>CP106726.1:56120812-57554850 GCA_025506655.1 Gossypium rotundifolium
GTGGTACCAAACCACCGGGACTTAGTCACAATTTATCAACGGTGTGGTCAAAACCACCGTGACCGAAGTCACAATTAAACTAATGGGGCCAACCCATCTTGTGGTCAAAACCACTGGTGACAGTCCATAAAGAATATTACCCATCCTCTCTTCAATCCCATAACCAACATGCTCATATCATGCTTAACATATCATCATAAATCGTGCATATAAGTCATGGCATAGCATATTACCCATCATGTCATTCATATAGCATAATTAAAGTCACAAGCGACTTACCCGGAATCCATGCTCAAGCCCACAAGGCAAATCACTATCACAATGGTTACGGTAACATAATAAGCAATACTAACTAATAAAGTGTGTAAGAGTTTACACACCTGTTTACTCGTGAGACTAGCAAATCCCGAGCTATACTAGTGAAACCCCGAGAGGTTGTTTCCCCCTACAATCGGCCAACACATATACTTTTAGATCTAATAGCCATTCGGCTATACTAATAATCCTGAAGGATTAATTGCACCTGAAATATGGCCTTAGACTGAAACTTACTATCACT
This sequence comes from Gossypium rotundifolium, assembly GCA_025506655.1. Taxonomy (NCBI): domain Eukaryota; kingdom Viridiplantae; phylum Streptophyta; class Magnoliopsida; order Malvales; family Malvaceae; genus Gossypium; species Gossypium rotundifolium. Next base: position 56,121,372 of record CP106726.1, read on the forward strand.
TACCAAAGCGAGCTTAAATCCCGGAAGCCTTTGTTTGCCTTGGCCGATTAGCCCCTAGATCCATGGCACACAATCTGTTATACATAGATACCAAAAATGGCCTTTGGCCGAATATGACTAATCACTTACCAAACTTACCGAAATCCCGAAATTGTCACTTGACTTGTCGAGATCCCTACCAAAACATTTGTTAGAATCAGCTTGCACACATATGCTTAATCAAGGCCTTTGGCCGAATAGTATATATGCCTTACCTTGAAGAATCAAATCCCGACAGGCTCCTTCAACGCACCTTAATGTTAACTACACACAAGAGAGCACATCACTTATTGTCTTAAGAAGACATTCAGCCAACCTTACCATGGCCTAATCGGTCATAGTAACTAAATCCCGAAGGATGAATCACACAAGTTTGATCTCTACCTTAGTGTCGATTTGGTCTTCTACCAAATCCCAAAAACACACCAAGTCCTCCTTGTATTTAGCTAGATTGACCACCAAAACCCGAAGGTTCCTGAATTCGGCAATAGCCTTCCCTACAATTGGTTTTATTACATCATTAGATAGCTAAACGCCATTCGGCCATAACATAAATCCCGAAAGGACAAAGGGTTGCCGCACCCTTACCTTAATGATAGATTCGGCTTTGCCCTAAAAAGAAACCTTGATTTCGACACTTAGAATGGTGAAGAGAAAAATAGAAGGGAAAGAGAGATTGTGAGCCAAGTATTCGGTTAAAGTTCTTGTTGAAACCGATAGAGAAACAATGGCTTTCGGCTTTCGAAACAAAATAGAAAAGAGGGAGATGAGGGTGATGGGAGTTTCAGCTAAGTATTTGAGAGAAAAGAGAGGAAAAAAAACAACAACCAATGAGTCTAGGGCATTCGGCCATACTAAAAGAAACTCCCTAAAACCGATAGCCCCCTTGCCCACAATCCACCAATCGGCCAACTCTTCCAAGGGAGCCTGATATACTCCAAACTCCTTAATTCCTCTTTATCTTCACCCTTATTTAAAATCAATCTCTTAATCCTCATCCATCAGGAGAGTCCCATCTGAACACTCCTCTTCTTACCTATGGCGTGAAAAAGAGTAAGCAGGAGTGCAATTCCTACGACTCGAACACAGGTACTCCCTTCCTGTACGTGGCGTCACTCTCTCTAGCACTCTAGTGGCGCCCCCTTGCCATTATACTAGAGTAGTTCTTGTGTCTTGCTTCACACCAAATAATTTTTAAAGCCTCATTCACTTAGCTTCCTCTTCTCAAGTGCTAAAAAAAACTTCTAGCCCTAAGTCAGGCCTACCCCGAGGTTATCACTAGACCCTAGAATATGTCAAGCAATTAAGCATACATATTTCTTCAAGCACACACACATGGGAAAAATAATTAAATTGCAAACAACCCCTAATTCAGGATGTTACAGTTCTACCCCTCTTAAAAATAATTTCGGCCTCGAAATTACCTGGATCAGAAGAGTTGGGGGTATTACTGTCGCATCGCATACTCGGGTTCCCATGTGGCCTCCTCCGTACCATGGTTTCGCCATAACACCTTTACCAAAGGCACTGACTTCCTACGCAGAACTTTGACATCCCGATCCAAGATCTGTACCGGCTCCTCCTCAAAGGATAAGTCTGAGTTTACTTCAATTTTTGCAACCGGCACTACGTGTGATGGATCTGATCGATAGCGCCACAGCATCAAAACATGGAAGACGTCATGGATTTGGCTCAATTCTGTCGGCAACTCAAACTGGTAAGCTACCAGTCCACACGTTTCAACACCGTGTACGGTCCGATAAATCTAAGGCTTAGCTTGCCCTTTCGGCCAAACCTCAACACCTTCTTCCAAGGTGATACCTTCAGGAAGACCTTATCACCCACTGCATATTCAACCTCTCTGCGCTTAAGATCGACGTAGGATTTCTGCCTATCCAACGCTTCCTTAAGACGAGCCTGAATTACTCTAACCTTTTCCTCTGTCTTCGCCACTAACTCTGGACCCAACATCCGACATTCTCCCAGCTTTGTCCAACACGTAGGAGTACGGTATTTTTTACCATACAGCGCCTCATACGGTGCCATCTGAATACTTGCTTGATGACTATTGTTATAAGTGAATTCTGCCAAAGGTAGGTAATCCTCCCAACTACCACGGAAGTCCAAAACACAGCCCCTTAACATATCTTCCAACACTTGGATTACCCTCTCAGATTGTCCATCAGACTGCGGATGAAATGAGCCGACTTGGTCAACCGGTCTACTATCACCCAAACTGCATCTTTCTTACTGGGCGTAAGTGGAAGCCCACTTACGAAATCCATAGTAATCTCCTTCCACTTCCACTGTGGAATCTTTACCTACCGTAATGTGACCTCGATGGCAATTGATGCTCAGCCTTAACTTGTCGGGCATGTCGACACTTGCCCACTAACTCTTACTTCTCGCTAAGACCCGCCACCAAAATCGCTCCCTTAAATCCCGATACATCTTGTCGCTTCCGGATGCATAGCGACGGATCGCTATGAACCTCTTTAAGGATTCGCGCCTCAAATCATCATCCTTAGGCATACATACTCTCTCCTGAAAATACAATACTCCATCGCTACCCACACTGAACCCTTCGGCCTCACCACTTTGTACTTGCGACCTCCGAGTACTCAGAACTTTGTCGGTCAACTGCCTCTCTTTAACCTCATCGATCCAAGATGGCTTTACTTGCAACTCTGCTAGAAGGCTCTCATCCTCATAGAGACTTAGGTGAGCAAACATTGCTCGCAAATCCGCTACCACCTTACGACTTAATGCATCAGCTACCACGTTAGCCCTACCCGGATGGTATTTGATTGAGCAGTCGTAGTCTTTCAGCAATTCAATCCACCTCCGCTGCCTCAGATTTAAATCTTTTTGAGTCAGGAGGTACTTCAGGCTCTTGTGATCCGTGTACACTACCAACTTCTCCCCATACAGATAGTGCCTCAAATCTTCAAAGCGAAACCACACATAGCCTAATTCCAAATCATGTGTCGGATAGTTACTTTGTGAGGCCTCAAGCTGTCATGATGCATAAGCAACCACCTTCCTTCTTGTATCAACACACACCCTAAACCAAGATGCGATACATCATAATACACAGTGAATTCCTTTCCGCCTCAAATGAATCAAGGCGGTGCTTCATCAAAATCCTCTTCAGCTTATCAAAACTCTCTTGCTACTTCTCAAACCACACAAACAAAACTCCTTTTCTCAGTAACTTAGTCAACGGTGCTGCGATTAAGGAGAAATTTTCCACGAATCTCCTATAATATCCTGCAACCCCAGAAAACTTCAGATTTTCATAACCGACTTGGTGGTTTCCACTCCAATACTACCTCAATCTTACAGGGATCCACCCTGATTCCTTCAGCTGAAACAACATGCCCTAGAAAAGTTACCTCCTTAAGCAAGAACTCACACTTGCTGAATTTGGCGTACAACTGTTTCTCCCTTAGAACTTGAGAACCACATGAAGATGAGCATCATGCTCCTCCTCAGACTTCGAGTACACCAAAATGTCTTCTATGAACACCACGACGAACCGATCCAGATAGGGTTGGAAAACCCGGTTCATCATGTCCATAAACGCGGCTGGTGCATTCGTCAAACCAAAAGGCATCACCAGGAACTCGTAGTGCCCATACTAAGTACGGAATGCTGTCTTATGGATATCAGCCTCCTTCACCTTAAGATGATGGTACCTTGACCTAAGGTCAATCTTTGAGAACACCGATGCACCCTTGAGTTGATCGAACAAATCATCAATCCTGGGCAAAGGATACCTGTTCTTTATTGTCAGCTTGTTCAGTTGTCGATAGTCTATGCACATCCTCATTGTCCCATCCTTCTTCTTGACAAAAAGCACTGTAGCTCCAAGGTGATATACTTGGTCGGATGAACCCTCAATCCAACAATTCCTGGATCTGAGCCTTCAACTCTACCAATTCTTTCGGCACCATCCGATACGGAGCTATAGATACTGGTGCGGTTTCGGGTAACAAATCTATACCAAATTCAACCTCACGGTCCGGAGGTAGACTCGAGAGTTCCTCTGGAAACACATCAACATAATCCCTTACGGTCCGGACATCTCTCACAGCTGCACCCTTAGCTTCCAAAACACAGACATGCACTACATATGCTTCACAACCTTTTCTAACCATCTTTTTCGCCTTCAATGCAGAAACCAGATTAGATAGGTAATCTCTCCTTTTACCTATCATCACCACCTCTTCTCCTTCAATGGTCTTTAATACCATGCGCTTAGCTGCGCAATCCAAGCTAGCCTGATACTTTACTAGCCAATCCATCCCGAGGATTAGATCGAACTCTCAAAACAGTAGTTCCATCAAGTCAGCCAAGAACACGACCCCTTGGAGTTCTAGGGGTACATTCCTATAGAGTTTACTTACTTCTACAGAGTGACCTAGAGGGCTTAACATAGTCATCTTCCTAGAAGTAAGCTTAGAGTCTAAGTGTAGAGTTTCCACTACGCTGCTAGCAATGTATGAGTGGGTTGAGCCAATATCCATTAAGGTACTATAGGGTACTCCAAAGATCAAAAACATACCGGTTATGACGTCCGGTGCGTCGCCCTCCTCTTGACGCCTCGTGGCATAGACCAAACCAGGTTGCCTAGCCTCGATTTACGGTACCTCCCCGGTGCCCCCACGACCTCTACCAAAGACCATTACCACCTCTTCCTACACCACGACTTCTCGGTGGCTGTTGGTTATCCCTCCTATTCGGTGCACGATCCTGACCCTCTGACCTTATCCTAGCTGCCTTTTTTGGACAATCCTTAACTCGATGTTCCATGGATCCACATTTGAAGCATCCCCGATTACCATTCCAACACTCCCCCGTGTGAGACTTCCCACACCGAGCATAATGTGGTGGCCATTGAGGATTAGCAAGAACAAAGCAAAGCCTAGCGACTTGATTTGACCCACCATACCTCGTCCTCTTCTCGATTACACGAAAACCTCAAGATCTGGAGCTCCTCTTATTCCAACTCCTATCCCGATTCCGCCTAACCGACTGTCTTACCCCTTCAAAGAACCTTAGACTTCTCCACTAGGACAAATGAACTCTCATTCTGTTATGGAGCTATCATCATCCTCACTCATCTCTCACCCATCCTCGAATCGACACAACGCTCATGCTCGGTACCCACAATACCACGAGCATACCGCCAACCGAGAAATTTAGCCTCATACTCGCCATTGTCTTATTACCCGAACCGAGTTCAAGAAAGCCTTCATTGCAAGATCCACATAGCTAGTTCCTATATATTTCTTTTGGTAGGTCGCCATAAAGAATTCCCATGTGAGATCCTTCGCCATCGCTCCATCCCTTACGGTGAGCCACCACTGGTATGACTCATCCCGAAGTAGAGAGATTATACCCTTCAACTTTTCCTCAGCTGTAAAATCTAAGTCATCCATGATCCTATGAGTTGATTCCAACCAATACTCCGCCGCACTGGGTGCCACTCCAGAAACTCCTCTAAACACTTCATTCATAGCCCTTAGTCGCTCAACCACGATTTACGGGCTCCTACACTGCGTGCCTCAAGAACTCGCTCTAACACTCGTAGTACGACTTGGGATACTACATCGTTACCATCGATTCGATCTTGAAACTCAATTTTTCGCCGCAGATCCAAGCATCACATTTCCGGACTCCATGACCGGACCTGTTATTCAAACAAGGTCATCCTACCCCTACCACGGCCACGCGATAGACGCCCACGACCTCTTGTACTCATTCTTCTCGCTCACATTTATCGATTAAGAATTTTATGCATTATTAACGCTGCTCTTTGATTACCCACGAGCAATTTTATGAGAAATAGTTTTGAAGGATTCTTTCAAGTCGAATCTACCCATAGTTCGACTTGAGCTTATCTCCTAGTTCTAAGTACATCCATCACACAAACAACATTCATGAGACCATATCTAACGTGTAGGGCATTTTCGTCATTTCACTACCCGGGGGTATTTTCGTAATTTTAACCTACAGGGGTATTTTTGTAATTTTTCCAAAAATAAAAGTTCTCGGATGATTTTGTTAAAAAGTATTTTGGAATTTTAAAATTCTCGGGGTATTTTAAAAAATTTTGAAATTCAGGGGTATTTTGGTGATTTTGAAGCTCGGGGGTATTTTGGTAATTAAACCAGGGTAACTTTGTAAAGTTTGATAATTCGGGGTATTTCCAAATGTTGAAAAACTTTGAGGGTTCTTTCTGAGAATTTGTTTCCCAAGTTGATGGTGTTGCAAAAATTTTGAAAATCAGGGTCATTTTGGTAATTTTGTAGGTTAGGGGCAATTTGGTAATTTTTTCCAAAATCCAGGTACTTTGGACGTTTGCAAAAATATGGTTTTTAAACACTTTTACAAAATGAGGAAATTTTGGAAAAACTGTTGGATAGTTGAACATTTGATAAACCAAGGGCATTTTTTTTTGAATTTTTTCCACTAGGGGTATTTTAGTAATTCTACAAATAAAAAATTTTTTCAGAAAAAATGTTGTAAAACAATAGTTCTCACACATAAAAAAAGAAATTTTAAGAGTTTTAAAACTAGGGTTTTTATGAAAATACGGCTAGTTCCCTTTCGGGTTTTAGTTAGGGTTTAGCCCATGAATGAGTCCTCCTAGTTAGGGTGAACCGAAGCTACGCACCAGGTAGGATTCGAGTGGAGAGGAGGTGAGTCACGCGGACTGCTTAAATACCAAGCTCCCACTGAATACCAATCCTAGACATGCGCACCATGGTTACCACACCCTAACTCGGCGACTTGACATAGGTTTGTTTAATTAAGCAATTAAGTCTTATGTAGTAGTTGGGGTAGACTAATCCTAGAGTTCAAGTACCTACCATTCTATTCTACGTTCCCAAGTTACCTATTTACCCTTATCAAGTATTCACAGAACAGTCAGAGATACTTACCTGGGCAGATTGGTGCCGGAGACTCGATGCCCTGCTGTTCAGACTAAAAACCATTTCATGGTATTTCACAGAGGCCTATCAAAAACATTTTGGGCCCTGAGCCCCCACAATCGAGTTTTGAACCGAGCTATGATACCAAAAATGTAACACCCCACACCCGCCCCATGAGACTTGACCGGATCTCGTATGTCACGGAAAAACGCTTTGAAAGATTTCGATAAATAGGTGAAAATTTGAAAGGGGGTTGATCTTAAAAAATGAGTTGAAACCTTTTTCCTTCAAAAACACTTGATCATTTAAATTTTTAGAAACATCAGAGTTATGGTTGACTTGGTGAATTTTGCTACCCAATGGTAACATCTTTGAAAACTCGTAGAAGTTACTTAATTTGAAAATGTTACTTATAACCGATTCAATTAACAATTTATAGTTTCATTTGTAATATAGTATAAGTAAAGTAAAAACAGATACGTAAACATCCAAAAATAATTATTAGCGGTCTTATTACAAACCAAACCAAAAATTTAGAAAATAGTAAATTTAAAACTGTACTAAATAAAATATCAAATCCAAGGAACAAGCATGGCCGCCTCGAGTCCTCTCCGGCTCTATCTCCGCGATCTACTCATCTGCAAAATGATATGGGAAGGGGTGAGTCACCAAGACTCAGTGTATAAATCCCCAACCCGAAAGTGCAAACTCATACACAATATATTAGTAAGACATGCAAAACATGCAACCCAAAACTAACCCAAAATCACTGGTGGTCAAAACCACTGGTGACTGGAGTCACAAATCAAGTGATGGGGCCAACCCATCGTGTGGTCAAAACCACTGATGACCATAGGTCACAATTATCAATATGTGGTCAAAACCACTGGTGGTACCAAACCACTGGGACTTAGTCACAATTTATCAACAAAGTGTGGTCAAAACCATCGTGACCAAGTCACAATTAAACCGATGGGGCCAACCCATCTTGTGGTCAAAACCACCGGTGACAAATCCAGAGAATATTCCCCCTCCTCTCTTCAATCCTATAACCAACATGCTCATATCATGCTTAACATATCATCATAAATCATGCATATAAGTCATGGCATAACATATTACCCATCATGTCATTCATATAGCATAATTAAAGTCACAAGTGACTTACCCGAAATCCATGCTCAAGCCCACAAGGCAAATCACTGTCACAATGGTTAAGGTAACATAATAAGCAAAAGAGAGATTGTGAGCCAAGTATTCGGTCAAAGTTCTTGTTGAAACCGATAGAGAAATAATGGCTTTTTCACACAAGTTTGATCTCTTACCTTAGTGTCGACTTCAAACAAAATAGAAAAGAGGAGATGAGGGTGATGGGAGTTTACCTTAATGATAGATTCAGATTTGCCCTAAAAAAGCTTAAGTATTTGAGAGAAAAGATAGGAAAAAAACAACAACCAATGAGTCTAGTGCATTCGGTCATACTAAAAGAAACTCCCTAAAATCGATAGCCCCCTTGCCTACAATCCACCAATCGGCCAACTCTTCCAAAGGAGCCTGATGTACTTCAAACTCCTCAATTCCTCTTTATCTTCACCCTTATTTAAAATCTAATCTCTTAATCCTCATCCATCAGGAGAGTCCCATCTGAACATTCCTCTTCTTACCTGTGGCGTGAAAAAGAGTAAGCAGGAGTGCAATTCCTACGACTCGAACACAGGTACTCCCTTACTGTATGTGGCGTCACTCTCTCTAACACTCTAGTGGTGCCTCCTTGCCATTATACTAGAGTAGTTCTTGTGTCTTGCTTCGCACCAAATAATTTTTAAAGCCTCATTCACTTAGCTTCCTCTTCTCGAGTGCTAAAAAAAACTTCTAGCCCTAAGTTAGGCCTAGCCCGAGGTTATCACTAGACCCTAGAATATGTCAAGCAATCAAGCATACATATTTCTTCAAGTACACATACATGGGAAAAATAATTAAATTGCAAACAACCCCTAATTCAGGATGTTACAGATGGTGACTACCATTGATTAATGAAAAGGGATGGTTTCGACCATTGAATGAAAAGGGACGATTACAACATCGTTTAGCACACTTCGTGTGAGCTTCAGTAAGGATTCCAAATGACTTCACTACGACAAATATGGAAAGGTATGATGTACTGTTGATCAAAGTATGAATATTCACAATTATGAAAGGTATGATTTAAGTGCTGATATATTTATGTACCATATTTTATCATGTGATGATATTATTAAGTTATGTGTTTAATCTCTAGCTTATGATTATGGTAAATGTTCAATATGAACCAAGATGTGTATGTATGAAACTTATTGAAATGGTGTTACAAGGAAAACATGATATGTTATGAAGAATGATAAATCCAATTGAATCATGTTTAGGTAATAGTTATCCATGTCAAACTCATATGAATCATGTTTAAATGAACTAACAAGTGCTGTTGATGTGCTTAGGCTTGTGCCAAGCTATTGGTTGGACTGTATTATGTTACTTTTAAAGAAATGCATTTAAATGGTAAGTGACCAAATGGAAAGATGCTTAAGTGCATGAAAGGGTGGTAAGAATCGAAGTATTCAATTTCTTATGAAATGGTTTATTGTGTAGTTGATTTTAAAAGAGTCATACTTAAATGCACTGGCTTGTGGCTATAATTGATGTTTATGCTCTTGTCTTGTGTGTTATAAATGAAACGATTGGGAATAGGTAAATGAAATGGTAAGTAAGTAAATGAAATATATTACCGTTTTAAGAAAAGGGAGATGATTATGTAATTCAACGTATGAGACATTATTATGTTATAAATGGAAAATATTCATGTTGTTAATGAACCTATTCATTTGTGAGATGATATTTATATAGAATGATAACTCTTGAAGCATTGATATAGGTTTATTCATGTCATATAAAGTTCATATTTGAAATGAAATGTTATGTTTTAAGTTTATGCGAGCTTACTAAGCATTCATTGCTTACGTGGTTGTCTTTCTCTTACTTTTTAGATTATCGAAAGCTCGATCAGGTTGGAAGCTTGTCGGAGATCCATCTCACTATCCATTGGCTATATAGATAGATTTTGATAATTTTGAGTCTTGGTTATAATGGCATGTATAGGTGTCTTGTTTGATGAAATTGGCTATTATGTGTAGCTTGTATATATTTCATTTTGGATGAAGAACGAGTTGATATGATATGATGAATATATGGCATTATGTTTGGTTGTTATTTTGACGTGTTGGTGGTTAAATGATGGAAATGAAATGGTGTTTGCAAATGGTCTATTATGAATTGTTGATTGGTATGGATTGAGGTAGTCCATGATATGGTTAATATCTAGATTTGGTAGCTTGAATGTGTTTGGTTTTAAGTCAAAATGGTAAGGTGCATGATGGATGTGAAAATGGCCAAAATGGTATTTGTTGTGCATATATATATGTGGTATACGAACATCATGGCAAATGTGATATTGAAATTATTAAATTGGTGGTTTGATTGAAGATTGAATTTGATAGATTGGTAGGAAATTTTAATTGTTGAAATTGAGGTGCCATGTTGGCATTTTGGTTGAATAGTTAGTTTCTATAATGTATAAGCTTGTATATGCATATGATAAATGTGTTTTAAATGCATGATTATAGGCACAATTGGCTTGTGCAAGTGTTATGAGTTTGGGTGAGCAAAATGGCTTGCAAATGACCTATTTTTCGTCTACACGTGTAGAGACACGGGCATGTGTCTCAGCCATGTGTGACACATGGCCAGGTGACATGGCTGTGTGTCCCCTGTAGCTTTCAAAGGGTTGCAAGTTAGACTATTACACGACCTGGCACACATGCGTGTGAGGCCATTTCAAAGGGTACGCTGCCTCGTACATGGGAATGTGGGTTGGCTGTGTGACCCAAGTTAGTGAGTTACACGGGCATGGATACCGATTGGGACATAGCCGTGTGTCCCTGTTTCGAATATCCAAACTGTAACATCCCAAAAATTAGGGGTTGTCATTTATTTGCATAATTTCATGTTGTGCTTGCTCAGCTGGCTATTTGAGTGTATTTGGGGGTTTTAGGAAGGCCAAAGTTCAACCTTGAGCCTTGGAAAAATTTTAGTTTTCGGCCCCTTTAGTGGAGAGGGATGTTGGTTGTAGGACTTAAATAAATTTGTGTGTATTTAGGAGTCACAAGTGGAGCGTGTGGTGTGGTGGTGTGGCGTCAAGTGGAGAGCAAGGAGGGGAGGGGTTTGAATCCCACAGATCACAAATGGAGGCTTTTATTTTGTGGCTTAAGAGTGGAGGAAGCAGAGTTCAGATCAAACTCTTCAAGGGCAGTGGAGACTTGGTCAAATAATTCAAATCGATGGAGGAGAGCAATTGTGGAGGAAAAAAGGAGAAAATCATGTAGTTGATGTGTGTGGGAAGTGTTGGCCAAAAGTGAGAGTCTAGCTAAGGGGGAATTTCAGCTGAAGAGGTGTCTTTGGTATCACATTCGACTTTGTGAGGGGAGTGTGTGCCGTATTTTCTCTAAATTTCTTTTGTGAGTTTTGCATTTTGGGTAGTTTTCTCTAGCTTTTTGGGTAATTTCTCTTCTTTTCAATTCATCTTGCCCTTTCTCTTTCCTTCTTCTCACTAGTGATGGCGTTAGACCGTTGGGAGTGTCACGAACTCTCCCGTAGGTTTGAGGCGGTAGTGGGCCTTGTTGAGCCGAAGTGGGCTAATGGGCCCAATGGGTTAATGGTCCCACATGACCAAAATCGATGGTAAGTGCAGGATGGTTGATACGACTGCGAAGTCCGCAAAATCGTGATCAAAAATGAGCTGAATGGGCCACACGAGCATGTGGGCCCGTTTGGGCCAAAATTAGATTTTAAGCCTAATTACACCGTAGTGATCAAAAAGGGAACTTGTGTTGCTCAAGGCGACAGTGGGCCTCCAGAAAGGCCGTTAGATGATAAATTACCGAAATACCTTTAGTTGGTAAATTATCGGAATACCTTTAGTGGGAAAATTACCGAAATACCCTTAGTGGGTAAATTACTGAAATACCCTTAGTGGATAAGTTACTAAAATACCCTCGATGGGTAAATTACCGAAAAACCCCCAAGGGGTGAGATTACTATTTTACCCCTAAACGACAAAATAAACGTTATACTCTCAGTGGAAGTTTAAATATTGTTTGTGTGATGTTATATATCTGTATATGATCGCAATACATTGCATACATATCATATTGCATTGGTTGGGTTTGCTGGTTGGAGGAAGTACCGTTCTAGTGGCTCTGCCACATCCCGTTCTAATGGCATTGCCACATACCTTTATAATGGCATCGCCACATATTCTTAATTTAGTGGCTTAGCCACATATACCGTTATTAGCAGCTTGGCTGCATTATTTGAGAGTTTTGGCTAGTGGGTCGACATGGTCCCCACATGGAGAGTTTGGTTGGATTGGGGTGGGTACATATCCATTGCATTGTTATGATTTGGGGCTTAGGCCCAGATTGTTACCGAATAGGGCTCAGGCCCAAACTGACATCGTATGGGCTCGAGGCCAAACTGTGACCGTTACGGGGGATTACACACTAAGTTCTCATAACTCACCCTTTCTTTTAACCATCCAGGTAATACTTAGCGTTAGAGGATTTGGAGCTGCGGAGGACTCGGAGGTGGCCACACGTCGGATATGTTATTAAATGGAACTTAGCAATTTTAGGTTTATTCTATTTTATATTATTTTTGGGTTAATAATATATGTAATAATGCCATTGGAATTTTCTTTTTAACTTTCATTTGGTAATTCTTTTAGTTATGAACTGCTAAACAATTAAACACGGGTTTTAAAACAATAACTACCATTTTCAAAATATCACGTTTCTGCAACTTTTAAAGTCAGTCTTCTACAACAAAAAAAAGTTTTTGAAAATAATATTATGTTTGCAGGGAAAATAACTTTAAGCAAATCTTGTTTTGATAAGCAACGAAAATTGGGTTTTTTATGGTAGAAAGGTTTAAATTGAGGAATGGTTTTGATGATCGTGTAGTTTTATTCAACCTTTCGATATGACGTGGAAGATCAGGCCATAATGTCTAGGCTGGATTTAGGGTGCTACATTTAATGGTATCAGAGCTAGGTTGCAAAACTCGACTATGGAATGGGTTTTGAATTTTTTAATATGCTTAAGTTTTTAACTTGGAAAATGATAGTGTTACTGAAAGTGTGGCACACCGAGTCTCTGGTACCAAATCTGTAAGGTTCCTAACTTTATATTATGCTATATACTGTAATGACTGTATTGAGAAACTACTAGGGATAGTAGCAGTATATCGAACTCGTTAGTTAGGGAAACTGAGACTAAAGGAGAATGAAACTATCGTGAACTCGATCTGCAGAAACAACTCTTATTACTGTTTTTCATAAAACATTTGTTAATAATAATGAGAACTATAAGCTAATTCATTAAACTCTTAAACAGATTAATACGTTACATCGATATGAGTACTAGACGTCGTGAAAGGGGTACACGTGGTCGTGGTAGAGGTCGGGTTACTAGGGCTGGATCCTCAGCATCAGGACATATGCCTAAAAGGGAAGCGTCGGCATTACCCGTGACTAAGATTGGGTCTCATGACTGAGCTAGTGGGGATGATGCTCTGTCCCAAGCGATGTTGCGAGTTCTTGAAAGGGTTGCTAGAACGAGTGATGGGTCAATGGGCTGAGGGTCAATTTCTGAATGACTTCAGTCGAACGGGAAAAATTTTAGGGGGATCTCTGGTGTAGCCCCGAACGTAGCAGAATATTTGTTGGAGATGATTGAGCGGATCATGGATGACCTTGACTGCATGGTGGAGAAAAAGCTGAAAGGAGCAGTGTCTTTATTGGGAGATGAGGCATATGAATGGTGGTTTACCGTGAGGGAAGGCACGCATGCTGACCATGTGACATGGGACTTCTTTATGACGGCCTTCCAAGGAAAATATGTTAGGGTAAGTTATTTGGATTCTCGGAGAAAGGAATTTCTGATTTTGGTTTAGGGGAACAAGTCTATAGCGGAATATGAGGCAGAATTTCTACGGTTAAGCCGGTATGCTTGGGGCATAGTCGTGACCGAGTATAAGCATTACATATGGTTTGAGGATGGTCTTCGAGATAAGTTGTAAGTGATGATAGCCCCGTAGAGGGAGAGGGATTTTGTTAACCTGATTGAAAAGGCAAAGATTCCCGAGGATGTGAAATGCTCTGAGCGTCAAAACAATGAGAAGGAAAGGGGCAGAAATAGAAGGGATTTTGGGCCTTTAAGTTCTTCAGGTGGCTTTAATAAGAGGCCTAGGTTTGATGGGCCAGCCCGAGCTGGGGTTTCAGTTGTTGGTAGTTGACCGCAGCCTTGCGTTGAGTGTGGGAGACCGCATCCGAGAGAGTGCTGGAAAAGAATTAGGGGTGTTTCAGATGTGGGTCTAAGGATCACCAGTTTAGAAACTGTCCTTGGGAGCCTGTTCAGAGGCAAGCAGCAGGTCAGGGCTATGTGAATCCAGGGAGAGGTGGTCAACAGCCATCAAGAGGTCGTGGTCCACCCAGAAGGGGAAATGGGTTAGGAAGAGGTCATGGAGCACCGAGTAGAGGTGCTGGTAATACAAAGGCAAGACAGCCAGGGTTGGTTTATGCTGCTCGGCACCGAGAGGATGGTAACGCACCTGACGTCATAATCGGTACGTTCATTCATGATGTGCCATTTACAACTTTAATTAATATTGGGTCTACACATTCGTATGTTGCATGTACTGTGTCAGGAACATTGGGCATTCAGTTCAAACTTACTGATAGAGAAATGTCGGTGATTAGTCCTTTAGGATAGTCGGTTAGAGTGAATAAGCTATTTAGAGATGTTCCTCTAGAGGTTCAAGGGTTTTTTTTCAGCGGATGTGATGGAACTGCCGTTTGGCGAGTTTGATCTCATTTTAGGCATCGATTGGTTAGTAAAACACTGTGCAAATTTGGATTGTGCTGCTAATCGGATGGATTCAGAGGATGAGGAAGTGATCATGATAGGGGAGCGAAGGGAGTATTTATCTAATTTAATATCCATATTAAGGGCTGAGAAACTGGCTCACAAGGGGTGCGAGGCGTTCTTAGCTTATGTCAGCACATCTGATGTTAAGGGTTTGTTAATTGAGGATGTCAGGACTGTAAAGGAATTTCAGGATGTATTTTCTGAAGAGCTTCCGGGGTTGCCACCAAACTGTGAGGTTGAATTCGGCATTGAGCTTTTACCCGGAATGGCTCCGATGGCCATCGCCCCATACAAGATTGCACCAAATGAGCTGGTAGAATTAAAGGCTCAAATTCAAGAACTATTCGACCGAGTGTGTCTCCTTGGGGAGCACCGGTATTGTTCGTGAAGAAGAAGGATGGCTCAATGTGCATGTGTATTGATTACCGTCAATTGAACTAACGATTAGGAACATGTACCTGCTACCAAGGATAGATGATTTGTTTGATCAGCTGCGAGGAGCTTCGATTTTCTCTAAAATAGATCTTAGATCGGAATACCATCAATTAAAGGTTAAGGAGGCAGATGTGTTCAAGACAGCATCCAGGACTTGTTATGGACACTACGAGTTTCTGGTCATGTCGTTTGGGTTAACGAATGTAGTTTCATGGATATGATGAACTGAGTCTTCCAACCTTATTTAGATTGGTTTGTGGTAGTGTTTATAGATGATATTTTGGTATATTTGAGAACCGAGGAGGAGCATGATTCACATCTCCGAATTGTCCTGCAAATACTAAGAGAAAAGCATATTTATGCCAAGTTCAGTAAGTGTGAGTTTTGGCTGCGTGAGGTGTCATTTTTTGTTCATGTAGTGTCTACCGAGGGAATTAGGGTTGATCCTCAGAAAATTGAGGCCGTATTAGACTAGAAGCCACCGAAAACTGTGTCCAAGATTCGAAGTTTTCTAGGTCTAGCTGGGTATTATAGAAGATTCGTTGAGGGGTTTTCACTGATTGCTGCACCCCTAACTAAGTTACTGCATAAAGGGGTACCATTTGTTTGGACTGATAAATAGTAAGAGAGTTTTGAAAAACTGAAGATGATTTTGACGGAAGCCCCTATACTAGTACAGCCTGAGGCTGGGAAGGAATTCATTGTCTACTGTGATGCATCACACACAAGTTTGGGTTGCGTACATGGTGGCTTATGCGTCTCGTCAGCTTAGGCCATAGGAGGTTAATTACCCCACTCATGACTTGGAGCTAGCTCTAATGGAATTCTCACTAAAAGTTTGGAGACATTATTTGTTCAGGGAGAACTCGATCATCTATACCGACCATAAGAGTCTCAAGTACCTCCTTACTCAGAAAGAGTTGAATCTTAGGCAACGAAGATGGATAGAGTTGCTTAAGGATTATGATTGCTTGATCAAGTATCATCCGAGTAAGGCTAATGTAGTAATGGATTCATTGAGTCGTAAGGTTGTATCCGAGCTAAGAGCAATGCTTGCTCGTCTCAGTCTATTTGAAGATGGTAGTTTGTTAGCTGAACTTCAAGTGAAACTGACTTGGATTAGTCAGATTAGAGAAAAGCAATTACTGGATGAATCGTTGGTTCCTCGTTGGTTCCTCGTTGGGAATTTCTTTTTAACTTTCATTTGGTAATTCTTTTAGTTATGAACTGCTAACCAATTAAACACGGGTTTTAAAATAATAACTACCATTTTCAAAATATCACGTTTCCGCAACTTTTAAAGTCAGTTTTCTGCAACAAACAAAGTTTTTGAAAATAATATTATGTTTGCAAGGAAAATAACTTTAAGCAAATCTTGTTTTGATAAGCAACGAAATTCGAGTTTTTTTTTATGGTAGAAAGGTTTAAATTGAGGAATGGTTTTTGATGATCGTGTAGTTTTAATCAACCTTTTGATGTGACATACTAGATACGGCCATAACGTCTAGGTTGGGTTTGGGGTATTCCACAAATGGCTTGAGACATGGGTGTGTCTCTCGGCCGTGTGACCCTTATAGTTTGAAGATTTTCATCTTTTTCTAAAAAATTCTAAATGTTTCTAATTTAGTCTCGATTTGTTTCTAATGTGTTTTTTAGAGCCTCGAGGGCTCTTATAAGGGACAATATGCATGCTATTGACGAATTTTCTATGAGACATGTTGTGAATTAAATGATTTATATTTTTGATAAGTTCTGAAATGTATACTCTGGTAATGCATCGTAACCCTATTCCGACGATGGATATGGGTTAAAGGTGTTACATGCAAACACGACCCTGGTAGGATAAGAGAGACAAGCTACAACACCAAAAAGTGGAAATCGAGCTTGAAGTTCTTGGAACACCTATAACACACCTAACTAGTATCCATCGCTAGAATAGGGTTACAGAGCATTACCTTAAAAACATAACTCAAACCATTCATTCTCAACTTTTCATAATCATTACAAAATCCAATCAAACATATGCATAATGTCACTATTTCGATCCTTCGAGTCCTTAGAAACATTTTAGAAATGATCTAGGACTAAATTAGAAACTTTTAAAACTTTCTACTAAAAGATAGAAAATTCACATTGCAGAGGTCATACGACTGTGTGGACATTCGAAGTAGGGACACATGGTCGTGTCCGTGCCCGTGTAACTCTCTGACTTGGTTCACATGGCCAAGCCACATGCTCGTGTGCCCAGCCGTGTAACTCTCGAAATGAAACATTTAAAAACCTACAGGGGACACATGGACGTAAAGCATGGTCATGTGACTTACACGGCTGGGACACATGTAACACCCCTAACCCGTATCCATCGCCAGAGTAAGGTTACGAGGTATTACCGATCAATACACATTATTTAATATCCAACTCTCATACATTCATACATTCATATACAAATGCCATTCAATACAATCATATTGTCCCTAATAAGGGCCTACGAGGCCTTAAACATGCTTTGAAAGTGGTTCGGGACTAAACTGATAACATAAGGAAATTTTGGAAAGTTAGAAAAATTTCAACATTTCAAGTGTCACACACCCGTGTGAACAGACCATGTGCCTCACACGTCTAATAGATACCCTCCTATTTTAGGCCGTGTGGAAATAGGGAATACATACTAACTTGCATCACATGGTCGAAGAAACGCCCGTGTGCCAGGCCGTGTGAAAACTAGAGAGTATACTGATTTGGGTCACACAGCCAACGACATGCCCATGTGCTAGGCCGTGTCAAAACTGTAGGGCATACTGACTTATGCAACACGGCCAAGTCACATGCCCGTATGCTAGGCCGTGTGCCATTTAGCGGGGTATACTAACTTGTACCACACGGACGATCACACGCCTATTTGTAAGGCCGTGTGGAGCATACTGAGTTCAATTCCATTTCAACACCAGGGGACACATGGACATGCAAAATGGCCTTGCTCGTGTGGACAAAAATAGGCTATTTGCAAAGCCAATATGCCACCCTATTTTCACATGTAAATATAAGCATAAATGGCAACATTTCATAACAATTCATACACATATGATACCATTTCTTCATACAATTCAAATGCTTAACTAATATCATACATCTACCATTCATATACCTTTCAAATAACAAGACATCATTTGCATAATTTCCATTCCATCAACATTTGACAAAACATACCAAAACATACTATCAAGTTTATCCAAATCACATGGCTTAACCTTACACAAAATTTACAAAAACCATGATCTCAAGTAACTATATTTATCATCTTAAAAACTAGCCTATACATGCCATATTTACAAATATCCTCAAGTTCAAAAGTACCAATCAGTAATTGGATAGTGTGATGTGTAACTTTGACTTGTCCGAAACAAGCAAGCTAACGAACCTCTATAAAACATAAGAAAAAGAAATGGAGTAAGCTTTATAGCTTAGTAAGCCCATATAATTCAAAATTAAACATACCATTTATACCAAATCAAGACAATAAATACAGTAAGCTCAATACAATTTCCAAATGTCTAACACAAGTATTCATCAATAAGTTAGTCTTATAAATACATGAAATCATCCATTATCTTAATTCAATACTCAATATATATATCATACCAATTTCATATATTATGAACATCATATTCAACATTTCACTCTCAATCATATAATCAATAATTCATTCAATAACAGTACTGATTAGTGTAAACAATATTTATGCCTGTTGAACCAATTAGAACTTCAAAGGACACTCGGGGTGATACACATCAGTATTTCGTTAATTCATTATCATTTCTACTATTTTGATCCATGATCGATAAGCTCCTCTTGAGCTGATGGACAGTAAGCTCTATTGAGCTAAAATAGTAAGCTCTGACGAGCTGAAATAGTAAGCTCATATGAGCTGAAAATAGTAAGCTCTTACGAGCTGATATATCAGTAAGCTCATATGAGTTATGGTGAGTCCACAACAAATGTAAGAGCTCGACCAAAACGGTAACCCTAGTGACATGTTACTCGTATCTTATGAATTCATACGGTTCAAATGGGGCTCGGTAACTATCAATCTATATCAATTACGCACTCGTATTCCAAGTATCTCAAGTCCTCAATTATATACATACATTTCAAATAAATACAAATATTTAAAATTTCAATTCTAATTATACGAACTTACTTCGAGTTGCTCGATTGAAACTATCGACTATTCGTCTACTTTTCTTTTTCCCCGATCTAATTTTGATCTCGTCTTATCTTAATCTATATATTATCAAATTTAGTACATTCAGTATTCAATCAATTCAATTTAGTCCATAATCATCTTATGGAAAATTTACACTTTTGCCCCTATTAATTTGACATTTTTAAAATTTAGTCCTTAGCTTGTAAAAATGCAAATTCATGCAATTAGACCCTTAACTATGCTAGCCAAATTTCATAGGGATCCCCAGCAGCCCATATATTCAATCTATTCATACTTTTAACTACATAATTTTACAATTTCACAATTTAATCCCTATTTTGCATTTTTGTCAAAAATCAATTTACAAAACTATTTTAGCTATTAAAAAATATTCAAAATCCATCATCAACCATCAAATTAATCAAGAATTCAACAATGGCAACATGTTAAATCTTTAAACATTTCAAAATCTAAGGTACGGGCTAGCTAGAATACAAAGCAACGATCACAAAAATGTTAAAATCATTAAAAACTGATCAAAATACATACCTAATTGAATAATTTAAAGTTGCTGAAGGAAGAACCCTATTTTTTTCTTCTTGTGCTTCTAATTTCGGTAGTGGATGAAAGATGAACACCATCTTTTTATTATTTAGTTTTTATTTATCTTATGTTATTAACAAATTTACAATTATACCCTTAATAATAAAACATATATAAAGTCCATTTAATGACCAAATATGTCCACTCAAGTGTCAAATGGTCAAATTAAAACATAAGGACCTCTACATTAATATTCCATAGCTATTGAATACTTTTAGCTAATGGAGCTCCACTTTTACACTTTACGCGATTTAGTCCTTTTTACCGAATTAAGTATTCAAACAGTAAAATTTATTTACGAAACTTTCACACAATAATTCTATCTTGCCGTAAACTTTAACAAATAAATAAAATAACTATTTTGACTTCAGATTTGTGGTCCAAAACCACTGTTTTGATTTGACTCAAAAATAGGGTATTATAACACATGCCTGTGTCTCAGGTCGTGTGGACAAGAAATAGGCCATTTTCAAGTCATTTCTCTCACCCAAAACATGTTCATACATACAAGCCATTTGCACCTATTTCAAGCATTCAAAAATGTACTTAAAACATGCATAATAAAACTAGATCAATATGGCAGTTTTGCATACAACGAATTCCTCAAAAGGCACCTCAAATATAAATATTAAATTCAACCTAAACACATACATGTTTTTGCATAAATTAATAGACACAACCAAAAACCATCATGTCAAGACATAGCACAATTTACCATATTAACCACAACAAGCAACACATCAATAGTACCTTAAGTACCTCAAATCTGTAACACCCCTTACCCGTGTTCAAAGTCGGAACTGGATACGAGGCATTCCCGAACTTAACTTGCTTAAACATACAACATCGGTCCATAAAATTTTGTTTCAACTTAAAAATTTTCATTCATACCTATAATGTCCCCATTATGGGCCTAAGAGACCCAAAACATACATAAGGAATGGTTCGGGACTAAACTGAAAACTTTCACACACTTAGAAAAATTTTGCTTAAAATAGGGCCACACGCCTGTGTGGAGGAAAGGACAGGCCCATGTGGAATTTCACATGCCCGTGTTCCACGCCCATGTCAATTTATTTCCCATTTCAAACCTACAGGGGTTTTCACACTGCCAGACACGTGCCCGTGTCTTAGCCCCTGTGCAAAAACCATGGAATTTTGTTTATGACATCATTAACTCACTAAGGTCACACGGCCAAGGCACACGCCCGTGTCCTTAAACTGTGTGTCGAATTAAAGTCCTAATTTCGGTACAGACTTCACAAGGCCTGGGAACACCTCCATGTCCATGGCCGTGCCTGCCACACGGCTGAGACATATGGCCGTGTCTCTGCCCATGTGTTTACAACTGAGTAGATTGACTTGTAAACCTAGTATACAAGGGGACACACGGCTAATCAACACGCCCATGGGACTGACCATGTGTCACACACAGCCTAGACACACGCCCATGTGTCCGTGTGGACATTTGAAAGGCTATCTACTAAGCCAAATGCCACCCTACACAGCAACATTACATACACCAATTCAATCCAACAAGTATCAGAACTATAAAGCACTTCTAAGGACTTAAAATCAAGACATCCATACAAGCATACACTTAATGAAATTCATCATCATTTAATATATATAAACTTGTCAAGTATTGGCTCAATTCCAATGACCACTTACAAAATTGGATTTGATAATATAAATAGCCAACACTTTGGCTAACAAATATGACATAACAAAATGACCAAGTCCTATACATGCCATACTCAAAATGAATCTAACTTTGCTATACCAAACAGTAGTCAATAGTGTGATTTTCGAACTCTGACGTACCACAAATTCTCGAGCTAACTTGGCAATGCTATAAGGAAAAGGGAAATGAGAGGAGTAAGCATAAAGCTTTGTAAGTTTGCATGAAATAAATAGCAACATAAAGGTCATAATGTCATCTATCCATTGCATTAAATGAAAACACAAGTTTTAAGCTCATTCCCATAACTTACTCATACTTATTCTTGCCAATTACATATCATGCTACATATTGTGAACCATTATCATGAATTACTCACATATACCTGTATGATATGAACACGCCTCGGTGTTGATTCGAGTCGTCTAAATTTCCCGATCATTAAAATTGAAAAGTATCTTTCGATTTTGAAATAAAGGGTGATTTTGGCTAAGGAGTGTATTTGGTGAACAAGATGGTGATTAAAAATGGCTAAAAGATATAATGATGAAGAGGAAATTTAGCTACAAAGGAAAAAGGAAATTAAATGGATAT
This sequence comes from Gossypium rotundifolium, assembly GCA_025506655.1. Classification (NCBI taxonomy): domain Eukaryota; kingdom Viridiplantae; phylum Streptophyta; class Magnoliopsida; order Malvales; family Malvaceae; genus Gossypium; species Gossypium rotundifolium. Next base: position 56,143,884 of record CP106726.1, read on the forward strand.
TTGTGGATGGAATGCAGATCTTAAGGACAATAAAGAACCAATAGTATGTTAAAGTGTTAACCCAAGACTTATACGCCACTTTAGGTGGACCTTGACCCATTACCTACGAAAGTAGGAACCAAAGGTATAGTTTGGTGAATGCCACACTAGGAATGAGTGATAAGTTCAAAAAGAAACAAGGTGGACACCACTAACTTTTGCTAGATAAGCCAGCTTGAGTCTTAAAACGAAATAGGAGAGTTGAAAAACTCAAAAAATGTTATAAACATTCAAAAAGGTAGCAAAAAGTCCCCTAAACAAGTTAATTACAAAGTATTTATAGTGCTTACATGAGGTTAGTTGAAAAGTCACATGAATTCAGCTTTAATGTGTTGTTTAATGGCTAAAATAAAGCTTAATCAATAAGTAAAAACTGTTGAGTTCCTCCAAGCCAAATAATAGCAACTATCAATATGAATTATTACTCCAAATGAGTTGATTTAATGAGCTTGAATGCTTGGTTTCATGCCCTCTTGGTAGCCGAATGGTCACCAGCAGCTTTAATGGAATTTTGAACTCATGTTGTGATCATTTAAGCAACAAACGGTTATATAAGAAGAATAGGCTGCTGCCAAATTTAAAGGATGTGTAATGCTTCCTTTAATTATCATGATAGCTCCTTTTAATGATGTATAATTTCCCCTTGTATGTAACCAATTTCTACTTGAAAAGTCACATTAATCACTTTGTAACAACTGTTAAATGTAATGGTTTCCAGCTAATTGGTCACCTACAACCAAGCACATTAAAACAAACATATTAAACACTTTTAAACACAAATTAAACATAAAACACATTAAACACACTAAACTTAATAAGCTTAGTAAATAAACTTATAAATGAACTACTTTAACTCTTAACTTAATTTAATTGTAACACCCCACACCCGGTCAATACACCACGACCGAATCTGGTATGTTACAGGGAAAAAGGTATTTGAGAGGTTTAGGTTTTCGTTTAAAAGTTTGATGAAAACTCTTTCGTATGTTTTGTTCTTGTAGAAAACTTGAGCGTGATTGTTTAAAAGTGATAGTGTATTTGAAAACTCAGAAATTTTGAAAACTTAATCAGTTATGTAAGTACAACAAGTTTATTTCATTTAGAAATTTAAATAAACCTTGTTGTTGCTTAAACACTTTTTTTTTTAGTTAATAAGAAATCACATTCAAGTTTGGAAGACAATTGAGTTACATTTAATTTGAATTACAGTGTGATACCCGATGGTAATGTTTAAAACATCTCGCTTTGCAGTTTGAAGAAAACTTTATCTTTCCAAGTTTTATCAAATTTTAACCCCATTAGTTTGTTAAGGCATATTTGAAAGTAAATTTAAGCATAAAGGTAACCAAAGTAAAATTTTAAAAAGGCCGTTTACAAACCCAACAAATCCAAATGAAAAATAAATAAAGCAAAGTACCAAGTTTAAAATCAGTGCAAATTCGACTTTTATTTTTGGCATGGGCACCTCGAGTCCACCCCGGCTCCGTGTCCGCGATCTAAGTGTCACCTGAAATGATAAGGGAGAAAGGTGAGTCGCAAGACTCAGTGCATAAATCCCTCTCCCGGTATATGCAACATGCTAACACACATTATAACAAAGCAATACAATTAATGCACCCGATCCTAACCATCCGTAACACCTTTTCTACCCCGTGTGGTACCAAACCACTGGTGGTGCCAAACCATTGGTGACCCAAAGTCACGATATCCATGGATGTGGTGCCAAACCACTGGTGACCCAAAGTCACGAAGATCCATTTGTGGGGCCAACCCGTGTGATACCAAATCATGGCGACAATCCCAGTATCTCAAAAGTGGGGCCAACCCACGGTGGCGTTAACCACGTGGACGAGTCGCTATGAGGTGCCAAACCTCACGGTGTCCCAAAGACACAAGTGTGATACCAAATCTTTGGTGACCGTAGTCACAATTAAAATGATGGGGCCAACCCATTGTGTGATACCAAATCACTAGCGTCAATCCCAGAAATCAACCGTGGGGCCAACCCATCGTGGTGCTAAGCCTTTGGGACGAGACGCGGAGGTGCTAAACCTCCGTGACCCAAAGTCACAATAATCAATCTGTGGTATCAAACCACCGGTGGTGCCAAACCACGGTGTCCCAAAGACACGGATATCATATCCCCCTCCTCTCATATCACCCAATAACATATCATACTAATGCAAAGTCGTGCAATCATGCTATCATGCTTACATGCTTAATATGACATCTCAAAATACAAACACCAATCAATCATGGTATCACATATCATCACATATCTTGTAATGAAACGGACTTACCCGAATCCGTATCCATACCTCATTGGGTATTAAATTACTCAACCACACTGTTTCACTTACACAATCAGGTTATTAACACATTACTTAGTTAAGAAGGTATGTTAGTTTACACACCTAATAGATCGCACGCTTAATCCTGAAGAACCGGTTTAAACCCCTCGATTATTTTGCTCCTAAAATTGGCCAAACAAAGGATTAATCACTTAAAACCATTCGGCCAGAATAGATAAACCAAAGGGTTTGCGTTAAACCTTTACCTTTGCAAATGGTTTGGTTTCAACCAAACCCAACCAACAATGGTTCCTCTCGATAATCGGCCTCCCCTAAAACACAAACCATTAGTCTCATACGTCTTTGGCTTAACAACTCTAAAGAAAACCAATAAAGCAATCTCTTACCACCACTTACCCAACGTTCAGACTCCTCTTGCTTGCTTCCGAAATCCAAAGGCCCTATAACAAAATCGGTTACCAACCAAAGAGTTAACTCCCTTCAACAGATGCCGAAAATGGTCCTTTAACAAACCCAAAATCAATAAAGCACAAGAGAGGGGAGAAATGGCCATTCGGCCAACACTTACCTTCTACTAGCCCGATTGTACAAGATTCCAACAAGGTCACACTCCTCTAATATTCGGCAATGAAGAACTATAAGGAGAGAAAAGATTCGGCTAGCACCCTTAGTAGAATGGAAAAGGAGGTTCGGCCTTAAGAGAAATGGGAAGAACGATTGGGGACAAAAAGGCTAAGGGGTTTTGGAAAAGAAGAAAATAAAATGATGAATGGAGGGGTGCTTTCGGTTTAAAGAAAAAGAAAATGGAGGATGATGTTTTTGGTGGATGGTGTTTCGGTCAAGAAGAGAGAGAGAGAGAGAAGCTAGTTTCGGCTCACAAGCAATGAAGAAAGCAAATGGAGTATGCAAGTTCGGCACCAGCTTAAGAGATAGGAAATAATGTATGAGAAGAAAGGTTACTAGTTTCGGTTTACACAAGATGCAAATAAGAGAAAGATGGGAACAAACATTCGGCTACCAAAGAGAATCAAGAGAAAAACAAAGCAACTTTTGGCAAGAAGAAGCTTGAACTTTTCGGTTTAAGGAGAAAAAGAAGAAATATACTTGAAGTTTTGACTAGTATTGACTAAATGAGAATTGGCTTACAAAATGGTTTTTGACCGAAAATGCATAATTTGCCAAAATGAAAATTCGGCACACTCCCCCACAACACTTACCAACCAGCCACTCCCCCAAAATCTCTCTAAAATCCAGCCACAACTCCCCCAAACACTCCAAGCCTCTAATTCAAATCATTTTGAATTAGTCCACTTCCTACAATCACTCTCCTCCCACCATTTGAACTTTTGACTTGGTCCAAGGCAGAGTTTGAACTGCCTACAACTCCTCCCCTCCATGCCGTCAAAATAGAAACCAAAATAGAGCACTCTGCAGCTTGAACACAGGACCTCCTCCCTCCTGCAAGTGACGCCAAACCAAGCTCTTAGTGGCGCCTTGCTTGCCACTCCACCAGCTCCTTTCTTATGCTAAAAGTTCACCTAAAATATTTATAAACCCCAGCTCCTTCAGCTCCTCCCACCTAAGCAAAAAAAACAAAATTTGTCCTACCACTCAGGCTTACACCTAGCTTACAACTAAGCCCCAACAACATCAAAATAACAACATAGCACACCATGCACATGAAACAAAGCCAAATATAAAATAGCCCATAACCCGGGATATTACAGTTCTACCCCCCTTAAAAATAATTTGACCTCGAAATTACCTGGTCAAAAGAGTTGCGGGTATTGTTGTCTCATCATATCCTCGGGTTCCCACGTAGCTTCTTCCACGCCATGATTCTGCCATAGTACCTTAACCAAAGGCACAGACTTCCTACGCAGAACCTTCACATCCCGATCCAAAATCTATACAGGCTCTTCCTCCATGGTCAAATCTGGGTTTACCTCGATCTTTTCCACTGCCACCATATGCGATGGATCGGCGATATCGCCTAAGCATCGAAACGTGGAACACGTCATGAATCTGACTTAGCTCTGCGGCAACTCGAGCTGGTAAGCCTTGGTCCCACTCGCCTCGATTACCTTATACGCCCAATAAACCTCGGACTTAGTTTGCCTTTCCTTAGAACCTTAACACTTTCTTCCACGGTGAGACCTTGTAAAAACTTGATCTCCCACAAGAAATTCAATATCTCTCCGCTTAAGATCGGCATAAGACTTTTGCCGGTCCGAAGCTTCCTTCAATCGGGCCTGAATCAACTTAACCATGCCTTCGGTCTCAGCAACCAACTCTGGTCCCAACAACTGATGTTCACTTAACTCTGTCCAACAAGTAGGTGAGCGACACTTCCTACCGTACAATGCCTCATATGGTGCCATCTTGATGCTTGCTTGGTAACTATTGTTGTAGGCGAAATCAGCTAATGGTAGATACTCCTCCCAACTACCCTCAAGTCCAATACACAACCTCGTAATATGTCCTCTAAGATCTCAGATAACCTTTACATTGCCCTGCCGATTGCGGGTGAAATCCGTCTTTGAAATCCAATCGCGCACCTGAGCCCGATGCAACGCTTTCGAACCTTGACGTAAATCTGGGATCCCTATCCGAGATGATCGATATTGGCACCCCGTGCAGCCTCACTATCTTTGACACATACAACTTCACCAACCTCTGAAGTGAGTAATCCACCCTCACCGGGATAAAGTGAGCTAATTTAGTCAGTCGATCCACAGTTACCCAAACTGAATCCTTCCTGCTAGGTGTAAGAGGTAATCCACTGACGAAATCCATAGTGATCCTTTCCCACTTCCACTGTGGAATCTTCATGGTTAAGCAACCACGACGATGGCGATGCTCGGCCTTAACTGCGGGCATGTCGACACTTCCTACAAACTCATCACTTCCTTTTTCGCATCTTACCACCGTAGGCGCTCTCTGAGATCCCTATACATTTTACTACCTCCAGGATGCATAGCGTAGGGGCTGCTATGTGCATCCTGAAGAATCTTCTTCCTTAACTCAGTATCCCTCGGCATACAAGCTCTCCCCCGAAAACAGAGCACTCCATCACTAGACAAACTGTAACCCTCCAAACCATCATTCTGCACTTGTGTTCTCTGCGCACTCAAAACCTCATCCATCAACTATTTTTCTCTGATCTGCTCAACCCAAGTAGGCTTAACCTGCAGCTCTGCCAGAATACTCCCATCGTCATACAAACTCAAGTGGGCAAACATCGCTCTTAGATCCGAAACAACCTTACGGCTCAACGCATCTGCCACAACGTTAGCCTTGCCCGGATGATACTCAATCGAACAGTTGTAGTCTTTCAGCAACTCAATCCATCTGCGCTGCCTCAGATTCAAGTCTTTCTGAGTCAAAAGGTACTTTAAACTCTTATGATCTGTGTAGACTATCGATTTCTCTCCGTACAAGTAATGCCTCCAAATCTTCAAGGCAAAGACTACAGTCGCAAGCTCCAGATCGTCGTTGGATAATTGACCTCATGTGGCCTCACCGCCGAGATCGTAAGCCACAACCTTCCCTTCTGCATCAGACACAACCCAAACTCGTATGTGATGCATCGTAATAAGCGTGAATTCCTTTCCGACCTCAGGTTGAATTAGAACCGGAGCTTCGGTCAAAATCTTCTTTAATTTGTCGAAGCTCTCCTGCTGCTTCTCAGCCCAAATAAACGGAACCCCTTTTCTTAACAATTTGGTCATCGATGCCGCGATCAATGAAAATCCCTCTACAAATCTTCGGTAGTATCCTGCCAAACCCAGAAAACTCCGAATCTCAACTACTGACCTAGGCGGCTTCCAATCCAAAACCGCCTCAATCTTTTGAGGATCCACTCTAATCCCCTCAGCCGATACTACATGACCCAAGAACGTCACCTCTCTAAGCCAGAACTCGCATTTACTAAACTTTGCATAAAGTCGTTTCTCCTCGAATCAGAATACCACCGCAAATGCGCATCATGTTCCTCTTCAGTCCTTGAATATACCAAGATGTCATCGATAAAAACCACTACGAACTGATCCAAGTACTGCTGGAACACTCTATTCATCATATCCATAAATGCTGCGGGCGCGTTAGTCAACCCAAACGGTATAACTAAGAACTCGAAGTGCCCATACCGAGTACGAAATGCCGTCTTGCAGATATCCGCCTCTTTTACCTTTAACCGATGATACCTGCATCAGTAAATTGATCTTCGAGAATACCGATGCACCTTCGGTGATCAAACAAGTCATCTATCCGGCAAATGGATACTTGTTTTTGATCGTCGACTTATTTAATTGATTGTAGTCTATACACATCCGCATAGTACCGCTTTCTTCTTAACAAAGATTACCTGGCGCTCCCCAAGGTGAAACACTTGGCTCGATAAAACCAGGTCCAATAACTCCGGATCTCGAGCCTTGAGCTCCACTAATTCCTTTGGCGCCATCCTATCTTGAGCAATAGACATCGGCGCGAGCCGGTAATGATCTATCCGAACTCTACCTCACGATCGGTGGCAAACCCGAAGCTCCTCAGAAACACATCAACAAATTCCCTAATCGTCCGAACTGCCTCTACAAAGCAGACTCATTAGCCTCCAAGGCATACACATGAACAACATATGCTTCAAAGCCCTTCTTGACCATCTTCTCGGCTTTCAGAGCAGATACCACATTGGACAGATAATTCCTTCTATTACCGATCAGGACTACCTCATCACCCTTAAACATTGTTGTAACCATGCGCTTAGTCGCGCAATCTAATTTCGCTGGTACTTAACCCACCGGTCCATCCCGGAATCGATCGAACTCCCCAAGCGGCGGTTCCATCGGATCGACCACAAACACTACCCCTTAGAGTTCTAGAGGTACGTCTCTATACAGCTTATCTACAACTACAGAGTGACCTAAAGGGCTTATTACGGTCATCTTCCTAGAAGATATCTCAGAGTCTAGATCCATGGTCTTCACTATGCTACTTGCAACATATGAATGCGTCGAACCCACATCAATCAAAGCAGTAAATGGAGAACCAAAGATTAAAAATGTACCGGTTATGACGTCCGGTGCGTCGCCCTCTTCTCGATGCCTCGCTGCATACACTAGCCCCGACTGTCTGGCCTCAGAACTACCTGCACCTCTGCCCGGTGCTCCACGGCCCCGACCAAAACCATTACCTCCTCTGCCATTACCTCGGCCCCTCTGTGGTGGTGGTCCATTATTCCTGTACTGAGTATGGCCCTAACTCTCGGACTGAATCCTAGCCAACTTGCGCAGACAGTCCCTCACACGGTGGTCCAGCGAGCCACACTCAAAACAGCCTCTACCACCAGTCCAACATCCTCCCCAATGAGCTTTCCCACAACGGTTACACTGTGGCGGTCCCTGACTAGCAGCAACAAACCTACCAGACTGATTTGACCCACTCGGTCTAGCCCTTTTCTGCGGATTACCTGATGACCCAGAAGATCCAAAACTCCTCTTGTGTCGGTTCCTATCCATGCCTTGCCTCACAGACTCCTTAATGCCCTCGGCTACCTTAGCCTTCTCAACCAAGACAGCAAATTCACGCTCCTGCTGGGGCGCAATCAACAACCTTAATTCATCTCGTAGGCCATCCTCGAAACGAACACACCTCTCGTGTTCAGTAGCCACCATACCCCTAGCATACCGACTCAGCCTGAGGAACTCTGCCTCATATTCTGACACAGATTTACTCCCCTAAACTAACCTCAGAAATGATTTCCGTTGCTCATTAATGTAGTTAGCTCCAACGTACTTTTTCTGATAAGCAGCCCTAAAATAGTCCCAAGTTAGATCTTCCGCTGCAGTGCTGTCCCGAACTGTGAGCCACCACTAGTATGACTCATCTCAGAGAAGTGATACTATCCCCTTTAACTTTTCTTCAGCAGTCAGGTCCAGATCATCCATGATCCGCTCTGTCGCTTCCAGCCAATATTCAGCCGTGCTGGGAGCAACACCAGACACACCTCGGAATACCTCAGCCCCGTTTGCCCGAAGTCGCTCAGGCACAGATTTTCTAGCTCTTGTGCCTTCACCTACTCCAACTACCCTTTCTAGAACCCGAAGATCGCTTTGTGACACTGCGTCATCCCGATGCATTCTGAAACTCACCACCTCCGGTGGTGGCGATGCAGTATCTCGTTCTCTGACACCTGACCAGAACCTACGGGTTCAGAAACTGTCATCCTACCTCGACCACGTCCACGACCACGTCCATCTTGTGTACTCATGACTAAAATCTCGTCTGATTTAAAGAATTTTAAGCATCAGTAATTATTCCACTATTTAAAAGAAAAGTCTTATGAATATTGCTTATTAAAGAAGTTTCGTTTTCGCAAGTCCACAGAGTCCAATCAGTTTCAATTTCTAAAGTAGTCTTACTATCACTAGCCATCCAATCACATCTCATCAATATCACAAGCATTACTAAGGGGTACTTACCTGGGCGGATTGGTGCTGGAGACTCGGTGCCATGCCTTTCAAACCATGCTTTTTAAGACAGAACACTTAAAACCGAATTTAAAACATTTTGGGCCTCGGGCCCACAGTTGAGCCTTTGAACCTAGCTCGATACCACAATTGTAACACCCACAGTAGGTCAATACACCACGATCGAATCGGTATGTTACAGGAAAAAGGTATTTGAGAGGTTTAGGTTTCCGTTTAAAAGTTTGATGAAAACTCTTTCGTATGTTTTGTTCTTGTAGAAAACTTGAGCGTGATTGTTTAAAAGTGATAGTGTATTTGAAAACTCAGAAATTTTGAAAACTTAATCAGTTATGTAAGTACAACAAGTTTATTTCATTTAGAAATTTAAGTAATCATTGTTGTTGCTTAAACACTTTTTTTTTTAGTTAATAAGAAATCACATTCAAGTTTGGAAGACAATTGAGTTACATTTAATTTGAATTATAGTGTGATACCCGATGGTAACGTTTAAAACATCTCGCTTTGCAGTTTGAAGAAAACTTTATCTTTCCAAGTTTTAGCAAATTTTAACCCCATTAGTTTGTTAAGGCATATTTGAAAGTAAATTTAAGCATAAAGGTAACCAAAGTAAAATTTTAAAAAGGCCGTTTACAAACCCAACAAATCCAAACGAAAAATAAATAAAGCAAAGTACCAAGTTTAAAATCAGTGCAAATCCGACTTTTATTTTTGGCATGGGCACTCGAGTCCACCTCGGCTCCGTGTCCGCGATCTAAGTGTCACCGAAATGATAAGGAGAAAGGTGAGTCATGAAGACTCGGTGCATAAATCCTCTCCGGTATATGCAACATGCTAACACACATCATAACAAAACAATACAATTAATGCACCGATCCTAACCATCCGTAACACCTTTTCTACCCGTGTGGTACCAAACCACCGGTGGTGCCAAACCACTGGTGACCCAAAGTCATGATATCCATGGATGTGGTGCCAAACCACTGGTGACCCAAAGTCACGAAAGATCCATTTGTGGGGCCAACCCACGTGTGATACCAAATCACTAGCGACAATCCCGTATCTCAAAAGTGGGGCCAACCCACGGTGGCATTAACCACGTGGACGAGTCGCCATGAGGTGCCAAACCTCGGTGTCCCAAAGACACAAGTGTGATACTAAATCATTGGTGACCGTAGTCACAATTAAAATGATGGGGCCAACCCATCGTGTGATACCAAATCACTAGGTCAATCCGTAAAATCAATCGTGGGGCCAACCCTTTGTGGTGCTAAGCCACCGACGAGACGCGGAGGTGCTAAACCTCCGTGACCCAAAGTCACAATAATCAATCGTGGTACCAAACCACCGGTGGTGCCAAACCACCGGTGTCCCAAAGACACGGATATCATATCCTCCTCCTCTCATATCACCCAATAACATATCATACTAATGCAAAGTCGTGCAATCATGCTATCATGCTTACATGCTTAATATGACATCTCAAAATACACACACCAATCAATCATGATATCACATATCATCACATATCTCGTAATGAAACGGACTTACCCGAATCCGTATCCATACCTCATTAGGTATTAAATCAGTCAACCACACTGTTTCACTTACACAATCAGGTTATTAACACATTACTCAGTTAAGAAGGTGTTTAGATTACACACCTATAGATCGCACGCTTAATCCCGAAGAATCGGTTTAAACCCCTCGATTATTTTACTCCTAAAATCGGCCAAACACAGGATTAATCACTTAAAACCATTCGGCCAGAATAGATAAACCAAAGGGGTTTGCGTTAAACCTTTACCTTTGTAAATGGTTCGATTTCCAACCAAACCCAAACCAACAATGGTTCCCTCTGATAATCGACCTCCCCCCTAAAACACAAACCATTAGTCTCATACGTCTTTGGCTTAACAACTCTAAAGAAAACCAATAAAGCAATCTCTTACCACCACTTACCCAACGTTCAGACTCCTCTTGCTTGCTTCCGAAATCCAAAGGCCCTATAACAAAATCGGTTAGCAACCAAAGAGTTAACTCCCTTCAACAGATGCCAAAATCGGTCCTTTAACAAACCCAAAATCAATAAAGCACAAGAGAGGGGAGAAATGGCCATTCGGCTAACACTTACCTTCTACTAGCCCGATTGTACAAGAATCCAACAAGGTCACACTCCTCTAATATTCGGCAATGAAGAACTATAATGAGAGAAAAGATTCGGCTAGCACCCTTAACAGAATGGAAAAGGAGGTTCGGCCTTAAGAGAAATGGGAAGAACGATTGGGGATAAAAAGGCTAAATGGGTTTGGAAAAGAAGAAAATAAAATGATGAATGGAGGGGTGCTTTCGGTTTAAAGAAAAAGAAAATGGAGGATGATGTTTTTGGTGGATGGTGTTTCGGTCAAGAAGAGAGAGAGAGAGAGAGAAGCTAGTTTCGGCTCACAAGCAATGAAGAAAGCAAATGGAGTATGCAAGTTCGACACCAGCTTAAGAGATAGGAAATAATGTATGAGAAGAAAGGTTACTAGTTTCGGTTTACACAAGATGCAAATAAGAGAAAGATGGGAACAAACATTCGGCTACCAAAGAGAATCAAGAGAAAAACAAAGCAACTTTTGGCAAGAAGAAGCTTGAACTTTTCGGTTTAAGGAGAAAAAGAAGAAATATACTTGAAGTTTTGACTAGTATTGACTAAATGAGAATTGGCTTACAAAATGGTTTTTGACCGAAAATGCACAATTTGCCAAAATAAAAATTCGGCACACTCCCCCACAACACTTACCAACCGGCCACTCCCCCAAAATCTCTCCAAAATCAGGCCACAACTCCCCCAAACACTCCAAGCCTCTAATTCAAATCATTTTGAATTAGTCCACTTCCTACAATCACTCTCCACCCACCATTTGAACTTTTGACTTGGTCCAAGGCGAGTTTGAACCGCCACAACTCCTCCCCTCCATGCCGTCAAAATAGAAACCAAAATAGAGCACTCTGCAGCTTGAACACAGGACCTCCTCCCTCCTGCAAGTGACGCCAAACCAAGCTCTTAGTGGCTCCTTGCTTGCCACTCCACCAGCTCCTTTCTTATGCTAAAAGTTCACCTAAAATATTTATAAACCCCAGCTCCTTCAGCTCCTCCCACCTAAGCAAAAAAAACAAAATTTTTCCTACCACTCAGGCTTACACCTAGCTTACAACTAAGCCCCAACAACATCAAAATAACAACATAGCACACCATGCACATGCAACAAAGCCAAAAATAAAATAGCCCATAACCTGGGATATTACATTAATAAACTGTAATAAACATATTTAAAAATAAGTTATTCCAGCAATTAAATAAACTAAGTTAATCATTTATTTCCAGCAATTATTTAACTGAAAGAAGTTTAATAAAAATGACAAACAATTATTAAACTAAGATGAGTTCAATTAAAGTCCAGCAACTCAATTATTAAACTAAGATGAATTAAAAAATTTTAAATTTAAAGTTCAGCTTTCAATAAATTCCAAGAAACGCCTATGGAGCTGAATGAGCTTGTAATGAAGCTTTATTTTGCACTTAGGCCCCTCAAGCTTAGGCCAATCTCGATGGCATTGAGTTGCGTCGTAAAATGATGCGACTAGGTTCGCATCACTGTATCACTTCATCACTTGGCCTTAGCATTGATCTCATCTCTATCATAAGCTTAACTATTTATTACATTGAATCACCTGGGATATTCAAGGATATATGATCATCCTCATTCACATAATTACGATACCAATGCCATATCCCAAAAACGGTTTTACGTGGGGTCACTTCTAGATGTCGATGCCATATCCCCGATATGGTCTTATACGGGATATCATTTTGATTGTCGATGCCATATTCCAGATATGGTCTTATACGATTCTTATATTCGATGCCGATGCCATATCCTAGATATGGTCTTATACGGGATCTCCATTCGGTGCTGAGGCCATATCCCAGACATGGTTTTATACGGGACCTTACCAATCTCATGTTTTGATGATCTTATTCTCTCATTTATTAAAGTCCAACCGGGACATTCACATCACAATTCTCATTATTTTCTCATTCAACATCATCACTCAAATTCATAGAAATATTATACAACATCACTAATATCAAACATTTATAAACTTAATAACATGATGTTGAATTTATTTCACACAAACTTACCTCGATTTCAAGCTAGGCTAGATTGTCGATCTAGTCCGATACTTTGCCTTTTCCTCGGTCGTGGTTAATTGTTGGCTCTTCTTGATCTATAAAAACAATTTATCTCATTTAATCGCCACATGAATAAATACATTTCAATAATCATAATTTTGGCAAAATTACCATTTTTCCCTTAAGCTTTCACAAAATGACCATTTTACCCCTAGGCTCAAAAATCAATTCTAATCAAATTTCTTTCTTTAACGAGCCTAGGTGAACATTTGTTACTCTTATGGCAGCCCTCAATACTCATTATTTCCCACATTTATCACATATTTTACAACCTTTACAAAAAGGTCCTTTTAGGTGTTTTCATGGTAACACCTTTCACAAAAGTTGTTTATTAAACAACTATGACTCATTTTCTTCCATAAAAAATGTAGCAAGCAACTTAAAAGCTCACATGGCAAAACTCTAAACTTTCAACCATTTTGCAAGATAGTCCCTTCTTTAGCTAGCTTAAGCTTTAGGGGTTCTAAAAGTATAAATATTATCAAGAAATGATCACTAAAACACTTACTTGTAAGGAGAAGATTTTGTTGAAATTTTTGAGCTTTCAAACCCCCATTTGCTGATAATTTTTGGTGGAGGAGTGAAGGAGAAAAGATGATATCTTTTCTTTTTTTTTATTTTAATATAACTAGTCAATTTAGTCACCTAATTTCCACCCACCTTGACCAATTTGACATTGTTTGTCTCCAATGGCTGGCCACCTTATCTCTAGAGGTCTAATTTCACTTTAAGGGCCTCCAATTAATATTCCATAGATATTAGACACCTTTAGCTTGTAAAATAGAACTTTTGCGTGATTTAGTCCTTTTCGTAATTAAGCATGAAGTTGCTAGAATTAAAGCACAAAAATTTTCATGCACCTATATAATCATGCTCAAACTCATAAAACAACATAAAAATAATTTTCTTCATCTTCAGATTAGTGGTTCCAAAACCACTGTTCCGACTAGCCTCTAAATCGGGTTATTACAATTCTCCCCCTTAAGGATTTTCGTCCCCGAAAATCTTACCGGTATAAAAGGTTGGGATATTGGTTTTTCATAGCCTCCTAGGGCTCCCATGTAGCCTCCTCTACTCCATGTCTTTGCCATAGCACTTTCACAAGGGCTATACTTTTGTTTCTCAACTTTTTGACTTCTCGTGCCAAAATCTTAATCGGCTCTTCGCCATAAGTCATATCCGATTGAATTTCTACCTCTGATGGTACAATCACATGTGGAGGGTCTGAATAGTATTTTCGTAACATAGACACGTGGAAGACATCATGAATCTTTTCCAGCTCAAGTTGCATGGCCACATGATAAGCTACCGGCCTTATCCTCTCAGTAATCTCATATGGTCTGATAAACGCAGACTCAATATGCCTTTCCGACCAAATTTGAGGACTTTCTCCATGGTGATACTTTTAGAAACACTTTATCACCTACTTGGAACTCAATCTCTTTCCTTTTTAAATTCGAATAGGACTTTTGTCTATCTAAGGCAACTTTTAGACATTCACGTATCACTTTTACCTTCTCTTCTATTTCTCTAACTAAATCGACCCCGTGAATCTAGTTTTCTTTGAATTCTATCCAACACAAGGGCGTCCGGCACTTATCCCCATACATTGCCTCATAAGGCACCATTTTCAAACTCGACTGAAAGCTCTTATTGTAGGCGAATTTCACCAACGGTAAGTATTTCTCCCAATTACCTTGGAATTCCAACACACAACATCGAACCATGTCTTCAAGTATCTATATTACTCTCTCTAACTGTCCATCTGTTTGCGGATGGAAAGTTGTGCTAAAGCTCAATTTTGTGCCTAAGGCCTGTTGCAACTTTTTCCAAAATCGTGAAATAAATCTCGGATCTCTATCCGAAATAATTGACAATGGTACCCCGTGAAGTCTTACTATTTTTGACACATACAAATCCGCCAACTTATCAAGCGAATAATCATCCCGTACTGGTATGAAATGGGCTGACTTCGTAAGTCTATCGACTACGACCCATACGACATCTTTCTTTCTTGGTGACAACGGCAAACCCATCACGAAGTCTATAGTAATACGGTCCCATTTTCACTCAGGAACCATAATAGGTTGAAGTAGACCCGAAGGTACTTGGTGTTCAGCTTTCACTTGTTGACAAATTAGGCATCTCGATACAAACTCGAAAATGTCTTTCTTTATACTCAGCCACCAATACCACTTCCTCAAGTCGTTATACATCTTTGTGCTATCTGGATGTACAGACAAACATCCATTATGTTCTTCGTGCAAAATATACCGGATAAGCTCATCATCTATGGGTACACAGACCTATCTCAGTACATCAAACATCCATCAAGACTTATCCAAAAGTCCGACTCAACATTTGACTCACCTTGAACTCTTTTAGCTTGTAAATTATTGTCGTCTTTCTGAGCTTCATAAATCTCTTGAAGAAACATTGGTCTAGCCCTCAACTTGGCTAGAATAAAACCATCATCTGACAAAGCTATCTGTGTACTCCTGGCTCTCCACGCAAACAAGGATTTTTTGATCCAGGTGTTATCAACCACGTTCGCCTTTCCCGGATGGTAGTCAATCACTAGCTCATAATCTTTTATTATCTCTAACCATCTTCTCTGTCTTAGATTCAACTCTTTTTGAGTTTTCAAGTACTTTAAGCTCTTATGATTAGTGAACACCTGACATCTCTCACCATATAAATGGTGTCTCCAAATCTTTAATGCAAAAGCAATTACAGCAAACTCTAAGTAGTGGTTGGGTAATTCTTCTCATGCGGCTTCAATTGTCTAGAAGCATATGCAATCACCTTGCCTTCTTGTATGAGTACACAACATAATCCATTCAGGGATGCATCGCTGTTAACCACAAATTTTTTTCCGGCTCAGGTTGCACTAAACTAAGAGCCACAGTCAACAACGCCTTTAGTTTCTCAAAACTCTGTTTGCACTTTTTTGTCCATTCAAACTTTACATCTTTTTATAGAACCTTGTCATTGGAGTAGCTTTCATGGAAAATCCCTTGACAAAACATCTATAGTAGCCAGCTAGGCCCAGAAAACTCCTAACTTTGGTTAGATTCCTTGGTGACTTCCAATTCACAATTGCTGAGATCTTACTCGAGTCGACTCTAATTCCATCTCCCGAGACATTGTGCCCCAAAAACCCAACCTCCTTAAGCCAAAATTCACTTTTACTAAACTTGGCATATAATTGTTTATCTCTCAAAATTTGCAAAATTATCCTCAAATGCATAGCATGCTCATCCTCATCCCGAGAGTAGATCAATATATCATCGATAAAGACTACCATAAATTTATCCAAATACGGCCAAAAATACGATTCATCAAATCCATGAAAACTGCAGGGGCATTTGTTAAACCAAAAGGCATGACCAAAAATTCATAGTGGCCATTCCTTTTCCAAAATTAAATTTTCGACACATCCGAGTCCTTGACTCTCAACTGATAATATCCAGAACTTAAGTCTATCTTGTAAAACACCGTGGCTCCCTTCAATTGGTTAAATAAATCATCGATTCTTGGCAGCAGGCACTTATTCTTCATAGTTACCTTATTGAGTCCCTGAAAATATATACATAACTCACGAAACCATCTTTCTTCTTCATAAATAATACTGAAGGACCCCATAGAGAAAAACTCAGTCTTGGAAAGCCTTTATCCGTTAACTCTTATAACTGTGCCTTCAATTCTTTTAGCTCAATTGGAGCCATTCTGTATGGAGCAATAGAAATGGGGGCAATACCTAGATCTAACTCAATCCTAAATTTGACTTCTCTAACTGGAGGTAGCCTTGGCAATTCCTCTGGAAAACGTTTGGATAATCACATACTATGGCCACTAATTCAATTCTTAACTCAGTCTCTCTAGCATTTATTACAAAGGCAATGTAAGTTTCGTACCATTTTCTTAAATACTTCAGAGTCGACAAGGAAGATATCAATACTAGCAATCTGTCTTGCTCATCTGATTCAACACAAATAAGATCCCCACTTTCACATTTTAGCTGAATAAACTTCCTTCCACAATTCACTACCACATCATGAGTAGTTAACCAATCCATCCCAAGGATGACATCAAATTCATGAAACAGAAATAGCATGAGATTACCAGGAAAACAATGACCCCTAATCATTAAAGGGCAACCTTTGCATAATCTATCGACCAACACATATTTGCCTAGGGGATTTGACACTCTTATCACAAATTCAGTAGACTCTACAGGCATACTCATGCTAGAGACTAATTTCATGCAAATATACGAGTGGGTAGATCTCGGATCAATTAAAGATATAACATGAGTATCATATAGAGAAAATATACTCATGATTGTGTCGGGGGAGGACGCCTCTTCACGAGCACGAATGGCATATGTTCTCCCTGGTGCTCTACCCTCAACTCTTGCAGTCTGTTCTCTAGATGAATTCTTGCTACTCATTTCACTTCTCGGGTCTCTCAGTGGTCTTCCTCGAGCAGTACTTTTCGATCTTGCATTCTGAGGTTTCTCTTTCTCACCCGCTTGGGGGTAATCTCTAATAAAATGGTCTAGAGATCCACATTTAAAACCAGCCTTCTCGTTTGCTCGACACTCACCGAGATGACGTCTACTACACTGTGGGCATTTCAGTCTATTCGGTTAATCGTTGCCAACACTAGCAACCGAAGTAGTCTGAGCCTTAAACCCTAGGTACTATCTACCTTTACTTCTGTTTGAAAACCCAGCTAAAGTAGCTGATTAGACAGTAAACTCTCTTGACTTCTTGGATGAGGATAGGAATGACTTGCCTAGCTATCTCTTCTTCGAGTCACGAGACTCAATTTCAGCTTTCTTTTTCTGTTTCATTAGTTCTTCAGCCTTACAGGCTCGATCCACCAGCACCAAAAACTCTTTTAGTTTGAGGACACCAACAAACAAATGGACATCATCATTGAACCCATCCTCGAATATTTTGCACATGATGGCTTTTGCCGATACACACTCTCGAGCATATTTGCTGAGCCTTACGAACTCACGCTCATATTCAATCACCATCATTCGACCTTGCTTTAGCTCCAAGAACTCCTTTCTTTTCTGGTCGGTGAACTTTTGACTAATGTACTTCTTCCAAAATTCCTCATGGAAAAATTCCTAGTTAACTCTCTCCCTTGGTACCACCGACACAAGGGTGTTCCACCACTGATAGGCTGAATCTCTCAAGAGATATACCACACACTTCATGCACTTTTCAAGCGTGCATGACAACTCATCGAATACCCTGATGGTATTCTCAAGCCAAAACTCTGCCCTCTCTGGATCATTATCCGTACTAGCCCAAAATTCCTCTACTCCTTGTTTCCAGATCTTATTGACTGGTGGACTTTCTCTTCTTACTACCTCTACCACTTGAGGAGCTAAAAGAGTGGGCTGAGGAATAAGTGGGGTGGAGGGGTTGGGCATTTGGATTTGCTCGAATATACTCAGTATACCAATTGCTTATCATATGGAGAAAGGCTTTTCGAGCCTCTTCTCCCTGATCCAAAGTCTCGGGTCTACTCTCTATTAGCGTGATCCCTTGCACGGGAGTCGGCGCATTACTTGTAGCACCACCGACTGCAGCTCAATCGTGATCTATTATTATATGAAACACAATTCAAATCGTCCGGAGTTGTCACACTATCATTATGTAAATACTCGTGTGTATGGCATGTATAACTAGACTCATACTTACGCTACGTTAGTCTAAGAATCGACTAAACTGTAGCTCTGATACCATTAAATGTAACACCCCTTACCCGCATTCAAAGCCGAAACTGGATACGAGGCATTACTAAACTTAACTTGCTTAAACATACAACATCGGGCCATAAAATTTTGTTCCAACTTAAAACTTTTCATTCATACTCATAATGTCCCCATTATGGGCCTACGAGACCCAAAACTTACATAAGGAATGGTTTGGGACTAAATCGAAAACTTTCACACACTTAGAAAATTTCTACTTAAAATAGGCTACACGCTTGTGTGGAGAAAAGGACACGCCCGTGTGGAATTTCACATGCCCATGTTCCACAGCCGTGTTAATTTATTTACCAGTTCGAACCTACAAGGGTTTTCACACGGCCAGACACATGCCCGTGTCTCTGGCCCGTGTCCCTCATACGACCACGACAAGCCCATGTCTTAGCCCATGTGCAAAAACCATGGCATTATGTTTATGACATCATCAACTCACTAAGGTCACAAGGCCAAGGCACATGCCTATGTCCTTAGACCGTGTGTCGAATTAAATTCCTAATTTCAGGTGCAGACTTCACACAATCTAGGCACATGCCTCTGTCCATGGTCGTGCCTCCCACACGGTTGAGACACACGGCCGTGTCTCTTCCCGTGTGTTTACTATTGAGCATACTGACTTGTAAACCTAGCATGTAAGGGGACACACAGCCAATCAACACCCCCATGGGGCTGACCGTGTGTTACACACGGCCTAGACACACACCCGTGTGTCTACCTATGTGGACATTCAAAAGGCTATCTACCAAGCCAAATGCCACCCTACACAACACCCATACTTACACCAATTCAATCCAACAAGTATTAGAACTATAAAGCACTTCTAAGGACTCAAAATTAAAACATCCATACAAGCATACACTTAATGAAATTCATCATCATTGAATATATATATATTGGCCCAATTCTAATGACCACTTACAAAATGAATTTGATAGTATAAATAGCCAATACTTTGGCTAAGAAATATGACATAACAAAATGACCAAGTCCTGTACATGCCATAATCAAAATGAATCTAACTTTGCTATACCAAAGAGTAGTCGATAGTGTGATTTCTGAACTCCGAAGTTCCACAAATTCTCGAGCTAACTTGGCAATGCTATAAGGAAAAGGGAAATGAGAGGAGTATCCATAAAGCTCAGTAAGTTTGCATGAAATAAATAGAAACATAAAGCTCATAATGTCATCTATCCATTGCATTGAAAACAACTAGTCAATTTAGTCACCTAATTTCCATCCACCTTGACCAATTTGACATTGTTTGTCTCCTATGGCCGGCCACCTTATCTCTAGGGTCTAATTGCACTTTAAGGGCTTCCAATTAATATTCTATAGCTATTAGACACCCTTAGCTTGTAAAATAGAATTTTTGCACTTTATGCAATTTAGTCCTTTTTCACAATTAAGCATGAAATCGCTAGAATTAAAGCACCAAAATTTTCATGCACCTATATAATCATGCTCTAACTCATAAAATAACATAAAAATAATTTTCTTCATCTTCAAATTAGTGGTTCTGAAAACACTACTTTGACTAGCCACTAAATCGGGCTGTTACAAAATCCAAGGCAACATTTCATGCCATAATCATCAACCAAAATGACATATACATGCCAAACTCATCAATTAACATTAGACATAGTCCACATATACATGCCACTATAACCACGACTAAATCATGAAAATCTACCGATAAGTTTGATGGATAGTGTGATGGATCTCCAACTAGCTTCCAACCTGATCGAGCTTCCAATAATCTGTAAAGTAAAGGAAAATAACTACGTAAGCAATGTATGCTTAGTAAGTTCGTATATACTTTAAGCATAATATTCCATTTTAATAATAAACTTTATAGAATAAACATAAATCTATGCCAATGCCATAAGATTCATAAATCGATATGATCATCAACTCCCAAATGAGTAAGTTCGTTAATGTCACTTAAATTTATCATTTATAACATGATAGGATTTTATGGGACTTAATAGATAAACATCAACTTTTCTATAAGATTATACACTTTTCAATCTACTTTCTTTTCATTCCGTTCCCAATGCTTATATAAGCCTAAGCCACATTATCAATTCCTGACTTTAGTGTATCTACCTATGATATAGGTATTTTTGTCCATAGCATATGTAAATTTCTCATATATAATACATCATTCAAACTCATTACTCTCTTTTCTTCAAATTTCATTTCAACTATAAATTTTCCATTTCATTACCTTTCCTTACCCCTTTGATATGCATAACACAAGTTATAAGCATAACATCAACCATGACTACAAGCTAGTGCATTTAAACATAGCTCTTTTACAATCAACTACATAATCAACCATTGCACAAAAAATTACATACTTTGATTTATTCCACCTTTTCATGGACATAAGCATGTTACCAATTGACCACTTACCATTTCAATGTATTTCATTAATATTAAACATGATATAATTCAATCATAAACTTGGCACAAGCCTAAGCACCAACAACAATACATGTTAGTATAATTGAATATAATTCATGTGAACTTAACATAAATAACCATTATACTTGAGCATGATCCAATTGGATTTATCATCCTTCATAACATATCATGTTTTCAATGTATCACCATTTCAATAAGTTTCATACACACATGTCTTGGTTCATATTGAACATGCAACGCCCCGAATTTGGGCCTAGAAGGAAATAGGTCTTGAGCGTCGGAACACATAAAAGTTTATGTGGGCAAGAAAATGACACAAATTGCTTTAATGGCTAAGTGATTTGGGTGTGTTTGGGAGTGTTTGAGAAGTCTTGGGTTCAAGCCCTGGCTTTTTCAAAATTTTGTTTTTCTCTTAAGTAAACCTTGGTGTTAACATGTAGGCTTTAACAGAAATTATGGTGGAATTATGACACAAGTTAAGCTTGTAGTCCAATGGCAGTCGCGTGTTTAAGGCTACAAGGGAGATCAAGATCGAGTCTCATGATGCACAAGGAAATATTTATTTTACTTCCTTGCAGCAGGAGAAGTGGAGTTTGACTGGAACTCTACAAGTTAGACTTTGAATTAGTCAATGAGAAGGTTAAAGAGGGATTTGTGGAGGTAATCTGGTTGTTAGGGAAAAAATCAAGGCAGTTTTAAAAAAAAGGGGGGAGAGTTTCATGGGTGAAAGTCTTTGTGCCGAATTTGAACTACGGGGAGTGAGAAATTAGACTAGGGGAAAATTGTGTACATTTTTTTAGTTTTTGGGTATTGTTCTTTGCTCATTTGTTTGGTTTTGGTTTTTTTTTCTTGAAGACCAATTGTAGGGTTGGTGCTTTCATTGTTTTTCTTTTCTTTCTTCTTTCTTCTTTTTGCGTATTCTTGACCGCCGACCTTCTGTGCTACTTTTGCCAAAGTCTATCTCTATTCTTTCTTTGGCATCAATCTTAACCAAAACTTCCCTTCTCTACTCTTTCTATTTTGTCAGCCTTGGCCTAATATCCTGATCTTCTCTGCTCCATTGATTAATTTCTTTTGGCCGAACTCACCATACCTTCCCCTCTCTATTTGTTTTCGACATTTTATTAAGTTTAAACTGAAGTGCTTCTTTTGCTAATCCTTGGGGTGGCTACATACTCTGCTGTGGTATATTATTTCAGTTCTGCAGGGATTCCTGACAAGTAGTAGGCATTTGTTTCTCTTACCTTTTACTGAAAAGTCACTGCTTCCTTTCTTACGTTTTCTATTTGCATTTCTTACCTTTCATCGCGAAGTGATGCTCGTCGGGGGCTAGGTATTTTTAGAGAAGTAAATTTGTGCATTTGTTTTGGAAGCAACCAAAATATTTCCTCCCATCTTTCAACAAAGGTAAGTGCATTACCTTAATTATTGGGTATAGGCTAAATTTTCCCTAGGACTCTGTAAGGTGAGACGTGTGGATCTGAGCCACATCTATAGTTGATCCTAGCTAACAAGATCTGTTGTTATGTAGTGAATCGGCAAGTAGCATGAGATTGATTTTAGTCAACAATTTAAGTGAAATAAATCACATATCTTCTATCAAGGTAGGGGGTGATTACTGATTTGACGATTAAGTGTTATTGAAGGCTAATGAATTGAGAAACTGGTAGAATGCTTATAATGAACGTAGGGTGATGCTCAAGGGTTATCGCAAGTGTTTGTTAACAGGTGTGTAATTGTTTTTGTAAATGATAGTCGGCTTAAACGTCGAAAAGGGTGTGTAATCATATACCCTATTTTTGTTGATAGGCTTAAAGCCGAAAGTGTGTGTACACACCACTCTAATCATAGATCGGCAAATGCCGAAATACATAAATATCGAAAAGCTTAAAATACGGCACCGGTTACCATATGAGTGCACGAACACTCGTGTGGGAAATTCGATACAATGATGGAGGCCACCATGAGCGATCTCATGGTCTTGGGCCGCTTTTGGGTTAAATGGGCCAAAATGGGCCATGTGGGCCCAATAGGCTCACAGGCCCCACATGGGCCAACTTCATGAACTTATGTGAAATAATGAGCTTGACCATGTTGTTCACACGACTAAGGGTAGTTTTGGGCTTAGCGGGCCACACGAGCGTGTGGGCCCCATTTGGGCCATACTTTAGGCTTTGGGCCCAACTATACCTCTTGATTGCTAAAGGTTGCACAAGTCGTGCGGATCGACTGTGGACCTATTGATGAGTTGATACACATACTTGGACCCCAGTGTGAGAAATGACCGTAATGGCCCTATAGGGTAAAATGATCGTAATACCCCTATAGGGTAAAATGATCGTAATGCCCCTATAGGGTAAAATGATCGTAATACCCTTGTAGGGTATAATGACCGTAATTCCCCTCTAGGGTAAAATGATCGTAATGCCCCTGTAGGATAAAATGATCGTAATACCCCTGTAGGGTAAAATGATCGTAATACCCCTGTAGGGTAAAATGACTGTAATACCCCTATAGGGTAAAATGACAATAATGCCCCTGTAGGGTAAAATGACCGTAATACCTCTTGTAGGGTAAATTGACCGTAATGCCCCTGTAGGGTAAAATGACCGTAATGCCCCTGTAGGGTAAAATGATCGTAATGCCCTTGTAAGGTAAAATGACTGCAATGCCCCTATAGGGTAAAATGACCGTAATACCTATATAGGGTAAAATGATCATAATACCCCTATAGGGTAAAACAACCGTAATGCCCCTGTACGGTAAAATAACAGTAATACCCCTGTAGGGTAAAATGATCGTAATGCCCCTATAGGGTAAAGGACTATTTTGCCCCTCGAGGGTAAATGACTGACTTGTGCTATGATTTGATTGATTTGACTGTGATTGTATGATTGTGGTTTGATTGACTTAACTGTGAATGATATGATGATTTGTGGGCCAGACATTCTGCATACATGACATACTACATGGGGTTGGGATATTGGTTATGGAGGAAGTACTGTTCTGATAGGGTCGCACGAGTCGCACGAGACGACTATAGACCCAGTAATGATCTGTTAAGGTTGCACGGGTCACACAAGACGATTGTTGACCTACCGATGGCTTTAAGCCAATTAATTTGATTATGGCTCTGTGCCAACCTAATTATGGCTCTGTGCTTTCTTAATTATGACTTTGTGTCGATCATATTTATCCACGGCTGTGTGCTGGTTGTTATTATTGATGACTTTGTGTTGATTATACTTACACATGGCTGTGTGTCAGTTATATTACTGTAGCTGATGGCTATGTACCGGTCTTATTACAGTTTTGATGGCTATGTGCCAATTATGAGACCATTACAGAAGTCTTAAAGCCGCATATATCCTAGACTCTTTGCTGCGATTTTGATAAGTGCTGCAACCGGTGCTAACACTGTAAGTGTAGGGATGGCATGGGTGATTTATTCTCCATAGGTAGGGCAGGGTTGGACGGAGGCAAGTGCAAGGTTGGATGGGTTTGCATGCATCATGCACCATTCATACTAAGACTGTTACTGTGATGGGCTAGGCCCAATTGATTTTGTTATGGGTTGTGACCCATATGATATTGTTTTGGGCTTTGGCCCACATATACTCGAATCGAACTATCTTGTTACATTAAAGGCATGAGCCTGCATCGATTCTATTTCTGTATATTGACTGTGTAACACCCCTAACCCGTATCTGTCACCGAATTTGGGTCACAAGGTGTTACTTAAAAAAATTTGAACACTTTGCTTTAAAAATTTAAGCATACATACAGATATATGAATTAACCACCACAAGCAATATTGCATTTTCAATCCACCTTGTATAATTAAGCAAATTATAAATCACAAAAATTATATGCACTGTTAACTATTTCGAAATTAGCCATTCCTTCATGGCATGTATACACTTAACCATGTGACTCATATCCTATTCGACTAGCAAGTAAAATATCATATTATTTTCTGTCCAAACACATATGTCACTTTAATATCACCACCCTATAAACAAACATAACATTTATGCAACACTTTTTTATATGCATAATAGTATATCATCGTGAACCAATATATAAGCATAAAATGTAACCCTTATACACCCTATTCGCATGTTAATTACCAAGCATAAATCACATTCACAAACCGATTCCTCTCTCTCTCCCATTTCGATTATTAAAATTTGGTTCAAGGGTAGCACAGAGAGCTTAACCATGCAATATTAAGCTAACCTTTGTTAGTACAATTTGTAATCATCCTTATCTATCACAAGCCGAACCCAAGTATTCAATTTCTTATGATTTTTACAATGGCATATGTACATATTTTACTAATAACTTACCACTCATAACCATTAACATGGCATCTTTAATAATCCAAATAGACCAAATTAATTCACAACCGAAAGTACATTCTCTCAACTATATCTACCTCATTTGAACAAAATCAAAACAAATGCAAAACATATCAATATATCATGCTTATCCCAAATGCATCACATCTATATATAATAGGCATATTACTTATTTAATATACTGCATGTTATAACTCATCAAGCATCTGTCATTTTCTTCATTGTTAAAACATAGGACTACACGCCACAACATGCATATCATATGACCACATTCCATACATGATTAACCATGGCCGAATTTCACATCCCTTAATATTATAATCAAGCCATTATATCAAGAACATAGGAATTAAACTTGATCAAAAGAAATAGCCATTTTGCAAGGCTATACATATATAAAAGACCGAATGTCATCAGTCTAAACCTTAGTCTAACCTATACATGCCTTAGATTCAAAATTAAGATTAAGTACCAAAAAAGGGTGATAATGTGGTTGACTTTTTCGACGATCCTTAGATGCCCGTAGCTTAATCGAAATATATAAAACAGAATAAAGAGCAAACATGGAATAAGCTTACTAGCTTAGTAAGTCTTAAGCAAATTTAAAGAAAATAATTCAATTAGACACCTAAACCTTCCAAGTTAAATACTTGATATTAATACAAACTTTAACAAATCACACATATGGTATCACATTATCGAACTTCAATATCATCTTTAACCTGACATTTCTCATTATCCTACCTTTAACAAATAGTTCATTAATTCAACTCAAAATTCAAATGATAAACATCCATTTCTTGCCAAATACTCAATTCGTATGCACATCATTTTAAATAGAATCATATACAAGAGCATATATATATATATATATACGCTCATTCACTTCACATCTTATCACTCCCCAGGTTCAATATGCATGAAATATCAATATGATTTCCTAAACAAACAACCGAATATACATACATAATCATATACCACATTTTCATCCAACATCATATATATATACATATAATTGAACGAATATATAAACTCAATTAAACAACTCACAAGTACTTATCTGTACGGCTTTGTAATTTAATTCATACGAATAAGCTTAAGTTTGTCCTTTTGACAACATAACTCCACCAGTTTATATGCATAAGCTCGTATTTAAAAATCACCGGCATTTAGCCTGCTAGGCAATAAGCCCTAAACTTTTCACCGACACGAAGCCTGCTAGGCTCAAAGGCCGATACATTTCACCAGCACAAGGCCTGCTAGGCATTTAGCCTGATACTATCCACTGGCATAAGGCCTGCTAGGCATTTAGCCCGATACTTTCGATATAGTTCAAATATAACATGTGCTGTGCTTATTTTAAATCACTTGTACAAAATGAAATCAATTAAGTTTAACTACCATTCATAATCAAATCTTCATGTCACATTCAGCTATGATTAAATTTCAATCTAACAGTTCAAAGTTCGAAATGTAAATTATATTACGAACAATATTTACAGTAATAACTTGCTTAAGGACTTACCTCATCTATCAACGGACAATGAAGACTGGCTATTCGATAACCTTCGCCTTTCCCCGATCCAAATTCGTTTTTCTTTGTTCTTGATCTACACACATTAAAATTTAGCTCAATCAAGCACATTTCATCTCAATTTTGCCCCAAAACACATAGATGTACAATTTATTATTTTATCCCTAATATTTCACAATTTAACAAATTAGTCCAATTTGTATAAAACACGAAATACACCAAATTTGATTATACATATCAAGGGCCAAATGCTCCATATACCTATAAAAATGCATACATTTCATTTATTTTGCAATTGGGCCCCTCAAAAATTTATTTTTTCCCATTCAAAACTTATTAATATCTAACATAACTTTAATATTTTTCCAACAAACAAAAACATAAAAATTATCGAAAACCGACCAAAAACTAACCTTAAATCACCAAATTTCTCTTGACCGAATGATAAACCTTGTTATTCTTTTATTTTCTTTTCTTTTTGTATGTTTCGGCAAGAACAATACAAATGAGACCACTTTCTATGTTTCTTTTATTTTATTATAAACATAACTTTATAAAATAATTAAAATATAACTTTAATTATTTTATAAATGAAATAAACATATAATGTAATGATACACCACTAGTCATTACCGTCCACTACCCTTTGAATTGGGTAATTTGCACTTTAAATGCTCCCAATTAGAAAAACAACTTTAAATTAGTCCTTACACTTTAAACTATCAAGTTTATAATTTACGCGATTAAGCCCTTTTTTATTTAATTAAGCATACAAACAATTAAATTTTTCTATGAAACTTTCACACACATCAATTCACATATAATAAGCACAGAATATATTATCTAAATATATTTCAGACTCGAATTCGTGGTCCCAAAACCACCGTTTCGATTAGGGTCATATTTGGACTATTACAAACTTTTTCTTTAATAAGGGGATTACAAACTGAGTTTTCGTAACTCACCCCATTTATAACCTTTCATGTAATCCCTAGCATTAGACGGTTTGGAGTTGCGAGGGACTTTGTAACACCCCAAATCCAGCCTAGAAGTTAGGTTCGAATCTTGCGTGTTACATTGAGGTGTTTTTTTTTCGAAAATTGCATTTTCATTAAAAACCCCTCTTCATACATAAAAACTAAAGTCCCAGTATGTGATTGTTATTAATAATCAACATTTATTAAGAAGTCATTACCTTCAAAACCTTGTTCGTTACGGAAGCTTAATTTAAAATAACTGACTTATAAAGTGTGATATTTACAACTTGGTCGCGAAAATGTAGTGTTTTGAAAACAGATATTGTTTTGGAAAACGCGATTCAATGTTGAGCAGATTTAAAACATAATAAACTAAAAATCACAAACTATGCCAGAATTTAAGAGAGGCCTTATTACAACCCAATAAAAATGGTTTAATAAAGCAAAGTAGAATACTAAAATCCAAAATTGCTCATTGTGTGGCCACCTCTGAGTCCTCCAATACGTCGAACTGCCTACTGAGGGTTACCCGAAAAAATTAAAAAGAGGGGTGAGTTTGCGAAAACTCAGTCTGTACAACCTCATCGGTAAAAAGATGCATCATAATAATCCCAATCGAAGCCCATTACAATAACGGTGGCAATTGGGCCTTAGCCCAAAATAGCCTCGGTTGGGCCTTAACCCATACCATATGTCACATATCATAAATATCTGGGCCTACGCCCATCTTAATAATATAATCCATATATGCAATGCATTAATGCCCATACCAACCCCTCTTGCTTCTCCTCGTCCAGCAGTGCACTCTGTGGGATTTAATCGACCCACCCATCCGTACACTCCTTATGTAACACCGGTTGCGACATTAACTTATCATTGCAGCATGGCTGCTTGGTGACTAAAAAGCCTTCGATGGATCCACAGTCATCAAGCGACCATGCGATCCAATTAGCACTTCCTCCATATTAATAATCCCATTCACATGCAACAAAATAACACATGAATGCATCATACAATAATAAACATACCATAATTGTAACAGCCCGATTTAGGGCCTAGTCAGAATAGTGGTGTGAGACCACAAAACTGAGAAGAAATTATGAGTTTTAAGGTTTATGTCATGTTTGCATGCTAGTATTAAGGTTTCATGAAGCAATTTCGCTAAATTGTGATTGAATGGTCCAAAAGGACTAAATTGCAAAAGTTGCAAAATATGAATTTTCTAGAAGCTTGTTGTATGAAATAGCTTTAGAATAATAATTATGAACCCCTAGATAGCAATTTTCCCAAAATTTAATTTTTGGACAAAATTGGCCATGAGATAGTTTTATGGAAATTTTTAAAAAGAGGGGCATTTTGGTTATTTGCCTAATAAATGATTAAAATATGAAAAAGATGAAAAAAACCATTCATCTTCTTCCCCAAGCTGTTGAAAATTCCAATAGCCATTGTTAGGGCTCTTTCAATTTTCCAAGCTTGCTAGTAAGTGCTCCTAAGCCTATTTTTTTATATTCTTCGTATTTTTGAAGTCCTGGTAGCATGAGTAAGCGATTTTGAGCTATTTGATGAGCTATAATGGATGTTCAAAAATGTGGTCATGTATGACATGCATGTATTTGATGTTCTATGGAAGATTATGAAAGCTTGATGTAGTAGAAACATCTTTTGTTAAGTGATTTTCCATGAAAATACATGTAGGGACTTGATTGTGAAAATCTTAAGTTTGGTCATACATGTGTGATTTTGTGAGAATTGATGATTGCTATAGTTGAGACTATTAATCAGCTAAGCATGTAGTTTAAGAAAGTTGTATAAAAATCATTTTACGAGCCTAGGGGCAAAAGTGCAAATATGAGAAAGTATAGGCACAAAATAGTAATTTTGCCAAAGAATGAGTTATGAGTTAATTTAGTCAATATGCTTATTAATTGGTCTATTTATGATTATAGATCAAGAAAAATGAAGCCCAGATCGAAACCGAGTCAAGAACAAAGTCGAGGACTAAATTGCATATCTACATGCATTTTGTATATTGAGGTAAGTTTGTATGATTCTAAGCTTTATGATTTCTATCATTGAATTGTGTAGTATAATGTACATTGTTATCAGGGAAAGCTTAATGTTTGTTAAATAAAGAAATCAATGTGATTAAGTATGAACAAGTTATCATGTGAGAACAAGGACCCAAGCTTGGCATTAAACAAGTTATCATGTAAGTCTAAGGACCCAAGCTTGGCATTGAATAAGTTATCATATAAGTCCAAGGTAAGCTTTGTATTGATTCAAGAAAAGATATATCATGTAAGACCGTATCTAGGATATGGCTTTGGCATTAAGTTACGTGGGATGAGATTTAGTATCCTCGATTATTCGCAGAAATTCATCCAGCAAATGAGTAAGGTTAAAATGAGAAAATAAGAAAGCTAAGTAAGCAAAGATATTACCAAGTTGATATTGAGTATTACTTATGAATGATGAATTAGAGATCATGATTATTAAATTAAAGTATGTTGATCAATGTGATCAAGTGATACAGACACCATGTTTACCTTACAAGTATGAGGATTGTAAGTGTCATGAGACATGTGAGAATCAGTATGAGTATGTAATATCTGAGGTTCAGGGGTTGTGCATATTTTAATGTGTATCTGTGTGTTTATGTGCTCCTTATGCTGTTTGGAAGTGTTTAGGGGTTTTGGGGAAACCTTGGACTTGGATAGAGCCATAGGAAAATTTTTGTTTTAACCTCAGTAAAGGGGAACTAGGGGAGCTAGGCTTTAAAAGAAATTATGTGTGGAACATGACACAAGAAAGGAAGCAGTAAGGTGGCAAGGGAGGCGCCACTTAGAGCTTAGGGGAGTGACACCTCAGGAGGTATGAAAGACCTAGGTTCGAGCAGCAAGGAAAGCATTTGGAGTTTTTATTTTGCAGCAAGGAGGAGCAATGGTGGACGGTATTTGGACTTTGGTTGGATGAGGTGTAGATTGGGTCTGACAGCTTGAAGATTCGACTAAGTAGGAGGGAAACAAGGGATAAGGGAGAGAGAGAAGCAGTGGCCAAATGTGGCACTCTAAGGGGTGAGAGTTGGCCGGCAGTGGGGCTCTTAGTGATAGCATTTTATGTCAAGATAGGGGGGAGAGGCTGAATTTGTTAGTATAGTGTTAGGCATCCTTTTTACGATTTTTCTCTTCCAAAGAACTCATTTGTCTCTTATTCCATTTGTGAAATCTTTACTTCTTCTCTAAACCGAATCTATTTCTCCTTCCCAACCTCTTTTCTTTTTTCTTTTCTGTTCTCTCCATAACTCTCTATAGCCGAACCCTATAGTCCCTCATTCTCTCTTCTTTTTTTTTCACAAATCCTTATAGCCAAAACACCAAAGCCGTAACTCTCCACACTCGATTTTCTCTTCTTCTTCTTTTCTTTGTTCATTTGTGCCATCACTTTTTTCGGAGTCTTTCTTCTTCTCTGTCGACCTGTTAAAGCCGAATCTCTAAGGGTGGTGCCGTCGACTACTCTCTCTTAATCTTTTTAATCATGTTTGGTGGTAAGTGTTTGTCCTCTTTATCCATCGGTTTCATATCTTTTCTATTGGTGTGCCAAAACTGAATGGTTGGCTTTGGTTTTAGGGATGGTCGAACCTTAGGAGGCCCTTAATCTTGTATTTCTTTTGTGCATAGCCAGCGTAAGGGAGCGTTAAGGATTCTCTTAGAATCGACTACTCTAGGTAAGGGAATAGTGATCGGCCAAAGGCCATTTTCATACACTTTATGTAGAAGCTGAATCTGACTTGGGTTGTATAGGGATTTCGACAAGTGGGAAGTAAAGCAAAGGCCTTCAAGTTATCAGATGTGTGATTATTACGCAATTTCCCGAGTATGTATAAAATATTGTATGTGTTATAAGTGTGATGATTAGTGCAGAGGCAATAATGAGATGGATACCCTTAGTGGGTATGTCGATAATCAGGTCAGTGTTAAATGCCGATAAAATTGTGGTTATTACTGTATATATGTGTTGTATGTTTGATTAATATGTTCATGTATTATTTCATCACATCACTATCGTATGTTGCATAAGCATTGGGCGAGATTTGTATATATGAAAGAAGGACAGGGTGTACATTTATGTACGTGGTTTAGTGATGGCTACGAGCCTCACATGGATTGATGATCAGCTCAGTGTCTCATCATGGTTGGTATCGACTTTGTGCCATATCATTGTTGGTGATGGCTATGTGCCTCATCTGGATTGACGTTGACTACGGTCACGTTGTGGGTTATATTGTGACTTGATCACGTGGACCAGTGGCTCGACCATTTGGTGGATGGCATGACTTACCGAATTGGTGTGTAGAGGTTGGAGGGTTGATTTAGTAATCCCCTGGTGTGTGGTGGTTGGATACGAGGGTGTGTAGAGGATGGACCCTAGGCTGGGTTGGGTGCAATTTGCATTATTCTCTATTATGTGGATTGGTGTGGTTTTAGGCTAGGCCCATACGTGGAAATCTGTGGACTAATTACACACTAAGTCGGTTGACTCACCCAAATTTTTACCAAACAATGCAGGTGATTCGTGATGTTTGGACCGGGTTTGGATGGGATTCGAGATGGCCATGCAGACATAGTTTCCATATTTAGAGACATTACTTTTAATTTCAGTTTAATTGGGTTGTTTTATTGTAATATGGCCATTTAACTATTTTGGGTTTTCATTATGGTTTGTGCTAGACTAGACATGAATTAGTAATTGCAAACGATTTCAAATAATGATATTTGATGACTTTAAAAACTTAACTAAGGTTTTCTAATTGAGATTCTCGTAATTACTCGGATTCTTTTAAAGATTTCAAAAGGACCCGTTTTGAACTAACCTTGAACTTCAAATTGTTTTTCAAATGAAACGTCTCTCTAAGAAATTGAATCCGGTTTTAAAACCTAATCATTAAGGATTTAGTTTAGCACTTGTTTCCATGCCGACCCTAACACTGCTACAAGCAAGTTTTATCATCACTTAGCCGATCTCAACCTAAGGTATTCCAGTAGCATTCGAATTCGGCCGTAGTGTTTTGGGACGGGTTTGGGGTGTTATAAATTGGTATCAGAGCCCAGTTTCTACACTCAGCCTATGGATTTTTTGAAGCCCATGAACGTTTTCATTTTGTGTTTTAGTGGGTCAAAGAAAAATTTTTAGGAAAAAGGGTTTTGTGAAGCATGGCACTCATATCATCCACCCAAAGTCCACCAAGTAAGTACCTTTAATTATTGTATGATTGTGTGTGGGTATTACGGGATTGTAGATTAGTAGATTAGGAGTTAATGAACCCTAGGATTAGCTTACCCCAACACAGAGGTACATAAAATTTAAAGCCTAATCAAACAAACCTGTGAGTAAGTCACCGAGTTAAGGGTGTGGCAACCGTTGTGTACATGTCTAGGATTGGATTTAGAGGGGAGCATGGTATTTAAGCAGTCCTAGTGACTCACCTACTCTTCACTTGAATCTTGCCTGGTGCGTAGTGACAGTTCACCCTAACCAAGAGGACTTATTCACCAGCTAAACCCGATAATTAAAACCCGAGAGGGACCAGCTACACTGTTTTGTAACAACTACCTTAAGATTTGAAAATGACCAAGATATCCTAGTTTGAAAAAAATTATTAATAAATTACCCCTAATTTATAAAAATTACCGAAATAACCCCGATTCCTGAAATTTTCGTAATACCTTTGATTTGGAAAAAAATTCAAAATAACCTCGAGTTTTGAAAATTCTGAAATGCCTGGATTTATAAAGTTTTTTGAATTAACCTCGACTTATTGCTAAAATACCCCTATAGGATGAATTACGAAAATACCCTGGGTTGGGAACGGACAAAATGCCCAAAGTAGTGTAATGGATGTTGTTGATGAATGAATGTGCCTCTCAGAATTAGAACAGTAAACTTGAGCTGAAAACTTTAGTTGATCGAAAGAACTACTACTAAAACTTCTTTACATAAAATTGTTCACGGATAATCAGTGGAACAAAAGACTAATGCATAAAATCTCTTAAATCAGATTAAATCACGAACGTAGACATGAGTTCTATGGGACATGGTCGTAATGTGCGAGGGAATGGTAGAGGCAGAATGACTGTGTCGGAACCAGTTGGGTCTGGTCAAGGTTCCAAAAATGAAGCACGCCACTGGCTGTAGAGGCAGAATTTCAAGAGCAGACAGGAGGAGATGACACAGTATCGCAGGCTATGCTGTGAGTTTTAGAGCGAGTGGCTGGAGCAAGTATGGGAAATGGGGCTCAAAAGTCAGTATCTGAGAGACTTAGAGTGAATGGAGCTGAGGTTTTTAGAGGAGTATCGGGAGTAGCTCCAAATGTGGCAGAGTATTGGTTAGAGGCAGTCGAAAAGATCATGGATGATTTGGATTTCACTGCTGAGAAAAAGCTAAAGGGTGTTGTTTCGTTGCTCCGGGACGAGGCTTACCAATGGTGGCTCACGGTCAGGGAAGGTACCCCTGCGGACCGAGTGGAGTGGGGTTATTTTAAGATTAAGTTTGAGGGAAAGTATGTAGGAGCTAGTTATGTGGACGCACAGAGGAAGGCATTCCTCAATTTAGTGCAAGGTGGCAAGTCGGTAGCTGAGTACGAGGCAAAATTTCTGCGATTGAGCCGGTATGCTCGGGGCATCGTGGCTACTGATTATGAGAGGTGTGTCCGATTCGAAGATGGATTGAGGGATGAGCTGCGAGTGTTGATTGCTCTGCAGAGAGAGAGGGACTTTCCTGTACTAGTAGAGAAAGCTCAGATAGCTGAAGAGGTCAAGAAGACTGAGAGACAGAATAGGGATAGAGATAGAAACTGAAATAAGAGGAGTTTTGGGCCGTCAGCATCATCTGGGGGTTTCCAGAAAAGATCAAGGGTTGAGAATTTTGTTCATTCACTAGTACCAGTTGCCGGGAATCAGAGTCGTCCATGTGCTAAATGCGGGAGAGCTCATGCAGGAGAGTGTTAGGGACAGAGTAAGGAATGTTTCCGGTGTGGGTCCAAGGCTCATTTGGTTAGGAATTTTCCTCAAGAGATGGAAAGGGCTCAGACAGTAGGCTAGGGATATGTGTAGCCAGGCAGAGGTGGTCAGCAGGCGAACCATGGAGGGAATGGCTCTGGCTGAGGTCGTGGAGCACCAGCAGAGAGTCTTTGGGGTTCAAAGTCTTGAGATAGCGTGGTTTGTTTATGCGTACCAAAGCGTCGCGAGGAGGAGGATGCGCCAGATGTAATCACGGGTACGTTCTTTATTGCTGGGTTACTTATTGCTTTAAGAAACATCGGGTCAACTCATTCTTATATTACTAGTGAAGTATCTGGAACTCTGAATGTAAACTTTGAGGTTGTACCTAGGAAGATGACTGTACTTAGTCCTTTAGGGTGATCAGTAATAGTAGACAAACTCTTTAAGGAAGTGTCTTTAGAGGTTCAGGGAGTGAAGCTTCCGGTTGATTTAATGGAACTACCATTTGAGGAGTTTGACCTAATATTAGGCATGGATTGGCTGGTGAGGTATCATGCGAATCTGGACTGTGCTGCTAAGCGCATGTAGTTGAAAAATTTCGATGACAAAGAGATTGTAGTGATAGGGGAACGGAAAAATTACTTGTCGAATGTAGTGTCTGCTCTTAAGGCAGAGAAGATGGTGAGTCTGCTCTTAAGGCAGAGAAGATGGTGAGGAAAGGATGTGTGGCTTTCCTGATGCTTGTTAGTGCCTTGGAGCTAAGGGAGCAGCGGTAGGTGAGGTTAGGACAGTGAAAGAGTTTGGGGATGTTTTTTCGGAGGAACTGTCGGGGTTGCCTCCAGATCGTGAGGTTGAATTTGGGGTTGATTTATTGCCAGGTACAGCGCCAGTATCTATCGCTCCGTATAAAATGGCACCAAAGGAGTTGGTTGAGCTCAAGGCTTAGATCCAGGAGTTGCTTGATCGTGGGTTTATCCAACCCAGTGTGTCTCCATGGGGAGCATCGATTTTATTTATAAAGAAAAAGGACGGGTCTATGCGGATGTCCATAGACTATCGGCAGCTGAATAAGCTGACGATCAGAAACAAGTACCCGCTGCCGAGGATAGACGACTTGTTTGATCAACTTAAAGGGGCTGCGGTATTTTCAAAAATAGATCTAAGGTCAGGATACCACCAACTCAAGGTAAAGGAAGCAGATATCTATAAAATAGCTTTTCAAACTCGATACGGGCATTATGAATTCTTAGTGATGCCGTTCGGGTTGACGAATGCCCCAGCTGCATTCATGGATATGATGAATCGAGTTTTCCAACCCTACTTGGATCGATTCGTCATTGTGTTCATAGACGACATCCTGGTGTATTCCAAGTCTGAGGAGGAACATGATGAGCATCTCCGGGTGGTGTTGCAAGTGTTAAGGGAAAATAAGCTATATGCCAAATTCAGGAAGTGTGAATTCTAGCTAAGAGAGGTTGCTTTTCTGGGTCATGTGGTGTCTGCGGAAGGGATAAGGGTAGATCCCAAGAAGATTGAGGCGGTGTTAGATTGGAAACCACCTAGGTCAGTGGCAGAGGTTCGTAGTTTCTTGGGATTAGCAGGCTACTATAAGAGATTTGTAGAAGGGTTCTCGTCTATAGCAGCACCTGGTACCTTTCGTGTGGAGGACAAGCAGCAGGGAAGTTTTGAGAGATTGAAGAAGGTTTTGACTGAAGCTTCGGTTTTAATTCAACCTGAGGCAGGAAAGGACTTTGTGGTGTATTGTGATGCTTCTCACACGGGATTGGGATGCGTTCTGATGCAAGAAAGAAAGGTTGTTGCCTATGCGTCTCGGCAGTTAAGGCCTCATGAGGTTAATTACCCGACGCATGACCTGGAGTTGGCTGCTGTGGTTTTTGCGCTAAAGGTGTGGAGGCACTACTTATATGGAGAGAAGTCGGTGATCTATACGGACCACAAGAGTCTTAAGTATCTGTTGACCGGATGAGCTGAACTGGACAATGAAGGTGGGTGGAGTTGTTGAAGGATTATGATTGTTCTATAGAGTATCACCCGGGCAAGGTGAATGTGGTGGCAGATGCCCTAAGACGAAAAGTAGTGTCGGATCTGAGGGCGATGTTTGCACATCTTAGCCTGTATGACGATGGAAGTTTGCTAGTAGAGTTACAAGTAAAGCCGACATGGTTGAGTCGGTGAAAGAAAGGCAGGTTGGTGAGCGATGATCTAAGTGCTAAGCTACGGCAAGTGTAGGATAGGGAAATGGGAAGTTATGGTGTGAATAGTGACGGAGTGTTGTGTTTCATGGGTAAGGTCAGATCTTAGAAGGATGAAGAGCTTAAGCGGAGGATTCTTCAGAATCGCATGGTAGCCCTTATGCTATGCATCCTGGAGGAAGCAAGTTATCTGAGATCTACTGGGATCGATTTTGGTGGCTGGTCTTAAGCGGGAAGTTACAGAGTTTGTAAGGAAGTGCTTAACGTATCAGCATGTCAAGGCTGAACACCAGGTACCTTCGGGGTTACTTCAGCCGATAAAGATTTCGCAGTGGAAGTGGGAGAGAATCACCATGGATTTCGTTAGTGGGCTTCCCCTTACACCTACTAAGAAAGACTCAGTGTGGGTGGTAGTAGATCGATTGACAAAGTCTGCACATTTCATCCTAGTGTGAGTTTATTATTCTTTGCAGAAGTTGGCGAAGCTGTATGTGGCAGAAATTGTGAGACTGCATGGAGTGCCGGTGTCGATTATCTCTGATAGGGACCCAAGGTTTACGTCTCGGTTTTGGAAGGCACTACATCAGGCATTAGGCACTAGGTTAGACTTCAGTACGGAATTTCATCCACAGTTAGACGGCCAGTCTGAGCGAGTAATCCAAGTATTAGAGGATATGTTGAGGGGATGTGTGATAGATTTCAAAGGAAGCTGGGAGGAGTTTTTTCCTTTAGCGAAATTTGCATATAATAACAGCTATCAAGTGAGTATTCGGATCGCACCATATGAAGCGCTGTATGGACGGAAGTGTCACACACCTTCATGTTGGACAGAATTGGGGGAACATCAGGTGTTGGGTCCAGATATTGTAGCAAAATCTAAAGAAAAGGTTAAGGTAATTCAGGCACGGTTGAAGGAGGCATCTGATAGGAAAAAGTCATACGCAGATCTTAAGAGAAAAGAGATAGAGTTTACAGTGGGTGACTATGTGTTTTTAAAGGTTTCACTGTGGAAGAAGGTAATGAGATTTGGTCGTAAGGAAAAGCTGAGTCCCAGGTTTATAGGGCCTTATCAGGTTTTGAAACGGGTTGGACCAGTGGCATATCAATTGGAGTTGCCTTCGGAGTTAAAGCAGTTGCACGGTGTATTCCATGTCTCGATGCTACATTATTACCGACCGGATCCATCTCACGTGGTTCCAGTTGAAGAAGTGGAGTTGAGACCAGACTTGTCCTATGAGGAAGAACCAATTCAGATTTTGGAGCGGGATGTGAAAGTCTTGCGTAGGAAATCAGTTCCTTTAGTCAAGGTGTTATGGCATAACCATGGATCGGAGGAAGCTTCATGGGAACCAGAGGAAGCAATGCGGCAGCAATACCCTTACTTATTTTGACCAGGTAATTTCGAGGCCGAATTTATTTTTAAGGGGGTAGAACTGTAATATCCGAGGTTCGGGGGTTGTGCATATTTTAATGTCTATCTATGTGTTTATGTGCTCTGTATGATGTTTGGAAGTGTTTAGGGGTTTTGAGGAAACCTTGGACTTGGATAGAAGTCATAGGAAAATTTTTGTTTTAACCTGAGTAAAGGGGAACTAGGGGAGATAGGCTTTAAAAGAAATTATGTGTGGAACATGACACAAGAAAGGAAGCAGTAAGGTGGCAAGGGAGGCGCCACTTAGAGCTTAGGGGAGTGACGCCTGAAGAGGTAGGAAGGACCTAGGTTCGAGCAGCAAGGAAAGCGTTTAGAGTTTTTATTTTGCAACAATGAGGAGCAGTGGTGGACGGCATTTGGACTTTGTTTGGATGAGGTGTAGATTGGGTCTGACAGCTTGAAGATTCAGCTAAGTAGGAGGGAAACAAAGGATAAGGGAGAGAGAGAAGCAGTGGCCGAATGTGGGACTCTAAGGGGTGAGAGTTGGCCGGCAGTGGGGCTCATGGTGATGGCATTTTCGGTTAAGATAGGGGGAGAGGCTGAATTTGTTAGTATAGTGTTAGGCACACTTTTTGCGATTTTTCTCTTCCAAAGAACTCATTTGTCTCTTATTCCTTTTGTGACATCTTTACTTCTTCTCTAAACCGAATCTATTTCTCCTTCCCAACCTCTTTTCTTTTTCTTCTTTTCTGTTCTCTTCATAACTCTCTATAGCCAAACCCTATAGTCCCTCATTCTCTCTTCTTTTTTTTTTTCACAAATTCTTAAAGCCAAAACACTAAAGCCGCAACTCTCCACACTCGGTTTTCTCTTCTTCTTCTTCTTTTTGTTTATTTGTGCCATCACTTTTTTCGGAGTCTTTCTTCTTCTCTGCCGACCTGTTAAAGCCGAATCTCTAAGGGTGGTGCCGTCGACTACTCTCTATTAATCTTTTTAATCGTGTTTGGTGGTAAGTGTTTGTCCTCTTTAGCCATCGGTTTCATATCTTTTCTATTGGTGTGCCAAAATGAATGGTTGGCTTTGGTTTTATGGATGGCTGAACCTTAGGAGGCCCTTAATCTTGTATTTCTTTTGTGCATAGCCAGCGTAAGGGAGCGTTAAGGATTCTCTTGGAATAGACTACTCTAGGTAAGGGAATAGTGATCGACCAAAGGCCATTTTCATAAAGTTTATGTAGAAGCCTAATCTGACTTGGGTTGTATAGGGATTTCGACAAGTGGGAAGTAAAGCAAAGGCCTTCGGGTTATCAGGTGTGTGATTATTACGTAATTTCCCGAGTATGTATAAAATATTGTATGTGTTATAAGGGTGATGATTAGTGCAGTGGCAATAATGAGATGGATACCCTTAGCGGGTATGTCGATAATCAGGTCAGTGTTAAATGCCGATAAAATTGTGTTTATTGTTGTATATATGTGTTGTATGTTTGATTAATATGTTCATGTATTATTTTATCATATCACTATCGTATGTTGCATAAGCATTGGGCGGGATTTGTATATATGAAAGAAGGACAAGGTGTACATTTATGTACGTGGTTTAGTGATGGCTACGAGCCTCACATGGATTGATGATCGGCTCAGTGCCTCATCATGGTTGGTATCGGCTTTGTGCCATATCGTGGTTGGTGATGGCTAGGTGCCTTATCGTGGATTGACATCGACTACGGTCACGTTGTGGGTTATATTGTGACTTGATCACGTGGACCAGTGGCTCGACCACTTGGTGAATGGCATGACTTGCCGAATTGGTGTGTAGAGGTTGGAAGGTCGATTTAGTAATCCCATGGTGTGTGGTGGTTGGATACGGGGGTGTGTAGAGGATGGACCCTAGGCTGGGTTGGGTGCAATTTGCATTATTCTCTGTTATGTGGATTGGTATGGTTTTGGGCCCATACGTGGAAATTGTGGACTAATTACACACTGAGTCAGTTGACTCACCCAAATTTTTACCAAACAATGCAGGTGATTCGTGATGTTTGGACCGGGTTTGGATGGGATTCGAGATGGCGATGCAGATGTAGTTTCCATATTTAGAGACATTACTTTTAATTTCAGTTTAATTAGGTTGTTTTATTGTAATATGGCCATTGAACTATTTTGGGTTTTCATTATGGTTTGCGCTAGACTAGACATGAATTAGTAATTGCAAATGATTTCAAATAATGACATTTGATGCCTTTAAAAACTTAACTAAGGTTTTCTAATTGAGATTCTCGTAATTACTCGGATTCTTTTAAAGATTTCAAAAGGACCCATTTTCAACTAACCTTGAACTTCAAATTGTTTTTCAAATGAAACGTCTCTCTAAGAAATTGAATCCGATTGTAAAACCTAATCATTAAGGATTTAGTTTAGCACTTGTTTTCATGCCGACCCTAACACTGCTACAAGCAAGTTTTATCATCACTTAGCCGATCTCAGCCTAAGGTATTCCAGTAGCATTCCGAATTCGGCCGTAGTGTTTTGGGCCGGGTTTGGGGTGTTACAGAGTAAGTAAGCTTTAAAGCTAAAATTATGATACCATTGTTATGTCAAATGGTTTATATTAAGCAAGTTTATTAATCTGTGTTTTACATGCAAACTTACTACGCTAAATACTTACGTCTTTAATCCTTTCTTTCTATGTAGTCCCATAAAGCTAACTTGTGGATCGTTGGAGTTGGAGCTCATAGCACACTATCAATCCTTATTTTGGTATAGCCAAGTTATTTTACTAAGTATGGCATGTATAGGAAGCATTCTTTTTGAGAACATGTTTTAAGAAGGGCCATTCTATAGGTTATCAAACCATTATTCTTTTGTATATGGCTAAGTGGTTAGCCAAAATTGGTTATATGTATGTTGTTGTATTCAATGAAGTATGTTGTATAGTGTTTGAAATGTATTGGTTTGATCTTGATTTTAGGGTGGTAAATGGCTTGGTAAATAGCCTCTAAGTGCTCACATGGTTAGACACACGGGCGTGTGTCTAAGCCGTGTGAACCCTACACCTTATTATTATTAATTATGATAGGCCATTGTACAACCCTACGGCTGTGTGTATGAGCCATGTAGAATACACGGTATGAACATGGGCGTGTGCCCATATCGTGTGGATCAGGTCAGTATATCAAGGTTTATCACACAGTTTAAGCCCTCGGGCGTGTTCAGGCCGTGTGAAAATAGTCAGTAGCTCCCCACGGTTGATAACATGGGCGTGTCCCAAGCCACATAGGCGTGTGACCCCTTCTTTAAAGAAAGGTTTGATTAAGTTTCGAAAGTTTTTAGATATGTGCTTAAGGCCTCGTAGGCCCATGTAATGTATGATTAGACTAATATAGAGAAGTTTTTAAGTCAAAACGAAATTTCACAGCCCATAAGTGTTTGTTTTAATGAGTTCAAGCATGGTAATATCTCTTATCCAGTCCTACCCTCGGGCTTGGGTATGGGGTGTTACATTTAGTTAAAGCAAATGTTTTGTTGCTACCATTTGATGAGTTCGACCTCATTCTTGGCATGGATTGGTTGACTACCTATGATGTAATAGTTAATTGTGGGAAGAAATATATTGAAATGAGATGTGAGGATGGGAATACTCTTCATGTAGAATCAGATGAACAAGGTAAATCACCGGCAATTATTTCTCTTATGACGACACAGAAATATATAAAAAAAATGTATGAAGCATATCTGGCCTATGTGATGAATGATAGAGGAATAGAACTGAAGATTGAGTCAGTACCGATCGTACGTGAGTATGTGGATGTTTTTCCCAAGGAATTACCATGACTACCACCGTTAGATAGGTTCGGTTCAATATTGAGCTAACTCCGTCTTGTCGATATCCATTACTCCTTATGTAATGGCTCCAACAGAGTTGAAAGAGCTAAAGTCACAGTTGCAAGAGTTAATGAGACAAAGGCTTTGCAAGATCAAGTTGTTCACCATAGGGTGCTCCGGTTTTATTTGTAAAAAAGAAAGATGGCACCATGAGATTGTGCATAGATTACCCTCAACTTAATAAAGTGACAGTAACGAACAAGTACCCATTGCCTAGGATCGATGATTCGTTCAATCAATTGAAAGAAGCCACTGTGATCCCCAAAATAAACTTGAGATCAGGGTACTATCAGCTTAGAATGAAGGATTCAGATGTATCCAAGATCACCTTTCAAACGAGGTATGGGCATTATGAATATTTAGTCATGCCCTTTGGGTTGACCAATGCTCCCGCGGTATTCATGGATTTAATGAACCGCATATTTAGACCATACCTCGACAAGTTTGAAGTCATTTTTATTGACGACATACTAATTTATTCTCGAGATGAGAATGATCATGCTGAACACCTATGGACAGTTCTACAGATTCTTCAAGAAAATTAGTTATATGCCAAATTCAGTAAAAGCAAATTTTGGCTCAAGGAAGTAGGATTTCTTGGACATATTGTCTCGAAAGATAGAGTCCGAGTAGAACCAAATAAGATCTTGGCCATAATGGATTGGAAGCCACCGAAGAACATCTCTAAGATTAAAAGTTTTTTAGGCCTATCCGGCTATTATAGGCGATTTGTCAAGGGGTTTTCCATGATTGCAACCCTGATGACTAAACTGTTACAGAAGAATGTGAAGTTTGAATGGTCAGAATGATGCCAACAAAGTTTTGAGAAGTTAAAAGCAATGTTGACAGAAGCTCCAGTTTTAGTACAACCTGAGTCAGGAAAAGAATTTGTGATTTATAGCGATTCATCCTTAAACGGATTAGGCTGTGTACTCATGCAAGAAGGCAAGGTGATTGTTTATGCCTCAAGATAGTTGAAACCTTATGAGAAGAATTATCCAACGCATGATTTAGAATTAGCTGCCATAGTCTTCTCTTTGAAGATTTGGAGACACTATTTATATGGTGAGAGATGTCAGATTTTTACTGATCATAAAAGTCTAAAGTACTTGATGACGTAGAAAGGGTTGAACTTAAGGCAATGGAGATGGTTAGAGTTGATAAAAGACAATGAGTTGGTCATTGACTACCACCCAGGAAAGGTGAATGTAGCCGCCGATGCTTTGAGAAAGAAGTCCCTTTTTGCATTAAGGGCATTGAATTCAGG
The DNA here is from genome assembly GCA_025506655.1 of Gossypium rotundifolium. Taxonomy (NCBI): domain Eukaryota; kingdom Viridiplantae; phylum Streptophyta; class Magnoliopsida; order Malvales; family Malvaceae; genus Gossypium; species Gossypium rotundifolium. The sequence continues at coordinate 56,187,784 of CP106726.1, forward strand.
ATATCTTTATTCCATGATGGTTCTATTATAATCGAGTTGAGAGCTAGACCAATGTTTTTTCACGAGATCCTGGAAGCTTAGAAAGAAGATAGTGAATTGCAAGTCAAGAGAGCTCAGTGTGAGCCAGATGTTGAATCCGACTTTCGGATTAATTCTGATGGATACTTGATGTTTAGAGATAAAGTTTGTATACCGAGAAAAGAGGAGTTGATTCAGAGAATTTTGTATGAAGCACATAACGGGTGTTTGTCTGTACATCCAGGAAGTACTAAGTTGTATAATAATTTAAAGCAACAGTATTGGTGGCCGAAAATGAAGAAAGATATTTCAGAATTTGTTTCCAAGTGCATGATTTGCCAGCAAGTAAAGGCTGAACACCAAGTACCTTCGAGTTTACTTCAGCCCATTTTGATTCCCGAGTGGAAATGGGATCGTATCACTATGGATTTTGTAACGGGGTTACTATTTTAGCTTGGAAAGTAAACAACTGAGAAATAAAAGTATTTCCTTAGTGAAAGTATTGTGGAAAAGACATGGAATAGAAGAAGCTACATGGGAAACAGAAGAGAATATAAGAAACCAGTATCCAAACCTTTTTGCTAGTAAGATTTTTTACGACGAAAATCCCTAAGGGGGAGAAGTGTAACAGTCCAATTTAGGGCCTAGTTAGAATAGTGGTGCGAGACCACGAAACCAAGATGAAATTATGAGTTTTAAGGTTTATGTCATGTTTGCATGCTAGTATGAAGGTTTCATGAAGCAATTTCGCCAAATTGTGATTGAATGGTCCAAAAGGACTAAATTGCAAAAGTTGCAAAATATGAATTTCTAGAAGCTTTTTGTATGAAAGAGCTTTAGAATAATAATTATGAACCCTAGATAGAAATTTTCCCAAAATTTAATTTTTGGACAAAATTGGTCATGAGATAGTTTTATGGAAATTTTTAAAAAGAGAGGCATTTTGGTCATTTGCCTAATAAATGATTAAAATGGGAAAAAGATGACAAAAACCCATTCATCTTCTTCCCCAAGCTGCCGAAAATTCCAATAGCCATTGTTAGGGCTCTTTCAACTTTCCAAGCTTGCTAGTAAGTGCTCCTAAGCCCGTTTTTTGATATTCTTCGTATATTTGAAGTTTTGGTAGCATGAGTAAGCTATTTTTAGCTATTTGATTAGCTATAATGGATGTTCAAAAATGTGGTCATGTATGACATGCATGTATTTTGATGTTCTATGAAAGATTATGAAAGCTTGATGTAGTAGAAACATCTTTTGTTAAGTGATTTTCCATGAAAATGCATGTAGGGACTGAATTGTGAAAATCTTAAGTTTGCTCATAGATGTGTGATTTTGTGAGAATTGATGATTGCTATAGTTGAGACTATTAATCAGCTAAGCATGTAGTTTAAGAAAGTTGTATAAAAATCATTTTACGAGCCTAGAGGCAAAAGTGCAAATATGAGAAAGTATAGGGGCAAAATAGTAATTTGCCAAAGAATGAGTTATGAGTCAATTTAGTCAATATGCTTATTAATTGGTCTATTTATGATTATAGGTCAAGAAAAATAAAGCCCGGATCGAAACTGAGGTAAGAACAAAGTCGAGGACTAAATTGCATATCTACATACATTTTGTATATTGAGGTAAGTTTGTATGATTTCTAAGCTTTATGATTTCTATCATTGAATTTCCTAGTATAATGTACATTTTTATCATGGAATGCTTAATGTTTGTTAAATAAAGAAATCAATGTGATTAAGTATGAACAAGTTATCGTGTAAGTCCAATGACCCAAGCCTGGCATTGAACAAGTTATCATGTAAGTCCAATGACCCAAGCTTGGCATTGAATAAGTTATCATATAAGTCCAAGGTAAGCTTGGCATTGATTCAAGAAGAGATATATCATGTAAAATCGTATCTAGGATATGGCTTTGGCATTAAGTTACGTGGGATGAGATTTAGTATCCTCGATTATTCGCAGAAATTCATCGAGAAAATGAGTAAAGTTAAAATGAGTTAACAAGAAAGCTAAGTAAGCAAAGATATTACCAAGTTGAAATTGAGTATTACTTATGTTATGAATGATGAATTAGAGATCATGATTATTAAATTAAAGTATGTTGATCAATGTGATCAAGTGATACAGACACCATGTTTACCTTACAAGTATGAGGATAGTAAGTATCATGAGACATGTGAGAATCAGTATGAGTAAGGTTTAAAGCTGAAATTATGATACCATTGTTATGTCAAATGGTTTATATTAAGCAAGTTTATTAATCTATGTTTTACATGCAAACATACTAAGCTAAATGCTTACGTCTTTAATCCTTTCTTTCTATGTAGTCCCTCCAAGCTAACTTGTGGATCGTTGGAGTCAGAGCTCGTAGCACACTATCAATCCTTATTTTGGTATAGCCAAGTTATTTTACTAAGTATGGCATGTATAGGAAGCATTCATTTTGAGAACATGTTTTAAGAAGGGCCATTTTATAGGTTATCAAACCATTATTCTTTTGTATATGGCTAAGTAGTTAGCCAAAATTGGTTATATGTATGTTGTTGTATTCAATAAAGCATGTTGTATAGTGTTTGAAATGTATTGGTTTGATCTTGATTTCAGGGTGGTAAATGGCTTTGTAAATAGCCTCTATGTGCTCACATAGTTAGACACACGGGCGTGTGTTTAAGCCGTGTGAACCATGCACCTTATTATTATTAATTATGATAGGCCACGGTACAACCCCACGGCCGTGTGTATGAGCCGTGTATAATACACAGTTTGAATATGGGCGTGTGCCCATATCATGTGGATTAGGTCAGTATATCAAGGTTTATCGGACGGTTTAAGCCTGCGGGCATGTTCAGGCCGTGTGAAAATAGTCAGTAGCTCCCTACGATTGATAACATGGGCGTGTCAAAGGGTACACGGGCGTGTCCTAAGCCACATGGGCATGTGACCCCTACTTTAAAGAAAGGTTTCAATTAAGTTCCGAAAGTTTTTAGATATGTGCTTAAGGCCTCGTAAGCCCATGTAATGATGATTAGACTAAAATAGAGAAGTTTTTAAGTCGGAACGAAATTTCACAGCCCATAAGTGTATGTTTTAATGAGTTCAAGCATGGTAATATCTCTTATCCAGTCCTAGCCTCGGAATAAAATTTCACAGCCCATGTAAGGGTGTTTCGTCATCTTGCCCTTCAGGGGCATATCGATCATTTTACCCATCGAGGTTATTTCGATAATTTTTGCAAGCCATCGGTATTTCGATAATTTCACAAACCAGGGGTATTTCAATAATTTTGTAATCTCAAAAACTAGGGGTATTTCAGTAATTTTGCAAACTAGGGTTTTCAGTAATTTTGAAAACCAAGGGTATTTCGATAATTTAGCAAACCAGGGGTATTTCAGTAATTTGACAAACTAGGGGTATTTCGATAATTTTGCAAACTAGAGGTATTTCAGTAATTTTGCAAACTAGGGGTATTTCAGTAATTTCACAAACCAGGGGTATTTCAATAATTTTGCAAACCAGGGGTATTTTGATAATTTCACAAACTAGGGGTATTTTAGTAATTTCACAAACAAGAGGTATTTCGGTAATTTCACAAACTAGGGGTATTTCAATAATTTTGCAAACTAAGGGTATTTTGTTAATTTTGCAAACAAGGGGTATTTTGGTAATTTCATAAACTAAGGGTATTTCAGTAATTTCACAAATTAGGGGTATTTCGGTAATTTCATAAACTAGTGGTATTTCTATAATTCTATAAACTAAGGATATTTCGGTAATTTCACAAACCAAGGATATTTTAGCAATTTCAGAAACCAGGGGTATTTCGATAATTTTACAAACCAGTGGTATTTTGATAAATTTGCAAACTAGGGGTATTTTGGTAATTTCACAAACTAAGGGTATTTCTGTAATTTCACAAAATAAGGGTATTTCGATAATTTCACAAACCAGGGGTATTTCAGTAATTTTGCAAATTAGGGGTATTTTAGTAATTTACCCATCGAGGGTACTTTGGTAATTTTACATTTAATAGCCTTTCCAAAGGCATGCTACCGCACCGAGCGACTCAGATAACCTAAATGGTCATAATGGTGTAAATAAGCCTGAGGCCCCTTATTCGGCCCATGTTGGCCCACACGCTCGTGTGCCCCACTTAGGCCAAATCTAGCCACAGCTATAAGATTCCCATAGTCCAGTTCCCTATCTACTACACAAGCATAGCACTTATTCATATCTTAAACAGAGATAAAGATGCGAATGGGCCTAGGGCCCATTCTCAGCCCAAATGGACCTACACGTTCGTGTGACCCATTTAGCCCAAATCTAGCCACAAATATGAGATTCACATAGACCAGTTCACTATCTACTACACAAGCATACCATTTATTCATATGGGCCCATAGGCCCATTGGGCCCACTTGGCCCTTTTTGGCCCATCGTGGCCCAAACAGCTTAAACGCACAAGAACACTCAAGCTGGCCTCAACTATTGCGTCAAAGCTCCCACACATGCGCTTGCATGCTAGTGTGGCTACCATCGCCGTGTGACCGGCATTTTGGCATTTGCCGCTCTACAGCTAGAGTATAGAGAATACACACTTGATAGGAGTTCTGAAGCTAATTTGCACTCTAAATGCTCCTATTCCCAAACGCCCACCAAGGTATGCTTCCTCTCCTCATAGATAGCTCTATATGTAGCTAGCTTCTCACCTTCCCTCTTGTTATCTTTCCGATGTGGGATCCCTCCGTCAACAGAGTTTAAATCCAACTCAAACTCTGGCCTCCCAATCCATAAAATAAATACTCCCCTGCTTGTCATGAGATTCGAACCCAGGCTCCCTTGTACCCTTAATGACGCCTTCCACTAGACCACTCACTTCCTTGTGTCTAATATCATGCGCAACTAAATATAAATCTATGGGCCAAAGTCCAAGTTCACTTAAAAATAAATCAAAAAGAAATGCCTGCGCCAAGGCGCGAACCTTAGACCCCTTACTTCCTTGTGGCGTCACCTGCCACTACACCACAAGCTCTTTTTGTGTCATTCTTCCAACATTTTATTCTTAAGGCCTACCTACTATCTCCCAGGGTTTTATTCACCTAAAACTAAAATTTTCCTAAAGCCCAAGTTTGTTCCCGGGACCTCATAGAAGCCCCCTAACCTTCCAAAATCACCTTCCTAACAGGTCCAACTTGAAATAATGCCGTTCTTATAATCCTAAAAATTTTAAAAAAATTCCCATGGCCAAGGCTCAATGGGCCTAATCCTACTAGGCCCAAATTCAGGGTGTTACAAATGTTCCCCTTAAAGAAATTTCGTCCTCGAAATTTTCAACTAACGGAATCGTCACACACCCTAACCTAGCACACTATGCTCTCGCTGCGCACCCTGATCCTAATTGCAACCTAAGTAAATAGCACATTACAGATAAAGTACGTACTAGTATCTACCTATAGTATAACAGTTTAAAACAGATAGGAGAACTTAATTGGTCCGACGATGGAGACTCGGTGTGCCACACAAAAATCCTCCAAAACCACTTTAAAATCATTTGTAAACATATTTAAAATAGAAACTTAATCCCATTTCGCAGCCCGAGTTTTGCAACTAGGCTTTGATACTAAAAAATGTAACACCCTAAACTCGGCCTAAAAGTTAGGCCCGAATCTGGCGTGTCACATTGAGGTTTTTTTTTTTTTTGAAAACTGCGTTTTCATTGAAAACCCCTCTTGATACATAAAAACTAAAGTCCCAGTTTGTGATTGTTATCAACAATCGACATTTATTAAGAAGTTATTATCTTCAAAATCTTGTTCATTGCAGAAGCTTAATTTAAAACAACTGACTTATAAAACGTGATATTTACAACTTGGTTGCAAAAACATTGTGTTTTGAAAATAGATATTGTTTTGGAAAACCGCGATTCAATGTTGAGCAGATTTAAAACATAATAAACTAAAAATCCCAAACTATACTAGAATTTAAGAGAGGCCTTATTACAACCCAATAAAAACGGTTTAATAAAGTAAAATTGAATACTAAAATCCAAAACTGCTCTTAGTGTGGCCACCTTTAAGTCCTCCAATACGTCGAACCACCTACTAAGGGTTACATGGAAAAATTAAAAAGAGGGGGTGAGTTTGCAAAAAACTCAGTGTGTACAACCTTCATCAGTGAAAACATGCATCACAACAATCCGGGCCGAAGCCCATTACAATAATAGTGGCAATTGGGCCTTAGCCCAAAATAGCCTCGGTTGGGCCTTAACCCATATCATATGTCACACATCATAAATATCTGGGCCTAACCCCATCTTAATAATATAATCCATATATGCAATGCATTAATGCCCATACAAACCCTACACTCCATCTCTTGTCCAACCGTGCACTCTTGCGGGGATTTAATCAACCCACCCATCCGTACACTCCTTATGTAGCACCGGTTGCGGCACTAACTTATCGGTGTAGCATGGCTGCTCGGTGGCTAAAAAGCCTTCGGTGGATCCACACTCGTCAAGTGACCATGCGATCCTATTAGCACTTCCACCATATTAATAATCCCATTCCTATGCAACATAATAACACATGAATGCATATACAATAATAAACATACCATAGTAACCATAAATCGCATACAAGAATAACCATATAATAGGTAGGGGTGTTTCCGTCATCTTACCCTTCAAGGGCATTCGGTCATTTTACCCATCGAGGGTATTTTGGTAATTTTTGAAAACTAGGGGTATTTCGATAATTTCGCAAACCAGAGGTATTTTGGTAATTTTGTAATTTCACAAACCAGGGGTATTTCAATAATTTTGTAAACTAAGGGTATTTCGGTAATTTTACAAACTAGGGGTATTTCGGTAATTTTCCAAACTAAGGGTTTTCGGTAATTTTACAAACCAAGGCTATTTTGGTAATTTTACAAACCAGGGGTATTTTGGTAATTTTACGAACCAGGGGTGTTTCGATAATTGTACAAATTAGGGGTATTTCGATAATTTTGCAAACCAAGGGTATTTCGGTAATTTTGCAAATGAAGAGTATTTCGGTAATTTCACAAACCAGGGGTATTTTGGTAATTTCACAAACTAGGGGTATTTCGATAATTTTGCAAACCAAGTGTATTTCAGTAATTTTGCAAACTAGTGGTATTTTGGTAATTTTGCAAACTAGGGGTATTTCGATAATTTTACAAACCAGGGGTATTTCGATAATTTTGCAAACCAGGGGTATTTTGGTAATTTACCCATCGAGGGTAATTTGGTAATTTCGCATTTAATAGCCTTTCCAAAGGCCTGCTTTCGCGCCAAGCAACTCAGATAACCTAAATGGTCAAAGCGGTGTAAATGGGCCTGAGGCCCCTTATTCGGCTCACGTGGGCCCATATGCTCGTGTGGCCCACTTAGCCCAAATCTAGCCACAGATACGAGATTCCCATAGTCCAGTTCACTATCTACACAAGCATACCATTTATTCACATCCTAAACAGAGATAACGATGCGAATGGGCCTAGGGCCCATTCTCGGCCCAAATAGACCCACACGTTCGTGTGGCCCATTTAGCCCAAATCTAGCCATAGATATGAGATTCACATAGACCAGTTCACTATCTACTACACAAGCATACCATTTATTCATATGGGCCCACGGACCCATTGGGCCCACTTGGCCCCTTTCGGCCCATCGTGGCCTAAACAGCCTAAACGCACAATAGCACTCAAGCTGGCCTCAACTATCGCGTCAAAGCTCCTACACGTGTGCTTGCACACTTGTGTGGCTACCATTGCCGTGTAACCGGCATTTCGGCATTTGCCACTCTACAGCTAGAGTAGAGAGAATACACACCTGATAGAAGTCCGAAGCTAATCTGCAGTCCGAATGCTCCTATGCCCAAATGCCCACCAAGGTATGCTTCCTCTCCTCATAAACAGCTCTATATATAGCCAGCTTCTCATCTTCCCTCTTGCTATCTTTCCAATGTGGGATCCCTCCGTCAGCAGAGTTTAAATCCAACTCAAACTTCGGCTACCAAATCCGAAAAATAAAAACTCCCCTACTTGTCATGAGATTCGAACCCAGGCTCCCTTGCACCCTGAGTGACGCCTTGCCACTAGACTACTCACTTCCTTGTGTCTAACATCATGCGCAACTAAATATAAATCTATGGGCCAAATTCCAAGTTCACTTAAAAATAAATCAAAATGAAATGCCCGCGCCAAGGCGCGAACCTTGAACCCTTACTTTCTTGTGGCGTCACCTCCTTGTCTCTTATGTGGCATCACTTGCCACTACACCACAAGCTCTTTTTGTGTCATTTCTTCCCACATTTTATTCTTAAGGCCTACCTACTATCTCCCAGAGTTTTATTCACCTAAAACCAAAATTTTCCTAAAGCCCAAGTTTGATCCTGATACCTCATAGAAGCCCCCTAACCTTCCAAAATCACCTTCCTAACAGGTCCAACTTGAAATAATACCGTTCTCATAATCCTAAAAACTTTAAAACGCTCCCATGGCCAAGGCCTAATGGGCCTAATCCTACTAGGCCCAAATTTAGGGTGTTACAGACTCGAGAAGGGCCACACAACTGCACATGTTTTATTCTGTTTTGCTTATTTACTTAAGCACTTTGATTTTGATTCGGGTCGTAATAAGGCATCTATAATTTCTGGATTTTAAATTTTGGATTTTATTGATTTTGATTTATATCTGCTAGAAGTAACACGGTTTTCCAAAACAATAACTATTTTCAAATGATACGTTTTCGCAACTCAATTTTTAAATATCATGTTTTCGTAAATCATTTGTTTTAAATTAAGCTTCCTCAACAAATAAGGTTTTAAAGGTAATAATGTTTTAAAAGGGAATAACTTTTTAATAAACCACGATTGAAAATAAACAATGCAAACTAAGGTTTTGTACAAGTTTTAAATGGCAAGAAGTTTATAATTTCAACAAGGGTTTTCAATGAAAACATGGTTTTCGAAAAACACTTCAATGTGACACACCAGATTCGGCCATAACGTCTAGGTCGGGTTTGGAGGTGTTCAGAAAACTTATCATTTCATTTGCATAACATAAAAGACATAAACCTAACATTTACCATAGTCACAAGCTAGTGATTAAACACATAACTTAGCAATATCATCACATGGTAAGATATGGTACATAAACATAGCATCACTTAAACCATACCTTTCATAATCATGAACATTCATACTTTGATCATTGATACATCATACCTTTCCATATTTGTCGTAGTGAAGTCAATCAGAACCCTTATCGGAGCTCACACAAGTGTGATAAACGATGGTTAGAACCATCTATTTTCTTTAATCGATAGTCGAAACCATCCCTTTTCATATTTGATGGTCGAAGCCATCCCTTTTTATAATCGATAGCCAAAGGTATTCCTTTTCATATTCAATAGCTAAAGCTATCCCTTTTCATTTTCGATAGCCGTCGCTATCCCTTTTCATTGGTCGATGGTCGTCGATATGCCATTGGATTTTTTCATCGAGACATAATTTGATATTATAAATGATAGCATATAAAACATAATTTAAAACGCTATTTAAACGTACAAACTTACCTAGCTAAATTGTAGAAATGACAAAGTACAAGGGTATTTTGGTAATTTTTCAATCTCCTCAACTTTCCACTCGATCTTTATCTAAATTAATAATTTTATTCAATATATTAATTTAGATAGTAAAACAAAGTACTTTAAGAAATTTATTAAATTTTAACATATTTATAAAATTGCCCCTAACATTTTACTTTTATTCAATTTAGTCATTGAGCCTAAAAAGGCAAATTAACCTTTTTTTAATTCTAATTCGCATCAGCTGAATATTCATGGTACACAAAACAGCCTACATTTGCAATAATTTCACATCAAATCCTTGCACTTCTTCTATTTCAACAATTTAGTCCCTAATCGAAAAATTCATCAAAATCACTTAACAAGATACTTTTAAATATCAACCAACATCTCAAATCCATCATTTAATAACTAAAATCATATAGATCATCAATGGCAACATTCACTGTAACACCCCTAACCCGTAACTATCACCAATTTAGGGTTAAAGGCGTTACCAGATCAGACCAAAACATTCACAGACATTTCGAAATACAATTCATCAAATCCAATCGAAGTGTCCCTTAAATAGGTCTTAGAGACCTTATACATGCTTTAGAAAAGGATCGGGACTAAATCGAACACATATGAGAATTCTCAAAAATTTAAAATTTTTTCAAAGTTTTAGAGGTCACATGCCGTGTGGGCAGACCGTGTGCCTCACACGGCCTCAGACACGCCCATGCGTCCAAGCCATGTCAAAATAGGGCATACATATTGACTTGACCACACGGCTTGGGACACGCCTGTGCCCCACCCGTGGTCGAGCCTAACTTGCACCACACGACTAGTCACACTCCCGTGTGTCTAGTCCATGTCGAGCTTGAGTTGTTTTGAATTGCAACCTCGAAGGACACGGTCGAGCCACACGCCCGTGTGCTCAACCGTGTGGGCAATTATAGGCCATTTACAAGGCAAAATTGCCACCCACACTTGGGTCTTTCTTACGAACACAAATTAACACCAATTCAAATCATCAAAGGCAATTAAATCATACCAAAATATACACCATTTCTAACCATTTAAGAGCCTAACAATCATAGCAACTTATAAGGCATTCTAATAATGTGCTAGCGATGCATCAATAAGTTCACCATTCATATAACCATTTCATTTTCCATCAAGCTAAACCAAAACTAGCATCATAAAACTTATCTAGTCATTCATAATCACAAACATAAATTTAGCCATATCACATGGCCATTTACACATACCAAACATAACCCAAAGTAACTAGCCTATACATGCTATACTTAGTATATTCACTTTCAAAAGGTGCCAAAATAAAATTGAGTAGTGTGATGGCGATCCTCGATGGTCCTCGAGCCTTCAGTAGTTTTGATGTTCTATAAAACAAAGTAAACACAAACAAAGTAAGCTTTCAAAAGCTTAGTAAGCCATATACAAATAAACTTAACAATTGCACATAGCTACATTGATACAATGACATTAATGTTTCTCATTGCAAATTCATCACATATTCTTTGGCTCATTTGCTTAGCTATAGCTTGCCACATTCTTCAACTGAATATCATATATACACATAGCTCATTCAAACATATAATCACATATTATCTCATGACTAAACACATATTCACTTTTGTAAGCTTATATAAACACTTACCTTTCATACACACATAGTGTACTTTTCAATCGTACATGAATCGTTATTACTTCTCACATAGACATTCATTTCGCAGATTTGCCCGTTGAATCTTTCAAAATCTAATAGGATACTCGGAGTGCTCGGAATAGTCATACAATGCCAACGTCCCAGACGAGGCCTTACATGTACTCAAATATTGATGCTACCATCCCAAATAGGGCCTTACACAAATCAATACAATGCCAATGTCCCAGATATGGTCTTACATGTAAATCTCATATCGACGCCAACGTCCCAAATGTGGTCTTACATGAAATCTCGAATCAATGCCAACGTCCCAGATGTGGTCTTACATGATCTCACATATCGAAAACCTATGTCATGACATATGTAATCCTATCTATTCTTAGGTTCGTACAAGACTTCTCAGACATTGTACATTGTCGATACATTCATCGGTTATCATATTTATGTTAACATTCATCACAAATAGATTTCATATGTACATTCATAAATCGACATAAATGCATTTATTTGTATATAGACTTACCTCAGATTCAAAATAAACGAGCTATTTCGACTACTCAATCACTTTAGACTTTTTGCGATCTAAATCTATTTTCTTCAGTTCTTGATATATACATATTCAAATTTAACTCATTTATTAACTATTTCATTCAATTCAATCCAAAGAAACATATTAAGGGAAATTTACAAATTAGCCCTCACATTATTATATTTAACATTTTAGTCCCTATTTCACAAAATTACAAAATACACATAATTCAATGCATTCCATGCTTGGCCAAATACTACCCTTGCTCATATAGGTCCTCACATTTCATAATTTAGTCCCTTAAAATCTTATTCTTTCAATTTAATCAAAACTACTCAAAATCATCAAAACTCCAAAGACAAACTATGTTTTTCTATCACATATAATTCATATTTCACCATCAAACATCCAAAAACTCATATGTTCATCAATGGTAAATTACAAAATATTCATCAATTTACAAAATTGAAGCATGGGTTTTGAAGTATACGAAGTGTAACGCCCCGAATTTTTGGGGCTATTGGCCTTGGGCATGGGAGCGTTTAAAATTTTTTAGAATAAGAGAATGGCACTAATGCAAGTTAGATCTATTGGGTGAGTGATTTTGGAAGGTTAGGGGGCTTCTATAAAGTCTATGGGCTCAAACCTAAGCTTTAGGAATATTTTCGTTTTAGGTGAATAAAACCCTGGGAGTAAGTAAGTAGGCTTTAAGAATAAAATGTGGGAAAAAAATGACACAAGGAAGTGAGTGGTCTAGTGGCAAGGCGTCATTAAGGGTGTAAGGGAGAGCTTGGGTTCAAGTCTTGAAGCTTGCAATTCATTTTGATTTCCTTTTAAATAAACTTAGACTTCAGCCCATAGACTTATATATAGTTGTGCTTATTTTGTTGCATAAGGAGCTAGTTGATAAAGTGGCTAGCAGCGTGGATTAAGTTACAGTGGGAGCTGGAGTTCGAAACCCCTTGCATGCGAAAGGTGACTATTTTGCTAATTTGGGACAGTTTTGGAAGATTGATGGAGGAATCCCACATCGAGAAGCTAGCATGAGAGTAAGCAAGAAGTTGGCTTTGAATGGAGTGACCTATGAGGAGAGTAAAGATACCTTGGTTGGCGCTTAGGAATAGAAGTGTTCGGAGCATGGATTAACCCTAGATTCCTATTAGGTGTGTATTTCGCACTACTCTAGCTGTAAAGCGGAAAATGCCAAAATGCCGGTCACACGGCAATGGTAGCCACATGAGCATGCAAGCGTACGTGTGGTAGCTTCGATGTTATAGTTGAGCCCTTCATGAGTGTTCTTATAGGTTTAGGTTGTTTCGGCCACTATGGGCCGAAAGGGGCCATGTGGGGCTAACGGGCCCTTGGGCCTAATTGGATAAATTGTATGATTGTGTAGTAAATATTGGACTGGACTATGTGAATCTTATATCTATGAGTATATTTGGGCCCATTGGGGCCGAGAATGGGCCCTAAGCCCATTCGTATCATTATCTCTGTTTAGAATACTTTGGTTTAACTAGGCAAATCGTAGTTGATAGTTCTAGTGAAGGTGAGGACGCTTGTGATTATTTAGTATTCTACGTGATAAGGTGTGTATCCGTATACACTATTCTGATTGTTAATCGGTTGAAAAGCTGAAGGTGCGTATATTGTACTATCTTGACTGTTGATTGGCATTATGCCAAAAAGCTAAAATATCGGTGAATGATGCCATACGAGCGTGCAATCGCGTGGGTGGTGAGTCGAGCTCACGGAACGTAAGCGTGTGATGAGAAAGGCCACCATGATCGAATTCATGGGCTTGGGTTGTAGTGGGCCACTTGGGTTGGAATGGGCCTTGAAGGGCCCAATTGGCTATAGGCCCGCAAATGCAAGTTAGACTGTCAAATGGGAGATAGGGAGGCTTGTCATGACACGCACATGGTATGGGCCATCCTAGGCTTTGATGGGCCGAAAGGGCCCGTGGGCCTGGGCCCATTGGGTTGAATCTCACTGTTAAATGTGAAATAGACAAGCTTATCAGGTCGCGCACATGACTTAGGTGTTTTGGGCTACGTAAGGCCAAAAAGGGGCAGTGTGGGCCCAATGGGCTTGTGGGCCCACACAAATGAAATGTCTTTGATGTGATAAGTTATTGATTTGGGGATGTGCCGTCGCATAGCCGTGGTTGTTTCTAGGCTAAATGGGCCACACGAGTGTGTGGGCCCACTTGGGTAGGGTAATGGGCCTCAGGCCATTTTCACCGTTAAGTCAAATTAGGTTTCTTAAGCCGCTTAAGGCGACTGTAGACCTTCTAGGAGGTCGTAAAGTTACTGAAATACCCTTGGTTTTCGAAATTACTGAAATACTTTCAAGTTGTAAAATTACTAAATACCGTCGATTTGTAAAATTACTGAAATACCCTCGATTTGTAAAATTATTGAAATACCCTCAGCTTGTAAAATTACTGAAATACCCTCGAGTTGTAAAATTACTGAAATACCTTCGATTTGTAAAATTACGAAAATACCCTCAGTTTGTAAAATTACTGAAATACCCTCGAGTTATAAACTTACTAAAATACCCTCAGTTTGTAAAATTACTGAAATACCCTCAGTTTATAAAATTACTGAAATACCCTCGATTTGTAAAATTACTAAAATACCTTCACTTTGTAAACTTTCTGAAATACCCTCGATTTATAAAATTACTAAAATATCCTCAGTTTATAAAATTACTAAAATACCCTCAGTTTGTGAATTTACTAATATACCCTTGATTTGTAAAATTACTAAAATACCCTCGGTTTGTAAAATTACTAAAATACCCTCGATTTGTAAAGTTACTAAAATATCCCTGATTTGTGAAATTATCGAAAGACTCGTGATTTATGAAATTACTGAAATACCCTTGGTTTACAAATTACTGAAATACCTTAATTTGCAAAAATTATCGAAATACCCTAATTTATGAAATTACTGAAATACCCCTATAGGGTAGAATTACCGAATTACCCCTGTAAGGTAGTGTAGCACCCCATACCCGAGTCTGATGCTAAGACTGGATACGAGGCATTACCATGCTTGAACTCACTTAAAACATGTACTTACGGCTATAGAATTCTATAAAATTTTGCTCCGAATTAAAAACTTCTATTGCTCAGTTAAATCATACCTTTCATGGGCCTACGAGGCCTTAAACATGTATCTGACAACTTTCAGAACTCAATTGAAATTTTTTCCTTAAAATAGGGGTCACATGCCCATATGACTTGGGACACACCTATATACCCCTAACACATGCCAATGTCTTCCACTCGTGGTTAACACTGACTAATTACACACGACCTTAACACATCCGTGGACGTAAATCGTGTGTTATACCTTGATATACTGACATATTTCACACGGCCTGGGGCACACGCCCATGTTCTGACCGTGTGTCATACGACTTAAACAAATGGCCATGGGATTTACCTGTGGCCTATCTTGACTTCAATTATAAAGGTGTAGGATACGCACGGCCTAGACACACGCCCGTGTGCCAATTCGTGTGGGCACCTGAAGGTTATTTACCAAATCAATTTCCACCCTGAAATTAAGATCAATCTCAAACTCAATTCCATAACTTAAGTTACTACATCTTTCATGAATAATACTACATGCTTCATTTATAACATTGAACATACATGCTTAGTCTACTTTGGCCAAACACTTAGCCATATACAAAAGAATAATAAACTTGATAGCCTATACATTGGCCCTTCTTAAAACATATACTCAAATGAAGTGTTTTCTACACCTACCAAACTTAACATAAACAACTTGGCTATACCCAAATAGTGATTGATAGTGTGCTCCGAGATCTGATGACGATGATCTATGAGATTAGCTTTGCAGGACTACATGGAAAGAAAGAAATAAGGACGTAAGCATTTAGCTTAGTAAGTTTGCATATAATACACATAGTAACATGCTTGATTAATATAAACCATTTGATACAAACAATGGTATCATAAATTTCAGCTATAAAGCTTACTTACTCATACTGATTCTTCCATATCTCATGACACTTACTAGTCTCATAAATGTGAGATAAATAAGGTACCTGTATCACTTGATCACATTGATCAGTATACTTTAACATGATAATCATAATCTTTCATTCATTATTCATAACATGGCAATACTCATTTCCAACTTAAGAGTAGCTTTACTTACTTAGCTTTCTTATTTTCTCATTTGAGCTTTTCTCGTTTGCCCGATGAATTTCTATAAATAACCGAGGATACTAGATCTCAACCCACATATGACTTGATACCGAAGCCATATCCTAGATACAGTCTTACATGGAATTTCTCATCTTGGTGTCGAGGCCATGTCTTGACATGGACTTATACGAAGTCTTTCTCATGTGTTCCCTTAGGAACTTACCATTGACATGTCTTGGCATGGTCTTACTTGGTATCTTTGCTCATGAACTGATCAATGCCGAGCCTTGGCTTGGTCTTAGATGAAATCTTCCTTGTTCTCACCAATGCCATGTTGTGCTTGGATTTACATGGGATCTTTATCTCTTGCTAGCTTTTCAATGCCAAGACTTTTCTTGGACTTACATGATAACTTTTCAATGCCAAGACTTGTCTTGAACTTACATGACATCTTTGCTTGGAGACTCATCAATGCCATGCCTTGGCTTGGGCTTATAAGGGTCTTCATCTCATAATAACTCTTCAAAGCCAAGACTTGTCTTGGTCTTACATGATAACTTGCTTGATTTCCAATGCCATGCCTTGGCTTGGTCTTATACGGACTTTCTCATTTCATGTGGTAGATCGAGTATCCTAGGTAATTCATCTTCAATCGGGACTTTCGCATGCTTAATCTCATTGATTTCTTTGTTTATCATAACATTAAAAATTTCCATGATACTATTATACATTACAGTAAGCATTTTAATGATATAAATCATAAAGCTTAGAAATCATACAAACTTACCTCAAAGTACAAAATGTACATAAATATGCAATTTAGTCCTCGACTTTGTTCTTGCCTTGGTTTCGATCCGGGCTTTGTCTTTCTTGATCTAAAATAATAATTTAACTCATTAATACTCATAATAACTAAATGGACTCATAAATCCTACTATGGAAAAATTACCATTTTGCCCCTAAACTTTCTCAGAGTTACACTTTTGCCCCAAGGCTCGTAAAATGATTCTCATTCAACTTTCTTAAACTTCATGCTTAGCTGATTCTTTATCTCAACTATAGCAATAACAAATTCTCACTATTTCTACCATGTATGACAAATTTCCATAAAAGTTACAAACTAGTCCCAACTAGCATTTTTCATGAAATTCACTTAGACAAAAATGTTTATCTAACATCAAACTCTGATAAACTTCCTTAAAATATCATTTTACAAGCATATCATTCATGGGTAGATTTTTGAACATGCATCTTAGCTCATTTTATAGCTAAAAATAGCTAATTCATAATACGAGAACTTTAAAAATACGAAGAATATTAAAAACGAGGCTAAGATGAAGTTACTAGCAAGCTTGAGAAATGAACAAACCGTAGCTATGGGGTTCTTCAAATTTTCAGCACCAAGGAAGAAGATGAATGAGATTTTTATCATCTTTTTCCTATTTTAATCATTTAATTAATAAATGACCAAAATGCATTTCTCTTAAAAATTTTCACATGTTGCTAACTCATGTCCATTTTTGTCCAAAAATTATAATTTGGGCAAATTGCTATGTAAGGACTTCTAATTAATATTCTAAAGCTATTTCATACAAAATCTTCTAGAAACTCATATTTTGCAACTTTTGTAATTTAGTCCTAATGGACAATTCAACCTCAAATTAATAAAATTGCTTCATGAAACTTTCACACTAGCATGCAAACATGGAATAAACCTAAAAAAAACTCATAAATTTACCTCAGATTTGTGGCCTTGCACCACTATTCCGACTAGGCCATCAATTGGGCTATTACAATTCTCCCCCTAGGGATTTTCGTCCTCGAAAATCTTACCAAAAAATAGGTTTGGGTACTGGTTTCTCATGCTCTTTTCTGGTTCCCATGTAGATTCCTCTATCTCATGCCTATGCCACAATACTTTCACTAGAGCAATACTTTTATTTCTTATCTGTTTGACTTCCCGAGCTAAAATCTTGATTGGTTCTTCACCATAAGTCATATCAGGATGAATATCTATCTCTGACGGGGTAATTACATGTGAAGGATCTGATCGGTAGCATCTCAACATGGACACGTGAAACACATCATGTATCTTTTCTAACTCTGATGGGAAAGCCAATCAGTAAGTTACAGGCCCAACTTTCTCGGTAATCCCATACGATCAAATAAAACGTGGACTCAACTTGCCTTTCTGGCCAAATTTGAGAACTTTTCTCCATGGTGACACTTTCAAGAAAAATTTATCCCCGACTTGATACTCTATCTCTTTTCTCTTTATGTTTGAATAGGATTTTTGTCTGTCTGATGCAGCATTTAAACATTCTCATATAACTTTCACTTTCTCTTCATCTTCTCTAACCAAATCAACTCGTGACTTCAGTTTTCCTTAAGTTCAGTCCAATATAAAGGCGTTCTACACTTACGACCATATAGAGCCTCATAAGGCGCCATCTTTAAGCTCAATTGAAAGCTATTATTTTAGGCAAATTCTACCAATAGAAGAAACTTTTCCCAACTTCCTCAGAATTTTAGAATACAACATCTAAGCATATCCTCGAGTACTTGAATTAATCTCTCCAATTGACCATCGATTTGGGATGAAAAGATGTACTAAATCTCAACTTTGTACCCAAAGCTTCTTGTAACTTCTTCCAAAATCTGGATGTAAATCTCAGATCTCTGTCTGATATGATCGATAAAGGAACTCCGTGAAGCCTTACTATTTCAGAAACATACAAGCTCGCCAGCTTGTCGAGTGAGTAATCAACTCGAACAGGTAAGAAATGAGCTGACTTCATGAGTCTATCAACTACAACCCATATAGCATCTTTTTGCTCGGTGATAGTGGTAATCTCGTTACAAAATCCATAGTGATAAGGTTCTATTTCCACTCAAGTACCATAATTGGTTGGAGCAAACCCGAAGGTACTTGGTGTTCAGCCTTTACTTGCTGACAAATCAAACATCTTGAAACGAACTCTAAAATATCTTTTTTCATCCTCGGCCACCAATACAATTGCTTCAAGTCATTATACATCTTAGTACTACCGGATGTACAGATAAACATCCGTTATGTGCCTCATACAAAATTCTCTGAATAAGTTCCTCTTTTCTTAGTACACAAACTCTATCTTTACACATCAAGTATCCATCAGAATTAATTCAAAAATTGGATTCAACATCCGACTCGCACTGAGTTCTCCTGGCCTGCAATTCTTTGTCTTCTTTTTGAGCTTCAGTGATATCTTGGAGGAACATTGGTCTAGCTTTTAACTTAGCTAGAATAGAACCATCATCAGATAAGGTTATCCACGAATTAATTGCCCT
Organism: Gossypium rotundifolium; assembly: GCA_025506655.1. Taxonomy (NCBI): domain Eukaryota; kingdom Viridiplantae; phylum Streptophyta; class Magnoliopsida; order Malvales; family Malvaceae; genus Gossypium; species Gossypium rotundifolium. The sequence continues at coordinate 56,207,129 of CP106726.1, forward strand.
TAATGCAAAAAGGGCCTTCCTGCTCAAAGCATCGGCAACCACATTTGCCTTTCCTGGATGGTAGTCAATGACCAACTCATAGTCTTTTATCAACTCTAACCATCCCCATTGCATTAAGTTCAACTCTTTCTACGTCATCAAGTACTTCAGACTTTTGTGATCAGTAAAAATTTGACATCTTTCACCATATAAATGGTGTCTCCAGATCTTCAAAGCAAAGACTATGGCAGCTAATTCTAGATCATGCATCGGATAATTCTTCTCATGAGGGTTCAACTGTCTGGAGGCATAAGCAATAACTCTACCTTCTTGCATAAGTACACAGCCTAATCCGTTTAAGGATGCATCGTTGTAAATCACAAATTCTTTCCCTGTCTCAAGTTGTACTAAAACTAGAGCTTCTGTCAATATTGCTTTCAATTTCTTGAAACTTTGTTGGCATCGTTCTGTCCACTCAAACTTCATATTTTTCTATAACAATTTCGTCATCGGTGTTGCAATCATGGAAAACCCCTTGACGAATCATCTATAATAGTTGGCTAAGCCTAGAAAACTTCTAATTTCAGAGATAATCCTCGGTGGTTTCCAGTCCATTATAGCCGAAATCTTGCTTGGATCCACTCGGACTCCATCTCCCAAGATAATATGTCCCAGAAATCCTAATTCCTTGAGCCAAAATTCACTTTTAATGAACTTGGCATACAACTGATTTTCTTATAGAATCTGTAAAACTGTTTGTAGGTGCTCAACATGCTCATTCTCATCCCGAGAATAAATCAATATGTTGTCAATGAAAATGACTACATACTTGTCGAGGTATGGTCTAAAGATGCGGTTCATTAAGTCCATGAATACCACAGGAGCATTGGTCAAACCAAAGGGCATGACTAAAAATTAATAATGCCATACCTTGTTTGAAAACCTATCTTGGACACATCTCAATCCTTTACTCTTAACTGATAATACCCTGATCTCAAGTCTATTTTAGAGAACACATTGGCTCCTTTCAATTGATCGAACAAATCATTGATCCCAGGCAATGGGTACTTGTTCTTCACTGTCACTTAATTAAGCTGACGGTAATCTATGTACAATATCATGGTGCCATCTTTCTTTTTCACAAATAAAATTGGAGCACCCCAGGGAGAACAACTCAACCTAGCAAAGCCTTTATTTGTCAACTCTTGCAACTGTATCTTCAGCTCTTTCAACTCTGTTGGAGTCATTCTATAAGGAGTAATAGATATCGATATAGTACCAGGAGCTAGCTCAATATTAAACTCAACCTTTCTAACTAGTGGTAGTCTTGGTAGTTGCTCAGGAAAAACATCCACGTACTCGCATACTATCGGTACTGACTCAATCTTTAGCTCTGTTTCTTTAGCATTCATCACAAAAGCCAGATACGCTCCATACCCTTTTCTTATATATCTACGTACGCCATATAAGAAATCATTCTTGGTAATCTACTCATTCATCGATTCTATATGAAGAGTGTCCCCATTCTCACATCTCATCTCAATGTATTTCTTCCCACAATTAACTATTAAATCATGGGTGGTCAACCAGTCCATACCAAGAATGATGTCAAACTCATCAAATGGTAGCAACATAAGATTTGCTTTAAAGTAATGACCTCTAATCATTAATGGAAAATCTTTACATACTTCATCAACTAACACACTTTTGCCTAAAGGATTAGACACTTTAATCATAAATTTTGTAAAATCTATAGGCATATTCATACTGTATACTAGTTTCATACAAATGTAAGAGTGTGTGGATCCGGGATCTATTAAAGTAATAACTTTGATATGGTAAAGATAAAACGTACCCGTAATAACATCAGGAGAAGATGCCTCTTCGCGAGCGCGAATGGCATAAGTCCTCACAGGTGCCCTACCCTCGGGTCTCGCAGCCTGCTCTCTAAGGTTACCTCTACCACTTGTCCCACATCCAAGGTTCCTCTGCGGTCAGCCTCTAACCATACCCCCAATCTCGAGTTCTGAATTCTCTCTTCTTTCATCATTTCAGGACAATCTTTTATAAAGTGATCCCGAGAACCGTATCTGAAACAAGCATTTTCATGCACTCGATATTCTCTAAGATGACGTCTATCAATTGTAGGCATTCAAGTCTATTAGATCGAACATTCCCCACACTAGCGACTGAAGTAGTCTGTGCTTTACTCTCGAAATTGCTTACTCTTATCCTTCTTTGAAAACCCAGTGGAAGTAGCCGATCGGGTGGAAAAATCTCTTAACTTCTTAGAAGAGGGGTGGAAGGACTTATTCCACTGTCTCTTTTTCGAGTCACGAGACTCCATTTTAGATTTTTTCTTCTCTTTTACTAACTCTTCGGCCTTACAAGCCCTCTCCACTAACCCACAAATTCTTTTAATTCAAGGACAGCAATAAACAACTTGATATCATCATTTAGTCCATCTTCAAATCTCTTACTCATGATGGCTTCAGTGGACACGCATTCTCAAGCTTATTTGCTGAGTCGTACAAACTCATGCTCATAATCAATCACTGGCATCTTGCCTTGCTTCAATTCTAGGAATTCCTTCATTTTCTGGTCCACAAACCTTTGACTTATATACTTTTTCTTGAACTCTTCTCGAAAAAATTCCCATGTGACCTTTTCCCTCGGTACTACTAACACAAGGGTGTTCCACCATTGATAGGCAACATCTCTTAAAAAAGAAACTACACACTTCATGCATTCCTCATGTGTGCATGACAATTCATTAAATACCCTGATAGTGTTGTCTATCCAGAACTCAACCTTTTTTGGATCATCATCTTTTTTAGCTCAAAATTCTTCTACCCCATGTTTCCTGATCCTATCAACTGGAGGTTTGTCTCCTCTTACCACCTCTACTACTTGAGGGGCTGCAGGGATAGGTTGTGGAACAATGCGGGGTGGAGGGGGTTGTACATTCGGGTTCGTACGAATGAATTCCGTGTACCACGTATTCATCATATGGAGGAAGGCTTCTTTAGCCTCTTCTCCTCCTCCTTGACTCACCTTAATGGGTCTATTTTCATTCCCATTAGGCACTGTCCCTACAGCAGGAGCTGGCGCGTTACTTTCTACATCATCTGCCTCATCTATTTTGGGATCCATTTACTATACTTATAAACATAATTTAAGTCGTCAGGAGTCATCACACTATCATTATAAAAACATTCTTACGTATGGCATGTATAGCTAGACTTATGCTCGTGCTACGTTAGTCTTAGAACTGACTAAATCGTAGCTCTGATATCATAAAATGTAACACCTCATACCCGAGTCTGATGTTAAGACTAGATACGAGACATTACCATGCTTGAGCTCACTTAAAACATGTACTTACGGCTATAAATTTTTTTTCCAACTTAAAAACTTCACTTGCTTAGTCAAATCATACATTTCATGGGCCTACGAGGCCTTAAACAGGTATCTGAAAACTTTCAGAACTCAAATGAAAACTTTTCCTTAAAACAGGGGTCACACGCCTATGTGACTTGGGACACGCCCGTATACCCCTAACACATGCCCGTGTCTTCCACCCTTGGTTGACACTAACTAATTACACATGGCCTTAACACGCCTGTGGTCGTAAACTGTGCGCTATACCTTCATCTACTGATTTATTTCACACGGCCTGGGGCATACACCATGTTTTGACCGTGTCTCATACACGACTTAAACAAACGGCCGTGGGATTTACCCATGGCCTATCCTAACTTCAATAAAAAAGGTACAGGGTACGCACGGCCTAGACACACGCTCGTGTGCCTATCCGTGTGGGCACTTGAAGGTTATTTACCAAATCAATTGCCACCCTAAAATCAAGATCAATCTCAAACTCAATTCAACAACTTAATTTACTACATCTTTCATGAATAAGACTACATGCTTCATTTATAACATTGAACATACATGCTTAGCTACTTTGGCCAATCACTTAGCCATATACAAAAGAATAATAAACTTGATAGCCTATACATTGGCCCTTCTTAAAACATATACTAAAATGAAGTGTTTTCTATACATGCCATACTTAACATAAACATCTTGGCTATACAAAAATAGTGATTGATAGTGTGCTCTGAGCTCCGATGACAATGATCCACGAGATTAGCTTGGCGGGTCTACATGGAAAGAAATAAATAAGGACGTAAGCATTTAGCTTAGAAAGTTTGCATATAGTACATATAACAACATGCTTGATTAATATAAACCATTTGATATAAACAATGGTATCATAAATTTCAGCTATAAAGCTTACTTACTTATATATCTCATGATACTTACTAGTCTCATACTTGTGAGATAAATAAGGTACCTATATCATTTGATCACATTGATCAGTATACTTTAACATGATAATCATAATCTTTCATTCATCATTCATAACATGGCAATACTCATTTCCAACTTAACAGTAGCTTTACTTACTTAGCTTTCTTATTAACTCATTTGAGCTTTACTCGTTTCCCCGATGAATATCTATGAATAACTGAGGATACTAGATCTCGACCCACATATGACTTGATGCCAAAGCCATATCCTAGATACGGTCTTACATGGAATTTCTCATCTTGGTGTTGAGGCCATATCTTGACATGGACTTATACAAAGTCTTTCTTGTGTGTTCCCTTGGGAACTTACCATTGCCATGTCTTGGCATGGTCTTACTTGGTATCTTTGCTCATGAACTGATCAATGCCGAGCCTTGGCTTGGTCTTACATGAAATCTTCCTCGTTCTCACCAATGTCATACTTTGGCTTGTATTTATATGGGATCTTTATCTCTTGCTAGCTTTTCAATGCCAAGACTTGTCTTGGACTTACATGATAACTTTTCAATGCCAAGACTTGTCTTGGACTTACATGACATCTTTGCTTGGAGACTCACCAATGCCATGCCTTGGCTTGGGATTATAAGGGTCTTCATCTCATAATAACTCTTCAAAGCCAAGACTTGTCTTCTTCTTACATGATACATTGCTTGATTGCCGATGCCATGCCATGGCTTGGTCTTATACGGACTTTCTCATTTCATGTGGTAGATCGAGTATCATAGGTAATCCATATTCAATCGGGACTTTCTCATGCTTAATCTCATTGATTTCTTTTTTTTATCATAACATTAAACATTTTCATGATACTATTATACATTACACTAAGAATTTCAATGATATAAATCATAAAGCTTAGAAATCATGCAAACTTACCTCAATGTACAAAATGTACGTAAATATGCAATTTAGTCCTCGACTTTATTCTTGCCTCGGTTTTGATCCAAGCTTCATTTTTCTTGATCTATAATAATAATTTAACTCATTTAATACACATAATAACTAAATGGACTTATAAATCCTACTATGGCAAAATTACCATTTTGCCTCTAAACTTTCTCATAATTACACTTTTGCCCCATGGCTCGTAAAATGATTCTCATTCAACTTTCTTAAACTTCATGCTTAGTTGATTCTTCATCTCAACTATAGAAATAACAAATTCTCACTATTTCTACCATGTATGATAAATTTCCATAAAAGTTACAAACTAGTCCCAACTAGCATTTTTCATGAAATTCACTTAGAAAAAATGTTTATCTAACATTAAACTCTTATAAACTTCCTTAAAATATCATTTTACAATCATATAATTCATGGGTAGATTTTTGAACATGCATCTTAGCTCATTTTATAGCTAAAAATAGCCAATTCATAATACGAGAACTTCAAAAATACGAATAATATTAAAAATGAGGCTAAGATGAACTTACTAGCAAGCTTGAGAAATGAACAAACCCTAGCTATGGGGTTCTTCAAATTTTCAGCACCAAGAAAGAAGATGAATGAGATTTTTATCATCTTTTTCCTATTGTAATCATTTAATTAATAAATGACCAAAATGCCTTTCTCTTAAAAATTTTCACATTTTACTAACTCATGTCCATTTTTGTACAAACATTATAATTTGGGAAAATTCCTATTTAAGGACTTCTAATTAATATTCAAAAGCTATTTCATGCAAAAAGCTTCTAGAAACTCATATTTTGTAACTTTTGCAATATAGTCCTAATGGACCATTCAACCTCAATTTAACAAAATTGCTTCATGAAACTTTCACACTAGCATGCAAACATGGTATAAACCTTAAAAACCTCATAAATTTACCTCCAATTCGTGGCCTCGCACCACTATTCTGACTAGGCCCGAAATTGACCTGTTACAGGTAGAATCACCAAATTACGCCGTAGGGTAGCATTACCAAATAACCTTAAGGTGTAGGATTACCAACATATTCTTATAGGGTAAAATGATTAATTTTCCCTTATGGGTAAATGACTAACTTGCGCTATCATTTGCCTGATTTGACCGTGATTGTATGACTGTGTTTTAACTGACTTGACTGTGGGTGTATGTCTGATATGCTATTAATATGTGTTGAAACGGCTGTTACTAAGCATGGCCATTTTGCATACACATGTGATGATTGAGCATGACATACATGACATATTGCATAGGGTTGGGACTTGTGTTGGAGGACGTACTGTACTAGTGGTTCTGCCACGTTTTACTACTCTAGTGGCTTCGCCACGTATATTGATTTTAGTAGCCTTACCACGTTCACTATTATTAGCAGCTCTACTGCGTTAGTACTATATACTAGTGGCTTTGCCACGTTTTACTGTTATAGTGGCATCGCCACGTGATCTAATTTTAGTGGCTTAGCCACGTATACTGTTATTAGCAGCTTTGCTATGTGGTTATTGACAGTTAGGCTGTGTTATTGGTGTGTAGGGTTGGGTGGGTCGACTTAGTCCCCACATGGTGTGTGGGTTGGTACGGGTGGTGTGTTGGCTCGATCGGGGTGGGATGCATCCTCATACTATTGCATATCTGCCATGAGATCTATCACTGTACTAGGCTTAGGCCCACTTGTTCTATTATTGGTTTGGGCTAGGCCCAATTGATTCTGTTATGGGCTATGACCCAAATGATATTGTAGTGGGCTTTGGCCCACATATGCTCTAAACTAGACTATACTATTATTGTTAAAGAGCTTTGGCCCTGACTATTTTTGTTTTTGTTTCTGTATACTGACTGTTACTCTAGTAAAAGGATCACACGTTGAGTTTTCATAAACTCACCCCATTTTTAACTGTGCAGGTAATCCTCAGCCTTAGTCGGATTGGAGCTGCGAGGGGCTCGAAAAAGACCACACACTGCTTATGCTTGTTGTTTTGATTATTTACTTTTAAATATTTTGATTTGGGTTGTAATAAGGCCTTTCTATTTTTAACTTATTTTTTATGATGTTTTCTAAATGCCAAAAGTGGGATACGATTTCTAAAATGATAACTGTCTTCAAAACACTACGTTTCTGCAACATTTTCAAAATACTTCTACTACTAAATTTTTAAACATCACATTTTCGTAAATTGTTGATTTTCAATCTGCTTCCGCAATAGATAAGGTTTTCAAAGTAATTGCGTTTTCAAGTGGATAGCAATTGCTTAAGTGTTTTGAGTTTTAACAAAGAGGCTTTAACTCTCAAACATGTTTTAACAACAAGAAATATGGTTTTGAAAAACACTTCCATGTGACACGCCAAATTCGGGCCTAACTTTTAGGCCAGGTTTGGGGTGTTACATTCAATAGTATCAGAGCCCAGGTTGCAAAACTCAACTGTGGATTTGGGTTTTCAAAATTGAATTTCTAAAAGTGTTCTTTCAAAAAGGCTTGAAAATATTTGAAGTTCTAGAATGTTGTATTGATTGTTTTCTGAAAGTATGGTACACTGAGTCTCCGGCGCCGAATCCATACATTTTTTAATACTTTTGTCTGTTTAGATATTTCAATACAATGAGTTAGAAATACAGTGGGTTCTTTAGGTATTGGACTGTATTTTTGGTATTTATTCTGTGTGTGTTTTGTTTGGATGTGATGTTTGGATATAGAAATTGGTTGCATGTGAGATATCTGTCTGCTTCAATGATTAGGTGTTTTGAGTATAGGTAGGGAGTTCCAAGTTATAGTTAAAATATGATGGGGATATTAGAATCAGAGTGCGCAGCGGCAGCATAGTGGAGTAACCTATGTTGTCCAACTACTATATAGTTGGAAATTTCGAGGACGAAATTTCTTTAAGGGGGTAAAATTGTAACGGCCCAAATTTTTGGGCCTAGTAGAATTGGGCCTATTGGGCCTTTGGCATGGGAGCTTTTAAAATTTTTGAGACTAAGAGAATGGCACTAATGCAAGTTGGACCTATTGGGTGAGTGATTTTGGAAGGTTAGGGGGCTTCCATGAAGTCTCAGGTTCAAACCTGGGCATTAGGAAAATTTTAGTTTTAGGTGAATAAAATCTTGAGAGTAAGTAAGTAGGCTTTAAGAATAAAATGTGGGAAAAAATGACACAAGGAAGTGAGTGGTCTAGTGGCAAGGTGTTATTAAGGGTGTAAGGGAGAGCTTTGGGTTCAAGTCTTAGTGCTTGCAATTCATTTTGATAGTGCCGAAATGCCGGTCACATGACAATGGTAGCCACACGAGCATACGAACGCACGTGTGGTAGCTTCGACGCGATAGTTGAGGCCATCATGAATGTTCTTGTGGGTTTGGGCCACGATGGGCCGAAAGGGGCCATGTGGGGCCAATGGGCCCGTGGGCCCAATCGGATAAGTTGTATGATTGTGTAGTAAATATTGGACTAAACTATGTGAATCTCATATCTGTGAGTATATTTGGGCCTATTTGGGCCGAAAATGGGCCCTAGGCCCATTCGCATCATTATCTCTATTTAGAATACTTTGGTTTAACTAGGCAAATCGCAGTTGATCGTTCTGGTGAAGGTGAAGTCGCTTGTGATTTTTTAGTACTCTACGTGATAAGGTGTGTATCCATATATACTATTGTGATTGTTAATCGATTGAACAGCCGAAAGTGCATATATTGTACTATCTTGACTGTTGATCAACATTATACCGAAAAGCCAAAATATCAGTGAATGATGCTATACGAGTGAGTGATCATGCGTGTGGTGAATCAAGCTCAAAGAGCGTTTGTGTGTGATGAGAAAGGCCATCATGAGCGAATTCATGGCCTTGGGTCATAGTGGGCCACTTGGGCTAGAATGGGCCTTGAGGGCCCAATGGGTCGTAGAGCCCGCGAATGCAAGTTAGATTGTCAAATTACTGAAATACCCCGATTTGCAAAAATTATCGAAATACCCTGATCTGTGAAATTTCTAAAATACCCTTATAGGGTAGAATTACCGAATTACCCCTGTAGGGTAAAATTACCAAATTACCCCTGTAGGGTAGAATCACCGAATTACCCCGTAGGGTAGACTTACCGAAATACCCCTAAGGGTTAGGATTACCGACATACCCTTATAAGGTAAAATGACTAATTTACCCTTGTGGGTAAATGACCGACTTGTGCTATGATTTGACCGATTTGACTGTGATCGTATGGTGTGTTTTAAGCGACTTGTTGTAGGCGTGTATACGATATCTTTGTTAATATGTGTTGATATGACTGTTACTAAGCATGGCCATTTTGCATACACGTGTAATGATTGAGCATGACATACACGACATATTGCATGGGGTTGGGACTTGTGTTGGAGAAAGTACTGTCCTAGTGGCTCTGCCACGTTTTACTGCTCTAGTGGCTTCGCCACGTATACTGATTTTAGTGGCCTAGCCACGTTCACTGTTATTAGAAGCTCTGCTACGTTAGTACTATGTACTAGTGGCTTTGCCACGTTTTACTGTTATAGTGGTATCGCCATGTGATCTGATTTTACTTACTTAGCTACGTATAGTGTTATTAGCAGCTTTGTTCCGTGGTTATTGGCAGCTAGGCTACGTTATTGGTGTGTAGGGCTGGGTGGGGTCGACTTGGTCCCCACATGGTGTGTGGGTTGGTACAGGTGGTGTGTTGGCTGGATTGGGGTTGGATGCATCCTCATACTATTGCATATCTGTCATGAGATCTGTCACTGTACTGGGATTAAGCCCACTTGTTCTGTTATTGGTTTGGGCTAGGCACAATTGATTCTGCTATGGGCTATGACCCAAATGATATTGTAGCGGGCTTTGGCCCACATATGCTCTGAACTGGACTGCACTGTTATTGTTAAAGGGCTTTGGCCCGACTATTTCTGTTTCTGTTTCTATATACTAATTGTTATTCTAGTAAGGGGATTACACACTGAGTTTTCATTAACTCACCCTGTTTTTAACTGTACAGGTAATCCTCAACCTTAAACGGATCGGAGCTGCGAGGGACTCGGAGAAGACCACCCACTGCTTATGCTTACTGTTTTGATTATTTGCTTTTAAATATTTTGATTTGGGTTGTAATAAGGCCTTTCTATTTTTAACTTATTATTCATGATGTTTTCTAACTGCTAAAAGAGGGATACGATTTCCAAAACGATAATTGTCTTCAAAACACTACGTTTCCGCAATGTTTTCAAAATGCTTCTACTACTAAATTTTTAAACATCATATTTTCGTAAATTGTTGATTTTAAATCTGCTTCCGGAACAGATAAGGTTTTCAAAGTAACTACGTTTTCAAGTGGATAACAATTGCTTAAGTGTTTTGAGTTTTAATAAAGAGGCTTTAACTCTCAAACAAGTTTTAACAACAAGAAATATGGTTTTGAAAAACACTTCCATGTGACACGCCGATTTGGGCCTAACTTTTAGGCCGGGTTTGGGGTGTTACACAAAGCAACGATTACAAAAACGTAGAAATTATCAAAAACTGATCAAAATCCATATCTTAATTTAAGCCAAAAACTAGCCGAAGCCTAATAACATTTTTCCTCTTTTCTTTCCTTGCTATGTCCGACAAAATGAGATGAATAATGCCATGTTTTATTTTATTTTATTATAACATATATTATTAATTCTTTTACCAAATTAACCGTATGAATAAACATATAAAGTGTATAAAATTCAAGGCCATTAATGTCCAATACCTTCCACTCACTTTTAAAATGGTTTAATTCCCTCATAAGGCCACACCTTTAGAAAGACATAACACATAGGTGCTTTTAACATATGGCATGCTAATTTAGCATCTTTCACAATTAATCCTTATGTTAAATTAAGCACACAAACGGACAAATTAATTCACAGAAATTTCACACATGCTTAAGCATATAATGCGGACACAGAAAATAATATTAAAATATTTTTATGACTTGGATTTGTGGTCCTGAAACCACTATTCTGACTAGGGTCTAACCTAGACTGTTACAATCACAATCTTTAACAGTTTCAAAATCGAAGGTACGAATTAGCTTAACCTAGTTGCAATGATCTCAAAAACATAAAAATTAATGAAAACGGGGCCAAAATGACATACCATGCAAAGCTTCAACCATGGTCGAACCTCAAAGCCATTAACAATGGCTTTATTCTCCCCAAATTCGATGGAAGAAGAATTAGAAAAGATGATAGCTTAAATTTTTATTTAATTTAATTTAATTTAATTTATGAAATTACCTTTTTAACCTTGGTTAATAATTAAATAAAACATCAAATTCATGTCCATTTTAATCCACTAAGTCCTTAAATGGTTTAATTACAATTTAAGTCACTTTTCCTTTATTCAATAAACCACTCAAATCAAATCGTGATCAAATTTTACATATTTTATGATTTAGTCCTTTTAATTAATTAACTATCGAAATATTAAAATTTTTCAACGAAACTTAAATACCACTTTAATGACACTCTTAAATATTTATAAAAGTATTTATGACTCGGTTTATAAAATCAATGTCTCGATATCTCATTTTCTAAAACCACTTAACTTTATGGTCTTACCACTTGAACTTAATAAATCGCTTAAATAACATAAATTATCAAATTAAAAAGCCTTTTAAAACCATTTTTGATTTGTAAATATTAAATAATAATATTTACGACCTTACTCATCTGATTTGGTGGCCCTGAAACCACTGTTTTTGACACCACTGAAAAACGGGCAGTTACAACACCATCATCATGTCGCAATTTATACTACACCAGGGTTCATTAAAATTACAAAATTTATAAAACATACTTGGCTACTGGTGTTTTGAGTGCCTAAAAAATGTTTGGATTTTCTTTTTCTTTTTATTTTTTTGGATAGAAATAGTTGAGGTTTTTCTTGCATTTTTTACGCCATTCTGAACGTCTAATTTTAGAAATTTCAAAAAAAAAAAAACATTCTCTAATTCTTCTCCAATCCCTCTACTCTTCAACATTTCGAGATGAAATCTCTTTGCTTTCAATTTCAATATTTTAGTCCTTCCATTTAGCTGATTTTATAAAAGTTCAGTTGGTACGACAGTTTATTGATTTCTCTTAAATCTGAATATGTGATATAAATTGGACTTTAATTTTTTTAATTGGACCTTTGAACATAAAAGTGCTAGGTATTCAAATTTAACAAATTTTGTTAGTAGTGTTATCAATTAGATTTTTTTTTAAAAAAAATTATATTAAATTGAATAAGTAAAGCAATAAATTCAAGGAATTTTAAAAATAGAAGGATGGAATTTTAAAAGTCTAAAAGAGTATGGAGATTCAAGGCAAAATTGAACCTTTATGGTGATTTTTAATGTATATTTCATTATCGTTACAATCTATACTAACTTTTATTGAAGTCCTTAACTAAATTGGTGACACAAGTGAATCGAGCATAGACTCTATTACGGAAATAAAAAAAAAACCTTTCTTTAGTATTTAAAATAAGTTATATTATTCAAGGCTATTTTAGTTTTTATTTTTTTAAAAAAATATAGAATATGCTTTTGAGGGGATTTGAACCCACATCAATTATTATGTTAGTAAAACATTAAATTTAACACTATACCAAAACATTGATTTTCTTTTATGAATTTCAATGTTTTTACGCATACTTTATTACCTCCATCAATTATAAATATATATATGATTATTTAAGCCCTTGACTAAGTTAATATCACGCGTCAACTGAGGATCAACTCAAAACATAGATTCCGAATTATTAATCCTATGTACTCTCAGCTTTACAAGTTTGTTTGCTTCAATATTTGACTCTATACTAGTAAATGAAACTTCATTTGTGGGAGCTCAAACCTATCAAGTGAACTTCCTTAAAGAAATATTTTAATAGTATTAGGGGCCTTGGACGGATCCCTGACCCACCTTAAATGTATACTTGATCCCTCAAGTATAAATGCTGTAGTAAAAAAACAATTTAGTTCATGGTGATGCAAAGAACACCAGGTGGAATCGCCATTGACATTGCATCAATAGGAATATTAATATATGAAGAATAGTCATGATTCTTCTTTCTTTCTTTTCTCATTTGATGTGTTTTGGAAGATAACCAAGTACGTGAATATGTAAGTTGGGACATACAAAATTTGTAGAAACTAAATGGTCTCAAGATTGTTAAAAGTTTTAGTTAATTACACAAATTTAATTCTAGCCAAATATGTAATTTCATTAGTTTTCATTCATGTCATGAAATGATTGGTGACACATGGAAAATTCTAAACTCACTTAAAACTGAAGGTTTCACACATCCAAGAAAACCTTGCAATAGAATATATGTATTAGATATGTTAGATTAATGTATTTGATTGAGTTGGTGTCCACACCAACTCAAGATTGATGATAATACCATGATAATTAGTGTTATGATTGTTAATTTGTTTCAAACAATACATTTCATTATTTATTATATGTTATTTTCAAACACACATTTATGTTCTAAATTTATGATTTCCATAGATACGTCTGTGAAAAAAAATTAAAATTATATATTAGGAGGAGAGAAGAAGAGAATAGGGTGGAATCGCATAAAAGAAAATTTACTGGCAATCATTCACAAAAAATCCCAAATGTAATGTGCTTGGGTATCAAATGTTGTATGTAAAAAAGGGAGGAGACATGCATATAAAAATAATGTTTTTAGTAGGGATGGCCGGTTGTGCAGCTCAGTGGTCCGGCATACTTTGTGAGTTCGGGGACCAGTTGACCTGGTTTGAAAGGCATCATTTTGTCGGCACCAAATTGCTTGTTGGCACTCGGATTACCAGATGGAGTAAAAAAGGCACCGTTCTCGAAGTGGTCACCCTGTGATACCCAGTTTCAATTCTTCCACTGTGCCGGTTTTAAGAGGCCTGTACAGGTCACCTCCTTAGCCGCGAAGGTGCCTGGTGCGAAATACCTATTGCCCTGGCTAATAATCATAGGGTGACTGATGCCACCAATGGCATACAGGATCCAGTACTGATTGTAGTAATTGTTGACTACATAAATAAAACCAAATCGACACCTAGGCATCCTTTCTACCAATCTTTTATCGAAATGGTTCAAAGCAACAGTGACATGCATCTTCTTGTCGGCACTGTAGGAGTCGCTTGCTCCGAAAAACATCACGTACAATTTTTTCATTTTAATTATAGTATTTTGTCACTCAAAAATTTCCTCATTGTGCCTAGTTTAAAATAGAAAAGAAAGTAAGATTGCATCGTTGTGGTAAGTGAAGTAGCAGTTAGAAATGGTAACTGTAGTGGAACCTTGAATGATATCGATAAGACCATCGACACAATGGTGAAGGGAAAGATGGTGGAGCCAAACATTGGTTGCTCCGAAAAAAGAGACCCCGGCCATCTCCGTTGCTGGAACTTCGTAACCCAAGGTGGTTTTCACCATCCTTATTCATGCCACCTTTCGGGGGAATAATGTGATGGATATGGAGGCCATGGATAATGATGTTCTTCACAAACTGGACAGTAATACCAGCACCATTGTAAATTTCCACATTGGCTCCCCTCGCATCAATGGTCTGGTCACTTGTAACAATGAGCTCCTGTTCCAGCCTGATGGTCATGGACACTCTGAAAGTGATCCAAAGTGGTCCAATTTGTGTGACAGTATGATGCAGTGTTCTAGGATTGGGGTCAACAGCATTATTAATAGGGTCAGTGGCCATGTAAAAGTCACCACCCTTTCCACTGGTAGTACCATGAGCAAATCCAGGGGCACAGTCGGCCAACTTCTTTTTATTCTTTTCCCAGTAAGGATCACATCACCAGCAACTATCAACAGGGTTGCTAACTTCACACGGACCCTTTTTCGATCCTTCAACACCCTTTTGATGTTATTAAACTCGCGCATGGTCCTAGAGAAGTGGTCATTGTAATGGCATACCACCTCCTCCGGGTTGGAGTTATAAGCCTTGTCCAGGTTCTCAATGGCTTCCAATTCTCGTGCCTTCAAGTACTCATCATATTCAGCGATGTGAGCTTCTAGGGTTGGGATTACACCAACAAATAACAACAGATAAAACACTATAACTATAACTAGAAATACCCGTATTGGTTCTTATTTTAACTATCAAAGCCTAGCTCTTGGAAAAAACTGGTTGGATGCAAACAGGATCCTGATAGGATAGGAGAGACACGCTACGATAGCAAAAAGTGGAACTCGAGCTTGACGTGCTTGGAACACCATCATGATGTCGGTATTTATACTACACTGCGATTCATTAAAATTACCAAATTTATAGAACACACTTGGCTACCAGTGTTTCAAGTTCTTATAAAACGTTTTGGTTTTCTTTTCCTTTTTTTTTTTTTGGATAGAAACAATTGAGGTTTTTCTTGCATTTTTTCTAGCATTCTAAACGTCTAACTTCAAAAATTACGAAAAATAATTCTCTAATTCTTCTCCAATCCCTCTACTCTTCAACATTTCGAGATGGAATCTCTTTGTTTTCAATTTCAAGATTTTAGACCTTGCACTTGGATGATTTAAAAATAAAAGTTCAATTGGTACGGCAGTTTATTGATTTCTCTTAAATCTGAATATGTGATATGAATTGGACTTTAATTTTTACTTGAACCTTTGAATATAAAGGTACTAGGTATTCAAATTTAACGAATTTTGTTAGTAGTGTTATCAATTAGATTTTTTTTAAAATTATATTAAATTGAATAAGTAAAGCAGTAAATTCAGGGAATTTTAAAAATAGAAGGATGAAATTTTAAAAGTCTAAAAGAGAGATTTGAGGCGAAATTGAACATTTGTGGTGATTTTTAATGCATATTTCATTATCATTACAATCTATACTAACTTTTATTGTCATCCTTAACTAATTCGGTGACACGAGTTAATCTAGCCCCGACTCTATTATGGAAATTAGAAATACTTTCCTTTCGTATTTAAAATAAATTATATTATTCAAGGCTATTTTAGTTTTTTTATTTTAAAAAAATATAAAATATGCTTTTGAGGGGATTTGAACCCACATCAATTATTATGTTAGTAAAACCTTAAATTTAACACTCTACCAAAACATTGATTTTCTTTTATGAATTTCAATTTTGTTACGCGTACTTTATTACCTCCATCAATTATAAATATTTATACGATTATTTAAGCCCTGGACTAAGTTTATACCACGTGTCAACTGATGATCAACTTAAAACATAGATGCCGAATTATGAATCCTATGTACTCTCAGCTTTGCAAGTTTGTTTGCTTTAGTATTTGACTCTATACTAGTAAAAGCAACGTCATTTGTTAGAGCTCAAACCTATCAGATGGTCTTCTTTAAAGAAATATTTTAACAGTATTAGGGGACTTGGACGAATCCCTGACCCATGCTGAGCCTTAAAGAAATCAAACTCATACACCACTTTAAATGTATAATTGATCCTTCCATTATAAATGTTGTAGTAAAAAATCAATTTAGTTTATGGTGATGCAAGAACACCGGGAGGAATCGCCATTGCCATTGCATCAATAGGAGTATTACTATATGAAGAAGACTCATGATTCTTCTTTCTTTATTTTCTGGATTTGATGTGTTTTGAAATATGACTGAGTACCTCGAATATGTAAGTTGGGACATACAAAATTTATAGAAACAAAATGGTCTCAAGATATTTAAAAGTTTTAGTTAATTACATAACTTTAATTCTAGGCAAATATGTAATTTCATTAATTTTCATACGAAATGATTGGTGATACATGGCGAATTCTAAATTCACTTAAAGCTAAAGGTTTCCACAAATCCAAGAAAACCTTGCAATAGAATATATATTAGATATTTTAGATTAATGTATTTGGTTGAGTTTGTGTCCACACCAACTTAAGATTGATGATAATACCATGATAAGTAGAGTTATTATTGTTAATTTGTTTCAAACTATACATTTCATTATTTATTGTCTGTTATTTTCAAACACACATGTTCTAAATTTATGATTTCCACATATACGCATGTGAAAAAATTGTAATTATCTATTAGGAGGAGAGAAGAAGAGAATATGGTTGAATCGCATAAAAGAAGATTTACTGACAATCATTCAAAAAAAAATCCCAAATGTACTATGCTTAGGTATCAAATGTTGTATGGAAAAAAGGGAGGACACATGCATATAAAAATAATGTTTTTAGCAAGGAGGGCCGATTGTGCAACTGAGTGGTCTGGTATATTTTGTGAGTTTGGGGACAAATTGATCGTGTTTGAAAGGCATCATTTTGTGGACATCAAATTGCTTGCTGGCGCTTGGTTTACTGGATGGAGTAAAAAAGGCGTCGTTCTTGAAGTGGTCACCCTGTGATAACAAGTTCCAATTATTCCACTGTGCCGATTTAAGAGGCCCAGACAGGTCACCTCCTTAGCTGCGAAGGTGCTTGGCGCGGAATACCTATTGCCCTGGCTGATAATTGTAGGGTGGCTGGTGCCGCCAACGGCTTACAAAAACTAGTGATTGTAGTCATTGTTGACTACAAGAATAAAACAAAATCGGCACCTAGGCAACCTCTCTACCAATCCTTTACCGAAGTGGTTCAAAGCAGCAATGACATGCATGTTCTCGTCGACACTGTAGAAGTCACTTGCTCCCAACAACATCGCTTGTAATTTTTTTTCATTTCAATTATACAATTTTGTCACTCAAAAAATTCCTTGTCGTGTCTAGTTTAAAATTGAAATCAAAGTAAGATTACATCATTGTGGTCAGTGAAGTAGCAGTTAGAAATGGTAACGGCAGTAGAACCTTGAATGAAATCAATAAGACCATCAGCGAAATGGTGACAGGAAAGATATTCGAGAAAAATATTGGTTGCTCCGAAAAGAGAGACCGCATCTCCGTCGCTGGCAGTCCGTAACCCAATGTGGTTTTCACTATCCTTAATCTTGCCACCCTTTGTGGGAATAATGTGATGGATATGGAGGCCATGGATGATGACGTTCTTCGCAAATTGGACAGTAATATCATCAACATTAAAAATTTCCACATTGGCTCTGTTCGCATTAATAATCTTGTCACTTGTAACAATGAGCTTCTATTCTAGCTTGATTGTCATGGACCCTTTGAAAGTGATCCAAAGTGGTACGGTTTGGGTGACAGCATGACATAGAGTTCTAGGCTTGGGGTCAGCAGTATTATCAATAGGTTTAGTGACCACATAAAACTCACCACCCTTTCCACTGGTAGTACCACGAACAAATCTAGGGGCACAGTCAACCAACTTCTTCCTGTTCTTTTCCCAGTCAAGATCTCATCGCTAGCAACTATCAACGGGGTTGGTAACCTAACACAGACCTTTTTTTTATTCCTCTAACACCTTTTCGGTGCTATTAAACTCAAGTATGGTCCTAGAGAAGTGGTCATTGTAATGGCAGACCATGTCCTCCGGGTTGGGGTGATAGGCCTTATCTAGGTTCTCCATGGCTTCCAATTCTCGTGCCTTCCAGTACTCATCATATTCAACAATGTGAGCTTCAAGGGTTGGGATTACGACAAAAATAAAAATAGAAAAAAACTATAACTATAACTAGAAATACTTATAGTGGTTCTTATATTAACTTTCAAAGCCTAGCTTTTGGAAATAACTGTGTCACAACCCATTTTCAGTGAAATCAGAAAAGTGGTTTTAGGACCATAAATCTGACGTATAAATATTTATTTTATTATTATTTTAATTTTTACAACATGTTAATATTATCGTATAAGAATTTCGTTACGAAATTTTATCGTTTGCATGCTTAATTTGATAAAAAGGACTAAATCACATAAAGTGCAAAAGTATGTTCTCATAGTTAAAGGTATTAAATAGCTATAGAACCTTAAATTATGAGCCCTTATGTAGTAATTTGACCATTAATGAAGATAGTGGATGTATATGGCTTGGTATTAATGAAATTTTTAAAGTTTTAAAAGGTTATAATGGTAAATTGGTAAATAATGATAAAAATTAAGAAAAGTCAAAGCCATTATCTTTCTTTAATAATCTTCAATCGACATTTAACCTAAGGAAATCCATAGGAGAAGCTCCAACATTCAACCATCACTCTTTTGCTTGCATGTGAGTAGTTTTTGTTCCGTTTTGAATGATTTCTATGCTTTTGGGATCGTTTTAGCTTAATCTAGATAGCCTAGGGACTAATTTGCAAAACTGTTAAAAGTCTAGCGATTTACCATGAATGTATATGTATTGTTTTTTATGTTTACTAAAAGAAAATGGTTAGTTGTTGTTAGAGAAATAACTTTTATTAAGTATTTTTCATGAAATTGTCAAATAGGGATTAAATTAAAAAATGTAAAATATTCATGGTGTAATTTGTGAAATAATGAAATGTGTAAGCTGCTATGAGCTTGTATGAAATCCGGCTAGGCTTGGGTAGGGGTGAAATTGCATAAATTTCATTTTACAAGCCTGAGGCCTAATTTGTAAAGAAATAAAACATTAGGGGCAAAAGCATAATTTTGCAAAAATGTGAATTTGGGATTAATTGAATAGAATAGAATAGTTATTATATTGATTGAATTTATTCATTTAGATCAAAATAGACCACGTACGACTCTAGATCGAGTCAAAGAAAAAGCTTTGGATTAAGTGACTCTTTCTACGTTTATTGTCGAGGTAAGTTCATACGTTTAAATGACATTTTAAATTATGTTTTAAATTCTATTATTTTATAAATATTTAATTGTGTCTCGATGGAAAAATCCAACAGTGTATCGACAATCATCGACTAATTGAAAGGGATAGCTTCAACTAGCAATTTATGAAAAGGGATAGTGACGACCATCAAACAATGAAATGGGATGGTGAAGACCATCAAATAATGAAAAGGTATAGCTTCGGCTATCAAATTATGAAAATGGATGGTGACGACAATCAAACAATGAAAAGAGATGGTGACGATCGTCAAACTATGAAAAGGGATTGCTTCGGCTATCGAATTATGAAAAGGGATAGCATTGTCTATCGAATTATGAAATAAGTTAGCTTCGAGTATTGATTGGTAAAAAGAATAACTTCATGTGAGCTTCGGTAAGAGTTTTCAATGCAATTTACCTTATTATGATGGAAGGTAAAAAGTGTGTGCTTTTATGATAATTAAGAGCATGAACTCATATGTTTAAGCTTAAGTATTATCTATTATAATGATGGATTGAATTATATGTGTTTTGAAATTGTGTAATGTAGTGACAAGCATAGATTACATATGTTACAAACTTACTAAGCATAACATGCTTACCTTGTGTGTTTTTCTATGTTTTCTAGTTAACCGGAAGCTCGTTCAGGTTGAAAATTCGTCAGAGATCTATCACACTATCCATAGGCTATATCGGTAGATTTTGATGTTTTTAAGTCTTGGTTATAATGGCATGTATAGGTGTTTTGGTTGATATTATAACCATTGTGTTTTTGTAACAGTTCAGTTTAGACCTTAGTCAGAACAGTGGTTTCTAGACCACAAATCCATGATAGAAAAATATTTTAATATTATTTTCTATGCCTTCGATATGTGATTAAGCATGTGTTAAAGTTACGTAAGTTAATTTGTCTATCTGTGTGCTTAATTTGATAAAAGGATTAAATTGCATTAAATGAAGAAATTGCATGCTTTGTGATAGACACCTATTTGAGATGGCTTTTAAATATGAGGGCCTTATGAGGTAATTAGCTCATTAATAAAGATGGTGGATGGCCATGGACGATTATGCCCTTAAATGAATAAGTTTAATATGTTGTAATAAAACGTTAATTTTGTAAATGGATTAATGATGTTAATTCATAATAAAAAAAAAGAGAAAATTTTATAGTGGAAATGTTCATCCTCCTCCACTGATTTGAGAAAGAAAAAGAAAGGGTTTTAGCTCTTTAAATATTCAGCTATTAAAGGATTTGATTAAAGGTTAGTTTTTGTTCAATTTTGATAATTTTTACATTTTTGCAATTATTGCTCCGTATACTTTGAAACCCATGTCTCAATTTTGTGAATTGATGATGTTTTTGAAATGTGCATTGATGAACTCATGTGTTTTGTGATGATTGATGGTGTAAAATGAAAGATATGTGTTTGATTATCATAGTTTGTCTTTGGGTTTTGTTGAATTTGAGTATTTTGGATTTAATTGAGAAATTAGTATTTTGAGGGACTAAATTGTGAAATAAATTAAATGTATGGACTTGTTGAGATACATGAATATTAGGCTAAGCATGGGTACAAGTTAATTTGGTGTATTTTGTGATTTTGTGAAATACGGACTAAAATGTCCAAATGTGCAAATGTGAGGTCTAATTTGTAAATTTCCTTAAATATGTGTTTTTGGATTGAATTGAATTTTTTGGTGAATAAAAGGTTAAATTTGAATATGTATAGATCAATAACTGAAGAAAATGGGCTTAGATCGTTGGAAATCGAAAGTAATCAAGTAGCCGCATCTATTTCTGTTAAACCAAACTCGAGGTAAGTCAATATACAAATAAACGTATTTGAATTGATTTATTTGTGAATATATTAAATTTGAATTGCTATGAATGATATTGTAACAGTCTGGTTTAGACCATAGTAGGAACAGTGGTTTCAGGACCACAAATCTGAGTCAGTAAAGTATTATAATATTATTTTCTGTGCCAATTGTATGTGATTAAGCATGTGTTAAAGTTTCGTAAGTTAATTTGTCCGTCTAAGTGTTTAATTTGATAAAAGGATTAAATTGCATTGAATGCAAATTTGCATGCTTTATGAAAAGACACCAATTTGAGATGGCTTTGAAATGGGAAGCCCTTAATAGGCAAATAGCCAATTAATAAGATGAGTGGGTGGTAATGGTCAAGAATGACCTTGCATTATATGTTAAAAATATTTTGTTTTAAAGGCTAAAATTGGAATTATGTTATTAAGTTTATTTTAATGTAATAAAAATGGTCACATTATCATCCATAGTTAGCCGAAATTCACAAAAGAAAGAAAAGAAAAGAAAACACAAGCTAGGGTTCGGCCATTGTATTACAAAATTAAGGTATGTTTTGACTTTAGTTTTTGATGATTTTTATGTTTTTGAGATTGTTCCTTAGTCGACTATCAAACCCATGTTGTAATTTGAAGAATTTATGATGTTTATGAGATGTGCCATTGATGAAATGGTGAACTTTGTGATGAATATAGGTGTTAAATGAAAGATATGTGTTTAATGAACATGTTTTTGTTCTTGAATTTTTGATGAATTTAGCTAATTAGGGCTAAATTGTGAAAATGAAATTTTGAAGGACTAATTTGTAAAATAAATGAAATGTATGGATTAATATGATCATGTGGAATATTCGGCTAAGCATGAGTATATGGTAATTTTGTGTATTTTGTGAATTTGTGAAATAGGGACTAAAATGTCTAAATGTGAAAATGTGATGGCTAATTTGTAAATTGCCCTCAATATGTGTATTTGGATTGAATTGGATGAATTAGTGAATAAAATGGTTAGATTTGAATATGTATAGATCAAGAACCGAAGAAAATGGACTTAGATCACGAGAAATCGAAAGTAATCGAGTAGCCATATTCGTTTCCGTTAAATTGAACTCGAGGTAAGTCTATAGACAAATAAATGCATTTGTATTGAATTATGTATGTTCATATGACTATTGATAATGATGAAAGTATATGAGATGTTGTGTACATGAATTCTGAGATAGATTCGAGATAGTGTTAACGTCCGGAAAGTCCCGTATGAACCTAGTAATAGATAGGATTACATATGTCATGACATAGTTGTCTGTTATGTGATATCATGTAAGACCACATTTGGAACGTTGGCATTGATTCGAGATTTTGTGTAAGACTATGTCTGGGACGTTGGCATCGATATGAGATTCGTGTAAGACCCTGTCTGGGATAGTGGCATCGGTATTTAATTACGTATAAGACCATGTCTGTGACATTGGCATCGTATTGATTCATGTAAGACCCTGTCTGGGATAGTGGCATCGATATCTGATTACATGTATGACCAGATATAGGACATTGGCATTATACTACTATTTTGAGCTTTCTTAATATCCTATTTAGTTCCAAACGGTTCAACGGGCAAGTTCGAGAAACGAACGACTATGTGATTTGTATATCCGTTTCAGGTACGTTTGATATGTACACATTGTGTGTATAAAAAGGTAAGTATATTCATAAACTTACCTAGGTGAGTTATGTATTTGAATAAGATAAAGTAAATTGTGTTACATGAATGGACAAGCTTTGATGCAATAAAGTATATGGTGATAATCAAGATTGAAATATGAATGTCTAAGTGAATGTGCCAAGAAGAATTATGGTTATGCAATTGAGCTAATAGTGAATCCATATTGATTATATGTTTTGAATGCTTATATGATTAAGTTTATTTGTATATGGCTTACTAAGCTTTTGAAAAGCTTACTTCGTGTGTGTTTATTTTGTTTTACAGATCGTTAAAGTTACTGAAGGCTCGGGACCGTCGAGGATCGTCATCACACTACCTAAGCTCATTTTGGTACCTTTTGGAAATGTATACATTAAATATGGCATGTATAGGCTAGTCATTTGATATATGTTTGAGATGTAAATAGCCATGTGATTTGGCTAGATAAATGTTTGTAATATGAATGAGTGAATATAATATATGGTGCATGTTTTGGTATGGATTGATAGCAAATGAAATGGTCAAGGCTATGATAAGCATATGAATGCAATATGAGTATGTATGCTTGATCAATGAAATGGTTATATGAGAGGTAAAATATGGATGTATCATGCTGGGATATATATGTGTGTTAGTTGTGCAAAATGGTATGCAAATTACCATATTTAGAAATGAGATTGAAAGTAAAGATTTGATAATTATTTGACTTGTTTTTGGTTGTCAATTATGTATGAAATGAGTTGGTATATTACATTGTAGGGATGACCTTTGTGTGGGTGGCAATTTGGCCTTGCAAATGGCCTACTTTGCATACACGGTTATGGTACACGGGCGTGCCTAGTCACCGTGTGAACAAGTCAGTAGCTAACCTAATTTTACACGGCCATGGCACACCGGCGTGTCTGGTGGCCGTGTGGATAAGTCAGTATACATGCTCTGTTTTAACACGGCCAGGACATATGGGTGTGTCTGGTAGTCGTGGGAGGCACACGGCCTGCCCACACGGGCGTGTGACCTCTGTAACTTAGAAAAGTTTTAAATTTCTGAGAATTTTAGTATGTGTTCGGTTTAGTCCCAGCCCTATTCTAAAGCATGATTAAGGTCATATTGACCATTAAAAAGGGACACTCTAGTTGCGATTCATGAATAGTTTTATGAAATATCTGTTAAAGTTTTGATCTGTCTGGTAATGCCTTTAGCCCTAATTCGGTGACAAATGCGGGTTAAGGGTGTTATAGATACTTGAAATGATGAATATATGGATTCCAAGAAAGTATCGAGAAATAGTCAATATTCAAGAAGTCTCGTATGAACCTAGGAATAGATAAGAATTGCGTATGTCATGACATAGGTGTCCGTTATGTGATATCATGTAAGACCATGTCTAGGACATTGGAATTGATTCAAGATTTTGTGTAATACCACGTCTAGGACGTTGGCATCGATATGAGATTTACGTGTAAGACCATGTCTGGGATATTGGCATCATATTAATTCGTGTAAGACCCTATCCGGGATAGTGGCATCGATATCTGATTACATGTAAGACTACGTCTAGACGTTGGAATTGTATGACTATTCCCAGTATTCTGAGTATCCTATCAGATTCCGAACGGTTCAACAGGCAAATCCAAGAAACGAATGACTATGTGATTTGTAATTTGTTTCAGGTACGTTTGAAAAGTACACTATATGTGTATGAAAGGTAAGTGTCTATATGAAGTTACTAAGATGAATATGTGTATTGAAATGATGAGATAATATGTGAAGATATGTTTGAATGAGCTATGTGTAAATGTGATATTTGAGTTGAAGAATACGGTAAGATATGGCTAAGCATATGAGCCAAAGAATATGTGATGAACTTGCTATGAGAACTATAAATGTCATTGTATCAATATGTTTATTTGCATTTTTATGCTAAGTTTATTTGTATATGGCTTACTAAGCTTTTGAAAGCTTACTCTGTGTGTGTTTGCTCTAATTTATAGATAGTTAAAGCTATGAGAGGCTCGAGGACCGTCGAGGATCGTCATCACACTACTCAAACTTATTTTGGCATTTTAAAAATGTATATATAGCTAAATATGGCATGTATAGGCTACTTATTTTAGTATAAGTTGGAAAAATGAAATTAGCTATGTGATGTGGCTAGTTATATGTTGGTATTATGCATTTGTGAATGTGGAATATGATGTTGGTTTTGGTATGAAGACATGTCTATGAAATGGTCAAAATTGAGATAAGTAAATTGATGCTATAGGAGCACATATGTTGAATCGGTGAGATGTTTATAGGTATGGTAAGATGTGAACGTGCCATGCATGGTTATACATGTGAATTGGTTGTGCAAATTAGTTTATAAATTTGCATGATTGGAAATGAAATTGAATGTGGAGTGTAATATCCTGATTTAGGGGTTAGGCACTTGATGTGTTTTGTGTGTGCTTTGAGTAATGTGCTTGTTTAGGGTGTATGAGAGTCTAGGAGAGGCCCGATGAAAAGCCGAAGCCCTGGCAAAAATTTCCTTTTTAGGCACTTTAGTGGAGGAGCTAGCAGGAGTAGGACTTAAGGGATTGTGTTGGTGTTTGGTTGGCATAAGTAAAGAGGTGGTAGAGTGACAAGGAGGCACCACTTAAGGTGCTGGTAAGTGACGCCACAGGGAGAAGAAGAGCGAGCAGGTTCGAATCACAAAGAGCTAATTTTGTGGAGTTCTTTTTGGCGTCAAGGAGAGCAGAGGCAGAGTTTGACTGGGACACTTCAGGATAGGGGAGTGGACTTAGTCAAACAGTTTGAACGTGTGGCAAAGAGGGAAAAGGGGAGTTGGAAGTATTCAAATATTTCAAATGGTGATCAGGAGGAATTTGAGGAGGAAAATAAGGGATGAGCATGTGATCTTGGTGTTGGCCAAATTTCAAACTCTTGGTGGAAGGGGGAATCGGTTTTTGGGTTGTGTTGGGAAGTGCCAAAATTCATTTAGGCCATAGGACCCTGTAGACTTCTTTGGTGCATTTTTGGCCTTGGGGAGGTATAGGTGCCGAATTTCGTAGCTTCAAATCCTATTCTTTCCACTTCTTTTCTCGTCTACCAACTAAGGTTCTCAACTTTTCTTCTTCATATTTTCCTTGCAAAATCGAAATCTGTTCATATCTTTTTCTCTTTTTGCTTTTTGATCTATCTCAAAACCGAAACCCCTAAACTCTCATCCTCTTCTCCATTTGGTTGCTAAAGCCAAATGTCCCTTGCCAACTTTTCTCTTCTCTAAACCTCTTCTATAGGCCGAATCTCTTAGCCATTCTTTCCTGCATCCTTTCTCTTGTGAGTCTTCTAAAGCCGAAACTTCTAAGCCTCCATTTGAAGTTTCTTTATTTTTGTTTTCGGCTCTTTCATCTAGTTCTCGTCTACCATAGTCATTGCTGAATCTTGTCCACTGCTGTGCTTGTGCCGAATTCTCAGAGTGTTATTCAAATTCTCTGTGATAAGGTAAGACCATTCCCTTTGTTCTCTCTTTGATTAAACCCGTATTCCCTATTCTCTTGGTAAGGCCAAATCTGTCTTGACTGATACCTTAATCTGTTTCTTCTTTCTCCGGGTTCCATTGATCAAGGGATTAAGTGTTAGACATCTACTTCGAATCATTCTTTGATTTGGTCTATTAAGGGTTGCTAGTCAAATCTTTGAGCCTTACATCCCTTTTCGGGACTTCATGGTAAGGGTTTCCCCTTCAGAGATTTGATTAGGTTCACTTTCGTATCCGCTACCTTAACTCCTTTTTCCTTATAGTATCTCTGACCAAGATCTTTTGATGGAATCAAACATCGATCAGGAAAAGGAGGGGGTTGGACTCGAAAACCTAGCCCCTAAGTTTAAGAAGTGAGCAGCGTCAGCAGTCTGAGATTGGCCACCGGGTTGTGGACCAACTTCAGAGTAGAGTCGTAGGCAGATAGCAGTCGTTTCTGCTAACGATTGTGTCGACATAGAGAGTGTCGTTTTGTGTGTTACCAGGTGTGTAAACCCTAACACACTTTACTTATTTGTATTATTAATTTTATGCGCTGAAAAGCCGGAAAAGGCTGTAAATGCAGTCGACATACCCTTGGGGGTAAGGCAGGAAGTGCCAGGTACGTATCTATGATTACTTCATATGAGTTGGTTGTATGTGATAATCTATTGCCTTATTACTAGCATGATACATCTGTCATTATATAAATGTTGTGCATAGGATATGGGAATGTTGATAAAGGGGAAGTGATAAGGTCACATTGTGATTGGTGGCTCTGCCACTTTGCTCTTAAGGTCACATGGTGATCGATGGCTCTGCCATATTGATTTTAAGGTCACATAGTGATCGGTGGCGCTACCACATCTGTTTATGAGGTCACATCGTGATCGGTGGCTATGCCACAGTTGTTATAAGGTCACATAGTGATCGGTGGCTCTGCCACATTTTTCTGACAGCATGACTGTCAATATGGTGTATAGTGGATGAAGGGTTGATTGTAGAAATCCCTACGGTGTGATGGTTGGTACGGGTTGGTGTGTGGAGGATGGAAAACTAGGTTGGGCCGGGCATGATGCATTACTTGTGATTGTATGACATTGGGTATGAGCTAAATACAAGATTGTGGACCGTGTGATGGTTTATGTGTTGATGGTTTTACACACTGAGTCTCTCTGACTCACCTTTTTCCTTAATTTTTCAGGTAATCAGTAGATCGTGGATATGGGAGCCGAGGTGGACTCGTGGAGGCCATAAAAGTTGTTATAGTTATTTTATGAACTTTCTACTTCCTAAAGTTAGTTTTATTTGGGGATTTTCTTGTAATAAGGCCTTTGGTAATTTTTTTTAATTTGGTTTTAGTATTTACTTTGGTTGCTTATTATTAATAAATGCTCAGGTCGGGATTTTACCTAAAGCGATTAAACAACTATCTTTCAAAAATATTAATGAATGGTTTACAAGTTATTTTTGATAAAACTCGGGATTTTCTTAACAATGATAACTTTTGTCAAAGTAACATTTTTCTTGAAAGTCGATTGAGTCTAATTGTTTAATCACAAAGTCATCGCTTTAAATCAGAAAGTTTTTCTTTAAAAAAATTATGGTTCCCCAAAATCACTGAAAGATCGTTTTCAAATCACCCTGTGACATACCAGATCCGGTCTAACGATTGGGCCGGGTTTGGGGTGTTACATGGAGAATTGTTGATTATTTGACATGTCTTTGGTGTTCAAATGTTCATGAAATGAATTGGTATGTTGCTTGTATGGTTGACCTTAGTGTAGGTGGCAATTTGGCCTTACATATGGCCTGTTTTGCATACACTGTTGTGGTACACAGGCGTGCCTGGTGGCCATTTGAATAAGTTAGTAGCTAGCCTAATTTTACATGGCAATGGCACAAGGGCGTGTCTGGTGGCTGTGTGAATAAGTCAGTAAACATGCTCTGTTTTAGCACGGCCAGGACACATGGGTGTGTTTGGTAGCCGTGGGAGGCACACGGCCAGCCCACACGGGCGTGTGACCCTTGTAACTTAGAAAAGTTTTAAATTTCTGAGAAATTCCATATTTGTTCGGTTTAGTTCAAACCCTATTCTAAAGCATGATTAAGGTCTCGTTGACAAACAAAAGGGACACTTTGATTGCAATTGATGAATTGTATTATGAAATGTCTGTAAAAGTTTCCATTTTGTCCGGTAATGCCTTTAACCTTTATCTGGCGAGGTTTCCGGGTTATGGGTGTTACATTTTGTTGGTATTAGGGTTACGATTTAGCCGATTCTTGGACTAATGTAGCATGTGAGAGTCTAACTATACATGCTATATATCCGGACTGTGATAGTGTGATGAATCCTGACGTGTAAAATGTGATTTTTATTTAGTAATGGATCCCGAAAGAGCCGTAGCTGACGATGTAGAAAGCAATGCGCCTGCTCCTGCTAAAGGACAGCGCCATCTGATTCTAGACCGGCTACGAGCGGTCAAGAGGGAGAAGCTAAACAAACTTTTAACGTCCGAATTTGGACCTAGAAGTATTGGGCCTATTGGGCTTTGGGCTTTGGGTTTCAGAAAAATTTTAAGTGAGCGAGAAAGTGACATTTGGCATATGGGCTTTGATGGTTAATGGATTTAGAGTGTTTAAGGGTGTTGGAGATGTCTTGGGATCAAGTAAGAGTAAAGAAAAAATTTTGGTTTTAGCCCTAGGGAACAATGACTCTAGTTAGTAGGCCTTTTAAGTAAATGAAGAAGAAATAGGACACAAATGGGCTTGTGATCCGGTGGTAAGTGGCGTCACTTTGGAGCTATAAGCTGGCATGTGTGTAAGCTAAAGAGGTCCAAGGTTTGAGCATTAGGAGTGTATTTTTGGAGTGTTTTATTTTGTATAGGTGGATGGAAAGAGTTGTGTTGGTTTTGAACCCTTAGTGGAGAGTTTGAAGTAAACAGGTGTGATGGATGTGGAGGAAATTTCAGATAAGGCTAAGGTGTTATCAGGGAGGAAAGATAGGAGATGAGGAGTGTGAAGTGTTGGTGCTGAATGGGACTTGTGGGGGAAGGTAGGATTCGGCTTTGGCTATAAAAAGGAGGTTTGAATCCCTTTGAGAGGTTCTTGGAAATTTTGTTTTGTCCCCTTCAGTCGAATTCTCCCATTTACCGAAAAAAAACCCATCATTATTTTTGCCAAAATTCCTATTAGTGTTGTGTTCTTTTCTTTCTCCGAAAGTTGATTACACCTTTTTATCAAATAGCTATACTTGTGTCGATTCTTAGTTATTACAAATCGATTGTTACCCACTCTTAGTCAAGTTTAAAAATCGGATCTTTTTCAGTAGTTGTCTAGGCCGCAAGATGAAAGGAGGATTTCGGTAAGTACTTAGTAAATCTTCTTAGTGTGTTTTGTTAAAAGCCAAATGGCTATCTAACTTCTCATTATCGTTAACTTTGTATTAACAAGGGTAAGGTTCAGAGATCGCAAGCGTGATAGGATCGTTAGCAAGGGTAAGTGTACTCAACTCGATTATGGTTGAAGTGAATGGTTGAATGTAATATGGCTTGTAGGGGTGACTTATGTGGAATATGAGTCACTTGTTTTTGATGATACACGTTTGGGTGCAGATCTAGAGGATAATCGTAAATAGTAGCAAAGGAAGGGCTACTAGAACGTGTGGCACACGGTAAGGGTACGGTGAGGTTTTGGTTTCTGATAAAGTGTGCATTAAGCCATGATTAATCGTTAAGTGATGTCGATTGTAGGTTCGTGATTAAGCGGTTTCTAGCTTGCATGGGTACCAGGTGTGTACAAACACTACACACATGATATTGCAACGCCGAAAGCTAAAAAGTCGAAAATAGCTAAATTGGCCTGCCGAACTTCTGGGCCCAAAACGACAATGGTTGATATGTGAGCATGAATAATGATTTGGCATGAACGGTTGTATGAATAGATCGTAGTTGAGCCTAATAGGCTATATGAGCATGAGATTGATTTGGTGGGCTATATGTGCATGGAATTGGCTTAATGGGCTATATGACATGAAATGGGCTTAATGGGCTTTATGAGATTCTAGAAATATATGTTAGGGTTTAATGGACTCTAGGCCTAGTTTGACAAACTCTTGAATATCATAAAACTCTTCTAATAATTAAACATGTCCATGGACAAGTCGTTGGGTTAGAGTGTGGCAATGGACATGTGCATGTCTAGGATTGGCTCTAGGGAGAGCTTGGTACTTAAGCGGTCCTAGTAGCCCACCTCCTCTTCTCTGGAATCCTACATGGTGCATAGTGTCAGTTCACTTTAACCGCAAGGACTTGTTAATGGGCCAAAGTTCATAACTAAAATCCGAGAGGGACCAAATACCCCTAGATTTGTAAAATCACTAAAATACCCCTAGATTTGTAAAATTACTAAAATACCCCTATTTGAAAATACCCAAAATACCCTTAGTTTGAAAATTACCAAAACCCTTAGATTTGCAAAATCACTAAAATAGCCCAAATTGTGGAATTACCAGAATACCCTTAATTTGCAAAATTACCAAAACAAGAATTACCAAAAACAACCCTGATTTATAAAATTTCTAAAATACCTCTACTTTTCAACATTACCTATATACCCATATAAAGTAGATTTACGAAAACACCCTTAGGTTGTGAAATGATGAAAATACCCCTATGTGATGAATATTAGTTTTGTAGATGTTACTCATGTGCATGTTGCATTCGTACGATATTTTGTTTAGGTAGCATATGGGTGGGAAATATGGTACGGAGGAAGAATTTGAGGATCGCATAGTCACTTGGCGATCATGGATCCACTGGTGGCTTTAAGCCCATTATGTGATTAGTAGTTTTGCTGCAACGTTGAGTAGTGCCGTTGTGAGTGCTCCCTTTGGTGTGTAGAGGATGGGTGGATCAATTTAGAAATCCCCACAGGTGTGTATTGGTTAGAAGGGAAATGGTGTGCGTAGCGGATGTATTTTTAGGGAGGGTTTTGCATTACCTTATTTTGCATATGATATGATCTATTATGATATGGTATGAGGTCGTTGTGGGCTAAGGCCAAACCACCGATTTTGATAAGGCGTAGGCCTAATGTGAATATTTTTATGTTGATTTGATTACCAAGGGTTGTACACATTGAGTTTCGAAGCTCACACCATTTATTTAATGTTTCAGGTGATCCTTAGTAAATGGCTCGACATGGGAGAGGACTCGGAGATGGCCAGACTACAAGTTGTTTAAATTTTTATTCATTTATTTGGAAGACATGGTTTTAATTGTTTATTTACGTTGAATGTAATAAGGCATTGTACTCCGATCTAACTTCTAAATTTGGGTTTTATTGTTCCAACTGTTTACTTAATCATTAAACCTAAGAAAATTTCTTATGATTAAACTTGGTTCCTGAAATACTTTAAATAGTTAAAATGGGTTTTTATCATCTCTTAACAAGACTCAAGGATTTTGGGCCTTAAATTTTAACTTAGCAAAATTGTTTGAAATTGTGCTTTCAATGTGACATTCTCGGATTTGGGCCTAACTTCTAGGCTGGCTTTGGGGTGTTACATTTAGTGGTATCAAAGCCCGGTTGCAAAGCTCGAGCTGTGAAATGGGCCTTAAATTTTGGGTTTTTAAAACAAGTAGATTAAAATTTTTTTGCAGGATTATTGAAGTGTGGTTCACCGAGCCCCCGACGTCGAGCCAAGTAAGTTTTCAGTACTACATTTGCTTAAATTATTGAACTGTGTAGATAATGGGCTACTTAAAAATAGGCTTTTAAAGACTAAAGCCCATTGGAAACTTAAGCCTATAGTGGATTTACAACTTCGAAACAACTTTTAAATTGTTACCTGCATAAGACATGTGCTTTAAACAGTGGAACTATGAACTAAATTCATAAAAATTCCTAATTCAGATAATATAATAATCAATGATGAGCGCTAGAAGAAGTGCAAGGGGTCACAGTAGAGGTAGTGGAAGTGTTAGGGCTGATGTGCTGACTTAGCTAGTTAGGGAGGTACTGAAGGAGGTTAAAGGATTTGGTGAAACACTTCGAGTTAGGTGCGTGGACTGTAAGGAAAAAAAGAGATCGCAGTTCTCTAAGACCGCAGTCTCATTCTGTGAATCATGTTAAGGTACATCCAAAATTTTTGGCTTATGAATATTGCAGAAGGCGTCATCCGGGTGAATGCTGAAGGAAGTATAGAGCGTGTTTCAGATGCGGGTCTGAGGAGCATCAGACTCGGGATTGTTAAATCACCATTAAGTTGGGTATGTTTGTGTGGATCGATAATTTGGGTATAGGAACAGTATGCGTGCAATGTTTATCTACTCCAGTGGGTAAGTGTAAAGGGTTCAATTAGAGTTAAAGTGTGTTAGTGTTATTCAAATTAGAGTGCACAACGGAAGCATAGTGGTGTGACTTAAGCGGTGTGATTAATAGTTAGTTGGAAATTTCGAGGATGAAATTTCTTTAAGGGCGTAAATTTGTAACGCCCAAAATTTGGGCCTAGAAGTATTGGGCCTATTGCGCTTTGGGCTTTGGGTCTCTAAAAATTGAAGCGAGTGAGAAAATGACATTTGGAATGTGGGCTTTGATGGTTAATAAATTTGGAGTGTCTAGGGGTGTTGGAGATGTCCTGGGATCAAGTAAGGGTATAGGAAAAATTTTGGTTTTAGCCTTAGGGAACAGTGACTCTAGTTAGTAGGCCTTTTAAGTAAATGAAGAAGAAATAGGACATAAATGGGCTTGTGGTCCGGTGGTAAGTGGCGTCACTTAGGAGCTATGGCCTGTGTGTAAGCTAAAGAGGTCCAAGGTTCAAGCAGTAGGAGTGTATTTTTGGAGTGTTTTATTTTTCATAGGTGGACGGCAAGAGTTGTGTTGGTTTTGAACTCTTGCTGTGGAGAGTTTGAAGTAAGCAGGTGTGATGGATGCGGAGGAAATTTCGGATAAGGCTAAGGTGTTATCAGGGAGGAAAGTTAGGAGATAAGGAGTGTGAAATGTTAGTGCCGAATAGGACTGGGAGAGGAAGGTAGGATTCGGCTTTGGCTATAAAAAGGAGGGTGCCGAATCCCTTTGAGAGGTTATTGGAAATTTTGTTTTCTCCCCCTCAGCCGAATTCTCCCATTTGCCAAAAAAAGGCCATCATTCTTTTTGCCAAAATTCCTATTAGTGTTGTGTTCTTTTCTTTCTCTGAAAGCCGAATACACCTTTATATCAAATAGCTATACTTGTGTCGATTCTTAGTTATAACAAATCAATTGTTACCCACTCTTAGTCAAGTTTAAAAGCCAGATCTTGTTCAGTAGTTGTCTAGGCAGCAAGATCAAATAAGTATTTCGGTAAATACTTAGTCAATCTTCTTAGTGTGTTTTGTTAAAAGCCAAAGGGCTATCTAACTTCTCATCGTCGTTAACTTTGTATTAACAATGGTAAGGTTCAGAGATCGCAAGCGTGGTAGGATCATTAGCAACGGTAAGTGTACGCAACTCGATTATGGTGGAAGTGAATGGCCGAATGTAATATTGCTTGTAGGGGTGACTTATGTGGAATATGAGTCAATTGTCTTTTATGATACACGTTTGGGTGCAGATCTAGAGGATAATCACAAATAGTAGCGAAGGAGGGGCTACTAGAACGTGTGGCACATGGTAAGGGTACGGTGAGGTTTCAATTTCTGATAAAGTGTGTATTAAGCCATGATTACTCGTTAAGTGATGTCAATTGTTGGTTCGTGATTAAGGGGTTTCCAGCTCGCGTGGTTACCAAGTGTATACAAACACTACACACACGATATCGACAACGCCGAAAAGTCAAAAAGCCAAAAATGGCTAAATAGGCCTACCGAACTTGTGGGCCCAAAACGGTAATGGTTGATATGTGAGCATGAATAATGAATTGGCATGAACGATTGTATGATTGGATCGTAGTTGAGCCTAATGGGCTATATGAGCATGAGATTGGTTTGATGGGCCATATGTGCATGAAATTGGCTTAATGGGCTATATGACATGTAATGGGCTTAATGGGCTCTACGAGTTTCTAGAAATATATGTTAGGGTTTAATGGACTCTAGGCCTAGTTTGACATACTCTTGAATATCATAAAACTCTTCTAATAATTAAACATGTCCGTGGATAAGTCGCTGGGTTAGAGTGTGGCAATGGACATATGCATGTTTAGGATTGGATCTAGGGAGAGCTTGGTACTTAAGCGGTCCTAGTGACCCACTTCATCTTCTCTAGAATCCTACCTGGTGCATAGTGTCGGTTCACTTTAACCGCAAGGACTTGTTAATGCGCCAAAGTTCATAACTAAAACCCGAGAGGGACCAAATACCCCTAGATTTGTAATACCCTTAGATTTGTAAAATTACTAAAATACCCCTAGATTTATAAAATTACTAAAATACCCATAATTTGAAAATACCCAAAATACCTTTAGATTGAAAATTACCAAAACCCTTAGATTTGCAAAATCCCTAAATAGCCCGAATTGTGGAGTTACCAGAATGCCCTTAATTTGCAGAATTACAAAAACAAGAATTACCAAAAAAACCCTAATGTACACAATTTCCAAAATACCTCTGTTTTTCAACATTACCTGAATACCCCTATAGAGTAGATTTATAAAAACACCCTTGGGTTGTGAAATGGCGAAAATACCCCTATGTGATGAGTTTGAGTTCAGTGGATGTTACTTATGTGCATGTTGCATTCGTACGATATTCTGTTTAGGTTGCATATGGTTGGGAATTATGGTACGGAGGAAGAATTTGAGGGTCACATAGTCGCTTGGAGACCATGGATCCACCGGTGGCTTTAAGCCCATTCTATGATTAGCAGCTTTGCTGTAACATTGAGTAGTGCTGCTATGAGTGCTACCTTTGGTGTGTAGAGGATGGGTGGGTCGATTTAGAAATCCTAACAGATGTGTATTGGTTGGAAGGTAAATGGTGTGTGTAGACGATGGATTTTTATGGAGGGTTTTACATTACCTTATTTTGCATATGATATGATATGTTATGACATGATATGAGGCCATTGTAGGCTAAGGCCAAGACCACCGATTTTGATAGGGCTTAGGCCTAATGTGAATATATATATGTTGATTTGATTGCAAAAGGGTTGTACACATTGAGTTTGAAACTCACACCCTTTATTTAATATTTCAACTGATCCTTAGTAAACGGCTCGACACAGGAGAGGACTCGAAGATGGCCACACTACAAGATGTTTAAATTTTTATTGATTTATTTGGAAGACATGGTTTTAATTGTTTTATTTACATTGAATGTAATAAGGCCATGTACTCCGATCGGACTTCTAAATTTGGGTTTTGTTGTTCCAACTGTTTACTTAATCATTAAACCTAAGTAAATTTCTTATGATTAAACTTGGTTCCTAAAATACTTTAAATAGTTAAAATGGGTTTTTATCGTCTCTTTACAAGACTCAAGGATTTTGGGCTTTTGGGCCTTGAATATCTAATTTGCAAAATCATTTTGATGTGACACGCCAGATTTGGGTCTAACTTCTAGGCCGAATTTGGGGTGTTACAAGCTATCTTCCAGATGACGAGTGAGTGGTTCACTCAGTTTGTGAAAAATAATCTGACTGTTTCACAACCTCCGCCCTTGGTTAATCCCACTCAAACATCTATTATGCCTCCGACTATGAATCTGAATCTATTGAATAAGCCTTCGGTTAACAAAATCCGTAAATATGGGGCCGAAGAGTTCATGGCCACTAGTGATGAGATGCTAAGAAAGCTGAGTTTTGGTTAGAAAACACTATCCGAGTATTTGATGAGATGTATTTGACTCCGGAAGAATGTATAAAGTGTGTTGTTTCTTTGTTACGAGACGCGACCTATCATTGGTGGAAAACTTTGACTTCTGTGGTTCCAAAGGAATGGATTACTTGGGATTTCTTTCAATCTGAGTTTAGAAATATATATATCAGTCAGAGATTCATTGATCAGAAATGGAAAGAATTTCTGGAATTGAAGCAGGGCCGCATGTCTGTCACTGAATATGAAAGAGAGTTCGTGAGGTTAAGTCAGTATGCCCGAGAATGTGTATCATCTAAAGTAATAATGTGTAAGAGATTTGAAGATGACCTTAATGAAGATATCCATTTGCTAGTTGGGATTCTAGAGATAAAAGAGTTTGTGGTACTTGTTGATCGAGCGTGCAAAGCCGAAGCACTTGAGAAAGATAAAAGAAAAGCTGAGTCTGAAGCCAGAGATGTGAGAAAGAGATTTTCGAGCAAATCATTTCAGTATGCTTCAAAGAAATTCAGAGATGAACAAAGCTGTTCAAGAGTTAATGTAGGATATTCGAGTAGTGATTGAGCTAGATCATAGTTTAGTTCCAAAGCTCCAGTAACTTCAATAGCAAGTGTTGGAAATGTCCGATCTGAGAGACCTGAATGCAAGCATGGTGTAAAAAGGCATCTGGGAAGTTATAGATTAAATGATCGAGCCTGCTTTAGATGTGGATTATTAGATCATTTTATCCATGACTGTCCATAGTCTGTTGAGCAAAAAATTGTGCAAAATCAGAGATATGAGAGTGCTTCAGTGAGAGGTAGACCTTTTTGAAATGTAAGAAATGCTAGTGGTAGTCAGAGAACTACGAGAGATACTATTGCTAGATCCGAAGCTAGAGCACCTGCCAGAGCTTATACTATCCGAGCTCGTGAGGAACCTTCATCTCCGGATGTTATAACGGGTACATTTACACTTTACGATACTTTTATGATTGCATTGATAAACCCTGGTTCTACTTATTCGTATATATGCATGAACTTAGTATCCAGTAAGACTTTTCCTATAGAGTCTACCGAGTTTATTATAAAAGTATCGAACCCCTTAGGTAAGAGTGTCTTGTTTGACAAAGTATGCAAGAACTGTCCGTTAATGTTTTGAGATATCTATTTTTCTGCTGATCTGATGCTATTACCATTTGATGAGTTTGATATCATTCTGGGTATGGACTGATTGACATTGCATGATGCTGCTGTGAACTGTAAAAGAAAGACTATTAATTTGAGATGTTCGAATGATGAGATAGTTCGGGTTGAGTCTAATGATTTGAATGGATTGCCTATTGTGATATCTGCGTTGAAAGCTCAAAGATATGTGAAAAAGGGTTACGAAGCTTATTTTTCTTATGTAATTGATTTAAAAGTGTCTAAAAAGAAAGTTGAATCAGTGCCAGTTGTTTGTGAGTTTTCTGATGTATTCCCTAAAGAATTGCAAGGATTAACTCCGATACGTGAAGTTGAATTTGGTATTGATCTGTTGCCTGGTATGACATCTATTTCGATAGCTCCGTATAGAATGGCACCAACAGAGTTGAAAGAGTTAAAGTCACAGCTGTAAGAGTTGACTGACAGAGGGTTCGCCAGACCAAGTTTCTCAGCTTGGGGTGCTCTCGTTTTATTTGTGAAAAGAAAGATGGCACGATGAGAATGTGCATTGATTATCGTCAGTTGAACAAAGTGACCATAAAGAATAAATATACGTTGCCAAGGATTGACAATTTTTTTGATCAGCTAAAAGGAGCCACTGTATTTTCAAAGATAGATATGAGATCAAGCTACTATCAGTTGAGATTGAAAGACCAGACATTCTAAAAACTACTTTCAGAATGACGTACGGGCATTATGAGTTTTTAGTTATGCCATTTGGATTAATGAATGCTCATGCTGTCTTTATAGATTTGAAGAACAGAATCTTCAGACCTTACCTAGATCGATTTGTTGTTGTATTCATCAACAACATTTTGATTTATTCATGGGATTAAACTGAACATGCTGAACATCTAAGGATTATGTTGCAAACTCTGCAAGAAAAGCAATTGTATGCAAAATTCAGCAAATGTGAATTTTGGTTTCGTGAAGTTAGTTTTTTGGAACATATTGTATCGACCTCTAGAATACGAGTTGATCCGAGTAAGATTTCTGCTATTCTGGAATGGAAGCCTCCGAAGAATGTGTCAGAAGTTCATAGCTTTCTAGGACTCGCTGGTTATTATCGTCGGTTTGTAAAAGGATTCTCGATGATAGCTACTCCGCTAACTAGATTGCTTCAGAAAGATGTGAGATATGAATGGTCCGATAAATGTCAAAAAGTTTTGATCAATTGAAAACTCCTTTGACTGAAGCTCTGGTTTTGGGTACAGCCAAAATCAGGCAAAGAGTTTGTAATTTACAGTGATGCTTCGTTGAATGGTCTGGGATGCATACTGATGTTGGAAGGCAAAGTCATAGCTTATGCCTCGAGACAACTAAAGCTACATGAAAAGAACTATCCGATTCATGATCTTGAGTTAGCTGCGCTTGTGTTTGCATTAAAGATTTGACGACATTATCTGTTCGGTGAGAAATGTCACGTGTTTTCAGATCATAAAAGTTTGAAATATCTGATTGTAACATCCTGAATTAAGGCCTAGTCGGAACAGTGGTTTCGAGACCACAAATTTGACGTAAGAAAATTTATTTTTATTATATTTTTATGGTCTACAATTTTATTGAACGATTTCGTGAAAATTTCGTTTGAAAATTTTGACGTTTGGCCACTCAATTTAGTCAAAAGGACTAAATTGTAAAAAGTGCAAAACTTGAGTTCTAGAAGTTAGAGGTGTCAAATTGCTATGAAATTTTAAAATAGAGGTTATTAAATGGTAACTAGCCCATTGTAACACCCCAAACCCGGCCCAAACATTACGACCGAATTTGGTATGCTACAGAGAAAACATTTTAAAAAAAAATTCATTTTAAGCCGTTTTAAATTTTTGATAAAAGATATTGTTTTGGTTTAATAATTTATTAGGTCGGTTATTCTGATTCACGTGTACGATGGCACAATAAAACATTTTTGCATATTAATTTGAGAAAACATGTGTATCCATTTTCAAGTCATTAAGTTATTAAACAAATTATTCAAAGCAGATAAAATAACCAAAATATAATCCTAGTAGGCCTTATTACAATTTAAGCAAAATAACCAACAATAAAATAAAAATAGTTCATAAATCATTTAATCCAAATGTTCTTTGCATGGCCACCTCGAGTTCTTCGGCTCCTTATCCGCGATCTACGAGTCACCTAAAATTTAAAGGAGAAGGTGAGTCACCAAGACTCGAGTGCATAATCCTCTCCGAGTAAATGCCACATTCTTACACAAATTATAACAAGCAACATATATGTATTATGCACCCAACCTAGCCATCCATAACTCCTTTTCAACCCCATGTGGCACCAAACCTTTGGTGGTGCCAAACCACCGGTGACTTAAAGTCACATATGTGATACCAAATCCTTTGGAGATACCAAATCTCGGTGTCCAAGACACAAATCGAATGATGGGGCCAACCCATCGTGTGATACCAAATCATGGCGTCAATCCCATATCTCAAAGTGGGGCCAACCCACGGTGGTGCTAAGTCACGAGGACGAGACGCTATGAGGTGCCAAACCTCTGGAGGTACCAAACCTCGGTGACTATAGTCACAGTGTGTTACCAAAACATTGGTGTCAAAATCGACACGAATATCACCCCCTCCACTCATTTAATCCCACATGAATCAATAATATAAACAAATCATGTCAATATACCTTGATATGAATCATTTAACAAAATCTCATAAATCGGAGATCATGATTTCAATCCTCATGTATTAACAACATATCAAACGGACTTACTCGAACCCTCATTCATACCATCATGGTATCATCTCAAAAACTCATCATTTAAACTTTAACAGCACGAATAGTTATTTAACATACATATATACAAATATGAATCAAGTTATAAGTGTGTAAGATACACACCTTTCACCAACGCAAGAACTATCTCCCAAAATCTGATCTATCGCACTAGATCACTTTGTCCTACAATCGGCCAATACTAAAAATTATTAACAAGGGCCATTCGGCCAAACCACAATACTTTAATCCCAAAAACTTTAGTCTTTTCAAAAGAATGATGAATCAACTAAAGTCCTTACCCTTTGACTTACCAACCTTTGGTTGCTAGAGAGAGATAGGGCTTAAATCAATTGATTCCAATGTCCCAAAGAGCCTATCTTTCAAAATCGATTGAATAGAAATCAAAGAAAATCTACCCTTGAATATTCGGCCAAAACAATGCAAAAAGGAAGTGGAAAGGTTCGGCAATATGGTTATGAAAGAAGAAAGGTATGTGAGTAGAAAAGAGAATAGAAATGAGAGAGAGAGGATTCGGTTTAATCAACAATGGAAGAAAGAAAAGAGAGTGTTTGGAGAAGAGAATGGTTCGGCCAAAAGAAAGAGAAGGAAAATGTGGTTGAGAGAAAAAAAATCAAAAGAAGAAAAAGAGAGAGATGGAAGAAAAGATTAACCAACACCTATTTTACCAAAGAAGAAAATGCACAAAAGTTCCAATGTTGTTTTGGTTTCAAAAGAACAAATAAAAGAAGAAAAATGGTATTTGGTTCAACAAAATGAAGGCTAAAACACAAGTAAAATTTGCAAAAAGTGCACAATAACAATCGGCCAAAAGAAAGAGTTTTTTGGAGAGGAAAAGCAAAATGCAAAAAGATGCACAACAGAGGAATTGGCCAAATATTCCCCCCTAAACCACCTAACAAAATTCGGTCATCCCCCTTTTCCACACATGCCGTCCACATTCAACCATTAAGGCCTAGGAAAACATTCTCCACCTTTCATGCCCTTGTCCCCTCATAATACCATAAACTCAAGATTCTTATCCCTATCTTCAAGCTTTCCTTAAGCAAAAATTCAACTTACGAAATGATGAAGTCCAACCTATCATAAACATAGGTTGACCGGCCATTAATGTTAAAATACAAAAATAAAGTTTCAAAATGCTAAATATACTACTCGAACTTCTAACCTCAAGCCACCTTTCAAGCTCCTTAACCAACTTGCCACTTACTCCTCTTATGCTTTAAAATGAACACTTAATTAACTTAAGTGTCAAGCTCACTTAATCCTACTTCATTAAATAAACCATACTAAAAACTATTCTAATTTCCTAAAACTCAAGGCCCAACCCTACTAGGCCCAATTTCAGGATGTTACAGTTCTACCCCTTAAAATAATTTCGTCCTCGAAATTACTTACTATTGTCCAATCGTGTATCCTTAACTCATCACCTTACGCTACTGTTGTGCACTCTGATCTTAAAGATCTATCATACGTTCTAGAAACATTCCCTATGTCCATAATCCAAGTCCCATGTAAGATCATCTGCCGTAGCACTATCTCGAACCGTGAGCCACCATCGATATGACTCATCCTTGAGAAGCGACACCGCCCCTTTCAGTTTCTCCTCATTTGTCAAATCTATCTCATCCATGATTCTTTCGGTCGATTCAAGCCAATACCCAGCCGTAATGGGCCCTACACTAGATACACCTCGGAAAAATTTAGCTCCGTTAGCTCAAAGTCTCTCAGGTACCGATTTTCGAGCTCCTCCACCTCCACCCATTCCAGCTACCCTTTCCAGAACCCGCAGCATCACTTGTGACACTGCGTCATCACCCGTCTGATCCTGCTCTTCGGCTCCAAAAGTTGGGGTGGTAGTGATATATCGTTCAGATCCGACGACGACACGACGAGTTACGATACGGTCATCCTACCCCTTCCGCGTCCACGACGGCCACGTCCTCTAAAGCTCATTCTAACTATCGCGCTTTTAATCTGATTAGAAAAATTTTATGGATTAGTAATTTGTTTCACTTGGTTATTCGCGAAGAAGTTTTATGGAAAGCTCAATAGGGATTCTTTCGATCAATCAAGGTTTTAAGTTCTCTATCCTAATTCACACAGAGAAGAACATCCATTCCCTAATACCTTCCATACTTATTCACTCTTCGGACATTTCATCTGTTTTCTATCGTGGGTATTTTCGTCATAAATCGGAGAATTTTTTTTAAAAACTTTTGTAATTCAGAACATTTTGAAATTTCCAAAACTAGAGGGTTCTTTTCAGAAATTTCTCAAATTAAAGGTATGGAAAAATTTTAGAAACCAGGGGTATTTTGGTAATTTTGTCAATCAGGGTAATTTTGTAAATTCCAAAAGTCGGTGTATATATTTTGAAATACAAGATTTTGGCTACTTTTGCAAAGTAAGAAGATTTTATTGAAATCGAGATAATTAGGTAATTCTAGAACCAAGGGTATTTTAAGTAATTTTGCCACTAGGGCATTTTGGTAATTTTGATAAATCAAAATATTTTGAAGATTTTTTTAAACCGGAAATATTTGATAATTTTGAAAATGGATTTGTCCAACTATCTAAAAGAGATAATTTAGTGATTTAAAACCGAAGTTTTCCTTAAAACATGACTAGTCCCTTTCGGGTTTTATTTAGGGTTTTGCCTATGACCGAGTCCTCTTGGTTAGGGTGAATGAAGCTACGCACTGGGTAGGATTCTGCTTGAAGAGGAGGTGAGTCACGAGGACCGCTTAAATACCAAGCTCTTAGGATCAATCCTAGACATGCGCACCAAGGTTACCACACCCTAACTTCGGCGACTAGGTCGTAGGTTTGTTTAATTAGGCTCTTAAAGTCTTATGTCTTTGTTTGGGGTAACTAGTCCTAAAGTTTAAAGTACTTATCACTATCTACGTTCCATGCTTCATACCCTTCTCTGAAAATAAATCATCTGAAGTTAGGAGTACTTACAGGCGGATTGGTCTTTGGAGACTCGATGCCATGCTTATTCAAAACCAAAATATTTCAAATAGGCCTACTAAAAACATTTTTGGGCCTTGGGCCCCCACAGCTGAGCTTTGAACTGGGCTCTGATACCAATTTGTAACACCCCAAACCCGACCCAAACATTACGACCGAATTTGGTATGCTACAGAGAAAACATTTTAAAAAAAAATCCTTTTAAGCCGTTTTAAATTTTTGATAAAAGATATTGTTTTGGTTTAATAATTTATTAGGTCGGGGTTATTCTGATTCACGTGTATTCGATGGCACAATAAAACATTTTGTGTATTAATTTGAGAAAACATGTGTATCCATTTTCAAGTCATTAAGTTATTAAACAAATTATTCAAAATAGATAAAATAACCAAAATATAATCCTAGTAGGCCTTATTACAATTTAAGCAAAATAACCAACAATAAAATAAAAGTAGTTCATAAATCATTTAATCCAAATGTTCCTTTGCATGGCCACCTCGAGTTCTTCCGGCTCCTTATTCTCGATCTACGAGTCACTGAAAATTTAAAGGAGAAGGTGAGTCACCAAGACTCAATGCATAATCCCTCTCCGAGTAAATGCCACATTCTTACACAAATTATAACAAGCAACATATATGTATTATGCACCCAACCTAGCCATCCATAACTCCTTTTCTACCCGTGTGGTACCAAACCACCGGTGGTGCCAAACCACTGGTGACTTAAAGTCACATATGTGATACCAAATCTTGGAGATACCAAATCTCGGTGTCCGAAGATACAAATCGAATGATGGGGCCAACCCATCGTGTGATACCAAATCATGGCGTCAATCCCATATCTCAAAGTGGGACCAACCCACGGTGGTGCTAAGCCACGAGGACGAGGCGCTATGAGGTGCCAAACCTCAAGGTACCAAACCTCACGGTGATCGTAGTCACAGTGTGTTACCAAAACATCTGGTGTCCGCTGACACGAATATCAACGCCCTCCACTCATTTGATCCCACATGAATCAATAATATAAACAAATCATGTCAATATACCTTGATATGAATCATATAACAAAATCTCATAAATCCGAGATCATGATTTCAATCCTCATGTATTAACAACATATCGAAAGCGGA
Organism: Gossypium rotundifolium; assembly: GCA_025506655.1. Classification (NCBI taxonomy): domain Eukaryota; kingdom Viridiplantae; phylum Streptophyta; class Magnoliopsida; order Malvales; family Malvaceae; genus Gossypium; species Gossypium rotundifolium. The sequence continues at coordinate 56,251,957 of CP106726.1, forward strand.
CTTACCCGAATCCTCATTCATACCATCATGGTATCATCTCAAAACTCATCATTTTGACTTTAACAACATGAATAGTTATTTAACATACATATATACAAATATGAATCAAGTTATAAGTGTGTAAGATACACACCTTTCACCAACGCAAGAACTATCTCCCAAAATCCGATCTATCGCACTAGATCACTTTGTCCTACAATCGGCCAATACTAAAAATTATTAACAAGGGCCATTCGGCCAAACCACAATACTTTAATCCCAAAAACTTTAGTCTTTTCAAAAGAATGATGAATCAACTAAAGTCCTTACCCTTTGACTTACCAACCTTTGATTGCTAGAGAGAGATAGGGCTTAAATCAATTGCTTCCAACGTCCCAAAGAGCCTATCTTTCAAAATCGATTGAATAGAAATCAAAGAAAATCTACCCTTGAATATTCGGCCAAAACAATGCAAAAAGGAAGTGGAAAGTTTCGGCAATATGGTTATGAAAGAAGAAAGGTATGTGAGTAGAAAAGAGAATAGAAATGAGAGAGAGAGGATTCGGTTTAATCAACAATGGAAGAAAGAAAAGAGAGTGTTTGGAGAAGAGAATGGTTCGGCCAAAAGAAAGAGAAGGAAAATGTGGTTGAGAGAAAAAAATCAAAAGAAGAAAAGAGAGAGAGATGGAAGAAAAAGATTCGGCCAACACCTATTTTACCAAAGAAGAAAATGCACAAAAGTTCCAATGTTGTTTCGGTTTCAAAAGGACAAATAAAAGAAGAAAAATGGTATTTGGTTCAACAAAATGAAGGCTAAAACACAAGTAAAATTTGCACAAAAGTGCACAATAACAATCGGCCAAAAGAAAGAGTTTTTGGAGAGGAAAAGCAAAATGCAAAAAGATGCACAAAAGAGGAATTGGCCAAATATTCCCCCCTAAACCACCTAACAAAATTCGGCCATCCCCCTTTTCCACACATGCCGTCCACATTCAACCATTAAGGCCTAGGAAAACATTCTCCACCTTTCATGCCCTTGTCCCCTCATAATACCATAAACTCAAGATTCTTATCCCTATCTTCAAGCTTTCCTTAAGCAAAATTTAACTTACTAAAAGATGAAGTCCAACCCATCATAAACATAGGTTGACCAGCCATTAATGTTAAAATACAAAATAAAGTTTCAAAATGCTAAATATACTACTCGAACCTCTAACCTCAAGCCACCTTTCAAGCTCCTTAACCAACTTGCCACTTACTCCTCTTATGCTTTAAAATGAACACTTAATTAACTTAAGTGTCAAGCTCACTTAATCCTACTTCATTAAATAAACCATACTAAAAACTATTCTAATTTCCTAAAGCTCAAGGCCCAATCCTACTAGGCCCAATTTCGGGATGTTACACCCATTGGTTAAATTTTTGGACAAAAGTGGATATGATATATGTTAGATAAGATACTTTTTTGTAAGGGCATTTTGGTCCTTTTTCAAATTAAATGAATTGAAAACAAAATTAAAATGCCAAATTTGTCCATCTTCTTCATATGGACGAAATTTACCAAGAGAAGACATGCCTAGGGTTTTCCAAACTTTCCAAGCTCATGGTAAGTCTGTTCTAGCCCCGTTTTTCTAGTTATTTACGATTTTAGAGTCCCGGCAGCTCGATTTAGCTTATGCTACCAATAATTCATGCTAGGGTTCATCTTTGGAAAATTACCCATAGGTGAAAAGTGTGTATTTTGATGTTTTATGGTAGAATATGAAGCTTGACATTATGTTAAAGAACTTTTGCTAAGCGATTTTAAGTGAAAATGAGTAAAACGATATAATCGATAAAAATACCTAATGTTCATAAGTGTATGTTAGAGTAAGAATTTGATGTTGCCATAGAAGGGAAAACTGATCAGCATGTTATAAAACATAAGAATAAGGGCTGAAGTTTAATTTTCGAGTATTGGGGAAAAAGTGTAAATATGTAAAAGTTTAGGGCAAAATTGTAATTTTGCTAAAGTTGAGTTAAGGACTGTTTTGAATAGTAAATTAATTAAACAAGTGAAATGTGATGTTTTAGACCCTGAAAAATGAGATTTGGACCTAGAAGTGGAGGAAAATAAAAAATCGGAAAAGTTGGTAAAATGGTCGTTTCGGCATTCGAGGTAAGTTCGTGTGTTAATAATAATGTAACACCATGCTTGAAATATAATTCTCTATTGATATGGCATAAATTGTATGATTTATTATGTTTAGGAGAAGTTGATGGATGGTATGTATGGTATGTAAAATGTGATGTTTGTTGTGTCATGTGAAATTGAATGACAAATTAATGTTACAAGAATTGAATGTTAAATTAATATTACATGGGTTGTATTTTTATCCTGTGGGTATTTTCGTCATAAATCGAGAATTTTTTAAAACTTTTGTAATTCGAACATTTTGAAATTTCCAAAACTAGAGGTTCTTTTCGAAATTTCTCAAATTAAAGGTATGGAAAAATTTTAGAAACCGAGGTATTTTGGTAATTTTGTCAATCGGGTAATTTTGTAAATTCAAAAGTCGGTGTATATATTTTGAAATACAAGATTTTCGGCTACTTTTGCAAAGTAAGAAGATTTTATTGAAATCGAGATAATTCGGTAATTCTAGAACCAAGGGTATTTTCGTAATTTTGCCACTAGGGGCATTTTGGTAATTTTGATAAATCGGAAATATTTTGAAGATTTTTTTTAAACCGGAAATATTTGATAATTTTTGAAAATGGATTTGTCCAACTATCTAAAAGAGATAATTTAGTGATTTAAAACCGAAGTTTTCCTTAAAACATGACTAGTCCCTTTCGGGTTTTATTTAGGGTTTTGCCTATGACCGAGTCCTCTTGGTTAGGGTGAACTGAAGCTACGCACTGGTAGGATTCTGCGAAGAGGAGGTGAGTCACGAGGACCTTAAATACCAAGCTCTTGGGATCTAATCCTGACATGCGCATCAAGGTTACCACACCCTAACTCTACGACTAGGTCGTAGGTTTGTTTAATTAGGCTCTTAAAGTCTTATGTCTTTGTTTGGGGTAACTAGTCCTAAAGTTTAAAGTACTTATCACTATCTCGTTCCATGCTTCATACCTTCTCTACGTAAAATAAATCATACGAAGTTAGGAGTACTTACAGGCGGATTGGTGGAGACTCGATGCCATGCTTATTCAAAACCAAAATATTTCAAATAGGCCTACTAAAAACATTTTTGGGCCTTGGGCCCCACAATGAAGCTTTGAACTGGCTCGATACCAATTTGTAACACCCCAAACCCGCCCAAACATTACTAATTGAATTTGGTATGCTACTGAGAGAAAACATTTAAAAAAAAATCCTTTTAAGCCGTTTTAAATTTTTGATAAAAGATATTGTTTTGGTTTAATAATTTATTAGGTCGAGGTTATTCTGATTCACGTGTACCGATGGCACAATAAAACATTTTGCATATAAATTTGAGAAAACATGTGTATCTATTTTCAAGTCATTAAGTTATTAAACAAATTATTCAAAATAGATAAAATAACCAAAATATAATCCTAGTAGGCCTTATTACAATTTAAGCAAAATAACCAACAATAAAATAAAAGTAGTTCATAAATCATTTAATCCAAATGTTCCTTTGCATGGCCACCTCGAGTTCTTCCAAACTCCTTATTCTCGATCTACAGTCACTGAAAATTTAAAGGAGAAGATGAGTCACCAAGACTCAAGTGCATAATCCCTCTCCAGAGTAAATGCCACATTCTTACACAAATTATAACAAGCAACATATATGTATTATGCACCCAACCTAGCCATCCATAACTCCTTTTCTACCTCGTGTGGTACCAAACCACTGGTGGTGCCAAACCACTGGTGACTTAAAGTCACATATGTGATACCAAATCACTGGAGATACCAAATCTCTGGTGTCCGAAGATACAAATCGAATGATGGGGCCGACCCATCGTGTGATACCAAATCACTGGCGTCAATCCCATATCTCAAAGTGGGACCAACCCACGGTGGTGCTAAGCCACAGGGACGAGACGCTATGAGGTGCCAAACCTCTGAAGGTACCAAACCTCTGGTGATCGTAGTCACAGTGTGTTACCAAAATACTGGTGTCCGTCGACACGAATATCACTGCCCCCTGCACTCATTTGATCCCACATTAATCAATAATATAAACAAATCATGTCAATATACCTTGATATGAATCATATAACAAAATCTCATAAATCCGAGATCATGATTTCAATCCTCATGTATTAACAACATATCGAAACGGACTTACCCGAATCCTCATTCATACCATCATGGTATCATCTCAAAAACTCATCATTTTGACTTTAACAACATGAAAAGTTATTTAACATACATATATACAAATATGAATCAAGTTATAAGTGTGTAAGATACAAACCTTTCACCAACGCAAGAACTATCTCCCAAAATCCGATCTATCGCACTAGATCACTTTGTCCTACAATCGGCCAATACTAAAAATTATTAACAAGGGCCATTCGGCCAAACCACAATACTTTAATCCCAAAAACTTTAGTCTTTTCAAAAGAATGATGAATCAACTAAAGTCCTTACCCTTTGACTTACCAACCTTTGATTGCTAGAGAGAGATAGGGCTTAAATCAATTGCTTCCAACGTATCAAAGAGCCTATCTTTCAAAATCGATAAAATAGAAATCAAAGAAAATCTACCCTTGAATATTCGGCCAAAACAATGCAAAAAGGAAGTGGAAAGTTTCAGCAATATGGTTATGAAAGAAGAAAGGTATGTGAGTAGAAAAGAGAATAGAAATGAGAGAGAGAGGATTCGGTTTAATCAACAATGGAAGAAAGAAAAGAGAGTGTTTGGAGAAGAGAATGGTTCGGCTAAAAGAAAGAGAAGGAAAATGTGGCTAAGAGAAAAAAATCAAAAGAAGAAAAGAGAGAGATGGAAGAAAAAGATTCGGCCAACACCTATTTTACCAAAGAAGAAAATGCACAAAAGTTCCAATGTTGTTTCGGTTTCAAAAGGGCAAATAAAAGAAGAAAAATGGTATTTGGTTCAACAAAATGAAGGCTAAAACACAAGTAAAATTTGCACAAAAGTGCACAATAACAATCGGCCAAAAGAAAGAGTTTTTTGGAGAGGAAAAGCAAAATGCAAAAAGATGCACAAAAGAGGAATTGGCCAAATATTCCCCCCTAGACCACCTAACAAAATTCGGCCATCCCCCTTTTCCACACATGCCGTCCACATTCAACCATTAAGGCCTAGGAAAACATTCTCCACCTTTCATGCCCTTGTCCCCTCATAATACCATAAACTCAAGATTCTTATCCCTATCTTCAAGCTTTCCTTAAGCAAAAATTTAACTTACCAAAAGATAAAGTCCAACCCATCATAAACATAGGTTGACCAGCCATTAATGTTAAAATACAAAAATAAAGTTTCAAAATGCTAAATATACTACTCTAATGATGATAATTTACTAATGATGATTGGTGCGATCATGTTATGAATAAGTGCAAGTGTGACTGTGTCCAATTGAGAAATGTGGCAAATGTACATATGAACAATATGTTCGATATGTAATCAGAAAGTGGAAAGGTTAGTATAAGCAAGTGATGAACACAACTAAAGTGAAAGAGAGAGCAAATATTTACAATAAAATTGTTTGAACAGCAGCAGTAACATGATTTTGAAAAATCACTAAAAATAGTATAGATCTAATTATAAGTTGGATGAGATATTTATTTAAATATTATTGAGTCTATTTTCATATAAAAGAAACATAGCAAACAAATGATTCGTATATTTTGAGATATTTGAATTTCTGTGATACTGGTTTAGAATGATTACGTGATCCCCTATTCTCGCTTGTAAAAATAATTAAAAATTGTAAAAAGCTAATTGTGGGATATAAATTATATGCCTGAAATCCTGAATGAGTCTACTTTCAAATGAACTAAATAAGAATGTCTTTTGAACTCTGTACGAGGAGAAAATTGATTCGTAGGGAAGAGAGGTCAGAATAGTCAAACAGTAAAATAGGGGAATATTTAATGAATAAACTGTATTGATTTGATAAATCAAAAATTCTGGACATTTTATGGTAAGAAGATATGTGAGTCTAGTTTCAGGAAAATTAATGGATCTTAATTTGGAGTTTCGTAGCTCCAGATATAAATAATTTAGTGACTGTGACTCGAGTAGACAGCTTGAGATGAACATGAATAAAAAGTGGAACTATGTTTAATTATGATTGTATTATCTTGAGAACATATTGTGAAGATTTATAAAAGCCTGCTAATGAATTACTTATTATTTACATACTTACTTGCTAAGCTTTGTAGCTTACTTCCCTTCATTTCCCATATCATATAGGGTTGTATGCTAACTCGAGTTGGAGATCACCGGAGATGTAATCACACTATCAAGCTATCATCGTGGGGTAAAAGTGAATACAAACCTCTTAAGTTTATGACATGTATAGAAGACTTAGTCATTTGTATATGTCATAATTGGTTTGGCCTAAAATGTTGGCCTTTAATATTTATCAGTTCATTTTGTATAATTTGGATGAAATTTTATGACTCAGTTTAATATGTTTTCAAGTGTATGTGTTTTGGTAATGCCTCGTACCCTATTGCGGCATTGAATATGGGTAATGGGTGTTACATTTAGTGATATCAGAGCTATGGTTTAGTCGATTCTTAGACTAACATAGCGTATGTGAGTCTAGCTATACATGCCATATTACTACTCGTGATAGTGTGATATCTCCCGACTCTGACAAAATTATTTTGTTAAGACAGAGATGACTTCCAACCGAGCTATTTTTCGATAATGCTGATAATGATATTGAAATGATTGAGATGTGCTTATGATGTGTTGAAATTTGGAAAGGTATGAATAGAAGTTCACGATATATATGTGTTAATGTATGAAATGAGATAACCACAAGTTGAGAAATGTGAAAAGTGGAATGAAATGGAAGTTCATATGGTGATAAGCCCATCCATGTTTGTTTGGAGTGCATATGATGTTATGTGCCCAACATATTTGATTAAGTGAATCCGATAAGTAAATTTTCTCAAATTGATAGAATGTGTGTTTATGTACACTTGTTTGAATAAGATAATCGAAAAATTTCGTGTAACATGACTATGTATGTTAATTAGCTTGAAGTGAATTATGTAATTGTGATTATATGATGTTGGTGATGAATACAAAGTCATATGTATGTATTTATGAGAGTTAAGTCAGAAGCTATACGACCTCACCCCCTTACCAGTGTTGTTTTATAACGAAAATTCACGAGAACCATGTGGGATAAGTCCATAAATGTGAAACTAAAAAGTTTAGTGGTGAAATACTTAGTAATGCATATAGAGATAAGAATAGTTTGGAAAGTGGAAACAATTTTGGAAGGATATTAGAATGTTTTAAAGATTATACAGATTATGCAATATCATGGATAAAGGAGAAGTTAGTCTCGGCTAATTGACTTATTCGGATCTGATGCCTAAAGTATGTATTTGCTGAAATTTTTCCCGAATTGATTTTCGTTAGTGAGTGGAACAATACGGGGTTCATGATGACAGAATTAATCAAAGAAATGATATTTGAGTAGTAAAGATGTCTGTGTGTGTAATGGTTACAGTTGAAATAATTGTGATGATCTTTTCTGTGTATTCTATATATTCTCTTATCCACAGAGATATGTGTGTGATTGTTCAGTTTCTGATGGAGTTCTTACGTTGTGAGAAGCTAACTATGATATGTCTGTGATATGTGTGGGATTCGTCCATTTGCATGCATCGTACCTACTTTGTCATGCTTCTGCTTGGACTAAAATTTTGTTTGCAATACTATTTACTAATTCATGGTTATTCTTTTCAGATGAATCGATTACCATACGTCTCGTTCGACAGAGGAAAGGCAAGTAAAAGGAACTATGTTCACTAGAACCAACAACTCGATTCAAGGACGAATCGCTTTCGAGAAGGGAGGTATGATGCGACCCCGGCCGCATCATGTTATGACACCACCCAATGGCATCGAGAGTGGCCCAAGCTCGAGGGGCCTAAGTGCAAAATGAAGCCAAATTCCAGCTCAATTAAAGTCACGAATGCCTTGTTGGTCTGGTCGATTTATGATTGGTATTTCTTTATGTCTTTGGAATTCTATTTAAATATGTTGGAATGAAGTCGATGGTAAAAATTTATGTGAGACTATTCTTATATTTCTACTTATTATGGTTTTGTTTTATATATACGGGAAATATATTATCTCTATTATGATAGAAGTCCAGAGTCGGTAATTATTGTTTTTCTGCTGGGTGAACTGATTTGTTGAGATATGATTTGAGTTATGTATATTTAAACATGCCTCAACTAAGAGGGTGTCAAATTGCTATGAAATTTTAAAGTAGAGGTTCTTAAATGGTAATTAGCCCATTGGTTAAATTGTTTGACAAAAATGGATGATATATGTTAGATAATATTTTTTTGTAAGGGCATTTTGGTCCTTTTTCAAATTAAATGAATTAAAAACAAAATTAAAATGCCAAATTTGTCCATCTTCTTCATATGGACGAAATTTACCAAGAGAAGACATGCATAGGGTTTTCCAAACTTTCCAAGCTCATGGTAAGTCCGTTCTAGCCTCATTTTTCAAGTTATTTACGATTTTAGAGTCCCGGTAGCTCGATTTAGCTTATGCTACCAATAATTCATGCTAGGGTTCATCTTTGGAAAATTACCCATAGGTGAAAAGTGTGTATTTTGATGTTTTATGGTAGAATATGAAGCTTGAAATTATGTTAAAGAACTTTTGTTAAGCGATTTTAAGTGAAAATGAGTAAAACAATATAATTGATAAAAATACCTAATGTTCATAAGTGTATGTTAGAGTAAGAATTTGATGTTGCCATAGAAGGGAAAACTGATCAGCATGTTATAAAACATAAGGATAAGGGCTGAAGTTTAATTTTCGAGTATTGGGGAAAAATTGTAAATATGTAAAGTTTAGGGGCAAAATTGTAATTTTGCAAAAGTTGAGTTAAGGACTGTTTTGAATAGTAAATTAATTAAATAAGTGAAATGTGATGTTTTAGACCCTAAAAAATGAGATTTGGACCTAGAAGTCGAGGAAAAGAAAAATTAGAAAAGTTGGTAAAATGGTCGTTTCAAACTTTGAGGTAAGTTAGTGTGTTAATAATAATGCAACACCATGATTGAATTATAATTTCTATTGATATGGCATAAATTGTATGATTTATTATGTTTAGGAGAAGTTGATGGATGGTAAGTATGGTATGTAAAATGTGATATTTGTTGTGTCATGTGAAATTGAATGACAAATTAATGTTACAAGAATTGAATGTTAAATTAATATTACATGGGTTGTATGAGTTGCTACGGTTGGCCTACTTTGACGAGATTTTGACAAGAAAGTTTATATGTAAATAATGCATTTATTTTACTTGTACAATAACTATTTTGCTAGATATTATGGAAATCATTGGGTAATAGCTAAAATATGAAAATGAAAGGAATGGGACATTCTCGATTGAACCTTAAGAGAATACGGACAATATGTAGCTAGGTCACACAGTGATAAGGGACCTTCACCGTGTGCACAAGAACGCTACTAGATGGCAAATTTGATATGTAGCTAGGCCACATGGATGACAAGGACTTTCACCATGTGTGCAAGAAAGCTACGGGAAAATAATTTCATATGTAACTAGGTCACATGTGTATCTGTGTGTATACCATGTGTACAAGAAAGTTACGGGTTATGAGTAGCTAGGTCACATGAGTGGTTCCTAGTGTTGGACACCATGTAGTCAAGAAAGCTACGAGATGGAATGGCTAGGTCACATGGGTGATAAGGGACCTTCACCATGTGTACAAGAAAGCCAAATTATGTGTAGGTGGAGCTATGTGCTGAGACCACCGAGTATCGGGCGTTTTTCGAAGGGGTTCAACGAGATAATTTACTAATGATGATTGGCACGATCGTGTTATGAATAAGTGCAAGTGTGATTGTGACCAATTGAGAAATGTGGCAAATGTACGTATGAACAATTTTTTCAATATGCAATCGGAAATTGGAAAGGTTGGTATAAGCAAGTGATGAACACAACTAAAGTGAAAGAGAGAGCAAATATTTACAATAAAATTGTTTGGACAGCAGCAATGACATGATTTTGAAAAATTATTAAAAAAAGTAGAGATCTAATTATAAGTTGGATGAGATATTTATTTAAAGCTTATTGAGTCTATTTTCATATAAAAGAAACATAGCAAACAAATGATTCGTATATTTTGAGATATTTGAATTTCTATAATTTGGTTGTAATGATTACATGATCCCTATTCTCCCTTGTAAAAATCCTTAAAATTGTAAAAAAATAATTGTGGGATATAAATTATACTGAAATCTTGAATGAGTCTAATTTCGAATGAACTAAATAAGAATGTCTTATCAACTATACGAGGAGAAATTGACCAGGGAGAGAGAGGTCAGAATAGTCAAGCAGTAAAGTAGGGGAATATTTAATGAATAAACTGTATTGATTGGATAAACCAAAAATTCTGGAAATTTTATGGTAAGAAGATATGTGAGTCTAGTTTCAGGAAAAATTAATGGATCTTAATTTGGAGTTCCATAGCTCCAGATATAAATAATTTAGTGATTGTGACTCAAGTAGACAACTTGAGATGAACATGAATAAAAAGTGGAACTATGTTCAATTATGATCGTCTTATCTTGAGAACATATTGTGAATATTTATAAAGCCTGTTAATAAATCACATATTATTTACATACTTACTTGCTAAGCTTTGTAGCTTACTTCCCTTCATTTCCCATATCATATAGGGTTGTATGCTAACTCGAGTTGGAGATCGCCAGAGATGTAATCACACTATCAAGCTGTCATCGTGGGGTAAAAGTGAATACAAACCTCTTAGGTTTATGGCATGTATAGGAGACTTAGTCATTTGTATATGTCATAATTGGTTTGGCCTAAAATGTTAGCCTTTAATATTTAGCAGTTCATTTTGTATAATTTGGATGAAATTTTATAACTCAGTTTAATATGTTTTCAAGTGTATGTGTTTTGGTAATGCCTCGTACCCTATTGCGGCATTGAATATGGGTAAGGGGTGTTACCCTGATGACTCAGAAAGATTTGAATCTATGACAGAGAAGATGGTTAGAGCTATTAAAAGATTATGAACTTGTAATTGATTATCATCCGGGTAAAGCAAATGTCATTGCCGATGCACTGAGTAGGAAATCATTGTTTGCACTACGTGCTTTGAATGCTCAATTAGATCTGTTTGATGATAGTTCAGTGATAGCTGAATTGAAATCAAAACCGTTGTTTTTACAGCATATATGTGATGCTCAGAAAGTTGAGAATGAAATAATAGCGAAACGAGCTCAGTGTTATTAGAACTCTGATTCTAAATTTTGAGTGGGGGATGATGATTGCTTGAGATTTTGAGATCAAATTTGTGTTCCGATAATTCCAGAGTTGATTCAGTTGATTTTGAATGAAGCTCATAACAGTCGTCTATCTGTTTATCCAGGAAGTACAAAGATGATCATGATTTGAAGCAACACTATTGGTGGTCTGGTATGGAACGAGATATCTCTGACTCTGTGTCGAAATGTTTAATCTGTAAGCAAGTGAAAGATGAACATTAGATTCCTTCGGGTTATTACAATCGATTCTGATTCCCGAGTGGAAATAGGATAGAATAACAATGGATTTTATTTCGGGATTGCCTCTGACTTAGAGAAAGAAAGATACGATTTGGGTGGTAGTTGATCGATTGATGAAATCTGCCCATTTTATTCCGATACAATCCGATTACTTACTTGATAGATTAGCTGAGCTTTATATTTTTGAGATTGTGAGATTGCACAGAGTGCCATTATCCATTGTGTTTGATAAAGATACGAGGTTTACATCAATGTTTTGGAAGAAATTGCAAGAAGCTTTAGGCACGAAATTGCATTTCAGTACCATTTTAATCTGCAAACAGATGGTCAGTCTAAACGGATTATTTAGATTTTCGAGGATATGTTGAGATGCTGCATTCTTGAGTTTAACGACACGTGGGAATAGTACTTACCACTGATTGAATTTGCATATAATAATAGTTTTCAGTCAAGCATTAAAATGGCACCTTATGAAGCTTTATACGGACGCAAATGTCAAACACCTCTGTATTGGACCGAGCTAGTGAAAATAAGCTACACGGGGTTGGTTTGATAAAAAATACTGAACAGAAAGTAAAAGTGATCCGTGACAATCTGAAAATAGCGTCTGATCGTCAAAAATCCTATGCAGACTTGAAAAGAAAAGAGATTGAATTTGAAATCGGCGACAAAGTTTTCTTAAAGGTGTCTCCGTGAAAGAAAGTACTCCGATTTGGACAGAAAGGCAAATTGAGTTCGAGGTTCATCAGACCATATGAGATCATTAAACGTATTGGGCCACTTGTGTATAGATTATTGTTGCCCTCTGAGCTAGAAAAAATACATAATGTATTCTATGTTTCGATGCTCCATAGATACTAATCCGATCTGTCACATGTGATCTCTCCGTCTGAAATTGAAATCCAATCCGATATGACTTTTAAGGAAGAAAAAAATCCGTATCCTAGCTCGTGAAGTGAAAGAGTTGAGAAACAAGAAAATTCTGTTAGTGAAAGTGTTGTGGTATCGACACGGAATAGAAGAGCAACGTGGGAGCCTGAAGATTCAATGAGACAGCAATATCTGAATCTATTTACCGGTAAGATTTTGGGGACAAAAATCCCTAAGGGGGGAGAACTGTAACATCTCGGTTTAGACCTTAGTCGGAACAGTGGTTTCGGGACCACAAATCTGTGATAGAAAAATATTTTAATATTATTTTTTGTGCCTTCGATATGTGATTAAGCATGTGGTAAAGTTACGTAAGTTAATTTGTCTGTCTGTGTGCTTAATTTGATAAAAGGATTAAATTACATTAAATGTAAAAATTGCATGCTTTGTGAAAAGACACCTATTTGAGATGGCTTTTAAATATGAGGGCCTTATGAGGTAATTAGCTCATTAATAAAGATGGTGGATGACCATGGACGGTTATGCCCTTAAATGAATAAGTTTAATATGTTGTAATAAAAAAATAATTTAGTAAATGGATTAACGATGTTAATTCATAATAAAACAAAAGAAAATTTGATAGTGGAAATGTTCATCCTCCTCCACTGATTTGAGAAAGAAAAAGAAAGGGTTTTAGCTTTTTAAATATTCGGCTATTAAAGTCTTTGATTCAAGGTTAGTTTTTGTTTGGTTTTTGATAATTTTTACATTTTTGCAATCGTTGCTTCGTATACTTTGAAACCCATGTCTCAATTTTGTGAATTGATGATGTTTTTAAAATATGCCATTGATGAACCCATGTGTTTTTTGATGTTTGATGGTGTAAAATGAAAGATATGTGTTTGATTATCATAGTTTGTCTTTGGAGTTTTGTTGAATTTGATTATTTTTTACTTAATTGAGAAAATAGTATTTTGAGGGACTAAATTGTGAAATAAATGAAATATATGGACTTGTATGAGATACATGAATATTCGGCTAAGCATGGGTACAAGTCAATTTTGAGTATTTTTTGATTTTGTGAAATAGGGACTAAAATGTCCAAATGTGCAAATGTAAGGGCTAATTTGTAAATTGCCCTTATAACAGCCCTATTTAAGGCCTAGTCGGGATAGTGGTGCGAGGCCATGAACTCGAGGTGAAATTATGAGTTTTCCAGGTTTATGCCATGTTTGCATGCTAGTATGAAAGTTTTGTAAAGCAATTTTATTAAGTTGAGGTCAATTGGTCCAAAAAGAACTAAATTGCAAAAGTTTCCAAAATATGAGTTTATAGAAGCTTTTTATATGAAATAGCTTAAGATTAATAATTGGGAGTCCTTAAGTAGCAATTTGCCCAAAATTTAATTTTTGGACAAAATTGGCCTTAAGAAACTATTATGGAAATTTTTAAGAGGAAGGGCATTTTGGTCATTTGGCCTCATTAGTGATTAAAATAGGATAAAGATGAGAAAAATTCACTCATCTTCTTCGTTGTTGTAACATTCTAAAATTGGGCCTAAGAGAATTGAGCCCAATGGGCCTTAAGCGTAGTAGCGTTTAAATTTTTTAGAGAACAAGAGATCGGCTTAAATGCAAGTTGGACCAATTAGATAAGTGAGTTTGGAAGGTTAGGGGGCTTCTATGAAGTCCCGGGTTCAAGTTAGGCCTTAGGAAAAATTTTGGTTTTAGGTGAAAAAAACCCTAGAGGTTGGCGGGTAGGCCTTAAGAATAAAATGTGGAGGAAAATGACCCAAGTGGAGTGTGTGGTGTAGTGGCAAATTGACGCCACTTAAGGATAAGAGAATGACGCCACAAGGAAGGAAGGAGGTCCAAGGTTCTAGTTGTAGCGTTTATATTCCTTTTAGATTATTTTTATTAAATGAATTTAGACCTTGGCCATAGGGTTATATTTAGTTGCGCATGGTTTAAGACACAAGGAGCTAGTTGGTAAAGTGGCTAGCGGTGTGGATTATGCTACAAGAGAGTCTGGGTTCGAATCTCATGAGAAGCAAGGGAGTATTTATTTTGCGGATTGGACGGTAAGAGTTTCAATTGAATTTAAACTCTACTGACGGAGGGATCCCACATCGGAAAGATACAAAAAAGGAAGGTGAAGAGCTAGCTATATAAAGAGCATTCCAGGAGGAGAGTTAAGATACCTTGGTGGGTGTTTGGGCACAGGAGTGGTCGCAGCGCGGTTTAACACCAGACTCCTATCAGGTGTGTAACTCTCTCTACTCTAGCTGCAGAGCGGCAAATGCCGAAGTGCCGATCACGGTAATAGTAGCCACACGAGTGTGCGAGCGCACGTGTAGGGCTTCGACGCGATAGTTAAGGCCATCAGTAGTATTCTTGTGGGTTGTGGCTGCTTGGGCTGCGTGGGCCAAAGTAGGCCCAATAGAATAAATTGTATGATGATGTAGTATATAGTGAACTAGACTAGGTGGAACTTATATACGTGGCTAGATTTGTGTTAGGTGGGCCACACGAGCGTGTGGGCCTGAATGGGTTAAAATCAGGTTTTAGGCCCAACAGTCCGGTAAAGACTGAAAATGGTAGTTGAGTCACTCGAGGCGACACTAGGCCTTCGAAAAGGCCATTCCAGGTACGAAATTACTGAAATACCCTTAGTGGGTAAATTACCAAAATACCCCTGAAAGGTAAATTACGGAAATGCCTTTGGTAGGTAAAATTACGGTTATACCCTTAGAGGTTGATTAGCATGATTATGTTGTTTTATGTCTATCTGGTTATGATGGTAATTCATGTTATACTTATATTTGATATATGTCTAGCATACATGACATATTGCATACACGAATTATTATGTCATATTGCATGGGTATGTTGAGAGGAGGGGGAAGATGTGATATTTGTGACTTTGGGTCACCAGTGGTTTGGCACCACCAGTGGTTTGGTACCACATATATTTATCTTTGTGACTTGTCCTAGTGGTTTAGCACCACGAGTGGGTTGGCCCCATATTATATTTAAAGGATCGTCACGATGGTTTGGTACTACAAAGTGGGTTGGCCCCATATGTTATTTGTGACTTTGGGTCACCGGTGGTTTAGCACCACCGGTGGTTTGGTACCACATATGTTATTTGTGACTTTGGGTCACCGGTGGTTTAGCACCACCGGTGGTTTGGTACCACATATATTTATCTTTGTGACTTGTCCCGGTGGTTCAAGACCACAAGTGGGTTGGCCCACATATTATATTTAAAGGATCGTCACCAGTAGTTTGGTACTAAAAGTGGGTTGGCCCACATATGTTATTTGTGACTTTGGGCCACGGTGGTTTGGCACCACAAGTGGTTTGGTACCACATATGTTATTTGTGACTTTGGGTCACGGTGGTTTAGCACCACCGGTGGTTTGGTACCACATATGTTATTTGTGACTTTGGGTCACGGTGGTTTAGCACCACTAGTGGTTTGGTACCACACGGGTAGAATCGGGAGTTTAGGATGGTTAGGTTTTGGGTTGCATGACATGCATATTTTCATATGAAATTGTGTAAGGGTTTAACACCCGTTGGATGGGGATTTACACTTTGAGTCTCGATGACTCACCCCTTAGTTAAATTTTGTAGGTAATCATTAGATCATGATTTGGGGTGAGGTGGACTCGTGGAGGCCATACATATATTACTAAATAAATTCATTTCTTTTATTTGGACTTATTTTTATTTGGGTTTTGTTATGTAATAAGGCCTTGGGTATTTTACTTGGTTTGACTTTTAATTTGGTTCTTGTTTATTATTAAATGATCAATATGGGATTTTCCTAAAATGATAATAAACCGTTTCTTATTCAAAATTACTTAAACTTTATTTTTCACAACAACTATAAAGAATACGAGTTTTTTTAACGAACGTACAGTTTTTAGATATTCCTTTCATGTGACATGCCAGATCCGATCGTAACGTTTAGGCCGAGTTTGGGGTGTTACAGTTGTTGCTGCCAAAAATTTGGAGACACCATAGCTAGGGTTCTTCATTTTTTTTTCAAGCTCATATTAAGTTCATCTTATCCCCGTTTTTAATATTATTCGTATTTTTGAAGTTCCCGTATTATGAATTAGCTACTTTTAGCTATAAAATGAGCTAAGATGCATGTTCAAAAATCTACCCTTGAATGACATGCTTGTTAAATGATGTTTTATGGAAGTTTAAGAGAGTTTGATGTTAGATAAACATCTTTTCCTTAATGAATTTCATGAAAAATGTTAGTAGGGACCATTTTGTAACAGTTATAAAATTGGTCATACCTACTAGAAATAGTGAGATTTGATGATTGTTATAGAAGAGAAAATGATTCAGTTGAGCATGAAGTTTAAGAAAGTTGCATGAAAATCATTTTACGAGAATTAGGGAAAAAGTGCAAATATTAGAAAGTATAAGGGCAAAATAGTAATTTTGCCAAAGTATGAGTTATGAGTCAATTTAGTCAATATGGTTATTAAATGATCTATTTATGAGATCAAGAAAAATGAAGCCCGGATCAAAACCGAGGCAAGAACAAAGTCGAGGACTAAATTGCACATCTACATACATTTTGTATGTTGAGGTAAGTTTGTATGATTTTTAAGCTTTATGATTATTATCATTAAATTGCTTAATATAATGTCCAATAATTGTATGAAATGATCGTGTTAAGTTCAAGAAAGTTATCATGTAAGTCCAAGGCAAGCTTGGCATTGATCAAGATATCATGTAAGTCCAAGGCAAGCTTGGCATTGATCAAGTTAGCAAGCAAGTTATCATGTAAGTCCAAGGACTCAAGCTTGGCATTGAGTATGTTATCAAGAGCAAGACTTCATATAAGTCCATGTCAAGACATGGCCTTGAAACTAAGATGAGATAACCCATGTAAGACCATGTTTAGGATATGGCTTTGGCATCATATTATGTGAGAAGAGATTTAGTATCCTCGGTTATTCACATAAATTAATCGGGCAAATGAGTGAGCTAAAAGAAGATAGCAAGAAAGCTAAGAAAGTAAAGTTAGTATCAAGATGAAGTTAGATAAAGTTGAGTATTATTCATGTTGTGAATGAGAAAGTAGATATCATGATTATTGTTATTATAGTATACTGATCAATGTGATCAAGTGATATAGGTATCATGGTTACCTTACAAGAATGATAATAGTAAGTGTCATGAGACATGTAAGAATCTATATGAGCAAGTAAGCTCTTTAGCTGAAATCCATGGACCATTGTTTATTTGAAATGGTTTATATTAAGCAATGATGATGCTAAGAGTTGTTTCATGCAAACTTACTAAGCTATATGCTTACATTATGATTCTTTCTTTCTATGCAGTCTCGCCAAGCTAACTCGTGGATCATTAAAGTCAGAGCTCGCAACACACTATCAGCTCTTATTTTGGTATAGCCAAGTTACTTTACTAAGTATGGCATGTATAGGAAACATTCATTTTGTGGACATGATTTAAGTAGGGCTTTTATAAAGGCTATCAAGTTTATTATTCTTTTGTATATGGCTAAGTGATTGGCCAAATTTGTCTAAGCATGTATGTTTATTAAGATCAATGAAGCATGTAGTATTATTCATAAAATTGGGTTGTTATTGCATCGTTGAATTGTGTATGGATATGATCTTAATTTCAGGGTGGCTAAAGACTTGATAAATAGCCTGTAAGTGCCTACACGGTTGGACACATGGGCGTGTGTCAAAATCGTGTTAACCCTGCACCTTAGTATTATTAATCAGAATAGGCCACGGGCAAATCCCATGGCTGTGTGTGTTTGTGTCGTGTAAGACACACGGTTTGGACATGGCGTGTTCCCATACCATGTTGATTTTGTCAGTGTATCAAGGATTAGCACACGGTCTAAGCCCACGGGCGTGTCATGGCCGTGTGAAATTAGTCAGTACCCTCCCATGGTTGAAAGACACGAGTGTGTCTAAGCCGTGTGGAAATAGTCAGTAGCTCCTCACAGTTTGAAGGCATGGGCATGTTCCAAGTTACACAGCGTGTGAACCCTGCTTCAAAAAAATGTTTAATTGATTTAATTCTGAAAGTTTTTAGACATGACATTAAGGCCTCATAGGCCCTTGTAACGTATGTGTTGACTAAGAAAGCGAAGTTTTTAAATCGGAACAAAATTTTATAGCCCGTAAGTACATGTTTAAGTGAGCTCAAGCATGGTAATGTATCGTATCCAAACCTAGCCTCGATCTTGGGTACGGGGTGTTACATTTAGTGGTATCAGAGCTACTGCTTAGTTGGTTCTAG
This sequence comes from Gossypium rotundifolium, assembly GCA_025506655.1. Classification (NCBI taxonomy): domain Eukaryota; kingdom Viridiplantae; phylum Streptophyta; class Magnoliopsida; order Malvales; family Malvaceae; genus Gossypium; species Gossypium rotundifolium. The sequence continues at coordinate 56,270,870 of CP106726.1, forward strand.
GACTAATGTAGCACGAGTATGAGTCTAGCTATACATGCCATACATAAGAATGTTTTTTTATGATGGTGTGATGACTCCTAACGACTTAAAATTATGTTTATACATATAGTAAATAGATCTCGGAAGAGTTGAGGCGGGTGATGTAGAGGTAACACACCAACTCCCGTAGAAGGGACGGTGCCGCATGAGAATGAAAATAGACCCATTACGGTGAGTCAAGGAGGATGAGAAGAGGGTAGAGAAGCCTTCCTCCATATGATGAATGCCTAGTATACGGAGTTCATTCGAGCGAACCCGAATCCACAACTCCCTCCACCCCCACCTGTTCCACAACCTACTCTAGTAGCCCCTCAAGTAGTAGAGGTGGTAAGAGGAGGTAAACCTCCAATTGATAGGATCAAAAGTATGGGGCAGAAGAATTTCGAGCTAGAAAAGATGATGATCCAGAAAGAGCTGAATTCTGGTTAGAAAATACCATCAGAGTATTTAACAAACTGTCCTGCACTCCTGATGAATGCATGAAGTGTGTAGTCTCTCTCTTAAGAGATTCTGCTTACCAATGGTGGAACACCTTTGTGTCGGTGGTACCAAGGGAAAATATCTCATGGGAATTTTTCCAAGAAGAATTTAAGAAAAAGTATATCAGCCAGAGGTTTGTAGACCAGAAGAGGAAAGAATTTTTAGAGCTGAAGCAAGGCAAGATGTCAGTAACTGATTGTGAGTGAGAGCTCGTACGACTTAGTAAGTACGCTTGCGAATGTGTGTCCACTGAGGCCATTATGAGTAAAATGTTTGAAGAAGGTTAAAATGAGGACATTAAGCTGGTTGATGCTATCCTCGAATAAAAAGAATTTGTTGTACTAGTGGAAATGGCTTGTAAAGCCGAAGAATTGGTAAAAGAGAAGAAGAAATCTAAAATAGAGTCTCACGATTCTAAAAGAAGACAGTGGAACAAGTCATTCCAATCATCATCTAAGAAGTTAAGAGATTTTCCAGCTCGATCAGCTACTTCCACTGGGTTTTCAAGGAAAGACAAGAGTAAGCAGTATTCGGGAAATAAAGCACAGACCACTTCAGTTGTAAGTGTTGGAAATTTTAGATCTGACAGACCTGAATGTCCATAATGTGGCAGATGCCATTTGGGAGAATGCCGAGCACATGAAAATGCATGTTTTAGATGTGGTTCCCAAGACCATTTCATAAAGGATTGTCCAGAGAGTGACTAAAGAAGAGAGAACTCGAACACGAGATCCGGAGTATGGTCGGAGGAGACCGTAGAGGAACCGGGAAGTGGGGCAAGTGGAAGAGGTAATGCCAGAGAAGCGGCCGTGAGACCCGAGGGTAGGCGCTGCAAGGACTTATGCCATTAGACTTTCATGAAGAGGCATCTTCCTTGATGTTATTACGGGTACCTTTTCTCTTTACAATACCAAAGTTATTGCTTTAATAGACCCTAGATCCACACACTCTTACATTTGCATGAAATTAGTACCCGATTTGGGTGTGCCTATAGATACCACAGAATTTGTGATTAAGGTGTCTAATCATTTAGGCAAGAGTATGTTAGTTGATAAAGTTTGTAAAGATTGTCCATTAATGATTAGATGTAACACCCTAAATTAGGGGTTGTTTGTAATTTAATTAATTTTCCATGTGTGCTTGAAGAAATAAATACTATGATTTTATTTGGCATGTTTTAGGGTTTAGAAATAACACCGAGCTAGGCCTGACTTAGGGCTAAGAATTTATTTTTAGTATGTAAAAGGAGGAAGCTAGGTGAGATAGGGCTTAAATAAAATTTTGGGAGAAACACGACACAAAGAATAACTTGGCTAAGTGGCTTACGTGCACCACTTAGGTGCTATGAAGGTGGCATCAAAGGGAGCTTCAAGGGAGGAGGTTCGAGTCTTGGGAGTTACAAGGGGATGCGTTTTAATTTTGGGCTTTTTGGGATGTTAAAGAAAGGGGCTAAGTTGGAAAGCCTTAACAGATTTTGTGGGTAAGGAATGGACATGAAAGTCAGTTTGGTGGAGTGGCTTGGGGTGCCACTTAAGGGCCTTGGTGTGTGGACTCGAGTTCGAGTCATGATGGACGCAAGGAATGTGTTTTATTTTTTGGGCTTTTGGCGTTAAAGGAAAGAGGGCCAAGTAGAAGGCTTTAAAATTAAATGAGGAGGCTTTATGACATGAAAGTCAATTGGGAGAAATGGCATGGGGCGTTTAAGAGGGCTGCGGCAGTATGCTTCCACCAGGTCCTGTGTTCGAACCAAGTATCAAAGCAGATTGGGTTTTATTTTTTGGAAGTGGCGTGAAGAGGGGAGGTGATGGCCGATTATGGACTCTTTAAGTGATGAGATTAAGCTTAAATTTTGCATATTTTAATTTGGAAGAGTTGTGATGGTATTCTATATTTTATTTTATTTGCTTAAAGAGGAGATTAAGGGATAATTAAAAGATAAAGATTTATCCCATGGGGAGCAATGGCCGAAATAGGGACTCTAGGGGCTTGAGTTTCAGTTTTTGAAGGAGTTATAGGGAGTAGTTTCGGCTAGCACATGATACTTTTATTTTTCTTTCATTGTTATTCAAACTGAAACTCCTCCTTTGCTACCTTTCGGTTTCTTTTCTTTGAAGCATACCATAGTCCTTGTGCCGAAAACCCTTCCTCCATCCTTGCCAAAGTTCCCTAAGTCTTTCATCTCCTCTCTTACTATTAAGGCCAACCCCATATTTTCTTCTTTCTCTTGAGCCAAATCCCTTAAAGAAAGGTGCTGTCTCACTTTTGGTTCTTTTCTCCTCTTCAAGGGTAGCCGAACCTCCTCACAACACCAAGTGGTGCTGACTTGTGGTGTTAAGGGCTGATATAATTATCAAGGTAAGTGGCAATATCCTCTTTTAGGTTCAAGGTTATGGCCGAATGGCCAAAGACTCTTATTAATGTGCTTAAACCGATTGTGGGGAAGCCATAGCCGATTGAAGGAAGCTTTCGGGATTTCAGTAAGTGGGGTAAGTGAATAAGTTACATTCGGCCAAGGGCCATTTGTTAAAAAGTTTATGTTTAAATGTCGAAACTAATGTGTGCCATGGATTTAGGGGCTAATTAAGGCTTCGGGATTTGTTTGGAAACCAAATCCGTTTAAGGTAAGAGCCTTTGGTATTAAGTTGTTATGGCCGAATAGGCCTTTGGTATTAACATTGATAATTGGCCGAATATAGGGTCAAGATATAGTGACGTAGATCGGATCTTCGGGATCTAGGGATTTCGGTAGTGACAGGTGTGTAAACTCTTTACACACTTTATTAGTAAACTTGCTATATTGTTGCCTTGTTAATAATTATTGTAGTGATCTATGATATATGCTTGTGGGCTTAAGCATGGATTCCGGGTAAGTCCCCTGTACGTGATCTATTGATATATGATTTTGCATGCCATCACATGCTGTTACATGCCATGCCTGAATACATGATATATGATAAGTGATTTGTAAGCATGATGATGGTGGGATTGATGAGAGGAGGGGGATGATTTTTATGGACTGTCACCAGTGGTTTTGACCACAAGATGGGTTGGCCCCATCAGATTTATTGTGACTTTAGTCACCAGTGGTTTTGACCACACCGATGATAATTGTGACTAAGTCCCAGTGGTTTGGTACCACCAGTGGTTTTGACTACATTATGATATTTGTGACCTATGGTCATCAGTGGTTTTGACCACACGATGGGTTGGCCCCATCATTTATTTTGTGACACTAGTCACCAGTGGTTTTGACCACACGGGGTAGAAAAGGAGTATGGATGGTTAGTTGGGTTGCATGTGCATGTTTATTAATGATTTGTGTATGAGTTACGTTTCGGGTGGGGGATTTACACACTGAGTCTTGGTGACTCACCCCTTCCCTTACTATTTTGCAGATGAGTAGATCGCGGAGATGGAGCCGGAGAGGACTCAAGGCGGCCATGCTTATCGTTGGATTTAAACTTATTTTGTTATAGATAATATTACTTATTTCCTAAGTCATTTTATTTTGAGATTGTAATAAGGCCGCTAGTTATTATTTGGATGTTATTTTATTTTACTTATGTTTTGCTACAAATAAATTTACAAATGATATGTAAACCGGTTAAAAGAATTTTTCAAACTTAATAAACTTCTACGGGTTTTCAAATATGTTACCATCGGGTAACAAAAATAAACTAAGTCAACTACAACTTTGACGATTTTAAAATGTTATACGATCCAACATTTTCAAAAGGGTTTATCAACACAATTATGTTTATAAAAAGCCCAACTAAGTTTTCAAACACCGTTTTAATACCCTTTAACAAATTTTCACCAGACAAGATTCAAACCATTTACTCCGTGACATACCAGATCCGGTCAGGACTCATGGGTCGGGTTTGGGGTGTTACATTTTTGGTATCAGAGCCCGATTCAAAACTCGACTGTGGGGGGCCCAAGGCCCAAAATGTTTTGTTTTTATGTTAGTAGGCCTTATTAGAATATTTTGGAAAATTGTTTATGGGTTGAACAGCATGGCACCGAGTCTCCGACACCTATCCGCCCAGGTAAGTACTTCTATCCATTTTTATGAATATTTAATGAGGGGTAGAAGCATAAAATTGGGAACGTAGACTATTAGAATAGAAATTGTTGAACCCTAGGGCTGGTGAACCCCAACAAACAATGCATAAGATTTAATTATTCCCTAAACAACCCTGTGATTGTCACTGAGCAAGGGATGTGGCAATCGTTATACGCATGTCTAGTATTGGATTCGGTGGGGGCCTAGTATTTAAGCAGTCTTAGTGACTCACCTCCTACTCACTCGAATCCTTCACAGTGCGTAGTAATCAGTTCATCCTAGCTGAGACGACACACTCACAGGTTAAACTCGATAAATAAAACCCGAAAGGGACTAGCCGTTTTGTTTTTGAAGTAATTAAAATCTTGTGTTAAAAAAAATGATGACTAAAATACCCCTCAGTTTGAAAAATGACCAAAATACCCTTGGCTTGGAAATTACCAAAATACCCTCCGTAAGAAAATTTACAAATAGAAAATTTTCAAAATATCCTGCTTTTGTGAAATCACTTAGAACTAAATTTTTGGAAATCTTTTTATGAAAAAAAAACCTGACTATGAAAATTACTAAAATACCCTTAGTGGTGAAATTACAAAATTGCCCCTAACCAACAAAATTACCAGAATGACCCTGATCTTCAAAATTTTGCAACATCACTATTTTGGAAAGTGCAATTATCAAAAAGAGCCCTCAAAGTTTTACAACTTTTGAAATACCCCTGATTTGTTAAATTTTACAAATTCACCTTGATTTGTGAGAAATCACCAAAATACCCCTGAGGTCTAAAATTACCAAAACACCCCCGGATTTCAAAATTTTTCAAAATACCCAGAATTTAAGAGTTCCAAAATAATTTTGACAAAATCATCGAGAACTTTTATTTTGAAAATTACAAAAATATCCACATAGGACAAATTACAAAATACCCACAGGTAGTGGAAAAACAATCACAATGAAAACTACAACGTCTCTTTGAATGAATGAATGGAAAACTATGTGCATGTATGATTTGAAAGAACCACTCCTAAAACTTACATCATAAAATTTCTTCGCGGATAATCAAGTGAAATACTAATGCATAAAATTCTTAAGCAGATAAATGCAATCGTTAGAAATGAGTACAAGAGGTCATGGACGTCAGCCCGTGGTCGCTGATAGAGGTAGGATGACCTTGTCCAGAGCCGGAGGTCCGGACATGGGTGCGAAATGAGATCTTTGGATTTGCCGGTGGCAAAAATTGAGTTCCAAGATCAGACCGGTGAAAATGATGTAGTATCTCAAGCTATATTACGGGTATTGGAATGAGTTCTTTGAAATTTGGCGTGGTCTGTGGAGCCCGTAAATCGTGGTTGAGCGACTCTGGGCTAACGGAGCAGAAGTATTTAGGGGAGTTTCGGAGTGGCACCCAGTGCAGTGGAGTACTAGTTGGAAGCAACAGAAAGGATCATGGATGATCTAGATTTCATAACTGAGGAGAATTTGAAGGGCATAATATCTCTGCTTCGGGATGAGTCATACCAGTGGTGGCTCACTGTAAGGGATGGAACGGTGGCAAAAAATCTCACCTGGGAATTCTTCAAGAATGCCTACCAAAAGAAGTATATCGAAACTAGTTACGTGGATGCACAGCAGAAGGCTTCCTGAACATGGTTCAAGGCAATAAGACGGTGGCAGAGTATGAGGCCGAATTCCTTCGGTTGAGTAGATATGCTCGTGGTATTGTGGGTACCGCGCATGAACGCCGTGTTAGATTCGAGGACGAATTTGAGAGATGAGTGAGGATGATGATAGCTCCACAACAGAGCGGAGTTATTTGTCCTAGTGGAGAAATCGAAGGTTCTTTGAAGGGTAAGACAATCGGTTAGAGCGGAACCAAGATCAGAATTAGAATAAGAGGAGCTCCAAACCTTCAAAGTTTTCTGGTAATCAGCAAAAGAGGACGAGGTTTGGTGGGTCGGATCAAGCTGCTAGGCCTGCTGCTGCTGCTAATACTCAATGGTCGCCATGGTGTGCTAGGTGTGGCAAGTCTCACACGGGGGAATGTTGGAATGGTAATCAGGGATGTTTCGAGTGTGGGTCCTTGGAGCATCGAGTTAGAGACTGTCCGAAGAAAGTAGCTAGACTGAGATCTGAGGGACAGGATCGTGCACCGAATAGAAGGGATAACCAACAGCCTCAAAGGGTCGTGGTGCAGGAAGAGGAGGTAATGGTGCTGGAAGAGGTCGTGGGGCACCGAGGGGAGGTACCGGTGGTACTAAAGCTAGGCAGCCTGGTCTAGTCTATACCGCGAGGCGTCAAGAGGAGGGCGACGCACCGGACGTCATAATCGTATGTTCCTGATCTTTGGTGTGCCCTATAATACTTTGATTGACATTGGCTCAACCCACTCGTATATTGCTAGTAGCATAGTGGAAACTCTGCATCTAGACTCTGAGCTTACTTTTAGGAAGATGACTGTATTAAGCCCCCTAGGTCACTCTATAGAAGTAAGTAAACTCTATAGGAACGTACCCCTAGAACTCCAAAGGGTCATGTTCTTGGCTGATTTGATGGAACTATCGTTCCGAGAGTTTGACCTAATTCTCGGGATGGATTGGCTAGTGAAGTATCAGGCTAACCTGGATTGCGCAGCTAAGCTCATGGTAGTAAAGACCGTGGAAGGTGATGAGATGGTGATGATAGGTAAAAGGAGAGATTACCTGTCTAATCTGGTCTCTGCGTTGGAGGCAGAAAGGATGGTTAGGAAGGGTTGTGAAGCTTATATGGTGCATGTCTGTGACTTGAAAGCTAAGGATGTTGCTGTGGGAGATGTCCGGACTGTAAGAGACTATGTTGATGTGTTCTTAGAGGAGCTTCCGGGTCTACCTCTGGATCGCGAGGTTGAATTTGGTATAGATCTGTTACCCGAAACCGCGCCTATATCTATAGCTCCGTATCGGATGGCGCCGAAAGAATTGGTAGAGTTGAAGGCGCAGATTCAGGAATTGTTGGATAGAGGGTTCATCCGACCAAGTGTATCGCCTTGGGGAGCTCCAGTGCGGTTTGTCAAGAAGAAAGATGGGACATTGAGGATGTGTATAGACTATAGGCAACTAAACAAGTTGACAATAAAGAACCGATATCCTTTGCCCAGGATTGACGATCTGTTCGATCAGCTCAAAGGAGCATCGGTGTTCTCTAAGGTTAACCTTAGGTCAGGGTACCATCAGCTTAAGGTGAAAGAGGCTGATGTCCACAAAACGACATTCCGTACTTGGTATGGACACTATGAGTTTCTGGTAATGCTTTTGGGTTGATGAATGCACCGGCCACGTTTATGGACATGATGAACCAGGTATTCCAACCCTATCTGGATCGGTTCGTTGTGGTCTTCATAGACGACATTTTGGTGTACTCGAAGTCGGAAGAGGAGCATGACACACATCTTTATGTGGTTCTACAAGTTCTAAGGGAGAAACAGTTGTACGCCAAATTCAGCAAATGTGAGTTTTGGCTTAAGGAGGTAACTTTTTAGGACATGTTGTTTCAGCCGAGAGAATCAGGGTGGATCCCCGTAAGATTGAGGCGGTGTTGGAGTGGAAGCCACCAAAGTCGATTCTGAAATTGAGTTTTCTTGGGTTGGCGGGGATATTAGAAGATTTGTGGAAAATTTCTCCTTAATCGCACCAGATTGAATAATTTGTTGAGAAAAGGGTTCCATTTGTGTAATGAGAAGCGACAGAGAGTTTTGATAAGTGAAGAGGATTACGACAGAGGCACCGGTGTTAATTGACTGAGGTAGGAAAGGAGTTCACCGTATATTGCGATGCATCACATACTGGTTTAGGGTGTGTGTTGATGCAAGAAGGGAAGGTGGTCACTTATGCACCACGACAGTTGAGGCCTCACGAAGTTAACTATCCAACACATGATTTAGAATTGGCGGCAGTAGTTTTTGCCTTGAAGATTTGGAGGCACTATCTGTACGGGGAGAAGTCGATGGTGTACACAGATCATAAAAGTCTGAAGTACCTCCTGACTCAGAAAGATTTAAACCTGAGGCAGCAGAGGTGGATTGAGTTGTTGAAGGACTACGACTGCTCAATCGAATACCATCTGGGGAAGGCTAATGTGGTAGCTGATGCATTGAGCCGAAAGGTGTTAGCGGATTTGCGAGCAATATTTGCTCATCTAAGTCTCTATGAGGATGAGAGCCTTTTGGCAGAGTTGCAAGTGAAGCCGTCTTGGATTAATGTGGTTAAGGAAAGGCAGATGACTGATGAAGCTTTGATTACTCGAAGGTTGCAAGTACATAGTGGTGAGGCCGAAGGTTTCAGTTTGAGCTGTGATGGAGTGTTGAACTTTCAGGGGAGAATATGCATGCCTAAGGATGATGATTTGAGGCAGCAAATCCTTAAAGAAGCTCATAGCAGTGCGTACGCTATGCACCTGGGAAGCAGTAAGATGTATCGAGATTTAAGGGAGCAGTTTTGGTGGCCGGGTCTTAAGCGGGAAGTGACCGAGTTGGTAGGCAAGTGTCTGACATACCAGCAAGTCAAGGCTGAGCATCAATTGCCATCAGGGCTGTTACGGCCAGTAAAGATCCCACAGTGCAAGTGGGAGGAGATTACTATGGATTTCGTAAGTGGGCTTCCTCTTACGCCCAGTAAGAAAGATGTAGTTTGGGTGGTAGTAGACCGGTTGACTAAGTCGGCCCATTTCATACCGGTAAGGGTTGACTACTCGCTTCAAAGATTAGCCAAGTTATACATCGCAGAGATAGTACGGTTGCATGGAGTTCTGTGTCCATTATTTCGGATGGGGATCCTCGGTTCACGTCGAGATTCTGGAAGGCCTTACATCAGGAGTTAGGCACGAAGTTAAATTTCAGCACGGCTTTTCATCCGCAGTCTGATGGACAATCTGAGAGGGTTATCAAGTATTGGAAGAAATGCTAAGGGGCTGTGTTTTAGACTTTCGTGGTAGTTGGGGGGAGTACCTACCTTTGGCAGAGTTCACTTATAACAATAGTTATCAAGCGAGTATTCAGATGGCACCGTATGAGGCGCTGTATGGTCGAAAATGTCGTACTCCTACCTGTTGGACAGAACTAGGAGAACGTCGGATGTTGGGTTCGGAGTTAGTTGCAGAGACAGAGGATAAGGTGAAAGTAATTCGGGCTCGTCTTAAGGAGGCATTAGGCGGCGTAAATCCTACCGATCTTAAGCGAGAGAGGTTGAATATGCGATGGGTGATAAGGTCTTCTTGAAGGTATCACCTTGGAAGAAGGTCTTGAGGTTTTTGGAAGGGCAAGCTAAGCCCTAGATTCATCGGACCGTACACGGTGTTGAAACGCGTGGGACCGGTAGCTTACCAACTCAAGTTGCCGGCAGAATTGAGCCAGATCCATGATGTCTTCCATGTTTTGATGTTGAGGTGCTATCGATCAAATCCCTCACACGTGGTGCCGGTTGAGGAAATTGAAGTGAATCCGGACTTGTCTTTCGAGGAGGAGCCAGTACAAATCTTGGATCGCGATGTCAAAGTTCTACGTAGGAAGTCAGTGCCTTTGGTAAAGGTGTTATGGCAAAACCATGGTACGGAGGAGGCCACATGGGAACCCGAGGATGTGATCTGTAGCAATACCTGACTCTTGATCCGGTAATTTTGAGGCCGAAATTCTTTTTAAGGGGGGTAGAACTGTAACACCCTAAATTAGGGGTTGTTTGTAATTTAATTAATTTCTCATGTGTGCTTGAAGAAATAAATACTATGATTTTATTTGGCATGTTTTAGGGTTTAGAAATAACCCCGAGCTAGGCCTGACTTACGGCTAAGAATTTATTTTTTGTATGTAAAAGGAGGGAGCTAGGTGAGATAGGGCTTAAATAAAATTTTGGGAGAAACACGACACAAAGAATAGCTTGGCTAAGTGGCTTACATGCGCCACTTAGGTGCTATGAAGGTGGCGTCAAAGGGAGCTTCAAGGGAGGAGGTTCGAGTCTTGGGAGTTACAAGGGGATGCATTTTTATTTTGGGCTTTTTGGGACGTTAAAGAAAGGGGCTAAGTTGGAAAGCCTTAACAGATTTTGTGGGTAAGGAATGGACATGAAAGTCGATTTGGTGGAGTGGCTTGGGGTGCCACTTAAGGGCCTTGGTGTGTGGACTTGAGTTCGAGTCATGATGGACGCAAGGAATGTGTTTTATTTTTGGGCTTTTGGCGTTAAAGGAAAGAGGGCCAGGTAGAAGGCTTTAAAATTAAATGAGGAGGCTTTATGACATGAAAGTCAATTGGGAGAAATGGCATGTGGCGTTTAAGAGGGCTGCGGCAGTATGCTTCCACCAGGTCCTGTGTTCGAACCAAGTATATAGCAGTAGTTGGGTTTTTATTTTTTTGGAAGATGGCGTGAAGAGGGGGAGGTGATGGCCCAATTATGGACTCTTTAAGTGATGAGATTAAGCTTAAATTTTTGCATATTTTCGGCTGGAAGAGTTGTGATGGTATTTTATATTTTATTTTATTTGCTTAAAGAGGAGATTAAGGGATAATTAAAAGATAAAGATTTATCCCATGGGGAGCAATGGCCGAAATAGGGACTCTAGGGGCTTGAGTTTCAGTTTTTGAAGGAGTTATAGGGAGTAGTTTTGGCTAGCACATGATACTTTTATTTTTCTTTCATTGTTACTCAAACCGAAACTCCTCCTTTGCTACCTTTCGGTTTCTTTTCTTTGAAGCATACCATAGTCCTTGTGCCGAAAACCCTTCCTCCATCCTTGCCGAAGTTCCCTAAGTCTTTCATCTCTTCTCTTACTATTAAGGCCTACCCCATATTTTCTTCTTTCTCTTGAGCGAATCCCTTAAAGAAAGGTGTTGTCTCACTTTCGGTTCTTTTCTCCTCTTCAAGGGTAGCCGAACCTCCTCACAACACCAAGTGGTGCTGACTTGTGATGTTAAGGGCTGATATAATTATCAAGGTAAGGGGCAATATCCTCTTTTAGGTTCAAGGTTATGGCCGAATGGCCTAAGACTCTTACTAATGTGCTTAAACCGATTGTAGGAAAGCCATATCCGATTGAAGGAAGCTTTCGGGATTTGATAAGTGGGGTAAGTGAATAAGTTACATTCGGCCAAGGGCCATTTGTTAAAAAGTTTATGTTTAAATGCCGAAACTAATGTGTGCCATGGATTTAGGGGCTAATTAAGGCTTCGGGATTTGTTTGGAAACCAAATCCGTTTAAGGTAAGAGCCCTTGGTATTAAGTTGTTATGGCCGAATAGGCCTTTGGTATTAACATTGATAATTGGCCGAATATAGGGTCAAGATCTAGTAACGTAGATCGGATCTTCGGGATCTAGGGATTTTGGTAGTGACAGGTGTGTAAACTCTTTACCCACTTTATTAGTGAACTTGCTATATTGTTGCCTTGTTAATAATTATTGTAGTGATCTATGATATATGCTTGTGGGCTTAAGCATGGATTTCGGGTAAGTCCCTATACGTGATCTATTGATATATGATTTTGCATGCCATCACATGCTGTTACATGCTATGCCTAAATACATGATATATGATAAGTGATTTGTAAGCATGATGATGGTGGGATTGATGAGAGGAGGGGGATGATTTTTATGGACTGTCACCAGTGGTTTTGACCACAAGATGGGTTGGCCCCATCAGATTTATTGTGACTTTGGTCACTAGTGGTTTTGACCACACCGATGATAATTGTGACTAAGTCCCAATGGTTTGGTACCACCAGTGGTTTTGACCACATTATGATATTTGTGACCTATGGTCATCAGTGGTTTTGACCACACGATGGGTTGGCCCCATCATTTATTTTGTGACACTAGTCACTAGTGGTTTTGACCACAAGTGGTTTTGACCACACGGGTAGAAAAGGAGTATGGATGGTTAGTTGGGTTGCATGTGCATGTTTATTAATGATTTGTGTATGAGTTACGTTTTCGGGTGGGGGATTTACACACTGAGTCTTGGTGACTCACCCCTTCCCTTACTATTTTGCAGATGAGTAGATCGCGGAGATGGGCGTGAGAGGACTCGAGGCAACCATGCTTATCGTTGGATTTAAACTTATTTTGTTATAGATAATATTACTTATTTCCTAAGTCATTTTATTTTGGGATTGTAATAAGGCCGCTAGTTATTATTTGGATGTTATTTTATTTTACTTATGTTTTGGTACAAATAAATTTACAAATGATATGTAAACCGGTTAAAAGTAATTTTTCAAACTTAATAAACTTCCACGGGTTTTCAAATATGTTACCATCGGGTAACAAAAATAAACCAAGTCAACTACAACTTTGACGATTTTAAAATGTTATACGATCCAACGTTTTCAAAAGGGTTTATCAATACAACTATGTTTATAAAAAGCCCAACTGAGTTTTCAAACACCGTTTTAATACCCTTTAACAAAGTTTCACCAGACAAGATTCAAACCATTTACTCCGTGACATACCAGATCCGGTCAGGACTCATGGGCCGGGTTTGGGGTGTTACATTAGATGTCATTGCTTTAAGGCAAATATTATGTTGTTACCATTTGATGAATTTGACCTCATTCTTGGTATGGACTGGTTGACTACTCATAATGTAATTATAAATTGTGGGAAGAAATACTTTGAGATGAGATGTGAGAATGAGGATACTCTTCATGTAGAATCAGATGAACAAGATGGATTACTGGTAGTGATATCTCACATGACGACACAGAGTTATATAAGAGAAGGGTATGAAGCATATTTAGACTTTGTGATGAATGATAAAGAGATAGAGTTAAAGATCTAGTCAGTGCCAATAGTATGTGAGTATGTGGATGTTTTTCCTAAAGAATTACCAGGATTACCACCAGTTAGAGAAGTTGAGTTTGGCATTGAGCTAGCTCCCGATACTGTACCAATATCCATTACTCCTTATAGAATGGTTCCAACAGAGTTGAAAGAGTTGAAATTCTGAGTTGCAAGAGTTGTGAGCAAAGGCTTTGTAAGATCAAGTTGTTCACCATGGGCGCTCCGAATTTATTTGTGAAAAAGAAAGATGGCACCATAAGATTATGCATTGATTACCGTCAGCTTAATAAAGTGACAGTAAAGAACAAGTATCCATTGCCTAGGATCGACGATTTGTTTGATCAATTGGGAGGAGCGACTGTATCCTCCAAAATAGACTTGAGATCAGGGTACTACCAGTTGAGAGTGAAGGATTCAGATGTATCCAAGACTGCCTTTCGAACAAGATATGGGCATTATGAATTTTTAGTCATGCCCTTTGGGTTGACCAATGCTCCTACGGTATTCATGGACTTAATGAACCGCATTTTTAGACCATACCTTGATAAGTTTTTAGTCATTTTTATTGACGACATCTTGGTTTATTCAGAGCGAGAATGAACATGCTAATCATCTACGGATAGTTTCTGAGACTCTTGAGAAAATCAATTGTATGCCAAATTTAGTAAAAGTGAATTTTGGCTCAAGGAAGTGGGATTCCTGGGACATATTGTCTCAAGAGATGGAGTCTGAGTAGATCCAAGTAAGATCTCAGCTATAATAAACTGGAAACCACCGAAGAACATCACTAAGATTAGAAGTTTTCTGGGCCTAGCCGGCTAATGTAGATGATTTGTCAATGGTTTTTTATAATTGCAACCCCGATGACTAAATTTTTACAGAAGAACATGAAGTTTGAGTGGTCAAAAAGATGGCAACAAAGTTTTGAAAAGTTGAAAGCAATGCTGACAGAAGCTCTAGTCTTAGTACAACCCGAATTAGGGAAAGAATTTGTAGTCTACAGCGATGCATCCTTAAATGGATTGGGCTGTGTACTCATGCAAGAAGGCAAAGTGATTGCTTATGCCTCAAGACAGTTAAAACCTCATGAGAAGAATTATCCGACGCATGACCTAGAATTGGCTGCCATAGTCTTCGCATTGAAGACCTAGAGACAACATTTATACGGTGAACGATGTCAAATTTTTACCGATCACAAAATTTTGAAGTACTTGATGACGCAGAAAGAGTTGAACTTAAGACAAAGAAGATGGTTAGAGTTGATAAAAGTCTATGAGTTGGTCATCGACTACCATCCAGGAAAGGCGAATGTAGTCGCCGATGCTTTGAGTAGGAAGTCTTTGTTTATTTTAAGAGCATTAAATTCAAGGATATCCTTATCTGACAATGGCTCCATTTTAGCTGAGTTAAGAGCTAGACCAATGTTTCATCAAGAGATCTTTGAAGCTCAGAAAGAAGATAGTGAGTTGCACGTCAAGAGAGCTCAATGCGAGTCAGATGCTGAATCTGACTTTCAGATTAATTATGATGTATACTTGATGTTCAGAGATAGAGTTTGTGTTTCGAGAAAAGAGGAGCTTATACAGAGAATTTTGTATGAAGCACGTAACGGGTGTTTATCTGTACATCCGGGTAGCACCAAGATGTATAATGATCTAAAGCAACAGTATTGGTTCCAAAAATGAAGAAAGACATTTCAGAATTTGTTACCAAGTGCATGATTTATTAGCAAGTAAAGACTGAACACCAAGTACCTTCGGATTTACTTCAACCTATCTTGATTCCTGAGTGGAAATGGGACCGTATCACCATGGATTTTGTAACGGGTTTACCGTTGTCTCTGAGCAAGAAAGATGCTGTTTAGGTAGTGGTTGATAGACTTACAAAGTCAGCCCACTTTATAGCTGTACGAGTGGATTACTCCCTAGACAAGTTGGAAAACTTGTATGTTTCAGAAATAGTAAGACTTCACAGAGTATCCTTATCGATCATATCGGATAGAGATCCAAGATTCACATCCAAATTCTGTAAGAAGTTGCAAGAAGCTTTGGGTACAAAATTGAGTTTTAGCACAGGTTTTCACCCTCAAACTGACAGTTAGTCAGAGAGGCTAATTCAAGTACTCGAGGACATGCTCAGATGTTGTGTTTTGGAATTCCAAGGCAGTTGGGAAAAGTTTCTCCCATTGGTAGAATTTGCCTATAATAATAGCTTTCAGTTGAGCTTAAAGATGGCGCCTAATGAGGCCCTATATGGGCGTACGTGCAGAACTCCCTTGTTTTGAACTCAAGGAGAATCAAATTCACGGGGTTGATTTGGTTAAAGAAGCTGAAGAGAAAGTGAAAGTAATTCGAGAATGTTTAAAAGCTGCCTCAGACAGACAAAAATCCTATTCAGATTTAAAGAGAAAAGAGATCGAGTACCAAGTTGGGATAAAGTCTTTTTGAAAGTATCACCGTGGAGAAAAGTTCTTAGATTTGGCCGTAAAGGTAAGTTAAGTCCATATTTCATTGGACCTTACAAGGTTACGGAGAGAATTGGGCTGGTAGCTTACCGTTTGGCTTTGCCATCAGAATTAGAGAAGATACATGATGTGTTTCATGTGTCAATGTTACTACGCTACAAATCAGACCCTTCGCATGTAATTACCCCTTCAGAAATAGAGATTCATCCCGACATGACTTATGGTGAAGAACCAGTCAATATTTTGGCTCGTGAAGTTAAGTAACTAAGAAATAAGAGTATTGCCTTAATAAAGGTATTATGGCAAAGGCACAGAATCGAAGAAGCTACATGGGAATCAAAAGAGAGTATGAGAAATCAAGATATCAAACCTTTTCTTGGTAAGATTTTCGAGGACAAAAATCCCTAAGGGGGAGAATTGTAACAGCCCGATTTAGGGCCTAGTCGGGATAATGGTGCGAGGACACGAACCCAAGGTGAAATTATGAGTTTTCCAGGTTTATGCCATGTTTGCATGCTAGTGTGAAAGTTTTGTAAAACAATTTTATTAAGTTGAGGTCAATTTTATTAAAGTCAAAGCTCACAACACACTATCAACTCTTATTTTGGTATAGCCAAGTTACTTTACTAAGTATGGCATGTATAGGAAACATTCATTTTGTGGACATGTTTCAAGAAGGGCCTTTATAAAGGCTATCAAATTTATTATTATTTTGTATATGGCTAAGTGATTGGCCAAATTTGACTAAGCATGTATGTTTATTGAGATCAATGAAGCATGTAGTATTATTCATAAAATTGGGTTGTTATTGCATCGTTGAATTGTGTATGGATATGATCTTCATTTCAGGGTGGCTAACGGCTTGGTAAATAGCTTGTAAGTGCCCACGGTTGGACACACGGGCGTGTGTCAAGACCGTGTTAACCCTGCACCTTAGTATTATTAATCAGAATAGGCCACGGGCAAATCCCACGACCGTGTGTGTGTGTGCCGTGTAAGACACACGGTTTGGACATGGGCATGTTCCCAGACCGTGTTGATTTAGTCAGTATATCAAGGATTAGCACACGGTCTAAGCCCACGGGCGTGTCATGGCCTTGTGAAATTAGTCAGTAGCCTCCTATGGTTTAAAGACACGGGTGTGTCTAAGCCCTGTGGAAATAGTCAGTAGATCCCCACAGTTTGAGGGCATGGGCATGCTTAAGGATACACGGGCATGTTCCAAGTCACACAGGCATGTGAACCCTTCTTCAAAAAAATGATTTAATTGATTTAGTTCCGAAAGTTTTTAGACATGAGTTTAAGGCCTCGTAGGCCCTTGTAACGTATGTGTTGACTAAGAAAGCGAATTTTTTAAGTCGAAATGAAATTTTATGGCCTATAGGTACATGTTTAAGTGAGCTCAAGCATGGTAATGTCTCATATCCAAACCTAGCCTCGATCTTAGGTATGGGTCGTTACAACCCTAAATATATGTTTTTGGATTGAATTGAATGTTTTGGTGAATAAAAAGGGGTTAAATTTGAATATGTATAGATCAAGAACCGAATAAAATGGACTTAGATCATGGGAAATCAAATGTAATCGAGTAGCCGCATCAGTTTCTGTTAAACTGAACTCAAGGTAAGTCGATATACAAATAAACATATTTGAATTGATTTATTTGTGAATATATGAAATTTGAATTGCTATGAATGATACTCGAAATGATGAATATATGGATTCCGAGAAAGTATTGAGAAATAGTCAATATCCGAGAAGTCCCGTATGAACCTAGGAATAGATAGGAATTATGTATGTCATGACATAGGTGTTCGTTATGTGATATCATGCAAGACCACGTCTGGGACGTTGGCATTGATTTGATATTTCGTGTACGACCACGTCTGGGACGTTGGCACCGATATGAGATTTATGTGTAATACTATGTCCGGGACATTGGCATCATATTGATCCGTGTAAAACCCTATCTGGGATAGTGGCATTGATATTTGATTACATGTAAGACCACTTATGGGATGTTGGCATTGTACGGCTATTCCGAGCATTCTAAGTATCTTATTAGATTCTGAACGGTTCAATGGGCAAATCTGAGAAATGAACGACTATGTGATTTGTATATTTGTTTCAGGTACGTTTGAAAAGTACACTATGTGTGTACGAAAGGTAAGTGTCTATATGAACTTACTAATATAAATATGTGTATTGAAATGATGAGATAATATGTGAAGATATGTTTGAATGAGCTATGTGTAAATGTGATATTTGAGTTGAAGAATGTGGTAAGATATGGCTAAGCATATGAGCCAAAGGATATGTGATGAACTTGCTATGAGAACTATAAATATCATTGTATCAATATGTTTATGTGCATTTTTATGCTAAATTTATTTGTATATGGCTTACTAAGCTTTTGAAAGCTTACTCTATGTGTGTTTGCTCTGTTTTACAGATCATTAAAGCTACGAGAGGCTCGGGGACCGTCGGGGATCGTTATCACACTGCTCAAACTTATTTTGGTATTTTGAAAATGTATATATAGCTAAATATGGCATGTATAGGCTAGTTATTTTGGTATAAGTTGGAAAAATGAAATTAGCTATGTTATGTGGCTAGTTATATGTTGGTATCATGGATTTGTGAATGTGGAATCTGATGTTGGTTTTGCTATGAATAAATGTCCATGAAATGGTCAAAATTGTGGTAAGTAAATTGATGCTATAAGAGCACATATATGGAATCGATGAGATGTTTATAGGTATGGTAAGATGTGAATGTGCCATGCATGGTTATACATGTGAATTGGTTGTGCAAATTAGTTTATAAATTGGCATGATTGGAAATGAAATTGAATATGGAGAATTGTTAATTATTTGACATGTCTTTGGTTGTCAAATGTTCATGAAATGAATTGGTATGTTGCTTGTAGGGTTGACCTTAATGTAGGCGGCAATTTGGCCTTACATATGGCCTATTTTGCATACACTGTTGTGGTACACGGGCGTGCCAGGTGGCCATGTGAATAAGTCAGTAGCTACCCTAATTTTACACGGCCATGGCACACGGGCGTGTGTAGTGGCCGTGTGAATAAGTCAGTATACATGCTCTATTTTGGCACAGCCAGGATAGATGGGTGTGTCTGGTAGCCGTGGGAGGCACACGGGCGTGTGACCTCTATAACTTAGAAAAGTTTTAAATTTTTGAGAAATTCCATATTTGTTCGATTTAGTCCCTACACTATTCTAAAGCATGATTAAGGTCTCGTTGACCTACAAAGGGGACACTTTGATTGCAATTGATGAATTGTATTATGAAATGTCTGTAAAAGTTTTTGTTCTAACCGGTAATACCTTTAACCCTAATTTGGCGACGGTTACGGGTTAGGGGTGTTACAATTTTGGCTTGCAATTATAGTATCCTTGTTGAAAGTGTAACATCCCTTACCTGTGTCTGACACTGGGACAGGATACGAGGCATTACTGGACTTAAACAAAAACAATTATTCAAAACCGGGCTACAAAATCTCATTTAATTTAAAATTTCTCATTCACATGCAAATCGCCCCTTATATGGGCCCACGAGGCCCAAAACATACATTGGGAACTTTTCAGGACTAAACCAACAACTTAGGAAAGTTTAAGAAGACTTAGAAAATTTTTCATCAAAACAGGGTTACACGCTCGTGTGGCTAGGGACACGCCCGTGTGGGTAGGTCGTCTGGTCACACACGCCCATTTCTTCAGCCCGTGTAACTCTCTGTTTATGACATCATCAACAAAATAGGGTCACACAGCCAAGTCACACGCTCGTGTGCTTAGGCCGTGTGGTGAATTAAATTCCGAAAAATAGATGCAGGCTTCACATGCCCGGGGCACACACCAATCTCCTGGGGCCGTATCCTCCACACGGTCGTGTCTCTGCCCGAGTGGCCAAGAAAATGGCTATTTACCCAACCATTTGGCACTCTCATTTGCACATACCTAAATACAACTTCAATCCATCCATGCAAAATACATATAACCACATCACATGAAAGCTTTAGTGTAAGCACACACACATATATATATATATATATATAGGCATTACAACTCATTAACTAATATGAGATATATCCCATATATCATATTACCATTATGAACCAACACATTTGGCCGAATCAAATGACACATACACAATTGAATAAGTCCCTATACATGTCATAAACTCAAAGGGTTTTGCATTCACTTATAACCAGCATGATAGCTTGATAATGTGATAGCATCTCCAGCGATCTCCAACTCAAGCTAGCATAAAACCCTATAAGATATGAGAAAGGAGGGGGAGTAAGCTAAAAATATTAGTAAGTACGTATGTAAATAATAAAAAATTGATTATCATGCTTCTAACAATCCTTAATATAAGCTCTCAAGATAATACCATCATTATTGTAGAAAATTTCACAATTCATTTATGTTCATCTTGAGCTGTCTACTCGAGTTACAGTCACTAAATTAATTTTATCCAGAGCTAAAAAACTCCAAATTAGGATCCAAAAATTTTCCCTGAAACTATACTCTGATCTCTTCTTACCTTAAAATTTCCAGAATTTTTGGTTTAGCCAATCAGTATAGTTTATTCTTTAAAGTCTCCCGTATTTCTCTGTCCTACAGTTCTGACCCCTCTTCACTAAAAATTTATTTTCTTGTGGTATAGAACTTGAATGGCATTTCCATTTGTTTATATTGAAAATAGACTCATTAATAAATTCAATTATATAAATTTTATCCCTTGATTATTTTTGTACAATGTTTAATGAATTTCTCAAGTCGAAAAAGGGGATTTCGAAATCACACTGCCCTATCTTATAAAAATTCAAATATCTCATAATATGAATTTTTTTTGCTTACATTGTTTCTTTTATTCGAAAATGGACTCAATAAGATTTAATTTAATATCTTATTCAACTACTAATTCAATTTTCACAACTTCTTGTGAATTTCAAATTGATACAACCGTTGCAGTACAAACTGTTTTATTGCTAATTTTACTCTATCATGTTTTCTTTGTATTAATTCTCATTTACTCACACACGACACTAAAATATATCCATAGTTAGCCATGCAAACATGATAGTCATCACCAAATATTTACAAGCCATTCATTGGCAAATTTAACCTATACATCAACAACGAAGACTTGAACATTTCATTTTTCAATTTAATTTGGCTTAAAAGCCTCACACATGATCATCATCAAATCTTATCATGTATCCATTCATCATGAATGTAGATCATTAATCACAAGGATATCAATATTTCACAAGTATAACTTATTCGTGTACATTCCTCCCAAGAATTTATCATACACCGAATTCACTTTATATGAGTTCTATGTACGTACCTGTACCTCTTGTAACATAGTCACTTACTTTCTCATTTTTAACGTACCCATTGAACCACTCGGAATGCTAAAAGATACTCGGGAATCACATACATATAGTACCATATCAACGCCATATCCCCGATATGGTCTTACTGTAAGAGTATGCCCAAAGATCAATCATGAGATGGTTGTAATAACATACTTGATTTACCATGTTTATTAATATAAAGCGTTGTCATTATTATTTGTTTTTCATACGTGTGTACAAATAAACATTTTATAATAATGTCACGAGAATAATATAATTATTCTTAAAATATCCTTAGTCAAGTATTATTGTTGACTAGGACAACAATAATGCATTAAGACTAACATGTAGTTGATTGATGATAAAGAGTTATCATTGATATGGAGTGTCAAAATCAATGCATGAATATGTGTGTTAGAGAACAACATATTGGGTGACCGCTATGAGTATGTTTCTTGGATTATTATGTAATTGTCACAACATTACTCATAGTGATTAATATGTATATGATCCTTAGACTTGAGATAATCATTATCCCAACATCGTGAGTCGTATATTTTGATACGATCAAACGTATAATCAGAATCGGGTTGTTCTATAAAGGCGATGTTGGATATATCACAATCAATGTAGAGGATATTGTTGATCAATATAGGATAAGTCCTCCCACATAATGGGAGTAATATCTTAGGCCACTTGATTGAGTGAGACTAGAAATGCATGGCCATGCTCAAATAAGTTGACATGAGATGTCATACTAATTTGTATATCATAGTCTACTCAAGATATCAAGAAACATGGGATGGACTATACAAGTGTGACTATTCCATGACTTGTATCTATTCCGAGATAAAGGACTTAAGGATTAATGCATGAAAAGTTAATCACAAAAGTTATGTCGAATCATGACTTCTTGTATCTTAGGTAGCAATGATGCATTGCTAGATGCCACTCATTGTTTGTGACATTAGAATCGTTCTAGTATTACTACTAACGTTACAAGAACCTCTGAGGTCACACCTATGGTTGAAATGAACGGAATGAAACATAGTTGGTATTGTGTTTGATTGTCACATGAATTAAATTAATTAAAGAATCAATTTAATTCGCAATCAAATATTGAATATATTATATGTACAAGGATGTTGTACACATAATGAGAATTAATATATGAATTTGGTTAGTATATAAATTTAAATAAATATAGTTTACGAAATCCATGTTATAATTAATGTAATTATAACTTTTGGGTATAATTAATGTAATTATAATTTTCGATTAAAACATTATTATATTTATTTAATTTTATTATTCATAAATGAAATCTTGATTATAAAAGGGTAATAAGTGAAGAAAACCCTAAGAATTTTGCTTAAAAAGGTCTAGCACCGTCAAGCAAAACACCTCTCTAAAAAATAGTTTTGGAGATTTACGCGTTCATAGTCAAACCGTGGATTACGTAGAGGCCGACATCGTAAAGGTTTTGGCTTGGTTTGACAGTAGATCAGATATCTTGTCGCCGAGGCGTCGCTATCTACTCAGATTGAAACTTTGGTAATTTTGAAACCTTTATTTCACCCCGATTCGTTCCTCACACATGGATTCATGGTTTGGATCAGGGATTAATTTTATTTCGTTGCGCCTTGGGGGTGTCGGCGTTCCAACACTTACATGAAATATCATATCGACGCCATGTCCCTGACATGGTCTTATACGAAATCACTTACTGAGCTCATTTCTCGTGAGTTTCGCATATGTACTTGTTTCACCCTATCACATAAATTTAACCCCTTTTCCATATTTAACATCAACTTTAATAATTTATTCCATTGAACCACTTGGAACATTTAAGGATACTTAGAAATTGTCATACCCATAGTAAGATGCCAATGCCATATCCCAGATATGGTCTTACATGGGATCACATGTCGATGCCAATGCCATATCCCAGATATGGTCTTATATGGGATCTCATATTGATGTCGACATCATATCCCAGATATGGTCTTACACGAGATCGTATGTCAATGCCATGCCCCAAACATGGTCTTACACGATTTCATACCGAAGCCAGGTCCTAGATGTGGTCTTACACGAAATCATTATTCGATGCTGATGCCATATCCCAGATATGGTCTTATACGGGATCTCGATTAGGTGCCAAGTCCATATCCCAAATACGGTCTTATATGGGACCTTCTTAATCGAATGTTGTGACAAGGGTATCCTTTCTATTCCTAAGGTTCAACCGGGATTCTCATTCTTTGATTCTTCGCCAAATCATCATCAATCGAATTCATAGAAACATATATATACAATTCATGCAATATCAAAATATTAAATACATAATATAATGTTGTATTATTTACACACGAACTTACCTCGATATCAAAATGGCAAAAAGGGACCTAACCGTCAGTAACTCATTTTCCCCCCATTCTAAGTTCGAACCTCATTTTCTATTATCTATAACATCACATTTAGCTTACTTATTAGTCACATTATTCATTGTGACCAAAAAGTCATACTATAGAAAAATTATGTTTTTCCCCTCAACTTTTTTATATTTACACTTTTGCCCCTAAGCTCGTAAAATGATTTTTATTCAATTTTCTTGCATTCCAGGCCTAGCCAAACCATTTTCATAACTTTAGCAGTCCCCAAATTACATTCATTCACACATTTTCATACATTTTTCAATTTTTTGCAAATTAGTCCTTTTTGTGATTTCATCGAAAATCACTTAGTAAAATTCATTTACTACACACTGAGCATTCATATTCTACCATTAGACATCAAATCACATGCATGTCATCCATGGGTAAATTTTTAAACACAAACCCTAGCTTAAAATAATGGTAGAAATAGCTAAACTGAGTTATGGGGATGTCAAAAATGTAAAGGACATTAAAAACGGGGCTTGGATGCACTTATTGTTGAGCTTGAAAGCTTGAAAACCCTATACATGGCTTCCCTGTAACGCACCGAATTTTGGCTTAGTAGAATTGGGCCTATTGGGCCTTGGGCGTAGGAGCGTTTAAAATTTTTGAGAACAAGAGAACGACACTAATGCAAGTTGGATCTATTAGGTGAGTGATTTTGGAAGGTTAGGGGGCTTCCATGAAGTCCCGGGATCAAACCTGGGCTTTAGGAAAAATTTTGGTTTTAGGTGAATAAAACCCTAGGAGTAAGTAAGTAGGCTTTAAGAATAAATTGGGGTAAAATAAGACACAAAAGGAATTATGGTCTAGTGGCAAATGATACCACATGGGAGACAAGGAAGTGACGCCATAGAGGAAGCAAGGGGTCCAAGGTTTAAGTCTGGGCGCTTGCATTTCATTTTGACCTTTTTTAAATGAACTTAGACTTTGGCCCATAGGTTTATATTTAGTTGCGCATGTTGTAAGTCAAAAAATGAGCTTGTGTTGTGGTGGCATGTAGCATATGGAGCATAGGAGAGGGCAAGGGTTCAAATCCCATTGCAAGCAAAAAGGGCTATTTATTTTGCTAAGTTGGGGCGACAGTTGGTTGTGATGGAATTAAACTTTACTGAAGGAGTGATCCCACGTCGGGAAGTTAGCATAAGGGAAGGTGAGAAGCTGGCTTTAAATAGAGCAATCTATGAGGAGAGTAAGCATACCTTGGTTGGTGTTTCGGCATAGGAGTGTTCGGAGCACGGATTAGCTTTAGATTCTTATCAGGTGTGTATTTCACACTACTCTAGCTGTAGAGCGGCAAATGCCGAAATGCACATTACAATGATGGTAGCAGAACGAGCGCATGAAGCGCGTGTGGGAGCTTCGACGCGATAGTTGAGGCCATCATGAGTGTTCTTGTGGTTTTAAGCTATTTTGGCCATGATGGGCCGAAAGGGGCCATGTGGGCCCATATGAATAAATTGTATGATTGTGTAGTAGATATTGGACTGGTCTATGTGAATCTCATATCTATGGCTAGATTTGGGCTAAATGGGCCACAGAAGCGTGTGGGACCACTTGGGCTGAGAATGGGCCTTAGGCCCATTCAAATCATTATCTCTTTTTATAATACTTAAGTCGCTCGAGGTGACTATTGACCTTCTAAGGGGTTGGCAAAATTACTGAAATACCCTCGATTTGCAAAATTATCGAAGTACCCCCGGTTTGTGAAATTATCACAGTACCCCTAATTTGCAAAATTATCGAAATACCCTCAGTTTGAAAAATTACTAAAATAACCCCGATTTGCAAAATTATCAAAATACCTTAGTTTATTAAATTACATAAATGCCTCGATTTGTAAAATCACCGAAATACCCTCGATTTACAAAATTATTGAAATACCTCTGGTTTTTGAAATTATTGAAATACCTATGGTTTGTAAAATTACCGAAATACCCCTAGTTTGTAAAATTATCGAAACACCCCTGGTTTGTAAAATTACCAAAATACCCCCAATTTATGAAATTATCGAAATACCCTCTATAGGTGAAGTTACCAAAATACCCCTGTAGGGCAGAATTATCAAAATACCCTTAAAGGGTAGGATTACCGAAATACCCCTAAAGGATAAGATTTACTGAAATACCCTTATAGGGTAAAATGACTGTATTGCCTTTGGGTTGATGGTGACTTAGATTATGAGTTGGGTGATTTGATTGGGATTGTATGGTGTGTTTTAAGCGACTTGATGGTGGTTGTATAACCTGGTATGCCTTTAAATTATGTTTAAATGTCTATTACTAAGCATGGCCATTTTGCATACACGTGTAATGATTGAGCATGACATACATGACATCTTGCCTTTGGGTTGGGTTTTTCGATTGGAATACTGATTATAGTGGCATCACCATGTATTCTGATTCTAGTGACTCAGCCTTATATATCGTTGTTAGCAACTAGGCTACACCATTGGAGAGTTTGGCTTGGTGGGTTGACATGGTCCCCACATGGAGAGCTTGGTTGGTACGGGTGGAGAGTTTGGTTGGTATGGGTTGGGTTACATGTCCATTGCATTGATATGTTATTGGGGATTAGGCCCAGATTGTTACCAAATAGGGCTTAGGCCCAGACCATTACTATATGGGCTCGGGCCCAGACTATGACCGTATCAGGGGATTACACACTGAGTTCTTGTAACTCACCCCTTTCTTTTAACCGTGCAGGTAATCCCCAACCTTAGAGGATTTAGAGTGCGGAAAACTCAGAGGTGGCCACATGTCGGATATGGTTTAAAGATTAAACTAGCGATTTTGGTTTAATTTAGTTATTTTAAAATTATTGGGTTAACAATTTTTGTAATAAGGCCATTGGGTTTTCTTTTTAACTTTTATTTGGTATTTCTTTAAATTACAAACTGCTGGTCTGTTAAACACGAGTTTTTAATACTATAATCAATATTTTCAAAATATCACGTAATCGCAAATGTTTGAATCAAACTTCTGCAACAAACAAGGTTTTAAAAAAATAATAATATTTTCACAAGGGAATGACTTTTTGTAAATTTTATTTTGTTAGTAAGCAACGAAATTCGAGGTTTTTAAATGGTAAAGAGATTTAAACACGAAGGGTTTCAATGAAAACATGGTTTTCGAAAAATACTTCAATGTGACACGCCACATTCGGGTCTAACTTTTAAGTCGAGTTTGGGGTATTACATTCCCCCGTGCTAAATTCGGCCAAGCAAGAAGATGGACAAGGGTTTTTGGCTTTTATTTTGTCTTTTAGTCCATTTAATTACTAAAATGCCCCTAACTTAAAAATATCCTATTTCACTTATCTCATGTCCATTTTTGTCCAAAAATTTATCCAATCTCTAAATACCATTTAAGGACATCCAATTTAAAATTTCATAGAAATTTGACACTTCTAACATGTGGAACTCAACTTTTACACTATTTACAATTTAGTCCTTCTGACTAAATTGAGGGCCCAAACATTGAAATTTTCGAATGAAATTTCACGAAATCTTTTTGTGAAATTGTAGACTATAAAAATATAATAAAAATAAGATTTCCCTTGTCAGATTTGTGGCCCCAAAACTCACTGTTGATGTGATCCCGCATCATGTTTCGCATCTCGACAACATCGAGATTGGCCTAAACTCGAAGGGCCCAAGTGCAAAATGAGATGTTTAATTTCAGCTTGTTAATAAAATGAGTTGTTGGACTTTATTTTAATTAAGTTACTTGAATAAATTACTCATCTTAGTTAATTGAGTTCATTGAGTTCATCTTAGTTAATAACTCATCTTAGATTAATAAATGAGTTATTATTGAAATTCATTTAATAAGAGACTTATTAATTAATATAGTTACTAGGATGCTTTAATGAAGCATGAGTTTAAGTTAATTTATTTCTGCTTCCATAAATTAACTAGTTGTTGCATTAATTGAAGTCTTAACTTTTAGTTCATTTAATAAAGTCTAGTATTTAATGTGTTTAAGTTAAAGTAGTGTTTAATAAGTGTTTAAATGTGATTAATTTGTTTGTTTAATGTGTTTGAATGTAGGAAGCTTTTCAGCTGAAAACCGTTACACTCAAGGATGTTACAAAGAGTTAATTTGACTTTTCAAGTGAAAACGGTTACACACATGGGGAAGCATTATTTAACATTAAAGGGAGCTGTTATGAACATTGATAGAAGCATTACATCTCCATTAATTTCGACAGTAACCTATTCATCTTTCATAACCATTTGAGGCTTAAAAGATCACACAAGAGTTACAACTTCTAATTAAGTTGCTGATGACTTTTTGGTTGATTATGGAGAACTCAAAGGATTTTGAAAAATAATTTAATTGAAGAGTTAATCACATTGAAGATGGAAGTTACATGGCTAGAATTCCAAAGGTTGAGACTCTTCATTTGTTTGGTGACTTTTCAGTTGATCATGGAAGAACTCAAGGGACACTTTTTAAGCATTCAAATACATTGAAATTAGCTCATTAGGAGTCATAAAATTACTGTTATTTGGCTGGAGGAATTCAAGAGTTTTGACCTATTGATTAGCCATTTAAAAGCATAATAAAGCTGAATTCATATGACTCTTCAACTAACCAAATGTAAACAATATATATACCTTGCTTTTAGTTTGTAAAGGACACTTTTTTGGATGCTTTATGAAATTTGTGAGTTGTCTACTCTCTTTATTCTTCAAGGTTCAAATTGACTTATCTAGTAGCTAGTGGCGTCAATCTGACTTGTTTCGAACTTATCATCCATTTGGGTGTGGCGTTCAAACCTTTATACCGAGGTTCCTATCTTGCTAGATAGTGGGTCGAGGTTCTATCCAATTCATTCATTCCTTTGAAACCTATAAGATTCGGGTCCTTAATCCTCGATTAAGGGTTCTTTCTTGTTTCAACCATAAAACCTTTTCACCTACCTAATTCTTCTTCGACCCAAGTTACTGCCATTTTACTAAAACATAACCATTTTTACTTTCTTTTAAACACATCAAACAATACTCCTTCGTAGACAATCGGACAAACTCACATCCGACTCGACTCACCCCGAGGCGGATCGTATCATTTGGTATCAGAGCTAGAAAATGAGAAGCTTTGACGATCATCGTAATTTGAAGTAGGTATGCAAAAAAAATTCAAAAAAATTCAAAAAAAAAAGTTGTATTTTATTTATTTTGTACTCATCTTTTACATTTGAAGTAAAAAAAATACGAAAAAAAAAAAAATACAAAAAAAAGAAAAAAAAAAGAAGAAGTGAAGTTTTGTAATTTTGTTAGTTTCTCCATTATTCTCCTCAAATTCTTTATTTTTTTTTTGAAACCATTACTTTTCATCTTCCTACCCTGATCATTCAAGAAGCATTTTAACCATCATTTTGTATCCCAACGCCACCATCCCCAATATATATATTTTTAGCCTACCTTTACCCAAAATGATTTTTCCTTTATTTAAACCCCTTGAAGCCGACCTACAAGTTGCTAATAAGTCTAAGGCAACCTTCCAGAATTTTGAGAGGTGGATTTGAGTTGTAAAAGGCACGAGTGACTCATTAGAAAAAAAAAGCCAAAAAAATAAATTGAGTGAAACACGAGTGTGAGTGTTCAATTTTTTTTTCTCTTCTTTCTGAGTGACTAGTGAGGATTTTGTAGTGAGGACTTTATTTTACTTAACAATTTTCCATTCAGCGATAACAATCATGTCTCACGAAGAATTTACCGAATCGAAATACCAATATTTGGTACAAGAAATGTGAAGCATGGTGAATTTGCAATTCGATAAATTGCACGAGAGATTAAATTGTGTGGACCCCTATGAACGAGTTTCTTCAACTCAAATAATGGAGCCGAGAACCCTACGGAGATATACCCCTGATTACTACTTGAAGAAGAAGACCCATCATGTTTTCTTTTCGCCATCGACTTCGAGGCAAAGAGACTTATGTTATGAATCCTATTCGAGAAGAGGGTCTGATCGAGAGTACTTATTATCAAGGAATCCAAGATGAAAAGAAGTCGATTTTAATTTTGAATCCTTCCTAGAAGATGTGTGAGATGAAAGATACACCTCTCTAAGAACTCCAAAGAAAACATCCACGGAGAGATCATCCCGAAGGATTGTTCGTGAATCATATGGAAATAATTTTTCTTCTCTTGAGCAAAATCTTAATCATTCTGATTCTTTTGTATCATTTTCATGTTGTAATGAGAAGATAAGAGAAAAAGAAATAAAAAGAAAAGAGAGAAAAGAGGCAAGTAAGAGAGAAAATGAGAGGATTTTGAAAGAGCTCGAAAAAGCCTTTGAAAAAGCCTTTGAAAAACAAAAAGAAAATGAAAAAGAAAAAGAGTTTGATCAAAATAAAAGAGTAAAAAAAGAAATTGAGGGAAAAGAAACGAGTGTTACCAAAGAAAAAGATTCGTGTGGAAAAGATGTTAGTGAGCAAGCGAGGATTGTTTCCACTAACCCACCTATTAGTTCTTCTTGTGATATCTCTTCCCAGGTTTTTAAAAATCCATGTGACCAATTTCATCTTCAATACCTTCCCAACGAGTGAAGATTTAGGTTGTTCAAGAAAGGTAAGTACGTGAATGACAACCACACACCTGTGATCAAAGGTAAGGAAGGTAAGGATTCCTTGTGCATTGAATCAAGGCCGTGTGATTTCAAAGTTGCTCATAAAGATTTTGATGACTTAATTCCTAAAAGACTTGCATCTTTTGATTTGGCTAGTCATTATCTATCTTTTGTAGTTAACACCCTTATTTTGAAAAGTGCCATGAAAAGTATTTCCCATGACATGTCTTATAACGGTAATTCTGTTGATTCTTTTGGATTGGTTCAGCCTTTGCAAATTACGAATAATTATTTTTCATTTAAAAGTTTTGACGTCTTTGAACGCATAAAATCTTTGAATTCATGTGTTAATCCTTTCTGTTTAAACATGTTTGTTCAGTTGATTTGTGATAGGTTATCACATGAAATAGTTGATCCATTTGATTATACCATTCAAGATAAACCTTTGAAATTTTGTGCAAGATTTCCATGCTTTGATCTACCTGTTCGAATGAAAATTGTGATGCAAAAATGTTCGAGTATTTGCGTATCTAAGTTTCCTTTGATGCATTTGCGTGAAAACTTATTAACATTCAAAATGCCTGTTTCATTTAGTGATTTACCTTGTTATGCCAACTTTGCATACAAGTTTGATCGAGTGAGATTGAGTCAAATAATTGTTTGGTGATGATTTTCTTGGATAACATGATGTGGACATTGAGATATAAACGATATATGTTGCCTCTTGGAATTCATGATCAAGTTCATGTTTACAAACCTGGCATTTGTTACTTTGATTCATTTTATGAAAACTTCAAGCAACTTGCATGTTGTACATCTAATTTAAGTTTGCTTGATGTTCGAACTTTAATTGAGGCAATGAAACTTAATGATTTTGGTTTCAATTCATTTTTTATTCTTAATCATATTGCTTGGCCACACATGAAATCCTTATTACATTCTGAGAAGGTAAGGTCGATTTTTTTCCTATGGACTTGAATCCAATTTCAAACATGATTTGGTTTTCCCATTTAAGTCCATCCCTCCTGTTGAAACTAACCTTTTACATTTTTGTGTACGTAACCCTTTGAAAAGCATGAGCTGTCTGTGTGCTTCATCATCAATTCAAGTTGATTGAGCTACAAAGTTTGTTTTATATTACATTTTCGAGGAGAGAAGATTTGTTCTGATTGAAAAAGGTAAAATCGAACATAAGTTTTCCTCTCCTAAAGTTCGACAAGGTAAAGTATCAAAAAATTTTCAAACAACTTTGTCAAATTCGAATGCTGCTGAAAATCTTTTTGATGCTTTGATATTTGGAAAATATTTATACCTTGATGTGGCTGATTTTTCTCCTTGGCCTTGTAATAACCTGTTTGTGTTGGAATGTAACAATGAACATAACATTAACACAAATTATGTTAGTAAACAAATGTTTAAAAGATGTTGGCCATGGCACACTTTGCATATGCAAGAAGAGGAATCGAATGAGATTCTATTTTTGATTAATCATATTGAAAAGTTTTGGATGAGGAATATTGTGTTTAATTATTTGCAAACATTCATAGCTAATTATCCTTTGATTCAACTTAGTTCTCATGTTTGCAATGATGACATAATGGAACTTTTTAGTAAATCTATGTATGCTTGTTTTGCTCAATTGAGATTTTGGTTTCATGATCAATTAAATGAATTTTCATGAATTTTTGATGCCATTTGATTGTGATTTATTTAAGTTTCTTCCTACTGAATGTGGTAATTCTTTTCTAGGATTGCGTGATATCCTTTGTTCCATTTGATCGAGGAAAGCCTCGCAAGAGGAAATATTTTCAAATAGATGAACAACCTGATTTGAGGACAAATCGTCTTCAAGAGGGAGCGTATGATGCAATCCCGGTCACATCATGTTTCCATACATCTCGACGACATCGAGATTGTCCTAAACTCGAAGGGTCCAAGTGCAAAATGAGATGTTTAATTTCATCTTGTTAATAAATTGAGTTGTTGGACTTTATTTTAATTAAGTTACTTGAATAAATTACTCATCTTAGTTAATTGAGTTCATTGAGTTCCTCTTAGTTAATAACTCATCTTAGATTAATAAATGAGTTATTATTGAACTTCATTTAATAAGAGACTTATTAATTAATCTAGTTACTAGGATGTTTTAATGAAGCATGAGTTTAAGTTAATTTATTTCTGTTTCCATAAATTCACTAGTTGCTGCATTAATTGAAGTCTTAACTTTTAGTTCATTTAATAAAGTCTAGTATTTAATGTGTTTAAGTTAAAGTAGTGTTTAATAAGTGTTTAAATGTGATTAATTTGTTTGTTTAATGTGTTTGAATGTAGGAAACTTTTCAGCTGAAAACCGTTACACTCAAGGATGTTACAAAGAGTTAATGTGACTTTTCAAGTAAAAACGGTTACACACATGGGGAAGCATTATTTAACATTAAAGGGAGCTGTTATAATCATTGATAGAAGTATTACATCTCCATTAATTTCGACAGTAGCCTATTCATCTTCCATAACCATTTGAGGCTTAAAAGATCACACAAGAGTTACAACTTCTTATTAAGTTGCTAATGACTTTTCGGTTGATTATGGAGAAGTCAAAGGATTTTGAAAAATAATTTAATTCAAAAGTTAATCACATTGAAGATGGAAGTTACATGGCTAGAATTCCAAAGGTTGAGACTCTTCATTTGTTTGGTGACTTTTCAGTTGATCATGGAAGAACTCAAGTGACACTTTTTAAGCATTCAAATACATTGAAATTAGATCATTAGGAGTCATAAAATTGCTGTTATTTGGCTGGAGGAATTCAAGAGTTTTTACCTATTGATTAGCCATTTAAATGCATAATAAAGCTGAATTCATATGATTCTTCAGCTAACCAAATGTAAACACTATATATACCTTGTTTTTAGTTTGTAGAGGACACTTTTTTGGATGCTTTATGAAATTTGTGAGTTATCTACTTTCTTTATTCTTCAAGGTTCAAATTGACTTATCTAGTAGCTAGTGGCGTCAATCTGACTTGTTTCGAACTTATCATCCATTTGGGTGTGGCGTTCAAACCTTTATACCGAGGTTCCTATCTTGCTAGATGTGGGTCGAGGTTCTATCCAATTCATCCATTCCTTTGAAACCTAGAAGATTCGGGTCCTTAATCCTATATTAAGGGTTCTTTCTTGTTTCAACCATAAAACCTTTTCATCTACCTAATTCTTCTTCAACCCAAGTTATTGCCATTTTACCAAAACATAACAATTTTTACTTTCTTTTAAACACGTCAAACAATACTCCTTCATAGACGATCGGGCAAACTCACATACGACTCGACTCACCCCAAGGCGGATCGTATCAACTGTTCTGACTAGGCCCAAAGTCAGGCTATTATAAAAAGGTTTTGTGGTTATGTTAGTATGCATATATGGTTTATGATTTTAAATGTTTTGGAATTTTGGTACTTGAATGGTATGTGTTGGAGTGGTAAAGTGAATACATGTTATGAATGACCATTTTGGTGTGTTTGAACGTAACAGCCCGATTTAGGGGCTAGTCGGGACAGTGATTTTGGAACCACTAATTTGAGGTTGAATAAAATTATTTTAATATTATTTTATATGTTATAGCATGATTATATGGGTGCATGAAAATTTTGGTGCTTTAATTTTAGCGATTGCATGCTTAATTGTGAAAAGGACTAAATCACACAAAGTGTGAAAGTTGTATTTTACAAGCTAGAGGTGCCAAATAGATATAGAATTTT
This sequence comes from Gossypium rotundifolium, assembly GCA_025506655.1. Taxonomy (NCBI): domain Eukaryota; kingdom Viridiplantae; phylum Streptophyta; class Magnoliopsida; order Malvales; family Malvaceae; genus Gossypium; species Gossypium rotundifolium. The sequence goes on from CP106726.1 coordinate 56,304,877, forward strand.
AATTGGAGGCCTTCAATGTGAAATTAGGTCATTTTAAAGGTCATAGCCGACCATAGGGGGAATAAGAGGCTTAATTTCATCAATGTTGGGTTGTGTTAGGTGATTAATGAATAAAATAAAACAAAAACAAGAAAGCTGTCACATTTTTTTATCATCCTCTTCCTCCACCAAAATTTTCAGCAATAAATAGGATTTTTTGAAGCTCAAACTTTCAACCAAGCTACCCTCTTACAAGTAAGTGATTTTGTGGCCTTTCTTCATAATATTTGTACTTTTGGAACCCCTAATGCTTAAGCTAGCTAAAGAGGGGATGATAAATCGTAAAAGTAACATATTTTAATCCCACACTTAGCATGCTTTTGGATGATTTATTTCCTGAATTGTGTAAAAAGGTGCTCTTAATCCTTTCTTTTCATGTTTTATACTCAGGAAAGCACCTAGGGATGAAAAGAACGAGAAATGGGCCTAAAACAGACCATATTGGGCCAAAGAAGAAATCGACAAGGCCTGGGCCCAAGACCACATGACTGTGCCTCCATAATTTACTCTAATATGGCCTAGACCCCAAAACACACGGGCGTGTCTCTTCAGCAGACTCGACCACGGCCTGAAATCGATTCAAACGGGCGTGTGCCATGGCCATGTCCCTACCGCAGCCAAGAGAATTTTACTTGGATTTAGATACTCGAAGGCAAAGAAACACATTCTAAAGCCTATTCAAACACCCTAATAGGAATTCCACTCAGATTAGGATACTTAGGGGCCAAATATAGCATGCCAAGAGCCTATATAAACATTCTAAGCATAACCTTCGGGGGCGATTAGCTAGGACAAGGAGCCGAGCCAGAAAGTCCTGATTTGTGGGAATCACTCGAAGATAGCCAGTTGATCTATCTCAAGAAGCCGGAATTATACTCAAGACGAAGGATCTCTCCTTCAATTCCTTCAGGGAGTTTTAGGGTTTTCTTATGTTTTGTTTTATCTTTTCTTCTGAGATATTTTCTTTTATTGTTATGAACTAAACCCTTCAAATACCTGAAGAGGATGAAACCTAAGACGAATCTTGTTATTTTTTCGAACTATATGATAAATATTTGATTTGTTCTTAATTATGTGTGTTTAATTCTTGTGTTAATATTTTTAGGATATTGATTCAAGTTGAATGTGCTTAGGTGGTGGAGCAAAAGTCCCTGTGTAAGAGTAGAACTAGCATAATTAAGCGGAGTTGATCGCGCGCCTAGAGATAGGGTGACGAGATTTTGTCGGATTAGGGTGAAACCTAATATGGGAGTCCATAGATCGAGTTAATGCGATTCTAGGGGTTTTAATTAGAAAGAGATTTTAATTAATCAACCTAGGGTTAGAAGTTATTCGCCTCGAGAGAGGGTTTAATATAAATTAGGGAATCCTACGGATCAAGTCAAGTGAATAAATCGTCTAGTTCAGAGTTAGATAACAAGTGAAGTCTAGGTGGATTCTTCCTAAGGGTATCATCTTAATCAACTGAGTTTTCCCAACAGTATTTCCCCAATTCATTCTTTTTATCTTTGCGTATTTAGCTTAGTAGTTAGTTAATTTAGATTAAACAATCAATCACTTAATATTTATGCTAAATAATAGAAAGAAGGTTAATATTAGTACTTTTAGTTTCTTTGGGTTTGACAATCCGGTCTTGCTTAAGCTATACTACTGTTCAATAGGTGCACTTGCTTTAAATCGTTGTCAGAGATAGTTTCCTGGTTCGATCATTCTCTTTATAAATTTTAAAACTCGACAAAACAACGATCAAGTTTTTGGCGCCATTGCCGGGAACTAAAATCTTAAGAAAACTTAATTTTTATTACTTTAGCCATTTTTTATTTATTTTCCACAATTGACTTTTATTTTTAGTCTTGCTAAATTTTCTTTCTTTTTCTAGCAGCTACCTCTAGTTTATGACTAGAACGAACCCGAAGGGACCACTAGTATATGACAATGATATTGAAGCTACCGCTCAAAAGAATCACAAAGAAATTGGGCGAACCCTAAATTACACAGAAGAAGAGCGAGAAGGCAGATCCAATCCTACTGAAGGGATGGTCGAGAATAATCCACCACCACAAGATGTGGCAGAAAACAATGCTCCGCGTGCTATGTATGATTATGGTAAACCTCATTTAACAGGAGCAGAATCGAGTATTGTTAGGCCTACTATAGCTTCTAATAATTTTGAATTAAATCCTAACACTATACAAATGATTCAACAATTTGTTCAATTTGATGGTTTGCAGGATGAAGACCCGAATACACATATAGCTAATTTTTTAGAGTTCTGTGATACCTTCAAAATAAATGGCGTTTCTAATGATGCCATACGTCTTCGGTTATTTCCCTTTTCATTAAGGAATAAAGCCAAGAAGTGGTTGAACTCATTACCACGAGGGTCAATCACCACATGGGATCAAATGATCGAAATTTTTTTATTACAATATTTCCCACAGGACAAAACGGCCAAATTACAAAATGATATCTCTTCTTTTGTGCAGATGGATTTAGAGACAATATACAATGCATATGAGAGATACAAGGATCTCTTCAGAAGGTGTCCGCACCATGGTTTACTATGGCTCCAAGTCCAAAATTTCTATAACGGTGTAAACCCCTCAACGAGGCAACTAATTGATCCAGCCACCAGTGGAACCTTGAACAATAGAACTCCTGAAGCAGCCTATGAGTTTATTGAAGAGATGTCACTAAATAACTATCAGTGGTAGGTTACAAGGACAAAACCAACAAAATCAGATGGATTTTTCAACCTCGACACAGTAACCATACTATAAACGTAGGTAGAAATGATGAAGAAAAAGCTTGATAGTTTGTGTTTTTCACAGGTACATCCAGCAATGCAGTGTGACGCAAGTGAAACTATGGTGAATCCTGAGTACCCACCCTACCAACCGGGCACAAAAAGTGAACAGATGAACTATATAGATAATAATTTCAGATCTTATAATAACCCTTATAGTAATACTTATAATCCCAGTTGGAGGAACCACCCAAATTTTTCATGGGGAGGTCAAGGAAATCAAAGACAACAACCCCCTCAAATTTTCCAAAATTAGCTATATCCACAAGAAAAGAAGTCGAACCTTAAAGATATGCTGACAAAATTCATGGTAGCCACAGAAAACCATTTCCAAGACACTGAGACAACACTTAAAAACCAACAAACATCGATTGAAGGGATCATGAACCAAGTTGGGGAACTTACTAAGTCAGTTGGGGAAATTACTAAGTCAGTTGGACAACTTGAAAAGTTAATTTCGAAACGACCGCAAGGGCATCTACCAAACAACACTAAGATTAACCCAAAGGAGCAAATCCAAGCCATAACAACTCAGTAAAATGTAGGGTTAGATGAACCCAATCCAATACGAAAGAGTGAGGTAGAAGAAGGTAAAGTTGAGGTAACATAAGAAAGGACAAAACCAGTAATCAAAGAGTACCAACCTCGCATACCTTATCCCGAAGTGTTGAAGAGAGACGATACAGAGAAACATTTCAGTAAGTTTCTTAAACTCTTAAAGAAATTACATATTAAATTACCACTTCTTGAAGATCTTTCACAGATGCCAGATTTAAGGAAATTTTTAAAACAAGTTTTGACAAACAAGCGTAAGTTAAACGAGGAGCCACATGTGGAACTAAACGCATTATGCTCAGCAATGTTACAGAATAGACTACTGCAAAAGTAAAAATATCCAGGGAGGTTTACAATTCCATGTTTAATTGGTAGACTAACAGTTGATAATTCTTTGGCTGATTTAGGAGCAAGTATAAATGTCATGCCTTATAAAATGTTTAAGCAGCTAGGTCTAGGGAAACCCAAACAAACTAGGATGAGTATTCTATTTGTTGATAAAACTATTAGAATTCCTAGGGGTATTATTGAAGATGTTCTCATAAAAATTGATAAATTCGTTTTCCCAGTAGATTTTGTTGTCTTAGACATGGCTGAGAATAATTCGATTCCTTTAATTTTAGGAAGACCCTTTTAGCAATTGCTAGGAATAAAATTGATGTTGGCACAGGAGAACTCATTCTTCATGTAGGTGACGAATCGATCAGTCTACAAGCTCTTGACTCGACCAAGATAGCAATTGATAAAAGTGAGAAAGTAAATTTAGTTGATGACCAATTTGTTCACCTTTCACCACAGGATCCACCACAAAGCCACAAACCTAAGCCGGATCATAGAGCTCGTGCAAATAAAGAAGAACTATATAAGGAACGAAGCCTTAAGGTCGATGAATTAGAAGCATGGAAGACACACTGTAAAGAGGAACTAGATTCGCACGAAGCAAAACCAAAGGAGCCCCCAGAAAAGATCATAGGAACGTTGAACCACTTCAAAATAGGAGATCATGTACTGTTAAAGAAGGAAGATCCACGAATTACCACGTCAGACCTAAATATAAATGAAGGAATCTCTCTTGAGGTATGCAATATCTTCCCATACGGAATAGTCGAGGTAAGCAATCCCATATTTGGTACTTTTAAGGTAAATGCTTCTCGACTTAAACTTTATCATAAAAATAGAATTTACAGCAAGAGGGAAGATATTCAAACTTTTAAACCACCCTGATTTTTGTAAATATGAGGAAAGTCTAACTTAAGACTTTAAACGAGCATTTCTCAGGAGGCAACATGAGCACTAACCCTATTTATTTACAAATTTTCTTTCATTTTAGTTTCTTTTCTTCTCTTCGTCTTAAACACCTAGTTTTAAACTAACCAAAAGTGCAGATTTCCAGACCACATGGCCTTGCACACAGCCGTGTAGAAGTATAGAATCTCTGTACTGACAATGGTAGAAGAGGAACGAGTCAGAAATAATCAAATCTTCTAGTTACGGACTCCAACCACCACCACACGGGCACTGACAAAACGCCATGACCATGTGATTCTGCCGTGGACGACACTGACTTATCACCAATGGGAGTGGCAATATGTAAAATGGGCGTGGGTGAACCAACAGGCCTAAACACACGGCCATGTGACACGGCTATGTGAATCGACACGCCCACGGTCCACGGGCATGGGGAGTGTTAAACCCCAAAAACTCTATTTAAACCCAACCTCCCTTTCCCCTTCTTCTCACCAACTCCCTATATTTTCTTTTCTTCCTTCCCTTTCTCAGATTTCTCCCCACCCTATCAATTCTCTATACTCTTGAGCTACGCAAAAACTATTTCAAAAGAAGTGAAAAAAGCCAAGCGCAGTCTCCTTAAAGGAGACCGATTTACATAAATTTATGCCGGCTGCTTCAGCTACTCGACAAGCCAAGGGTTCAAAAGGCTACTAGGGAATCACACCGGAACCACGACCACAGGCTCAACATAGCCTTAGGAATCACACCCACCTCGTGAACCATCCAACAATAAGAACTCCTCAGTCTTCATCTTTTATGTTAATTTTATCATACTTTCTGTTTTCTTTCCCTTTAGTTTTCTTATTTGAAATACATAATCAGTTTATTTTAAATGTGTCTTAATAATTCTTGGCTAATCCGTCACTAGTTTCCTAATTTCTTCATCTAGCATAGTGACTGTTGGCATCCACCACAGCACCACCGCCTCCTCCTCCAAATCGGGCTGTTAATAGTGATCCCAGAAAAAAATTCAGGAAGTGTCACTTCTCCCCTTCTCTTTTGATTTTAGTATCACATGATTATTTATCTATCTTTGTACATTGAGGGCAATGTACATCTTAAGTGTGGGGGAGAAAAGTGCCTAACTTTTTGCATTATTCTCAAATCCCTGAATAATATCTAGGTCTTAAGTAATTTTCTCATATTACTAATTAGGATAAAATTTCTGATGATTTATGATTCTTATTGATATGTTTTTGAGTAAGTCATAGTTAATTGTGCATTGATGATTTATACTTTAAGATACTAGAGAATCAAGCATAACAAGTCTATTTTTCAAAAAAAAATTTTCTAGGTTGTCTACCTGAATTTGAATATTACTTTGAAGTTTGAAATTTACGAGGTTGACATAAAAAACACCCATAATTTTTGTGAGATTTTGAGCCTTACAGAGCATACATTCTTTTTCATGCTCACTTTTTTATTATGAGTGTGTCAACATTGAACTGTTATTCTAGAATTTGTCTCGAATATAAGTTAAGACCACATTTTTGATTTGATATACTGAGATGAAAAAGGCACCTAGGTTTTAACCCACTCACTCCACTAAAAAGCCTACCTTCACAATTAACCCTTAGTGAACCCTTTGATCCTAACAACCCTTTTTATTGATTCACCCACTAATATTAACCCAAAACCCACTCGTATTTGTTATCACCATTCCTTTGACTACCCTTCTATCAAGACTTGATTTGATAAGTTGCTCAATTATATTATTTCAGTTATAAAAGTTCTTTCTTATGTAATCTGTGCTAGCGTTATCTAAAAAAAATCAAAGTATATTCATTATTAGTTCTGTAATTAAGTGAGCTTATATGTTTTATTTCAATACCTTGAAGAAGAAGCTCGTACTATTAGTATTTTCATGTGATGTAATTATTCAGATTGTTAGTTCAATTCTTTTTCTAAAGTTAGGTAATTTGCCAGGTCAATCTCAATTCCAACCTTCTAATTTAGTCTTTATCCACACCTTTAATCTAAGCCCCATTACAACCCAGTTAAAGACCTTTTGATTTGTGTATCATCTCATATTACAGTGGTGGAGATTTTTGTAATGGCTCGATTTAGGGCCTAGTAGGGATAGTGGTGCGAGGCCACGAACCCGAGGTGAATTTATGGGTTTTTCAAGTTTATGCCATGTTTGCATGTTAGTGTGAAAGTTTTGTAAAGCAAATTTATTAAGTTGAGGTCAATTGGTCCAAAAAAGACTAAATTGCAAAAGTTGCAATATATGAGTTTCTAGAAGCTTTTTGCATGAAATAACTTTAGAATAATAATTATGAGCCCTTAAATAGCAATTTGCCCAAAAATAAAATTTTGGACAAAATTGACATTGAGATGGTGTTAAATAGAATTTTTGTGAGGAAGGGCATTTTGGCCATTTGCCTATTAAGTGTTTTAAGTGGCAAAAAGATTAGAAAAATTCACTCATCTTCTTCCTTGTGCTGCCAAAAATTTGAAGACACCATAGCTAGGGTTCTTTATTTTTATTCAAGTTCATAGTAAGTTCATGTTAGCCCCGTTTTTAATATTCTTCGTATTTTTAAAGTTCTCGTATTATGAATTAGCTAATTTTAGCTATGAAATGAGCTAAGATGCATGTTCGAAAATTCACCCTTGAATGATATGCTTGTTAAATAATGTTTTATGGAAGTTGAAGAGAGTTTGATGTAGATAAACATCTTTTCCTTAATGAGTTTCATGAAAAAATGGTAGTAGAGACCATTTTGTAATAGTTATAAAATTGGTCATACCTACTAGAAATAGTGAGAATTGATGATTGCTATAGAAGAGAAAATGATTCAGCTAAGCATGAAGTTTAAGAAAGTTGCATGAAAATTAGTTTACGAGAATTGGGGAAAAAGTGAAAATATTAGATAGTATAAAGGCAAAATAGTAATTTTGCCAGAATATGAGTTATCTATTAATTTAGTCAATAGGATTATTAAATGATCTATTTATGATTATAGATCAAGAAAAATGAAGCCTGGATCAAAATCGAGGCAAGAACAAAGTTGTGGGCTAAATTGCATATCTACATACATTTTGTATATTGAGGTAAGTTTTTATGATTTCTAAGTTTTCTTATTTTTATCATTAATTTGTTTAGTATAATGTACAATAATTGTATGAAATAATCATGTTATGTTCAAGCAAGAAGTCACGATAATATGTACAAGCAAATCTCGATTGAAGATGAATTTCCCTAGGATACTCGATCTACCACACAAGATATCATGTAAGTCCAAGGCAAGCTTGGCATTGATCAAGTTGGCAAGCAAATTTCAAGGCAAGCTTGGCATTGAGCAAGATAACATGTAAGTCCAAGGCAAGCTTGGCATTGATCTAGTTAGCAAGCAAGTTATCATGTAAGTCCAAGGCAAACTTGGCATTGAGCAAGATATCATGTAAGTCCAAAGCAAGCTTGGCATTGATCAAGTTAGAAAGCAAGTTATCATGTAAGTCCAAGGCAAGCTTGGCATTGAGCAAGTTATCATGTAAGTCCTAGACAAGCTTGGCATTGATCAAGTTAGCAAGCAAGTTATTATGTAAGTCCAAGGCAAGCTTTGAATTGAGTATGTTATCAAGAGCAAGACTTCATATAATTTCATGTCAAGACATGGCCTTGAAACTAAGATGAGATATTCCATATAAGACCATATCGAAGATATGGCTTCGGTATCAAGTTATGTGGTTCGAGATTTAGTATCCTCGATTATTTGCAGAAATTTATCGGGCAAACGAGTAAGTCAAAAAGAAGATATCAAGAAAGCTAAGAAACAAAAGTTTGTATCAAGATGAAATTGAGTATTATTCATGTTATGAATGAGGAACTAAAGATTATGATTATTATTATTAAAGTATACTGATTAATGTGATCAAGTGATACAGGTACCTTGTTTACCTTACAAGTATGAGAATATTAAGTATCATAAGACATGCAAGAATCAAGTATGAGTAAGTTTTCTAGTTGAAATTATGATACCACTGTAAGCTATATGGTTTATGTTAAGCAAGTATATTGACATGTGTTGTACATACAAACTTACTAAGCTATATGCTTACGTTATGACTCTTTCTTACTATGTAGTCTCGCCAAGCTAACTAGTGGATCATTAAAGTCGGAGCTTGCAGCACACTATCAACTGTTATTTTGGTATAGCCATGTTACTTTACAAAGTATGGCATGTATAGGAAGCATTCATTTTGTGTATATGCTTTAGGAAGGACCATTGTATAAGCCATCAAGTTCATTATTCTTTTGTATTTGACTAAGTATGTATGTTTATTGAGATCAATGAAGCATGTCGTATTATTCGTGAAAGATGGGTTGTTATTGCATTGTTGATTTGAGTTTATGTATCTTCTTTTCAGGGTGGCAAATGGCTTGGTAAATAGCCTTTACGTACCGGCACGGTTGGACAGACGGGCGTGTGTTAAGGCCGTGTTAACACTATACCTTAGTATTATTAATCAAAATAGGCCACGGCCAAACCCCACGGCTGTGTGTGTATAACGTGTAAGACACACCATTTGGACATCGGCGTGTGCCCAGACCGTGTTAATTTAGATAGGATATCAAGGATTAGCATACGGTCTAAGCCTACGTACATGTCATGGCCGTGTGAAATTAGTCAGTAACCTCCCATGGTTGGTAGACATGGGCGTGTCTAAGCATGTGGAAATAGTTAGTAGCTCTACATGGTTTGAGGGCATAGGCGTGCTTAAGGGTACACGGGCATGTTCCAAGTCACACGGGCATGTGAACCCTACTTCAAAAATGAGTTATTTGATTTTAGTTCCGAAAGTTTTCTGACACGAGTTAAAGGCCTCGTAGGCCCTTGTTATATGTGTTGACTAAGAAGGTGAAGTTTTTCAGCTGGAACAAAATTTTATAGCCCGTAAGTACATGTTTTAGTGAGTTCAAGCATAGTAATGTATCGTATCCAGACCCAGTATCGGTCTTGGGTGTGGGGTGTTACATTTAGTGGTATCATAGCTACGGTTTAGTTGGTTCTAGGACTAACGTAGCACGAGCATGAGTCTAGCTATACATGCCATAAGTAATAATGTTTTTATAATGATAGTGTGTCGACTCCTGACGACTTAAATTATGTTTATACATATAGTAAATGGATCCCGAAAGAGCTGAGGCGAATGATGTAGAAAGTAATGCACTAGCTCCCGCAGAAGGGACGGTGCCGTATGAGAATGACAATAGACCCACTACAGTGAGTCAAGAAAGAGGAGGAGAAGAGGCTAGAGAAGCCTTCCTCCATATGATGGATGCCTGGTACACGGAGTTCGTTCGAGCGAACCCGAATGCACAACCCCCTTCACCCCCGCCTGTTCCACAACATACTCCAGTAGTCCCTCATGTAGTAGAGGTGGTAAGAGGAGATAAACCTCCAATTGATAAGATCAAGAAGCATGGGGAAGAAGAATTCTGAGCTAGAAAAGATGATGATCCAGAAAGAGCTGAGTTCTGGTTAGAACAAACCATCAGGGTATTTAACGAGCTGTCCTGCACCCCTGATGAATGCATGAAGTGTGTAGTCTCTCTCTTAAGAGATGCTGCTTACCAATGGTGGAACACCCTTGTGTCGGTGGTACCAAAGGAAAAGATTTCATGAGAATTCTTTCAAGAAGAGTTTAAGAAAAAATACATCAGCCAGAGATTTGTAGACTAGAAGAGAAATGAATTTTTAGAGCTGAGGCAAGGCAAGATGTCGATGAAGATTATGAGCGAGAGTTTATGCGACTCAAGCAAATGCACGCTTATGAATGTGTATCCACTGAGGCCATTATGAGTAAAAGGTTTGAAGATGGTTTAAACAAGGACATTAAGCTGGTTGTTGCTGTCCTCAAATTAAAAGAATTCATTGTGCTAGTGGAAAGGGCTTGCAAAGCTGAAGAATAAGTAAAAAAAGAAGAAAATTGAAATGGAGTCTCGGGATTCTAGAAAGAGACAGTGGAACAAGTCGTTCCAATCGTCATCCAAGAAGCCAAGAGATTTCTCTACTCGAACAGCTACTTCCACTGGATTTTCAAGAAAAGACAAGAGTAAGCAGTATTTGGGAAATAAAGCACAGACGACTTCAATTGCAAGTGTTGGGAATTTTAGACCTGACAGACCAAAAAGTCCACAATATGGTAGACTCCATTTGGGAGAATGCCGAGCACATGAAAATGTATGTTTTAGATATGGTTCCCAAGACCATTTCATAAAAGATTGTCCAGAGATGACTAAAGAAAAGAGAACTCAAAACCCGAGATTCGGTAGTATGGTTAGAGGGGGACTACAGGGGAACCTGGGAAGAGGGGTAAGTGGAAGAGGTAACCCTAGAGAGCAGGCTGTGAGACCCGAGGGTAGAGTGCCTGCAAGAACTTATGCCATTCGCACTCACGAAGAGGCATCTTCCCCTGATGTTATTACGGGTACCTTTTCTCTTTACAATACCAAATTTATTGCTTTAATAGATCCCGGATCCACACACTCTTACGTTTTCATAAAATTATTACCCGATTTGGGTGTGCCTATAGATACCATAGAATTTGTGATTAAGGTGTCTAATCCTTTAAGCAAAAGTATGTTAGTTGATAAAGTTTGTAAAGATTGTCCATTAATGATTAGAGGTCATTACTTTAAAGCAAATCTTATGTTGTTACCATTTGATGAATTTGACCTCATTCTTGGTATGGACTGGTTGACTACTCATAATGTAATTGTAAATTGTGGGAAGAAATACATTGAGATGAGATGTGAGAATGGGGATACTCTTCATGTAGAATCAGATGAGCAAAGTAGATCGTTAGTAATAATTTCTCATATCATGGCACAGAGATATCTAAGAAAAGGGTATGAGGCATTTTTGGCTTTTGTATTGAATGATAAAGAGACAGAGTTAAAGATTGAATCAGTGCTGATAGTATATGAGTATGTGGATGTTTTTCCTGAGGAATTATCAGGATTACCACCAGTTAGAGAAGTTGAGTTCAGCATTGAGCTAACTCCCGGTACTGTACCAATATCCATTACTCCTTATAGAATGGCTCCAACAAAGTTGAAAGAGTTGATAGACAAAGGCTTTGCAAGATCAAGTTGTTCACCATGGGGCGCTCCGGTTTTGTTTGTGAAAAAGAAAGATGGTACCATGAGATTGTGCATTGATTACCATCAGATTAATAAAGTGATAGTAAAGAACAAGTACCCATTACCTATGATCAACGATTTTTTTGATTAGTTTAAAGGAGTGACTGTGTTCTCCGAAATAGACTTGAGATCAGGGTACTACTAGCTGAGATTGAAAGATTCAAATGTATCCAAGACTGCCTTTCGAACGAGATATGGGCATTATGAATTTTTAGTCATGCCCTTTGGGCTAACCAATGCTCCTGCGGTATTCATGGACTTAATGAACCGCATTTTCAGACCATACCTTGACAAGTTTGTAGTCATTTTTATTGACGACATATTGATTTATTCTCGAGACGAGAATGAACTTGCTGATCATCCATGGATAGTTTTACAGACTCTTCGAGAAAATCAGTTGTATTCCAAATTAAGTAAAAGTGAGTTTTGGGTCAAGGAAGTGGGATTCCTGCGACATATTGTCTCGAGAGATGGAGTTCGAGTAGATCCAAGTAAGATCTCAGCTATAATAGACTAGAAACCACCGAAGAACATCACGAAGATTAGAAGTTTTCTGGGCCTAGCCGGCTGATATAGACGATTTGTCAAGGGGTTTTCTATGATTGCAACCCCGATGACTAAATTGTTATAGAAGAATGTGAAGTTTGAGTGGTCAGAAAAATTCCAACAAAGTTTTGATAAGTTGAAAACAATACTGACAGAAGCTCCAGTTTTAGTACAACCCGAGGCAGGGAATGAATTCATAATTTATAGCGATGCATCCTTAAATGGATTAGGCTGTGTACTCATCCAAGGAGGCAGGGTAATTGCTTATGCCTCCAGATAGTTGAAGCCACATAAGAAAAATTATCCGACGATGATCTTGAATTGGTTGCCATAGTCTTCACTTTGAAGATTTGGAGACACCATTTATATGGTGAACAATGTTGGATTTTTATCGATCACAAAAGTTTGAAATACTTGATGACGCAGAAAGAGTTGAACTTAAGACAACGAAGATGGTTAGAGTTCATAAAGGACTATGAGTTGGTCATTGATTACCATCCTGGAAAGGCGAATGTGGTCGCCAATGCTTTAAATAGAAAATCCCTATTTGCTTTGAGAGCATTGAATTCAAAAATATCTTTATCCGGTGATGGTTCTATTTTAGCTGAGTTGAGAGCTAGACCAATGTTCCTTCAAGAGATCTTGGAGGCTTAGAAAGAAGATAGTGAATTGCAAGTTAAGAGAGCTCAGTACGAGTCAGGTGCTGAATCCAACTTTCAGATTAATTCTGATGGATATTTAATGTTTAGAGATAGAGTTTGTGTGCCAAGAAAAGAGGAGCTTCTTAAGAAAATTTTGCACGAGGCACATAACGGATGTTTATCTGTACATCCAGGTGGCACTAAGATGTATAATGATTTAAATCAATAGTATTGGTGGCCAAAAATGAAGAAAGACATTTCAAAAATTGTTTCCAAGTGCATGATTTGTCAGCAAGTAAAAGCTGAACACCAAGTACCTTCGGGTTTACTTCAGCCCATCTTAGTCCCCGAGTGGAAATAGGACCGTATCACCATGGATTTCATAATGGGTTTACCGTTGTCCCCGAGTAAGAAAGATACTGTTTGGGTAGTGGTTGATAGACTCACGAAGTCAGCCCACTTTATACCTGTATGAGTGGACTACTCACTAGACAAGTTGGCAAACTTGTATGTTTTAGAAATATTAAGACTTCACGGAGTTCCCTTATCGATCATATCGGATAGAGATCTGAGATTTACATCCAAATTCTAGAAGGAGCTGTAAGAAGCTTTGGGTACAAAATTAAATTTTAGTATAGCTTTTCACCCTCAGACTGACGGTCAGTCAGAAAGGTTAATTCAAGCACTCGAGGAAATGCTCAGATGTTGTGTTTTGGATTTCCAAGGTAGCTGGGAAATGTTTCTCCCATTGGTAGAATTCGCCTATAATAATAGCTTTCAGTCGAGCTTAAAGATGGCGCCTTATGAGGCCCTATATGGGCATAAGTGCAGAACTCTTTTGTTTTGGACTGAACTTAAAGAGACCCAAATTACGGGGTTGATTTTGTTAAAGAAGCTGAAGAGAAAGTGAATGTGATTCGAGAATGTTTAAAGGCTGCATCAGACAGATAGAAATCGTTTTAGGATTTAAAGAGAAAAGAGATAAAGTATCAATTGGGGATAAAGTTTTCTTGAAAGTGTCACAATGGAGAAAAGTCCTCAGAGTTGGCCGAAAAGGCAAATTAAGTCCACGTTTTATAGGACCTTACGAGATTACTGAGAGAGTTGGACCGGTTGCTTACTGTTTGGCTTTTCCATCTGAATTAGAAAAGATACATGATATGTTTCACATATCAATGTTACGATGCTACAGATCAGACCCTTCACATGTAATTACCCCTTCAGAAATAGAGATTCGCCCCAACATGACTTATGGCGAAGAACCAGTCAAGATTTTGGCTCGAAAAGTCAAGCAACTGAGGAATAAGAGTATTGCCTTAGTAAAAGTATTGTGGCAAAGACATGGAATCGAAGAATCTACATGGGAACTAGAAGAGAGTATAAGAAACCAGTATCCAAACCTTTTTGCTGGTAAGATTTTCGATGATAAAAATCCCTAAGAGGGGGAGAATTGTAACAGTTCGATTTAGGGCCTAGTAGGGATATTGGTGCGAGGCCACGAACCCAAGGTGAATTTATGAGTTTTTCAAGTTTATGCCATGTTTGCACGTTAGTATGAAAGTTTTGTAAAGCAATTTTATTAAGTTGAGGTCAATTGGTCCAAAAAAGACTAAATTGAAAAAGTTGCAATTTGTGAGTTTCTAGAAGCTTTTTTGCATGAAATAGCTTTAGAATAATAATTATGAGCCCTTAAATAGTAATTTGCCCAAAAATAAAATTTTGGACAAAATTGACCTTGAGATGGTGTTAAATAGAATTTTTGTGAGGAAGAACATTTTGGTCATTTACCTATTAAGTGTTTCAAGTTCATAGTAAGTTCATCCTAGCCCCGTTTTTAATATTTTTCGTATTTTTGAAGTTCTCGTATTATGAAATAGCTAATTTTAGCTATGAAATGAGCTAAGATGCATGTTCAAAAATTTACCCTTGAATGATATGCTTGTTAAATGATGTTTTATGAAAGTTTAAGAGAGTTTGATGTTAGATAAACATATTTTCCTTAATGAGTTTCATGAAAAAATGGTAGTAGGGACCATTTTGTAATAGTTATAAAATTGGTCATACCTATTAGAAATAGTGAGAATTGATGATTGTTATAGAAGGAAAATGATTCAGCTAATCATGAATTTTAAGAAAGTTGCATAAAAATTAGTTTATGAGAATTGGGGCAAAAGTGCAAATATTAGATAGTATAAGGGAAAAATAGTAATTTTGCCAGAATATGAGTTATGTGTTAATGTAGTCAATATGATTATTAAATGATCTATTTATAATTATAGATCAAGAAAAATGAAGTCTGGATCGAAACCGAGGCAAGAACAAAGTTGTGGACTAAATTGCATATCTACATACATTTTGTATATTGAGGTAAGTTTGTATGATTTCTAAGTTTTATGATTTTTATCATTAATTTGTTTAGTATAATGTACAATAATTGTATGAAATGATCATGTTATGTTCAAGCAAGAAACCAAAATAATATGTACAAGCAAGTCCCGATTGAAGATGAATTTCCTTGGGATACTCGATCTACCACACAAGATATCATGTAAGTCCAAGGCAAGCATGGCATTGATCAAGTTAGCAAGCAAGTTATCATGTAAGTCCAAGGCAAGCTTGGCACTGGGCAAGATATCACGTAAGTCCAAGGCAAGCTTGGCATTGAGCAAGATATCATGTAAGTCCAAAGCAAGCTTGGCATTGATCAAGTTAGCAAGCAAGTCATCATGTAAGTCTAAGGCAAGCTTGGCATTGAGCAAGTTATGATGTATGTCCAAGACAAGCTTGGCATTGATCAAGTTAGCAAGCAAGTTATTATGTAAGTCCAAGGCAAGCTTGGCATTGAGTATTAAGAGCAAGACTTCATATAAGTCCATGTCAAGACATGGCCTTGAAACTATGATGAGATATTCCATGTAAGACCATACAGAAGATATGGCTTTGGTATAAAGTTATGTGGGTCGAGATTTAGTATCCACGGTTATTCGCAGAAATTTATCGGGCAAACGAGTAAGTCAAAAAGAAGATATCAAGAAAGCTAAGAAAGCAAAGTTAGTATCAAGATAAAATTTAGTATTATTCATGTTATGAATAAGGAAGTAAAGATTATGATTATTATTATTAAAGTATACTGATTAATGTGATCAAGTGATACAGGTACCATGTTTACCTTACAAGTATGAGAATGTTAAGTATCATAAGACATGTAAGAATCAAGTATGAGTAGGTAAGTTTTATAGTTGAAATTATGATACCATTGTAAGCTAGATGGTTTATGTTAAACAACTATACTGACATGTGTTGTACATACAAACTTCTAAGCTATATGCTTACGTTATGACTCTTTCTTACTATGCTGTCCCACCAAGCTAACTAGTGGATCATTAAAGTCGGAGCTTGCAGCACACTATCAACTGTTATTTTGGTATAGCCATGTTACTTTACAAAGTATGGCATGTATAGGAAGCATTCATTTTGTGTATATGCTTTTGGAAAGGCCATTGTACAGGCCATCAAATTCATTATTCTTTTGTATTTGACTAAGTATGTATGTTTATTGAGATCAATGAAGCATGTAGTATTATTCATGAAAGATGGGTTGTTATTACATTGTTGATTTGAGTTTATGTATGATCTTCTTTTTAGGGTCGCAAATGGCTTGGTAAATAGCCTTTAAGTGCCGTCACGGTTGGACACACGGGCGTGTGTCAAGGCCGTGTTAACCATGCACCTTAGTATTATTAATCAGAATAGGCCACGGGCAAACCCCACAGTCATGCGTGTATGCCGTGTAAGACACACGGTTTGGACATAGGCCTGTTCCCAGACCGAGTTAATTTAGTCAGTATATCAAGGATTAGCACACGGTCTAAGCCCACGGGCTTTTCATGGCCATGTGAAATTAGTCAGTAACCTCCCACAGTTGGGAGACATGAGCGTGTCTAAGCCATGTGGAAATAGTCAGTAGCTCTACACTGTTTGAGGGCATAGGCGTGCTTAAGGGTACAAAGGCGTGTTCCAAGTCACAGGGGCATGTGAACCCTGCTTCAAAAATGGGTTATTTGATTTTAATTCTGAAAGTTTTCTGACATGAGTTGAAGGCCTCGCAGGCCCTTGTTATATGTGTTGACTAAGAAGGTGAAGTTTATAAGGTGGAACAAAATTTTATAGCCCGCAAGTACATGTTTTAGTGAGTTCAAGCATAGTAATGTCTCGTATCCAGACCCAGTATCGGTGTTGGGTGCGGGTTGTTGCAATTTTATTTTCAGGCAAGCCTATGGGATTAAATTTTTAGGTTTGACTTATGAGTGCTTATTCTTGAACCTTAAACACTTCGAGTGCTTTGAATGAATCATTAGTGAGGATGTCAATCCTTGTCAGTTTTGAATTAAAGGTAGTTATTTAGATAAGGGGAGACACCTATATTTTCGAGCTACAAAATGTATGACTTATATTGTTTGAATCTTTAGGACTTTTTGAGTTAAATTATCCATGTATAAATTATCTATGAATTATGATGAGACTTTGTTGATGAGAATTATGAAATTGTGGAAAGTTCTTTTTAATTGAAAGTTGAGAATTTTGCTTGAGGACAAGCAAAAGCTTAAGTGTGGGGGTATTTGATAAACTGTAAAAGTAACATATTTTAATCCCACATTTAGCATAGTTTTGGATGATTTATTCCCTAAATTGTGCAAAAAGGTGCTCTTAATCATTTTTTCATATTTTATACTCAAGAAAGCACCTAGGGATGAAAAGAACGAGAAACGGGCCTAAAATGGACAAAATTAGACCAAAGAAGAAATCAACACGGCCTGGGCACAAGACCATAAGGCCGTGCCTCCCTAATTGACTCTAACACAACTTGGGCCCCGAAACACACGGGCGTGTCTCTTTAGCAGACTCGACCACGGCCTAAAATTGATTCACAGGCGTGTGCCATGGCCGTGTCCCTGCCGTGGCCAAGAGGAGTTTTACTCAGATTTAGA
This sequence comes from Gossypium rotundifolium, assembly GCA_025506655.1. Classification (NCBI taxonomy): domain Eukaryota; kingdom Viridiplantae; phylum Streptophyta; class Magnoliopsida; order Malvales; family Malvaceae; genus Gossypium; species Gossypium rotundifolium. The sequence continues at coordinate 56,322,895 of CP106726.1, forward strand.
TACTTGAAGGCAAAGAAATATATTCCAAAGCCTATTCAAACACCCTAGTAGAAATTCAACTCAGATTAGGATAATTAGGGGCCAAATAAAGCATTCTAACTATGCATAACCTTCGGGGGCGATTAGCTAGGCTAAAGAGACGAGCCAGAAAGGTCAGATTTGTGGGAATCACTCGAAGATAGCCAGTTGATCCATCTTAAGAAGCGAAATTATACTCAAGACGAAGGATCTCTCCTTCAGTTTTAGGGATTTCTTATGTTTTATTTTATCTTTTCTTCTGAGATGTTTTCTTTTAATGTTATGAACTGAACCCTTCAGATACCTAAAGGGGATGAAACGTAAGACGGATCTTGTTATTGTTTTCTGAACTATATGATAAATATTTGATTTGTTCTTAATTATGTGTGTTTAATTATTGTGTTAATATTTTTGGGATATTGATTCAAGTTGAATGTACTTAGGTGGTCGAGCAAAAGTCCTTGTCTAAGAGTAGATCTAGCATAATTAAGCGGAGTTGCGTGCGCCTTGAGATAGGGTGAAAAGATTTTGCCGGATTAGGGTGAAACCTAATATGGAAGTCCATAGATCGAGTTAATGTAATTCTAAGGGTTTTAATTAGAAAGAGATTTCAATTAATCAACCTAGGGTTAGATGTTATTCGCCTCGAGAGAGGTTTAATATAAATTAGGGAATCCTATGGATCAAGTCAAGTGAATAAATAAATGCGGTTCGAGTTAGATAACAAGTGAAGTCTAGGTGGATTCTTCCTAAGGGTATCGTCTTAATCAACTGAGTTTTCCCAATAGTATTTCCCCAGTTCATTCTTTTTGTCTTTGCGTATTTAGCTTAGTAGTTAGTTAATTTAGATTAAACAATCGATCACTTAATATTTAGGCTAAATAATAGAAAGAAGGTTAGTATTAGTACTTTTAGTTCCTTTGGGTTTGACAATCTTGTCTTACCTAAGCTATACTATTATTCGATAGGTGCACTTGCCTTAAATCATTGTCAGAGTTAGTTTCTAGGTTCGATCATTCTCTTTATAAATTTTAAAACTCGACAAAATAATGATCAGGGGACTATTTTGCAAAATGGTTGAAAGTTTAGGGTTTTTCCATGTGAGCATTTATGTTGTTTGCTATATTTTTATGGAAGAAAATGAGTCTTATTTGTTAGATAAACAACTTTTGTGAAAGGTGTTTCCATAAAAACACCCAAGAATGACCTTTTTATAAAAGTTTTAAATAGGTGTTAAATGTGTGAAACAATAAGTATTGAGAGTTGCTACCTAGGCTCGTTAAAGGAAAAAATTTGATTAGAATTGATTTACGAGCCTAGGGGTAAAATTGTCGTTTTGTGAAAGTCTAAAGGCAAAATAATAATTTTAACAAAGTATGATTATTGAAATATATTGATTTTTGCAGTAATTAAATGAGCTAATTTGTTATTATAGATCAAGAAGAACGAAGAATTAACCTTGACCGAGGAAAAGGCAAGGTTTCGAAATAGATCGGCCAATTGGCCTATTTTGGTATCGAGGTAAGTTTGTGTCTAATAAATTCAACATCATGTTATTAAGTTTTAAAATATTTGATATTAGTAAAGATGTATATTACATCTATGAAATTGAGTAAAGATGTTGAATGAGAAAATGATGAAAATTTATGATGTTGAAGTCTCGGTTGGACATTAAAAGTGAAAGTATATCATCATCGAGACATGAGATTGGTAAGGTCAAGTACAAGACCATGTCTAGGACATGGCCTCAACTGTAACATCCTAGAATTAGGGGTTCTGCATTGTATGATTTCTGTGTGCTTGGCTTGTTCTGCATGTTATTTTGCTATGTTTGGCGGTCCTCGTATTCTAAACTTTTCAAAATTTTGATGATCCTTTAGTGTTCTAAAGTTATTTTAAACAATCTTTCCTTGTGACATACCAGATCCGGTCATAACGTTTAGGCCGGGTTTTGAGTGTTATAATTTTGGTATCAGAGCCAGGTTTTCAAAACTCGACTGTGGGTTTTGGGTTCAAAATGTTTTCAAAAGTTAATGTGGAAAATGGTTTAAAAAAATACATATTTTCTAGAAGTATGGCACTCGAGTCTCGGCACCAATTTGAATTGTAAGTTTTCTGATTCATACTTGAATTTTTATGAAATATTATGGTAGATAGTTTTGAGAAGTACAACTCTAAGGATAGAGACCTTTAGAAATATTTCTTACGAAAACCTACTTCTAATGCTATTTTCATAAGACTGTCCGGTAATAAACAATGGAAGAAATACTAATTCATAAAATTTTTTAATCAGATTAAGTCGAATCTGTAGTCATGAGCGCTAGAGGACGTGGACGTGGTATGCGCAGCAGTGGTAGAGGCCGGGGTGTTGGGGCTGAACCTTCAAAATTAAGGCATGGGCCGGAAGGTGATGTGCCGGCATCGCCAATTGTGGAAGCGGGATTTTAGGACCAAACTAGTGGAGATGATGCTGTGTCTCAAGCTATGTTGCGTGTTCTGGAGCGGGTGGAGTAGGCATGGGATCAATGGCTCAAAAAACTGTTTCTGAGCGACTCTGGGCTAATGGGGCTGAGATCTTTAGGGGTATTTCTGGTGTGGCTCCTAACGTAGCTGAGTACTAGCTGGAAGCAGTGGAATGAATCATGGACGATATTGATTGTACCGCGAAAGAGAAGTTGAAAGGGTAGTGTCTCTCCTTCGAGATGAGGCATACCAATGGTGGCTCACGGTAAGGGATGGTACAAGCTGACCGCATTACCTGGGATTTCTTTAAGACAGCGTTCCAGGGAAAGTATGTTGGGGCGAGTTATGTGGATGTTCAGAGGAGGGCATTTCTGAACTTGGTCCAAGGGAATAATTCAGTGGCTGAGTATGAGGTGGAGTTCCTACGTCTAAGTCCCTATGCTTGGGGTATCGTCGTAACTGATTACGAGCGCTGTGTTCGGTTTAAGGATGGTCTGAGGGATGAGTTGCAAGTACTGATAGCTCCAAAACGGTAAAGAGAGTTTTCCACTCTGGTGGAGAAGGAAAAGATAGGTGAAGAGGTAAAGCAGTCTGAGAGGCAGAATCGAGACAAGGATACGGGTAGGAATAAGATGAATTTTGGGCCGTCAGGATCTACTGGGGTTTGAAAAAGAGGCCTAGGCTTGATGGGTCGAGTCGAGTTGTGAAGCTTGTTGCAGTTGATCGATCTCAGTAGTGTCCTCGATGTGGGAAATTTCATGCGGGGGAGTGCTGGATAGGTAATAGTGGATGCTTCAGGTGTGGATCTATTGATCATCGGATAAGGGGACTGTCCACGTGAGTCAGACAGGGCCGGCCAGTAGGTCAGGGTTATGCACAATTCAGAAGAGGTGGTCAGCAGCCACCGAGAAGTCGTGGTCTGGCCATAGGAGGAAATGGTTTTGGTCAAGGTCGTAGAGCACCGGGCAGAGGTGCTGGGAATATAGATACGAGACAACCTGGGTTGGTTTATGTAGCTAGACACCGAGAGGAGGGCGATGCACCGGACGTCATAACAGGTATGTTCCTTATTTTTGGTTTGCCCTTTACAGTAATGATAGATATTGGGTCTACACATTCGTATGTTGTTAGTACTGTGTCTGAAACTTTGAACATAGGATCTGAGGTTGCTTCTAGAGAGAAGACTGTGATTAGCCCTTTAGGACAATCTGTAGTGGTAAATAGACTTTTTTGGAGTGTGCCTTTAGAAGTTCAAGGGATAGTTTTTTCGGATGACTTGATGGAACTGCCATTCGGCGAGTTTGATTTGATTTTAGGCATGGACTGGTTAGTTAAATACTGAGCAAATTTGGATTGTGCTGCTAAGTGCATGGTGTTGAAGACTCCTAAGGACAAAGAGGTGCTAGTGGAAGGGGAAAGAAGGAATTACTTGTCCAATGTAGTGTCTACTCTAAAGGCCGAAAGGATGGTCCGAAAAGGGTATGAAGCATTCTTAGCTTTCATCAGTGTTTTGGAAGCTAAGGAGTTGTCTATAAAAGATGTTAGAATGGTGAAAGAGTTCTCAGATGTGTTTCCAAAAGAGCTTCTAGGGTTACCTCCGGATCGCAAGGTGGAGTTTGGTATTGATCTACTTCCGGGAACAGCTCCGTTGTCCATTGCCCCCTATAGAATGGCGCTGAAGGAGCTGGTGGAGCTTAAAGCCTAGATTCAAGAGTTGTTGGACTGTGGTTTTATCTGACCAAGTGTGTCACCGTGGGGAGCTCTGGTGTTATTTGTCAAGAAAAAGGATGGGACAATGCAGATGTGCATTGACTATAGGCAGCTAAACAAGTTGACGATTAAGAACAAGTACCCATTGCCATGGATTGACGATCTGTTCGATCAGCTGCAAGGCGCTTCAAATTTCTCAAAGATAGACTTGAGGTCAGGTTATCATCAGCTTAAGGTCAAGTAGGTTGATATTCATAAGACAACTTTTCAAACTCGTTATGGTCACTACGAGTACTTAGTGATGTCGTTTGGGTTGACGAATGCGCCAGCTGCGTATATGGATATGATGAATCAGGTATTCAAACCCTACCTGGATCAGTTTGTCGTAGTGTTTATAGATGATATCTTGGTATATTCAAGGACGGAAGAGGAGAATTGTTCGCATCTTCGGATTGTTCTGCAGATTTTGAGAGAAAAGCAACTGTATGCCAAATTCAACAGGTGTGAATTTTGGTGGAGGGAAGTTACTTTTCTGGGGCATGTTGTGTCTGCTGAGCGGATTAGGGTCGATCCCTGAAGGATTGAAGCTATTTTGGATTGGAAACGACTAAAGTCAGTGGCAAAAATTCAAAGTTTTCTGGGATTAGTTGGGTACTACAGAAGGTTCGTTAAGGATTTTCGTTGATAGCTGCACCTTTAACCAAGTTGTTACGGAAAAAGGTACCATTTGTTTGGGCTGATAAGAAATAGGAAAGATTTGAGAAATTGAAGAGGATTTTAACTGAGGCACCGGTGTTGATTCAGCCTGAGGCTAGGAAAGAGTTTGTCATCTACTGTGATGTGTTGTACATAGGGTTACTATGTGTGTTGATGCAAGAGAGGAAAGTGGTAGCATATGCGTCTCGGCAATTGAGACCACATGAAGTGAATTATCCCACTCATGATTTATAGTTGGTTGCGGTAGTGTTTGCTCTGAAGATTTGGAGACACTACTTGTATGGAGAGAAGTCGATTATCTACACCGATCACAAGAGCCTGAAATATCTCCGTACCCAGAAGGAGTTCAATTTAAGGCAGCAGAGGTGGATTGAATTGTTGAAAGACTACGATTCCTCGATTGAGTATCACCCACGTAAAGCTAACGTAGTGGCGGATGCGTTGAGCCATAAGGTGATATCTGACTTGAGGGCAATGTTTGCTCATCTCAGTTTATATGATGATGGAAACTTGTTAGCTGAACCTCATGTGAAGCCTTCATGGGTAAGTCAGATCAAAGAAAAGCAGTTGTCAGATGAATCGTTAAGTTCTAGATTTTAGCAAGTGGAAGGTGGTGAGGCAGAGGATTTTATTTGAACAGTGATGGGGTGCTGTGCTTTTGGGGAAAAGCTTGTATGCCAAGGGATTCCCAGTTGAGGCAGAGGATTCTATAGGAAGCGCACAGTAGTCCATTCACTATACATCCGGCAGGAGTAAAATGTATCTAGATATGCGTGAATAATTTTTGTGGCCAGGTCTGAAGCAAGAAGTTACCGAGTATATAAGAAGTGCTTGACGTGTCAGCAGGTGAAGGCAAAATATCAGTTGCCTTCGGGTTTGCTACAGCTAGTGAAGATTCCACTTTGGAAGTGGGAGAGGATAACTATGGACTTTCTTAGTGGGCTACCCTTTACGCTTACTAAGAAAGATTCAGTGTGGGTGATTGTCGATTGGTTGACTAAGTCTGTTCACTTCATACCCATTCGTGTCGACTACTCATTGCAGAAGTTAGCTAAGTTGTACATAGTAGAGATTGTCAGGTTACATGGGGTACTAGTGTCGATCATATCAGACAGAGACCTTAGGTTCACATCGCGATACTGAAGGAGTTGCACAAAGCGTTGGGTACAAGGCTGGATTTCAGCACGGCATTTCATCCACAATCTGATGGCTACTCAAAGAGGGTAATTCAGATTCTGGAATACATGATGAGAGGTTGTGTTATTGACTTTAGGGGTAGTTGGGAGGATTTCCTACCGTTGGTAGAGTTTGCATATAATAATAGTTATCAGTCCAACATTAAGATGGCACCATACGAAGTGTTGAATGGTCGTAAGTGTCATACCCCTACCTGCTGGACAAAGTTGGGTAAGCGACAGTTGTTGGGTTCGAAATTGGTTTCGAAAATAGAGGAAAAGGTTAAGTTGATTTGGGCTCGGTTGAAGGAAGCTTTCGATCGACAAAAATCATATGTGGATCTGAAACGTAAGTGAATAGAATTTTTAGTGGGTGATCGGGTTTTTCTGAAAGTTTCACCTTGGAAGAAGGTCTTAAGGTTTGGACGAAAGGGCAAGTTGAGCCCCAAGTTCATCGGGCCTTATCGAGTGTTGAAACGTATGGGACCAGTGGCTTATCGATTGGAGTTACCTCTGGAATTGAGGCAGATACATGATGTATTTCATGTTTCAATGTTAAGGCACTATCGTTCGGATCCATCTCACGTAGTGCCGGTAGAAGAAATTGAAGTAAGACCTGATTTATCTTTTGAAGAAGAACAAGTTCAGATCTAGATCGAGATTTTAAAGTATTGAGGAGAAAGATAGTTCCGTTGGTTAAAGTTTTGTGGTAGAATCACAGTTCAGAGGAAGCCACGAGGGAGCCAGAGGATGTGATGCGATAGCAATATCCTCACCTCTTTTGATCAGGTAAATTTCGAGGCCAAAATTTCTTTAAGGGGTAGAATTATAACATTTTAGAATTAGAGGTTCTGCATTGTATGTATTTCTATGTGCTTGGCTTGTTCTGCATGTTATTTTGGTATGTTTTGGGGTCCTCGGGAGGCTCGGGGTCAAGCCAGAACCTTTGTAAAATTTTGCTTTTTGGGCACTTTAAGGGGAGAGCTGGTTGAAGCAGGCTTTAAGAATAATTTCTGGTGTTTGTTGGCACAAATATGGAGTGTGGTGTGATGGCAAGATAACGCCATTTAAGAAGTAATGGGGATGGCTTCACAAGGGAGCAGGAGGAAGAAAGGAGTTCGAGCCTCATTAGCAGCAAGTTGGAGCTTTACTTTTTATGCTCAAGGTAGTGAAGTGTTGGCATCCGGCAGGGACTCTTCAATGGTGATGGTTAATGGGTTAGTGCATTCAAATGATTGGACATGAGGAGTTTGTGGAGGAAGACTTGGTCTACTATTTCAAATGGATGTTGGAGAGTGAATTAAGGAGAGGATCGTGGGATTCAAGTTGGTGGAGGTGTTGGCTAAATTTGGGGAGCTTGGAGGGGAAATTTCGGCAATATGTTGTTGTGGCTAGGGAGTGATGGCATTGGGTGTGTGTTAGCAAAACCGAAAGCTTGGAAGAGTGTGTGCTAAAAGTTTCTTTTGTTTTTTAGGCAATTTGGGTAACATATTCGGTCATAAGGGGGGAAGTGTAGCACCGTTTTTGCAAGTGTTAGTTGAGAGAGGAGTAAAGTCGAAATCATCCAAAGAGCCTTCCCTTTTCTTTTGCACTTATGTCATTTTGTTTCATTTTCTTTTGTACCAAAGAAAAATGGTAGCACTCTTTTTCTACACTTTTTCTATCCTCTCTTCTTCTCTACATCCTTTTCCTATAACCGAAACTCTCATCTCATTTCTTTTGCTTCATCTTTCTTTTTTTTTTTATTTCTAGCCAAAACCTTGCTGATTCACCATTGTCATCCTTCTATTTCTTCTCCTAAGCTTAATAGTTCTCCTTGTCCCAAGTAAATCGGATTACCATGGTTACTCTGTTGTTGAAGGTAATGGGTTCTTCTTTTATTCGTATGTCATTCCCTCTTCTTATTCTTTCTCTTGTGGTCAAATGGGTGATGTGGTTCCTAACTATTGTTTTCTTTCCATAGTGTTAGAATAAACTGAACACTCCTTACCTCGTCCTGGTGTGGTGTTGGTTATCATCTCTAAAGGGTGCAAAAGGGTTCGATTCTCGTTTGATCAAGAACTTGTTATTGTCGAATCTAGGGACTGAAACTCTACTTCTCTCGTGACTCACCTCTAATTCGAGGACAAATCAGTTATTGTGCGGTTCATCATTTACCAAGGTAAGGGTCACTTCTTTTCAGTTTTTGGCTATTATATCCCTTATCCGTTGTAGTCTGTCTTAATCAATTCTCTTGTTAGACAAGCGGCGTTTCACTCTGAGTACTGATCAAATCTATTTATGGATGCAAGTGCCAGTCAAACTAAGGAGGGGAGTGGACTCGTAGTCTCTACCCCTAAGTTCAAAAGACGTACTGTGTCGACGGTTTGGGACTTTCCGTTAGGGTATGGTAGAGAGTCAACGTCTGCCGGGGATAGGCAAATCACTGTTATCCCTACTAGTGAGAGTATCGACGTAGAGAGTCTAGTTTTACGCGTAATCAGGTGTGTAATGCTCACAATTTTCTTATTATTTTGTGTTAATAACTGTGTTGGCTGAAAGCCGGAATGACTGTATAGACAATCGAGATACCCTTGTGGGTGAGGTTGGAGACACCGGGTAAGTACTTCTATGGCTCTACTTTTGGATGTGATTATGTGTGATGCAATTATCTATTGTACATTGGTAGTATGTTTGCATTCATCTCAGTATGATAACATGCTTACATGGGCTTTGGGATATGCTTGAAAGGGGGAAGTGCGATTCAGTGACTGTCACAGTGGTTTGGTACCACAGTGGGTTGGCCCTACATAATTTATTCAGTGACTATGTCTCAGTGGTTTGATACCACAGTGGTTTGGCACCACATGTATCTATCAGTGATTATCACAGTGGTTTGGTACCACAGTGGGTTGGCCCCACATATATTTATCAATGATTGTCACAGTGGTTTGGTACCACAGTGGGTTGGCCCCACATATTATATTTCATGACTCTATTACAGTGATTTGGTATCACAGTGGTTTAGAACCACAATGGCTTGGTGCCATAGGCGTTTGGCTGATTACGGTGACGTAGAGGATGGAAAAACTAGGTTGGGCTGGGTTGTATTGCATACACTTGTTTTATGTTGGGTTGTATGGGCTAAGGCACAATGTGCATCTGTGAGCTTCAGGCCAGATTGCGTTTGTAAGGGGAATTACACATTGAGTCTTGGTGACTCACCCCTCTGCTTATTCTTGCAGGTAACTCTTAGCCGCGGATTTGGAGCCGAGGTGGACTTCGAGGTGGCCATGCATTACTTCTTACGTAAACTAATTTTCTTTATTTTAAACTTGTTTTAATTTGGGATTTTGTTATGTAATAAGGCCTCCATAACTTTAATTTGGTTTTTTGCTTTAAATGGGGTTGAGTTTATATTATGAACTGCTAAACACAAGGTTTTCCTTAAAATTTAAATAAACGTTTTTCCAAAAATATCAGCAAGCGGATAACAAACTGATTAATAACTAAACTCGAAAATTTACTTAAAACCCCAAACATTGTTTTCAAAATGACACGTTTCAGATTACCACTAGTTTTCGGTTTTCGCATCTCAAAATTATTTTTCGACTAATAGTTCTTCTAAATAAAAGTTGGTAAGAAGCCCTTAAACTGGATGTTATTTTCAAGACAGAAACACGAAATGAAAAGCTTTCAAAATTTTGATGATTCTTTAGTATTCCAAAGTTATTTTAAACAACCTTTCATTGTGACATACCAGATCCGATTGTAACATTTAGGCCGGGTTTGGGGTGTTACATCAGCACTGAATTGAGATCTCGTATAAGACTATATCTGGGATATGGAATCGGCATCGAATATGAAAATCGTATACGACCATATTTGGGATATGGCATCGACATCGATATGAGATTCTGTATAAGACCATATCTGGGATATGATATCGGCATCGAGATGTGACCCTATGTAAGACCATATCTGGGATATGGCATTGGAGTTGTGTTTATGTGTACAATGATGATTGTGTATCCTCGGGTATTCCAAGTGATTCATCAAGATAAATAGTTAAGTTTAAAATAGAGATGAAAGTAGTGCTAAAGCTATGTGATGATGTGATACAGGTACATGTGAGTAATTTGCAAGAAATGTTTACGATATGTAACATGACATGTAATTGTTAAGAGTAAGCATGAGTAAGTTATGGCAATGTGTTTGAGACCTTTGTTTTTATTAAATGCAATGGATGGATGACAATATGAGCCTTTATGGTGCTATTTATTTCATGCAAACTTACTAAGCTTCATGCTTACCTCTCTCATTTTCGTTTTCCTTGTAGTATCGCCAAGCTAACTCAAGGATAGTGGGACGTCAGAGTTCGGAATCACACTATCAACTTCTATTGGTATAGCATAGTTTGATCAATTTTAAGTACGGAATGTATAGGAACTTGGTTATTTTGTGTTATGTCATATTTGTTAGCCAATGTGTGACTATTAATGTTATTCAGTTCATTTTGTAAATCGCCATTGAAATGACAAGTTTATATATTCAATGATGATGAAATTCATGAAGTGTATGCTTGTGTGGATGTCTAAATTTTGGGTTCCTAGAAGTGCCTTATGGTCATGATGTATGTGGAATTGAATTGGTATAAGTGTGGTTGCCTTGTAGGGTGGCAATTGGCTTGGTAGATAGCCTTACAATTATCCACACGGGTAGACACACGGGCGTGTGTCTAGGCCGTGTGTGACATACGGTCAGCCCCATGGGCGTGTTGATGGGTCATGTGTCCCCATGCATGCTAGGTTGGCAAGTCAAAATACTCAGTAGTAAACACATTGGCTGAGACACGGCAGTGCATTTCAACCATGTGGTAGACACGACCTAGGACACGGGCATGTGCCTAGGCCGTGTGAAGTTTGCACCTGAAATTATGAATTTAATTCGACACACAGCCTAAGGACACAGGTGTGTGCCTTGGCCGTGTGACCTTATTGAAATGATGATGTCATAAACAGAATGTCAAGGTTTTCACACACGGGTGAAGACGCGGGTGTGTCATGGCCTTGTGAGGGACACGGGCCATGGACACTTGAGTGTGTCAGGCCGTGTAGAAAACCCTGTAGGTTCGAAAGAAAAAATAAAATCCACATGGACAAGGGACATGGGTGCGTGTGATTACACGGCCTGCACACACGAGTGTGTCCCTCTTCACATGGGCGTATGGCCCTGTTTTGTGTCAAAATTTTGTAAGTGTTCAAGAGTTTTCAGTTTGTTCTCGAATTATTTTGGGTGTAAGTTTAGGGTCTCGTAGACCTATAATAAGGACATTATAGTCTCGAATGAAAAGTTTTAAATTTAAATGAAATTATATGGATCGATGTTGTACGTTTAAGCAAGTAAGTACGATAATACCTTATATCCGGTTCATGTGTCGAATATAGGTAAGGGGTATCTCATTGCATGTGGCAAATGTGGTATGAAATGGTATGGAATTTAGATTGCAAATGTTAAGTTATTAATGACTATATTATGCTTGTGTTTAGATATCTTTAATACCAAGTAAATTGAAGTGCCTTAGGGCATATTGGTTGTATGAATTAGTATCATAGTGTATTAGCTTGATTATGCACATTTTAGGTACATTTTTGGAGCTTGAATTGGGTGCATTTGAGTTGCACAAGTGTGCACATTTTGGGGGAAAGAATTGACTTGAAAATAGCCTATTTCTTGTCCATACGGCTTAAGACATGGGCGTATGTCTTAGCTGTGTGTTACACATAGCCATGTGACACAGCTGTGTGCCTCAGCTGTGTGTGACACACGGCCATGTGACACGGTGTGTGTCCCTTGTGGCTTACAATGTGTTGCATGTCTTGTAGTTACATAGCCTAGCACACAGCTGGCACACGGGAGTGTGGCTTGACCGTGTGACCCAAGTCAGAGAGTTACATGGGCTCAGACTACTTCGAATGTCTACACGGCCTGAGACACGGGCGTGTGTCTCAGCTATATGAGTCACACAGCATTGCCACACAACCATGTGACCCCTGCAGTTTGAAAATTTTCAACTTTTCCTAAAAAATTCTATAAGTTTATGATTTAGTCACAATTTGTTTCTAATATGTTTTTAGGGCCTCGAGGGCTCGAATAAGTGACAATATGTATGTCTTTCATTGGTTTTTTCTATAATTGATTATGTGAATTAAATTTTTTAAATTTTTATTGTTTTGAACCAAAATCTTTGATAATACTCTATAACCCTATTCAGACGATAGATACGGGTTAGGGGTTTTTATTTATTGGTACCAAAGCTATGGTCTAGTCAATTCTCGGACTGAACATAGTGTGTGTAAGTCTAGATATACATGCCTTTATATAACCCATGATAGTGTGCTAACTCCTGACTCATTTTGAATTACGTTTTCGTATAGTTATGATATCAAACCAAGTTGACTTCGATGAAGTTGAAAGTAACGTGCAAGCCTCCGTTCATCGAGCAATGTCAAGTGGTTCAGGGCTTGTATCTGAGGGTCGGGGAGGAGAGGCTAAGGAAGCCTTCTTCTAGATGATGAGTGAGTGGTTTACCGAGTTCGTACGAATGAACCCGATAGCTCAATGACCTTCAACCCCACCTATTTCCTCAAGCTTTGGAACCTTTACGAGTTAATAAGTCGCCTGTTGATAAGATTCGTACGCAAGTACGGGGTTGAAGCATTTAGAGCTACTGTTGAAGATGATCCAGAGAGAGTGGAATTTCGGTTAGAAAGTATGATCAAGGTTTTCAATGAATTGTCTTGTACACCAGCCAAATGTGTTAAATATGTTGTATCTCTGTTGAAAGACTCAGCTTACCAATGGTTGAACACGTTGATTTCAGTTGTGTCGAGAGAACGTATAAACTGGGAATTTTCCAAACTGAGTTTTGAAAGAAATACATAAGTCAAATATTTCTTGATAAAGAAAGCAAGGAATTTCTTGAGCTTAAGCAGGGCTGTATGGCAGTGTCAGAGTATGAACGAGAGTTTGTCAAATTGAGTAAATATGTCTGGAAGTGCATTCTAACCACGACCGTAATGTGTAAACTGTTTGAATATAGGTTAAACGAGGATATAAGCTTCTAGCAGGGATTCTCGATCTAAAAGAATTCATTGTTTTAGTTGATAAAGCACATAAATATGAGGAGCTTAGCAAAGAGAAAAGAAAAGTTGATTTTGAAGCTAGATACTCAAAAAAAAAAAGATCAACTGGGAAGTCATATCAGTCATTGCTGAAGAGATCAAAAAAACACCATAACCACTCGACTGCTTCAGTGGGATACCATGATAGAGATCGAGGCAAACAATATGTAGGTTCAAAGACGCAAGCTATGTCTGTAGTGAGCGTAGGTAGTGCTAAAGATAATAAACTTGATTGCCAATGGTGTGGATGCCGACATTTTGGCAAATGCAAGGTGAAAGATAGGGCCTGTTTCAAATGTGGTTTGTATAAGCATTTTATTCGTGATTTTCTAGAAATATCTGAAAAAGAAAAAGTTCAGAATGTTTGACCCAGCAACACTACCGTGAGGGGTAGACCACCTCGTAATCTTGGAAATGTAAGTAGTAGCCATGGTGGAACAAAAGAATCTATTGTGAGATTTGAAGCACGAGCACTAACTAAGGCTTATGCTATTTGCACACTAGAGAAAGCTTCTGTGCCAGATGTTATTACTGGTACTCTCTCTATTTTTGATACTGATGTTACTGCTTTGATTGATCCAAGATCAACCCATTTGTATGGATGGACGAATTTAGTATCAGGTAAGAATTTACCTATTTCATCAGCTGAAATCGTGGTTGAAGTGTCGAACCCCCTAGGTCAGTATGTATTAGTTGATAAGGTTTGTAAGAACTGCCATTTGATGACTCGGGGTTACAATTTTCTGGCTGATTTGATGCTATTGGCATTTGATGAATTTGAGGTGATTTTGGGCATGGATTGGTTGGCTTTGCAAGATGTTATTGTGAACTATAAACAAAAGTTTATTGTATATTAAAATTTCAGAATGGTGAGACACTTAGGATTGAATCAGACAGTTTGAGTGGTTTGCCTATTGTTATTTCAGCTATGTCAGCACAATGATAGGTGAGAAAAGGTTGTGACGCTTACCTTGTATCATCTTTGGATTCTAAAGTATCTGAGTTAAAAATTGAATTAGTGCTAGTTGTTTTTGAGTATCCTGATGTGTTTCCTGAGGAGTTATCCAGATTACCGCAGAACAGAAAGGTTGAGTTTGCTATTGAGTTAGTACCGGGAACATCACCAATATCGATAGCACCTTACAGAATGGCTCCTACTAAGTTGAAAGAGTAGAAAGCACAGTTGCAAGAATTGACAGATAAGGGTTTTGGTCAACCCAATTTTTCACCTTGGGGTGCACCTGTTCTGTTTGTTAAGAAAAAGGATGGATCAATGAGATTTTGTATTGACTACCGCCAGCTCAACAAAGTTACAATCGAGAATAAATATCCATTGCCACAAATTGGCGATGTAACACTCATATCCCGTGTCCGATCACCGGATTAGGGTTAAAGGCGTTACCAAATAGATCAGAAACATTTACAGAAATAATCGTTCAACCATTCATCAATATCAATCATAATATCCCTTAAGTAGGTCATCGAGACCTTAAGCATGCTTATAAACCGAATCGGTACTAAACCGAAACACATACGAGATTTCATGAAAATTTAAAACTTATCTAAAATACAGGGGACACACGGCCGTGGGGGTAGGCTGTGCCTCTCCCACGGTTTCTTGACACACCCGCGTGTCTTCCCTATGGCTATGTACTGCCAAAACAAACACGGATCACCAAGCATGCCCGTGTACTAAGGCCATGTACCACTAGATCACATACTGCCATTTCTCACACGGCCACTAAGCACACTCCGTGCGAGGCCATGTGCAATTTAAGCCATAATCTGCCAATTTACCCACAATTTTAGGCACACCCGTGTACCTCAACCGTGTGACATTATAGGCCATTTTACAAGGCCAATATGCTACCAAAACATGATATACACATATGGTAACCAAAACATATCAAATGGTTCACTTCATCCATACATTCAATACCAAATCCATCCATACCAATTTGCAAACTAAATCCTACCTCATTTCAAACATGTATCATCCATTTGCTTAATCAAAACTTAACCACTCTATATGCATCAAAACATACTTAATATATATATGCTTCATAACTCATTCATTCAAACATTTATCAACTCAAAAACTTGCCAATACACATGGCCATGCTCACTTCATAAACATATACACCTATCTAGCCTATACATGCCATATTTAGCCATATACATTTTCAAAAGGGTACCAAAATAAGTTTAGTAGTGTGATGACGATCCTTGACAATCCCGAGCCTTCAGTAGCTTTGACGACCTATAAAACAGAGAAAACACACACACAGAGTAAGCTTTCCAAAAGCTTAGTAAGTCATATACAATTAAACACATTGGCACATATATAAATATCGATCACTTAGCAACTATCACATATATAACTTGGTTCATAACTTATAGTCACATTTGCCACATTCAACATTTTAAGATTCACATTCTCATTTTCAATCATACACTTCTTCATATCAAAGTCATATAGGTACTTACCTTTTATACACACTTAATGTGCATTCAACGCACCTGAAACGGATAATCACTTACTTATTGATCATAGCTCGGATATACCATTCGTATTGCAAACTTACCTGTTGAACCCTTAGGAACCTAGTAGGATGATCAGAAAGTTCGGAACAGTAGTACAATGCCAACGTCCCAGACGAGATCTTACATGCACTCGTATATTGATGCCACTGTCCCAGACAAGGTCTTACATGTATAGATTATAATGATGCCAACGTCCCAGATGTGGTCTTACATGAGTCAATATGATGCCGATGTCCCAGACATCGTCTTACTCATAAAGTTCATATCGATGCCTACGTCCCAGACGTGGTCTTACACGAAATTTCAAATCAACGCCAACGTCCCGGACGTGGTCTTACATGATAAAACAGAATAGATACCTATGTCATGACATAGCTAATCCTATCTATTCCTAGGTCCATACGGGACTTCTCGGTTTTATCACTATGTCGAACTTATTTCTGAATTCATGCATTTAGCATCTCATACTCATTGAGCTTCATCGATAGACATATGAATACATATATTCAATTCAATACAAATAAGTTTATTTGCATAGTGACTTACCTCGGGTTCGGTTTAACGAAATGAAAACGGCTATCTGTTACTTTCACTTTCCCGCGATCTAAATCCGTTTTCCTCGGTTCTTGATCTAAACATATTCAGAATTAACCCTTTTATTCACCACTCCATTCAATTCAATCCATAGAGACACATCTAGGGTTATTTGCAAATTAACCCTCGTATTTGCACACTTTTACAATTTAGTCCATTTTTCACAAAACATCAAATCCACAAAATCCACACACACACATGCTTGGCCGAACCTCTCTAGGGACTATATGAGCCCAAATATTTCATCAAATTTGCAATTTAGTCCTTCTATTTACCATTTTCTCAATTTAGCCCTATTTAGCTAAACCCAACAAAACATCAAGAACAAAACATGTTCATCAAACACATATCTTTCATATTTCACTATTAAACATCACAAATCACATGAGTTCATCAAAGTCTCATTTCATAAGCACCATCAATTTTCAAAATTGAAGCATGGGTTTAGAAGAATTCGAAGCAACGATTACGAAAACATAGAAATTATCATAAATCGAATCAAATTCATACCTTAATCTTGCTTAAAGCTAGCTGAACTTTAGCTTGTTTTCTTTCTTTTCTTTCCTTCAAAATTCGGCACTCATAAAAGATGATAACTATCATCTTTCCTTTGTTTCATCCATTATTATAGATATTAATACTAATTTGCCATATTAGCCTTATTATAAAATATTTATAACCTATATTCACAAGGCCATTAATGACTTTTAGTCATCCACAAACTAATTATTGGTTCATTTGTCTCATAAGGCCTCCTTCTTTTCAAAGCTGCAACAAATAAGTGCTTTAACATATAGAAAGCAACTTTCACACTTAATGCAATTCAATTCTTTTTTCAAATTAAACACACAAACAGAAAAATTTGCTTACGAAAATTTACCACATGCTAATTCCCATATCAATGGCACAGAAAATAATTTTAAAATATTATACGAACAAGGATTTGTGGTCCCAAAACCACTGTTCCTACTAGGGTATAAACCAGACTATTACAATTCTCCCCTTAAGGATTTTTGTCCCCGAAAATCATACCGTTAAACAGATTCGGATATTGTTGTCTCATTGAATCCTCAGGCTCCCACGTAGCCTCTTCTATATCGTGACGATGCCAGAGTACTTTCACTAACAGAATTTTCTTGTTTTTCAACTCTTTCACTTCACGAGCTAAGATACGGATCGGTTCCTCTTTGTATGTCATATGAGATAAGATTTCAATTTTAGATGGGGCAACCACATGTGACGAATCAGACCGATATCTACTAAGCATCAAAACGTGAAATACATTATAAATCTTTTCTAGTTCAGAGGGTAACTTCAATCTATATGCAACAGGCCCAACACGTTCAATGATCTTATACGGTCCGATGAATCTCAAACTTAACTTGCCTTTACGTCCGAATCGAGCACTTTCTTCCATGGAGACACTTTCAGAAATACTTTGTCGCCGATTTCAAATTCTATATCTTTTCGTTTTAAGTCTGCATAGGACTTTTGATGATCAGATGTTGCTTTCAAACAATCTCAAACCAGTTTCACTTTCTGTTCAGTATCTTTTATGAAATCGACCCCATGAAGCTTAGTTTCACTAAGGTTAGTCCAATACAGAGGTGTACGCCATTTACGTCCATACAAAGCTTCATAAGGTGTCATTTTGATGCTCGTTTGAAAACTATTATTTACGGAAACTCGATCAACGGCATATACTGTTCCCACGAACCAATAAACTCAAGTATACAACATCGCAACATATCTTCTAAAATTTGAATGACTCACTCAGATTGACCATCCGACTGCGGATGAAAAGCTATACTGAAATGCAATTTCGTGCCCAAAGCTTCTTGCAATTTCCTCCAGGATCTCGATGTGAATCTCGGGTCTCTATTTGACACAATAGATAGTGGCACCCATGCAATCTCACAATCTCAGAAATATAAAGCTCGGATAATCTCTCGAATGAATGCTCAGATCTTATATAAATAAAATAGGCAGATTTCATCAAGCGGTCAGCTACAACCCAAATTGTATCTTTCTTTTTCGGAGTTAGAGGCAAACCTGAAACAAAGTCCATAGTTACTCTATCCCATTTCCACTCAGGAATCAGAATTGGTTGTAACAACCCAGACGGAACTTGATGTTCTGCTTTTACTTGCTGACAAACTAAACATTTTGAAACAAAGTAAAAAATGTCCCGTTTCATACCGGAGCACCAGTAGTATAGTTTCAAATCTTGATACATTTTTGTACGACCGGATGAACAGATAGGCGACTGTTATGTGCTTCACCCAAAATCAATTGAATTAGCTCTAGATTTCTTGGAACACAGATTCGATCTCAGAATCTCAAACAATCATCGACAACTTGAAATTTAGATTCAGAATTCAATTCACACTGAGCTCGTTTCAACAACAATTCATTATCAACATTCTAAGCATCACATATTTTCTATACAAATAATGATTTCGCTCTCAATTCAACTATCATAGAACTATCATCAGACAAATCTAACTGAGCATTCAAAGCACGTAGTGCAAACAATAACTTTCTACTCAACGCATCAGCAACCACATTTGCTTTCCCCGGATGATAATCTATCACCAGCTCATAATCTTTTAACAATTCAAGCCATCTTCTCTGGCGCAGGTTCAAATCTTTCTGGGTCATTAGATATTTTAGACTTTTATGATCTAAAAACACGTGACATTTCTCACTATACAGATAATGGCGCCAAATCTTAAGTGTAAACACAATCACAGCTAATTCAAGGTTGTGCGTCGGATAGTTCTTTTCATGAGGCTTCAATTGTCTCGAGGCATAAGCTACAACTTTGCCTTCTTGCATCAAAACACATCCCAGACTGTTTAACGAAAATGTAAACAACAAATTCTTTGCCCGATTCGGGTTGTACTAACACTGGAGCTTCTATTAACAAAGCTTTCAACTATTCAAAACTTCTCTAACACTTATCAGACCATTCAAATCTGACATCTTTCTGAAGTAATATTGTCAATAGAGTAGTTATTATCGAAAAGCCTTTTACAAATTTGTGATAATATCCAGCTAAACCCATAAAACTACAAACCTTGGACACGTTCTTCAGAGATTTCCAATTCAAAATAGCAGAACTCTTGCTCGGATCAACACGAATCCCAATGGCTAACACAATATGCCCTAGAAAACTAACCTCATTTAACTAGAATTCACATTTGTTGAGTTTTGCATACAATTGCTTCTCTCGCAGAGTTTGCAACACAATTCTCAAGTGTTCAGCATGCTCATTTTCATTCCGTGAATAAATCAATATATCATCTATGAATACTACAACAAATTGATCTAAGTACGGTCTAAAAATTATGTTCATCAGATCCATAAAAATAGCAGGAGCATTGGTTAGTCCAAATGGCATAACTAAAAACTCATAATGCCCGTACCTCGTTACAAGGCGGTTTTGAATGTACGAATCTTTAACTCTCAATTGGTAGTATCCGATCTCAAATCAATCTTTGAAAATACAGTAGCTCCTTTTAATTGATCGAATAAGTCATCAATCCTAGGCAACGGGTATTTATTCTTTATGGTCACCTTATTCAACTGACTGTAATCAATGCACATTCTCATCGTGCCATCCTTCTTTTTCACAAACAGAACAGGTGCACCCTAAGGCGAGAAACTCGATCTAGCGAACCCTCTATCGGTCAACTCTTGCAACTGTGACTTTAACTCTTTCAACTTTGTTGGTGCCATTCTATACGGAGCTATCAAAATAGGTGTCGTACCAGGCAACAATTCAATGCCAAATTCAACTTCACAAATCAGAGGTAAACCCGGTAACTCTTCAGGAAACACATCAAAAAAATCACGAATAATAGGTACTGATTCAACTTTCTTCTCGGATACTTTTGAATCAATCACATAAGCAAAATATGATTCACACCCCTTTTTCACATAACTCTGAGCTTTCAAAACTAATATCACAGTAGGCAATCCATTTAAATCACTAGACTCAATCCGTACAGTGTCATCATTCGGACCTCGTAAATCTATAATCTTTCTTTTGCAGTTTACAATAGCATCATGTATAAACAACCAATCCATACCCAGAATGATATCGAATTCATCAAATGGCAAGAGCATCAGATTAGCAAGAAAATAGATATCTCGAAACATTAACGGATAGTTCTTGCATACTTTTTCAACCATGACACTTTTACCTGAGGGGTTCGATACGTTTATAGCAAATTCAGTAGACTCTACAGGCAAAGTCTTACCATATACTAAATTCATGCGTATGCATGAATACATAGAACCGGGGTCTATTAAAGCTATCACAGAAGTATTATAAAGAGTAAAAGTACCCATTATAACATTAGGCGACAAAGCTTCTTCACGAGCTCAAATAGCATATGCTCTGGCAGGCGTTCTAGCTGCAGATCTTACCACAGTGTCTCTCGTGCACCTCTGGCTACCAATAACATTTCTTGTATTCTTTGAAGGTCTACCTCCTGTAGGTGCATTATCAGATCTCGGATTCTGAACAGTCTCTGGTTCGATAGGCTCAGGGCATCACGGATAAAATGATCAAGCGATCCACATCTGAAGCAAGCTCTGTCATTTAATCTATAGCTTCTCGGATGTCTTTTCCCAAAATGTTTACATTCGATTTTCTCAGATCGAACATTACAACACGAGCCATTGAAGTTCCTGTGTTTTTGGAGCTCATTTGCGATCTAGCTCTATTTCTGTTCAAATGTCCTGCATTTTCTCAGGAACGACTTTGATCATCTCTGTATCTCTTTGAAGTAGGTGAAATGATTTATTTTGAAACCTCTTTCTTGTATCTCGAGCTTCAGACTCAGCTATTCTTTTATACTTCCCGAGTGCCTCAGCTTTGCAAGCTCGATCAACAAGTACAACGAACTCTTTTATTTCTAAAATCTCGACTAGCAAACAAATATCTTCATTCAGACCATCTTAGAATCTTTTGCACATTATAGCTTCAGATGATATGCATTCACGAGCGTACTGACTCAACCTGACAAATTCCCGTTCATATCCTATAACAGTCATACGGCTTTGCTTTAGTTCCAGAAATTCTTTTCGTTTCTGATCGACGAATCTCTCACTAATATATTTCTTCTTGAACTCAGTCTGAAAGAAATCCCATGTAACCCGTTCTCTCAAAACAACAAAAATTAAGGTTTTCCACCATTGATAAGCTGCATCTCGAAGTAACGATATAGCACACTCTATGCATTTTCCCGAAGTCAGAGACATCTCATCAAATACCCGAATAGTATTTTCAATCCAGAATTTAGCTTTTTCAGCATCATCATCATTAGTAGCCCAGAATTCTTCAACCCCATACTTACGGAACTTGTCAACCGGAGGCTTACTCAACAGATTCAGATTTATAGTCGGAGGTGTATTGGATGTCTGAGGGGGATTAACTGGGGGCGGAGGTTGCGAAATAGTCGGGTTATTCTTTACAACTAAGTGAACCACTCACTTGTCATTTGGAAGAAAGCTTGTTTAGATTCTCCCTCCTGACCAATCGTAGTCGGTCTCGAATTAGAAGGCTCTGTCCCTTGCACAGGAGCAGGTGAATTACTTTCTACGTCATTAGCTACAACTCTTTCGGGATCCATTGCTATACAAAATCACATTTTACACGTCAGGATTCATCACACTATCACAGTTCAAATATATGGCATGTATAGCTAGACTCTAACATGCTACGTTAGTCTAAGAACTGACTAAACCATAGCTCTGATACCAATCAAATGTAACACCCCTATCTCGTGTCCGATCACTGGATTAGGGTTAAAGGCATTACCAAATAGATCGAAAATATTTACAGAAATAACCGTTCAATCATTCATCAGTATCAATCATAATATCTCTTAAGTAGGTCATCGAGACCTTAAGCATGCTTATAAATTGAATCGGGACTAAATCAAAACACATACGAGATTTCATGAAAATTTAAAACTTTTCTAAAATACAGGGGACACATGGCCGTGGGGGTAGGCCGTGCCTCTCCCACGGTTTCTTGACACACCCGTGTGTCTTCCCCATGGCTATATACTACCAAAACCAACACGGTCACCAAGCACGCCCGTGTGCTAAGGTTGTGTACCACTAGATCACATACTGCCATTTCTCACACGGCCACCAAGCACACCCTTATCGAGGCATGTGCAATTTAAGCCACAATCTGCCAATTTACCCACGGTCTTAGGCACGCCCATGTGCATCAACTGTGTGACAGTATAGGCCATTTTACAAGGCCAATATGCCACCCATTTTGGGTCTCACCTACAAGCAATACATACCAAAACATGATATACACATATGGTAACCAAAACATATCAAATGGTTCACTTCATCCATACATTCAATACCAAATCCATCCATACCAAATTGCAAACTAAATCCAACCTCACTTCATATGCATCAAAACATACTAAATATATAAATGCTTCATAACTTATTCATTTAAACATTTATCAACTCAAAAATTTGCCAATACACATGGCCATGCTCACTTCATAAACATATACACCTATCTAGCCTATACATGCCATATTTAGCCATATACATTTTCAAAAGGGTACCAAAATAATTTTAGTAGTGTGTTGACGATCCTTGACAATCTCGAGCCTTCAGTAGCTTCGACGACCTATAAAACAGAGAAAACACACACACAGAGTAAGCTTTTCAAAAGCTTAATAAGTCATATACAATTAAACACATTGGCACATATATAAATATCGATCACTTAGCAACTATCACATATATAACTTGGTTCATAACTTATAGCCACACTTGCCACATTCAACATTTTAAGATTCACATTCTCATTTTCAATCATACTCTTCTTCATATCAAAGTCATATAGGTACTTACCTTTTATACACACTTAATGTGCATTCAACGTACCTGAAACGGATAATCACTTACTTATTGATCATAGCTCGGATATACCATTTGTATTGCAGACTTACCCGTTGAACCTTAGGAACCTAGTAGGATGATCAGAAGTTCAGAATAGTAGTACAATGCCAATGTCCCAGATGACGTGTTACATGCACTCGTATATCGATGCCACTGTCCCAGACAGGGTCTTACACGTACAGATTATAACGATGCCAATGTCTCAGACGTGGTCTTACACGAGTCAATATGATGCCGATGTCCTAGAAATGGTCTTACTCATAAAGTTCATATCGATGCCTACGTCCCAGACGTGGTCTTACATGAAATTTCAAATCAACGCTAACGTCCCGGACATGGTCTTACATGATAAAACAGAACAGATGCCTATGTCATTACATAGCTAATCCTATCTATTCCTAGGTTTATACGGGACTTCTCGGTTTTATCACTATATCAAACTTATTTTTGAATTCACGCATTTAGCATCTCATACTCATTCAGTTTCATCGATAGACATATGAATACATATATTCAACTCAATACAAATAAGTTTATTTGCATAGTGACTTGCCTCGGGTTCGGTTTAATGAAACGAAAACGGCTACTCTGTTACTTTTTCTTTCCCGCGATCTAAATTCGTTTTCCTCGATTCTTGATCTAAACATATTCAGAACCCTTTTGTTCACCATTCCATTCAATTCAATCCATAGACACACATTTAGGGCTATTTGCAAATTAACCCTCGTATTTGCACACTTCAACAATTTAGTCTATTTTTCACAAAACATCAAATCCACAGAATCCACACACACATATGCTTGGCTGAACCTCTCTAGGGACTATATAAGCCCAAAAATTTCATCAAATTTGCAATTTAGTCCTTCTATTTACCATTTTCTCAATTTAGCCCTATTTACCTAAATTTAACAAAACTTCAAGTGTAACACCCCAAACCCGGCCCAAAACCCCACGATCGAATCCGAAATGTCACTGAGGTGGTTGTTCAAAAAGAGTTTGAGTTGGAAGTATAAATATCTTAGGGGTTTTAAAATGAATCTCTTTTGTACATTTGATTTGGTATTTAATAAAAATTTCGTGAAGCAATTTGCTTATGTGAAATCCGAATTTCAAACATTTACTTTAATATCTGAGTTGAAAACGTTTTATAACCTCAATAATAATTCTAAGACTTAAAAACCATAACGAAAATCCCAAAACAATTTAAGCGGCCTTATTACAATGAAATCTATTTGAAAAAGAACTTGGAAATATAAAATATAAATAATTAAAGAAATAAAATAGCTTCTGCATGGCCACCTCGTATCCACTCCAGCCCGGTCCAAGAATCATGTGTCACCTGCATTGTTTTAGAAAAATAGATTGAGTCAAACTGACTCAGTGTGCAATTATTCCACACGTTTTCACAAATGGGCTTGGCCCAAAAACCACACCAATCCACATACCACACATAAAGATGCAAAATGTTAACCCTCCCCAACCTAGTATCCAATCGCTACACACCCCGTATCACCTTACCACACGGGGATTACTAAATCGACCCTCCATCCGCTACACACGTCTTTGGCAGTCATGCTGCTCAAAATCCACTTAGTGGTCTAGCCACTGGTCCACGTGATTAAAATCACAAATATCCACAGTGTGACTCGAGGTCATCACCAAATCACAATGAGGTACGAAGCCAACATCAAATCACGATGTAGCTCAAGTCTAACATCAAACCACATAAATAAATGTACACCCTTTCCTTCATTAAACATATCCTCGTCCCCGTGCACATACATGATATATGATGGTGAGATGACAACATAATCATTATGAACATATCCGACATGCATACACAATAAGCTTACCAAAGTCTCACATATACATATATATATCCATCCAAAATTTCAATATAAGAAAGCTACTAACCTGGTACCAGCTTACCCCAATATGGGTAATAGCATTACCACAGCCACTATCTCGGCTACCACACATATTTCATATTATATTTAAAGCAAATACGTAAACAGTGTGTTATTTACACACGGGAAACTGAAAAACTAGACTCTCGACCTCCCTAATGTCCTTGTTCGAAGAGATCACAGGGATCGATTTGTCTACGTCAGACACTTGCCCACAGCCCGGAGGCCAATCCCGAACTGCTAAAACTGACCGTTTCTTAAACTTGGGAGTCGGGACTACGCGTCCAACCCCTTTCTCTCCTTGACTGGTACTCGTATTCATCCAAGGGTAACTTAATCAGAAGACCCGATTAAATATGTTAAATCAAATCTAAATGGAACCCAAATAATATCTTAATCGAGTAATCATACCAAAGTCGACCCAAATCCTGAGGGTTTCGACTTGATCTTGAAGATTGATGAAACCTCCTACGTAACTTATGTTAGATTCGGCTCTAACACTAAATATCCAAACAAGATGGCCTTTGGCCGAACCAAAGGTACACCCTCCTTACCTTGATCCTTACCTTGATCGATTAAATCTCGATGCTTTTAGATACCCCTAACTCTGGCTTCCAACAAGGGACACAAAGTTAAAACCTTGAATAGATTCGGCCACACATATATACAAAGTTAGACTTCTAACTTTCAGCAAACAAAAGAGAAGGAAAAAAAGGATCAAATAGAAGAGAACTCTTACCTCAATATTAGAACCGATTAGAAAACTTGATAGAGAAAAACGACGGCACTTCTAGATATGCAGATGATTAGAATGTTTGGCTATGGTTCAACAAATGGAAGAAGATCATTCGGCTATAATAAAGAAAAGAGAGATAGGCTATTCGGCTTTTGAAAATGGAGTAACTAATGAAAGAGAGGATGAGGGAGTTGGGTTAAAGAGTTTTGGCTAAGAGAACAAATGAAGGGTGAATTTTGGCTTTTAAGAATTTAGCAAAGAAGAAAAGGAATCAAATGATTGAAAAGAAAGATGTAGAGGGAAAAAAAAGATGGAACAAAAATGTACGAATGCTCTCACTTTCGGCTTATGAATATAGATAGAAAAGAGAAAAAGGTGAATGGCTTCTGTATAGCAATTTCGGGAACTAGACTAATGACGAGAAGAACTCCCAAAACCGAATATACCCACTCCCCTATACCACTCAAGATTTTGGCTAACACCCCCTCACCAACACTCCCCACGATTTCCTCCTTAACACCCTCCATATCACTCATTCAAAAACCTTTGAATGAGTCAAGCTCCTACAAGCTCTCCCCATCAGTAATTCAAAAGATTTGACCAAGTCCACTTCCACCTTTCAAGTGCCATAGCCGTCTCCAACACTCCCCTCCCCCTTGATGCAAAACACACAAGAAAAAAAACAAAACTCCCTTTGCTACTAGCGTGATTCGAACCTCTCCCCCCTTGACCCCCTTGTGACGCAACACTCTCCCCTTGCACCTAGGCGTTACCTCTGCCACTCCACCACTTCCTTTCTTGTGTCATAAACCCCACATAAAATCTCTTAAGGCCTGAAGCCACTAACTTTCCCTTAAAGCCTTAAACCCAAACTTTTTACTAGGGCTCCTACCTAACCCCAAGGTTTCCCGAAGCCCCCAAACACACTCAAACAACACCCAAAGAATACTAGCACATAGAAATAAATTAAAATGCTAGACCCCTAAATCTCGGATGTTACAGTTCTACCCCCCTTAAAAATAATTTCGACCTCGAAATTACTTGGTCAAAATAAGTGAGGGCATTGCTGTCACATCACCTCTTCCGACTCCCACGAAGCTTCTTCTGAACCATGGTTCTGCCACAACACCTTGACTAGAGGAACTGATTTCTTTCGAAGAACCTTCACATCTCGCTCCAAAATTTGAATCGGCTTTTCTTCAAAGGACAAGTCTGGCCTCAACTCAACTTCCACCACTGGCACCACGTGAGACGGATCCGATCGATAACGACGTAGCATCGACACGTGGAACACATCATGCATCTGTCTCAATTTTGAAGGTATCTCTAACTGATAAGCCACCGGTCCAACTCGCTTCAAAACTAGATAAGGCCCTATAAATCTAGGACTCAGCTTACCCTTGCGTCCAAATCTCATCACTTTCTTCCACGACGAGACTTTCAGGAACACATAATCACCCACTGGAAACTCTATCTCTTTCCCTTAAGATCTACATACGACTTCTGTCTGTCAGATGCCTCTTTCAAACGCGCCTGAATTACTTTAACCTTTTCCTCTGACTCTGCCACTATCTCTGGACCCAAAACATGACGTTGTCCTAACTCTGCCCAACAAGTAGGATTCTGACCCTTCCGCCCATACAGTGCTTCATACGGCGCCATCTGAATACTAGCTTAGTAACTGTTGTTATAAGAGAATTCTACTAAAGGCAAGAATTCTTCCCAACTACCTCTGAAGTCGATAACACATCCCCTTAGCATATCTTCTAACACCTAAATCACCCTTTCAGACTGGCCATCTGTCTGTGGATGAAATGTCGTGCTAAAATCTAACCTGGTGCACAAAGCCTGATACAACGCCCTCCAAAACCTCGATGTAAATCTAGGATCTCTATCCGATATGATCGATATCGATACTCCGTACAGTCTCACAATCTCTGCTATATACAGCTTCGCTAATCTCTACAGAGAGTAATCAACATGCACAGGTACGAAATGAGCGGACTTTGTCAACCGGTCCACAGTCACCCATACTGAGTCTTTCTTAGTAGGCGTAAAGGAAGCCCAATAACGAAATCCATGGTGATTCTCTCCCACTTCAACTGTGGAATCTTCACCAGTTGCAACAACCCCGAAGGCACTTGGTGTTCAGCTTTGACCTGCTGACATGTCAAGCACTTTCCCACAAATTCTGTAACTTCTCGCTTCAATCCAGGCCACCAAAACTGTTCCGTAGATCCTTATACAACTTACTCCCTCCAGGATGAATAGCATAAGGGCTACTATGCAATTCTCGAAGAATCTTATGCCTTAATTCCACTTTCTTCGGCATACACACCCTACCACGAAAACACAGAACTCCGTCACTATTCATACAGTAGTCCTCTAACTCCCCACTCTAAACTTGCTGAAGTCGGGCACTTAGAACCTCGTCTACCAATTGTTTCTCTTTTACCTGACTTATCCATGTCGACTTCACCTGTAAATCCGCTAACAAACTTTCATCGTCATACAAGCTAAGATATGTGAACATTGCCCTTAGATCCGATACTACCTTCCGACATAGGGCATCTGCCACCACATTTGCTTTACCTGGGTGGTATTCAATCGAACAGTCGTAATCCTTTAACAATTCCACCCATCTTCACTGTCTCAAGTTCAGCTCCTTCTAGGTCAACAGATACTTCAGGATCTTGTGGTCCATGTAGATCATCGACTTCTCTCCATACAGATAATGCCTCCACACTTTCAAAGTAAAAACTACTGTTGCCAACTCCAGATCGTGCATCGGATAGTTAACTTCATGCGGTCTCAACTACCGAGACGCATAAGCAACCACCTTCCCTTCCTGCATTAGTACATAACCTAACCCCATATGAGAAGCAACACAATATACCACAAAATCTTTCCCCACCACAGGCTGAATTAAGACTAGAGCCTCTGTCAAAACTTTCTTTAGCTACTCGAAGCTCTCCTGCTATTTATCCGACCATACAAAAGGTACCTCCTTTCTCAACAACTTAGTCAAAGGTGCCGCTATTGAAGAGAAACCCTCGACAAATCTCCTACAATAGTCCGTTAACCTTAAGAAACTGTGAATCTCCACTACCGACTTAGGTGGTTTCCAATCCAGTACTGCCTCAATCTTTCAAGGATCCACCCTTATACCCTCTACGGATACTACATGACCCAGAAAAGTGACTTCACTCAACTAGAATTCGCACTTGCTAAACTTGGCGTACAACTTCTTTTCCCTTAAAATTTGTAGCACTACCCGAAGATGTGCATCATGATCTTCCTCTTACTTGGAATATACTAAGATGTCGTCTATGAACACCATGACAAATTGATCCAAGTAAGGTTGAAAACCCGGTTCATCATATCCACGAATGCAGTCGGTGCGTTAATCAACCCAAACGACATTACTAGGAATTTGTAGTGCCAGTATCGAGTCTAAAACACCGTCTTATGGATATCAGCCTCCTTCACCTTAAGTTGGTGATACCCCGACCTTAAATCTATCTTCGAAAAGACCGCAACCCCTTTGAGCTGGTCAAACAAGTCGTCTATCCTTGGTAGCAGGTACTTGTTCTTGATCGTCAGCTTATTCAACTGGCAGTAATCTATGCACATACGCATAGACCCGTCCTTCTTTACGAACAACACCGATGCTCCCATGGAGACACACTGGGTCGGATAAAACTGTGATCTAGCAACTCTTGGATTTGGGTTTTCAGCTTAACCAACTCCTTTGGTGCCATTCTATAAGAAGCGATGGACACTGGCGCTGTAGCTGGCAATAGGTCAATTCCAAACTCCACCTCCCGATCCGGAGGTAACCCTAGGAATTTCTTTCAGAAAAACATCCACAACCTTCTTCACTGTCCTGACCTCCCCCACAGTTACTTCCTTAGCATCCAAAGCACTAGCAAACATCAGGAAAGCCAAGCACCCCTTCTTCACCATCTTCTCCGCCTTAAGAGCAGACACCACGTTAGCCAAGTAATCTCTCCTCTCACCTATCACCACAACCTCATAGTTCTCGAGAGTCCTCAACGAAATGCGCTTAGCAGGATAGTCCAAATTTGCATGATACCTTACTAACCAATCTATACCTAGGATCAAGTCAAATTCTCCGAATGGTAGCTCCATCAAATCCGCTGGGAACACTACCTCTTGAACCTCTAAAGGCACCTCCCTAAAGAGTTTGTCTACCACTACAGATTGCCCTAAAGGACTAAGCACAACCATCTTCCTAGAGACAATTTCAGAGTTCATATCCAAGGTTCCAGACCTCATGCTAGCAATGTACGAGTGAGTTGACCCAACATCAATCAAAGCAGTAAAGGGTAACCCAAGAATGAAAATCGTACCTGTGATAACATCTGGTGCATTCCCCTCATCACGACGTCTGGCCACGTAAACCAATCTAGGCTGTCTTGCATCTGAGCTCCTAGCACCTCTGCCCGGTGTTCTGCGACCTCGACCAAAACCATTTCCTCCACGATTTAGACCCCGACCTCTCGACATTTGTGGACCACCCCTTCCTGGCTGCACATACCCCTAACCTACTGCCTGAGCCCTATCCACATTTTGAGGACAATTCTTAACCAAGTGAGCCTTAGACCCACACCTGAAGCACTCCTTACTCCTTCCCCAGCACTAGCCTACATGAGTCCTCCCACACCGAGACATGGACGGACCTGATTCCCAGCAGCTGGCATAAAAGCACGAGTAGAACCCTCAATCCTAGGCTTTTTTAAAACCCTCCGAAGATCCTGATAGTCTAAAACCCCTTTTATTCCTGCCTCTATCCTTATCTCTATTCTGCCTCTCAGTTTTCTTAACCTTTTCTGCTATCCAAGTTTTCTCTACCGAAGTAGCAAAGTCCCTTTCCCGTTGAAGAGTTATCAACACTCGCAATTCATCTCGTAGTCCATCCTCAAATCTTACACAGCGCTCGTAATCAGTAGCAATAATCCCCCTGGCATACCGACTTAATCGCAAGAACTCCGCCTCATATTCCACTACTGACTTACCCCCTTGCACTAGGTTCAGGAATGCCTTCCTCTGTGTGTCACGTAACTAGCTCTGACGTACTTCCCCTCAAACTTTACCTTAAAGTAACCCTAATCTACTCGGTCCGCTGGAGCACCCTCTCTGACGGTAAGCCACCACTGGTAGGCCTCATCCCAGAGGAAAGATACAGTACCTTTCAACTTCTCTCCAGCTGTGCAGTCCAAATCATCCATAATTCTCTCGATTGCCTCTAACCAGTACTCGACACATTCGGAGCTACCCCAAAAACACCTCAGAATACCTTAGCTCCGTTCGATTGAAGTCGCTCAGACACGAACTTCCTAGCCTCAAAACCCACGTTTGTTCCCGTAACTCTCTCCAAAACCCACAGTATAGCCTGAGATACTACATCATCTCCATCCGTTTGATCTTGGAACTCAGCTTTCAACTGGCGACGTCGTTTTATTCCCCGTTCCATGACCAGACCGCACTGGTTTCGACACAGTCATCCTACCTCTACCACGCCCACGCATATTACGACCTCGCCCCCTAGAACTCATGTCTATTGTCATGTTTTAATTTGTTTTAAGAAATTTTATGCATTAGCTTTTTGTTCCACTGATTACCCACGAATAATTTTATGTAAAGAAGTTTAGTAGTAGTTCTTTCGATCATTTCAAAGTTTTCATCTCAAGTCTACTGTCCTAATTCAGAGAATCACATACATTCATCATCAATATCCACCACACATATTCACCACTTTGAGCATTTTCATCCGTTCCCAACTTAAGGGTATTTTCGTAATTTGTCTTACAGGGGTATTTTTCGTGATTTTCAAAATATAGAGGGTATCTTGGTAATTTTGGCAAAATAGAGGTATTTTGGTAATATATCAAGGGTAGTTCGATAAATTTTTTTTAGGTCAAGGGTTATTTTGGTAAT
This sequence comes from Gossypium rotundifolium, assembly GCA_025506655.1. NCBI lineage: Eukaryota > Viridiplantae > Streptophyta > Magnoliopsida > Malvales > Malvaceae > Gossypium > Gossypium rotundifolium. The sequence continues at coordinate 56,354,834 of CP106726.1, forward strand.
TTACAAAATAAGGGTGTTTCGGTAATTTTAAAAATTAAGGGTAATTTGATAGTTTTACAAAACTGGGTATTCGGTCTCTTTCGGGTTTTAGTTACAAGTCCTCATGGTTAAGATGAACAATCACTGCGCACCAGGTAGGATTCCAGAAAAGAGGAGGTGAGTTGCTAGGACTGCTTAAATACCAAGCTCATCCTGAATCCATGCCTAGACATGTGCATGCTTGTTACCACACCTGAACTCTACCACTTGTTCCCGGGTTTGGTGAGATAAGTTAAGTCTTATGAAGTTTAGTGTTGGAGTAAGCTAATCCTAAGGTTCAATAGTTCCTAACTTACTAGTCTACGATCCTATAATACCCATTAATTCCACGTATAAATCATACAATAGTTAGGAGTACTTACTTGGCGGACTTCGGGCTAGAGACACAGGTGCCATGCTAGAATAAACCTGAAATGGCTTATAGAAATCCATGTTTCAGAAAAACTCGTCTTTGGAAAAAAACGTTTTAAGCCCAAAAACCCTCAAAGCTGAGTTTTGAACCTCGCTTTGATACTAAGCTGTAACACCCCAAACCCGACCAAAAACCCACGGCCGAATCTGGAATGTCACTGAGGTGGTTGTTCAAAAAGAATTTGAGTTGGACGTATAAATAACTTAGGGGGTTTTAAAATGAATCTCTTTTGTACATTTGATTCGGTATTTGGTAGAAATTCTGCGAAGCAATTTGTTTATGTGAAATCTGAATTTCAAACCTTTACTGTAATATCTGAGTTGAAAACATTTTATAACCATGTTTAGATAACAATTCAATAATAATTCTAAGACTTAAAAACCATAACAAAAATCCCAAAACAATTTAAGCGGCCTTATTACAATGAAATCTATCCGAAAAAGTACTTGGAAATATAAAATATATATAATTAAAGAAATAAAAGCAGCTGCTACATGGCCACCTCGTATCCACTCCAGCCCGGTCCAAGAATCATGTATCACCTGCATTATTTTAGGAAAATAGAGTGAGTCAAATCGACTCAGTGTGTAATTATTCCATACGTTTCCACAAATGGGCTTCGCCCAAAAACCACACCATTCCACATACCACACATAAAGATGCAAAATGTTAACCCTCCCCAACCTAGTATCCAACCACTACACACCCCCGTATCCTGCCACCACACACCAGGGGATTACTAAATCGACCCTCCATCCGCTACACACCTCTTTGGCAGTTATGATGCTCAAAATCCACTTAGTGGTCTAGCCACTGGTCCACATGATTAAAATCACAAATATCCACAGTGTGACTCGAGGTCATCACTAATCCACGATGAGGCACGAAGCCAACATCAAACCATTATGTAGCTCAAGGCTAACATCAAACCACGTAAATAAATGTACACCCTTTCCTTCATTAAACATATCTCGATCCCCATGCACATACATGATATATGATGGTGAGATGACAACATAATCATTATGAACATATCCGACATGCATACACAATAAGCTTACCAAAGTCTCACATATACATATACATCCATCCAAAATTTCAATGTAAGAAAGTTACTAAACTTTGATGCAAACACCCCAATATGGGTAATAGCATCACCACAGCCACTATCTTGGCTACCACACATATTTCATATTATAATTAAAGTAAATACATAAATAGTGTGTTAATTACACACTTGAGAACCTGAAGAACTAGACTCTCGACCTCCCTAACGTCCTCGTTCGAAGAGATCATAGTGATCAATTTGTCTACGTCAGATGCTTGCCCACATCCCGGAGGCCAATCCTGAACCGCTAAAACTGACCATTTCTTAAACTTGGGAGTCAGGACTACGCGTCCAACCCCTTTCTCTTCTTGACTGGTACTCGCATCCATCAAAGGGTAACTTAATCAGAAGACCCGGTTAAAGATGTTAAATCAAATCTAAACGGACCCAAATAATATCTTAATCGAGTAATCTTACCAAAGTCGACCCAAATCCTTAGGGTTCCGACTTGATCTTGAAGATTGATGAAACCCCTTATGTAAGTTATGTTAGATTCGGCTCTAACACTAAATATCCAAACAAGATGGCGTTTGGCCGAACCAAACGTACACCCTTCTTACTTTGATCGATTAAATCCCAAAACTTTTAGATACCCCTATCGCTGGCTTCCAACAAGGGACACAAAGTTAAAACCTTGAATAGATTCGGCCACACACATATACAAAGTTAGGTTTCTAACTCCCAGCAAACAGAAGAGAAGGAAAAAAAAGATTGAATAGAAGAGAACTCTTACCACAATATTAGAACCGATTGGAAAACTTGATAGAGAAAAATGATGACACTTCCAGAGATGCAGATGACTAGAAGGTTAGGCTATGGTTCAGCAAATGGAAGAAGATCATTCGGCTATAATAAAGAAAAGAGAGATAGGCTATTCGGCTTTTGAAAATGGAGTAACTAATGAAAGAGAGGAAGAGGGAGTTGGGTTAAAGAGTTTCGGCTAAGAGAACAAATGAAGGGTGAATTTTAGCTTTTAAGAATTTAGTAAAGAAGAAAAGGAATCAAATGATTGAAAAGAAAGATGTAGAGGGGAAAAAAAAGATGGAACAAAAATGCACCAATGCTCTCACTTTCGGCTTATGAATATGGATAGAAAAGAAAAAAGGTGAATGGCTTCTGCTTAGCAATTTCGGCAACTAGACTAATGAGGAGAAAAACTCCCAAAATTGAATATACCTACTCCCCTATACCACTCAAGATTTCGGCTAACACCCCTCACCAACACCCCCCACGATTTCCTCCTTAACACCCTTCACTTCACTCATTCAAAATCCTTTGAATGAGTCAAGCTCCTACAAGCTCTCCCCACCACCAATTCAAAAGATTTGACCAAGTCCACTCCCACCATTCAAGTGCCATAGCCGTCTCCAACACTCCCCTCCCCCTTGACGCAAAACACACCAAAAAAAAAAACAAAACTCCCCTTGCTACTAGCGTGATTCAAACCTCTCCCCCCTTGACACCCCTTGTGACACAACACTCCCCCCTTGCTCCTAGGCGTTACCTCTACCACTCCACCACTTTCTTTCTTGTGTCATAAACCCCACATAAAATCTCTTAAGGCCTGACGCCACTAGCTCCCTTAAAGGCTTGAACCCAAACTTTTTACTAAGGCTCCTACCTAACCCTAAGGTTTCTCGAAGCCCCCAAACACACTCAAACAACATCCAAAGCATACTAGCACATAGAAATAAATTAAAATACGAGACCCCTAAATCCAGGATGTTACATCAAGAACAAAACATGTTCATCAAACACATATCTTTCATATTTCACTATTAAACACCACAAATCACATGAGTTCATCAAAGTCTCATTTCAAAAACATCATCAATTTTCAAAATTGAAGCATGGGTTTAGAAGCATTCAAAGCAATGATTACAAAAACATAGAAATTATCAAAAATCGAATCAAATTCATACCTTAATCTTGCTTAAAGCTAGCCCAACTTTAGCTTGTTTTCTTTCTTTTCTTTCCTTCAAAATTCGGCACTCATAAAAGATGATAACTATCATCTTTCCTTTGTTTCATCCATTATTATAGATATTAATACTAATTTACCATATTAGCCTTATTATAAAAATATTTATAACCTATATTCACAAGGCCATTAATGACTTTTAGTCATCCACTAACTAATTATTGGTTCATTTGTCTCATAAGGCCTCTTTCTTTTCAAAGCCACAACAAATAAGTGCTTTAACATATAGAAAGCAACTTTCACACTTAATGCAATTCAATATTTTTGTCAAATTAAACATACAAACAGAAAAATTCACTAACAAAAATTTACCACATGCTAATTCACATATCAACGGTACATAAAATAATATTAAAATATTATACAGAGATGGATTTGTAGTCCTAAAACCACTATTCTGATTAGGGTATAAATCGGACTATTACAGACGATCTGTTTAAATAGCTGAAAGGTGAAATAGTATTTTCAAAGTTGATCTTCGCTCTAGCTACTATCAACTACGAGTTAATGTTTCGGATGTGCCAAAAACTACTATCAGGGCTATGTACAGACATTAGGAATTTCTTGTGATGTTGTTTGGTTTAACTAATACACCTGCAGTATTTTATGGATTTGATGAAAAAAATCTCCAGACCGTATTTAGACAGATTTGTTGTGGTATTCATTGACGACATTCTAATTTATTTACGAGATTAGTCTGAGCATGCTGAGTATTTGAGAATTGTTCTGTAAATAATGCGTGATAAGTAATTATTTTCCAAATTTAGCAAATGTGAATTTTTTTCTTTGAGAGTTGGTTTCTGGGACATATTGTCTCGATTGAAGGCATCAAAGTTTATCCGAGTAAAATTTTAGCTATTATTGACTGGGAACCTCCGAGAAATGTGTCAAAAGTTAGAAGTTTTTGGGGATTAGTTGTGTATTACAAAAGATTCATTAAAGGATTCTCGATGATTGCTACATCAATAAGAAGACTGTTATAGAAAGATGTGAGATTTGAATGGTCTGAGAAATGTCAACAAAGTTTCAATCAGTTGAAAGCACTATTGACTGAGGCACCAGTACTAGTTTAGCCTGAATCGGGTAAAGAATTTATGATTTTCAGTGATGCATCTTTGAATGGTTTAGGCTGTGCCTTAATGTAGGAAGGTAAAGTGATAGCTTATGCTTCCATACAATTAAAGCCGCACGAAAAGATTTATCCGACTCATGATTTAGAATTGGCAGCTATTGTGTTCGCATTAAAGATTTGGCAACACCATTTTTATGGTGAAAATTGTCATATATTTACCGATCATAAGAGTTTGAAGTATTTAATATCACAGAAATATATGAATCTGAGGCAGCGTAGGTGGCTGGAGCTATTGAAAGACTATGATTTGATTATTGATTATCATCCACGTAAAGTAAAATTAATTACTGATGGTCTAAGTAGAAAGTCTTTATTTACTTTCTGAGCGATGAACTCATGACTAATGTTGTCTGATGATGGTTCAATTTTAGCTGAGTTGAAAGCTAGGCCAATGTTTTTACAGCAAATATGCGAGGCTCAGAAGTTGATGACGAGTTGCTAGCTAAACGAACATAGAGTGAGTTAACTTCTGATTCAAAATTTCATATTGGATCTGTTGATTGTTTATTTTTCAAAGGCAAAATTTATGTACCGAAGATTCCAGGATTGATTCTGGAAATTTTGCATGAAGCTCATTGTGGTAGCTTGTCTATTCATGTAGGAAGTAATAAGATGTACAATGATTTGAAACAAATGTACCGGTGGTCAGGAATGAAACAGGTGATTTCTTACTTTGTATTGAAATGTTTAGTATGTCAGCAAGTTAAAAGTAAACATCAAGTACCTTCTAGTTTATTGCAGCCAGTGATGATACCAGAACAGAAATGGGAGTGAGTTACGATGGACTTCGTATCGGGTTTACCCCTATCTCCGATAAAGAAAGATGCAATTCGGGTTGTTGTTGATTGTCTAACTAAGTCTGCTCATTTTATTCTGGTATGTACAAATTATTCTCCTGAGAGATTAGCTGAGCTATATGTTGCTGAGATTGTCAGATTGCACGGGGTGCTAGTTTATATTATTTCGAATAGAGATTTGCAGTTTACATCACAATTCTAGGGAAAGTTACAGGAAGCTCTAGGTACACGATTGCATTTTAGCACTGCATTTCATCCTCAGATCGATGGTATAACGCCCCAAATTTGGGCCTAGAAGTATTGGGCCTATTGGGCTTTGGGCTTTGGATCTTAGAAAATTTTTAAGTAAGCGAGAAAATGACAATTGGCATGTGGGCTTTGAGGGTTTAATGAATTTGGAGTGTCTAGGTGTGTTGGAGAAGCTTTGGGTTCAAGTTTTGTGGTGGAGGCCTCTTAATTTATTTAATTAAGGAATCAAGGTTGTGAATAGTTAGGTTTTAAATAAAAATAAGTGAAAAATGGAAAAAAAAAGCATATGGTGAAGTGGCTAAGTGGCGCCATTAGGGTGTAGGGAGATGGTGACATATGCATGCAGGAAGGTTTGAGGTTCGAGTGCTAGCTTAAGTTTTATTTTGGAGTTTAATTTTAGGCTTTTAGAAGGTTGGAAGTGGCGTGTAGAGGGCTCTAAGGAGAAGTGATTAGTAGAGAGAATTTAAAAGAAGGATAAGGGAGATATCATGGAGAGAAATTAGGAGATGAGCAGTGGATGAAGTGGTGCCGAATTGGACTCTAGGGGTGGCTAAGTTTTGGCTATAGGCTATAAAAGGAGGGGGCCGAATGCTTGAAAGGGCCTTTTAGCATTCTTTAGTTTTTCTTTCTCCCCCCTGAATCAGTTTCTCCTATAGCCAAACTTTTTTTCCATTTGCTGAAAAAGAAACCCAACATTATTTTTGCCGAAAATTCCTATCAGAGTTGTGTTCTATTTCTGTCCCTAAAAGCAGAATGCACCTTCTTATCATATAGCTTCACTTGTGCTGATTTTTAGTTAGTTATCCTTCATCACAATCGATTGCTACCCACTTTTAGTCAAGTCAAATCTTGTTCAGAGTAATCTAGGCCGTAAGATCAAAGGAGGGTTTCGGTAAGTGTTTAGTTGAACTTTTTAGTGTGTTTTGTTATAAGCCGAAGGGCTATCTAACCCAATCCATGTCGTTAACTTGTATGAATAAGGGTAAGGCTTAACCATCACAAGTGTGGTTGGTAAGGACTGCTAACAAGGTGGTAAGTGTTCTCGACTCAGTCATGGTTTCGTATATGGCCAAATCTAATGTGGCTCATAATGGTGACTTATGAACAACGTGGGTCACTTAGTTTTGACGATATAGGTATTTGGATGCAGATCTAGAGGACAATCACCAATAGTAGCAAAGGAAGGGCTATTAGAATGTGAAGCACACAGTAAGGTTACGATGAGGTTTCGATTTTTGATAAGTATGTGTTAAAACCTTGGTTAATCGCTAGTAATGTCGATTGTAGGTTCTTGACTAAGGGGTTTGTAGTACGTGAGGTTACCAAGTGTGTACAAACACTACACACACGATATCGGCAATGCCAAAAAGTCGAAAAGCCAAAAGTGGCTAAATGGGCCTATCAAACTTGTAGGCCCAAAACGGCAATGGTTGATATGTGAACATGAATAATGCATTGGCATGATCAGTTGCATGATTGGATTGTAATTCAGCCCAATGGGCTATATGATATGAAATGGGCTTTATGAGGCTGTAGACAAGTATGCTAGGGTTTATTGACTTAGGCCTAGTTTGAACAACTCTTAAATTTCATAAGACTTAATATAATTAAACACATCTGTGAACAAGTCATTGGGTTAGGGTGTGGCAACAGGTATACGGATGTCTAGGATTGGATCTAGGGAGAGCCTGGTACTTAAGCAGTCCTAGTGGCCCACCTCCTCTTCTCTAGAATCCTACCTGGTCCGTAGTGTCTTTCACTTTAGCCGCAAGGGCTTGTTGATGGGCCAAAGTTCATAACTAAAACCCGAGAGGGACCAAATACCCATATATTTGTAAAATTACTAAAATACCTTTATATTTAAAAATTACTAAAATGCCCCTAGATTTGTAAAGTACCAAAAACCCCTATTTTGCAAAAATACCAAAATACCCCTATTTTGTAAAATTACCAAGATACGCATATTTTGCCAAGTTACCAAAATACCCTTGTTGTAACATCACGATAATTAGGGGCTATGCATTTTACATAATTGAATGATGTTGCATGCTTAATCTTTATTAAGTGCAATTTTGGAAGTTATTTGAGCTTCATTTATTAAGTGAATGCTTTGCTAAGCTTTTAATTTCTATTAATTAGAGAGAACTAAGCTATTAAGGCCTTAAGAATTGATGATGAGAAGTTCTAGTATAAGTTAAGTAATTGGCAAAGTGGTTAAGATACATGGGTGTGTTCTTGAGGTACAAGGTTGAATCTCCTAGCTAACATTAGGGAGATTTTTAATTTTTTGTTTTCTTCCTTGTAAGTGTCGGCCAAGAATATTCTAGAGTGGATGAGCTTTCATCCATTTTGGCTTGTTGACCATGAGAAAAGGAAGTTAAAGAACATAAGGCATGGAATCACAAATTCATGATAAGATGAGGGGGACAAAGGCATGAAATAGGGCTATGTTTTGGGGATGTGTTCATGGTCATTTGACCATGAACCTAGACAACATGAAGGCTAAGGGAGAGGCTTAGTTGTGTAGTAAATTCTTTGGATATGATGGGGAAGAAACAAGGAGGAAAAAGGGGATATGTTGGCATTGATGTGGTCGAATTTATGCTTTGCCATTAGGGGGAAAAGTTAGCCAAAAGCCTAGGTTGTCCATCTTTTCTCATTTTCTCCAAAAATTCTCTCCTAGCCGAATGTGCCATAGAGTTTAGGTAAAACTCTCTTTGTTTTAGCTTTCATCCTTTTGACCAAATCTTCTTCTTTTGGCCGAATGTACCATAGTCATTTTGGTACATTTTCATTTTTGATTTAGCCTCAATTGCTTGAACCAAATACAACCTTCTTTCTCTCATTTAGTTTTCATTTTGAAACCAAAACCACAAAGTTTAAGCACCATTATTCTTCTTCATTTCTCTTCTCTTGCCGAATGCAACTAAGTTCCATAGTCCATCTCTTTTCTCTTTGATCCTATTCTTGTTTTTCTTTTCTTTTCACCTTATTTTCTTATCTTTCTCTCATTGCGAAATCACCATTATCATTTTCTTCTTCTCTTTCGCTTTACTTCTTTCTCCTTTCATTCTCTTTCTTCTTTCTCTTCAAAACCGAATCCATTATTTTGAAGCCACCATTTTATTCTTTTATTTTGTGAAGGCCGAATCATCATTCTCTTTTCTTCTTTTTCAAGCCGAACCTCCAAGTGATCAAAGTAAGATGCAATCATTTATTTTCATCATTTTCCTTTCACTTGAATAAGATTGGAAATCATAATCTTTTATTTCTCTCTTAGGCCGAATCTCTTGAAAAGATTTTGAAAGGAACTTTGTTGAAGACAACTTTAAGTGACCATTCGAATCATCAAGGTAAGACTACTATTTTGGATAATATCAATTTCTTTAGATAGATTACTAATCTAAGTTATTTTTAGGAGCAATCTAAGATCATCAAGATAGGTAAGAAAAGAGCCGTTCGAAGTGTTTGGAAGAGAGGAGGTATTCCTTTACCATCGAACTACAAGCGAAGAGCAGTATCGGGGGTTAGAGATTTTCCACCCGGTTGTGGACCCTCTGCAAACGAGGATCGATTATTCGAAGTAGTGCGTACAACCGAACCACTCTACGTTGGTGGAATCCGTGGTTTTGATCCATCTAGTGGAGAAAAACCGCAAATAACTGTCATTCGTGAATCCGAGGGTAAGGATTTAGATCCATCGTTTATAAGTAGAGTTTTTGCTAACAATAGTATATACTAACCAAGTGTGTTAATCATCTAGGTGTGGACGAGCTAGAGAGTATTGTGCTCACTGTTACTAGGTGTGTAACCATGCATTAAAATTTCCATAGATTTATATTATTAAAAGGTGATTATATGATAATATGATTGTTTTTGATACCAATCATTGGTATACAAAATTCAGGTATGTTACCCAATATTCCGTTTATTTTGATATATGCATCAATATGAAATAAGCATGACTATATTATGATTTGTGGGTACATAGCATGAAAATCTGATTTGATATGTATGTGCATGGGCATATGGGTATGTTTAATAAAGGAGGAAGTATTCGGTGGTTTTACCACAACCGGTGACTTCGGTCACATAAGTGAAATTGGTGACTTGGTCCCATATTTGACTCTGGTGGCGGTCACATATTTGATTCTGGTGGCCGGTCACATATTTGATTCTGGTGGCTTCGGTCACATATTTGATTCCGTGGCTTCGGTCACATATTTGACTCTGGTGGCTTGGTCACATATTTGGACTTGATCGGTGACTTGGTCACATCTGTTTTGGTGGCTTTGCCACAATAAGGCGATGTGCATGTTGACTGCAAAGAAGCGCCTTCGATGGTGTGTAGCGGATGGAGGTTGATTTAGTAATCCCACGGTGTCTTTGGTTGGTAGGGGTGTGTAGCGGATGGATATTTAGGTTGGGTAGGCTTGCATTTCATTTCATATACATATCCTTGTAACATTGTATGACTATTATTTGATCTCGCTATAAAATGGGCCTTTGGGCTAAATTTGAGTAAAATGGGCCTTTGGGCTAGATTTGAGCTAAAATGGGCCTTAGGGCCAAATATTTGATTAAATGGGCCTATGGCCATATGTGAAAAATTTTGGGTTTGAAAGCATGTGATAAAATGGGCTTTTTAGTGTATGTGTTATACATTGAGTTTATGACTCACCCATTTTATGGGATAACTTTTCAGATAACTCATAGGCGATGGATCGGGACGAGAAGGATTTCGAGGTGGCCAGTGCTCGTAATAAGTATTATGGAGATTTTCCAACTTAAACTCTTTAAGTTAAATTTTATTACTTAGACTTTAATTTGGGTTGCCAATTTTATGTAATAAGGCCATTATAAATTTTCTTTAATTTTGTGTTTGGATTTATTTTAAATTACGCTATGAATAATTATCAAATATCTAAATGGTTTTCGATAAATTATTTAAAATGTGTTTGATACTTTTATATAAATGTTTTCAAAGAAATGTTCTTATGTTTGGTTTCCTTTTATTTTATTAATTCCTTCTAAAAATAATGTTTCCGCTTAAGTTTTACTTGAGGACATACCAAATCCGGTTGGGCTTTTTGGTAGGGTTTGGGGTGTTTCAATTGGTATCGAGCCAGATTTAAACTCTCGGCCTTGGGTTTTGAAGCCCTAACGTTTTCAAAATTTGGCCCAAAAGATTTTTGAAAGTTTTCTTAAGATAAATGGTTTTATAAGAGCATGGCACTTGGAATTCTCGGCCCAGATCCATCAGGTATGTACCTTCATTTGATAAATGATATGAATGTTTGATAAGCCTAAGGAAACTTTAGAGACATGGACCCTAGGTGTATGTGTGCTACTACGAAACCACTGAATATCTGTTTCATAAGACTTTCTTCTAATAAGAAGTGAAAAGATTCTAATACATAAGACTTTTCGTAAACAACAGATAAGATACGTAGTAGACATGAGCTCTAGGGGACGAGGTCGTCGTGGACATGGAAGAGGAAGGATGCTGTTTGAACCGATTCGGTCTGGTCAAGGTTCCGAGAATGAAGCTCCACCACCATTTGTTGGGGCGATTTTCAAGAACAAAATGAAGGAGGTGACGCAGATATCACAAGGCTGTCTTGCGAGTTTTAGAGCGAGTAGCGAAGCTAGTTCTGAAGTGGATCTCAAGTCATGGTGAGAGACTTAGATCGAATGGGTGAGGTTTTCGGAGGAGTATCTGGAGTAGCTCAAGCGTAGCTGAATATTGGTTGGAAGCGGTCGAGAGGATCATGGATGATATAGACGCTGCGATGAAGAGAAATTGAAAGGAGCTATTTCACTTCTTTGTGATGAAGCCTACCGATGGTGGCTTACTATCAAGGAAAGTACCCGTGGATCGTGCGGATTGGGGGTATTTTAAAGTGAAATTTGAGGAAAATATGTTGGAGCTAGCTACATCGACTCTCGAGGAAGTCATTTACGAACTGGTACAAGGAAACAAGTCGATAGCTGAATATGAAGCAGAATTTTTGCGACTTAGCCGTTATGCCAGAGGGATAGTGGCTACGGAATATGAACGTTGCGTCAGATTTGAAGATGGACTTAGAGATGAGCTAAGAGTGATGATTGCTCCACATCGTGAAAGAGATTTTGCAATCTTAGTGGAAAGGGCAAGAATTGCTGAAGAGGCTAAACGGACTGAGAGACAGAACCGGGACAGAGGTCAGAGCAAGAATAAGAGAAGTTTTGGGTCTTCGGGGTCGTCCGGAAACTTTCAGAAGAAATCAAGGAATGATGGACCGCGAGGTCAACAGACTACTACGGGAGTGCAAAGTCGTACTTGTTCTCAGTGTGGGAAAATGCACTCGGGTGAATGCTGGAAGAAAACCGGCGGATGTTTCAAGTGCGGTTCAAAGGATCACATGATCAAGGATTGTCCGATGAACTCGGAGAAGAACCGTCCAGCAAGTCAGGTCGCTAATCAAGCTGATAGAAGTGGTCAACAGCCGATAAGAGGCCGTGGTCCCAATGGAAGGGGCAATGGTTCTGGTAGAGGTCGCGGAACTTCTGGCAGAGGCAGTGGAAATTCTGAGGCGAGACAACCAGGATTGGTGTATGCGATTCAGCAGAGAAGACGATGGCCTTTTGATGTTATCACAGATGCGTTTCGATTTACGGGTTGCCCTTTATTGCTTTGATAGATATAGGTCAACTCATTCCTATATCGCTAGTGAAGTATCTGGGACTTTGCATGTGACTTCACGGCTGTACCTAGGAAGATGGTGTACTTAGTCCTCTAGGACGACGATGAGTTGTGACAAACTTTTAAGGAAGTACCTCTAGAAGTCCAAGGGATACGGTTTCGGTGATTTAATGGAGTTGCCATTCGGAGAATTTGACCTAATTTTAGGCATGGGTGGCTTGTGAAGCACCGTGCAAATGTGGATTGTCTTGCTAAGAGAATGTCCCTAAGAACTTTTGATGGCAAGGAAGTTGTAGTGATGGGCGAAAAGACGGAACTACTTATCTAATGTAGTATCCGCTCTTAAGGCGGAAAGGATGGTTAAGAAAGGATGCGAAGCTTTTCGATGTTGGTGAATGCTTTGGAGGCTAAGGAAGCAAGCTATTAATGAAGTCGGAGACGGTGAAGGAATTTGTAGATGTTTTTAGGAAGAACTTCCGTGGTTGCCTCCGGATCGTGAGGTAGAATTCGGGATAGACTTATTGCTCGAGCGGCGCGGTTTCTATTGCTCCATATAGAATGGCACCGAAGGAGTTGGTTGAGCTTAAGGCTCGATTAGGGAGTTGCTTGATCGTGGATTCATCCGACCTAGTGTGTCTCCATGGGAGCACCGGTCCTATTCGTGAAGAAGAAGGACGGATCGATGAGGATGTGTATAGACTACCGGCAGTTGAATAAGCTGACTATCAAGAACAGGTATCCTTTGCCCAGGATCGACGACTTGTTCGATCAGCTTAAAGGAGCTGCGGTATTCTCTAAAATTGATCTAAGGTCGGGGTATCATCAGCTTAAAGTGAAAAAGCGGATATCCATAAGACGGCTTTCCAACCAGATATGGCCATTATGAATTTACGGTAATGCCATTCGGATTGATGAACGCCCAATTGCGTTTATGGATATGATGAATCGGATTTTCAGCCCTACTTGGATCGGTTCGTCGTGGTATTCATAGGCGACATCTGGTGTATTCTAAGTCCAAGTGGAACATGATGAGCATCTCGGATTGTGTTACGAGTTTTAAGGAGAAGAAGGCATGCGCCAAATTGAAGAAGTGTGAATTTTGGTGAAAGAAGTTGCATTTTAGGACATGTGGTATCCGTGGAAGGGATTAGGGTGGATCCTCGGAAGATCGAGGTCGTGTTAGATTGGAAACCACCTAAGTCCGTGGCGAGGTTCGTAGTTTCTTGGGTTTAGCGGATATTACCGAAGATTCGTGAAGGGTTTTCATCGATAGTTGCACCTCTAACGAAATTGCTGAGGAAGGAAGTACCTTTTGTGTGGGCTGATAAGCAGCAAGAGAGTTTTGAGAAGCTCAAGAAAGTTTTGACGGAAGCTCCTGTTTTGATTCAGCCTGAAGCAGGAAAAGATTTTGTCGTGTATTGCGATGCTTCTCACACGGGATTAGGATGTGTTTTAATGCAAGGCGGAAAGGTAGTTGCGTATGCGTCACGGCAGTTGAGACCGCATGAAGTTAATTACCCGACACACGACTTGGAGTTGGCAGCTGTAGTCTTTGCTCTTAAGGTTTGGAGACATTACTTATACGGGGAAAAGTCAGTGATATATACGGACCACAAAAGTCTGAAATATCTACTGACTCAGAAAGAATTGAATCTGAGACAGAGAAGGTGGATAGAGTTGTTAAAAGACTACGATTGTTCTATCGAGTACCATCCGGGTAAGGCGAATGTGGTGGCAGACGCTCTAAGTCGAAAAGTGGTGTCAGATTTGAGAGCGATGTTTGCACATCTTAGTCTCTACGATGATGGAAGCTTGTTGGCAGAACTTCAGGTTAAGCCGACATGGTTAAGTCAAGTGAAAGAGAGGCAATTAATAGATGAAGATCTGAGTGAAAAGCTTCGACAGGTGCAGAGTGGGAAATTGGAAGATTTTGGTATTAACAGTGAAGGGGTATTGTGCTTTAAAGGTAAAGTCTGTATGCCGAGGGATCAAGAGTTGAGGCAAAAGATACTTCAGGAATCGCATGGTAGCCCCTATGCTATGCATCCTGGAGGAAGTAAGTTATATCGAGACTTGCGAGATCGGTTTTGGTGGCTTTGGTCTTAAGCGGGAAATTACGGAGTTTGTAGGGAAGTGCTTGACGTGTCGACAAGTTAAGGCTGAACATCAAGTACCTTACGGATTGCTTGGTAGATAAAGATTCATGATGGAAGTGGAGAGAATCACCATGGACTTTGTTAGTGGGCTTCCTCTTACGCCTACTAAGAAAGACTCCATTTGGGTGATAGTGGACCGATTAATGAAATCGCACATTTTATTCGATTCGGGTTGATTACTCTTTGCGAAATTGGCAAAATTATATGTGGCTGAAATTGTGAGATTGCATGGAGTGCCGTTGTCGATAATTTGGACGGAGATCCCAGATTTACATCACGATTTTGGAAAGCTTTGCATCAAGCTTTGGGCACCAAATTGGACTTGATGCGGCATTTCATCCTCGATCGGACAGTCGATCGAAAGAGTAATCGAGATCTTAGAAGATATGTTAAGGGGTTGTGTGATAGATTTCAAGGGAAGTTGGGAGGAATTCTTACCGTTGGCAGAATTTGCGTACAACAACAGTTTCCAATCCAGTATTCGGATGGCACCGTATGAAGCATTATATGGACGGAAGTGTCGCACTCCTACGTGTTGGGCGAATTAGGGAGCAGCGATTTTGGGTCCGGAGATAGTGTCGAATCCGAAGAAAAGGTTAAGGTAATCCGGGCTCGGCTAAAGGAAGCATCGCAGACAAAAATCGTCACGCAGATTTAAAGCGGAAAGAAATAGAGTATCGATGGGAGACCAAGTTTTCTAAAGGTTTCACCTTGGAAAAAGGTGATGAGATTTGGACGTAAAGGAAACTAAGTCCGAGTTCATTGGACCTTATCGGATTGTGAAGCGGGTCGGATCATGGCGTATCGATTAGATTTGCCTTGAATTGAAACAAATGCACGATGTGTTTCATGTTTCAATGTTACTGCCTATCGTCGGATCCATCTCATATAGTACCGATTGAGGAGGTGGAATTAAGATCGATTTGTCATATGAAGAGGAGCCAATTCAAATTCGGGCGAGATGTAAAGGTTTTACGGAGAAAATCAGTTCCTCTCGTTAAGGTATTATGGCGAAATCACGGATCGAAGAAGCTTCGTGGGAATCGGAGGAAGCGATGCGACATGCAACAATACCCTCACTTATTCAGACAGGTAATTTCGGGACGAAATTATTTTAAGAGGTAGAAGCTGTAACATCCGATAATTAGGGGCTATGCATTTTACATAATTGAATGATGTTGCATGCTTAATCTTTATTAAGTGCAATTTTGGAAGTTATTTGAGCTTCATTTATTAAGTGAATGCTTTGCTAAGCTTTTAATTTCTATTAATTAGAGAGAGAACTAAGCTATTAAGGCCTTAAGAATTGATGATGAGAAGTTCTAGTATAAGTTAAGTAATTGGCAAAGTGGTTAAGATACATGGGTGTGTTCTTGAGGTACAAGGTTGAATCTCCTAGCTAACATTAGGGAGATTTTAATTTTTTGTTTTCTTCCTTGTAAGTGTCGGCCAAGAATATTCTAGAGTGGATGAGCTTTCATCCATTTTTGGCTTGTTGACCATGAGAAAAGGAAGTTAAAGAACATAAGGCATGGAATCACAAATTCATGATAAGATGAGGGGACAAAGGCATGAAATAGGGCTATGTTTTGGGGATGTGTTCATGGTCATTTGACCATGAACCTAGACAACATGAAGGCTAAGGAGAGGCTTAGTTGTGTAGTAAATTCTTTGGATATGATGGGGAAGAAACAAGGAGGAAAAAGGGGGATATGTTGGCATTGATGTGGCCGAATTTATGCTTTGCCATTAGGGGGGAAAAGTTAGCCAAAAGCCTAGGTTGTCCATCTTTTCTCATTTTCTCCAAAAATTCTCTCCTAGCCAGAATGTGCCATAGAGTTTAGGTAAAACTCTCTTTTGTTTTAGCTTTCATCCTTTTGACCAAATCTTCTTCTTTTGGCCGAATGTACCATAGTCATTTTGGTACATTTTCATTTTGATTTAGCCTCAATTGCTTGAACCAAATACAACCTTCTTTCTCTCATTTAGTTTTCATTTTGAAACCAAAAACCACAAAGTTTAAGCACCATTATTCTTCTTCATTTTCTCTTCTCTTGCCGAATGCAACTAAGTTCCATAGTCCATCTCTTTTCTCTTTGATCCTATTCTTGTTTTTCTTTTTCTTTTCACCTTATTTTCTTATCTTTCTCTCATTGCCGAAATCACCATTATCATTTTCTTCTTCTCTTTCGCTTTACTTCTTTCTCCTTTCATTCTCTTTCTTCTTTCTCTTCAAAACCGAATCCATTATTTTGAAGCCACCATTTTTATTCTTTTATTTTGTGAAGGCCGAATCATCATTCTCTTTTCTTCTTTTTCAAGCCGAACCTCCAAGTGATCAAAGTAAGATGCAATCATTTATTTTCATCATTTTCCTTTCACTTGAATAAGATTGGAAATCATAATCTTTTATTTCTCTCTTAGGCCGAATCTCTTGAAAAGATTTTGAAAGGAACTTTGTTGAAGACAACTTTAAGTGACCATTCGAATCATCAAGGTAAGACTACTATTTTGGATAATATCAATTTCTTTAGATAGATTACTAATCTAAGTTATTTTAGGAGCAATCTAAGATCATCAAGATAGGTAAGAAAAGAGCCGTTCAAGTGTTTGGAGAGAGAGGTATTCCTTTACCATCGAACTACAAGCGAAAAGCGATGTCGGGGTTAGAGATTTTCCACCGGTTGTGGACCCTCTGCAAGCGAGGATCGATTATTCAAGTAGTCGTACAACCGAACCACTCTACGTTGGTGGAATACTGGCGGGTTTTGATCCATCTAGTGGAGAAAACCGCAAATAACTATCATTCGTGAATCAGGGTAAGGATTTAGATCCATCGTTTATAAGTAGAGTTTTTGCTAACAATAGTATATACTAACCAAGTGTGTTAATCATCTAGGTGTGGACGAGCTAGAGTATTGTGCTCACTTTGTTACTAGGTGTGTAACCATGCATTAAAATTTCCATAGATTTATATTATTAAAAAGTGATTATATGATAATATGATTGTTCTTGATACCAATCATTGGTATACAAAATTCGTGTATGTTACCCAATATTCCGTTTATTTTGATATATGCATCAATATGAAATAAGCATGACTATATTATGATTTGTGGGTACATAGCATGAAAATCTGATTTGATATGTATGTGCATGGGCATATGGGTATGTTTAATAAAGGAGGAAGTATTCTGGTGGTTTTACCACAATTCTGGTGACTTCGGTCACATAAGTGAAATTGGTGACTTCGGTCCCATATTTGACTCTGGTGGCTTCGGTCACATATTTGATTCTGGTGGCTTCGGTCACATATTTGATTCTGGTGGCTTCGGTCACATATTTGATTCCGGTGGCTTCGGTCACATATTTGACTCTGGTGGCTTCGGTCACATATTTGGACTTCGGTCAGGTGACTTCGGTCACATCTGTTTTGGTGGCTTTGCCACAATAAGGGCGATGTGCATGTTGACTGCAAAGAATCGCCTTCGATGGTGTGTAGCGGATGGAGGTTGATTTAGTAATCCCACGGTGTCTTTGGTTAGTGCGAGGGGTGTGTAGCGGATGGATATTTAGGTTGGGCCGGGCTTGCATTTCATTTCATATACATATCCTTGTAACATTGTATGACTATTATTTGATCTGCTATAAAATGGGCCTTTGGGCTAAATTTGAGTAAAATGGGCCTTTGGGCTAGATTTGAGCTAAAATGGGCCTTAGGGCCAAATATTTGATTAAATGGGCCTATGGCCATATGTGAAAAATTTTGGGTTTGAAAGCATGTGATAAAATGGGCTTTTTAGTGTATGTGTTATACATTGAGTTTATGACTCACCCATTTTTATGGGATAACTTTTCAGATAACTCATAGGGCGATGGATCGGGACGATGAAGGATTTCGAGGTGGCGGTGCTCGTAATAAGTATTATGGAGATTTTCCAACTTAAACTCTTTAAGTTAAATTTTATTACTTAGACTTTAATTTGGGTTGCCAATTTTATGTAATAAGGCCATTATAAATTTTCTTTAATTTTGTGTTTGGATTTATTTTAAATTACGCTATGAATAATTATCAAATATCTAAATGGTTTTCGATAAATTATTTAAAATGTGTTTGATACTTTTATATAAATGTTTTCAAAGAAATGTTCTTATGTTTGGTTTCCTTTTATTTTATTAATTCCTTCTAAAAATAATGTTTCCGCTTAAGTTTTACTTGAGGGACATACCAAATCCGGTTGGGCTTTTTGGGCCGGGTTTGGGGTGTTTCACTTGTAGGATCGAATTACAAAAATACCCCTGGGCAGTGAAATGATGAGAATACCCCTATGTGACGAATATGAGTTTATGGATGTTACTCGTGTGTTTGATGCATTCATATGATATTCTGCTTAGGATGCATATGGGTGGAAATTATGGTACGGAGGAAGATTTGAGGATCGCATGGCTGTATGGTATGGATCCACCGGAGGCTTTTAAGCCCAATAGATGATTAGCAGCTTTGCTGCAACGTTGATAGTACCACAACCGGGCTACCCTTGGTGTGTAGTGGATGGGTGGGTCGAGCTAGAATTCCCCACAGGAGTCATAAGGTTAGAAGGAAAATGGTGTGTGTAGCGAATAGATTATTGGGGTGGGTTTTGCATTACCTTGTGTATATGAGGCATTATGATATGATATGAGGTCAATATGGGCTAAGGCCCAAGACCACCAATTCTGATAGGGTTTAGGCCCAATGTAAAAATTTGTGTGTGATTTAATTTCCAATGGTTGTACACATTGAGTTTCGAAACTCACACCCTTTAATTTAATGTTTCAGGTAATCCCGAATAGACGGCTCGACGTGGGAGAGGACTTAGAGATGGCCATACTACAAGATGTTTGAATTTTCATTTATTTGTCTTGAAATACATGTTTTTGTTTACTTAATTTTCGGTGGATGTAATAAGGCCTTGTACTCCGTTTTGACTGCAGATTTATTTTAAGTTTTAAGGTTAATTGTTTATTTAATTATTAAACCTAAGTAAGCACCTATGTTTTAACTTAGTTTGAAATACTTAAAATAATGAAATGGGTTTTTTTTATCTTTATTTAATAAGACTCATAGATTTTTGGGCTTTTGGGCCTTAAACTTTTAATTAGCAAGACCGTTTTGAATTGTGCCTTTAATGTGACATTCCAAATTCGGGCCTAACTTTTCGGCTGGGTTTGGGGTGTTGCAGATGGTCAATCTGAGCTAGTAATTCAGATACTCGAGGATATGCTTCATAGTTGTGTGTTAGAATTCGAAGGCAATTGGGAGAAATATTTACTGATGATTGAGTTCGCATATAATAATAGTTATCAGTCGAGCATAAAGATGGCACTATATGAAGCTTTGTAGGGTCGTAAATGCTAAACTCTGTTATACTGGATTGATCTCAGTGAGGAAATGATACACGGGGTTGATTTGATTTGAGAGTCTAAAGAAAAGTAAAAGTGATCCGAGATAGTTTGGGAGCAGTTTCAGATCGTCAAAAATTGTATGCAGATTTGAAACGTAAAGACATCGAATTTCAAGTAGGTGATAAAGTATTCTTGAAAATATCGCCCTAGAAGAAAGTTCTTCATTTCGATTGCAAAGGAAAGCTAAGTCTGGGATTTATCGGGCCGTATAAGATTATTGAAAGAATCAAACTAGTAGCGTATCGATTAGCTTTACCGTCAGAGTTAGAAAAGATTCATAGCGTGTTTCACATATCTATGTTACGACGGTACCGATCTGACCCTTCACATGTTATCTCACCACGGATGTTGAAATTTAGCCTGATATGTCGTACAATAAGGAGCCGATCAGGATTGTAGCTTGAGAGGTTAAAGAATTTAGAAATAAGAACATAGCTTTAGTACAGTTTCTTTGGAAATGTCACGAGATTTAGGAAGCCACCTGGGAACCTAAAGAAGCTATGAGAAAATAATATCCGAACCTCTTTTCTGATAAGATTTTCGGGGACAAAATTTCTTTGAGATGGGAGAGTTGTAATAGCCTATTTTTAGTGAAATCGAAACAGTGGTTTCAAGACCACAAATCTGACATAGAATTATTTATTTTATTTTTATTTTAATGTCTACAACATGTTAATATTAAAGTATAAAAATTTTGTTATGAAATTTTCTTGTTTGTATGCTTAATTTGATAAAAAGGACTAAATCGCTGATAAGCTATAAAAGTAACATATTTTAATCTCATTCTTAATGCATTTTTGGATGATAAACTATGAAAATTAGTGAAGTTTATGGTCCTAATCCTTTAAATTCATTTTTATATACTTAGGAGAGTATGTGGGAGCGAAAGGAGTAAAAAATGAGCCAAAATCTGACAAAAAGATTTGTTTTCAAGATCCACATGGCCTAGCCATGTCGATTTCGCATCCTACTTCCCAAATTCGTGGGAAAATCCAACTTTTAGGTTTTCTAAGCATTCTAAAGTCTATAAACACCCATAAGAAGAAGATATAAGGGGGAATCAGAAAAGATCAAAAGAACACTCGAAGAACACCATGTGAATCAACTCGAAAACAGATCGCCTTCAAGATCAAAGATCTCCTTTTAATTTCTTTCGAAGTTTTATCGGTTTCTTTATGTCTTATGATTATTCTGACTTTGAGATTTTTCTATTCAGTATTATGAACTAAATTCACTAGATACATAGGGAAGGTGAAATTTATGTTGAATCCTTTTATTTAATTTTTGTTTTTAGGTGATAAATACTTTATTCTTGTTCTCAATTATGTATGCTTTTTCTTATTTTAATATTTTTGGGATATTAATTCATGTTTAATAAGCTTATTTCAGTGGAGAAAAGTCTCTATTTAAGAGTAGATCTAGCATAATTGAGTGGAGTTGCATGTAATCCTACAAATAAGATGACATAAATCTACTGGATTAGAGTCAAATCTAATAATGAAATCCATAGATCGAGTTAATACGATGATAAGGGTTTTAATTAGAAAGAGATTTCAATTAATCAACCTAGAGTTAGTTGTTCTTACTCTCAAAAGAGATATTAACATAATTTAGGGATTTCTAAGGATCAAGACATAAGTGAATACATCGTTTAAATCAGATTCATAATAAAAGGTGAAGTCTAGGTGGATTTTTTCCTGAGTATTGTCTACCTCATTGGTTATCTTCGATTATTTCCTTGATTCATTCTCTGCTGCGTTCATAGTTAAATTAATTTAATAAATTTAGATTAAAACACATCTCTCTAAATTGTCGGCTAAATAATAGAAAAATGATAATTACTAGTACTTTTAGTCCTCGTGGATATGATATTCTCTACTAACCATAGTTATACTATTATTCAATAGGTGCGCTTGCCTTTGTTGTGTTTATAGTTAGTTTAGTGACCATCAAGTTTTTGGCATCGTTGTCGGGGACTAAAATATTAGGAACACTTTATTTTTATTAATTTAGCCGATTATTTTTATTGTATTTTATTTTATTTTAGTTTAATTTTTACATTCTAATTTATTTTCTTTTATTTTCTTTTGGCTAGTTATTTTAGTTTATGACAAGAAGAAACTCATCAGGACCATTGTTATTTGACACTAAAATTGAAAGTACTTCTCGAAAAAACTGGAAAGAAGTAAGGGAAAGTCAATAGAATATGGTAGATGAACAAGAATACATTATTATTGAGGAGATGGGCGATAATAATAATCAGCTACCTCCTGCAGTTGCTGCAAATGCTACAAATCCAGATCCTGTACTTCGTACTATGTACGATTATGCCAAACCCACTCTAACTGGGGCTGAATTGAGTATTGTGAGACCCACCATTGCGGCAAATAATTTCAAACTAAAGCCAAACACTATTTAGATGATACAACAGTTTGCTCAGTTTGATGGTTTGCAAGACGAAGATCCAAATACTCATTTGGCCAAATTCTTCGAAATCTGCGGTACTTTCAAGATTAAAGGTGTCACTGATGACTCCATTCGTTTATGATTATTCCCTTTCTCATTGAGGTACAAAGAAAAACAGTGGTTGAACTCTTTGCCACAAGGTTCTATCACTATATGGGCTCAAATGACTAAAAAGTTTCTGCTAAAGTACTTCCACTGGCTAAGACAACCAAGTTGAGGAATGACATTTCTTCCTTTGTGCAGATCGATTTAGAGACTTTATATGATTCATGGGAGAGATACAAGGATTTATTGAGAAGGTGCCCTCACTATGGGCTACCATTATGGCTACAAGTTTAAACTTTCAATAATAGTTTGAATCCCTCAACTAGGCAATTAATCGACACAACAGCTGGTGGAAGTCTGAATAATAAAACACCCAAAGTAGCTTATGAATTTACTGAGGAGATGTTGCTGAATAGGTATCAGTTACAAGTTATGAGGACAAAGCCGATAAAAGAAGCCAGTGTTTTTAATTTAGATGCAATCACCATGTTATCAAACTAGTAGAAATATTATATAAAAAAAATTGATGGTTTATATCTTTTTATGCAGGTAAATTCGGTGATGCAATGCGATGCAAATGGAGCTGGAATAAATAGTTTAGAATAT
Organism: Gossypium rotundifolium; assembly: GCA_025506655.1. NCBI lineage: Eukaryota > Viridiplantae > Streptophyta > Magnoliopsida > Malvales > Malvaceae > Gossypium > Gossypium rotundifolium. The sequence continues at coordinate 56,377,955 of CP106726.1, forward strand.
TTACCCTTTGGCTCTAGCACGGAGAATGAGCACATCAATTATATGGGTAATAATTCTAGAACTCAAAATAACCCTTATACTACTAACTATAATGCAGGTTGGAGAAACCACCCAAATTTCATATGGGGTAGTCAAGGAAACCAAAGATCACAACCCCTTTCGAGATTACAACAACCTTATCAACAAGAGAAGAAGTTGAACCTTGGATAAATGTTGGCAAAATTTATTTCAAAACACTGAGACAACTTTGAAAAATCAGCAAGCATCAATTCTTAGGCTTTAAAATCAAGTTGAACATCTAGCTAAATTGTTTTTAGAAAGGCAATAAGGTAGTTCACCTAGTAACACTAAACCCTTCCCAAAAGAGCATGTTAAAGCAGTTACATTGAGGAATGGGAAAGTATTGGCTGAACCTGAAAAGAAGCTACAACAGGAAAATGATAAGGCAAATGATGAGGGGGTAAAACCCGAAGAAATTCAGACACTAGTGGTTAAAAAATATAAACCACTGAACCCATATTCGACAAAGTTGAATAAAAACCTCATGGATGAACAATTTGGTAAATTTTTTGAACTTTTTAAACAATTACATATTACCTTACCTTTTGTTGAAGCTATTTTGCGGATGCCCACATATGCAAAATTCTTAAAAGAGCTATTATTAACAAATAAAATGAAGTTTGAAAAACTATCTAATGTAGAACTCAAAATGGAATGTTCTGCTATTCTCCAAAATAAATTGCCCACTAAGCTGAAAGATCCAGGAAGTTTTACCTAATTTTGGTGCTAGTATTAATTTGGGTGCTAGTATTAATTTAACACCTTATAAAATATTCAAGCAAATTGGTATTGGGGAATCAAAACCCATTAGGATGAGTATTCAATTAGCCAATAGATCTGTTAAATATTCTAGGGGTATTATTGAAGATGTACTTGTAAAGGTAGATAAATTCATATTCCCTGTTGATTTTGTTGTGCTTGACATGTATGAGGGTAGTGAGGTACCTTTAATTTTAAGTGATGGTAAACTTGTGCTTAGGGAGGAGATCACTTTTAAAATCTATGATGCCATGCGATTCTCTAGAGAATAAGATGATTCCTATTATTTTATTGACTTTATTGATCATGTTATTTAAGATTCATTATAGGAAATCGTTCATAAGGACTCTTTAGGACTATGTCTTGTTCAAGAAGAGGAGGTAGATGACGATAATACTGTGATAAGTGAGATGAAAATTGATTTAGATTCTAATGGGTCTTCACTGAGACAAACAAATTATGAGGACATTGAAGTAAACAAGGAATTAAAATTAAAACCCTCTATTGAAGAACCTCCCAAATTGGGATTGAAGCAATTACCAATTCACCTAGAGTATGCATTTCTTGGAGACAATTCTACATTACCAATGATTATTGCTTCAGATTTAAAGCCAGATGAGAAAGATGAGTTATTACAAGTGCTGAAGGAACATAGAAGGACTATAGCCTTGAAGATTTTTGACATTAGAGGGATCAGTTCTTTCTTTTGCACCCATAAAATTTTAATGGAAGGTGAGTACAAACCATGTGTGCAAGCTCAGATAAGGTTCAATCCTAACATCAAGGAAGTTGTTAAGGCTGAGGTGATTAAACTTCTAGATGTTGGAGTTATTTTTCCTATTTCGGATAGTACTTGGGTGAGTCATGTGAAGGTTATTCCTAAGAAAGGAGGCACAACTGTTGTGGCCAACGAGAAGAACGAGTTGATTCCAACGAGAACAGTCACCAGATGGAGAGTTTGTATTGATTATAGGAAATTGAATGATGCCACAAGGAAAGATCATTTTCCTCTACCATTCATAGATCAAATGTTGGAGTGATTATCTAGTCACATGTATTATTGCTTCCTAAATGAACTTTCTGGTTACTTGCCAAATCCCGATAGCTCCCGAATACCAAGAAAAAAATGGCATTTACATGTCCATATGGTACGTTTGCTTATCAAAGAATGCCTTTTGGATTGTGTAATGCTCCTGCTACTTTTCAGCACTACATGTTAGCCATTTTTGATAAACTTGTAAAATACATTGAGAGGTATTTATGGACGACTTCTCGGTATTCGATAATTCTTTCCATCTTTGACTTAAAAATTTAAAATGAGTTTTAATAAGATGTAAGGACACGAACCTTATGGTGGGCCATAAAATTTCTAGTAAAGGGATTGAGGTTGATAGAGCAAAAATTAAACCATCGAAAAACTACCTCCCCCTAGTTCAGTTAAGGCTATTCGAAGCTTTTTAAGACATGTTGGGTTCTATAAAAGGTTTATTAAAGAATTTTCTAAAATAGCTAAGTCCTTAACTAATTTTCTAGAAAAAGATGCGCCATTTGATTTTAGTAAGAATGTTTAGAAGCATTCAATACCCTTAAGGAAAAATTAGTTAATGCCCTAATTGTGGTTGCACCTGATTCGAATTTACCCTTTGAACTAATATGTGATACGAGTGATTTTGCGATAGGTGAAGTTCTTGGATAGCAAAGAGACATGCATTTTCAGCCAATCTATTATGCTATCAAGACATTGACAGATGCACAAGAAAATTACACTACTATCGAAAAAATTGCTAGATGTGGTTATTGCATTCGATAAATTTAGACCATATTTAATATTGTCTAAAGTTGTTGTTTACACTGACCATTCCGTTCTTCGCTATCTTCTATCGAAATCGGATGCAAAACCTTGAATTATAAGGTGGATTTTATTATTCCAGGAGTTTGATTTGGAAATCCAAGATAAGAAATGAGCTGAAAATCTTGCAGTGGATCACCTTTCACGACTAGAGAATCCCCATCTCAAGTAGCTTAATGAGAATGAGATAAATGACTCATTTCCTGAGGAACAACTCGTAGTTATAACTGATTCTGAAGTCCCTTGGTTTGTGGATGTCGCAAATTACTTGGCCACTAACATTCTACCAGAAGGGTTGACACATCATCAAAAGAAGCGATTCTTTGCCAATGTGAAAAATTAATTTTGGGAGGAACCTTTTCTTTTTTATGTATGTGTAGATCAAGTAATTCGAAGGTGTGTTACAAAATTAGAAGCGAATAAAATCTTACAACACTGCCACTCAGGAACGACATGAGGAATTATAGTGGGAGTAGGACAACACATTAAACACTTGAATCAGGTTTTTATTGGCCCACAGTATTCAAGGACACTAACAGGTATGTTGCTTCTTGTGATAGATGTCAGAGAACAGGTAATATTTCTAAACGTGATGAAATGCCTCAAATTTATATGTTTTCATGTGAAATTTTTAACGTTTGGGGAATGGATTTCGTTGGCCCATTTCCTAGCTCTTTTTGTAATAAATACATTCTAGTAGCAGTTAACTATATGTCAAAATGGGTGGAATTTCAAGCTTTACCTATTAATGATGCTAGGGTGGTAGTTCGATTTCTTAAAAAGCTCTTTTTTCGATGTGGAACACCTAGAGTGATTATTAGTGATAGAGGTACATATTTTTATAACGCTCAATTTGATAAGGTCCTTAAGAAGTATAGGGTGCATCATAGAACAGCTACCCCTTTTCACCCTCAAACTAGTAGGCAAGTTGAAGTCACGAATCGAGAATTCAAACGCATCCTAGAAAAACTGTAGAGTTAAATAGAAAGGATTGGGCGATAAAAGTAGATGACGCATTATGGGCTGATAGGACTGCGTATAAAACACTTATAGGAACATCACCTTATAGACTTGTATATGATAAGAGTAATCATTTACCTCTTGAACTCGAACACAAATCATTTTGGCCAATAAAATTTCTAAACTACGACCATAAACTTTCAGGTGAGAAGAGATTGATTCAGTCAAATGAATTAGACGAGTGGCTAGCTAATTCTTACGAGAACTCGAGACTATATAAAGAAGCAACAAAGCAATGCCACGACGCTCGTTTGAAGCAACCCATATAATTCACAGTTGGGGATTGTGTCCTTTTACACAATTCAAGGCTCAAATTGTTTCTAAAAGCTAAAATCAAGATGGACAGGTCCATTCGTGGTACAAACCATTTTCCCGTACGGTACGATAGAGGTAACACATCCGACATATGGCACATTCAAGGTAAATAAGCATTGACTCAAATTTTGTAGTGGTGACAATTTTATAAATGATAGAGAGGAGTTTCAACTCCAAGAACCACCGTAACAGTGCACATACGAGGTAAGTCAAGCTTATGACTTTAAATAAGCGCTTCTCGGGAGGCAACCCGAGTGTTCAATTTTTTCTAATTCTTTTAATTCCATTGCATGCTAATTTAAAATATTAAATTAAACAAAAAATTGTGTTTTTGACCCACAGAGCCTGGACACATGGGCGTGTCCCAGGCCATGTGCAAAATGGGGTAATCAATGCTGCGTCACATGGCCTAGACACACGGGCATGTCCTAGGCCATGTGCATAAAGGAGCATTCAAACAGTGAGTTACACGGCCTGGCGACACGACCATATGACCCGCACACTAGGACATACGATCATGTCCTTGGTCGTGTGTACAGTGGACTTAATTTTTCAAAAACTTAAAGGTTACACGGCCTAAAATGGTCAACACAGTCGTGTGTGACAAGCGGGCGTGTCCTAGGTCTTATGAGTCTTAGAGCTAATTTTTCAATTTTATTCAAAGTCAGAGAATTACACGGGAAAGAGACACGGTTGAGCCACATGTGCATGGAAGAAGCGAAGGAACACACGCACAGCTTGGACACACAGGTGTGACCATGGCCGTGTGAAGACTGGGTTGGTATTTTAAAATACACACAGGTGGTAAGTGTCTACATGGGCATGTGACACGACCGTGTGGCCCAATACGGGCTTCACACGACTGTGTCACCCTTATAACCCTAGCCCCACTTTTCTTGTTTCTAGTTTTTTTGTAACACCCCTTACCCGTATCCGTCATCGAAATAGGATATGAGGCATTACTGGACTTAATCATATGTAACAGATCATTTTTGCGTCATAAATTTCCATTCAAATTTAAAACTTTTCATTCATAATCATATTGTCCCTATTATAGGCCGACGAGGTCCAAAACATACTTTAGAAATGGTTTAGGACTAAACTGAGAACTTTAAAATACTTACAAAATTTTACCACAAAACAATGACACACGCCTGTGTCCTCGACCCGTGTAACTCTCTATTTATGACGTCATCAACCATTTAGGGTCGCATGGCCAAGTAACACGTCTGTGTGCTAGGCTGTGTGGCCATCCTTGTGGATGAAAGTTAGGTTATTTACCAAGGCTTTCTCCATCCAAAAACTCTTGCACACTTATACCAAGTTTATCAACACATACATGGCATTTTTTAGGCATCCCAATAATCACATCATGGCATTCGTACACCATTTATAAATCACATTCATTATGCACAACCACACACACACTTAACTAATCATAGCATATAACTTACTCAACCATTCAAATTTAGTATTTGCAATACATAATTATCACACATTCACTCATCCAACCCAAACAAGCATGCACATCCATATAATGCTTCATCATAGACTTAACATAACAAATATTGGCAACATCAAATGGCCTTATACAACAATGAACTTCAATTAGTATAGGCCAATATTATAGGCCAACTCATAATAACATGTACACAAATGACCAAGTCCCTATACATGCCATAGACTTAAAAAGCTAGAATAAAAATCATCGATACCAATCCATAGCTTCTTAGTGTGATAGAATCTCCAACGACCTCCAACTCGAGCTAGCATATGTGACACTATAGGAAAAAGAAAGGAAGGGGTGTAAGCTATATAGCATAGTAAGTTAGCATGTAAATAATAAGCAATTAATTAATTTGTTTTTGCCAATCCTCACAATATGTTTTCAAGATAATATAATCATAATTGCACATAGTTCCACTATTTACTCACGTTCATCTCAAGCTGTCTGCTCGAGTCATAGTCACTAAAGTATTTATATCTTGAGTTATGAAATTCCAAATTAAGATCCACTAATTTTCCCTGAAACTAGACTCACATATTGTAACAGTTTGATTTAGGGCCTAGTCAAAATATTAGTTGCAAGACCACAAAATAGAGGTAGAAATATGTGTTTTATGATTTTTATGAGGCATATATCATGTTTTCATGATTGTGTGAAAAATTCATGAAGAAATTTTTAAATTAGTGAACAATTTGTTTATTAGGACTAAATTGAAAATATTGGAAAATATGAGATTCTAGAAGATTTAAGTATGAATAGCATTATATAAATTATTAGAAGCCATTATTTAGCAATTAGACCAATATATGTCAAGATGGACAAAAATAGACATGGAAGGAAAAATCTCAAGAAAGAGGCCTTAAGGGCATTTTTGCCATTTGGTTAATAAAAGAATTAAAAGGGAAAATAAGCTAAAAATCATGTCCATCTTCATCCTCCATAGCCTAATATTACAAGGAATCCATAGCTAGGGTTTCTTCAACTTTCAATCTTGATTGTAAGTACCTCCTAGCCCCGTTTTTAATATTCTTCGTATTTTTGAGATCATTATAGCTCGATTTAGTTTTTTCTAGCTATATTTTGAGCTAGAGTTTATGTTAAAAAATTTACTCATGTATGACATGCATGTATTTTGATTATTTATGGAAGAATATGAAAGTTTGATGCATGATAAACATCTTTTTCTAAGTGATTTCCATGAGAAATTCATAAAAAGGACTAAATTGTAAAAGTCATGGAAATGGTCATACATGAGTGAAATAGTGGAAATTGGGAGTTGTTGTAGCTATGAAAATGTTTCGTATAGGCCTAAAATACAAAGAAATTGAATAAAAATCATTTTACGAGCCTAGGGGTAAAAGTGTAATTATGTGAAAGTTTAGGGGCAAAATTGTAATTTTTCCAAAGTATGATTCATGGGTTAATTTAGTAAATGTGAGTATTAAACAAGTGAAATTGTTATTATAGATCAAGAAACACGAAGCTCAGACCGAAACTGAGGCAAGAATAAGATTGTGGACTAAATCGAACAACTATACATATTTTGAGTACCGAGGTAAGTTTATGTGAAATTAAAGATAATTAATGTTATTATGTTTTTAATTATTTATTCTTATGAGAAATGTATATTATTTCCATGAAGTTGATTAATGATGCCTCGATGAAATTATAATGAGATCACGTTAAGTTGAAGTCCCGATTGAAGATTCGGAATAATAAGGATACATGTTTCACAACATGAGATACGGAGGTCCCGTGTAAGACCATGTCTGGGACATGGCATGTAATATCCTGGTTTAGACCCTAGTCGAAACAGTGGTTTTGAGACCAAAAATTCGAGGTTGGAAAAATATTTTTATATTATTTTTGGTGTTTATAATTTGTGATTGAGCATGTGTGAAAGATCTGTGTGAAAATTATACCGATTGAGTGCTTAATTAGGAAAAAGGACTTAATCGCATAAAATGTAAAAGCTATGTGCTGATAGTTAAAGTTCTTATTTGTCATGGCTTTTTAAATGAGGGGTCCTTATGTTGTTATTAAACCGTTGAATGCTTTAAATGACAAAATTAGACATAGTTACTGGAAATATAAATGAAGTAATAAAAGGGCAAAATGGTAAAAAGCATATTAATGTTAATATAATAAAAACAAACACATTAAAAATCCATTATCATCCTTGCTATTTCTGAATTTGAAGAAGAAAAAGAAAGAACTAGGGCTTGAAACATTCAGCCATTGCTATTTTTGATTGAGCTATGTTTTGAGCTCAGTTTTTGATAATTTCTACGTTTTTGTGATCATTGCTTAGTGTGTTATCAAACCCAATCTTAAATTTTAGAAATTGATGGTGATTTTGGGATATGCCAGTGATGAATATGTGAGCTTTGTGTTGTTATTTGGTGGAATATGAAAGCTTAGTGTTGGGTTAACATAGTTTGTATTTGGATTTTTGGTAAAATTGAGTAATTTGGGCTAAACTGTGAAAATGAAAAATTAGAGGACAAAAATGTGAAATAAATGAAATATATGGGCTTGTATGAGTATAAGGAGAATTCGGCCTAAGCATGGTATAGTGAAATTATGTGTATTTTGTGATTTTATGAAATAGAGACTAAAGTGTCAAAATGTGAAAATGTGAGGGATTGATCGCTGCGAAACAGTCTAGTTTTAAAATTTATAAAGAATGATCGAACCTATAGACTAACTATGACAACGATAGAGGCAAGTGCACCTATCGAACAGTAGTATAGTTAAGGCAAGAATATCTTATCGAACCCAAGGAACCTAAAAGTACTACTACTCACTTTCTTTCTATTATTTAGCATGAAATATGGAGTGATTGGTTGATTTATCTAAAACTAATGAAATACTTTTAAACTAAAATGCAAAGATAAATGAATAAATTGGGAAAAGACTTTGGAAAACTCAGTTGACAAAGACGATACCCTTAGGAAGAATCCACCTATGACTTCACTCATTATTTATCCCTAAACCATATGATTTCTTTACTTAGCTTGATCCGTGATACTCCCTAACCTATATTAAACCTTATCTCGAAGCAAATAACGTCTATCCTTAGGCTAATTAGTGGAACTCTCGTTCTCTTATAATAACCCCCTACGGCAGCAGTAAATCGACCAATAGATCCCCATATTAGGTTTCACCCTAATCTGACAAAAAATCTCGTAACCCTATCTCTAGGTGCCCGATCAACTCCGCTTAATTATGCTAGATCTACTCTGAGACAGGGTCTATTCCTCCTCCACCTAAGCACATCAGATTAAATTAAGCAACATAATTAAGAACAAACTAAGTATTTATTATATAAATTCAGAAAATAATAACAAAATCCATCATAGGTTTCATCCCCTTCAGGTATCTGAAGGGTTTAGTTAATAACTAAATACGAAAACATCTCAAGAGTAAAGAATAAACAAAACATAAGAAATCCTTAAAACCCCTTAAAGGAATTGAAGAGGAGATCTTTCGTCTTGAATAGAGTTCTATCTTCTTGAGATGGATCAACTGGCTATCTTCAAGTGATTCCCTAAAAGATGAACGCTTCGATAAAAGCCTCTGCCAAAAAGCTATCCTGTTTTGGCTTCTGCCGAACTCCCCTTTTAGTTGCTACCTTGGGTGTTTATATAGGCTTTGAGATGCTTTACTTGGCTCCTAAGTATCCTAATTCAAGTGAAATTCCTCCTAGGATGTTTAAGTGGACTTAGGATTGCGTTTCTTGGGCTCCAAGCATCCTAATTCGAGTGAAATTGGTCATTCCCGTAGCAGGGGCACAGCCATGGTACACGTCCGTGTAAATCATCTTCAGGCTGTGTCTCGATTCTGTAGATTGGGGCATAGCCGTGTCAACCATGGCATGGCCGTATGAAGTAATTTGACGAGGCACAGCCGTGTGGCTTGAAGTCCAGGCCGTGTCGATTTCCTCTTTGGCCCAAATTGGCCCATTTTAAGCCCACTTCTCATTCTTTTTATCCTTAAGTGCTTTCCTGAGTATAAGACATGAAAAGAAAGGATTAAGAGCACCTTTTTACATAAATCAGGGATAAATCATCCAAAAGCATACTAAATGTGGGACTAAAACATGTTACTTTTACAGTTTATCAAATACCCCTACACTTAAGCTTTTGCTTGTCCTCAAGCAAAATTCTCAACTTACAATTAAAACAAACTTTTCATAATTCATAATTCCTATCGACAATGTCTCATCATAATTCATAGGTAATTTATACATGGATAATTCAACTCAAAGAATCCTAAAGATTCAATTACGATAAGTCATACCTTTGTAGTACGAAAACATATGTGTCTCCCCTTATCTAAGTAATTACCTTTAATTCAAAATTGACAAGGACTGACATCCTCACTAAAGATTCACTCAAATCACTCAAAGGTGTTTAAGGTTCAAGAATAAGCACTCTAAATCGAACCTGAAAAGTTAATCCCATAGGCTTGCCTGAAAATCAAATCTCCACCACTGTATATGAGATGATACACAAATCAAAAGGTCTTTAATCAGGGTTGGAACGCGGCTTGGGTTAAAAGGTGTGGATAAAGGCTGAATTAGAAGGTTAGAATCAAGACTGACTTGACAAATTGTCTTTCTAGAAATAATGAACTAAATATGAATATTGACTTCGAATGAAAACTAATAATATCACTATTGATAATTACTTTATAATAAGGAGTATTTTGATAATACTTTAATACGAGCTTTTTCAACAATTGGAGTTTAAATGCTCTAAGCTCTTTTGTATACTACTAATATTAAATAAACTTGGATTTTTTTTTTAAGAACCAACTAAAACAAACATAATAGAAGGAACTTTGATAATTGAAATAACCTAATTCGGCAATTGATCAAATCAATTCTCAATAGAGGGGTAGTCAAAGGAATGTTGATAACAAATACAAAGGGATTTTGGGTTAATATTAGTGGGTGAGTCAATAAAGAGGTTGTTAGGATTCAACGGGGTTCACTAGGGGTTAATTTGTATAGGTAGGCTTTTTAGTGGAGTGAATCGAGTTAAAACCTAAGTGCCTTTATCATCTTAGTATATCATATCATTAATGTGGTCTTGAAATGTATAAACGAGGCAAGTTCTAGAATAACGGTTCAAAGTTGACACACTCATAATCAATAAAGTGAACACAAAAAAGAATATATATGCTCTACAAGGCTAAAAATCTCACAAAAATTATGGGTGTTTTGACATCAATCCTTATAAATTTTGAACTTCAAGGTGATACTCAAATTCAGTTCAACGACCCATCAATTTTTTTAATTTTAGAAAGTAGACTTATCATGCTTGATTCTCTAGTATTCTTCAAATTTAATCAACAATGCACAATTAACTATAACTTACTCTAAAACATATCAATAAAAATCATACATCATTAGAAATTTCATCCTAATTAGTAATATAAGAAAAATACTTTCGAACAAGACTAAATTCAAGATTTTGAGAATTATGCAAAAAGTCAGGTACTTTTACCCCCCACACTTACGGTGTACATTGCCCTCAATGTACAAAGATAGATAAACAATTATGTAATAATAAAAGCAAAAGAGAAGGGGAGAAGTAACACTTCCTGAATTTTTGGATGAAGTCTATGAAAAGAAACCGGATAAGATTGGAGGTGAACGTGGGGAAGCATCTCAAACCGTTTGAAATTGAATCCTCGAAGAAGCTGGCTTGGTTTTATTGTATCGTAAGCTAAATCTAAATATCATAAAGAATAAGAAGAAGAAAATAAAATAAAGTAAAGTAAAAAAATAATGATGAAATAAAATAGAAACAAAAATAAATAATGGAAAATGAAAGACAACTAGAAAAATGGGGAATGAGGTTTAAATAGAGATGTAGCCCGTGTTTTGGGATTTTGAATTTTGAACACATTCAGGGTGTTGGGCATGGTCGTGGGTGTCGTGGTATGCCCGTGTCTTTCTTCACACGATCATTCAATACAAGCGTGCTCCTCCGGTGTTTGATAAGTCAAAATGTTGGCACGGTTGGGAGGCACGATCGTGTTTATCCCATGCTTGACGAGTCAGTAACCTCGTACGGGGCATCGGCACTGGCGTGGACTAGTATCGCAGCTGGTGTTGGAGAAAGAAGTTTATTCCTTGTTTGTGACAGCTAACGGCACACCCATGGTTCAGCCCCTAGCTTCCACACGGCCACGGGCACGCCTGTAATATCCCGGATTATGGCTTATGCTTTTTTTTTTAATAATATGAAATAGCATACCTTTGTGTGATAAGAATGTGTTGTATGAATTTTGTGAACTTTAGAAAATAGGAGAGTGCCTTAGAAATTATTAGATTTTAAATCTAAAAAGGGGAAACTAGGCTGAGGAGGCCTTAAGGAAAATTGTAGGAGTTTTTGGACATGAAATTGGGCTTGGTAGAGTGGCTTGGAGGCGCCACTTAGGGCCTTGGTATGTGACGCCTCAGGCAAGGGAGAAGGGAGGAGGTTTGAATCAAGTTGGCAGCATAAAGTGTGGTTTTTATTTTGCTACAAGGAAGAGAAGAGGTTGGACGGCATATAGACTTTAAGGGATGAGGATTAGGCTTGTTTTTCTTTTTAAATTTAGGCTAAGATTAGAAGATAATTGTGGCTTTATTTTGTTTAGTTTAAATGGGTAGATAAGAGATAAATGAGGAGAGAAAAATGGGATATGATAAGGGACATAGTAGTGGCCGAATGTGGGTTTCCTTGGATGGTATATTCGATCATGAAGGGGGAAGTAGTGCCGAATTTCATTTAGTGCAAATATCCATCTTTTGGCCGAAATTCTTCTACCCTCTCCTCTTCTTCTTTATTTTCTTTTAACCCCGAATCCGTTTTTATTTCTTCGAAGCCAAATGCCCTTGACATTAAGAGTCATAGCGGAATGTCCCATCACCCTTTTAAAGGCTTAGCCGAATCCTCTCCATCATTATTCACCATTGCCGATCTTATTTGATAAGCCATAGTCGAATCTTCAAGTAGTATTATTCTCTTTTTCTTGTCGCAAGCCTCAAAGCCAGAAGCCTAGCACTTTTCCCTTTTATCTACTACTGTCTCTCTTTGTCTCTTCAACGTGGGTTGGTGGTAAGGAAATTATTCTTTGGTAGTCGATTTCACTTTCTTTTATTTGAAGAGCCGAAATCAAGTGTCTAGGCTTTGATTTCTAGGGATGGCCGAATGATCTTTAAAGCTATAATATGTGTGTTTTTATATGTAGCCAACTCTAAGGAGCAGTAAGGACTCTTTCGAGATTCAATTCTTTCGAGGTAAGCCAAGGTAGTATTCTGCCATAGGCCACTTTTCATGAGTTTAAAGTTGTAACCGATTCTAACATGTGATTTAGTAGGGATTTTGACATCACTTGGAGCAAGGACTGATTTCGGGAATTAGTTAGCAAGGTAAGGAAGTGTGACTTTCGGCCTAAGGCCATATTTTGGATTTAGTGTTGACTGATTCTGACTGTAACCTTTAGGGGCTAATCGGTAGAAGGAACATAGCAATGTTTTGGGATTTGATTTTTAATCCAATTGGCGACAAGGTAAGTTTTGGTTGCAATAATCTTTCGAGATTTGGTTATAGCCGAATAGGTTTTGCTAAATGCCTAGTGTTGGCCGAATATAGGAACTAAGGGATCTAAAGCTTAGATCAGGATTTTCGGGATTTCAGTGAACTCACTAAGAATCAGGTGTGTACCCCACACTAAGCTTTAATTAATTGATGGTTATGTTTTAATTAATATGTTACAAGAATATGTTATGATGTGGCTAAGAGTACCATGCAATGGCACAAAGTACTCAGGTACGTTTACCCACTCCTGCTATGAGTATGATAAGATTCGTTATGGCACATATGTCAATAGTGGTAAGAATGTGAAATAAAGCATGATATTGCATGATATGTTTGACATGGGGCATATGGGTGATATGTAAAGGGAAGTGAATTGGTGGTTTTATACCCCAATATATGAATGTGGTGACTTATGTCACAATATCCGAATGTGGTGACTTATGTCACAATATCTGAATGTGGTGACTTATGTCACGAATATTTATCTGGTGGCTATGCCATGAATTTTATAAGAGGCGATGAGCACGCCGATCGCAATGACGCCTTCGATGGCGTGTAGCGGATGGAGGGTTGACTTAGTAGTCCCCACGGTGTGATGGTTGGTACGGGTGATGTGTAGCGGATGGTTATCTAGGTTTGGGTTCGGGTTTGCATCATTAATTATATATATGTTATTATGTATGATTTGACATGCCTAAATTTAATTGAGACTTAGTGTCGGTTGTACACATTGAGTCTATTTGACTCACCCCGTTGTGGGAATATTTTTTCAAGTGACGCTCAGTAATGGACCGGGTCGGCAGGAGCTTAGTGGTGACCATGCTCAGCACGAATTTTATTAGTTGGACATTTTACTTTATTTAAGTACTTTAAATTTTATTTTGGGTTTATTTTTGATGTAATAAGGCTATTGTATGAACTGTTCATGCATGTACTTAAATTATTTTATTATGGCACGATACTTATCAAATTAAAGTAAGCAAATTTTCTTAATAATAAATGAAAAATGTTTTGAAATCTAAAATACAAATGATTTTCAATTTAATTAACAAACTTTAAAGACTCGACTTTTACCGGTAACTCATGGTTTTGAAATATAACCACGCACTTTTAACAAAATGAAATCTTTGAAAATTTTTCTATGTTTTCATCTTGAACCCTAATCAACTGTTTTCAAAAACACGAAAATTTTTAGCAAAGATTCAAATAAGATTCGAATGGTTTTTCCCAGAAGCATGCCAGATCCGGTCAGGGCTTGTGGGCCGGGTTTAGGGTGTTTCAGCTTGGTATCAGAGCCCAATTTTTAAACTCTCGACCTTGGGTTTAATGCCCACAATGTTTTTAAATAGAGCCCAAATAAAGTTTTGTGAAAAGTTTTGGAAAATAAGCAGGTTTTCAGGCATGGCACCCGAGTCTCCGGCCCGAAGTCCACCAAGTAAGTACTCCTAACTTCTCTGTGATTTGTATGTGGGAATATATAGGGACGTAGATTAGTGGACTAGGAATTAAACCCTAGGATTAGTTTACTCCAACTCCAAGATACATAAGACTTAAAGTCAACCAAACAAACCTGTGTCTAAGTTGTCGAGTTAGGGTGTGGCAACCGTTGTGCGCATGTCTAGGATTGGTTTCAGTGGGAGCTTGGTATTTAAGCAGTCCTAGTGACTCACCTCCTACCCACTTGAATCCTACCTAGTGCGTAGTGACGGTTCACCCTAACGAAGAGGACCCAAACACAGGCTAAATCCAATAACTAAAACCCGAAAGGGACTAGCCATATTTTTATAAAAACCCTAGTTTTAAAATCACCAAATTACCCCTTTCACATATAGGAAAACTATTTTGAAAAAATTTTCCAAAATATTCTCGATTTACTAAAATGACCTAAATACCCCTAGTTGGAAAAATTACTAAAATGCCCTTGGATCATAAAATTTCCATACTACCCACAGTTTTTATCAAGATTCTCTTACCTTACAAATATCCAAAAACCCTATTTTTACAAAATATTAAGATACTCTGATTTGGAAAATTTACGAAATTACCCCTGACTTACAAAATGACTAAATTACCCCTAACCTGTACAAATGGCCAAAATACCCTTAGTGAGGAAAATTACCGAAGTACCCTCAAATTAGAAATCTTTAAAAATACCCTTGTTTTGAAAAGTCACCAAGAACCATATTTTCGAAAAATTACCGAAATGACCCTGGCGTGTAAAGTTACAAAAATACCCCTAGTGTATAAAATTACCATTTCACACTTGAAATTTTTCCAGCAAGCATTTTAATTTTGTAAAATATCAACAATCTCAATTTTGCAACATTTTCAAATACCTTAATTTGGAAAAAAATTACCAAAATACCCCTATAGGATAAAATTACGGAAATACCCCTAGGTAGTGGAAAAATAACAAACAACGACAACTACAACATTTCTCTGTAATGAACGCAAGTTCATGTATGTGATTGAATGAATGATCTGAGACTATATGTGAATGAATTCGAAAGAACTACCCCTTAAAAACTATTGAACATAAGATTGTACGTGATAAATTAGTGGAACAAAACTAATACATAAAATTCTTTAAATCAGATAAGCTCAAATTGGGAGTATGAATTCAAGGGGACTGGCCGTAACGTGCAAGGCCGTGGTAAAGGCCGAATGACTGTGTCGGAACCCGTTAGATCGGGTCAAGGATCTAAAATGAAATGCCACCACTATCACCACCACCGATGTGGAATATCGAGGATCGACGGGGATGATGCGAAGGTCACTGACGATCTTTGAGTTTTGGAAAGAGTGGTGGAGCGGTGGAGGCATAGGAGCTCGGAAGTCGGTACTGAGCGACTCGAGCCAATGGTGAGGTGTTCCATGGTGTATCGTGTGGCACCTAATCTGCGAGTATTGGTTGGAAGTGACTGAGCGGATCATGGATGAGCTCGATTTAACTGACGAGGAAAAACTGAAAGGGTTGGTGTCGCTTCTCCACGATGAGTCATATCAATGGTGGCTCACGGTTCGAGATGGTGTTATAGTTGAGGAACTCACTTGGGATTATGCTAAGGCGGCATACCAGAAGAAGTATGTTGGTACTCATTACATCGATGCAGAGAGGAAGGCATTTCTAGAAATTTGGTTCAAGGAACAAGTCCGTGGCGAATCTGTTGAATTCCTAAGGCTGAGCCGTTATGCTCGAGGCATAGTGTCAGCTGAGCATGAGCGGTGTGCCCAGTTTGAGGACGGGCTGAGGGATGACCTGAGGTTATTGATAGCCCCGCAAAAGGAGCGGGAGTTTACTGTGTTGGTGGAGAAGGCTAAGGTAGCCGAGGGGATCAAGGATTCTGTAAGGCAGAACACCGATCAGAATAGGCAGAAGAGAGGCTTTGGATCTTCAGGGTCATCTAGGAATGAGCAAAAGAGGCCTAGAGTTGATGGGCCGCGAGGTCAGCAAGCTGCTCTTGGAGGGCAATACCGTACTTGTGATCAGTGTGGGAAGAAACACTTAGGAGAGTGTTGGAAGAGAATGGGAGGATGCTTTAAGTGCGGGTCTAAGGACCACATGATTAAGGATTGTCCTATGAGAACCGAAGGGGGGCGACCAGTAAGTCAAGGTTCTACTCAGGCTGAAAGAGGAGGACAGCAGCCTCAGTGAGGCCATGGTTCGAATGGCAGAGGTAACGGTGCTGGTAGAAGGCGGGGAACACCGGGCCGAGGTGTTGGTAACACGGAGGCCAGGCAGCCGGGTTTAGTGTATGCAGTTCGTCAGAGGGAGGACGGAGATGCACCGGACGTCATAACCGGTACATTCCTTATATCTGGCAAACCTTATGTTGCTTTGATTGATGTGGGCTCGACCCATTCTTATGTTGCATGTAGAGTAGTTGAAACTCTAGGAATAGCCTCTGAACTATCTAGTAGGGAGATGACTATAGTAAGCCCACTAGGTCAAACCGTAGTAGTGAACAAGATATTTCAGAGTGTGCCTTTAGAGCTTCAGGGAGCGGTATTTCTTACCGACTTAATGGAATTACCCTTCGGGGAATTTGATCTTATACTTGGCATGGACTGGCTAGTGGAGCATCGGTGTGTTGGATTGTGCGGCCAAACAAATGGAGTTAAGGACCCTAGAGGATGAGGTGATAGTTATGATAGGGGAAAGAAGAAACTACTTATCTAACGTAGTTTCAGCCTTAAAGGATGATAAGATGGTTCGGAAGGGGTGTAAGGCATTTTTGGCTTTTTTTAGTGCTTTGGATGTGAAAGAAGGGGGAGTTAGTGGAGTTAGAACTGTAAGGGAGTATGTGGATGTCTTTCCGGAGGAATTACCAAGAATACCCCCAGATAGGGAAATGGAGTTCGGAATTGAGTTGCTGCTGGGTACAGCTCCTGTGTCAATCACCCCATACAGAATGGCACTAAAGGAGTTGGTTGAGCTCAAGGCTCAAATCCAAGAATTACTAGACCATGGATTTATTCGACCCAGTGTGTCTCCATGGGGAGTACTAGTCTTATTCGTGAAGAAGAAGGATGAAACTATGCGTATGTGCATAGATTATCGTTAGTTGAATAAACTGACCATCAAGAACAAGTACCCTTTGCCAAGGATAGACGACTTGTTCGATCAGCTTAAGGGGGCCGCAGTATTCTCGAAGATAGATCTAATGTCTGGATATCATCAGCTTAAGGTGAAGGAAGTGGATATCCATAAGACAACTTTTCGGACAAGGTATGGGCATTTTGAGTTCTTGGTAATGCCGTTTGGATTGACGAAGGCCCCAGCCACGTTTATGGACATGATGAACCAGGTTTTCCAACCTTATCTGGACCAGTTCATTATTGTGTTCATACGACATATTGGTGTATTCGAAGTCTGAGGAAGAACATGATGAGCACCTCTGAATTGTGTTGCAAGTGTTAAGGGAAAAGAAACTCTACGCCAAATTCAGCAAGTGTGAATTTTGGCTTAAGGAGGTTACGTTTTTAGGACATGTGGTATCTGCTGAAGGAATAAGGGTGGATCCTCGGAAGATTGAGGTAGTTTTGGATTGGAAACCCCTTAAGTCTGTGGCAGAAGTTTGGAGTTTCTTAGGATTGGCAGGCTATTATAGAAGATTTGTGAAAGGATTCTCATCGATAGTCGCACCTCTAACAAAGTTGTTGAGAAAGGAAGTGCCTTTCATATGGACTGATAAGCAACAGAAGAGTTTCGAGAAGCTTAAGAGGGTCTTGACTGAAGCTCCAGTTTTGATTCAGCCTGAGGCTGGGAATGATTTTGTGGTGTATTGTGATGCTTCCCATACAGGATTGGGAGGTGTCCTTATGCAAGATGGGAAAGTGGTTGCTTATGCATCTCGACAACTAAGGCCACACGAGGTTAACTACCCGACGCACGACTTGGAATTGGCGGCAGTGGTCTTTGCCCTTAAGGTGTGGAGGCATTATCTTTATGGAGAAAAGTCGGTGATCTACACAGGCCACAAAAGCCTTAAGTATCTGCTGACTCAAAAGGAGTTGAACCTGAGACAGCGAAGGTGGGTGGAATTATTGAAGGACTTCGACTGTTCTATAGAGTATCACTCGGGCAAGGCGAATGTGGTGGCAGATGCCCTAATTCGGAAGGTAGTGATGGATCTGAGGGCGATGTTCACACATTTGAGCCTTTATGACGATGGAAGTCTGTTAGCAGAGTTGCAAGTTAAGCCGACATGGCTGAATGAGGTGAAAGAAAGTCAGTTAATGGATGAGGATCTAAGGGTTAAGTTACGGCAAGTACAGAATGGAGAGTTGGAAGATTATGGCATTAATGATGAGGGAGTATTGTGCTTCAAGGGTAAGGTTTGTATGCCGAAGAATGAAGAACTTAGGCAGAGAATTCTTCGAGAATCGCATAGTAGCCCTTATGCGATGCATCCTGGAGGCAATAAGATGTATAAAGATCTAAGGGAACAGTTTTGGTGGCCTGGTCTTAAGCGGCAAGTTACCGAATTTGTAGGGAAGTGCTTGACATGTCAGCAAGTTAAGGCTGAACATCAAGTTCCATCAGGATTACTTCAGCCTATTCAAATTCCGCAGTGGAAGTGGTAGAGAATTACCATGGACTTCGTTAGTGGGCTTCCCTTACGCATACTAAGAAGGACTCGGTATGGGTGATAGTGGATCGGCTGACAAAGTCCGCGCATTTTATTCCCGTGTGGGTTGGCTACTCCCTACAAAAGTTAGCAAAGTTGTATGTGGCAGAGATTGTAAGGTTGCACGGAGTGCCGATGTCAATTATCTTAGATAGGGATCTGAGGTTCACGTCTCGATTTTAGAAAGCTCTACATCAAGCTTTAGGCACCAAATTGGATTTCAGCAAGGCTTTTCACCCACAGTCTGACTGGCAGTCTGAAAGAGTAATACAAGTGTTGGAGGATATGCTGAGGGGCTGTGTGATAGACTTCAGAGGAAGTTGGGAAAAGTATTTGCTTTAACGGAGTTTGCGTACAACAACAGCTATCAAGCCAGCATTTGGATGGCACCATATGAAGCATTGTATGGACGGAAGTGTCGCACTCCTACGTGTTGGACAGAATTAGGGGAACGTCAAGTTTTGGGTCCAGAGATGGTGGCAGAGTCTGAAGAAAAGGTTGAGGTAATCCGGGCACGGTTGAAGGAGGCATCTGACAAGCAAAAGTCATATACAGATCTCAAATGGAAAGAGATCAAATTTGCTGTGGGAGACTATGTGTTTCTTAAAGTTTCGCCTTGGAAGAAGGTGATGAGATTTGGTCGCAAAAGGAAGCTAAGTCTAAGGTTCATAGGACCTTATCAGGTTTTGAAGTGAATTGGACCGGTGGCATACCAGTTGGATTTACCTCTAGAATTGAAGCAGATGCACGACATATTTCATATTTCCATGCTACGTCGATACCGATTGGATCCATCTCATATAGTTTCGGTTGAAGAGGTGGAACTAAGACCAGATCTATCTTATGAGGAAGAGTCAATTGATTTCGAGCGAGATGTGAAGGTGCTTTGAGGAAGTCGGTCCCTTTGGTCAAGGTGTTGTGGGCGTAACCATGGATCGGAGGAAGCTTCTTGGGAGCGGAAGAAGCAATGCGACAAAGAATACCCTCACCTATTCTAGCCGAGTAAATTCGAGGTCAAAATTTTTTAGGGGGTAGAACTGTAATATCCCGAATTATGGCCTATGCATTTTTTTTAATAATATGAAATAGCATACCTTTGTGTGTTAAGAATGTGTTGTATGAATTTTGTGAACTTTAGAAAATAGGAGAGTGCCTTAGAAATTATTAGATTTTAAATCTAAAAAGGGGAAACTAAGCTGAGGAGGCCTTAAGGAAAATTGTAGGAGTTTTTAGACATGAAATTGGGCTTGGTAGAGTGGCTTGGAGGTGCCACTTAGGGCCTTGGTATGTGACGCCTCAAGCAAGGGAGAAGGGAGGAGGTTCGAATCACGTTGGCAGCATAAAGTGTGGTTTTTATTTTGCTACAAGGAAGAGAAGAGGTTGGACGGCAAATGGACTTTAAGGGATGAGGATTAGGCTTGTTTTTCTTTTTAAATTTAGGATAAGATTAGAAGATAATTGTGGCTTTATTTTATTTAGTTTAAATGGGTAGATAAGAGATAAATGAGGAAAATAAAATGGGATATGATAAGGGACATAATAGTGGCTGAATGTGGGGTTCTTTGTGATGGTATATTTGGTCATGAAGGGGAGTAAAATGAATTTCATTTAGTGCAAATATCCATCTTTTGGCCAAATTCTTCTACCTCTCCTCTTCTTCTTTATTTTCTTTCAACCCCGAATCCTTTTTTATTTCTTCGAAGCCGAATGCCCTTGTCATTAATAGTCAAAGCCAAATGTCCCATTAGCCTTTTAAAGGCTTAGCCGAATCCTCTCTATCATTATTCACCATTGCCGATCTTATTTGATAAGCCATAGCCGAATCTTCAAGTAGTATTATTCTCTTTTTCTTGTCGCAAGCCTCAAAGCCGGAAGCCTAGCACTTTTCCCTTTTATTGACTACTCTCTCTCTTAGTCTCTTCAACGTGGATTGGTGGTAAGGAAATTATTCTTTGGTAGTCGATTTCACTTTCTTTTATTTGAAGAGCCGAAATCAAGTGTCTAGGCTTTGATTTCTAGGGGTGCCCGAATGATCTTTAAAGCTATAATATGTGTGTTTTTATATGTAGCCAACGCTAAGGAGCAGTAAGGACTCTTTCGGCGTTCAATTCTTTCGAGGTAAGCCAAGGTAGTATTTGGCCATAGGCCACTTTTCATGAGTTTAAGGTTGTAGCCGATTCTAACATGTGGTTTAATAGGGATTTCGACATCACTTGGAGTAAGGACTGATTTCGGGAATTAGTTAGCAAGGTAAGGAAGTGTGACTTTCGGCCTAAGGCCATATTTTGGTTTTAATGTTGACCGATTCTGACTGTAACCTTTAGGGGCTAATCGACAGAAGGAACATAGCAAAGTTTCGGGATTAGATTTTTAATCCAATTGTCGACAAGGTAAGTTTTGGTTGCAATAATCTTTCGGGATTTGGTTATAATCGAACAGGTTTTGCTAATATGCCTAGTGTTGGCCGAATATAGGAACTAAGGGATCTAAAGCTTAGATCGGGATTTTTGGGATTTCAGTGAACTCACTAAGTGAATCAGGTGTGTACCCCACACTAAGCTTTAATTAATTGACGGTTATGTTTTAATTAATATGTTACAAGGATATGTTATGATGTGGCTAAGAGTACCATGCAATGGTACAAAGTATTCAGGTACGTTTACCCACTCCTACTATGAGTATGATAAGATTCGTTATGGCACATATGTCAATAGTGTTAAGAATGTGAAATAAAGCATGATATTGCATGATATGTTTGACATGGGGCATATGGGTGATATGTAAAGGGGAAGTGAATTGGTGGTTTTATACCCCAATATCTGAATGTGGTGACTTATGTCACAATATCCGAATGTGGTGACTTATGTCACAATATCGAATGTGGTGACTTATGTCACGAATATTTATCGGTGGCTATGCCACAAATTTTATAAGAGGCGATGAGCACGTCAACTGCAATGACGCCGCCCGATAGTGTGTAACGGATGGAGGTTGACTTAGTAGTCCCCACGGTGTGATGGTTGGTACGGTGATGTGTAGCGGATGGTTATCTAGGTTTGGGTTCGGGTTTGCATCATTAATTATATATATGTTATTATGTATGATTTGACATGCCTGAATTTAATTGAGACTTAGTGTCGGTTGTACACATTGAGTCTATTTGACTCACCCCGTTGTGGGAATATTTTTCAGGTGACGCTCAGTAATGGACCGGGTCGGCAGGAGCTTAGTGGTGACCATGCTCAGCACGAATTTTATTAGATGGGCATTTTACTTTATTTAAGTACTTTAAATTTTATTTTGGGTTTATTTTTGATGTATTAAGACTATAGTATGAACTGTTCATGCATGCACTTAAATTATTTTATTATGGCACGATACTTATCAAATTAAAGTAAGCAAATTTTCTTAATAATAAATGAAAATGTTTTGACATCTAAAATAAAAATGATTTTCAATTTAATTAACAAACTTTAAAGACTCGACTTGTACCTAGGTAACTCATGGTTTTGAAATATAACCACGAACTTTTAACAAAACGAAATCTTTGAAAATTTTTCTATGTTTTCAACTTGAACCCTAATCAACTGTTTTCAAAAACACGAAAATTTTTAGCAAAGATTCAAATAAGATTCGAATGGTTTTTCCCAGAAGCATGCGAGATCCGGTCAGGGCTTGTGGGCCGGGTTTAGGGTGTTTCAATGCCCGTGTGTAGGGCCGTGTGGCCTAGAAATCTACTCTTTGGTTAGTTTATGGTTAGGTACTAAAAAGAAAAAGAAAAGAAAAAATAAGAAATAAAAAAAATGTAAAAATAGGGTTAGTGCTCGGGATGCCTCCCGAGAAGCGCTCGTTTATAGTCTTAGCTAGACTTTACCTCTTATTCGTATGGTCATGGTGGTTTGAGGAGGTGGAAATCCTTTCTCATTCGATCAACTCGATTATGGATATAAAGTTTAAATCGAGTAATGTTTGCCTCAAAAGTGTTGAATTTAGGATTGCTTACCTCAACTGTGCTGTATAGGAAGACATTAAGTACCTCAAAAGTGATTTCTTCGTTTTCCTTGAGTTCTGAATTGGTGATTCGAGGGTCTTCTTTATTCAACAATACCTGATCCTCTATTTTGATGTGATTTATTGTTACTATCACCTCGTTTGGGGTTTCCTTCGGTTTCACTTCGTGTGGTTCTAGTTCCTCATGTAATTCTTATTTATTAGTTCGAGGTCTATAATCCGGCTCAGGTTTGTAGCTTTGTGGTGTTTCCTGCAATGAAGGTTGAACAAGTTGGTTATCAACTGAATTTACTTTCTCACCTTTATCACTTGATGTTCCGGCCGAGTCAAGAGCTTGAAGAGTAACTATCTCGTCGCCTACAAGTATGAGTTCTCCTGCATAGATATCAATTTTAGCTCTAGCAGTTGTTAAAAAGGGTCTTCCTAAAATTAAGGGGATCGTGTTGTCCTCATCCATGTCTAAAATGACAAAGTCTACTGGGAATACAAATTTATCAATTTTGATTAGAACATTTTCTATTATACCCCTAGGAATTCTTATAGTTTTATCAGTTAATTGAATGCTCATCCTAGTTTGTCTGGGTTTCCCTAGACCTAGTTGTTTAAACATTTTGTAAGGCATAACATTGATGCTTGCCCCTAAATCCGCTAACGCATTATAAATAGATAAACTACCAATTAAACATGGGATTGTAAAACTTCCTGGATCTTTTAATTTCCGTGGCAGATTATTTTGTAGAATTGCTGAGCATATTGCGTTTAGCTCCACGTGGTTTGTTGGTCAAGAGCTGTCTTAAAAATTTCCTCGAGTCTGGTATCTAAAAAAGAGCTTCAAGGAGAGGGAAGTTAATATGTAATTTATTTAAGAGTTTAAGAAACTTACCGAACTGTTCCTCTAAATAATCTCTTTTCATTGCTTTGGCATAAGGTATGCGAGGTTGGTACTCCTTGATTCTTGGTTTTTTCTTTTCTTGTGTTACCTCTATCTTACCTTCGTGTACCATGTTTTCTTGTATTGAGTTTGGTTCATCTAACCACTTACTGTCTTGAGCTGAGCTGGCTTGAATTTGCTCCTCTGGGTTAACCTCGGTGTTACTTGGTAGGCGTCCTAGCAGTCTATTAGCTTTGCGAGATGTCCCACTGACCTAGTAAGTTCTCCAACTTGATTCTCGATCCCTTTGATCGATTTTTGTTGCTCATCAAGTGCTACTTCAGTCTTTTGGAGACGAGAATCTGTGGTTACCATGAACTTCATCAGCATCTCTTCAAGATTCGGCTGCTCTTCTTGTTGGTGAGGTGGTTGTTGAAAATCTGGAGGAAGTTCTGATCTTTGGTTATTTTGATAATTCCAAAAGAAATTGGGATGGTACTTCCAACCTGCATTATAAGTGTCACTATAAAAATTATTTTGATATCTAGAACAATTGCTTGTATAGTGAGCTTGCTCGTTTTCCATGCCATATTCATAGGGTGGGTACTCAGGATTCACCACGCCTCCTAGATTCAAATCATATTGTATTTCTATATGTACTTGCAAGGGACTATACCAATCATCAATCTTTTTATTCATTATCTCTAATTGATTAGATAACCTGGTGACCACGTCGAGGTTGAAAACACTAGTTACTTTAGAAGGAATTGCCCCCATGCCTTGCCACTGATAATTTGTAACATTCGGGATTTATGGGTCTCGCATTTTAATTTATTTCTATGTGCTAGTATGCTTTGGATGTTGTCTGAGTGTGTTTGGGGGCTTCGGGAAACCTTGGGGTTAGGTAGGAGCCTTAGTAAAAAGTTTGGGTTCAAGGCTTTAAGGGAGAGCTAGTGGCGTCAGGCCTATGACACAAGAAAGGAAGTGGTGGAGTGCCAGAGGTAACGCCTAGGTGCAAGGGGGAGTGTTGCATCACAAGGGGTGTCAAGGGGGGAGAGGTTAGAGTCACGCTAGTAGCAAAGGGAGTTTTGTTTTTCTTGGGGGAGGGGAGTGTTGGAGACGGCTATGGCACTTGAAAGGTGGAAGTGGACTTGGTCAAGTCTTTTGAATTGATGGTGGGGAGAGCTTGTAGGAGCTTGACTCATTCAAAGGTTTTTGAATGAGTGATGTGGAGGGTGTTAAGGAGGAAATCGTGGGGACTGTTGGTGAGGGAGTGTTAGTCAAAATCTTGAGTGGTATTAGGGAGTAGGTATATTCGGTTTTGGGAGTTTTTCTCCTCATTAGTCTAGTTGTCGAAATTGCTAAGCAGAAGCCATTCACCTTTTTCTCTTTTTTATCCATATTTAAAAGCCAAAAGTGAGAGCATTGGTGCATTTTTGTTTCATCTTTTTTTTCCCTCAACATCTTTCTTTTCAATCATTTGATTCCTTTTCTTCTTTGGTAAATTCTTAAAGCTAAAATTCACCCTTCATTTGTTCTCTTAGCCGAAACTCTTTAACCCAACTCCCTCTTCCTCTCTTTCATTAGTTACTCCATTTTCAAAAGTCGAAAAGCCTATCTCTCTTTTCTTTATTATAGCCGAATGATCTTCTTCCATTTGCTGAACCATAGCCGAACTTCTAATCATCTGCATCTCTGGAAGTGCCGTCATTTTTCTCTATCAAGTTTTCCAATCGGTTCTTGTAACACCCCAAACCCGGTCAACACACCACGACCTAATCCGGTGTGTCGCATGAGAAAAAGATTTCTAGGAAAACAAGTTAAGAATTAAATTTTGAAATAGGAAGGGGGTCATTATTTAAAATCGGTTGTTTTCCAACTGATTCAAAAAGACTTTACTGTCTCCTATTGCAAGTAAGCTAATCGTTTCATTTCAAAAGCAGAAATAGTTTCAGTTTGATTGTCGATACATATTCCAATTGAATTTTTAAAGAAAGCGTGTTAACCTATTTATACTACTTGTTGGTTTTTACCCGATGGTAAAGTTCTTAGAAAACCCGATAGTTTGAGCAACCTTTGAAAACACTCATTTTAAGGCATGCAAATTTGTTTAATTTATATAAAATCTTCCATGGAAAAGAAGTAAAACAAATAAAAAAAACCCCAAATTGAAGTTAGTGGCCTTATTACAACTTAAAAACCAAATTTAAAGCATGTAAACCACAGTAATAGTCTATAACAAAACCCGAAAAAACAATGAGCATGGCCACCTCGAGTCCGCCCCACTCCGAATCCACGATCTAAGAGTTACCTGCAAAATTAAACATCGGGGTGAGTCATATAGACTCAGTGTGTAAACCCTCATCCTAAAAATAGCAATGCTCGTTCACGGTTTCATAAGTCAACATACAAGTCATGCAATCCCAAAACCTAACCATCCGTACTCCAGTATCTACTCGTGTGGTCAAAACCACTGGCGACCGTAGTCACAAATAATATCGGTGTGGTTTTGACCACTGGTGACCGTAGTCACAAACAATATGGTGGGGCCAACCCACCTTGTGGTCAAAACCACTAATGACAATCCCATATCCATATGTGGGGCCAATCCACGGTGATGCTAGACCACAGGGACAAATCACAAAGATAGCAATATGTGGTCAAAACCACTGGTGGTCAAAACCATTGAGACTTAGCCACAAATAACATCGAGAGCAGGGCCAACCCACTGTGTGGTCAAAACCACTGGTGACAGTCTAAAACATCCTTCCCCTTCCTCTCATCATACCCATTAATGTATGTACTTTTCATGGCATAAATATCATGCTTAACACTCAGAGATCACATGGCATGGCATATATAGATTTTAACATGCATTTAACGTTAGCCAAACAGAGTGGACTTACCTGGAGTAAGTCCTTCCTTTTTACCTACAAGGGTAGCATACCATTTCAACAGTTATTCCGGCATTTAGCAGTTTCATGATATAACATATTAATAAATGAAGTGTGTAAGAGTTACACACCTGATTACTAGTAAAACGATGCTCTCTACATCGGTACTGTCGTTAATTGACACCACTGCTATTTGACTACTACGCTGCTCAGGTGTTCGTCCACACCCAGGTGGCCAATTGTGAACCGCCGACACTGCCCTCTTTTTGAACTTAGGGATTGGGGTCTCAGATGCAACCCCCCAATGATTGGTTAGCCTTCGAGTCCATAACACACCTCAGTCACTTACTTGGGTTAAAGCAGTGAAACGAAACGTAAGAAACTAAACCCGAAGTTAGAACCCTTACCTAAATCGACAAGAACGCAAGGCTCTAAACGTGATTCACCACCAACAAATCCCGGGAGTTTCACAATATGGCGTCAAAACACCCCCTACATTCGGCCAAGCATCAAACAATCACTGGATCCCTGCCTTCGGCACTTAACGCAATAAAGAATATAAAAATGGTAGAACACTTACCCCACACTACAAACTCGATTGGAAGAGACAACTGATCAACAACAATGATCTACTGCGAACGAAAGTCCAACAAGCAGGTTGAGTGCCAATGACTTCGGCTTCTCTTACCATAGCAAATGAAATAGAAAGAAAAGAATAGAGAGATGTGAGTGTGCCAGGGAGATTCGGCCAAACCAGTAAATGGAATCAACACCCTTAGTCGACAACCATTAGAGAATAGAACTACTGAGAAAAAAGATGAACAACACTTACCTCACTGCAAAAGAACCAGAATGAGAGACTCAAATGGAGAAATAAATCCGTCTTTAGTAACACATAAAAGAAAGCTTCAAGTGCGGTGCTTAGAATAATATGAACAATCGAAAAGTGAAAAAAAAAGATGGATGGGAAAAATAGGAGAATGTAGTTTTGGCCAACAACAGAATAAAAGTAAAAAGATGGAAAAGGAGAAGTGATATATGAGGTTTTGGTTTTTATGGTTTTGGTAAAAGAATAAATCGCAACTATTGTGTGGTGAGCAAGGTGGATTCACTAAATCTTGAAGAAGTAAAAGAAGAAGAGATGAGGAGAAGTTTAGAAGAAGTTTCGGTTTTGCACCAAAAGAGAAAAGAAGTGGCACAATATGTTCTAAGCAATTCGGCTTTGACCAAAAAAAATAAAGAGAAAAAGAAATCCCTTAAGCTAGTTGAAATTCTCAACACCCCTAAGCACATTTGGCTACCCCCCTTAAGCACTCAAAGCGAATCCAACCCCATCCAAATTGGCTACACATCCCCCACTCCCCTCAATCACTATGCTGCCGCCCTTTTGCCTCCTTGAATTTCTCTCTACCACCCTTTCAAACAGATTTGGATGAGTCAACTTCCTAAGACCTCTCCTCTCTACACATTTAAATTCATTGACCCTTTCGACACTCATCCACCAGGGTCCTTCCTGAGTGCAATTCTCCCTTGTCCTGGCTTCAAAAAGATATACACCAAGAAGATTATCGCAACTCGAACCAAGGCTCTCCAAGCCACATGAGGCGTCACTCCCTTGCCTCCCAAGTAGCGCCTCCCAACCACTTTACCAAGGCATCTCTTGCAAAACAATCCTCCATGAACCTAATGCCAAAAGCTCCTCCTTCTAAAGCCCAAAACACAATTTACTGCTGAGACACCGGCCTATTCCTGGCTCAAGCCTAGACCCTAAAATAGTCCAACTAACTTACCTAACATACAATACACATGCAACCACACGAAATGCAAAGGCCCCAGTTTAAGGATGTTACAGTTCTAATATTAAGGTAAGTGTTCTCTTCTATTCGATCTTTTTTTTCCTTCTCTTTTGTTTGTTGAAAGTTAGAAGCCTAACTTTGTATATGTGTGTGGCCGAATCTATCCAAGGTTTTAACTTTGTGTCCCTTGTTGGAAGCCAGCGTTAGGGGTATCTAAAAGCTTCAGGATTTAATCGATCAAAGTAAGAAGGGTGTACCTTTGGTTCGGCCAAAGGCCATCTTGTTTGGATATTTAGTGTTAGAGCCGAATCTAACATAACTTACGTAGGGGGTTTCATCAATCTTCAAGATCAAGTAGGAACCCTTAGGATTTGGGTCGACTTTGGTAAGATTACTCGATTAAGATATTATTTGGGTTCCGTTTAGATTGATTTAACATCTTTAACCGGGTCTTCTGATTAAGTTACCTTTCGATGGATGCAAGTACCAGTCAAGGAGAGAAAGGGGTTGGACGCGTAGTCCCGACTCCCAAGTTTAAGAAGCGATCGGTTTCAAATTTCTAGAATGGCCCTGCAGGAACGTAGGCGGCGTCGGCGTGAACAAATTGATCATCGTGATCTCTTGACGAGGACATTAGGGAGGTCGAGAGTCTAGTTCTTCAGGTTCTCAGGTGTGTAATTAACACACTGTTTACATATTTCCTTTAATTATAATATGAAATATGTGTGGTAGCTGAGATAGTGGCTGTGGTGATGGTATTACCCATATTGGGGTAAGCCGATACCAGGTTAGTAACTGTCTTATATTAAAATTTTGGATGGATGTATATGTATATGTGAGACTTTGGTAAGCTTATTCTGTATGCATTTCGGGTATGTTCATAATGATTATGTTGTCATTTCACCATAATATATCGTGTATGTGTACGGGGACCGGGATATGTTTAATGAAGGAAAGGGTGTACATTTATATACGTGGTTTGATGTTAGCCTTGAGCTACATCATGGTTTCATGTTGGCTTCGTGTCTCGTCATGGATTGGTGATGACCTCGAGTCACACAATGGATATTTGTGATTTTAATCACGTGGACCAGTGGCTAGACCACTAAGTGGATTTTGAGCAGCATGATTTCCAAAGAGGTGTGTAGCGGATGGAGGGTCAATTTAGTAATCCCCTGGTGTGTAGTGGCAGGATACGGGGGTGTGTAGCGGTTGGATACTAGGTTGGGGAGGGTTAATATTTTGCATCTTTATGTGTGGTATGTGGATTGGTGTGGTTTTTGGGCCAAGCCCATTTGTGGAAACGTGTGGAATAATTGCACACTAAGTCAGTTTGACTCGCTCTATTTTCCTAAAACAATGCAGGTGATACATGATTCTTGGATCGGGCTGGAGTGGATATGAGGTGGCCATGCAGAAGCTACTTTTATTTCTTTAATTATATATATTTTATATTTCCAGGTACTTTTTAGGATAGATTTCATTGTAATAAGGCCGCTTAAATTGTTTTTGGATTTTCGTTATGGTTTTTAAGTCTTAGAAATCTAAACATGGTTATAAAACGTTTTCAACTCAGATATTAAAGTAAAGTTTTGAAATTTGGATTTCACATAAACAAATTGCTTCGCGAAATTTATACCAAATACCGAATCACATTTACAAAAGAGATTCTGTAACAGACCGAATTTGACCCTAATCGAAAGGGTGGTTTTGGGACCACGAATCCGAACCCGATAAATATTTTAATATTATATTCTGTGTTTATTATATGTGGATTAATGTGTGTGAAAATTTCGTAGAAAAAAATTTTATCGTTTAAGTGCTTAATTTGATGAAAAGGATTTAATCGAGAAAAGCATAAAAGTTGCGTACTAAAGTGAAAAGTACTAATTTGATTGTGGTTTTTTTAAGTGGGTGTCCTAAAGGGGCAATTAGCCCATAAACTATGATAAGGAACGGCAATGGGCCACACCAACTACAAAATATATGTTAGTTTAATTTATTTTTTATTATAAGGTTATGTTAGTATATTATAATAATGTTAATGTATATATATATTAAACAAAACATAAAATAAAGCCACCATCATCTTTATTCTCTCATAGCCGAATGTAAGAAGAGAAAACACCATTGTTGCGAGCTTAAGGTTTTGGCATTAGGGGAGGCTTAAATCGGTATGTACTTTGTTTAGTTTTTGAAAATTTTTATGTTTTTGAGATCATTGCTTCAGATATATTACCCGACCCATGCCTAAATTTTTGAAAATATTATGTATATAGGATTCGGCCATTAACAAGCTTATATGGTTTTGATATTTGATAGTTTTAGATTAAATATATGTTAAAGATTTACAAGTTTTGTATTGAAAATTTTGGTGATTTGGAGTAAATAGGGCTAAATTAAGAAAATAAATTTGTGAGGGTTAAAATGCAAAATAAATGAAATGCATGAACTTAGATGGCTATGTAGAGGATTCGGCCTAACTATAGTGTTGGGAGATTTCGCATATTTTGTGTTTTGTGTAAATAGGACTAATTTGTAAAATTGGGAAACATTAGGGGCAAAATGGTAATTTGTCTATCTAAGTGTTTTTGGATTAAATTGAGATGAAATGTGCTTGAATGGGCTAAATTTTAATGTGTTTTAGATCAAGAGCAAAGAAAAACGGATTTAGATCGGGGAAAGACGAAGGTTCTCGAATAGCCGATTTGCACGGTCTATCGACAACCGAGTTAAGTCCTTAAGCAAATTTATATCGAGAAATTATTTACGAAAGTAGTACATGATAAAGTTTGGTATTTAAGGCATGAAAATATATATATATAGGCCGAATGTGGGGTATGAAATTGTATTAAATTGTTTGTTGAATGTGATGTGGATATTTACGTTCGGTTTAACATGAAATTGTAAAATAAAGTATATGAGATGGATGTGATTGTAGCATTAAGTAATGTATATGGGAATGTTGATTGGGTTGATAATCGGGCTTTGAGCCTAGCAGGCCTCGTGCCGGTGTTATTAATCGAGCTTTGAGCCTAGCAGCCTCGTCTTGCAGTGTTATTAATCGGGCTTTGAGCCTAGCGGGCCTCGTCTTGGGTGTTATTTATTGGGCTTTGAGCCTAGCGAGGCCTTGTGCCGGTGTTACATATCGAGCTTTGATGCCTAGCGTGCTTCGTCTTGCATTGATTTATTCGGGCTTTAATGCTTAGCGTGCTTCGTCTTGGTGATTTATTTCGGGCTCTAATGCCTAGCAGGCTTCGTGCCGATGTTTAAATCTCGGACCTCTGGTCTAGTAGTTTTTATACCAGTGATTTTTAATATGAGCTTATACTTATGAATGAAATGGTCTAGTTATGATGGTATTTGAATAAACCAAGGTTTATTATTATAGTGTTCAACCAAAAGTTATGTATCGAATCAAGTTTATGATATATGTGATGCTTCTTGAATAATCAAGTTGATAGAAATGTGTTTATATATTCGGTACTTATGATATCTGATTAGAAAAGACATTGAGTTGATATGTTTACTTGCTTACTTGAGTTTATTATATTGATATGAGAAATTATACCTATATAGGTTCGGCCATGAGCTATACATATAGATAAATGTATATATATATTCAATTATGTACCCTTATTTTAAATGTTCACAGAAAGTATTATTCGGTTGAAGTGAAAATATATATGTATTGATTTAGCAATCTGGGTACCATTGATAAGTTCCGTGTTTTAAGTGTACGTTGAATATTATTTCACTAGGTGTGAACATTGATAATCGGCCATGGTAGTATATATGTGTTTTGTCAGTTCATAAATGTTAATAATGTTATTCTATTCAATCTAATTGAATACCTAGTTGAGTTGTAAAGATGCTTAAGACTTACTAAGCCAGTGAGCTTACTCTGTTTATGTTTGTGCTCTATTTTATATATCAATAATTCAACTACGGGCTCAGGGGATCATCAAGACAGTCGACCACTCTATCACTCTCTTTGGTATAGTTTTGTTTTGTAAACTTTTGAATCAAAGGCATGTATAGGCTTTGTTTTGATAAATAATGAATGATGTCGGTTTGTAAATATAAATATGGCCTTGCGAATAAGGCTGTTACATTTGGTTAAGTTTAAGTTTTATATTTGATATGGTAGCTTGCATTAAAATACCATTAGATATGTGATTTAGGTCATGCTTTAAATCATACACAGAAAATGATCATATGATATATATATGATGTAATATTGGGATATGCACTTAGGTATAAAGGAGTAAATGTGAATGTACAAGGATACCATGTGCAAATAGCTATCTTATTTTGTTTTAGTTGACTTGTTTAAGCATGGTAAAATGTATATATGTTTATACTTGTAATGTCATTTGATAATGCTTAAATATGTATAGCTTTGTGGTAAGCATTTAGAGTAAAATTTTATCCTTGATAAAGAGTACCTATGGTATGCATAAATGCATGTAAATTATGTTTGATTCATACATATCATATATTTAAGAATTGGATGAACATAGGTATCACTATTTGCATGTATTGTATGTTAAATGCATAAATAAAATACTAGGTTATGAATTGATCTTAGTTGGAGTTTAGGTTTACATTTGAATGCTAACTATATCCGGTTATGTGAAATGAGTTTTAAGGTATGATGATGTGGTTATAATTACATAAGTATATATATATATATATGTACGTAAGTAATGGTCATTGCCGAATGCGATGAATGAAAATGTGAATTGATGAATCGGTTAATATTTAAGTGGTAACATGTATTAAAGTGCATTTGATGAGTGTTGAGATCGGGTAATACCTCGTAACCCTACTCCAGCAACGGATACGGGTTAGGAGTGTTACATTTTATTGGTATCGAGTGACGGTTTAGTCGATTCTAAGACTACCGTAGTACGTAAGAGTCTAGCTATACATGCCTTTGAATTTTATATGTGATAGTGTGGTGACTTGACAATTTCAATTGTATTTTATATAGTAAATGGATTTCGATCCCGATAGAGCAGTAGGCGATGATGTGGAGAGTGTTGCTTTGGTCTCGCATATGGATCGGCGCCATTAGACTCTCAACCAATTACGGGTAACCACGAGGGAGAGGCTAAACAAGCCTTCTACCAAATGATGAATGAATAGCTTACCCAATTTGTTCAGAATAATTCGGCTGTACAACAACCTCCACCCCCGAATAATCCAACTCCGGTACCTTCAGCACCCCCGATGATAGATCCAATGAGATCTAGTAGGCCTCCTATTGATAAAATCAGGAAATTTGGGGCCGAGGAATTCAAGGCTAATGATAATGATGATGCAGAGCGAGCTGAAATGTGGCTTGATAACACTATTCGGGTACTTGATGAGCTATCCTGCACTCCAGACGAATGTTTGAAATGTGCTATATCTTTACTTCGGGACACTGCCTATCACTGGTGGAATACACTAGTATCAGTGGTTCCAAGAGAAAAAGTGACATGGGATTTCTTCCAGAATGAATTCCGCAAGAAATATATCAGTCAGAGGTTCATCGACCAGAAACGAAAAGAATTTCTTGAATCTGAAGCAGGGGAAAATGATTGTGATAGAATATGAGCAAAATTTGTCGAGTTGAGCCGATATGCTCGGAGTGTGTATCAAGCTGAAGCCATTATGTGAAAAAGGTTTGAAGACGGTTTGAATGAAGATTTAAAGTTGCTAGTTGGCATTCTTGAGATCAAAGAGTTTGTGACACTAGTCGAGCGAGCTTGCAAAGTGAAGAGCTTGGGAAAGAGAAAAGAAAATTTGAGAGCGGATGCTAGAGACACTCGTAAAGACCATCGGTAAAAATTTCCATTCCACATCTAAGAAGTTTAGAGATGACTTGGTAGACATAAAGCTACTTGATTCACCTAGACATGATCGACCTTAGTGGGCTCCCGAGCTACCTCGATGGCGGTGTTGATAATGTTCCACAAAATCGAGTTGAATACAAACATTGTGGAAAATGGCATTCAGGAATTGTAGAGTTCGTGGACCGGTCACGCTTTAAATGTGGATCCTCGGACCATTTTATTCGAGAGTGATGTTAGGTGAAGCGAATCTGCGCAGAACTCTAGACCAAGCGAGTGCATCAAGACAGGCGGACCACCGAGCATTACAGCAATGTAGGTGGTAGTTAGAGAGGGACGAAGAACACAGCAGTTCGATCTGAGGCTAGAGCTCCAGCTAGAGCTTATGTTACTAGAGCAAGGGAGGATGTTGCTTCTCCGGATGTCATTACCGGTACTTTTACCCTTTATGATACTACTGTGATTGCATTGATTAATCTGGTTTGACCCATTCATATGCATGTGAAACTCTAGTATTGATAAGACTCGCCATTGAGTCTCTTGAGTTTGTGATTCAGCGTATCCAACCCTTTGGGTAGATGTGTGTTTGTTAATAAAGAATGTAAAAGTTGCCCATTGATGATTCGGGATTTTGCTTCCGATCGATTTAATCTTGTTGCCTTTCGATGAGTTTGATATAATTTTGGGAATGGGTCGTTAACCGCATGATGCGGTGGTGAATTGCAAAAGAAAGCTTATTGATTTGAGTCACGAGCGGTGAGATCATTAGAATTGAATCCGATGATTTAGGTGGGTTTCTATAGTTATATCCTCGATGTTAGCCGAAAGTATGTGAGAAAGGGTGCGAAGCTTATTTGGCTTATGTATTGGATAATAAATTGTCGAGAAAGCAGATTGAATCATCATAGAATGTATGTGAATACTCGGATGTGTTTCTGAAGAACTACCGGATTACCCCCAAGACGAGAGATTGAGTTTGGCATTGAATTAGCTCAGGGCGACTCCGATCTCAAGAGCTCCATATCGGATGGCACTTACTGAGCTAAAAGAGTTGAAAGCACAGTTGCAAGAGTTAACAGATAGGGGCTTTGCGCGACCAAGTTTCTCTCCTTAGGGTACACCAGTTCTTTTTGTGAGAAAGAAAGATGGAACGATGCGAATGTGTATTGATTATCGGCAACTGAATAAGGTAACTATAAAGAATAAGTATCCGTTACCTCGGATTGATGATTTGTTTGATCAGTTGAAAGGGGCTTCAGTATTTTCGAAGATAGATTTGGGATCGGGTTATTATCAGTTGCGAGTCAGAGATATAGATGTGCCAAAGACTGCATTTTGGAAGAGGTACGGACATTTTGAGTTTTTGGTTATGCCTTTTGGGCTTATAATGCACCTGTTGTTTTTATGGATTTGATGAATCGGGTTTTTAGGCGGTTTTGGATCGATTTGTGGTAGTGTTTATTGATGATATATTGATTTACTCCAAAGATGAAATTGAGCATCTTGAGCATTTGAGATTAGTGCTACAAACTTTGCGAAATCAGCGGTTGTATCGCGAAGTTTAGTAAGTGCGAGTTACGGATGAAAGAGGTCGACTTTTTGGGACATGTTGTTTCAGCATCAAGCATTCGAGTTGATCCGAACAAAATATCGACTATACTTGATTGGAAGCCATAGAAAAATGTTTACGAGATTCAAAGTTTTACGGGACTTGCGGGTTACTATCGACGATTTGTGAAAGATTTTCTATGATAGCTACCAGATTGACAAAGTTATTGCGAGAAAGATGTCGAGTTCGACTAGTCGGAAAAGTGTCGAAAAGTTTTGATCGGTGAAAGCCCTTCCGATGAAGCTCGGTGTTAGTTCAGCCTGAATCGAGTAAAGAATTTGTTGTTTATTTTGATGCTTCTTTAAATGGTTTAGGCTGCGTTTTGATGCAGGAAGGCAAAGTTGTAGCCTACGCTTCAAGACAATTGAAGCTGCATGAAAGAAATTACCCGACGCATGACTTAGAACTTGCGACCATTGTTTTCGCATTGAAAATTTGGCGTCACTATTTATTTGGCGAGAAATGTCACATTTATTCGGATCATAAAAGTCAAAAGTATTTAATGACTCGAAGGATCTAAATTTGAGACAACGCAGAGGTTGGAATTGTTGAAAGACTATGAGTTGGTGATTGACTACTATCAGGAAAAGCTAACGTTGTTGCGGATCGTTAAGTCGAAAATCATTGTTTACTCTTCGTGCAATGAGCGCACGAGATAGCTATGTCCGGTGATGGTTCGATCATAGCCGAGTTACAAGCAAGACCGATGTTTATTCAACAAATTTGTGATGCATGAAAGTTGACAAGGATTTGATTGCTAGGCAATTGATTGTGAAAAAGGTGCAGAGTCGATTTTGATTGATGCAAATGATTGTTTGAATTTTAAAAGCCCAATGTGTGTTCAAAAACTTAGATTTGATCTGGTGATTCGAGTGAGGCCCATAGTGGTCGATTATCAATACATCCGGTAGCACAAAGATGTATAATGATTTGAAACAGTTTTTTGGTGGCGGGCATGAAGCGAGATATATCTGAATTTGTTTGAAATGCTTAGTTTGTCGACAAGTAAAATTTGAACATCAAGTGCCATCCAGTTACTTTAGCCAATTATGATACACGAATGGAAATGGGATAGAATTACAATGGATTTTGTATCCGGTCTTCCTATGACACCGAGTAAGAAAGATCAAATCAGGTTATAGTTGATAGGTGACTAAATCGCTCATTTTGTGCTTGGGTTAAATGCGGACTTTTCACTCGATAAACTTGCTAAATTGTATGTATCGCAAATTGTGAGATTGCATGGTGTACCGAAGTTCCATTGTTTTAGACGGAGACCAAGAGATTTACATTGCGATTTTGGAAGAAGTTGCAAGATGCCTTAGGTACTAAACTACATTTTAGTATAGCTTTTCATTCATGATGCAGACGGTCGGTCTGGCGAACTATTCGAATACTTGAGGACATGTTGAGATGTTGCATTCTCGAGTTTGAAGGTGCGTGGGAGCGATACCTACCTTTGATTGAATTTGCTTATAATAATGCTTTTCAATCTAGTATCAAGATGGCGCTTATGAAGCCTTATGCGGCGTAAAGTGTTGAACACCATTATATCGGGGTGAGCTCAACGAGAATAAGATACAGGGTTGATTTTATTAAAGCTGAATCTGAAAGTAGCTATTATTAGAGACAATTTGAAAGATGCTTGGATCGTCAAAAGTCTTATCTTGATTTGAAACGTAAAGACATTGAATTTCGTGTCGGAGAACGAGTATTTTTAAAGGTTTCTCCATGGAAGAAAGTGCTCCATTTTGGTCGGAAAGGCAAGTTGAGCCCGAGGTTCATTGGACCGTATGAAATCATTGAGCGTGTTGGGCTGTTGCTTATAGGTTGAGGCTACCCTCGAATTAGAAAAGATACATGATGTATTTCACGTTTCTATGCTCCGTAGATCTGGATCGGATCCGTCACATGTGATTGCTCAAATGCGAGATTGAGATACAACCCGATATGACGTATGAGGAAGAACCGATCCATATTTTAGCTCGGGAAGAGAAAGAGTTAAGAAACAAGATAATTCCATTAGTGAAAGTACTATGGAAAAGGCACGGAGTTGAAGAGGCTACGTGGGAGCCTGAAGATTCAATGAGGCAACAATATCCGACGTTGTTTAATGGTAAGATTTTTGGGGACGAAAATCCTTAAGGGGAGAGTTATAACAGACCGAATTTGACCCTAATCGAACGGTGGATTCGGTACCACGAATCCGAACACGATAAATATTTTAATATTATATTACGTGTTTATTATATGTGGATTAATGTGTGTGAAAATTTCATAGAAAAAAATTTTATCGTTTAAGTGCTTAATTTGATGAAAAGGATTTAATCAAGAAAAGCGTAAAAGTTACGTGCTAAAGTGAAAAGTACTAATTTGATTGTGGCTTTTTAAAGTGGGTGTCCTAAAGGGGCAATTAGCCCATAAACTATGATAAGGAACGGCAATGGGCCAAACCAACTACAAAATATATGTTAGTTTAATTTATTTTTATTATAAGGTTATGTTAGTATATTATAATAATGTCAATGTATATATATATTAAACAAAACATAAAATAAAGCCACCATCATCTTTATTCTCTCATAGCCGAATGTAAGAAGAGAAAACACCATTGTTTGAGCTTAAGGTTTGACATTAGGGGAGGCTTAAATCGGTATGTACATTGTTTAGTTTTTGAAAATTTTTACGTTTTTGAGATCGTTGCTCAGTATATTACAGACCCATGCCTAAATTTTTGAAAATATTATGTATATAGGATTGACCATTAACATGCTTATATGGTTTTGATATTTGATAGTTTTAGATTAAATATATGTTAAATATTTACAAGTTTTGTATTGAAAATTTTGGTGATTTGGAGTAAATAGGGCTAAATTAAGAAAATAAATTTGTGAGGGGTTAAAATGCAAAATAAATGAAATGCATGAACTTAGATGGCTATGGAGAGGATTCAGCCTAACTATAGTGTTGGGAGATTTCGCATATTTTGTGTTTTGTGTAAATAAGACTAATTTGTAAAAATGGGAAACATTAGGGGCAAAATGGTAATTTGTCTATCTAAGTGTTTTTGGATTAAATTGAGATGAAATGTGCTTGAATGGGCTAAATTTTAATGTGTTTTAGATCAAGAGCAAAGAAAAACGGATTTAGATCGGGGAAAGATGAAGGTTCTCGAATAGCCGATTTGCACGGTCTATCGACAACCGAGGTAAGTCCTTAAGCAAATTTATATCGAGAAATTATTTACGAAAGTAGAACATGATAAAGTTTGGTATTTAAGGCATGAAAATATATATATAGGCCGAATGTGGGGTATGAAATTGTATTAAATTGTTTGTTGAATGTGATGTGGATATTTGCGTTCGGTTTAACATGAAATTGTAAAATAAAGTATATGAGATGGATGTGATTGTAGCATTAAGTAATGTGTATGGGAATGTTGATTGGGTTGATAATCGGGCTTTGAGCCTAGCGGGCCTCGTCGGTGTTATTAATCGGGCTTTGAGCCTAGCAGCCTCGTCTTGGTGTTATTGTCGGGCTTTGAGCCTAGTAGGCCTCGTCTTGGTGTTATTTATCGGGCTTTGAGCCTAGCGGTGCCTTGTCTTGGTGTTACATATCGAGCTTTGATGCCTAGCGAGCTTCGTCTTGGTGATTTATTTTGGGCTTTAATACCTAGCGTGCTTCGTCTTTGGTGATTTATTTCGGGCTCTAATGCCTAGCAGGCTTCGTGCCGGTGTTTAAATCTCGGACCTTTGGTCTAGTTGTTTTTATACCAGTGATTTTTAATATGAGCTTATACTTATGAATGAAATGGTCTAGTTATGATGGTATTTGAATAAACCAAGGTTTATTATTATAGTGTTCAACCAAAAGTTATGTATCGAATCAAGTTTATGATAAATGTGATGCTTCTTGAATAATCAAGTTGATAGAAATGTGTTTATATATTGGTACTTATGATATGTGATTAGAAAAGACATTGAGTTGATATGTTTACTTGCTTATTTGAGTTTATTATATTGATATGAGAAATTATACCTATATAGGTTCGACCATGAGCTATACATATAGATAAATGTATAAATATTCAATTATGTACCCTTATTTTAAATGTACATAGAAAGTATTATTAGGTTGAAGTGAAAATATATATGTATTGATTTAGCAATCTGGGTACCATTGATAAGTTTCGTGTTTTGAGTGTACGTTGAATATTATTTCACTAGGTGTGAACATTGATAATTGGCCATGGTAGTATATATGTGTTTTGTCAGTTCATAAATGTTAATAATGTTATTCTATTCAATCTAATTGAATACCTAGTTGAGTTGTAAA
Organism: Gossypium rotundifolium; assembly: GCA_025506655.1. NCBI lineage: Eukaryota > Viridiplantae > Streptophyta > Magnoliopsida > Malvales > Malvaceae > Gossypium > Gossypium rotundifolium. The sequence continues at coordinate 56,418,550 of CP106726.1, forward strand.
GTCGCTTAAGACTTACTAAGCCGTGAGATTACTCTGTTTATGTTTGTGCTCTATTTTATAGATCAATAATTCAACTACGGACTCGGGGATCATCAAGATAGTCGACCACACTATCACTCTCTTTGGTATAGTTATGTTTTGTAAACTTTTGAATCAAAGGCATGTATAGGCTTTGTTTTGATAAATAATGAATGATGTCGGTTTGTAAATATAAATATGGCCTTGCGAATAAAGTACATTACTTTTAGTTAAGTTTAAGTTTTATATTTGATATGGTAGCTTGCATTAAAATACCATTAGATATGTGATTTAGGTCATGCTTTAAATCATACACAGAAAATGATCATATGATATATATATATATATGATGTAATATTGGGATATGCACTTAGGTATAAAGGAGTAAATGTGAATGTACAAGGATACCATGCGCAAATAGCTATCTTATTTTGTTTTAGTTGACTTGTTTAAGCATGGTAAAATGTATATATGTTTATACTTGTAATGTCATTTGATAATGCTTAAATATGTATAGCTTTGTGGTAAGCATTTAGAGTAAAATTTTATACTTGATAAAGAGTACCTATGGTACGCATAAATGCATGTAAATTATGTTTGATTCATGCATATCATATATTTAAGAATTGAATGAACATAGGTATCACTATTTGCATGTATTGTATGTCAAATGCATAAATAAAATACTAGGTTATGAATTGATCTTGGTTGGAGTTTAGGTTTACATTTGAATGCTAACTATATTCGATTATGTGAAATGAGTTTTAAGGTATGATGATGTGGTTATAATTACATAAGTATATATATATATATACGTAAGTAATGGTCATTGCCGAATGGGATGAATGAAAATGTGAATTGATGAATCGGTTAATATTTAAGTGGTAACATGTATTAAAGTGCATTTGATGAGTGTTGAGGTCGGTTAATACCTCGTAACCCTACTCCGGCAACGGATATGGGTTAGGGGTGTTACAGATTCATTTTAAAACCCCTAAGTTATTTATACTTCCAACTCAATTTCTTTTTGAACAACCACCTCAGTGACATTCTGGATTCGGCTTTGGGCTCAAAATGTTTTTTTTTCCAAAGACGGGTTTTTCTAAAACATGGATTTCTATAAGCCATTTCATGTTTATTCTGGCATGGAACCTGTGTCTCTGGCCCGAAGTCCGCCAGGTAAGTACTCCTAACCATTGTGTGATTTATACGTGGAATTAATGGGTATTATGGGATCGTAGACTAGTAAGTTAGGAACTATTGAACCTTAGGATTAGCTTACTCCAAAACTAAACTTCATAAGACTTAACTTATCTCACCAAACTCGGGAACAAGTCATAGAGTTCAGGTGTGGTAACAAGCATGCGCATGTCTAGGCATGGATTCAGGATGAGCTTGGTATTTAAGCAGTCCTAGCGACTCACCTCCTCTTTTCTGGAATCCTACCTGGTGCGCAGTGGTTGTTCACCTTAACCATGAGGACTTGTTAATGGGTCGAACCTATAATTAAAACTCGAAAAGGACCGAATACCCAGTTTTGTAAAACTATCAAATTACCCCTGATTTCTAAAATTACCGAAACACCCTTGTTTTGTAAATTACCAAAATAACCCTTCACCTAAAAAATTTACCGAACTACCCTCAATTTATTACCAAAATACCCCTATTTTTCCAAAATTACCAAGATACCCTCTATATTTTGAAAATCACGAAAAATACCCCTATAGGATAAATTACGAAAATACCCCTAGGTTGGGAACGGACGAAAATGCTCAAAGTGGTGAATATGTGTGGTGGATATTGATGATGAATTATGTGATTCTCTGAATTAGGACAGTGGACTTGAGATGAAAACTTTGAAATGATCGAAAAAACTACTACTAAACTTCTTTACATAAAATTGTTCGTGGGTAATCAGTGGAACAAAAAGGTAATGCATGGGTCATAATATGCGTGGGCATGGTAGAGGTAGGATGACTGTGTCGGAACCAGTGGGGTCTGGTCATGGATCAGGGAATGAAACGACGCCGCCAACTGTGGAAGCTGAGTTCCAAGATCAGACAGGTGGAGATGACGCAGTATCTCAGGCTATGCTGCGGGTTTTGGAGAGAGTTGCAGGAACAAACATGGGTTCTGGGGCTAGGAACTCCGTGTCTGAGCGACTTCGATCGAATGAAGCTGAGGTATTCTGAGGTGTTTTTGGGGTAGCTCCGAATGTGGCAAAGTACAGGTTAGAGGCAGTCGAGAGAATTATGGATGATTTGGACTGCACGGCTGAAGAGAAGCTGCAAGGTGTTGTATCTCTACTCCGGGATGAGGCCTACCAGTGGTGGCTTACCGTCAGAGAGCGTGCTCCAGCGGACCGAGAAGATTGGGGTTACTTTAAGGTAAAGTTTGAGGGGAAGTACGTTGGAGCTAGTTACATGGACGCAAAGAAGAATGCATTCTTGAACCTAGTGCAAGGGGGTAAGTCAGTAGCAAAATATTAGGCGGAGTTCTTGCGATTAAGTCAGTATGCCAGGGGGATTATTACTCACGATTCGAAGCTCAAGAAGATTTGAGGATGGACTGCAAGATGAATTGCGAGTGTTGATAGCTCTTCAACGAGAAAAGGACTTTGCTACTTTGGTAGAGAAAACTCAGATAGCAGAAGAGGTTAAGCAAATTGAGAGGCAGAACAGAGATAAGGATAGAGGCAGGAATAAGAGGGGTTTTGGACCATCAGGATCTTGGGGGTTTTAGAAAAAGTCTAGTATTGAGGGTTCTACTCGTGCTTTTATGCCAGCTATTGGGAATCAGGTCTGTCCATGTGCTCGGTGTGGGAGGACTCATGTAGGCGAGTGCTAGGGAAGGAGTAAGGAGTGCTTCAGGTGTGGGTCCAAGGCTCACTTGGTTAAGAATTTTCCTCAGAATGTTGATAGGGCTCAGTCAGTAGGTCAGGGGTATGTGCAGCCAGAAAGGGGTGGTCCACAAATGTCGAGAGGTCGGGGTCTGAATCGTGGAGGGAATGGTTTTAGCCGAGGTTGCAGAACACTGGGCAGATGTGCTGAAAGCTCAGATGCAAGACAGCCTGGATTGGTTTACACGGCCAGACGTCGTGAGGAGGGGAATGCACCAGATGTTATCACGGGTACGTTTTTCATTCTTGGGTTACCCTTTACTACTTTGATTGATGTTGGGTTAACTCACTCGTACATTGCTAGCATGAGGTCTTGAACCTTGGATATGAACTTTGAAATTGTCTTTAGTAAGATGGCTGTGCTTAGTCCTTTAGGGCAATCTGTAGTGGTAGACAAAATCTTTAGGGAGGTGCCTTTAGAGGTTCAGGGGGTAGTGTTCCCAGCGAATTTGATGGAGCTGCCATTCAGAGAATTTGACTTGATCCTAAGTATGGATTGGTTAGTAAGGTATCATGCAAATTTGGAATTTGTCTTTGCTAAGCGCATGTCATTGAGGACTCCCGAGAACTATGAGGTTGTGGTGATAGGTGAGAGGAAATAATACTTGGCTAACGTGGTGTCTGCTCTTAAGGCGGAGAAGATGGTGAAGAAAGGGTGCTTGGCTTTCCTGATGTTTGTTAGTGCTTTGGACGCTAAGGAAACAGCTGTGGGGGAGGACAGGACAGTGAAGGAGTTTGTGGATGTTTTTCCAAAAGAACTTCCAGGGTTATCTCTGGATCGAGAGGTGGAGTTTGGAATTGACATGTTGCCAGGTGCAGGGCCAGTGTCCATCGCTCCTTATAGGATGGCACCAAAGGAGTTGGTTGAGCTGAAAGCCCAAATCCAAGAGTTGCTAGATCACGATTTTATCTGACCCAATGTGTCTCCATAGGGAGCACCGGTGTTGTTCGTAAAGAAGAAGGACGGGTCTATGCGTATGTGCATAGATTACCACCAGTTGAATAAGCTGACGATCAAGAACAGGTACCCGCTGCCGAGGATAGACGACTTGTTTGACCAGCTCAAAGGGCCTGCAGTCTTTTCGAAGATAGATTTAAGGTCGAGGTATCACTAGCTAAAGGTGAAAGAGGTTGATATCCATAAGACGACATTTTGGACTCGATACGGGCACTACGAATTCCTGGTAATGTTGTTTGGGTTGACTAATGCACCGGCTGCATTCATGGATATAATGAACTGGGTCTTTCAACTTTACTTGGATCAATTCGTCGTGGTGTTCATAGACGACATCTTGGTATATTCCAAGTAAGAGGAAGAGCATGATGCACATCTTCGGGTAGTGCTACGAATTTTAAGGGAAAAGAAGTTGTATGCCATGTTTAGCAACTGCGAATTCTGGTTGAGTGAAGTCGCTTTTCTGGGTCATGTAGTATCCACAGAGGGTATAAGGGTGGATCCTCGAAAGATTGAGGCAGTACTAGATTGGAAACCACCTAAGTCAGTAGAGAAGATTCGCAGTTTCTTAGGGTTGGCAGGCTATTATAGGAGATTTGTCGAGGGTTTCTCTTCAATAGCGGCACCTTTGACTAAGTTGTTGAGAAAGGAGGTACCTTTTGTATGGTCGGATAAATAGCAGGAGAGCTTCGAGAAGCTAAAGAAAGTTTTGACAGAGGCTCCAGTCTTAATTCAGCCTGTGGCGGGGAAAGATTTTGTGGTATATTGTGATGCTTCTCATACGGGGTTAGGTTGTGTACTGATGCAGGAAGGGAAGGTGGTTGTTTATGCGTCTCGGCAGTTGAGACTGCATGAAGTTAACTATCCGACGCACGATCTGGAGTTGGTAGCAGTAGTTTTCCCTTTGAAATTGTGAAGGCATTATCTGTATGGAGAAAAGTCAATGATCTACACGGACCACAAGAGCCTAAAGTATCTGTTGACCTAGAAGGAGCTGAACTTGAGACAGCGAAGGTGGGTGGAGTTGTTAAAGGATTACGACTGTTCGATTGAATACCATCCAGGTAAAGCGAATGTGGTGGCAGATGCCCTAAGTTGGAAGGTAGTATCGGATCTAAGGGCAATGTTCGCACATCTTAGCTTGTATGACGACGGAAGTTTGTTAGCGGAATTATAGGTGAAGCTGACATGGATAAGTCAGGTAAAAGAGAAACAATTGGTAGACGAGGTTCTGAGTGCTCGACTTTAGCAAGTTCAGAGTGGGGAGTTAGAGGACTACAGTGTGAACAGTGATGGAGTTCTGTGTTTCTGTGGTAGGGTGTGTATGCCGAAAGAAGTGGAATTAAGGCAGAAGATTCTTCGAGAATTGCATAGTAGCCCTTATGCTATGCATCCTAGAGGGAGTAAGTTGTATAAGGATCTACGGGAATAGTTTTGGTCGCCTGGATTGAAGCAGGAAGTTACAAAATTTATGGGAAAGTGCTTGACGTGTCAGCAGGTCAAAGCTGAACACCAAGTGCCTTCGGGGTTATTGCAATCGGTGAAGATTCCACAGTGGAAGTGGGAGAGAATCACCATGGATTTCGTTAGTGGGCTTCCTCTTACGCCTACTAAGAAAGACTCGGTATGGGTGATTGTGGACCGGTTGACAAAGTCTGCTCATTTCATACTGTGCGTGTTAATTACTCTCTGCAGAGATTAGCGAAGCTGTATATAGCAGAGATTGTGAGGCCGCACAGAGTGCCAGTATCGATCATATCAGATAGAGATCCTAGATTTATGTCAATGTTTTGGAGGGCGTTGCATCAGGCTTTGGGCACCAGGTTAGATTTTAGGACGGCATTTCATCTGCAGACGGATGGCGAGTCTGAAAGGGTGATTCAGGTGTTAGAAGATATGCTAAGGGGATGTGTTATCGACTTCAGAGGTAGTTGGGAAGAATTCTTGCCTTTAGCAGAATTCGTTTATAACAACAGTTACCAAGCTAGTATTCAAATGGTGCCGTATGAAGCACTGTATGGACGGAAGTGTTGGACTCCTACTTGTTGGACAGAGTTAGGAGATCATCATGTTTTTGGTCTAGAGATAGTGGCAGAGTCAGAGGAAAAGGTTAAAGTAGTTTGGGCGCGGTTGAAAGAGGCATCTGACAGACAGAAGTCGTATGCAGATCTTAAGCGGAAAGAGATAGAGTTTGCAGTGGGTGATCATGTGTTCCTGAAAGTCTCGTCGTGGAAGAAAGTGATGAGATTTTGATGCAAGGGTAAGTTGAGTCCTAGATTTATAGGGCCTTATCGGGTTTTGAAGCGAGTTGGACCGGTGGCTTATCATTTAGAGTTACCTTCAGAATTGAGACAGATGCATGATGTGTTCCATGTGTGTAACAGACCGAATTTGACCCTAATCGGGACGGTAGTTTCGGGACCACGAATCTGAGACCGAGAAATAATTTAATATTATATTTTGAGTTTATTATATGTGAATTAATGCGTGTGAAAGTTTCGTAGAAAAATTTTATTGTTTAAGTGCTTAATTTGATAAAAAGGATTTAATCGCGTAAAAGGTAAAAGTGGCATACTAAAGTGTAATGTGCTAGTTTGAGCTTGGCTTTTAATATGAAGTGTTAAATGGGTAAATAACCCATTTTAAGTTAGTGGGTTGGTATATGACAAAATTAACCATAAGTTTTATATTATATAATTTTATGAATTAAGGTTAAAATAGTAAAAAGTTAAAAAAACCATATTATATGTTAAATAAAACATAAAAGAAATAAAGGATATTTTCATTCATCTTTTTGGCCGAATATTAAGAAACACAAGGGGAGCTAAGTTCTTTGAGATTTCGGCAAGATCCAAGCCAAATTCAAGGTAAATTCTTAGTCGGTTTTGTAATTTTTACGCTTTTGAGATCGTTACTTCGAACCGTGAATCAACCCATGTTGTAATTTTTGAATCTAAGCATGCTTGATGTTCGGCCATTGTTGTATTCATGTGGTTTTTGATATTTGATGATTTTAGATGAAAGATATGTAAAGGATTAATATGTTTTGTGTTGGAAGTTTTGATGAAATTGAGTTTTTAGGGCTAAATTGTAAAAATAAATTTTTAGAGGGGCCTATTTGCAAAATAAATGAAATGTGAGGACTTGTAAGGTCCCTAGGAACATTCGGCCCTTGCATAGATTTGGCTAATTTGGTGTATTTTGTGTGTTATGCAAATAGGGCTAAATTGTAAAGTTGTGAAATGTTAGGGGTAAAATAGTAATTTACCCATTTATGTGCTTAGGGACTAAATTAAGATGAATTGTACTTGAATGAGCTGAATTTTAATGTGTTTTAGATCAAGAGCAAAGAAAAACGGATTTAGATCGGGGAAAGACGAAGGTTCTCGAATAGCCGATTTGCACGGCCTATCGACAACCGAGGTAAGTCCTTAAGCAAATTTATATCGAGAAGTTAATTGCAAAAGTAGTATACGATAAAATTTGGTATACTAAGGCATAATAATGTATATAGGCGAATGTGGGGCATGAATTAGTATTAATTTTGTTGGTTGGATGTGATGTGTTTACTTACGTTCGGTTTAACATGATATTGTAAAATAAAGCATATGAGATGGATGTGATTATAGCCTTAAGTAATGTGCATGAAAATGTTGATTGGTTATGTATCGGGCTTTAAATGCCTAGCAGGCTTCGTCTTGGGTGATCTATTCGGCTTAGTGCCTAGCGTGCTTCGTCTTGGTGATATATTCGCTTAGTGCCTAGCGTGCTTCAGGTTGGTGATCTATTCGGGCTTTAAATGCCTAGCGTGCTTCGTCTGCAGTGATCTATTCGGCTTTAAATGCCTAGCAGGCTTCGTGCCGGTGATCTATTCGGGCTTAGTGCCTAGCAGGCTTCGTGCCGGTGATTTATTTCGGGCTTTAAATGCCTAGCAGGCTTTATGCCGGTGATACGCTATAAGTGGAAATGTTGAATATCAAATAAAGTGAGATGTGTATATAGTGTTAAGTGGTACAAGTTCAGGTAAGAACTAACCTACTATTTTTAGTAAGGAATGAAGTGAACTAAAATTCTTATTGTATAGTTAAAGATCAATGACGAGTGTGACAAAAGCGCTAGTGCTTGCGTAAAAGTAGAAAAAGAATATCGATGCCTAAAATGAAATAATTGTGTTTATACTACAAGCTTGGATTTTAATATGTTTAAATGTATGCTCATTATATTGACATTTGCTTGAGACTTACTAAGCTAGTAAGCTTATTGTGTGTGTGTCTTTGTCTTCCTCTGTTTTATAGATCTTGAATCGAATTACGGGCTCGAAGGATCATCCGTGAAGTCAACCACACTATCGACTTCCTTTTGGTATTGAAAACTTATTTTGTTATAAAAAAAGGGCATGTATAGGCTAGATTGAACCATATAACTAATGTTTTGTAATAGTGTAAATATGCTAGCCATGCGAAAATGGCTATCTATTTTGGAATAATTTGTTTCGTGTTTTGATGATATTATTTGCTCAACTATTATTTATACTTGATTATAGTTTAACCATGTGTGGGAGTGGTATTATTATTTGTGCATGTTGGACTATGATAGGAAAGATTTATTAGTTGGTTCATGTTTATGAGTTTAATATATGGTATATACATTGATAATGTTTAGATTTATGATTCGCAATGAACAATGGTAAGTTTGGTGTAATATTAGGTTTAGTCAATAAAGTGAATGATGGATGTATATTGAAGTTATAATATGTGAAATATAGGTGTTAAATAACGTTATGGTATGTGTATATTTGAATTGGTCATTGATAGATAAGCATTAAGTTCAATAATGTATGGTTGTATTGAGCTATTTTGATTCGGTTTGTGTAAGTGAATACATACATATATTATTCTTGGTTAGTTGTATATTATGTTCGAACTTTTGATTAGTTTATTGATTGTTAGAACAAATGATGTTTAGATATGATATGTTTGTTATGTGATTACTTATATGAGATTTGATAAACCTTTTATATGTAAATAAGGGTGGTAGATTAGTGAAGTTGGTAGGTGTATTTGGCTTAATGAAATAATGATATGAAAATTGTGGAATTGAATTTTAAAATGTATATATATGACCATGTATATTCGGCCACCTAAGTAATATATGTACATGATGTTATATTATGATTAGAGAGTTTGAGCATATGGATGTATTATATTTGGTTATATAATGACATTTTGGTTTTGCAAGTGGAATGAGAATTTGTTATTTTAAATATATGAGCATTGGTTGCAATAGCATTTGGTATAAATAGTGCATGAAAAAGTAATAAATAAGTTGTTTAAATTTATGTGGCTCATTATGCATATATTAATAAATTTTAGGTTTGCATTGGATCGATTAAGTGATTGATTAAAAGTTGTGATTTTAATTGTAATGCCCAGTAACCCTAATCCGTGACGGATTACGGTTAGGGTGTTACATTTATTGGTATCGAGCTTATGATTTAGTCGATTCTAGGACTACCGTAGTAACGTGTGAGTCTAGCTATACATGCCTTTATCATATATTGATAGTGTGGTGACTTCGACGTGACCTAAACTTTGTTTTATATAGTAAATGGATTCGATCCGATAGAGTCGTGGCCGATGATGTGAAGAGTGTTGCGCCGGTCTCGCACATGGATCGGCGCCACTAGACTCTCAACCGATTCACGGGTAACCACGAGGAGAGGCTAAACAAGCCTTCTACCAAATGATGAATGAATGGTTTACCCAGTTTATTCAGAATAATCCGATATACAACAACCTCCACCCTCGAATAATCCAACTCCGGTACCTTCAACACCTCCGATGATAGGTCCAATGAGATCTAGTAGGCCCCCAGTTGATAAAATCCAAAAATTTGGGGTAGAAGAATTTAAAGCCAATGATAATGATGACGCAGAAGCGAGCCGAAATATCACTTGATAACACTATTCGGTACTTGATGAGCTATCTTGTACTCCGATGAATGCACGAAATGTGCTATATCCTTCATCGGGACACTGCATATCACCGGTGGAATACACTAGTATCGATGAGTTCGGAAGAAAAAGTGACATGGGATTTCTTCCGAATGAATTCCGCAAGAAATATATCAGCCAAAGATTCGTTGATCAAAACGAAAGGAATTCCTTGAGCTGAAAGAAGGACGAATGACCGTGACGGAATATGAACGAAAATTTGTCAGGCTCAGCAGATATGCTAGAGAGTGTGTTTCTTCAGAAGCTATTATGTGTAAAAGATTCGAAGATGGCTTGAATGAAGACCTAAAGATGTTTGTTGGTATTCTTGAAATTCAAGAATTTGTGACACTAGTAGATCGAGCTTGCAAAGCTAAAGAGCTCGGAAAGAGAAAAGAAAGGTCGTCTGAAGCTAGAGACATTAGTAAAAGATCTTGGGTAAGGTCTTCAATTCTACATCCAAGAAGTTTAGAGATGACCACAGTCAACATAAAGCTACTTGAATTACCTAGACGTGATCGACCTCCGGTGGGTTCCCGAGCTACCTCGATGACCGGTGTTGGTAACGCCCCACGTAACCGAGTTGAATGTAAACATTGTGGAAAATGGCATCCAGGAGTTGTAGAGTTCGTGACCGGTCTTGGTTTAAATGTGGATCCTTAGACCATTTTATTCGGAGTGCCCGATGTTACCGAGTCGAATCTGAGATGAACTCTAGACCAAGTAGTGCATCGATGCAGGCGGACCACCCGTGCATTCAGCAATGTAGGTGGTAGTCGAGAGGGACAAAGAACACAACATATCGATCGAGGCTAGAGCTCAAAGCAAGAGCTTATGTTACTCGAGCTAGAGAGGATGCTTCTCCGGATGTCATTACCGGTACTTTCACTCTTTATGATACTCTTGTGATTGCATTGATTGATCTGGTTCGACCCATTCATATGTATGTGAAACTACGGTATTGATAAGACTCGCCATTGAGTCTCTCGAGTTTGTGATTCGCGTATCCAACCCTTTGGGTAGATGTGTGTTTGTTAATAAAGTGTGTAAAAGTTGCCCATTAATGATTCGGATTTTGCTTCCCATTGATTTAATGCTATTGCCTTTCGATGAGTTTGATATAATTTTGGGAATGGACTGCTAACTTCGCATGATGCGAGAGTGAATTGTAAAAGAAAGCTTATTGATTTGAGATGCGAGCGATGAGATCGTCGTAATTGAATCCAGTGATTTAAGTGGGTTTTCTACTGAGAATATCTTGATGTTAGCCCAGTATGTGAGAAAAGGGTGCGAAGCTTATTTGGCCTATGTATTGGAAAATAAAGTGTCTGAAGAGCATATTGAGTCCGTACCGGTTGTGTGTGAGTACCCAGACGTGTTTCCTGAAGAATTACCAGGTTTACCACCAGTACGAGAGATTGAATTCGGTATTGAATTAGTACCGAGAACGACTTCGATTTCAATAACTCCGTATCGGATGGCACCTACAGAGTTAAAAGAGTTGAAATCGCGATTGCAAGAGTTGATGATAGGAGTTTTGCACGGCCAAGTTTTTCCCTTAGGGTGCACCGATTCTTTTGTGAAAAGAAAGATGGAACGATCGAATGTGTATTGATTATCGGCAACTAAATAAGGTAACCATAAAGAATAAGTACCGTTACCTCGGATTGATGATTTGTTTGATCGGTTGAAAGGGCTTCAGATATTTTCAAGATAGATTTGAGATTGGGATATTATCGATTCTTGAGTCGAGATATAGATGTGCCAAAGCGCATTAGGATGAGGTACGGACATTTTGAGTTTTTGGTTATGCCTTTTGGGCTTACTAATGCACTTCTTTGTTTTTATGGATTTGATGAATCGGGTTTTAGACAGGTTTTGGATCAATTTGTGGTGGTGTTTATTGATGACATATTGATCTACTCCAAAGATGAAATTGAACATTTGAACATTTGAGGTTAGTGCTACAAACTTTGTGAGATCATCATTTGTATGCGAAGTTTAGTAAGTCCGAGTTCGGATGAAAGAGGTCACTTTTGGGACATGTGGTTTCAAAGATCGTGCATTTGAGTTGATCCGAACAAAATCTCGGCTATACTTGATTAGAAGCCACCGAAAAATGTTTTCGAGATTTAAAGTTTTACGGGACTTGCGGGTTACTATCGACGATTTGTGAAAGATTTTCTATGATAGCTACCCGCTGACCAAGTTATTGCGTAAAGATGTCCGTTTGAGTGGTCGAAAAATGTCGAAAAGTTTTGATCGGTTGAAAGCCCTTTTGATGAAGCTCCAGTGTTAGTTCAGCCTGAGTCGGGTAAAGAATTTGTTGTTTATTCTGATGCTTCTTTGAATGGTTTGGGCTGCGTTTTGATGCGAGGAAGGCAAAGTTGTAGCCTACGCTCAAGACAATTGAAGTCGCATGAAAGAAATTACCCGACGATGATTTAGAGCTTGCGACCATTGTGTTCGTGACCAAGATTTGGCGTCATTACTTATTTGGCGAGAAATGTCATGTTTACTCGGATCATAAAAGTCTGAAGTATCTAATGACTCGTAAAGATCTGAATTTGAGACAACGAGGTGGCTAGAACTATTGAAAGATTATGAATTGGTGATTGATTATCACCGGGAAAAGCTAACGTTATTGCGGATGCGTTAAGTCGAAATCTTTATTTGCTCTTGGGCAATGAATGCACAGATGGCTATGTCTAGTGATGGTTCGATCATAGCCGAAGTTCTGAGCAAGACCGATGTTTATCCAAAGAAATTTGTGATGCATGTAAAGTTGACAAGAATATGATTGCTAAACGAAGTCGATTGTGAAAAAGGTCGAGTCGATTTTCAAATGGATGCAAATGACTGCTTGAATTTTAAAAGCGAATATGTGTTCCAAAGAACTCGATTTGATCTGAGATGATTTTGAGTGAGGCTCATAGTGGCCGACTATCGATACATCCGGTAGCACGAAAATGTATAACGACTTGAAAGCAGCTTTTATTGGTCGCTTTGGTATGAAACGAGATATATCGAATTTGTTTCAAAGTGCCTAATTTTTCACAAGTAAAAGCCGAGCATCAAGTGCCTTCGGGTTGCTTGATAGATCATGATACCGAGTGGAAATGGGATAAAATTTCAATGGATTTTGTATCCGGTCTTCCTATGACACCGAGTAAGAAAGATGCCGTATGGGTTATAGTTGATAGACCGACTAAATCACTCATTTTGTGCTTGGGTTAAATGCATGGACTTTTCACTCGATAAACTTCTTTGAATTGTATATATCATGATTGTAAGATTGCATGGTGTACCGAGCTCCATTGTGTCGATAGAGACCCGAGATTTACATCGCGATTTTGGAAGAAGTTGCAAGATGCTTTAGGTACTAAACTACATTTTAGTATGACCTTTCATCCGCATGCACGGTCCATCGATCGAGCGAACTATTCGAGATCTTGGAGGACATGTTGAGATGTTGCGTTCTTGAGTTTGAAGGTGCGTGGGAACGATACCTACCTTTGATTGAATTTGCTTATAATAATAGCTTTCAATCTAGTATCAAAATGGTGCCCTATGAAGCCTTGTACGGGCGAAAATGTCGAACACCATTGTCTTGGGTGAGCTCGTGAAAATAAGATACACAGGGTTGATTTGATTAAAGAGACCAATGAAAGTAGCCATAATCAAAGATAATTTGAAAGTCGCATCGGATCGACAAAAGTCCTATGCTGATTTGAAACGTAAAGACATTGAATTTCGGTAGGAGATCGTGTATTCTTAAAAGTTTCTCCGTGGAAAAAGTACTCGATTTGGTCGAAAAGGCAAGTTGAGTCCGAGATTTATCGAACCGTATGAAATCATTGAACGTATTGGGCTGTTGCTTATAGATTGAGATTGCCCTACGAGTTAGAAAAGATACACGACGTATTTCACGTTTCGATGCTTCGTAAAGTCAGATCGGATCCGTCTCATGTGATCACCCCGACGAGATTGAACTCAACTGATTTGACATAGAATGAAGAACCGATCCAGTATTTTAGCTTGGGAAATAAAAGAATTGAGAAATAAAAGAATTACATTAGTGAAGGTTCTATGGAATCGCCATGGAGTTGAAGAGGCTACGTGGGAGGCCGAGGATTCAATGAGGCAACAATATCCGACCTTGTTTAGCAGTAAGATTTTCGGGACGAAAATCCTTAAGGGGAGAGTTGTAATGCATCGAATTTGACCCTAATCGAAATGGTAGTTTGGGACCACGAATCTGAGACCCAGAAATAATTTAATATTATATTTTGAGTTTATTATATGTGAATTAATGCGTGTGAAAGTTTCAGTAGAAAAATTTTATTGTTTAAGTGCTTAATTTGATAAAAAGGATTTAATCGTAAAAGGTAAAAGTGGCATACTAAAGTGTAATGTGCTAGTTTGAGCTTGGCTTTTTAATATGAAGTGTTAAATGGGTAAATAACACATTTTTAAGTTAGTGGGTTGGTATATGACAAAATTAACCATAAGTTTTATATTATATAATTTTATGAATTAAGGTTAAAATAGTAAAAGTTAAAAAACCATATTATATGTTAAATAAAACATAAAAGAAATAAAGGATATTTTCATTCATCTTTTGGCTGAATATTAAGAAACACAAGGGAGCTAAGTTCTTTGAGATTTTGGCAAGATCCAAGCCAAATTCAAGGTAAATTCTTAGTCGATTTTTGTAAATTTTACGTTTTGAGATCGTTGCTTGAACAGAATCGACCCATGTTGTAATTTTTGAATCTAAGCATGCTTGATGTTCGCCATTGTTGTATTCATGTGGTTTTGATATTTGATGATTTTAGATGAAAGATATATAAAGGATTAATATCTTTTGTGTTGGAAGTTTTGATGAAATTGAGTTTTAGGGCTAAATTGTAAAAATAAATTTTTAGAGGGCCTATTTGCAAAATAAATGAAATGTGAGGACTTGTAAGGTCCCTAGGAACATTCGCCCTTGCATAGATTTGGCTAATTTGGTGTATTTTGTGTGTTATGCAAATAGACCTGAATTGCAAAGTTGTGAAATGCTAGGGGTAAAATAGTAATTTACCCATTTATGTGCTTAGGGACTAAATTAAGATGAATTGTACTTGAATGAGCTGAATTTTAATGTGTTTTAGATCAAGAGCAAAGAAAACAGTTTAGATCGGGGAAAGACGAAGGTTCTCGAATAGCCGATTTGTACTACCTATCGACAACCGAGGTAAGTCCTAAACAAATTTATATCGAGAAGTTAATTGCAAAAGTAGTATACAATAAAATTTGGTATACTAAGTCATAAAAATGTATATAGGCGAATGTGGGGCATGAATTAGTATTAAATTTGTTGGTTGGATGTGATGAGTTTACTTACGTTCGGTTTAACATGATATTGTAAAATAAAGCATATGAGATGGATGTGATTATAGCCTTAAGTAATGTGCATGGAAATGTTGATTGTGTTATGTATCGGGCTTTAAATGCCTAGCGTGCTTCGTCTTGGTGATCTATTAAGCTTAGTGCCTAGCGTGCTTCGTTGGTGATCTATTCGCTTAGTGCCTAGCGTGCTTCGTCTGCGATGATCTATTCGGGCTTTAAATGCCTAGTAGGCTTCGTGCGGTGATCTATTCGGCTTTAAATGCCTAGCGTGCTTCGTGCTTGGTGATCTATTCGGGCTTAGTGCCTAGCAGGCTTCGTGCCGATGATTTATTTCGGGCTTTAAATGCCTAGCAGGCTTTATGCCGGTGATACGCTATAAGTGGAAATGTTGAATATCAAATAAAGTGAGATGTGTATATAGTGTTAAGTGGTACAAGTTCAGGTAAGAACTAACCTACTATTTTTAGTAAGGAATGAAGTGAGCTAAAATTCTTATTGTATAGTTAAAGATCAATGACGAGTGTGACAAAAGCGCTAGTGCTTGCGTAAAAGTAGAAAAAGAATATCGATGCCTAAAATGAAATAATTGTGTTTATACTACAAGCTTGGATTTTAATATGTTTAAATGTATGCTCATTATATTGACATTTGCTTGAGACTTACTAAGCTAGTAAGCTTATTGTGTGTGTGCCTTTGTCTTCCTCTGTTTTATAGATCTTGAATCGAACTACGGGCTCGAAGGATCATCCGTGAAGTCAACCACACTATCGACTTCCTTTTGGTATTGAAAACTTATTTTGTTATAAAAAAAAGGGCATGTATAGGCTAGATTGAACCATATAACTAATGTTTTGTAATAGTGTAAATATGCTAGCCATGCGAAAATGGCTATCTATTTTGGAATAATTTGTTTCGTGTTTTGATGATATTATTTGCTCAACTATTATTTATACTTGATTATAGTTTAACCATGTGTGAGAGTGGTATTATTATTTGTGCATGTTGGACTATGATAGGAAAGATTTATTAGTTGGTTCATGTTTATGAGTTTAATATATGGTATATACATTGATAATGTTTAGATTTATGATTCGACAATGAACAATGGTAAGTTTGGTGTAATATTAGGTTTAGTCAATAAAGTGAATGATGGATGTATATTGAAGTTATAATATGTGAAATATAGGTGTTAAATAACGTTATGGTATGTGTATATTTGAATTGGTCATTGATAGATAAGCATTAAGTTCAATAATGTATGGTTGTATTGAGCTATTTTGATTCGGTTTGTGTAAGTGAATACATACATATATTATTCTTGGTTAGTTGTATATTATGTTCGAACTTTTGATTAGTTTATTGATTGTTAGAACAAATGATGTTTAGATATGATATGTTTGTTATGTGATTACTTATATGAGATTTGATAAACCTTTTATATGTAAATAAGGGTGGTAGATTAGTGAATTTGGTAGGTGTATTGACTTAATGAAATAATGATATGAAAATTATGGAATTGAATTTTAAAATGTATATATATGACCATGTATATTCGCCACCTAAGTAATATATGTACATGATGTTATATTATGATTAGAGAGTTTGAGCATATGGATGTATTATATTTGGTTATATAATGACATTTTGGTTTTGCAAGTGGAATGAGAATTTGTTATTTTAAATATATGAGCATTGGTTGCAATAGCATTTGGTATAAATAGTGCATGCAAAAGTAATAAATAAGTTGTTTAAATTTATGTGGCTCTGTTATGCATTTATTAATAAATTTTAGGTTTGCATTGGATCGATTAAGTGATTGATTAAAAGTTGTGATTTAAATAGTAATGCCCCGTAACCCTAATCCGGCGACGGATTCTGGTTAGGGGTGTTACATTTTATTGGTATCAGAGCTTACGGTTTAGTCGATTCTAGGACTACCGTAGCACGTGTGAGTCTAGCTATACATGCCTTTATCATATATTGATAGTGTGGTGACTTCTGACAGCCTAAACTTTGTTTTATATAGTAAATGGATTCTGATCCTGATAGAGCCGTAGCCGATGATGTAGAGAATGTTGCTCCTGGTCTCGCACATGGATCAGCGCCACTAGACTCTCAACCAGTTACGGGTAACCATGAGGGAGAGGCTAAACAAGCCTTCTACCAAATGATGAATGAATGGTTTACCCAGTTTATTCAGAATAATCTGACTGTACAACAACCTCCACCCCCGAATAATCTGACTCCGGTACCTTCAAAACCTCCGATGATAGATCCAATGAGATCTAGTAGGCCCCCAGTTGATAAAATCCGAAAATTTGGGGCCAAAGAATTTAAAGCCAATGATAATGATGACGCAGAGCGAGCTGAAATGTGGCTTGATAACACTATTCGGGTACTTGATGAGCTATCTTGTACTCCCGATGAATGCCTGAAATGTGCTATATCCTTACTGCGGGACACTGCATATCACTGGTGGAATACACTAGTATCAGTAGTTCCGAAAGAAAAAGTGACATGGGATTTCTTCCAGAATGAATTCCGCAAGAAATATATCAGCCAAAGATTCGTTGATCAAAAACGAAAGGAATTCCTTGAGCTGAAACAAGGACGAATGACCGTGACGGAATATGAACGGAAATTTGTCAGGCTCAGCAGATATGCTAGAGAGTGTGTTTCTTCAGAAGCTATTATGTGCAAAAGATTCGAAGATGGCTTGAATGAAGACCTAAAGATATTTGTTGGTATTCTTGAAATTCAAGAATTTGTGACACTAGCAGATCGAGCTTACAAAGCTGAAGAGCTCGGGAAAGAGAAAAGAAAGGCTGATACAGAAGCTAGAGACATTCGTAAAAGATCTTCAGGTAAGGTCTTCAATTATACATCCAAGAAGTTTAGAGATGACCACAGTCAACATAAAGCTACTTCAGAATTACCTAGACGCGATCGACCTCCAGTGGGTTCCCGAGCTACCTCGATGACCAGTGTTGGTGACATCCCACAGAACCGAGTTGAATGTAAACATTGTGGAAAATGGCATCCTGGGAGTTGTAGAGTTCGTGACCGGTCTTGCTTTAAATGTGGATCCTCAGACCATTTTATTCGGGAGTGCCCGATGTTAGCTGAGTCGAATACAGCACAGAACTCTAGACCAAGTAGTGCATCAAGACAGGCGGACCACCCGAGCATTCGGCAATGTAGGTGGTAGTCGAGAGGGACAAAGAACACAACATATCGATCGAGGCTAGAGCTCGGCAAGAGCTTATGTTACTCGAGCTAGAGGATGCCGCTTCTCCGGATGTCATTACCGGTACTTTCACTCTTTATGATACTCTGTGATTGCATTGATTGATCTGGTTCGACCCATTCATATGTATGTGAAACTACGGTATTGAGAAGACTCGCCGATTGAGTCTCTCGAGTTTGTGATTCGCATATCCAACCCTTTGGGTAGATGTGTGTTTGTTAATAAAGTGTGTAAAAGTTGCCCATTGATGATTCGGGATTTTTGCTTCCCAGTTGATTTAATGCTGTTGCCTTTCAATGAGTTTGATATAATTTTGGGAATGGACTGGTTAACTTCGCATGATGCAGTAGTGAATTGTAAAAGAAAGCTTATTGATTTGAGATGCCAGAACGGTGAGATCGTCAGAATTGAATCTAGTGATTTAAGTGGGTTTTCTACAGTAATATCTTCGATGTTAGCCCAGAAGTATGTGAGAAAAGGGTACAAAGCTTATTTGGCCTATGTATTGGAAAGTAAAGTGTCTGAAGAGCATATTGTGTCCGTACCGATTGTGTGTGAGTGCCCAGACGTGTTTCCTGAAGAATTACCAGGTTTACCACCAGTACGAGAGATTGAATTCGACATTGAATTAGTACCGGGAACGACTCCAATCTCAATAACTCCGTATCGGATGGTACCTACAGAGTTAAAAGAGTTGAAATCGCAGTTGCAAGAGTTGACAGATAGGGGTTTTGCATGGCCAAGTTTTTCCCCTTGGGGTGCACCAGTTCTTTTTGTGAAAAAGAAAGATGGAACGATGCGAATGTGTATTGATTATCGGCAACTAAATATGGTAACCATAAAGAATAAGTACCCGTTACCTCGGATTGATGATTTGTTTGATCAGTTGAAAGGGGCTTCAGTATTTTCAAAGATAGATTTGAGATCGGGATATTATCGATTCAGAGTCGAGATATAGATGTGCCAAAGACGCATTAGGACGAGGTTCGGACATTTTGAGTTTTTGGTTATGCCTTTTGGGCTTACTAATGCACTCATTGTTTTTATGGATTTGATGAATTGGGTTTTAGACGGTTTTGGATCTATTTGTGGTGGTGTTTATCGATGACATATTGATCTACTCCAAAGATGAAATTGAACACGTTGAACATTTGAGGTTAGTGCTACAAACTTTGCGAGATCATCACTATATGCGAAGTTTAGTAAGTGTGAGTTCGGATGAAAGAGGTCAGCTTTTTGGGACATGTGGTTTCAGCATCAGGCATTCGAGTTGATCCGAACAAAATCTCGGCTATACTTGATTGGAAGCCACCGAAAAATGTTTTGAGATTCGAAGTTTTCTGGGACTTGCGGGTTACTATCGACGATTTGTGAAAGGGGTTAGATTTGATTTACTCGATTAAGATATTATTTGGGTTCTATTTAGATTTGATTTAACAGCTTTAACTGGGACTTCTGATTAAGTTACCCTTTGATGGATGCGAGTACCAATCAAGGAGAGAAAGGGATTAGACGCATAGTCCGGACTCCCAAGTTTAAGAAACGGCCAGTTTCAGCGGTTCAGGTTTGGCCTCCGGGCTGTGGGTGAGCGTCTGACGTAGACAAACCGATCACTGTGATCTCTTCGAATGAGGACATTAGGGAGGTCGAGAGTCTAGTTCTTCAGGTTCTCAGGTGTGTAATTAACACACTGTTTATGTATTTGCTTTAATTATAATATGAAATATGTGTGGTAGCCGAGATAGTGGCTGTGGTGATGCTATTACCCATATTGGGGTAAGCCGGTACCAGGTTAGTAACTTTCTTATATTGAAATTTTGGATGGATGTATATGCATATGTGAGACTTTGGTAAGCTTATTGTGTATGCATGTTAGATATGTTCATAATGATTATGTTGTCATCTCACCATAATATATCATGTATGTGCACGGGGACCAGGATATGTTTAATGAAGGAAAGGGTGTACATTTATGTACGTGGTTTGATGTTAGCCTTGAGCTACATCGTGGTTTGATGTTGGCTTTGTGCCTCATCGTGGATTGGTGATGACCTCGAGTCACATTGTGGATATTTGTGATTTTAATCATGTGGACCAGTGGCTAGACCACTAAGTGGATTTTGAGCAGCATGACTGCCAAAGAGGTGTGTAGCGGATGGAGGGTCGATTTAGTAATCCCCTAGTGTGTGGTGGCAGGATACGGGGGTGTGTAGCGGTTGGATACTAGGTTGGGGAGGGTTAACATTTTGCATCTTTATGTGTGGTATGTGGATTGGTGTGGTTTTTGGGCCAAGCCCATTTGTGGAAATGTGTGGAATAATTGCACACTGAGTCAGTTTGACTCACTCTATTTTCCTAAAACAATGCAGGTGATACATGATTCTTGGACCGGGCTGGAGTGGATACGAGGTGGCCATGCAGAAGCTGCTTTTATTTCTTTAATTATATATATTTTATATTTCCAAGTACTTTTTCGGATAGATTTCATTGTAATAAGGCCGCTTAAATTGTTTTTGGATTTTCGTTATGGTTTTTAAGTCTTAGAATTATTATTGAATTGTTATCTAAACATGGTTATAAAACGTTTTCAACTCAGATATTAAAGTAAAGTTTTGAAATTCGGATTTCACATAAACTAATTGCTTCGCGGAATTTCTACCAAATACCGATTCAAATGCACAAAAGAGATTTGTTTTAAAACCCCTAAGTTATTTATACTTCCAACTCAAATTCTTTTTGAACAACCACCTCAGTGACATTTTGGATTTGGCCATGGTGTTTTGGCGAGTTTGGGGTGTTACATAATTATTCAATGCCATCTTTTCCATATACTAAAATTTTCTGCCAAAAGCAAAATAGAGGAAAAAATTAGCAAAGTAAAAAAAATAAAAAAATAAAAATAATAAATAATAATGAATTGTAATAATAAAAAAAATTGGCTAAAGTAATAGAAATAGAGCTTTCTTAATATTTTAGAGTTCCCCGGCAATGGCGCCAAAAACTTGATCGCTGCAAAATAGTCTAGTTTTAAAATTTATAAAGAATGATCGAACCTGTAGACTAACTATGACAACGATAGAGGCAAGTGCACCTATCGAACAAAGAGTATGATTAAGGCAAGAATATATTATCGAACCCAAGGAACCTAAAAGTACTACTACTCACTTTCTTTCTATTATTTAGCTTGAAATATGGAGTGATTGGTTGATTTATCTAAAACTAATGAAATACTTTTAAAATAAAATGCAAAGATAAACGAATAAATTGGGAAAAGACTTTGGAAAACTCAGTTGATAAAGACGATACCCTCAGGAAGAATCCACCTAAGACTTCACTCATTATTTATCCCTAAACCATATGATTTCTTTACTTAGCTTGATCCGTGAAACTCCCTAACCTATATTAAACCTTCTCTCGAAGATAATAACGTCTATCCTTAGGTTAATTAATGGAACTCTCATTCTCTTATAATAATCCCTTAAGGAAGCAGTAAATCGATCAATGGATTCCTATATTAGGTTTCACCTAATCTGGCAAAATCTCGTAACCCTATCTCTAGGCACTCGATCAACTCCGCTTAATTATGCTAGATCTACTCTCAGGCAAGGTCTATACCTCCTCCACCTAAGCACATCAAATTAAATTAAGCAACATAATGAAGAACAAACTAAGTATGTATCATATAAATTCAGAAAACAATAACAAAATCCATCATAGGTTTCATCCCCTTAAGGTATCTGAAGGGTTTAGTTAATAACTAAATACAAAAACACCTCAAGAGTAAAGAATAAACAAAACATAAGAAATCCCTAAAACTCCTTAAAGGAATTGAAGAGGAGATCCTCCGTCTTGAATAGAGTTCCGACTTCTTGGATGGATCAACTGGCTATCTTCAAGTGATTCCTTAAAATATGAACACTTCGGCAAAAGCCTCTACCAAAAAGCTATCATGTTTCAGCTTCTGCCGAACTCCCCTTTTAGTTGTTACCTTGGGTGTTTATATAGGCTTTGAGATGCTTTACTTGGCTCCTAAGTATCCTAATTCAAGTGAAATTCCTCCTAGGATGTTTAAGTGGACTTAGGATTGCATTTCTTGGGCTCCAAGCATCCTAATCTGAGTGAAATTGCTCATTCCCGTAGCAGCGGCACGATCATGGTACACGCCCGTGTAAATCATCTTCAGGCCGTGTCTCGATCCTATCGATTGGGGCACGATCGTGTAAATCATGGCATGGCTGTGGGAAGTAATTTGACGAGGCACGGCCGTGTGGCTCGAAGTCCAGGCCGTGTCGATTTCCTCTTTGGCCCAAATTGGCCCGTTTTAAGCCCGTTCCTTATTCTTTTTATCCTTAGGTGCTTTCCTGAGTATAAGACATGGAAAGAAAGGATTAAGAGCACCTTTTTACATAAATCAAGGATAAATCATCCAAAATCATACTAAATGTGGGATTAAAATATGTTCCTTTTACAGTTTATCAGGGATATTTAGTAAAATGCCCTATATATGTGGGGTTGGACTAAATTGAATGAGTTGATGATTAAATGAGATAAATTTGAATATTTATTGATAAAGAAAGGAGAGAATCGGATCGCGATCGAGGCAAAGACAAAGTACTCGATTGATCGACTAGTCTCGGTATTTCAACATCCTAGATAAGGTATGATGTGATACAAGTTGTTAAATTTATATTTATGTGATGAGAAATGAATGAATGTATAGTTAATGAAATAGCAATGATATATATGAAATTGAGTAATTAGGCTCTAAGTGTGTGTAATTAGAAATGAGGCAGAGATGGTGAGCACTATGTGAATAAGATTAATGGGGTTAATTTGATAAAAGAGACTGAGCAGAAAGTAAAAGTGATTCGTGATAGTTTGAAAGCAGCGTCAGATCATCAAAAGCTCTATGCAGACTTAAAACAAAAAGATATTGAATATGAAGCCGGTGACAAAGTGTTTTTGAAAGTGTCTCCGTGGAAGAAAATACTTCGATTTGGCCGAAAAGGCAAGCTGAGTCCGAGGTTATCAGGCTGTATGAGATTATTGAATGAATTGGACCGATTGTTTATAGATTATTGTTACCACCGGAACTAGAAAAGATTCATAATGTATTTCACGTATCGATGCTTTGACGATATTGATTTGATCCATAGCATGTGATTGCTCCTACTGAGGTTTAGATTCAGTCAGATTTATCGTATAGTGAAAAACTGATTCAAATATTGGCATGTGAGATCAAAGAGTTGAGAAGTAAGAAGATTTCTTTAGTAAAAATATTATGGCCCAAACACGGAGTTGAAGAGGCTACGTAGGAACCAGAAGATGTTATGAGAGAGCAATATCCAAACCTATTCACTGGTAAGATTTTCGGGGACGAAAATCC
The DNA here is from genome assembly GCA_025506655.1 of Gossypium rotundifolium. Taxonomy (NCBI): domain Eukaryota; kingdom Viridiplantae; phylum Streptophyta; class Magnoliopsida; order Malvales; family Malvaceae; genus Gossypium; species Gossypium rotundifolium. The sequence goes on from CP106726.1 coordinate 56,442,441, forward strand.
CTAAGAGGGAGAGATGTAACAGCCCGGTTTAGACCCTAGTCAGAACAGTGGTTTTGAGACCACAAATTTGAGGTTGGAAAAATATTTTTTATATTATATTTGGTGTTTATAATATGTGATTGAGCATGTGTGAAAGTCCTGTGTGAAAATTATATCGATTGAGTGCTTAATTAGCAAAAAGGACTTAACCGCATAACATGTAAAAGTTGTGTGTTGATTGTTAAAGTGCTTATTTGTCACGGCTTTTTAAATGAGGGGTCCTTATGTTGTTATTAAACGATCGATTGCTTTAAATGACAAGATTGGACATAGTTAGTAGAAATATAAATGGAATAATAAAAGGGCAAAATAGTAAAAAGGATATTAATGTTAATATAATAAAAACAAGCACATTAAAAAGCCATTATCATCCTTGCTATTGTCGAATTTGAAGAAGAAAAAGAAATAACTAGGGCTTGAAACCTTTGACCATTGCTATTCTTGATTGAGGAATGTTTTGAGCTCAGTTATAATTTCCACGTTTTTGTGATCATTGCTTAATGTATTATCAAACCCATGCTTAAATTTTAGAAATTGATGGTGATTTTGGGATATGGAATTGATGAATATGTGAGCTTTGTGTTGTTAGTTGGTGGAATATGAAGGCTTAGTGTTGGGTTAACATAGTTTGTATTTGGATTTTTGGTGAAATTGAGTAATTTGGGATAAACTATGAAAGTGAAAAATTGGAGGACTAAAATGTGAAATAAATGAAATATATGGGCTTGTATGAGTATAAGGAGAATTCGGCCTAAGCATGGTATAATGGAATTATGTGTATTTTGTGATTTTATGAAATAGGGACCTAAAGTGTCAAAATGTGAAAATATGAGGGCTATTTTGTAAAATGACATAAATATGTGTGTTTGGACTAAATTGAATGAGTCGATGATTAAATAAGCTCAATTTGAATATGTATAGACTAAGAAAGGAGAGATTCGGATCGAGATCGAGGGAAAGACAAAGTACTCGATTGATCAGCTAATCTTAGTATTTCGACGTCCGAGGTAAGTTCGGATGTAATACAAGTTGTAAAATTTATATTTATGTGATGAGAAATGAATAAATGTATAGTTAATGAAATAGCAATGATATATATGAAATTGAGTAATGAGGCACTAAGTGTGCGTAATTAGAAATGAGACAGAGATGATTGGCACTGTGTGTGCAAAATAATAGAAGCTTCAGCTTATTGATTTGGCACTGTGTGTGCGATACCAAGATAAGTTTGGTTTAAAGTACAGACACTATAATTTATGCTTCCACTATGAAATTGGCACTAAGTGTGCGATTAAATCAAACGAATTACAAAGGTTGATCGAAACGTAATATCGAGTATTGAATAGCATGGATGGTGAATAACTATGTGTTGGATAAGGTATGTATTGAACCTTTGTGGTTGATGAAATGGTGTATGGAATTATGAATGGTTGAGTGAGTATAGTAGCTATGGATGATATGGTGTGAATATTTGATAATTGATCTATGTGATGAATTAACTTTGTATATTGTATTTGATTTATTAAATTGAATGTATTATATTACGAACTTACTAAGCTCTTAAGCTTACTGTGTGATGTGTTTCTCTGTTTTACAATGTCAGTAAAGCTAGCTCAGATCCGGGGATCGCTAGTGACTCAATCACAGTATCGGCTATCTATTTTGGTACTTTTGAAAGATGTGTATATTTGAATATGGCATGTATAGGCTAGTTAATGTAACATGTTTTAAAGTGTATAAACCTTGCCATGTGATTTGACTTGGTAGAATGATGGTTGATATATATTTTGAGCTTGTGAAAAGAATGTCTTATATGTATAGGTGTATACTCTATGTGAGTGATCAACATTGCATGAACTAGCAAGATGGAAATGGTATGTTTTATGGTAGGATTATTAAGGAATGAATGTTTGACAGATTATATGATTTGGTTGTGTAAGTAATAGTTTGGATTGGTATATTTTGGTGGATTTGTATAGGAAGTTGAATGATGTTGTTATGAGTTTAAATTGAATATGATTTGCTGTGTTTGAGTGCCAATTAGAGTTTGAAAATGGATTGGTTTCTATTTGTAGGTGTGACACTAACTGGGTGGCAAATTGGCCTTCCAAATGGCCTATATTTTCCCACACGGTTGTGTTTCAAAACAAGTCAAACTCAGCCACGGGCTGGACACACGGGCATGTGACTGGCCGTATGGTGCAAGTCAGTGTCGACCACGGGTGAGGCACACGGGTGTGTCTTAGGCCGTGTGGACAAGTCATTATGTATGCACTATTTTGGCACGGTTTGAATGCATGGGCGTGTCCGAGGCCGTGTGCTACCCACACGGGCTTGTGACCTCTGTAACTTAGAAAAATGTTTGAATTCTAGAATCTTTTGTGTGTGTTCGGTTTAGTCCCGACTCTTTTGTAAAATGTGTTTAAGGCCTCATATACCTCATTAAGGGACCATATGTTTATGATGTGATATGTTTCAATAATGGTTGACTTGGTGTTGTAAAATGATATGAAATGTTCGGAAATGACTAGTAACGCCTCTTAACCCTATTCTGGCGATGGTTTCGGGTTAGGAGTGTTACATGGCATCGGTACCAAATAAAGGAAAGTCCCGAATAATACCATGTCTGAGACATGGCATCGGCACCAAATAAAGGAAGGTCCCGTATAAGACCATGTCTGGGACATGGCATCGGCACCAAATAAGGAAGGTCTAGTATAAGACCATCTCTGGGACATGGCCTCAGCACCAAATAAAGATCTCGTGTAAGACCATGTCAGGGACATGGCATCGACATCTATATACGATCTCGTATAAGACCATGTTTGGGATATGGCATTGACTTCGAGATATGAGATCCTGTGTAAAACCATATCTGTAACACCCATTGCCCGTATTCGAGCCGAAACAGGGCTTGAAGCACTACGTAGCTAATCTTGCTTAAACATCTTGAATAGGGTTATAAAATTTTGTTTAGCCCTATTGCTTACACATACTCGGCCTAAGAGGCCCTAAACATATGTCGAGAAGTATCAAAATCTTTCCGGGAACTTTCACGAGTTCAAGAAACTTTTTAACAAAATAGAGGCCACAAGCCCGTGTAGGCCTGGGGACACACCCGTATCTTCCACCTGTGGTCGACACTGACTAATTTCACAAGGCCATGGCACGCCCGTGGCCTTGGCCCATGAGTAAAACCTTAGCATTCTGACTTATCCACGGCCTAAACACACGCCCATGTACCCAATCCGTGTGGTGATTTAAATCTTAAGTGCAAGGTGCAGACTTCACACGGCCTGGATGCACGCCCATGTGCTAGCTGTGCCTCCCACACATTCTAGTCCCACACCCGTGTGTCTACCTATGTGGGCAATTAGTAGGCTATATACCAAGCCCTTTCCACCCTACAATGCACATATACATACTTCTACTTAAAAAATACAACTCTTATCCCATAAATAAGTCTAAGATCTCATTCCAACATACAAGATAATAAAAGGAACAAACACTTCATGGATTTCATCTTCATTAAGCAAAAGAGTTTGCCAAGTATTTGCCTAACTCATAAGGCCATTTACAAAATGACTTTTACAAACTTACATAGCCAACACTTTGACTAAAAATTACAACTTAACAAAATACTCAAGTCCTATACATGCTATACTCAAAATAAGTCTAAAATTGTTATACCAAAGTGCTGTCGATAGTGTGATTACTGAACTCCTACGTCCACGATCCTCGAGTTACCTTGGCAATAATACAATAAAGAAAGACAATGAAAACGGGGAAAGCATAAAGCTTAGTAAGTTTGCGTGGAAATAAAATTAAAAATAAGCCCATAAAATAATCCATCCACGGTGTTAGCTAACCGTACACGAGTCAAGGCTTCTTGACAATACTTACTTACAATTGCCCTTATCTAGCACATACCGTGCCACATTTCGAAACCAATTATTCGTGACTCATTAATGAGTACTTGTATTCACTCATTCACATGACTTAAATATCATTCACATTTTTACTTCTAAATTCATCTACTTATCCCCCTATTCACAGGGGATAGTCAAGGACGTGTGCTTATCGTCATTACTATAAGTATTAGGCCAATGCCACATCCTCGAGGTGGTCTTACATGGAGTCACCTCTAGATGCCAATGCCATATCCCGGATATGGTCTTATATGGGATTTCCTATCATGTATCGATGCTATATCCTGAATATGGTCTTATACAATTTTCATATTCATTATCAAAGCCATATCCTGGATATGGTCTTATACGAGATCTCAACTCGGTGCCGAGGCCATGTCCTGGACAGGGTCTTATACGAGACCTTATCTATTTCATATCTAAATGACAATAATTTTTTATAATCAATATGTCCCGTTAGGACTTCATCATCTCATTCACATTAACTACTCAATTTAGTAGAGCATCATGCATTAATATAATGCCAAGCATTCTCAACATGCTAACATAAATGTTACTTTAATCACATACAAACTTACCTCGATTTCAAAATGAGGTAGCTTGTTGATCTAGTCCTAAACTTTGTTCTTTCCCCGATCAAAGCGGGTCATCGATTCTTCTTACTCTATAATAGCAATTTAACTCATTTTAACCACTATATTAATAAAAGCATTTCAAAAATCATGCTTAGGCAAAATTACTATTTTGCCCCTAGGCTCGAAAATAAATTCTAATCACATTTCTACCTTCAACAAGCCTAGGTGAACATTAATGCTCTTAAAGCTATCATCAAAAATCAATATCTCACATATTAACCACAAACTTTATAACCTTTTCATCAAGGTCCTATTTGGTGTTTTCATGCTAACACATTTCAAAAAAAGTTGTTCATCTAACAACTAAGACTCATTTTCTTCCATAAAGATGCAGCAATAACAATGATAGCTCTCATGGTAAAACTCTAAACCTTTCACAATATTGCACAATAGTTCCCTCATTTGAAAGCTTAAGCTTTAGGGGTCTCAAAAGTACAATTATTTTCAATAAAAGATCACTAGAACACTTACTAGGATGAATGAGAGCTTGCTGAAAATTTTGAGCTTTCAACTCTCTATTTTGCTTGCAAAAATCAATGGAGAAAGATGGAGAGAAAGATGATATATTTTCTTTCCTTATTCTAATATTAAACTAGTCAAATTGGTCACCCACTTTCACCAACTTTGACCAACATTGTCCATCTTTGTTTCCTATATTAGCCTATGGCCAGCCAAGAAAAATATTTGGGGTCTAATTGCCTGATAAAGACCTCCAATTGACAATCTATGGCCATTTGGTACTTTTAGCTTATAGAATGGAATTTTTGCACTTTATGCGATTTAGTCCTTTCATGCGATTAAGCATAAAATAGTTAAAATTAAAGCACCAAAATTTTCATGCACATATGCTATCATGTTCTAACTCATAATATAACATGAAAATAAATTTCTCTAATCTCAAACTAGTGATCCCAAGATCACTATTTCGATTAGCCCCTAAACCGGGCTATTACAATAACCAGCATATGGCATCGGCATCAAGATGTGATCCCATGGAAGATAATATCTGGGATATGGCATTGGCATTGTGACACATGTATGATGAGATTGAGTATCCTTCGATATTCTAATTAGTTCAACGGGCAAAAAGCTAAGTCTATGTACAAATAACAAAGAGCTAAGTCTATGCTTAAGAGAATAAAAGTGCTAAAGTTGTGTGATGAAGTGATACCGGTACCCATGAGTAACTTACGAGATATGAATGCAAAATGTGATGTGCGATTTGGTAAGAGTGTGCATGAGCAAGTTATGTTGTTGTGCTTGAGAACTTGGGTATTATTTACTATAATGGATGGATGTTATAATGAGTTCTATGTGCTATTTATTTCATGCAAACTTACTAAGCTTCATGCTTACCCCTCTCATTTTCCTTTTCCTTGTAGTATCCTAAGCTAACTCGGGGATTGTAGGATATTGGAGTTCGGATCACACTATCAACTATTCTTTTGATATAGTAAAGTTGATTTATGTTGGGTATGGAATGTGTAAGAACTTGGTCATTTTGTTTTGTCATAATTATTAGCTAAAGTGTTGGCTATTATTGTTACTCATTCATTTTGTAAATGGCCATTAGGAATTGGCCAATACTTGTTAACTTTATATATATTCAATGATGAAGATATGCATGAAGTACAAGTTCGTGTAACTGATTGAGTAAGATGTGAAGTGTATTCATGATGAGTTAATGATTCTTCATAGTGTATTATTGCTATGTTATGTGTTGCTTGTGGTGGTATAAGTGCGCTTGTTTTTCAGGGTGGCAATTAGCTTGGTAAATAGCCTTCTAATTGTCCATATAGGTAGACATACGGGCATGTGTCTAGGCCGTGTGTGACACACGGTCAGCCCCATGAGTGTGTTGATAGGCCATGTGTCCCCTACATCACATTGCGAAAATTTAGTTCGATACACGAGCCAGCATACGGGTGTGTGACTAGGCCGTGTGCCCCTGAGTGTTTGCTGATGTCATAAACAGAATACCAAGGTTTTCACACATATGTGAGGGCACGGGCGTGTCTTGGCTATGTGAGGGGCATGGGCCATAGACACGGGCGTATGCCAGGCCATGTGAAAACCCCTATATGTTTGAAATGAAAAATAAAATTCACACATGTTAGGAACATGGGTGTGTGTGACAACATGGGCCTGCCCACACGGGCGTGTAGTCTTGTTTTGAGTAAAAATTTCTAGGTGTGTGAAAGTTTTCATTTTAGTCCCAAACCATTTCATATGTATGTTTAGCGTCTCGTAGACCCATAATAAGGACGTTATGAATATGAATTAATTTTTTAAGTTGGAACGAAATTTTATGTTTCGATGTTGTATGTTTGAGCAAGTTAAGTTTGATAATGCCCCATATCCAGTTCTGGTGTTGAATACAAGTAAGGGGTGTTATATTTAGTGGTATCAGAGCTACAATTTAGTTAATTCTTGAACTAACGTAGCGTATGCATGAGTCTAACTATACATGCCATACGTATGAGTATTTACCTAATGATAGTGTGCTGACTCCTAACAATTTTAATTGTGTTTTTATATAGTAAATAGATCCCGGTAGAGCTATGGCACATGATGTAGAAAGTAATGCACTGACCCCCACTCAAGGGATGGTGCCGACTAAGAATGAGAATAGACCATCGACTGTAAGTCAGAGAGGAGGAGAAGAGGTTATAGAAGCCTTTCTCCACATGATGAATGCATGGTATACGGAGTTCATTCGTACAAACCCGAATGTGCAACCCCCTCCACCCCCACCTATTCCTCAACCTGTCCCTGTAGCTCCGTAAGTGGTAGAAGTGGTAAGGAGAGAAAAGCCTCCGGTTGATAGAATCCAAAAATAAGGAGCCAAGGAATTTTGTGCTAGTAAAGGTGACGATCCGGAGAAGGCAAAATTTTTTCTTGAAAATACCATCAGGGTATTCGATGAATTATCTTGCACACTTGCAGAGTGCATGAAATGTGTGGTGTCTCTCTTTTGAGATTCAACTTATTAGTGGTGGAACACCGTTGTGTCGGTAGTACCAAGGGAGAAGGTTAATTGGGAGTTTTTCTAAGAAGAGTTCGGAAGAAGTACATTAGCCAAAGGTTTATCGACCAGAAAAGAAAGGAATTTCTTAAATTAAAATAGGGTAAGATGACAGTAACCGAGTATGAGCATGAGTTCGTAAGGCTCAGCAAATATGCTCAAGAGTGTGTATCCACTGAATCCATTATGTGTAAAAGGTTTGAGGACAGATTAAATGAAGATATCCGATTATTTATTGGTGTCCTAAAATTGAAGGAATATATTGTGCTAGTGGACAAGGCTTCCAAAGCCGAGGAGTTGGTTAAAGAGAAAAGAAAACCTAAAATGGTGTCTCGTGACTCAAGAAATAAATAACTAAACAAGCCATTTCAATCCTCATCCAAGAAATCAAGAGATTTCACTACTCGATCAGCTTCTTCAGTTGGGTTTCCAAGTAGAGTAAGGGTAAACAGTACTCAAGGTCTAAAGCTCAGATTACTTCAGTTGCTAGTGTTGGGAACGCTCGACCAAATAGACTAGAATGTCCACAGTGTGGTAGACGTCACCTCGGTGAGTACCGAGCACATGAGAGAGCCTATTTTAAGTGTGGTTCCCAAGATCATTTTATTAGAGAGTGCCCTGAGATGGTTAAAAAGAGAAAATTCAGAGTACAAGATCGGGAAATACTACTAGAGGGAGACAGCAGTGAAACCCGAGAAGTGGAACAAGTATTAAGAGTACATCTAGAGAGAAGACAGTAAGATCTTAGGATAGAGCGCCTGCGAGGCCTTATGCTATTCATGCTCGTGAAAAGGCATCATATCCTGATGTAATTACGGGTACATTTTCTCTCCATGATACTCATGTTGTTGCTTTAATTGATCTGAGATCTACCCACTCATATATTTGCATTAAATTAGTATCTAGTATGAGTATCCCTATAGAGTCTATAGAATTTGTGATAAAAGTGTCCAATCCCTTAGGCAAATGTGTATTAGTTGATAAGGTATGCAAAGATTGCCCATTGATGATTAGATGTCATTATTTTAAGGCAAATCTTATGCTGTTGACATTTGATGAATTCGATATAATTATTGGTATGGACTAGTTAACCGCTCATGTTGTGACAGTAAATTGTGGAAAGAAATACATTGAGTTGAGATGTGAAAATGGGGACACTCTTCGTGTTGAATCAGATGAACAGGACAGATCTCCTGTAGTGATTTCTCATATGCCTGCCCAAAAATTTGTAAGAAAAGGATACGAATCTTATCTTGTTTTTGTGATGAATGCCAAATAAATTGAGTTAAGAATTGAATCAGTGCCGATAGTATGTGAGTATCCAGATGTATTCCCAGAAGAATTGCCAGGGTTGCCTCCTGTTAGAGAAATTGAATTTGGCATTGAGTTAGCCTATGGTACTGCACCTATATCGATTGCTCGATATAGAATGGCTCCAACTGAGTAGAAAGAATTGAAGGAAAAGTTGCAAGAGTTGATGGACAAAGGCTTTGCATGACCGAGTTATTCTCCGTGGGGTGATCCAGTATTATTTGTGAAAAAGAAAGATGGTTCCATGATATTATGTATTGATTATTGAAAGCTTAATAAGGTAACCGTAAAGAACAAGTACCCATTGCCAAGGATCAAAGATTTGTTTGATCAATTGAAGGGAGCCACTGTGTTTTCTAAGATAGACTTGAGGTCTAGTTATTACCAATTGTGGGTTAAAGACTAAGATGTGTAGAAAATCGCATTTCGGGCAAGGTATGGGCACTATGAATTTTTAGTTATGTCTTTCGGTTTAACAAATTCCCCTGTTGTGTTTATGGATTTAATAAACCGCATCTTTTGGCCATATTTGGATAAATTTGTTGTGGTTTTTATTAATGATATACTGATTTATTCTCGTGATGAAAATGAGCAAGCCGAGCACTTGAGGATGATTTTACAAATTTTACGAGATAATCAGTTATATGCCAAGTTTAGTAAAAGTGAAATTTGGCTTAAAGAAGTTGAGTATTTGGGGCACATTGTCTCGAGAGATGGAATTTGAGTTGACCGAGCAAGATTTTAGCTATTTCGAGAAATAAATCAGAGGTTAGAAGTTTTATCGGCCTAGCTGGCTATTATCGACAGTTTGTCAAGGGATTTTCCATGATAGTGACTCCAATGATGAGGTTGTTATGAAAGAATGTGAAGTTTGAATGGACAGAAAAATGCCAACAAAGTTTTGAGAAACTAACGACAATGTTGACTGAGGCTCCAGTTCTAGTGCAACCTGAATCAGAAATTAAATTTGTGTCTTATAGTGATGCATCCTTGAATGGATTGGGCTGTGTCCTTATGCAAGAGGGCAAGGTGATATCATATGCCTCTATACAGTTAAAGTCGCACGAGAAGAATTACCCGACACATGATTTAGAGTTGGCTGCCATTGTGTTTGCATTGAAGATATGGAGACACCATTTGTATGGTAAAAAATGTCAGATATTCACCGATCATAAAAGACTAAAGTACTTGATGACTCAAAAAGAATTGAACTTAAGGCAACGAAGATGGTTAGAGTTGATAAAGGATTATGAGCTAGTGATTGACCACCACCCGGGAAAGGTGAATGCAGTTGCCAACGCTTTGAGTAGAAAATCCTTGTTTGCATTGAGAGCCATGAATACACAGATGACTTTGTTAGATGATGGTTCTATCCTACCTGAATTGAGAGCTAGATCGACGTTTCTATAAGAGATTTGTGAAGCTCAGAAAGGTGATAGCGACTTGCAAGCCAAAAGAGTTCAGTGTGAGTTGAGTCTTGAATCAGATTTTCAGATTAATTTTGATGGATGTTTGATGTTTCAAGACAGAGTCTGTGTACCAAGAGATGATGAGCTCATTCAGAAAATTTTACATGAGGCACATAGTTGATGTTTATCTCTACATCCGGGTAGCACAAAAATGTATGACTTCAAGAAATGGTATTGGTGGCCGAGTATGAAGAAATTCTGAGTTTGTATCAAAATGCTTGATTTGTCAGCAAGTGAAGGCTGAACACTAAGTACCTTCAGGTTTACTTCAACCTATTATGGTTCCCGAGTTGAAATGGCACCATGTTACTATGGACTTTGTAACGGTTTTTGTTGACACCGAGCAAGAAAGATGCCGTATGGGTTGTGGTAGATATACTTGCGAAGTCGGCCCATTTCATACCTGTACGTGTTGATTATGCACTTGATAAGGTGGCAGACTTGTATGTTTCAGAGATTGTAAGACTACATGGAGTGACCTTGTCGATTATATCAAATAAAGATTCGAGATTCACATTTCGATTTTGGAAAAAGTTACAAGAAGCTTTGGGCACAAAGCTGATTTTTAGTACAGCTTTCCATCCGTAAACTGACGGACAATCAAAGAGATTGATACAGATACTTGAGGATATGCTCTAGTGTTGTGTTCTTGAGTTTCAGGGTAGCTGGGAAAAGTACTTACCATTGGTAGAGTTTGCCTATAATCACAGTTTTCAGTCGAGTTTGAGAATGGCGCCTTATGAAGCATTGTATGGGTGGAAGTGTCGAACGCTTTTGTATTGGACCGAACTCATAAAAAATTAGATTCACGGCGTCGACCTGGTTAGAGAAATTGAAGAGAAGGTAAAAATAATTTGTGATGGTTTAAAAGCTGCTTTAGATAGACAAAAGTCCTACTCGGACTTGAAATGGAAAGAGATCGAATTTCAAGTTGGTGATAAATTATTCTTGAATGTGTCACCATGGAAGAAAGTTCTCAGATTTGGCTGGAAAGCAAATTATGTCTGCATTTTATTAGACCATATGAGATTACCGAGACGATAGGACCAGTAGCTTATCGATTTTGCCATTCGAGTTAAAAAAGATCCATGATGTGTTCCACGTGTCTATGTTACGTCGTCACCAATTAGATCTTTTGCATGTGATTATACCGACAGAGGTTGAAATTTAACCCGACATGACTTACGGTGAATAACCGGTTAAGATTTTGGCACGAGAAGTCAAATAATTAAGAAACGAAAGTATAGCTCTTGTGAAAGTACTATGGCAAAGACATGGGGTAGAAGAGGCTACATAGGAGCCCGAGGAGGCTATGATAATCCAATATTCAAACCTTTTTACCGGTAAGATTTTTTGGGACAAAAATCCTTAAGAGGGAGAATTGTAACAGCCTGATTTAGGGTGTAGTCAGAATAGTGGTTTCAAGACCACAAATTCGAGGTAGAAATATGTGTTTTATGACTATTATGAGGCCTCTAGCATGTTTGCATGATTGTGTGAAAAATTCATGAAGAAATTTTATAAATTATTGAACAATTTGTTTATTAGGACTAAAATGCAAAGATTGGAAAATATGAGATTCTAGAATATTTAAGTATGAAATAGCATTATAAAAATTATTAAAAGTCCTTATTTAGTAATTAGACCAATATATGTCGAGATGGACAAAAATAAACATAGGAAGGAAAAATCTCAAGAAAGAGGCCTTAAGGGCATTTTTGTCATTTCGTTAATAAAAGAATTAAAAGGGAAAATAAGATAAAAATCATGTCCATCTTCATCGTCCATAGCCAAAAATTACAAGGTCTCCATAGCTAGGGTTCCTTCAACTTTCAAGCTTGATAGTAAGTACCTCCTAGCCCCGTTTTTAATATTCTTCATATTTTTGAGATACTCGTAGCTTGATTTAGCTATTTCTAGCTATATTTTGAGCTAGGGTTTATGTCAAAAATTTACCCATGCATGACTTGCATGTATTTTGATAATTTATGGAAATAAACATCTTTTTCTAAGTGATTTTCATGAGAAATTCATAAAAAGGACTAAATTGTAAAAGTCATGGAAATGTTCATACATGAATGAAATAGTGGAAATTGGGGATTGTTGTAGTTATGAAAATGATTCAGCTAGGCCTAAAATATAATGAAATTGAATAAAAATTATTTTACGAGCTTAGGGAAAAAAGTGTAATTATGTAAAAGTTTAGGGGCAAAATTATAATTTTTTTAAAGTATAATTTATGGGTTAATTTAGTCAATGTGAGTATTAAACAAGTGAAATTGTTATTATAGATTAAGAAACATGAAGCCCAGACTGAAACTGAGGCAAGAATATGGTTGTGGACTAAATCAAACAACTATACGTATTTTGAGTACTAACGTAAGTTTGTGTGAAATTAAAGCTACATAATGTTATTATGCTTTTAATTATTTATTATTATGAGAAATGTATATTATTTCCATGAAGTTGATTAATGATGCCTCGATGAAATTATATTGGGATCATGTTAAGTTGAAGTCTCGATTGGACATTCAAAATAATAAGGATACCTGTTTCACAACATGAGATAAGGAGGTCCCATGTAAGATCATGTTTGGGACATAGCATTGACACCAAATAAAGGAAGGTCCCATATAATACCATGTCTGGGACATGGCATCGGCACCAAATAAGGAAAGTCCCGTATATGACCATGTTTGGGACATGGCCTCGGCACCAAAAAAGATCTCGTGTAAGACCATGTCTGGGACATGGCATCGACATCTATATACGATCTCGTATATGACCATATCTGGGATATGGCATCGATATCGAGATATGAGATCCCATGTAAGACCATATCTAGGATATGGCATCAGCATCAAGATGTGATCCCATTAAGGCCATATCAGGGATATGGCATTGGCATCGTGATACATGTATGATGAGATTGAGTATCCTTTGATATTCTGAGAAGTTAAACGGGTAAAAAGCTAAGTCTATGTACAACTAACAAAGAGTTAAGTCTATGCTTAAAAGAATAAAAGTGCTAAAGTTGTGTGATGAAGTGATACAGGTACCCATGAGTAACTTACAAGATATGAATGCAAAATGTTATGTGTGATTTGGTAAGAGTGTGCATGAGTAAGTTATGTTAATGTGCTTGAGAACTTGGGTATTATTTAATGTAATGGATGGATGTTATCATGAGTTCTATGTGCTATTTATTTCATGCAAACTTACTAAGCTTTATGCATACCCCTCTCATTTCCCTTTTCCTTGTAGTATCGCCAAGCTAACTCGAGGATCGTAGGACTTCAGAGTTCGTATCACACTATCAACTATTCTTTTGGTATAGTAAAGTTGATTTATGTTGGGTATGGCATGTGTAGGAACTTGGCCATTTTGTTATGTCAAAATTATTAGCTAAAGTGTTGGCTATTATTGTTACTCATTCATTTTGTAAATGGCCATTGGGAATTGGCCAATACTTGTTAAGTTATATATATATTCATTGATGATGATATTCATGAAGTGCAAGCTCGTGTAATTGATCGAGTAAGATGTGAAGTGTATGCATGATGAGTTAGTGATTCTTCATAGTGTATTATTTCTACGTTATGTGTTGGTTGTGGTGGTATAAGTGTGTTTGTTTTTCAGGGTGGCAATTATCTTGGTAAATAGCCTTCTAATTGTCCACACGGGTAGACACACGGGCGTGTGTCTAGGCCATGTGTGACACATGGTTAGCCCCATAGGTATGTTGATAGGCTGTGTGTCTCCTGCATCAAATTGCTAAAATTCAGTTCATCACACGGGCCAGCACATGGGCGTGTGACTAGGCCATGTGCCTCTCAATGTTTGCTGATGTCATAAACAGAATACCAAGGTTTTCACACACGGGTGAGGGCACGAGCGTGTCTTGGCCTTGTGAGGGACATGACCCATAGACACGGGCGTGTGCCAGGCTGTGTGAAAACCCCTGTAGGTTTGAAATGAAAAATAAAATCCACACAGGTTAGGAACATGGGCGTGTGTGACCACATGGGCCTGTAGCCCTTTTTTGAGTAAAAATTTTCTAAGTGTGCGAAAGTTTTCGGTTTAGTTTTGAACCATTTCGTATGTATGTTTAGGGTATCGTAGACCTATAATAGGGACGTTATGAATATGAATGAAAAAGTTCTAAGTTGAAATGAAATTTTATGGCCCGATGTTGTATGTTTGAGCAAGTTAAGTTTGGTAATACCTCGTATCCGGTTCCAGTGTTGAATACGGGTAAGAAGTGTTACACATATCCTCTTACCGTAAAAGTTTCAGAATTTTTGGTTTAGCCAATAACTACAGTTTATTCATTAAATTCATCCCTATTCTACTGTCTAACAGTTCTGACCCCTCTTCACTAAAAGTTAATTATATCCTCGTACAAGATTCTTATGATGTTCTCTTTTTTTTTTCCTTTTGAAAATAGACTAATTAAGGATTTTAAGCATATAAATTATAACCCATAATTATTTTTTAAAAAATTTTAATGATTTTCCCAAGTCAGAATAGGTGATTCTGAAATCATTCTGACTCTATTTTACAAAAATTCAAATATATCAGAATGTGAAATTCCTTTGCTTACACCATTTCTTTTATATGAAAATAGACTCAATAAGCTTTAATTTCATATCTTATTCCAACCTCTAATTTGATTTCTACAATTTTTGGTGATTTTTCAAATTCACACAACTGTTGCTATCCAAAATTGTTTTATTGCTAATTTTACTCTTTCATGTTTTCTTTGTATTAACTTTCATTTACACACACATAACACCAAACAAGTCCATAGCTAGCCATTCCAATAGCTATTTATTATCAAATATTTACAAGACTTCATAGTCATACTTACTCCACATCAATCTTACCAAAGTTCGATCACATATCGAGCACATTGCTCATGAATATATATATACACATATACCTACACTCATTCATCATATAATCACAATCATTTACACTTAATCATTTCCCGTTGAACACATCAAAATATTAACGGATACATCGAAAAATTGCACATAGTGCCAGACTTGTAGCCAAAGCTACTTCACATCACTTATCACACATAGGCTCATTCTTGAGATATTCACATTCGTGGGTCTGCTTACACAAGCTGTCGGGCATACGTAACTACTCAGTGCTACTCACACAAGCTGTCAAGTATCCGCAACGCATACCGGATTACCCAGCCACTAGTAGAACTTATAAGACTAGCACCTATTTCACATAGTCACAATCTCGGGTCTGCTCACACAAGCTGTTGATCATGATGAAACTACACGGTGCTACTTACACAAGCTGTCGAGTATCCGTAACACATGCCGGATAACTCAGCCATCGGTAGAACGTATGGACCAGCATCTGGATCACTTATTTCACTTGGATTTCACATAAGTTTCTAATGAACATGTCACTCGTATACATTTTTATTCCTAAGGTTCAACCGGGAAATTTCTCACTTGTCGATATTTTGTCAATTACAACAAATATTCAGCCACAATTCATACCGTTTATCAAAATATGAAAACGTAAGTAAAAACGAAGCATTATTTACATACAAAGTTACCTTGGTAGCACAATCAGTGAAAATGACTTATTTGTCATATTCTTTGTTTTTCTCCATTCTAGGTCTGAACCTCATTTTCTTTGATCTATAATATCACATTTAGTCTATTTATTAGTCACATTATTCAATGTAATCCAAAAATCGTATTATCGTAAAATTATGTTTTTGCCCCTAAAGTTTCACATATTTACACTTTTTCCCTAGGCTCGTATAACGATTTTCATTCAATTTCTTTGTATTTTAAGCCTAGCCAAACCATTTTCATAACTACGACAGCCCACAATTTCCACTAATTCACACTTTTATGACAAATTTTATAACTTTTCCAAATTAGTCATTTTTAGCATATTTATCGAAAATCACTTAGTAAAAGTCATTTCTCTAACAATAAACATGCATAATCTACCTTTAAACATATTCATCATGGGTCAAAACCCTAGACTTCAACCATATCTCAAAATATTGGTAGAAATAGATAGATCTTGTTACGAGGATTTCAAAAAATGTAAAAATCATTAAAAACAGTGCTAGAATGGACTTACAATCAAGCTTGGAAGCTTGAAAAGCCCAAGCCATGATTTCTCCATTCAAGTTTCAGCCATAGATTGAAGATGGACAAAAATTTGGTTTTTAATTTTTTTAATTCATTTTAATTACTAAATGACCAAAATGCCCCTAATTTAAAATATTTTATTTCAACTATTTCATGTCCATTTTTGCCCACAAATTAACCAATAGTCTAATTATCATTTAAGGACCTCAAATTTAAAATTTCATAACAATTGGACACCTCTAACATGTAGAACTCAACTTTTGCACATTTTACAATTTAGTCCTTTTGACTAAATTGAGTGCCCAAACGTCGAAATTTTCGAACAAAATTTTCAAAAAACAATTTCGTAAAATCGTAGATCATAAAAATTTAATAAAAATAAATTTTTCCTCATCAGATTTGTGTTCCGAAACTACTATTCTGACCAGGCCTAAAATCAGACTGTTACATTTGTCTTCTTCCTTCTAATCCCCCAAGCAGCAAAACCCTAGTCACCGCTCTCCACAGCCCCACCCCCTTCTGGCTATCGTTGGCCTCATTCTGTCACCGTTTGTCCGTCCTTCTTTCTCTTCCCTGCGACAACACAACTTTTTCCCCTTCATCCCATCGATCATACCCTCACACCACGTATCCTTCCTCTTGCCATACCCGCGTCCAGGCCTATTGACCCACCCCACGCCATTTGCCCACCGACCGTGCCCAACCTCCTCTATCCTTGCACCGTCGCTGACCCACAACCGTCCCACCGTGCGCAACCAACGCGCTGACTGTCGCCACATACCCAACCTACCACCCCTCCGTTGGTTATTCTCCCCGTTTTACCCTTGTTATTTAATTATTTCTTATTTCTTATCTTATTTAAATTAATTTTTGCCTTATTTTGTTTTGTTTTGTTTTATTTTTTAGTATTGATTTTCTTATTTTTTTCTATTATTATTATCTTTCTATACTATTATTTTATTTCATTTAGTTCTTCTATTGTTCTTTTTTGTCTTCTTTTGATTTTAACTTTAGTACTATTATTGTTAGCCTTCGATTGCATTTATTCTTAGTATTATTCTTAATACCTATTTTCTTTTTTTTATGATTAGTTAGCATGCTTAATAAATTAAGTCCCAATTTTGGCATTATTTAGTATTAGCATATACTGTTTTAAGATTAAATTTTCTATTTAGGCCACTTCGATATTCTTTTCGTCATGCGAGAACTATGGTGACAATATTTGCATGTGCACGTTAATTTGTTGATCTCTCTATTTGTTCAATTGGTGATGCTTATTTTAATCTTTTTTTTTTCTAATTTTGAAATATTTTATTTTCAGGTACAGCATGACAAACACACAAAGTAAGTCTAAACCATGACAAACACACAAAGTAAGTCTAAGGTCCCCATTCCAGGCACAACCTACTCCTCGGGACCTTCCCCTGCGGCCTGCCATTCGTATATCCGATTTTCCCAGAGTCCCCCAGAGGACTTATATCAGCTTTTTTGACTGAGGCCATTCGGTTTAGGCCGCTGTATTGATTGGGCCTCCTTGGAGTAGGTCTAGTTACCTGACCATGTCTGCGCCATCATTGCTATAGCCCCGTAGGACTAGTTTTTCTCTATCGTCGAGCCCACATACATAGATCTCACTTTGGAGTTCTATTCTACATTTATCCTTCAGCAAGTGATGACGGTCGATGAAGAGTCGAGCACCATCACTTTCAAACCTCGGTGGCATAGTGCGACATATGAGTGTCCTAGAGTTCAGCGCTGCTTTGGGGCTATACACTGAAGAGTTCATAAGTGCCGAGAGCTTTCTTCGCTTACACTAGCACATCCACTACTCACCATCTCTTTGTTGGGTAGACCTCACGACGAGTATGAGACCTCAGGATGTGAGTCGCTCGAAGGTGACTTCTCTTCCTCTGGCCTTATGGTATATTCATGCCCTCTTGGCTCGCACATTGACCGGTAGGAGAGAGAGCACAGGAGTCATCGGTACCACCGATGCATATTTTCTATGGAGCATAGCCACGGGGCATATTTTTAATGTAGC
This sequence comes from Gossypium rotundifolium, assembly GCA_025506655.1. NCBI lineage: Eukaryota > Viridiplantae > Streptophyta > Magnoliopsida > Malvales > Malvaceae > Gossypium > Gossypium rotundifolium. The sequence goes on from CP106726.1 coordinate 56,461,027, forward strand.
CTACTTCGTCACTTTCGCCTTTCACCATCTAACAGAGTGCAACTAGAAGGGTCCTATCTATTAAGGCCCTCGTGTGACTCGACTCACTCGACACTTCGGTCTTCTCGACACACTGGAACAGTCCTCATCGCTTACACTAGTCAGCCAGATGTGTCCACAAGGAATATCGAGCATGACCCATATGAAGATTATTAAGTGACTTCGTGGAGTGGATCTTCCTTAGACCGACTATATCATTTTGACCCTCAAAATGAACCCGAGGACTTCATTGATGATGTCCCTTTCCATCACGAGGGTCCACCTCATCCTCTACCTTCGAGTCACCGCCCTATTTCTTCTTCTGCTACCTTAGAGGACCTATCCGAGCAGTTCAGTCACTTCGAGTAGCACTGCTTTCAGAGATTCGACAGTATTGACACAACATTGTAGCAGATCTATCAACACCTCCATATATTCTCTTCAGCACCAGTGACTCACGACACCTACGCCTCAAATGATAAGGACCATTAAGTTTATTTGTTTTCTTTTTAATTTTTAATTTTAAGTTTATGTTTATGTTTTTTTTTAGTTATTTTTATAGTTATTTTCTTAGATTTATTTTGTTTCTTATCTGTTGAACTATATTTTTATTTTTATGGTTGTTTCTAATCGGGTTAGTAACCTTTTAATCTTCTTCACTATTTGTGTTTATTTTCTTATTAGTTTACTCGGAATCACGCACTATCGACAATTTCACTTTTCACCATTCTGGCAATTTCATCTAACATTTAGGGCAGTTTCAGTTTTCTCCCTCTCTTTTGATATTCTGCTTATACTGTGATTATCTTTGTTTGTACATTGAGGACAATGTACATCTTAAGTGTGGGGAGGTTATTTATATAATTATTGGAAAATCCTTGAATTATGTCTTATATTTAAGTAATTTTCTCATAATTCCATTAGAATGAATTTTTGTCAAATTGGGATTTTTTGGTGATGTGTTTTGGATTAATTTGTAGATATTTGTGTGTTGGTTGATTTAAACTTCAATACATGAGAGAATCAAGCATGATAAGTTTATTTTTAGAATAAGTTTTTCTCTAAATTGTGGTATTATCTTGAAGTTTTAAATTTGCAAGTTTAGTATAAAAAACCATGATTTTTTGTGAGATTTTTAGCCTTTAGAGCATACATTTTTCTTGCTCATTTTATTATTGGTTATGAGTATGTCAATTTGATTTGGTATTCTAGAACTTGCTTCGATTATACATGTCGTGAAACACCCCAAACTCGGCCCACAAGCCTTGACCAGATTCAGCATGCTTCTTGAGAAAAACTCGTTTTTGTCGTTTTGGAAAACATGTGATTTTGTGGCAAGAGAATAGATTTGAAGTATGTTCTTGTTGAAAATCGTGTTGTTTTTTTTTAAAGTTTGTATCTTATCAAAACATTATTTTTATGATTTTATAAAATACAAAAGAAAAACCGAATTTAGAATTTATTATTAAGTTAAAAACCATAAGTATTTAGGTGTCAAAACAATTTAATGTGATTATCGAAAATATTTAATTATTTCGTTGAAGTTGAGCTTAGCAGAATAAAAATTTAAAACGCATAAATGAAACAGTTTATAGCGGCCTTATTGCAAAAACATAGCCCAAAAATAAATCCAGAAATATTAAATGGAAAATGTAGTAAGTTTAATTAAAAAGGAAGCCGAAATACTGAGTTGAGCAATGGCCACCACATAGTCCTCGCTGACCCGGTCCAAATCACTGTGTATCACCTGAAAATGGTATCCCACAAAAAAGGGTAAGACAACAGACTCAATGTGTAACAGTACACTAAAAGCCCAATCGATCATAGCAATAAAGCCCATTTAAATGGCATTTAGCCATAAGCCCATAATATAGCAAATCAGATAATAACGGATTAAATCACATATACATATGAAATGAAATGCAATCCCGAGCCCACCTAGATATCCATCCGCTACACACCACCGCATTCGCCAATCACACCGTGGGATTACTAAATCGACCCTCCATCCGCTACACACCATCGAAGCGCGCTACTATATCAATTGCACATTGCCCTTATAATCGTGGCATAGCCACCAAATAATTGTGACAAAGTCACGGAAATCATAATATGTGACCGAAGTCATCGGATACATAATATCATGATCGAAGTCACCGGATACATATTATTGTGACATAAGTCACCGGATAATGTGGTAAAACCGCCGGAACACTTCCCTTTTATCAAAATCACCCATATGCCCATGCAGCATATATATTATGCAGATATCATGCCATGTACATCACCCCAAAGTCATAACAAAATCGGATATATCTCATATTAAATGTTTATACCTAGTGCTAAGGGATAACGTACCTGAATATACTGTACCACCGAATGGTACCCGAAGCCATAATCATTCATATTACTTATTAACACATTTTTATCAATAACACTATTAATCTATCAGAAATTTAGTGTAAGCTACGCACCTTGTAATCACGAAGAACGATTGAATACTTAAGATTTTCGACTTTTTCCTACAACGTCGACAGTACCTACATAACACTATATGAGAAATCGATTATCACTAAAAAGATATGGCCTTACCTTGGATTATTCGAATCCCGAATGATCTCCCCTAAACGTCGGCTACAAAGGAGCCTCGAAACATTCCTTCAAGATTCGGCCAAAGAAACTAGGAGAATTAGAATCTTGATTTTCGACAGTCAAAGATAAATAAAGGAAAGAGATTAGCCTAGAAGAGATCCTTACCGAAAAAGAATGACCAAAACGGAAATGGTCAAAAACCTCCAAAAAAAATTTCGGCAGATGAAGTAGAGAAATAGATTCAAATGAGAAAGATGATAGGTTTTTGGTGCTTAGAAGCAATCGGTTTCAATGGTGTCAATGAAGTGAAACTTTCGGCTTTAGAAGAGAATAGCAAGGTTATAGATTCACTTTAAAAAATAGAAAGAAAAGAAGAGAAAGGAAAAGTAAAGGAAAAGAAGAAATGATCAAAGAGGCTAAATGGTTTCGATTATGGAAGAAATTGAACAAAGAAAAGTTTTGATAATGGTGCACATTCATCAAGTAAGAAAAGAATGAAAGAAAATGCCTTCAAAAGTAGTAATATTTCAGTACCAAAAAGAAAGAAAAGCTTGAGAGGAAAAGATGAAAAGAGATACCAATATGGTCAAAGATGGTAGCCAAAACAAAACAAAATTTTCACCTAATGCCAATGACAAATTCACTAAGGAGAAAGATTTTGGAGAAAAGGAAAAAGATGCACAAAATGCTAAGAATTTGGCTTAACTATCCTCCCTCTAATCCCATACAATATTCGCCAACCCCCTAGCCACCTATGTTGTCCACATTCATGGTCAAAATGACCATGAAAAATTTCCAAAACATCACCCATTCATCAAGCCTTATGTCCCTTATCCTTCCATAACATCTTGATTCCATACCTTAACTAATAACATGCCTTTTTCCTTTAGTCTACTATCCAAAATGAAAGAAAATCCATCCATACCAAAAATAGAGCTTGACCGACACAATAGGAAAGAGAACAAAAAATAAAAATCCTTCCAATTGCTAACCAAGGATTCAACCTCTCCCTCATGCATTCACCCATGCGCCAACACCACTTTGCCAATTGACTTGTTGTGATTAAAACCTCATACCAATTTTTCTTAAGGCCAATCTTGCTTAGCTCCCTTTTAAGACTAAAAAATCTAATATTTTTTAAAGCATTCTCTACATTCTAAAATTCCCAAGTCCTCAAAACACATACAATCGGCACACAACATATCACTGCACGCATTCAAGCGAAAAAAATTCATAACCCCTAAATCTTGGATATTACAGTTCTACCCTCCTTAAAAATAATTTTGACCTCGAATGACTAGAATAAGCGAGGGTATTGCTATCGCATTGCTTCCTCCGGCTCCCACGAAGCTTCTTCCGATCCATGATTACGCTATAACACTTTGACGAGAGGAACTGATTTCCTCGTAACACTTTTACATCCCGTTCTAGAATCTGAATCGGCTCTTCCTCGTAGGAGAAATCTGGTCATTGTTCCACCTCCTCAACTGGCACTACATGAGATGGATCTGATCGGTAACGACGTAACATCAAAACATGGAACACATCGTGCATTTGCTTTAACTCCGAAGGTAACTCTAACTGATATGCCACTGGTCCAACCCGCTTCAAAACCTGATAAGGTCCTATAAACCTGGGGCTTAACTTTCCTTTGCGACCAAATCTCATCACCTTCTTCCAAGGTGAAACCTTTAGGAACACTTGATCCCCCACAACAAACTCTATATTCTTCCGCTTAAGGCTGCGTATGACATTTTCCTATCAGATGCCTCCTTCAACCGTGCCCGAATCACCTTAACCTTTTCTTTAGATTCTACCACAATCTCTAGACCCAAAACCTAACGTTCCCCTAATTCTGTCCAACATGTAGGAGTGCGACACTTCCGTCCATATAGTGCTTCATACGGTGCCATCCGAATACTGGCTTGGTAACTGTTGTTGTACGCAAATTTCGCTAAAGGTAAGAACTCTTCCCAGCTTCCTCTGAAATCTATCATACATCCCCTTAACATATCCTCTAATACTTGGATTACTCGCTCAGACTGGCCGTCCGACTGAGGATGAAATGCCGTACTGAAGTCCAACTTGGTGCCTAAAGCCTGATGTAATGCTTTCCAAAATCGAGACGTAAACCTCGAATCCCTATCCGAAATAATCGACACCGGCACTCCATGCAACCTTACAATCTTTGCCACATACAACTTCGCCAATTTTTGTAAAGAGTAATCAACCCATACTGGGATGAAATGTGCAGACTTTGTCAATCGATCCACTATCACCCATACCAAGTCTTTCTTAGTAGGCGTAAGGGGAAGCCCACTAACAACGTCCATGGTGTTTCGCTCCTACTTCCACTGCAGAATCTTAATCGGCTGAAGCAATCCCGAAGGTACTTGGTGTTCATCCTTAACTGCTGACACGTTAAGCACTTCCCTACAAACTCTGTAACTTCCCGCTTAAGACTAGGCCACCAAAACTGATCCCGCAAATCCTGGTATAACTTGGTCCCTCCAGGATGCATAGTATAAGGACTACCATGCAATTCCTGAAGAATCCTTTGCCTCAGCTCCTTATCCTTCGGCATACAGACCTTACCCTTGAAACACAATACTCCATCGCTGTTAATACCATAATCTTTTAACTCCTCACTCTGCACCTACCGTAGCTTAACACTTAAATCATCATCTACCAACTGTCTTTCTCTCACCTGACTCAACCACATCGGCTTTACTTGTAATTCTGCCAGCAAGCTTCCGTCATCATAAAGACTAAGATTTGCGAACATCGCCCTTAGATCCGACACCACTTTTCGACTTAGGGCATCTGCCACTACATTCGTCTTGCCCGATGATACTCTATAGAACAACCATAGTCTTTGAACAACTCCACCCATATTCGCTGCCTCAATTTCAGCTCTTTCTGAGTCAGCAGATACTTAAGACTCTTTTGGTCCGTGTAGATCACTGACTTTTCTCCATACAGATAATGCCTCCACACCTTAAGAGCAAAGACTACCGCTGCTAACTCTAAGTCATGCATCGGATAGTTAACCTCGTGTGGCCTCAATTACCGAGACGCATACGTAACCACCTTCCCGCCTTGCATTAGAACACATCCCAATCCAGTGTGAGACGCATCACAATACACCACGAAATCCTTCCCTGCCTCAGGCTGAATCAAAATCGAAGCTTCAGTCAGAACCCTCTTAAGCTTCTCAAAGCTCTCTTGCTGCTTATCTACCCACACGAAAGGTACCTCCTTTCTCAACAACTTCGTCAAAGGCACCGCTATCGATGAGAATCCTTCGACGAACCTTTGTAGTAGCCTGCTAAACCTAAGAAACTACGAACCTCAGCTACAGACTTAGGTGGTTTCCAATCTAACACTGCCTCAATCTTCCGAGGATCCACCCTTATCCCTTCCGCAGACACCACATGCCCTAAGAACGCAACTTCCTTCAGCCAAAAATCACACTTGCTAAATTTGGCATAAAGCTTCTTCTCCCTTAACACTTGCAACACTATCCGAAGATGCTCATCATGCTCTATCTCTGACTTAGAATACACTAGGATGTCGTCTATAAACACCATGATGAACTGATCCAAGTAGGGTTGAAAAGCCCGATTCATCATATCCATGAACGCAGTTGGGGCATTCGTCAATCCGAACGACATTACCAAGAACTCATAATGCCCATATCTTGTTCGGAAAGCTGTCTTATGGATATCCACTTCCTTCACCTTAAGCTGATGATACCCCGACCTTAGATCTATCTTTGAGAATACCGCAGCTCCTTTAAGCTGATCGAACAAGTTGTCGATCCTCGGCAAAGGATACTTGTTCTTGATGGTCAGCTTATTCAACTGTTGGTAATCTATGCACATACGCATATTCCCGTCCTTCTTCTTCACGAACAAGACCGGTGCTCCCCATGGAGACACACTAGGTCAGATAAACCCACGATCAAGCAACTCTTGAATTTGAGCCTTAAGCTCAACCAACTCCTTTGTTGCCATTCTATACGGAGCGATAGATACTGGCACCGTACCAGGCAACAAGTCAATCCCAAATTCCACCTCCCGATCTGGAGGCAAACCTGGAAGTTCTTCCGAAAAAACATCCACAAATTCTCTTACAGTCCTGACTCCTTCAACAGTTGCTTCCTTAACCTCCAAGGCACTAACCAACATAAAAAAGCTACACATCCCTTCCTTACCATCTTCCCTGCCTTAAGAGCAGATACCATATTTGATAAATAGTTTCGTCTCTCGCCCATCACCACAACTTCCTTATCGTCAATAGTTCTTAGTGACATCCACTTAATAGCACAATCCACATTTGCACGGTGCTTCACTAGCCAATTCATGCCTAAGATCAGGTCAAATTCCCCAAATGGAAACTCCATTAAGTCAGCCGAAAACTACATCCCTTGCACTTCTAAAGGCACCTCCTTAAAGAGCTTATCTACTACTACAGTCTGTCCTAAAAGACTAAGTACAGTCATCTTCCTAGGTACAGTCTCAGAGTTCACATGTAGAGTTCCAGATACTTCACTAGCGATATATGAATGAGTTGACCCTATATCTATCAAAGCAATAAAGGGCAACCCAGAAATAAGGAACGTACCCGTTATAACATCAGGTGCATCACTATCTTCTTTCTGATGAACCGTATACACCAGACCTGGCTGTCTCGCCTCAGTGCTACCATTGCCTCTGTCTAGGGTCCCGTGACCTCTACCAGAACCATTACCTCTGTCATTCGGACCACGACCCCTCATCTACTACTGTCCACCTCTACCAGCCTAATTAAAACCCTAACCTGCTGGGCGATTCCTATCTGTATGCATCGGACAATCCCTAATCATATGATCCTTGGATCTACACTTAAAACATCCCCCTGTCTTCTTCCAACATTCTCCCGGGTGCATCTTTCCACACTGAGCACAAGTACGGTATTGTCCTCTCGTAGCAACCTGCTGACCTCACGGCCCATCAACTCTAGGTTTCTTTTGGAAATTCCCGAATGACCCTAAATACCCACAGCTCCTCTTATTCTTATTCTGACCTCAGTCCCGGTTCTGTCTCTCGGTCCGCTTAACTTCTTCAGCTATCCTTGCTCTATCCACTAAAATTGTAAAGTCCCTCTCTCGATGCGGTGCAATCAACACTCACAGCTCATCTCGCAACCCATCCTCAAATCTGACACACCGCTCGTAATCAGTAGCTACAATCCCTCTGGCATATCGGCTTAACCACAGAAACTCTGCTTCATGCTCAGCTATCGACTTATTTCCTTGCACCAGATTCAGGAACGCCTTTCTCTCAGAGTCTATGTAGCTAGCTCCGACATATTTTCCTTCAAACTTGACCTTAAAATACCCCCAATCCACTCGATCCACAGGGATACTCTCCTTGACAGTAAGCCACCACTGGTATGCCTCATCACGAAGCAGTAAAACAGCACCTTTCAGCTTCTCTTTGGCAGTGCAGTCCCAATCGTCCATGATCCTCTCGATTGCCTCTAACCAATACTCCGCTACATTCGGAGCTACCCCAGATACTCCCCTAAAAATTTCAGCTCCATTTGATCTAAGTCTCTCAGCTACTGACTTTCGAGCCCCATTTCCCATACTAGCTCCCGCTTCTCGCTCTAGAACTCGCAGCATAGCCTGCAATACAGCGTCATCTCCTCCAGTTTGCTCTTGAAATTTTGCCCCTACAACCGGTGGCGGTGCCTCATTTTCGTAACCTCGGCCGATCTAATCGGTTCGACACGACCATTCTCGCTTCATCAGCGCCCACGACGACCACGCCCCTAGAACTCATGTCTACTTCGCGTCTTATCTGGTTTTTTTTAATGAAAATTTTATGCATTAAAGTCTTTTCACTTCTTGTTTAAAGAAAGTTTTATGCAACAGAGATTTATTCAGTGGTTTTTCCATAAAAGTACACACATATACCTAGGGTCCATGTCTCTACAATTTCCTAGGCCTATCAACATACTGAAATCAATTTATCAATAAAAGAACTTACCTGATGAACCTGGCCGAGAACTTGGGTGCCATGCTTCCATAAAACCATTTTAACCAAAAATTTTCAAAAAGTCATTTGGGCTTCATTTTGAAAACGTTGTGGGCTTCAAAACCCAAGGCCGAGCGTTTAAAACTGGGCTCTGATACAAAGTTGAAACACCCCAAACTCAGCCCACAAGCCTTGACCGGATTCAGCAGACTTCTTAAGACAAACTCGTTTTTGTCGTTTTGGAAAACGTGTGATTTTGTGGCAAGAGAATAGATTTGAAGTATGTTCTTGCTGAAAATCGTGTTTTTTTTTTTAAGTTTGTATCTTATCAAGACATTATTTTCATGATTTTATAAAATACAAAAGAAAAACCGAATTTAGAATTTATTATTAAGCTAAAAACCATAAGTATTTAGGTGTCAAAACAATTTAATGTGATTATCGAAAATATTTAATTATTTCGTTGAAGTTGAGCTTAGCAGAATAAAAATTTAAAACGTATAAATGAAACAGTTTATAGCGGCCTTATTACAAAAACATAGCCCAAAAATAAATCCGAAAATATTAAATGGAAAATGTAGTAAGTTTAATTAAAAAGGAAACCGAAATACCGAGTTGAGCAATGGCCACCACATAGTCCTTGCTGACCCGGTCCAAATCACTGTGTATCACCTGAAAATGATATCCCACAAAAAGGGTGAGTCAACAGACTCAACGTGTAACAGTACACTAAAAGCCCAATCGATCATAGCAATAAAGCCCATTTAAATGGCATTTAGCCATAAGCCCATAATATATCAAATCAGATAATAACGGATTAAATCACATATACATATACAATGAAATGCAATCCTGAGCCCACCTAGATATCCATCCGCTACACACCACCCGTACCTACCAATCACACCGTGGGGATTACTAAATCGACCCTCCATCTGCTACACACCATCGAAGGCAGTCAATGCAATCAACTGCACATCGCCCTTATAATCGTGGCATAGCCACCAAATAATTGTGACAAAGTCACCGAAAATCATAATATGTGACCGAAGTCACCGGATACATAATATCGTGACTGAAGTCACCGGATACATATTATTGTGACATTAGTCACCGGATAATGTGGTAAAACCACCGAAACACTTCCCCTTTTATCAAAATTACCCATATGCCCATGCAACATATATATTATGCAGATATCATGCCATGTACATTACCCCAAAGTCATAACAAAATCGGATATATCTCATATTAAATGTTTATACCTAGTGCTAAAGGATAACATACCTGAATACACTGTACCACCGAATGGTACCCGAAGCCATAATCATTCATATTACTTATTAACACATGTTTATCAATAACACTATTAATCTATCAGAAATTTAGTGTAGGCTACACACCTTGTAATCACGAAGAACGATAGAATACTTAAGATTTCTGACTTTTGCCTACAACGTCGACAGTACCTACATAACGCTATATGAGAAATCGATTATCACTAAAAAGATATGGCCTTTGGCCGAATATCATTATCTCCTTACCTTGGATTATTCAAATCCCGAATGATCACCCCCTAAACGTCGGCTACAAAGGAACCCCGAAACTTTCCTTCAAGATTTGGCCAAAGAAACTAGGAGAATTAGAATATTGATTTTCGACAGTCAAAGATAAATAAAGGAAAAGAGATCCGCCTAGAAGAGATCCTAACCGAAAAAGAATGACCAAAACGCAAATGGTCAAAAACCTCCAAAAAAAATTTCAGCAGATGAAGTAGAGAAATAGATTCAAATGAGAAAGATGATAGGTTCTTGGTACTTAGAAGCAATCGGTTTCAATGGTGTTAATGAAGTGAAACTTTCGGCTTTAGAAGAGAATAGCAAGGTTTTAGATTCGGCTTTAACAAAATAGAAAGAAAAGAAGAGAAAGAAAAATTAAAAGAAAAGAAGAAATGATCAAAGAGGCTAAATGGTTTCGGTTATGGAAGAAATTGAACAAAGAAAAAGTTTTTGATAATGGTGCACATTCGGTCAAGTAAGAAAAGAATGAAAGAAAATGCCTTCAAAAGTAGTAATATTTGGTACCAAAAGAAAGAAAAGCTTGAGAGGAAAAGAAGAAAAGAGATACCAATATGGTCAAAGATGGTAGCCAAAACAAAACAAAATTTTCACCTAATGCCAATGAAAAATTCGGCTAAGGAGAAAGATTTTGGAGAAAAGGGAAAAAGATGCACAAAATGCTAAGAATTTGGCCAACTATCCTCCCCCTAATCCCATACAATATTCAGCCAACCCTCCTAGCCACCTATGCCTTCCACATTCATGGTCAAAATGACCATGAAAAATTTCCTAAACATCACCCATTCATCAAGCCTTATGTCCCATTATCCTTCCATAACACCTTGATTCCATACCTTAACTAATAACATGCATTTTTCCTTTAGTCTACTATCCAAAAGTGAAAGAAAATCCATCCATACCAAAAATAGAGCTTGACCGATACAATAGGAAAGAGAACAAAAAAATAAAAATCCTTCCAATTGCTAACCAAGGGATTCAAACCTCTCCCCTCATGCATTCACCCATGCTCGAACACCACTTTGCCAATTGACTTGTTGTGATTAAAACCTCATACCAATTTTTCTTAAGGCCAATCTTGCTTAGCTCCCCTTTTAAGACTAAAAAAATCTAATATTTTTCTAAAGCATTCTCCTACATTCTAAAATTCCTGAAGTCTTCAAAACACATACAATCAGCACACAACATATCACTGCATGCATTCAAGTGAAAAAAAAATTCATAACCCCTAAATCTTGGATATTACATGTCGAGACCACACCTTTGATTTGATATACTAAGATGATAAAGGAACTTAGGTTTTAACCCACTTATCCCATAAAAATCCTACCTTCATAATTAACTTTAGTGAACCCCATTGATCCTAACACACTGTTTCTTGATTTAACCATTAATGTTAACCCATAACTCATTTTTTTTCGTGAGGCTTTTTCCCATTTTATTGACTCCCTTTTTGTCGAGATTTGATTTGGTTAGTTGCTTAACTATGCTCTTCTGATTTGCTAAATTATTTCTAATTATTCTAGAAAAAAATAAAAAATGAAAAATATACAAATAAAAATATTGATTGTTATTTAGTTCTATGTTTATTCAGCTTGAACAGTTAAATTCATATTTTAAGAAGAAGCTCGTTTTTATTCTTGAATAGTTCTGGTTAATGTAATTGTTTTTAATTCAGCACTTGTTTTTTTTCTAGTTTGGTAATTTATCAATTTGATATCGATTATAACCAAATTTTCTAGCCTTTCTTCACACCCTTAACCTAAGCCCTATTAAAGACCTTTTGATTTGTGTATCATCTCATTTTATAGTGGTAGAGATTTGATTTTCATGCAAGCTTATGGTAATGGCTTTTCTTTTTTGACTATTGAGTGCTTATTCTTGAACTTTAAACACTTTAAATTATTTGAGTGAATCTTTAGTGAGGATGCCAATTATTTTTTATTTTGAATTGAAGGTAATTACTCAGATAAGGGGAAATACCTATGTTTTCATGCTTTAGAATTTTTTAACTTGGATTGTTTAAATCTTTAGTGCTCTTTTAGTTAATTTGTCAATGTATGATTATTTGCGAATAATTGTGAAACATTATTGATGAGAATTATAAGTTAAGAAAGATTAATTTTAATGTAAGTTGAGGATTTTGCTTTAGGACAAGCAAACACTTAAGTGTGGGGATATTTGATAAGCTATAAAAGTAACATATTTTAATCCCATTCTTAATGCATTTCTGGATGGTTAATTATGAAAATTAGTGAATTTGGTGCTCCTAATCCTTTAAATTCATGTTTCTATACTTAGGAGAGTATGTGGGAGCGAAATGAGTGAAAAACGAACCAAAATCGAAGAAAAAGAGTTGTTTTCAGGATCCACATGGCCTAGGCATTTCCACACGGACTAGACATACGCCTGTGTGGGCCACAAAGGCTGGACAAACGCCCATGTACCAGCCCGTGTTGATTTCGCATCCTACTTCCCAAATACGTGGAAAAACCCAAATTTTAGGCTTTCTAAGCATTCTCAAGTCTATAAATACCCATTAGAAGAAGACATAAGGGGGAATTAGGAAAGATCGAAGAAAACACTCGAAGAACAACATCGGAATCAAATTGGAAGTGAATCTCCTTCAAGATCGAAGATCTCTTTTTAATTTCTTTCGAAGTTTTATTGAGTTTCTTTATGTATTGTGGTTATTCTGACGTTAATTCCCCATATACCTAGGGAAGATAAAATCTATGATGAATCCTTTTTATTTAATTTCTATTTTTATGCGATAAATACTTAATTCTTGTTCTTATTTATGTATGCTTATTTCTTGTTTTAATATTTTCAAGATATTAATTCATGTTTAATGTGCTTATTTTAGTGGAGGAAAATTCCCTATTTAAGACTAGATCTTGTATAGTTGAGTGGAGTTGCATGCAATCCTAGAAATAGGATGACATAAATCTACCAGATTAGAGTTAAATCTAATAAGGGAATCCATAGATCGAGTTAATGCGACAATATGGGTTTTAATTAGAAAGAGATTTCAATTAATCAACCTAGAGTCAGGTATTCTTACTATCGAAAGAGATATTAACATAATTTAGGGATTTCTATGGATCAAGACACAAGTGAATAAATCATTTAAATCTGATTCATAATAAAAGGTGAAGTCTAGGTGGATTCCTTCCTGGGTATTGTCTACCTCATTGGTTATCTTCCATTATTTTCTTGATTCATTTTCTACTGTATTCATAGTTAAATTAGTTTAGTAAATTTAGATTAAGACACATCTCTCCAAATTGTTAGCTAAATAATACAAAAACAGTAATTACTACGATATTCTCTACTCACAATAGCTATACTATTGTTCAATAGGTGCACTTGCCTTTGTCTTATTTATAGTTAGTTTAGTGACCATCAATTGCATAAAGTGCAAAAGTAGTGTTCTAGCAGCCAACGGTATTACATAGTTATAGCACCTTAAAGTATGAGTCCTTATGTAGTAATTAGACCATTAATGAAGATAGTGGATGTACATGGCTTGGTATTAATGAAATTTTTAATGTTTTAAAAGGTTATAAAGGTAAATTGGTAAGTAATGATCAAATGAAACACCCCAAACCCGGCCCAAAAAGCCTAATCGGATTTGGTATGTTCCTCGAGTAAAACTTTAGCGGAAATAACGTTTGTTCAAGAAAACTTGATGATTTTAAGTAAAATGGATTAACTTAAAGATTGAGTTGGGCTTAATTGAAAAATAGAATTGTATATTCTTAAAACATATATATATTACTGACAAAAACCTTTTTAAAATTATTTATCGAAAACCATTTAGTTATTTAATTGATAATTATTCATGGCAGAATTTAAAATAAATCCAAACACAAAATTAAAAATAGTTTATAGTGGCCTTATTACATAAAAATTGGCAAATCCATAATAAAGTCTAAGTAATAAAATTTAAAATTAATAAGTTTAAGTTTAAACTTCTCCACAATACTTGATACGAGCACTGGCCACCTCGAAATCCCTGCTGCCCCGATCCATCGCACTACGAGTCATCTAAAAAGTTATCCCATAAAAATGGGTGAGTTATAAACTCAATGTATAACACATACACTAAAAAGCCCATTTTATCAAATGCTTTTAAGCTCAAAAATTTCACATATGGCCATAGGCCCATTTAACTTATATTTAGCCCAAAGGCCCATTTCATAGCGTAACAAATAACAATCATTCAATATTACATGGTTATGTTCATGAAATGAAATGCAAGCCCTACCAACCTAAATATCCATCCGCTACACACCCTGCACCAACCAAAGACACCGTGGGATTACTAAATCGACCTCCATCCGCTACACACCATCGAAGGCGCTTGTTGCGGTCAACATGCACATCGCCCTTATTGTGGCATAGCCACCAAAACAGATGTGACCAAAGTCACCGATCAAGTCCAAATTTCAAATACATGACCAAGTCACCAGATTCACATATGTGACCGAAGTCACCAGAGTTCAAATATGTGACCAAGTCACCGAGTCAAATATACGTGATCAAGTCACCAATTCACATATGTGACCGAAGTCACCGTAAATGTGGTAAAACCACCGAATACTTCCTCCTTTATCAAATATACCCATATGCCCATGCACATACATATCAAATCGAGATTTTATGTTATTTACCCCACAAATCATAATATAGTCATGCTTATTTCATATTGATGCATATAGCAAAATAAACAAAATATTGGGGTAAACATACACGAATATCATATACCACTAAATGGCATCCAAAAGCACAATCATACACATGGTCATATAGTCACAATTAAATATATGTAAATCTTATGAGATTTTTAATGTAAGGTTACACACCTAGTGACAAGTGAGAACAATACCTTCTTGCTCGTCAACACCTAATTGATTGACACATTTTGTTAGTATAAACTTTTGTTAACAATATTACACTTATTGATGATGGATCTAAATCCTTACCTCAATTCACGAATGACAAGTTATTTGTGGTTTTCTCCACTAGATGGATCAAAACCCGCGATATTCCACCAACGTAAAGTGGTTCGGTTGTGCGCACTACTTCAAATAATCGATCCTCGTTAGCGGAGGGTCCACAACCCGTGGAAAGTCTCTTACTCCGATCTGACTCTTCGTTTGTAGTTCGATGGTAAAGGAATACCTCCTCTCTTCCAAACACTCCAGACGGCTCTTTTCTTACCTATCTTGATGATCTTAAATCGCCTTAAAAATATCGAGATTAGTGATCCATCTAAATAAATCGGTATGATCTAAATTAATAACCTTACCTTGATGATTTGAATGATCACTTAAAGGTTGTCTTCAACAAAGATCTTTGAAAATCTTTTCAAATGAATCGGCCTAGGAGAGAAAATAAAAGATCATGATTTTAAGTTTGCTAAAGTAATAAGGAATGATGAAAAGAATTGATAAAATCTTACTTTGAGTTCTTCAAGGTTCGGCTTTGAATAAGAAGAAAAGAATATGATGATTCGGCCTTAACAAAAAGAGAAGAGAAATGGTGGTTTCAATATGATGGTTTCGGCTTTGAGGGAAAGAAGAAAGAGAATGAAAAGAGAAGGAAAAAGAGAAGGAAGAAAAGAGAAAAAGGAGAAGAAGATGATGATGGTGATTTCTCAAAAGAAAAGAAATGTGTTTAGGAACCTTTGCACATTCGGCCAAGGAGGTAACAATTGAAAGTGGTTCTTGATCCTTTGTGGTTTTGGCAATGAAAGGGGAAAGAGAGAAGAGAAATAGAATGAAAAAGAAAGAAAAAGAAAATGAAAGAGAAGGCTTTTGGTGATAGCTAAATTTGGCACTAAAGAGAAAGAAAAGAAGTGACTTCAAAAGTGAAAATATTTTGGCATCAAAAGAGAAATAAAATTTTGAGAGGAAAAGATGAAATAAAGGTACCTATTTGGTCAAAAATACCAATGCCAAAACAAAGTAAACTTGTACCAAATGCCAAAGATAGTTTTGGTTTAGGGAAAAGGTTTTGGAGAAGGGGAAAAGATGGACAATTTTGCTAGGATCATAGGCCAACTAGCACCCTAATGGCTACACTAATTTTCGGTCAACCTAGCCAACATCATCCCCCTTTTTCCTCCTTGTTTCTTCCCCATCATATCCAAAATTTTCTTCACAATTAAATCTCTCCCTTTAGCCCTTCATGCCGTCTAGGTTCATGGTCAATTGACCATGAACACACTCCCAAAACCATGCCCCATATCATGCCTTTTGTCCCCCTTATCTTATCATCAACTTATGATTCCATGCCATAAGTTCCTAGCTTCCTTTTTCACATGGTCAAATAGCCAAAAATGAATGAATGCTCATCCACTCTAGAACTTTCTTGGCCGACACTTATAGGGAAGAAAACAAAAAAAAACAAAATCCTCCCTTATGCTAGCTAGGAGATTCGAACCTCACTCCTCAAGCACACATCCATGCATCTTAACCACCTTGCCAATTACTTAATTTATGCTAAAACTTCTTATCATTAATTCTTAAGGCCTAACTTGCTTAGCTCTCTCTCTAATTAATAGGAATTAAAAGTTTTACTAAGCATGCATTTAATTAATGAGCTCAAATAACTTCCAAAAAAATACACTTAATAATAATTAAGCATGCAACATCATTCAATTAAGGGAAATGCATAGCCCCTAATTATCGTGGATGTTACGCTTCTACCCCCTTAAAATAATTTCATCCTCGAAATTACCTGGCTGGAATAAGTGAGGGTATTGCTATCGCATCGCTTCCTCCGATTCCCACGAAGCTTCTTCTGATCCATGATTACGCCATAATACCTTGACAAGAGGAACCGACTTTCTCCGTAAAACCTTTACATCTCGTTCTAGAATTTGAATTGGCTCCTCTTCATATGACAAGTCTGATCTTAATTCCACCTCCTCAACTGGCACTACATGAGATGGATCTGACCGGTAATGGTGTAACATTGAAACATGGAATACGTCATGCATTTGCTTCAATTTCGAAGGTAAATCTAACTGATATGCCACAGATCCGACCCGCTTCACAATCCGATAAGGTCCAATGAACCTGGGACTTAGTTTCCCTTTGCGTCCAAATCTCATCACCTTTTTCCAAGGTGAAACCTTTAGGAAAACTTGGTCCCCCACAGCAAACTCTATTTCTTTTCGCTTTAGATCTGCGTACGATTTTTGTCTGTCAGATGCTTCCTTTAACCGAGCCCGGATTATCTTAACCTTTTCTTCGGATTCAGCCACTATCCCTAGACCCAAAATCTGACGTTCCCCTAATTCTGTCCAACACGTAGGAGTGCGACTGTAACATCCTGAATAGGGCCTATGCATTTCCAGTTTAATTGTATGAAATGACAAGTTTCAAGTACTATGAATAAATTTTTGATACTTTTGGAAATCTAGAAATGCATGAAAATGGAAAGGAAAATGGAAATGAAAATGAAGATAGAAATGAAAATGGAAATGGAAATGGAAATGAACACTTTTGGAAACTTAGACATTTTTGGAAAGTGAACATTTTGGAAACCTAAGTAAATTAGGAAAGTGAACATTTTGGAAACCAAGCCAAAATAGGAAACTTGAACATTTTGGAAACTTGAGCATTTTGGAAACCTGAACATTTTGGAAACTTGAACATTTTGGAAACACGAACATTTTGGAAACTGAACATTTTGGAAACCTAAACATTTTGGAAACACGGAAAATCTGAGTCAGCGTGAAAATTTTAGGAAACTTAAAATGACCCCTAATGTCGAATTTCAGAGCCCAAAGGAACTTAGGGCCAAGTGACCCTAAAATATACAAGACATGACATTTGCCCCAATAACGAACTTGGAAATGTGGCTCAAGATGCCACCTAAGGTCTTAGGAAATGGCCCAAATACAAGAGGTTTTGGGCTCGAGTTTGAGTCATCCAGAAGCAAATAATGAAGGCTTTATTTTACTTCCGAATAATGAGGTGGATGGCATGGGTTTCTAAAAGGAAGAGTTTTATTCACATAAATATGTGAATAATAAGAGATAAATAAAGGAGTTTTATTCACATAAATATGTGAATAATAAGAGATAAATAAAGGAGTTTTATTCACATAAATATGTGAATAATAAGAGATAAATAAAGGAGTTTTATTCACATAAATATGTGAATAATAAGAGATAAATGAAGAATTATTCTTTAATTAGGAAAATAAGGAAGAGTGGTGGCCAAGTTAAGGATTCTTGGCCTAGTAATTTCGGCTATAAAAGGATGAGACTAGGGCCATTCATTATTCATTCTCCTCTCTCTTTTCTTACGCGAATATTCTTCTTGAGCATCCATTCTTTTCTTCTTTTCTTTTAGCCTCCTAGCCGATTCCTTCTAAGCCTATTATTCCTCCGTTCTTTCATCTTTGAAATCGAATACATAAGGGAATCATAGCCGATTGTTCATCAAGTCTCTAAGCTGAATTTTCAAGGTTGAAGCGAAGGTGCAATCGATTCCTTCAAATAAGGGTAAGATCTAAGTTTGGTTTGGTTTCTTTTATATTTTAGACTTATCGAAATCTAAGGCTAATCCCATTACTGCTCATGGTTGCCGAAACTTTGAAGAGATCTTTCAGATTTACTAAGTGTAGGCTACAAGGAAGGAGAAGTTCTTTTCGAAGGTACACCATAGGCCACGTGTTCCTAGTTATTCGGTGAGTTTTGGATTTAAAATCCACAAGGTAAGTGTCTATAGCTTTGGCTAAGGCCTATTTTGATAATTAGATCTAATTCTTGTTTGTTTAAAAAGTCAAACTAACCCGGATGAGATTTAGTGCTTGGCCGAATACAAGGAGGAGCATAGCATAGATTTGGGATTCGATTAGTATTGAATTGACAACAAGGTAAGTAATACAAATCCTACTAGGATTTGGTTTTTAAGCCAAATAGGTTTGTTAATATGTTTTAATATTTGGCGAATTTAGAGATAAAGATCTAGATCGGTAGATCGTTCTTCTGGATTTCAAGGAATCTATTAAGCAAATCGTGTGTACCCTTACTATCCTTCGATATTTTATGGCTAAATATTTTAATATATGATTATGAATAAGATTGTGAATGTGGCTATGTACCACAAATGTGGTAAAAAGTACCTGTGCACGCTTCCTACTTACGATAGGATTGTGAAAATGTTATTTTTATAACATGCGAATATATATATATATATATGATTATGAAATTAAGTATGTTATGCATGATATATATTTTTGGGGCATTCGGGATTTATGTGAAAGGGGAGAACAGTGTTGACTTGGTCTCACCAACGAAGGTGTTGACTTGGTCTCACCAACGAAATATGTTGACTACGGTCACATTCGAAATTTTGGTAACCGGTTACAATAGTGTCTAAAGGCACAACGATAAATTTGATTATAGTGTCTAATGACACAACGATATGGGCGAATGCCTTCGATGGAGAGTAGCGGATGGAGGGTTGACTTAGTAGTCCCCACGGTGTGAATGGCGTGTACGGTGGTGTGTAGCGGATGGACCATTAGGATTGGGTTTGGGTTGCATCATAATTTCATTTTATATGGATCGATGATTTGAACATGAGTGCTCGATTTGTTGAATGTTAGTATTGTGTGCACATTGAGTCTGTTGACTCACCCCGTTGTGGGAACTATTTTCGTGTGATGAACGGATTGACCGGGCTTGAGACGTTGAGGTGGCCATGCTACATTGGAGATTTTATTTAGTTTGGACTTTTACTTTTATTTTATTTTGGGTTTTACTTGATGTAATAAGGCCATAAGGCCCATGGATTTCTCTTTATTTTTGCTTTACTATTAAGTTTTATGCTAAGAACTATTTTGGATGCATTTAATTAAATGGGTTTACAAGTATAAATAAATGGGTTTACGACTAAGCCCAACTCAAAACAATAGTTTTCTAAAATTTTACGTATTTTCTCTAAGTAACGAATGATTTTGAAACCGGTTTACTTTAGGAACATACAGATCCGGTCCATTCTCGTGGGTGGGTGTGGGTGTTTCAATTTGGTATTAGAGCCGTGTTTTAAACTCTCTACCATGGGCTAAGGCCCAAACGTTTTCAAAGCGAGCCAAATGATTATCTTTGAAAAATAAGGTGTTTTCTAGCATGGCACCTAAGTCTCCAATTCCAGATCCACCGGTAAGTACTTCTATCCATTGTGTGATTTATATTATGATTTGTAGAAGGGTAGAAATGGAATGGAACGTAGAATAGAGATTAAGTACTTGAACCCCAGGACTAGTTACCCCAACAATTACATAAGACTTAATACACTAGACAAACACGTGATTAAGTCACCGAGCTAGGTGTGGTAACTGTTGTGCGCATGTCTAGGAGTGGATTCAGAAGAGTTTGGTATTTAAGGTCCTAGTGACTCACCTCCTCTTTACTCGAATCCTACAGTGCGTAGTAACCGATTCACCCTAACCAAGAGGACTTAGTCACTGCTAAACCCAATAACTAAAACCCGAAAGGGACTAGCAGTATTTTTATGGAAACCCTAATTTTAAAATTTCTAAATTACCCTCTTGATTTGAAAAGAATATTTTTATAAATTTTCATGAAATACTTGATTTACAAATTTACTAAAATACCCTTAACTTACATCCATATAGTGCTTCATACGGTACCATCCAGTATCTTTGGATTGGAAAGCTGTTGTTGTACGCAAAATTCGCCAACAAGAAGAATTCTTCCCAACTTCCCTTGAAATCTATCACACATCCGCTTAACATATCTTCTAAGATTTGGATTACTCTTTCAGTGACCATCCGATCGAGGACGAAATGCCGTACTAAAGTCCAATATGGTGCCCAAAGCTCGATGCAATGCTTTCCAAAATCGCGACGTAAACCTCGGATCTCATTCGAAATTATCGACAACCAGACTCCATGCAATCTCACAATCTCAACCACATATAACTTCGCCAATTTCGCAAAGAGTAATCAACCCGAATCGGGATAAATGTGCAGATTTCATCAATCGGTCCACTATCACCCATACTGTAGTCTTTCTTAGTAGGCGAAGAGGAAGCCCACTAACAAAGTCCATGGTGATTCTCTCCCACTTCCACTCGCAGAATCTTTATCGGTTGAAGCAATCCCGATGGTACTTGATGTTCAACCTTGACTTGTCGACACGTCAAGCACTTCCCTACAAACTCAGAACTTCCTCTTAAGTCCAGCCACCAAAATTGATCTCAGAATCTCGGATAACTTACTTCCTCCGAATGCATAGCATAGGGCTACCATGCGATTCTCAAGTATCTTTTGCCTCAACTCCCCGATCCTTTGGCATACATACTTTACCTTTGAAGCACAATACCCGTCACTATTAATACCAAAATCTTCCAATTTCCCACTCTTTTGTCAAAGCTTTTCACTCAGATTATCATCTACTAACCGCCTCTCTTTCACTTGACTTAACCATGCTCCGCTTAACTCAAGTTTCGCCAATAAGCTTAGTCATCGAAAAGACTAAGATGTGCAAACATCGCCTCAAATCGACACCACTTTTCGACTTAGGCGTCGCCACCACATTCGCCTTGCGGGTGGTACTCGATGGAACATCAGTAGTCTTTCAATAACTCTATCCACCTTCACGCCTCAAATTCGCTTTCTTTACGAGTCAAGTAGATATTTGAGACTTTTGTGGTCGTATATATCACCGACTTCTCCCCGATAAGTAATGTCTCCAAACCTTAAGAGCAAAGACTACATTTGCTAACTCCAAGTCATGCGTCGGGTAATTAACTCGTGCGGTCTCAAGCTGTCGAGACGCATACGCAACTACCTTTCCGCCTTGCATCGAACACATCCTAATCCCGTGTGACAAGCATCACAATACACGACAAAATCCTTTCGCCTCAGTGGATCAAAACCGAGCTTCATCAAAACTTTCTTGAGCTTCTCAAGACATTTTTGGAAAGTGAACATTTTGGAAACCTAAGTAAATTAGGAAAGTGAACATTTTGGAAACCAAGCCAAAATAGGAAACTTGAACATTTTGGAAACTTGAGCATTTTGGAAACCTGAACATTTTGGAAACTTGAACATTTTGGAAACACGAACATTTTGGAAACTGAACATTTTGGAAACCTAAACATTTTGGAAACCCGAAAATCTGAGCATGCAAAATTTTAGGAAACTTAAAATGACCCAGATGTCGAATTTCGAGCCCAAAAGGGAACTTAGGGCCAAGTGACCTTAAAATATACAGACATGACATTTGCCCCAATAACGAACTTGGAAATGTGGCTGAAGATGCCACCTAAGGTCATAGGAAATGGCCCAAATACAAGAGGTTTTGGGCCGAGTTTGAGTCATCCAGAAGCAAATAATGAAGGCTTTATTTTTGCTTCGAAGCGAGGTGGACGGCATGGGTTTCTAAAAGGAAGAGTTTTATTCACATAAATATGTGAATAATAAGAGATAAATAAAGGAGTTTTATTCACATAAATATGTGAATAATAAGAGATAAATAAAGTAGTTTTATTCACATAAATATGTGAATAATAAGAGATAAATGAAGAATTATTCTTTAATTAGGAAAATAAGGAAGAGTGGTGGCCAAGTTAAGGATTCTTGGCCTAGTAATTTCGGCTATAAAAGGATGAGACTAGGGCCATTCATTATTCATTCTCCTCTCTCTTTCTTCCGAATATTCTTCTTGAGCATCCATTCTTTTCTTCTTTTCTTTTAGCCTCCTAGCCGATTCCTTCTAAGCCTATTATTCCTCTCTTCTTTCATCTTTGAAATCGAATACATAAGGGAATCATAGCCGATTGTTCATCAAGTCTCTAAGCCGAATTTCTGAAGGTTGAAGCGAAGGTGCAATCGATTCCTTCAAATAAGGGTAAGATCTAAGTTTGGTTTGATTTCTTTTATATTTTAGACTTATCGAAATCTAGGGCTAATCCCATTACTTGTTCATGTTTGCGAAACTTTGAAGAGATCTTTCGGGATTTACTAAGTGTAGGCTACAAGGAAGGAGAAGTTCTTTTCCCGAAGGTACACCATAGGCCACGTGTTCCCTAGTTATTCGGTGAGTTTCGGGATTTAAAATCCACAAGGTAAGTGTCTATAGCTTTCGGCTAAGGCCTATTTTGATAATTAGATCTAATTCTTGTTTGTTTAAAAAGCCGAAACTAACCCCGGATGAGATTTAGTGCTTGGCCGAATACAAGGAGGAGCATAGCATAGATTTCGGGATTCGATTAGTATTGAATTCAGCAACAAGGTAAGTAATACAAATCCTACTAGGATTTGGTTTTAAACCAAATAGGTTTGTTAATATGTTTTAATATTTGGCCGAATTTAGGAGATAAAGATCTAGATCGGTAGATCGTTCTTCGGGATTTCAAGGAATCTATTAAGCAAATCAGGTGTGTACCCTTACTATCCTTCGATATTTTATGGCTAAAAACTCTCTTCTCGCTTATCGGCCCACACGAAAGGTACTTCCTTTCTCAACAATTTTGTTAAAGGTGCAATATCGATGAAAATCCTTCAACGAATCTTTCAGAGTATCCGCTAAACCCAAGAAATCGCGAACCTCGATTCACGGACTTAGGTGGTTTCAATCTAGCACAACCTCAATCTTCCGAGGATCCACCCTTATCCCTCCTCATGACACCACATGGCCTAAAATGCAACTTCTATCGGCCAAAATTCACACTTCATGAATTTGGCGTACAGCTTTTCTCCCTAAAAACTCGTAACACAATCCGGAGATGCTCATCATGTTCTACTTCGAACTTAGAATACACCAAGATGTCGTCTATGAATACCACGACGAATTGATCCAAGTAGGGCTGGAAAATTTGGTTCACCATATCCATGAACGCAGCTGAGGCGTTCGTCAATCCGAATGGCATTACCAAAAATTCATAATGCCCATATCTAGTTCGAAAAGCCGTCTTATGGATATCCGCTTCTTTCACTTTAAGCTGATGATACCCCGACCTTAGATCAATCTTTGAGAATACCGCAGCTCCTTGTCGATCGAACAAGTCGTCGATCCTTGGCAAAGGATACTTGTTCTTGATGGTCACTTATTCAACCGCCGATAGTCTAAACACATCCTCATCGATCCATCCTTCTTCTTCACGAATAGGACCGGTGCTCCCCATGGAGACACACTAGGTCGAATGAATCCACGATCAAGCAACTCTTGAATTTGAGCCTTCAACTCAACCAACTCCTTGGTGCCACTCTATATGGAGCAATAGAAGCGGCGCCTGCCTGCAATAAGTCTATCCCGAATTCTACCTCACGATCCGGAGGCAAACCTAGAAGTTCTTCCGAAAAAATATCTACAAATTCATTCACAGTCCTGACTTCATTAGCAGTTGCTTCCTTAGCCTCCAAAGCACTCACCAACATCAGGAAGGCTTCACATCCCTTTCTAACCATCTTTTCTGCCTTAAGAGCGGATACTACATTAGATAAGTAGTTCCGTCTCTCGCCCATCACTACAATTTCTTTGTCATCAAAAGTTCTTAATGACATCCGCTTAGCAGCACAATCCACATTTGCACGGTACTTCACAAGCCAGTCCATGCCTAAGATTAGGTCGAATTCTCCGAATGGCAACTCCATTAAATCAGCTGGAAACTGTATCCCTTGGACTTCTAGAGGCACTTCCTTAAAAAGTTTGTCTACAACTCGCTTATCATCTAAAGGACTAAGTCGATCATCTTCCTAAGTACGCTTTGAAGTCACATGCAAAGTCCCGATACTTCACTAGCGATATAGGAATGAGTTGACCCTATATCTATCAAAGCAATAAAGGGCAACCCGTAAATCGTAAACGCATGCCGTGATAACATCAAAAGGCCATCCTTTTCTTCTATGATTTAACCGCATACACCAAACTCGTTGTCTCGCCTCGAGCTACCAACGCCTCGCCTAAAGTTTCGCGTCCTCTACCGTAACCATTGCCCTTCCATTTGGGCCACGACCTCTTATCTGCATCATCTTTGCCCACCTCTGTCACCTAATTAGCATCCCGACTTGTCGGACGGTTCTTTTCCGAGTTCATTGGGCAATCCTTGATCATGTGATCCTTCGAACCGCACTTGAAACATCTCACGGTCTTTTTTCCAAAGATTCTCCGAGTGCATTTTCCCACATTGAACACAAGTACGATTTTGTCCTCCCGGCGGTCTGTTGACCTCGCGGTCTATCATTTCTTAATTTCTTGAAAATTTTGACGACCACGAGGACCCAAAGCTTCTCTTATTCTTACCTCGCCTCTATCCCGATTCATCTCTCAAATTGTTTAGCCTCTTGCAATTCTTGCCCTTTCCACTAATATTGCAAAATCTCTTTCACTGTGGAGCAATCATCACTCTTAGCTCATCTCTAAGTCCATCTTCAAATGATACACCGTTCATATTCCGTAGCCACTATCCTCCGGCATAACGGCTAAGTCGCAAAAATTCGCTTCATATTCACTATCGACTTGTTTCTTAGACTAGATTCGTAAATGTCTTCCTCTGGAGTCAATGTAGCTAGCTCCAACATATTTTCCTTCGAATTTAATCTTAAAATACCCCCAATCCGCACGATCCATGTGGGTACTTTCCTTGATAGTGAGCCACCATGGTAGGTTTCATCACGGAGAAGTGAAATAGCACCTTTCAATTTCTCTTCATCGATGTAGTCTATATTGTCCATGATTCTCTCGATCGCCTCCAACCAATATTCGCTATATTTGAGCTACTCCAGATACTCCTCCTGAAAACCTCGGCTCAGTTGATCTTAGTCTCGACTCATCGACTTTGAGACCCATTTTCGTAACTAGCTTCGCTACTGCTCCAAAACTCACAAAGACTTGTGATATCACGTCACCACCTTCATTTTGTTCTTGAAAGTCCGCCTACAACAAATGGTGGAGCTTCATTCTCAAACCTTGACCAGATCGAATTGGTTTCAAACGTCATCCTTCCTCTTCCATGTCCACGACGACCTCATCCCCTAGAGCTCATGTCTACTACGTATCTTATCTGCTTTTACTGAAAAGTCTTATGTATTGAGTCTTTTCACTTCTTATTAAAGGAAAGTTTTATGAAATAGATATTGAGAGTTTTTCGTAGTAGCACACAAACACCTAAGGTCCATGTCTCTAAAGTATAGTTTAAGTTTAAACTATCATACATATCACATATCAACAAAGTACATACCTGATGGATCCGGCCGAGAACTCGAGTGCCATGCTCTTATAAAATTATTTAACTTAAGAAAACTTTCAAAAAAATCATTTGGGTCAACTTTTGAAAACGTTGTGGGCTTCAAAACCCAAGGTCGAGAGTTTAAATCTGGGCTCGATACCAAGTTGAAACACCTCAAACCCATTTCAAAAAGCCTAACCGAATTTGGTATGTTCCTCGAGTAAAACTTTAGCGGAAATAACGTTTGTTCAAGAAAACTTGATGATTTTAAGTAAAATGGGTTAACTTAAAGATCGAGTTGGGCTTAGTTGAAAAATAGAATTGTATATTCTTAAAACATATATATATATATATATATATATTCTTGACAAAAACCTTTGTAAAATTATTTATCGAAAACCATTTAGTTATTTAATTAATAATTATTCATGGCAGAATTTAAAATAAATCCAAACACAAAATTAAAAATAGTTTATAGTGGCCTTATTACATAAAAATTGGCAAATCCATAATAAAGTCTAAGTAATAAAATTTAAAATTAATAAGTTTAAGTTTAAACTTCTCCACAATACTTGATACGAGCACTGGCCACCTCGAAATCCCTGCTGCCCCGATCCATCACACTACGAGTCATTTGAAAAGTTATCCCATAAAAATGGGTGAGTTATAAACTCAATGTATAACACATACACTAAAAAGCCCATTTTATCAAATGCTTTTAAGCTCAAAAATTTCACATATGGCCATAGGCCCATTTAACTTATATTTAGCCCAAAGGCCCATTTCATAGCAGAACAAATAATAATCATTCAATATTACATGGTTATGTTCATGAAATGAAATGCAAGCCCTACCAACCTAAATATCCATCCGCTACACACCCCGTACCAACCAAAGACACCGTGGGATTACTAAATCGACCTCCATCCGCTACACACCATCGAAGGCGATTCTTTGCAGTCAACATGCACATCGCCCTTATTGTGGCATAGCCACCAAAAGCAGATGTGACCAAAGTCACCGATCAAGTCCAATTTCAAATACGTGACCAAGTCACCAGATTCACATATGTGACCGAAGTCACCAGAGTTCAAATATGTGACCGAAGTCACTGAGTCAAATATACGTGAGCAAAGTCACCAAATTCACATATGTGACCGAAGTCACCAGAAATGTGGTAAAACCACCAGAATACTTCCTCCTTTATCAAATATACCCATATGCCCATGCACATACATATCAAATCAGATTTTTATGTTATTTACCCCACATATCATAATATAGTCATGCTTATTTCATATTGATGCATATAGCAAAATAAACAAAATATTGGGGTAAACATACCTGAATATCATATACCACTAAATGGTATCCAAAAGCACAATCATACACATGGTCATATAGTCACAATTAAATATATGTAAATCTTATGAGATTTTAATGTAAGGTTACAAACCTAGTGACAGGGAGAACAATACCCTCTTGCTCGTCAACACCTAATTGATTGACACATTTGGTTAGTATAAACTTTTATTAACAATATTACACTTATTGACGATGGATCTAAATCCTTACCCTCGAATTCACGAATGACAGTTATTTGTGGTTTTTCTCCACTAGATGGATCAAAACCCGCTGATATTCCACCAACGTAAAGTGGTTCGGTTGTACGCACTACTTCAAATAATCGATCCTCGTTAGCAGAGGGTCCACAACCCGGTGGAAAGTCTCTTACTCCTGATACGGCTCTTCGTTTGTAGTTCGATGGTAAAGGAATACCTCTCTCTTCCAAACACTCCGACGGCTTTTTTCTTACCTATCTTGATGATCTTGAATCGCCCTAAAAATAACGTAGATTAGTGATCCATCTAAATAAATCAGTATGATCTAAATTAATAACCTTACCTTGATGATTTGAATGATCACTTAAAGGTTGTCTTCAACAAAGATCTTTGAAAAATCTTTTCAAATGAATCGCCTAGAGAGAAAATAAAAGATCATGATTTTAAGTTTGCTAAAGTAAAAGGAATGATGAAAATAATTGATAAAATCTTACTTTGAGTTCTTCAAGGTTCGGCTTTGAATAAGAAGAAAAGAATATGATGATTCTACCTTAACAAAAGAGAAGAGAAATGGTGGTTTCAATATGATGGTTTCGGCTTTGAGGGAAAGAAGAAAGAGAATGAAAAGAGAAGGAAAAAGAGAAGGAAGAAAAGAGAAAAAGGAGAAGAAGATGATGATGGTGGTTTCTCAAAAGAAAAGAAATGTGTTTAGGAACCTTTGCACATTCGGCCAAGGAGGCAACAATTGAAAGTGGTTCTTGATCATTTGTGGTTTCGACAATGAGAGGAGAAAGAGAGAAGAGAAATAGAATGAAAAAGAAAGAAAAAGAAAATGAAAGAGAAGGATTTTGGTGATAGCTAAATTCGGCACTAAAGAGAAAGAAAAGAAGTGACTTCAAAAGTGAAAATATTTTGGCATCAAAAGAGAAATAAAATTTTGAGAGGAAAAGATGAAATAAAGGTACCTATTTGGTCAAAAATATCAATGCCAAAACAAAGTAAACTTGTACCAAATGCCAAAGATAGTTTTGGTTTAGGGAAAAGGTTTTGGAGAAGGGGAAAAGATGGACAATTTTGCTAGGATCATAGGCCAACTGGCACCCTAATGGCTACACTAATTTTCGGTCAACCTAGCCAACATCATCCCCCTTTTTCCTCCTTGTTTCTTCCCCATCATATCCAAAATTTGCTTCACAATTAAACCTCTCCCTTTAGCCCTTCATGCCGTCTAGGTTCATGGTCAATTGACCATGAACACACTCCCAAAACCATGTCCCATATCATGCCTTTGTCCCCTCATCTTATCATCAACTTATGATTCCATGCCATAAGTTCCTAGCTTCCTTTTCACATGGTCAAATAGCCAAAATGAATGAATGCTCATCCACTCTAGAACTTTCTTGGCCGACACTTATAGGAAGAAAACAAAAAAACAAAATCCTCCCTTATGCTAGCTAGGAGATTCAAACCTCACTCCTCAAGCACACATCCATGCATCTTAACCACCTTGCCAATTACTTAATTTATGCTAAAACTTCTTATCATTAATTCTTAAGGCCTAACTTGCTTAGCTCTCTCTCTAATTAATAGGAATTAAAAGTTTTACTAAGCATGCACTTAATTAATGAAGCTCAAATAACTTCCAAAAAAATACACTTAATAATATTAAGCATGCAACATCATTCAATTAAGTGAAATGCATAGCCCCTAATTACCAGGATGTTACATAAAAATTAAGAAATATCAAAGTCATCATCTTTCTTTAATCATCTTCAACCAAAATTTAACCTAAGGAAAGCCATAGAAGGAGCTCCAACATTCAACCATCACTCTTTTGCTTGCATGTGAGTAGTTTTTGTTCTGTTTTTAATTATTTCTATGTTTTCGGGATCGTTATAGCTTAATCTAGATAGCCCAGGGACTAATTTGTAAAATTGTTAAAAGTCTAAGGATTTACCATGAATGTATATGTATATTTTTTATGTTTTATGAAAGAAAATGGTTAGTTGTTATTAGATAAACAACTTTTATTAAGTGATTTTTGATGAAATTGTCAATTAGGGATTACATTGCAAAATGTGAAATATTCATGGTGTAATTTGTGAAATAATGAAATGTGTGAGCTGCTATGAGCTTGTATGAAATTTGACTAAGCTTGGGTAGGGGTGAAATTTCATGAATTTCATTTTACGACCCTAAGGACTAATTTGTAAAGAAATAAAAACATTAGGGGAAAAAGCATAATTTTGCAAAAATGTGAATTTGGGTTGAATTGAATAGAATAGTTGTTAAAATGATCGAATTTATTCATTTAGATCAAGATAGACCACGTATGGCTCAAGATTGAGGCAAAGAAAAAGCTTTGAATTAAGTGACTCCATTTCTACATTTATCGTCGAGGTAAGTTCATACGTTTAAATTATGTTTTAAATTATGTTTTAAATGCTATTATTTTATATTATATCCAATTGTGTCTCGGTAGAAAAATCCAACGGTGTATCGACAATCATCGACTAATGGAAAGGGATAGCTTCAGCTAGCAAATTATGAAACGGGATGGTGACGAATGTAACACCCCAAACCCGGTCAATACGTTACGACCAAATCTAGATTGTTACAGGAAGGGTAGTTTTGAAAACGTTTAACGGTACATCATAACTTGTGAAAAACTTTTCATTTCAGTGATTCCATGTTAGGGGTAATTACGTGACGTTTTGAAAATAATATTTGCAGTTCTATGAAAATCCCAAGTTAAATTATAATTTGCTTGTGAACCATTTGTTAACATTTTGAAAAAAAACCGTTATTTATATTTTAGGAAAACCCCAAATTTGACAGTTTATAAATTATATAATATCAGCATTGAATCAAAACCCAATTTTAAAGTTAAAGTGGCCTTATTACAAATCAAAATCCCAATTAAAAATAAACTTAAATAAGAGAACGAGTTTACAAAAGAAACGATAACACACGGCCACCTCGAGTCCAGCTCGGCTCCAGATCTGCGATCTAGTGATTACCTGCACAATTAAGCAGAGGGGTGAGTCGCCGAGACTCGGTGTGTAAATTCCCCGATTACGCAATATGGGCCTTAAGCCCACAGATGCACATTGGGCCTTAGCCCACTCAATACAGCATATGACACATGTATGCAATGCAACCCAACCCAACTTAGTGTTTCCATCCTCTAGGTCACCTGAATCATCCATACACCAATGGCATTATGCCACTGTGGTTCTTGACCACCGTGGTCCCAGACCACTCGTGACAAAGTCACTAATATATATAATCGTAATAACCCATCGTGGTCTCGCATCACCGTGACAATCTCCGATAAGTTTATACATACGTAGTGACAACCCACTGTGGTCTCAGACCACCGAGACAAGTCACTGATATACATTTACGTGGTTTCAAACCACCGTGGTTCTTAGACCACCGTAACTATAACACCCCAACTCATATCCACCGTCGGATTAGGGTCACAAGGTATTACTTACAAAAGACATAAACACTTTTCTTATTAACTATGTATGCAACGATGTATGGTTTAATAATCATAACAGATACAGTATTGTCAAAAACCACATCAAGATAAATTAAATTGTAATCGTGTATAACATGAATGCTCAACTACTAGCAACTATCAAACAACAAGTATATATATACTTATCTTCACAAGTTCACACATCACGTCAATATATATATATAAAATCAACCAATCATACCTACTCATTTCTTTAATGTACATGCAATTCTCAATATTAATACACTATGACTGAGCATGTCCTAAGTTCCATTTATAACTGAATATATATATATACTAACTAACAACCCAAAGCATGACACATATGCCTTTTTAACATAGTTACCAAAAGAATTCATAGCATACCAATTTACATATATTCATATACATATATATATATATATAAAACTTACATTGTATTCAAGCCATTTTCACGTGGCTATATTATGAATATAGATAAAACGTCATTCACACACTAAACTAGCCTATACATGCATTTGTTTCAAAAATAACTAGCTTGAATATACCAAAATGAGTGATAGTATGGTTGACTTCCCAACGACCCGATGAGCCAGCAACCAAGTCCAAAATCTATAAAACCAACAACGAATGCATACAAGGTAAGCTCAAAAGCTTAGTAAGTCTCAAGCAAATTTTACTTTCATTAATAAAATATTCAAATATTATAACTTGAATCTCATTATGCATATACCATTAAAAACAAAGAATTCATCATATGAAACAACTCTTGCCAAATACAATTAAATCATTATCTTAAGCATTTGTACCTTATCCATATAACACATGTAATTCACTAAAATCCAAATGATATACAAATATGTTATAAACATTAGCAAATTCCAACTCAAATAAGTACACATTTATATCCATCATAGAAACTCATTTATGCATAATTAGAAACACATCCAAATCTTTCACATTCACATTTATACTTATAGCTTATTTAAATCTCTTCTTATAATACAACATGTTTTCACACAACAACGATAAGCTTTATAGCTTTCAATAAAATCCATTTTGAATCACAACCGTATTTTAACATACTTAATTGAAATCATAATACGCTAACTTACCTTACTTATAGCAAGCACAAAAGTTTATACTTACCCGAGCCATTAGTTCCGAACTGAAATTCATTTTTTCATCACATATAAATCACGAGTCATTGGTTTATAAATATATAACACTATCATTAAGCCTGACATATACACCGGCATTAAGCCTGCTAGGCATCAAAGCCCGAAATAGGTCACCCAAGACAAAGCACGCTAGGCACAGAGCACGAAATAGGTCCTAAGACAAAGCACTGCTAGGCACAGAGTCTGAAATAGGTCACCAGCACAAAGCACGCTAGGCACAGAGCAAATAGGTCAAGAATAGGTCTGCTAGGCACAGAGTCTAAATAGGTCACCTAAGACAAAGCACGCTAGCACATGAGTCTAAATAGTCACATGCTTAATCTTTCGATACACATTTTTACATGTTACTATCATCATCACATCATATACCTCACATTGCTTTCACATATCATATCAAATACACTATTTTATATCATATTTACAAAATATATATTCAACCCAATTCCATACTTGAACATTCTATTATCCCAAAATTTTATACTCAAAATTTTCAATTTATCATCATTTAACATATTTATAATTATCCATTAAATAAATATTTGCTTAAGAACTTACCTTAGAAGTCGATAGATTTGAAATTTCTAGCTATTCATTCACCTTAGCCTTTCCCCAATCTAGTTCTTTCTCTTTTTGTTCCCGATCTATGAAATGTCAAATAAATTTTATTCACATTCATTCTATCTATTTACTCAAACTCAATAATACACATAATTTAAATTAGAAACCTAAGAACCGAATTTTCTCCTTCATTTATTACATCTATACAAAACGTCAAATTGCATTTTTAACACAATAATTAAATACCGTTTACAACTAAGTCCTTAAGACTCCAAACACTAATTACCAAAATTTTCCACCACGTCAAGCCAAAGCCGAATGTTCATGATACTACTATCATCACATTTCCTTCATTATTCATGCTACTTAGTTCATCCATGAGTTCCTCTTCTCATAAATTCTTAATTGAGTTAACCTCTATTAAGGATTGTAAAGAAACTTAATAATCTAACATACATATAGCTTATTTAACTTAAAACACTCAAACACAAGAAAAATCATTTTCATGGCAACTTTCGAAAGGCATATCTATAGCAAAAAAAATCATCAAGAAATAAACTTGAACACTCACCTAATTAGAACATGAAATGGCTAGAAATGGTGAAAATCCTTCCCCTTCCCCTTCCTTAAAGTTTCGGTAATGAAGAGTAGAAGATGAACACTTTTTCTTCTTTTTTTTTTAATATTTATTTAGTTAAAACCATATAATACATATTTTAATACCATAAAATATATTATTCACATTATAAAAATACAAAATAATCTCCTTCCTTAATCATTACTGTCCACTAACATGGAAAGTGGAAATTTGACATGCAGATCCTTAAGTTTAATAAACAATTCACTTTACCCTTCTAATTTCTTGCTCAATACTTTTGTCACATTAGCAACTTAATCCTTTTTGTTAAATTAAACACTCAAACAATTAAATTTTTCTACGAAACTTTCACACACAACAATTCATATATAATAAACACAAAATATAATATAAAAATATTTCTCAGACTCGAATTCGTGGTCCCGAAACCACCGTTCCGATTAGGGACAAATTCAGCCTGTTACAACTCTCCCCCTTAAGGATTTTTGTCCTCGAAAATCTTACCGTTAAACAAAGTTGGATATTGTTGCCTCAATGAGTCCTCGGGCTCCCATGTAGCCTCTTCAACTCCGTGCCTGTTCCATAACACTTTCACTAATGAAATTTTCTTATTTCTTAACTCTTTCATTTCCCGAGCTAAAATATGGATCGGTTCTTCCTTATACGTCATATCAGATCGAATTTCAATCTCTGACGGGGTGATCACATGTGACGGATCTGATCTATATCTACGAAGCATCAAAACGTGAAATACTTGTGTATCTTTTCCAATTCAGAGGGCAACTTCAATCTATAAGCAACAGGCCCAATACGTTCGATGATCTCGTACGGTCCGA
Organism: Gossypium rotundifolium; assembly: GCA_025506655.1. NCBI lineage: Eukaryota > Viridiplantae > Streptophyta > Magnoliopsida > Malvales > Malvaceae > Gossypium > Gossypium rotundifolium. Next base: position 56,495,700 of record CP106726.1, read on the forward strand.
TGAACCTTAGACTCAATTTGCCTTTTCTATCAAATCGGAGTACCTTCTTCTACGGGGAAACTTTCAAAAACACTCGATCTCCGACTTGAAATTCAACATTTTTATGCTTCAAATCAACATAAGACTTTTGTCTATTCGAGGTAGCTTTCAAATTATCTCTGATCACAGCCACTTTCTATTCAGTCTCTTTAATCAAATCAACCCCGTGTATCTTGTTCTCACTGAGCTCAGTCCAGTATAATGGTGTTCGACACTTTCGCCCGTACAAAGCTTCATAGGGTGCCATTTTGATACTAGATTGAAAACTATTATTATAGGCAAATTCAATCAGAGGTAAGTACCTTTCCCACGTACCTTCAAACTCAAGAATGCAGCATCTCAACATATCCTCAAGTATCTGAATAGTTCGTTCAGATTGACCGTCTGTCTGAGGATGAAAGGCTGTACTAAAATAGAGTTTAGTACCTAAAGCATCTTGCAACTTCTTTCAAAATCGTGATGTGAATCTCGGGTCTCTGTCTGAAACAATAGAACTCGGAACACCATGCAACCTCACAATCTGTGATATATACAACTCAGCAAGTTTATCAAGTGAATAGTCCGTACGAATCGGTACAAAATGAGCCGATTTGGTCAGTCTATCCACTATAACCCAGACTGCATCTTTCTTGCTTGGTGTCACAGGCAAACCAGATACAAAATCCATAGTGATTCTATCCCATTTCCATTCAGGTATCATGATTGGTTGCAGCAACCCAGAAGGCACTTGATGCTCGGCTTTTACTTGCTGACAGATTAAGCACTTTGAAACAAATTCGGATATATCCCGTTTCATGCCAGGCCACCAATAGAACTATTTCAAATCATTATACATTTTCATGCTACCCAATGTATCGATAATCGACCACTACGAGCCTCACCTAGAATCATCTGAATCAAATTAGAGTTCTTCGGAACACACATTTGGCTTTTAAAGTTCAAACAGTCATTCGCATCAAATTTGAAACTCCGATTCCGTATTTTTTTCACACTGAATTCGCCTAGCAATCAAATCCTTGTCAACTTTCTGTGCATTACAAATGTGTTGAATAAACATCGGTCTTGCTTGTAACTCGGCTATGATCGAGCCATCACCAGACATAACCATCTGTGCGTTCATCGCACGAAGAGCAAACAATGATTTTTGACTTAACGCATCTGCAACAATGTTAGCTTTCCCCGGATGGTAGTCAATCACCAATTCATAGTCTTTCAATAGTTCCAACCATCTGCGTTGTCTCAAGTTCAGATCTTTCTGAGTCATCAAATACTTTAGGCTTTTATGATCTGAATAAATGTGACATTTCTCGTCGAATAAATAATGACGCCAAATTTTCAATGCGAAAACAATAGTTGCTAATTCCAGATCGTGAGTCGAGTAATTTCTTTCATGCGGCTTCAATTGCCTCAAAGCGTAGGCTATAACTTTGCCTTCCTGCATCAAAATACAACCCAATCCATTCAAACAAGCATCACTAAAAATGACAAATTCTTTACCCGATTCAGGCTGAGCTAACACTAGAGCTTCGGTCAAAAGGGCTTTCAGCTGCTCAAAACTTTTTGACACTTTTTTGACCACTCAAACTTGACGTCTTTCTGTAATAGCTTTGTCAAAGGTGTAGCTATCACAGAAAAACCTTTTACAAATCGTCTGTAGTATCCCGCAAGACCTAAGAATCTTCGAATCTCGAAAACATTCTTTGGTGGTTTCCAATCGAGTATAGCCGCTATTTTGTTTGGATCCACCCAAATATCTGAGGCTGAAACAACATGACCCAAGAAGCTGACTTCATTCATCCAGAATTCACATTTACTAAACTTTGCATACAGTTGTTGATCTCACAAAGTTTGTAGCACTAATCTCAAATGCTCGGCATGCTCGGTTTCATCTTTGGAGTAGACCAGTATATCATCAATAAAAACTACTACAAACCGATCCAAAAATGGTCTGAAGACTTGATTCATTAGATCCATAAAAATAGCAGGTGCATTAGTGAGTCCAAAAGGCATAACCAGAAACTCAAAATGTCCGTACCTCGTCCGGAATGCAGTCTTTGGCACATCTGTGTCTATGACTCGCAACTGATAATAACCCGATCTCAAATCTATCTTCGAAAATACTGAAGCCCCTTTCAACTAATCAAACAAATCATCAATCCCTGGTAGCGGATACTTATTCTTTATAGTTACTTTATTCATTTGCCGATAATCAATACACATTCGCATTGTTCCATCTTTCTTTTTCACAAAAAACTGGTGCACCCCAAGGAGAGAAACTCGGTCGTGCAAAACCCCTGTCTGTTAACTCTTGCAACTGTGCTTTCAACTCTTTTAACTCAGTAGGTGCCATTCGATGCGGAGCTATCGAGATCAGAGTCGTCCCCGTTACTAATTCAATGCCAAACTCAATCTCTCGTACTGGTGGTGAACCTGGTAATTCTTCAGGAAACACATCTGGGTATTCACACACAACTGGTACAGATTCAATCTATTTTTTGGCTACTTTATTATCTAGCACATACGCCAAATAAGCTTCGCATCCTCTTTTCACATACCTTTGGGCTAACATCGAGGTTATTATAGTAGGCAACCCACTCACATCATTAGTTTCAACCCTGATGATCTCACCATTTTGGCATCTCAAATCAATAATCTTTCTTCTACAATTCACCACTGCATCATACAAAGTTAGCCAGTCCATTCCCAGAATTATATCAAACTCGTCAAAAGGCAATAACATCAAATCAGTTGGGAAGCAAGAATCCCGAATCATCAATAAGAAACCTTTACATACTTTAATAACCATTACACAACGACCCAAAGGACTGGACACAGGGATCGCAAACTCAGTAGACTCAACAGGTAGAGTCTTACTGGATACTAAGGTTTCACACACATATGAATGAGTTGAACCAAGATCAATTAATGCGATCACAGTAGTATCATAAAGTATGAAAGTATCGGTAATAACATCTGGGGAAGAAGCATCCTCTCTGGCTCGTATAGCATAAGCTGTAGCTGGTGCTTGGGCCTCTGATCGAACTTCAATGTCTTTTGTCCCTCTCTGACTACCACCTACATTGCTTGAATGTTTGGGTGGTCTGCCCCGTGCTGGTGTGTTACTCGGTCTAGTGTTCTAAGCCATATTCTGTTCGACTAACATCGGGCACTCACGAATAAAATGGTCCGACAATCCACATTTAAAGCAGGACCGATCACGAACCCTGCAACTTCCAGAATGCCATTTCCCACAATGTTTACACTCAGCCTGATTCTGTGGAACATTACCAACACTAGCCATTGAAGTGGCTCGGTAACTCACTGGAGGTCGATCACGTCTAGGTAAGTCTAAAGTAGCTTTATGTCGGTTGGAGTCATCTCTGAATTTCTTAGGCACTGAATGGTAAGTCTTACTCATTGATCTCTTACGAGTGTCTCTAGCTTCTATTCCAGCTTTTCTTTTCTCCTTTCTGAGTTCTTCAGCTTTACAAGCCCGCTCGACTAGTACCACAAACTCTTTGATTTCAAGAATGCCGACCAGCAACTTTATATCTTCATTCAGACCGTCTTCAAATCTTTTGCACATAATAACCTCAGTAGAAACACACTCTCTAGCATATCTGCTAAGTCTGACAAATTTCCGTTCATATTCTGTCACGGTCATTCGTCCATGTTTCGGTTCAAGAAATTCTTTTCGTTTTTGATCGATGAATCTTTGACTAATGTATTTCTTATGGAACTCGATCTGAAAAAGTCTCAAGTCACTTTTTCTTTTGGGACCACTGATACTAGTGTATTCCACCAGTGATATGTAGTGTCCCGAAGTAATGATATAGCACATTTCAAGCATTCTTCTAGAGTACAGGATAATTCATCAAGTACCCAAATAGTGTTGTCAAGCCACATCTCGGCTCGTTCGCATCATCATTATCATTTGATTTGAATTCTTCACCCCATATTTCTTGATTTTATCAACGGGGGGCCTACTAGATCTCATCGGATCTATCATCGGGGGTGCTGAAGGTACCGGAGTTGGATTTTTTGGAGGTGGAGGTTGTTGTACAGCCGGGTTAGTCTGAATAAACTAAGTAAACCACTCATTCATCATCTGGTAGAAAGCTTATTTAGCCTCCCCCTCATGGGTACCCGAAACTGGTCGAGAGTCTAATGGCACTGATCCACGTGAGAGACCAGGTGCGACGCTCTCTACATCATCAGCTACGACTCTATCAAGATCAAAATCTATTTACTATATAAAATACAATTGAAATTGTCAGAAGTCACCACACTATCATATATACAATTCAAAGGCATGTATAGCTAGATTCTTACGTGCTACGGTAGTCCTAGAATCGACTAAACCGTAAGCTCTGATACCAATAAAATATAACACCCTAACTCATATCCGCCGCCGGATTAGGGTCACAAGGCATTACTTACAAAAAACATAAACACTTTTCTTATTAACTATGTATGCAATGATGTATGGTTTAATAATCATAATGATATCTGATATTATCAAAAACCACAAGAAGATAAATTAAATTGTAATAGTGTATAACATGAATGCTCAACTACTAGCAACTATCAAACAACAAATATATATATACTTATCTTCACAAGTTCACACATCACGTCAATATATATATAAAATCAACCAATCATACCTACTCATTTCTTTAATGTACATGCAATTCTCAATATTAATACACTATGACCGAGCATATCCTAAGTTCCATTTATACTGAATATATATATATACTAACTAACAACCCAAAGCATGACACATATGCCTTTTTAACATAGTTACCAAAAGAATTCATAGCATACCCGAATTTACATATATTCATATACATATATATATAAAAAACTTACATCGTATTCAAGCCATTTTCACATGGCTATATTATGAATATAGATAAAACATCATTCACACACTAAACTAGCCTATACATGCCTTTGTTTCAAAAATAACTAGCTTGAATATACCAAAATGAGTGATAGTATGGTTGACTTCCCAACGATCCGATGAGCCAGCAACCAAGTCCAAAATCTATAAAACCAACAACGAATGCATACAAGGTAAGCTCAAAAGCTTAGTAAGTCTCAAGCAAATTTTACTTTCATTAATAAAATATTCAAATATTATAACTTGAATCTCATTATGCATATACCATTAAAAACAAAGAATTCATCATATGAAACAACTCTTTCGAATACAATTAAATCATTATCTTAAGCATTTGTACCTTATCCATAAAGCATATGTAATTCACTAAAATCCAAATGATATACAAATATGTTATAAACATTAGCAAATTCCAACTCACATAAGTACACATTTATATCCATCACGTAAACTCCTTTATGCATCATTAGAAACACATCCAAATCTTTCACATTCACATTTATACTTATAGCTTATTTAAATCTCTTCTTATAATACAACATGTTTTCACACAACAACGATAAGCTTTATAGCTTTCAATAAAATCCATTTTGAATCACAACCATATTTTAACATACTTAATTGAAATCATAATACGCTAACTTACCTTACTTATAGCAAGCACAAAAGTTTATACTTACCCGAGCCATTAGTTCCTAACAGAAATTCATTTTTTCATCACATATAAATCACGAGTCATTGGTTTATAAATATATAACACTGTCATTAAGCCTGACATATACACCGACATTAAGCCTGCTAGGCATCAAAGCCCGAAATAGGTCACCAAGACAAAGCACGCTAGCACATCAAAGAAATAGATCACCTAGCACAAAGCACGCTAGGTACAGAGCAGAAATAGGTCAAGCAAAACAACACTGCTAGGCACAGAGCAGAAATAGGTCATCGGCACAAAGCACGCTAGGCATGAGCCTGAAATAGGTCACCGGTACAAAGCCTGCTAGGCACAGAGCCTGAAATAGTCACATGCTTAATCTTTCGATACACATTTTTACATGTTACTATCATTATCACATCATATACCTCACATTGCTTTCACATATCTTATCAAATACACTATTTTATATCACATTTACAAAATATATATTCAACCCAATTCCATACTTGAACATTCGGCTATCCCAAAATTTTATACTCAAAATTTTCAATTTATCATCATTTAACATATTCATAATTATCCATTAAATAAATATTTGCTTAAGAACTTACCTTAGAAGTCGATAGATTTGAAATTTCTGGCTATTCGTTCACCTTAGCCTTTCCCCAATCTAGTTCTTTCTCTTTTTGTTCCCGATCTATGAAATGTCAAATAAATTTTATTCACATTCATTCTATCTATTTGCTCAAACTCAATAATACACATAATTTAAATTAGAAACCTAAGAACCGAATTTTCTCCTTCATTTATTACATCTATACAAAACGTCAAATTGCATTTTTAACACAATAATTAAATACCGTTTACAATTAAGTCCTTAAGACTCCAAACACTAATTACCAAAATTTTCCACCACATCAAGCCAAAGCCGAATGTTCATGATACTACTATCATCACATTTCCTTCATTATTCATGCTACTTAGTTCATCCATGGGTTCCTCTTCTCACAAATTCTTAATTGAGTTAACATCTATTAAAGATTGTAAAGAAACTTAACAATCTAACATACATATATCTTATTTAACTTAAAACACTCAAACACAAGAAAAATCATTTTCATGGCAACTTTCAAAAGGCATATCTATAGCAAAAAAAATTCGGTCATGGGTTAGCTAATTTGTAAGATGATGACCTCAATTTACAAAAATCATCAAGAAATAAACTTGAACACTCACCTAATTAGAACATGAAATGGCTAGAAATGGTGAAAATCCTTCCCCTTCCCTTTCCTTAAAGTTTCGGCAATGAAGAGTAGAAGATGAACACTTTTTCTTCTTTTTTTTTTAATATTTATTTAGTTAAAACCATATAATACATATTTTAATACCATAAAATATATTATTCACATTATAAGAATACAAAATAATCTCCTTCCTTAATCATTACCATCCACTAACATGGAAAGTGGAAATTTGACATGCAAATCCTTAAGTTTAATAAACAATTCACTTTACCCTTCTAATTTCTTGCTCACTACTTTTGTCACCTTAGAAACTTAATCCTTTTTGTTAAATTAAACACTCAAACAATTAAATTTTTCTACGAAACTTTCACACACATCAATTCATATATAATAAATACAAAATATAATATAAAAATATTTCTCAGATTCGGATTTGTGGTCCCGAAACCACCGTTCCGATTAGGGTCAAATTTGGCCTGTTACAATCGTAACAAAGTCACTGATTTACACTTCCCCTTTCATTCAATCCCAAGCCCATGCTCATTTCATCATACCAGAAATGAATGCGACATACTCTTAATATGGAACAGTTGATAATTTCATACATGCATATATTCAGTAATATCATCATAGCAGAACTTACTCAGTGTCTCCAACGTTACCCACAAGGGTATATCGGCTATTCAGACAGTCATTTTGGCTTTCAGCCAACACAGTTAATAACATAGACAGTAAAGAAGCATGTGAGTGATACACACTTGATAATGCGTAATACTAAGCTTTCTACGTCGACTCTTTCACTAGTAGGGATAATGGCTATTTGCCTATCCCAGGCAGACGTCGGCTCTATACAATAGCCCGATGGATAATCCTAAACCGCCAACACAGCACGCCTTTTAAACTTAGGAGCAGGGATTACAGGTTTGCTCCCCACCACGGCTTGACCGTTTCTTGTATCCATGAAACAAACTTGATCAGAGGTCAAGGAAACCTTTGATTGGCTAACTAAAAGATTCGATTAATATAAAGTAATGAACAAAAGCTCAACACAAATAACAAAAGAGGCTTCTTACCTTAAACCTGAATGGAAAGTAAGATTCAGAAATCAACCGTTCCATAGACTTTGAACTCTAAACGTTCAGTTAAAAGAGTTCCCCAGAGTAAACATCCCAAATGAGAAAAGAAGAAAAGTAAGAGGGGTTAACCAAAATATAAACGCCAAGCCAACTAGCCATTCGACTTTGGCCACATAAACCGAAAGAAAGAAAGAAAAAATCAGCAATAGAGTCTCTCCTTACCTTAAACAATAGAATCGATTGAAAAGACTTCCTGGCCAAAGATTTCTAGCACCTTGCTTCGCGATGTTCGGCTTACAGGCACAGAACGAAAGAAACTAGTTCAGTTGTTAACAAGAATAGATTCGACCTTACCTTGAAAATGAATGAAGAGAATGTCCATAAGGAAATAAAAGGAAGGACCTTACCTTGAGCAGAGATACCAATTGCCACACAAGAAGATTTAACTATGGTGAAACTAGCCAAGAACCGAGAGGAGTAGGAGTGTCGGTTTATCGAAAAGAGTCGAGAAGTAGAAAAAAGGGATGGAGGTTCATTTATAGAGAAAGATGGAGCAAAAGAAATTGGATGGGAGGTTTCAGCTCAACATAATATGTAAAGAAAAAAGAAAGAATGTTTCGGTTATGGCTTATCGAAATAGGAAAGGATATACAACAGAGAAAAGGGAAAGTAAAAGGGTGATGGTTTTGGCACAGGTATAGGGAAGATGAGAGAATTGTTTTGTTCACTATCAAGATGATTGTCGAAATAAAAAAGAGAACAAAATGTACCTCAAAATTTCGGTCTCCAAAATAGCATAAACGGTACTCTACCAACCTCATATGACCGAATGCACCAAGGTAGAAAGCTTAAGACTAAACAAAAATTTTTGCACTCCCTAAAGCAACTAAACCAAAACACGCCTCAACCAAGACTCATCATTCGGCCAACACCTTCCCCCATGGCCACACTTCTTGATTTCCTCCTACATTCACTCCTCCACACTCATTCAAACTTGTTGACCCATTCAAACCCTGTAACATCCCAAACCCGGCCTAGAAGTTACGCCGAATCTGGCGTGTCACATTTGGGTGCTTTTCGAGAAACCATGGTTCCATTTGAAAACCTTTCTTGATATTAAAAACTAAAGTCCCAGTTTGCGTTTGTTTATTATTAATCGACATTTATTAAAAAAGTTATTACCTAAAAAAACTTTGTTTGTTGCGGAAACTTAATTAAAATGACTGACTTATGAAAACGTGATGTTTACGAGCTATTCGCGAAAGCGTAGTATTTTGAAAGCAGATATTATTTTGGAAAACTGTGATACAATGTTTAGCAGATTTAAGACATAATAGACTAAAAATACAAAACTAAAACCAGAATTTAAGAGAGGCCTTATTACAAAATATTAACCTAAGTTAAAAATAAGTAAAATACTAGAGTCCAAAACTGCTCATAGTGTGGCCACCTCTGAGTCATCTAGCACGTCGAACCGCTTACTGAGGATTACCTAAGAAAAAAATATTAAAAAGAGGGTGTGAGCTTACGAAAACTCAGTGTGCATAACCCTCATCAATAAGAACATGAATCACAATAGTTTGGGCCAAAGCCCATTTCAATAATGGTGGCAATTTGGCCCTAACCCATAAAATCCTCAGTTGGGACTTAACCCATAAATGTCACAAATCATATTTATCTGGGCCTGAGCCCATCTCAAATAAAACCACATATGCAATGCATTAATGCCCATACTAACCTTGCACTCCGTCTCCTGTCCAACCCTGCACTCCTGTGGGGATTTAATCGACCCACCCATCCTTACACTCCTTATGTAGCACCGGTTATGACACTAACTTATCGGTCTTGAGATAGTCGCTTTCGGTGGCTAAAGCCTTCGATGGATCTACTGATCATCAGCGACCATGCGATCCTATTTGTACTTCCCCTTTCGAATAATCCCATCCCCATGCTACATAATAACACATGAATGCAACATACAATAATAACCATACGATAACAATCATAAATCACATACAAGAATAATCGTATAACATGTAGGGGCGTTTTCATCATTTTTCCCCCAGGGGCATATCGATCATTTTACCCATCGAGGGTATTTTCATAATTTACCTACAAGGGGTATTTTCGTAATTTACCTACCAAGGGTATTTTCGTAATTTACCTACCAGGGGTATTTTCATAATTTACCTACCAAGGGTATTTTCGTAATTTACCTACCAAAGGTATTTTCGTAATTTACCTACCAAGGGTATTTCAGTAATTTCACAAACTTAGGGTATTTTGGTAATTTCGTAAATCAAGGGTATTTTGGTAATTTCACAAATCGAGGGTATTTTGATAATTTCACAAATTATGGGTATTTCAGTAATTTTACAAATTAGGGTATTTTTGTAATTTTACAAATCAGGGGTATTTTGGTAATTTCACAAACCAAGGGTATTTTGGTAATTTTACAACCCAAGGGTATTTCGGTAATTTCACAAATTAGGGTATTTTGGTAATTTTATAAACTAGGGGTATTTTTGTAATTTTGTAATTTGAGAGTATTTCAGTAATTTCACAAATTAGGGTATTTCGATAATTTTGTAAATTAGAGGTATTTTGGTAATTTTGTAATCGGGGGTATTTCGGTAATTTTACAAATTAGGGTAGTTCGGTGGTTTCACAAATTAGGGTATAACGACCCAACAGAAGGTCCACTGTCGCCTCGAACGACTCAAGTATTCTAAATAAAGATAATGATGCGAATGGGCCTAAGGCCCTTTCTCGGTCCAAGTGGGCCCACACACTCGTGTGGCCCATTTAGCCCAAACCTAGCCACATATATGAGATACATATAGTCTAGTTCACTATCTTCTACTCAATCATACAATTTACTCATATGGGGCTCGGCCCAAAACTAGAGTGCCAGAGAGAGTTGCACACCTAAAGAATACTCATGGTGGCCTCAACTATCGCTAAAGCTTTCACATGTGCATAGACGCCCGTTTGGCTAGCTCCTATGCCCAGCATTTCGCCTCTAAAACTAGAGTAAGAGTTATGAATTTCGCTAAATCACGCTCCCAAAGCTCCTATGAATGCAAGGTATCTTTTCTTCTCCTAGAATGCTCTTTATAGAGCTAGCTTCTCACCTTCCTTCTTTATATCTTTCCGATATGGGATGCTTCCGCTAGCAGAGTTTAAATCTAACTCAAACTCTTCCCGCCCCATCTTAGCAAAATAAATACTCCCTTGCTTCTCATGAGATTCGAACTCAGGCTCCCTTGTAACATAACCCACGCTGCTAGCCACTTTACCAACTAGCTTATTGTTTCTAAAATCATGCGCAACTAAATATAAGTCCTATGGCCAAATTCAAAAAATCCATTTAAAAAGAAAACTAAAATGCAAGCACCAAGACTTGAACTTTGGACCTCCTCCCTTCCTCTATGGCGTCACCCCCTTGATCCTTAAGTGGCGTCACTTTGCATCTACACCATACACTCCATCTCCACATTTCATTCTTAAAGCCTACCTACCAACTCCCATGGTTTTTTTCACCTAAAACCAAAATTTTTCTTAAGGCCTAACTTTAACCCGGGACTTCATAAAAGCCTCCTAACCTTCGAAAATCACTCACCTAATAGGTCTAACTTGCCTTAGTACCATTCTCTTATTCTTGAAAATTTTAAATGCTACTACCCCTAAGGCCCATTGGGCCCAATCCTACTAGGCCCAGTCTAGGATGTTGCAAATCTACCCTCCTTAGAGAAATTTTGTCCCCAAAATTTCTAACTATCTCATAGCCGCACAATACTGGATATACCACTACGCTTCTGTTGCGCACTCAAGTCCTAATTATCTGAATTATAAATTTTATTAATTTAGCTCATAGTTCCAATAAATTAAACAAATGTTTTATGGAAGTAGTAGTTAAGAGTTGTTTTTGAAATTGCCAGCTCAGTATAGTTTTTAGTCTCTTACGGGCCTCAGTATAGTCTATCATCTAAAGTAAGCCCAAGATCTACCTAGAAGCGATATGATTTAAAGCAGATAAGAGAACTTACTTGGTCCGATGTCGAGACTCAGTGTGCCACACAAAAACCTTTCAAAACTACTTAAAAATCATTTGTAAACATCCTTAAAATAAACACTAAAACCCATCTCACAGCTCGAGTTTTGTAACCTAGGCTCTGATACCATTAAATGTAACACCCCAAATCGACCAAGAAGTTAGGCCCTAATCTGGCGTGTCATATTGGGGTGCTTTTCGAGAAACCATGGTTCCATTTGAAAACCTTTCTTGATATTAAAAACTAAAGTCCCAGTTTCCGTTTGTTTATTATTAATCGACATTTATTAAAAAGTTATTACCTAAAAAAACTTTGTTTGTTGCGGAAACTTAATTAAAATGACTGACTTATGAAAACGTGATGTTTACGACCTATTCACGAAAGCGTAGTATTTTGAAAGCAGTTATTATTTTGGAAAACAGTGATACAAAGTTTAGCAGATTTAAGACATAATATTCTAAAAATCCAAAACTAAAACCAGAACTTAAGAGAGGACTTATTACAAAATATTAACCCAAGTTAAAAATAAGTAAAATACTAGAGTCCAAAATTGCTCATAGTGTGGCCACCTCTGAGTCCTCTAGCACGTCGAACCGCTTACTGAGGATTACCTGAGAAAAAAAAATTTAAAAAGAGGGCATGAGTTTACAAAAACTCAGTGTGCATAACCCTCATCAATAAGAACATGAATCACAACATTTGGTAAAGCCCATTTCAGTAATGGTGGCAATTGGGCCTTAGCCCATAAAAGCCTCAGTTGGGCCTTAACCCATAAATGTCACAAATCATATTTATCTGGGCTTGAGCCCATCTCAAATAAAACCATATATGCAATGCATTAATGCCCATACCAACTCTGCATTTCGTCTCCTGTCCAACCCTACACTCATATGGGGATTTAATCGACCCTCCCATCCCTACACTCCTTATGTAGCACCGGTTGCGGCACTAACTTACCGGTGCAGCATAGCTACTCGGTGGCTAAAAGCCTTCGGTGGATCCACAGTCGTCAAGCGACCATGCGATCCTATCTGCACTTTCCCTTTCGAATAATCCCATCCCCATGAAACATAATAACATATGAATGCAACACACAATAATAACCACACGATAACAATTATAAATCACATACGAGAATAATCATATAACATGTAGGGGCATTTTCGTCATTTTTTCCCCTAGGGGCATATCGATCATTTTACCCATCAAGGGTATTTCCGTAATTTACCTACCAAGGGTATTTTCATAATTTACCTACCAAGTGTATTTTCGTAATTTACTTACCAAGGGTATTTTCGTAATTTACCTACCAAGGGTATTTTCATAATTTACCTACCAAAGGTATTTTTAATTTACCTACCAAGGGTATTTTAGTAATTTCACAAACTGGGGTATTTTGGTAATTTCGTAAACTGGGGGTATTTTGGTAATTTTACAAATCGGGGGTATTTCGGTAATTTCACAAATTAGGGGTATTTCGATAATTTCACAAATTAGGGTATTTTGGTAATTTTATAAATTAGGGTTATTTTGGTAATTTCACAAACCAGGGGTATTTTGGTAATTTTACAACCTAGGGGTATTTCGATAATTTCACAAATTAGGGTATTTTGGTAATTTTGTAAACTAGGGGTATTTTGGTAATTTTTATAATCTAGGGCATTTCGGTGGTTTCACAAATTAGGGTATAACGACCCAACAGAAGGTCCACTATCGCCTCGAACGACTCAAGTATTCTAAACAAAGATAATATACGAATGGGCTTAAGGCCCATTCTAGGCCCAAGTGGGCCGATACACTCGTGTGACCCATTTAGCCCAAACCTAGCCACATATATGAGATTCATATAGTCTAGTTCACTATCTTCTACTCAATCATACAATTTACTCATATGGGCCCGTGAGCCCATTGGGCCCACTTGGCCCATTTTGGGCCATCGTAGCCTAATAGCCCACCCCTACAAGAATACTCATGGTGGCCTCGACTATCGCATTGAAGCTTCCACACGTGCACTCGCATGCTCGTGTGGCTACCATCGCCGTGTGACCGGCATTTTGGCATTTGCCGCTCTACAACAAGAGTAGAGAGAGTTGCACACCTGATAGGAATTCTGAAGCTACTAAATTGTGCTCCCAAAGCTCCTATGCCCAATGCCCACCAAGGTATCTTTTCTCTTCCCCTAGAATGCTCTTTATATAGCTAGCTTCTCACCTTCCTTCTTTATATCTTTCCGATGTGGGATCCTTCCGCTAGCAGAGTTTAAATCCAACTAAAACTCTTGCCACCCTATCTTAGCAAAATAAAGGCTCCCTTGCTTCTCATGAGATTCGAACTCAGGCTCCCTTGTAACATAACCTACACTGCTAGCCACTTTGCCAACTAGCTCCTTGTTTCTAAAATCATGCGCAACTAAATTTAAGTCCTATGGCCAAATTCAAAAATCCATTTTAAAAGAAAACTAAAATGCAAGCACCAAGACTTGAACCTTGGACCTCCTTCCTTCCTCTATGGCATCACCCCCTTGCTCCTTAAGTGGCGTCACTTTGCATTTACACCACACACTCCACTTATCATTTTTCCCTACATTTTATTCATAAAGCCTACCTACCAACTCCCAAGGTTTTTTTCACCTAAAACCAAAATTTTTCCTAAGGCCTAACTTTAACCCGGGACTTCATAAAAGCCTCCTAACCTTCCAAACTCCCTCACCTAATTGGTCCAACTTGCCTTAGTACCATTCTCTTGTTCTCAAAAATTTTAAACACTACTACCCCTAAGGCCCAATGGGCCCAATCCTACTAGGCCCAGTTCCAGGATGTTACAAATCTACCCTCCTTAGAGAAATTTCGTCCCCAAAATTTCCAACTATCTCATAGCCGCACAATACCGGATATACCACTACGCTTCTGCTGCGCACTCTAGTCCTAATTATCTGAATTATAAATTTTATGAATTTAGCTCATAGTTCCAATAATTAAACAAATGTTTTATGGAAGTAGTAGTTAAGAGTTGTTTTGAAATTGCCACTCACTATAGTTTTTAGTCTCCTACGGCCTCAAGATAGTCTATCATCTAAAGTAAGCCCAGATCTACCTAGAGCAAGAATGATTTAAAATAGATAAGAGAACTTACTTGGTCCCGACTGGAGGCTCGGTGTGCCACAAAAAGCCTTTCAAAACAACTTAAAAATCATTTGTAAACATCTTTAAAAAAAACACTAAAACCCATCTCACAACCCGAGTTTTGCAACCTAGACTCTGATACCACTAAATGTAACACCCCAAACCCTACATAGAAGTTAGGCCCGAATCTGGCGTGTCACAGGTGCTTTTCGAGAAACCATGGTTCCATTTGAAAACCTTTCTTGATATTCAATACTAAAGTCCCAGTTTGCATTTGTTTATTATTAATCGACATTTATTAAAAAGTTATTACCTAAAAAAACTTTGTTTGTTGCAGAAACTTAATTAAAATGACTGACTTATGAAAACGTGATGTTTGTGACCATTTCGCGAAAGCGTAGTATTTTGAAAGTAGATATTGTTTTGGAAAACCGTGATACAAAGTTTAGCAGATTTAAGACATAATAGACTAAAAATCCAAAACTAAAACCAGAATTTAAGAGAGGCCTTATTACAAAATATTAACCCAAGTTAAAAATAAGTAAAATACTAGAGTCCAAAACTGCTCGTAGTGTGGCCACCTATGAGTCCTCTAGCACGTCGAACCGCTTACTAAGGATTACTTGAGAAAAAATTAAAAGAGGGTGCGAGTTTACAAAAACTCAATGTGCATAACCCTCATCAATAAGAACATGAATCACAACAGCCAATGAAGCCCATTTCAAGAATCTGATTGCAATTGGGCCTTAGCCTGTAAAAGCCTCATTGGGCCTTAACCCATAAATGTCACAAATCATATTTATCCGGCCCGAGCCCATCTCAAATGAAACCACATATGCAATGCATTAATGCCCATACCAACCCTGCACTCTGTCTCGTGTCCAACCCTGCACTCCTGTGGGTATTTAATCGACCCACCCATCCCTACACTCCTTATGTAGCATCGGTTGCGGCACTAACTTACCGGTGCAGCATAGCTGCTCGGTGGCTAAAAGCCTTCGGTGGATCCACATAGTCGTCAAGCGACCATGCGATCCTATCTGCACTTCCCCTTTCGAATAATCCCATCCCCATGCAACATAATAACACATGAATGTAATATACAATAATAACCATATGATAACAATCATAAATCACACACAAGAATAATCATATAACATGTAGGGGCATTTTTGTCATTTTTTCCCTCTAGGGGCATATCGGTCATTTTACCCATCGAGGGTATTTCCTTAATTTACCTACCAATGGTACTTTCGTAATTTCCTTACCAAGGGTATTTTCGTAATTTACCTACCAAAGGTATTTTCGTAATTTACCTACCAAGGGTATTTCAGTAATTTCACAAATTAGGGTATTTTGGTAATTTCGTAAACTGGGGGTATTTTGGTAATTTTACAAATTGGGGGTATTTCGATAATTTCACAAATTAAGGGTATTTCGATAATTTCACAAATTAGGGTATTTTGGTAATTTTACAAATCAGGGTTATTTTGATAATTTCACAAACTAGGGGTATTTTGGTAATTTTACAATCTAGGGGTATTTCAGTAATTTCACAAATTAGGGTATTTTGGTAATTTTGTAAACTAGGGGTATTTTGGTAACTTTTATAATCTGGGGCATTTCGGTGGTTTCACAAATTAGGGTATAACGACCCAACAGAAGGTCTACTGTCGCCTTGAACGACTCAAGTATTCTAAACAAAGATAATATGCGAATGGGCCTAAGGCCCATTCTCGGCCCAAGTGGGCCCACACACACGTATGGCCCATTTAGCCCAAACCTAGCCACATATATGAGATTCATATAGTCTAGTTCACTATCTTCTACTCAATCATACAATTTACTCATATGGGCCCCGGACCCATTTGGCCCACTTGGCCTCTTTCGGGCCATCGTTGCCCAATAGCCCACACCTATAAGAATACTCATGGTGGCCTCGACTATCGCGTCAAAGCTTCCACACGTGCACTCGCATGCTCGTGTGGCTACCATCGCCGTGTGACCGGCATTTCGGCATTTGTCGCTCTACAACTAGAGTAAAGAGAGAGTTTCACACCTGATAGGAATTCTGAAGCTGCTAAATCGCGCTCCCAAAACTCCTATGCCCAACACCCACCAAGGTATCTTTTCTCTCCTCCTAGAATGCTCTTTATATAGCTAGCTTCTCACCTCCCTTCTTTATATCTTTCCGATGTGGGATCCTTCCGCTAGCAGAGTTTAAATCCAACTCAAACTCTTGCCGCCCCATCTTATCAAAATAAATACTCTCTTGCTTCTCGTGAGATTCGAACTCAGGCTCCGTTGTAACATAACCCACGCTGCTAGCCACATTACCAACTCGCTCCTTGTTTCTAAAATCATGCGCAACTAAATATAAGTCCTATGGCCAAATTCAAAAATCCATTTAAAAAGAAAACTAAAATGCAAGCACCAAAACTTGAACCTTGGACCTCCTTCCTTCCTCTATGGCATCATCCCCTTGCTCCTTAAGTGGTGTCACTTTGCATCTACACCACACACTCCACTTGTCATTTTTCCCCACATTTTATTCTTAAAGCCTACCTACCAACTCCCAGGGTTGTTTTCACCTAAAACCAAAATTTTTCCTAAGGCCTAACTTTAACCCGGGACTTCATAAAAGCCTCCTAACCTTCTAAAATCATTCACCTAATAGGTCTAACTTGCCTTAGTACCATTCTTTTGTTCTCAAAAATTCTAAACGCTACTACCCCCAAGGCCCATTGGGCCCAATCCTACTAGGCCCAGTTCCAAGATGTTGCAAACCTCCACAAGCACCTCTCCACCACTCATTCAAAAAAATTTGACTCATTCAACACTCACCCTTGAGGAGTCCATGCTAAATCCATCTTCCCTCCGTACTGGTGCCAAAAATAAAGCTTATAGTGAGGCTTATGGGATTCTAACTCCTTCCATACTACTGCTCCCTTGTGATGCCACACCCTTGCTCCTTAAGTGGCATCACTTGCCACTTTACCACACTCCATCTTGTGTCAACAAAACACAAGAATACCCTTAAAACTTTCCTCAAACCCGCTCTTCCCTAAAGTGCCTAAAAAAATTTTCACTAAGGCCCTACCTTGACCTCGAGCCTTCCCAGAACCCCCAAACACACCAAATTACAAACAAAATAAGCCAATCACACATAAAATAAAAAATGCAGAGCCCCTAATCCCAGGATGTTACAACGACCATCAAGCAATGAAAAGGGATGGTGATGACCATCAAACTATGAAAAAGGATAGCTTCGACTATTGAATTATGAAAAGGGATAGTTTCGGCTATCAAATTATGAAATGAGTTAGCTTCAGCAATCGACTTGTAAAAATTAATAACTTCGTGTGATCTTCGGTAAGAGTTTTCAATGCAATTTACCTTATTATGATAGAAGGTAAGAAGTGTGTGCTTTTATGACAATGAAGAGCATGAATTCATATGTTTAAGCTTAAGGGTTATCTATTATTATGATGGATTGAATTGTATGTGTTTTGAAATTTTGTAATGTAGTGGCAAGCTTAGATTACATATGTTACGTACTAAGCATAACATGCTTACACTATGTATTTTTCTATGTTTTGTAGTTAATCAAAAGGTCATTTAGGTTGGAAATTCGTTGGAGGTCTATCACACTATCCATCGACTATATCAATAGATTTTGATGTTTTTAAGTCTTAGTTATAATGGCATGTGTAGGTGTTTTGGTTGATATTATAGCCATTATGTTTTGGCTTGTTATTATAGTATCCTTGTTGAAAGGTTTTGTAACACCCCTAACCTGTATCCGCCGCCAGAATAGGGTTACGGACCATTACCAGAGTTTACAACTCAAGCAGACAAAAAATTCAAACATTTCATATCATATCAATAAACATATTAAAAAAAGTTCAAAACATACAAATGGTCCCTTATATGAGCCTTTGTGGCCCTAAATACTTGTTAAAAACAAGTCGAGATAACTCAAAACATTGAGAATTTTTTAGAAAATAGTGAAAGTTTTCAACACTGCAGGGGTCACACGGCCATGCGGGCATTGAAATAGGGACCCCAGCCCGTGTCCGTGCTCATGTAACTCATTGACTTGGGTCACACGATCCAGTCACATGCCCGTGTGCCAGGCCATGTACCCTTAGAAGTAACCCCACACACCCGTGAGCCAGGCCATGTGCTAGGCCGTGTAAAACCCTAACTTGCAACCCTTTGAAAGCTATAGGGGACACATCATCGTGTCACTTGGTCGTGTGTCACACACAGTTGATACACATACCCATGTCTCTGCCCGTGTGGATGAAAATCGGCCATTTTACAAGCAATTTTTCTCACCTAATTTAGCATGTACCTACACACAACATTGCACATACTTACAAGCCATGAAAAGGTAGCCAAATCAAGCATAAACAAGTCTAATACATATGGCATAATATCATACAACCAATATGCCCTTAGCCACCTCAAATGACAATATATAAACATGCCTAACCATGTATTCAATTTGACCAAATAATCAACTAACTTACATGCATATTTGCGTCAATACATACCAAATAATTTACTTACCAAAACAAAAACATTTGGTACCAAAATGCCATTCTATAATTAGCATCAATAGTTATTTAAGTTATTCAAACAAAGTACCAATTCTCAACAAGTCACAAGCCATATATATTATGCATATTCATCTATCACCTCATCTTCCATCATTCAACCATATTAGGTCATACATAAACCATTTTAAGGCTACTTGTATACATCCCAAAATATGCCAAAACACTAGGAAAATCAAATGGCCATATTCACACAAAACATATAGGCTGACATTAGCCAAAATACCTATACATGCCACTATATCCAAAATTTAACAACTGAATGTACCAAAAGAGCTAATGGATAATATGATATAGCTCCAGCAAGCTTCCAACCTAAACGAGCTTCTGATTCATTACAAAACACAAAAAATAACACAGTGTAAGCATTTAAGCTTAAGTTAGTATAACTTGGAATATAACTTACCATTTAATCATATAATAGGTAAGTACACCAAACATATTCCAACATAATTTGGCCAAATTCCTAAGCACATATTCACCAACCAAGTTAGCCATGTAAACACATATACAAGAAAATAAACATGGATGAATATAGTAATTGATCAAGTTCCAAGTACATGTACCAACCAATTCAAGTTTCTGTATACCATTTAATAACATTTCCATGTAATTCATGTATATACCTGTAATAGTTTGTATCAAAATCTTATCAATTCGTATTGGAACAATGCCCGTTGAACCGTTTAAAATACCGTCGGATACCCAGGATAGCTAACACATAGTGTGCTAACTCATATAACTGTAATCCGTCAATTCATGTACATGTATGCTCATACAAGCTGTTAATCAGTATGCTCATACTAGCTGTGGGTCAGAATGTAACCACACGATTCTACTCACACGAGCTCTGGAGTATTTGCAACACATGCAGGATAGGACGTTCAGGACCAATACCCAAATCATGTAAACCTTAATGACATGTCATTTGTATCCTATGGATTTCTAAGGTTCAAACTAGGCTCGGTAATAGTCGTACGTCATTGGATATTCAATCGGTGATTATGAATGACAAGTCATAACATATATATCTTTCAATTTAAAACATACAAACACGATTTAATTTCATGAACTTACTTAGATGAGCATACGTAGATACAAAGGCGATTAATCTTAGAGTTTCCCTTTTCCCCAATCTAACTTCGAACGAGTGAAAACATGAAAATATACACACTTTTTCATGCCCCTTTTAACTCAAATTCATGGAGTTTTGGTAAAATTCTTACCGAAAAATAAATAATAATTATAAAATAATTAAATCGCACTCAAATTATGAACAATTTGAATTTTAATTAATTTTATATCAAATTTTGATTAATTTTGATTATTTTTGATAGATTTGCACAAAGGGCGAAAAACGACTCAACAAACACTAGTAGAAGCACAAAACCAATGGTACTTTTGAAGCATCAAGGCGAAATAATTTTTTAACATAAGACTGTCCAAATTATGTGTATTAATTCATAATATATTTAATTTTAATTTTAATCTAATTTAATTTGGTTTAAATAAATTATTATTAATTAATTATGAAAAGGGGCCCAATTGAGCTGAACTGAGAAAATCGAACCAACCGAGCACTAGGCACCCAAAACCATCCCACATGCTGACCCAATTAGTTTACTTGGCTGATTACTTGGCTTGAAAAATGGCCCTTGAAGATTCCTTCAAATTGCATTCAAACCCCTCCACTATTTGTGCCTTTATCAATTTTCCCCTACTTTAGAATAGTAAGTTTGAAACCTTCAAACTTGCCACATGTGTGGCTGGTCATGGGGGGACTCTATGGCTGCTGATTTTTCTAATTTTAGCAGCCATATCAACCTATAAATACCCCTTTGCCTGCTCACTTCAAACACATCTAAAACCTTCTCATCTCTTCACTTCTCTCTCATTTTTCTCTCTTCATTCCCTTCCATTGTTCTTCATTTTCTTCCCCTATTCCTTGGCGATTTCACCTCTTGAAAAATAGTCAATCAACCACCATTTGGAGAAGCATTCAAGTGTTCATAGAAGCCTTGGTTCGATAAGAACAAGCCGAGGAGGAGGAGTGGAGCAAACTAGTCAAGCTACGGAGAAAACACCGGATTTGATTCTTGTTCCCTATCTTTTTAATTTTGTTGTTGTTATAATGAACATGTCTATGAATATTTTTGATGTTGATATGTTTAATTTAATTAATATGGCTCAAATTTAATTCATGTTAGTTGATTGCATTTCGTCTACTTAATTTATTAAAATTGTGTTTGTGTTGTTATAGGTCTCGGTAAAACATTTGATTAAGTAAAACCATGACTAAGTTATTCTTGCATTATAATTGTAAGGTAACTAATGAATTAACTATTTAAATGGATTGGAGTTGTAATTAATTGACATGATACTTAATCAGTGCATGTTTAATCATCTAAGGTAGCTGAGGGTTAAATTAGCAACTGTATCTAACAATACATTAACCTCTCATAACTTGCAAGATTATTGTTATTAAACTATTTCAAGGTAGAAATACATTGTTACCTCACATAATCTATTATGTGCTTATGAGATTGAATTAATTGTTTGAATTGGCATAGAGATTTGTACAAGAGATTATTTTAATTTCATAAGTATGTATGTGCACTAACACATTTGCTTATTAAAATTTATTTAATCGATTGAATTGACATAGAGATAAAGTCAAGAGATAAATGAATTTTGGCAAGTAAGTATGTTCATAATTTAGCAAATTACCGAGTTACCGTAAATTTATTCGTAACAACATAAACATGAGTTTAACAATTCTAAGTTAAGAAATGTAATTAATCTAACACAATTATGTCATCTTGATTAAAATCATCTTTTGAAATCGTGCATTGGAACTCTTATTTTTATTTATTTTACTTCGTTAAAATCCTAGTTTTTAATCACCTCTTCAAATCAAAAAAATTTTCGTCACCAAAGTGATTTTAAAATTTCATTCATAAATAATTCTTTTCATAGTCCTTGTGGATACGATAACTCGACATTTTCTTGTCACTTTATTACTTGTTGCGATTGTGTACACTTGCACATTTTCGTCGTTCTAAGTTTTTGGCACCGTTTTTGGGGACTGTTTTAAAAAAAATTCATTTTTTTAATTTGTTAATTGTGCATTTTGGTTTATTTTTCTGTTTAATTTTAACTTAATTAATTTTCTGTGTTTATTTCAAGTGTTTATGAGTACTAACCCCATCATCAATTTACCTCCCGTAGACCCTGAGATTGAAAGAACTTTTCGATAGCGAAGAAGACAAGCAAGTCAAAGAAGGACCGAAGAGATGAACTTTGAAATCTAAATCAAGGAAACGGATCAAAACCTGCTCAAAATCCTATCCTTATTGCTGATGATAGGGATAGTGCTCTAAGACAGTATACCATGCCAGTGTTTCATGATATTAATTTAGGTATTAGGAGATTCAAAATCAAGGCACAACAGTTCGAGATGAAGCCAATCATGTTCTAGATGCTTTAGACTGTGGGCCAATTCAGTGGAATGCCTATCGAAGATCTTCACATGCACTTAAGACTATTCATGCAGGTGAGCGATTCTTTCGAGTTAGCCAGAGCACCCAAAGATGCACTTCAATTGAAGTTGTTCCCATATTCTTTAAGGGAAAGAGCTCGAGCCTGGTTAAACTCTTTGCCACCAAATTGAATTTCCACATGGTAAGAGTTAGTAGAAAGATTCCTCATGAAGTATTTTTTGCCTAGCAAGAATACTAAGTTGAGGAGGAGATCAGTGCTTTCCAACAAATGGATGATGAGTCCTTGTATGAGTCATGGGAAAGGTACAAATAATTATTATGGAAGTGTCGTCATCATGGAATCCCTCATTGCTTCCAACTTGAGACATTTTATAATGGTCTCAATAACTACACAAGGATGGTAGTGGATGCTTCTGCTAATGGTGCTCTCCTTTCTAAGTCTTATAATGAGGATTATGAAATCATTGAGAGGGTTGCCAGTAACAATTATCAATGGCCAACCAATCGAGCAGAGTCAGGAAGACAAGTCACTGGAATACATGAAGTAGACGCTCTATGATCGCTGCAAAATAGTCTAGTTTTAATATTTATAAAAGAGTGATCGAACCTGTAGACTAACTGTGACAACGATAGAGGCAAGTGCACCTATCAAACAGTAGTATAGCTCAGGTAAGAATATCTTATCGAACCCAAGGAACCTAAAAGTACTACTACTCACTTTCTTTCTATTATTTAGCCTAAAATATGGAGTGATTGGTTTATTAAACTAAAACAAATGAAATATTTAAACTAAATGCAAAGACAAAAGAAACAAAACTTTGGGAAAAGACGTTGAAGAAAACTCAATTGATAAAGATGATACCTTCGGGAAGAATCCACCTATGACTTCACTTATTATCTACCTTTTCAATTCATATGATTTCTTTACTTAGCTTGATCCGTGAGACTCCCTAACCTATATTAAACATTCTCTCGAAGCGAATAACGTCTAACCTTAGGTTAATTAGTGGAACTCTCGTTCTCTTATAATAACCCCCTAATGAAGCAGTAAATCGATCAATGGACTCTCATATTAGGTTTCACCCTAATCCGATAAAATCTCGTAACCCTATCTCTAGGCACCCGATCAACTCCGCTTAATTATGCTAGATCTACTCTTAGGCAGGGTCTATTCCTCCTCCACCTAAGCACATCAGATAAATTTAAGCAACATAATTAAGAACAAACTAAGTATATATCACATAAACCGAAAGAATTAAATAACAAAATCCATCATAGGTTTCATCCCCTTCAGGTATCTGGAGGGTTAGTTCATAACTAAACAACAAAACATCTCAAGAGAAAAGATAGAACAAAACATAGGAAATCCTTAAAAACCCCCTGAAGGAATTGAAGAGGAGATCCTCCGTCTTGAGTAGAATTCTGACTCTTCGAGATGGATCAATTGGCTATCTTCGAGTAATTCCCTAAACGAGAAAACTCTGTAAAACCTGACGCCCTTGAGTTGCTTCCTTCAATTGTTTATATAGACGTTTGGAATGCTTTACTTGGCTCCTAAGTACTCGTAATTCAAGTGAAATTCATCCTAAGTGTTTGAGTGGACTTAAGATTACGTTTCTTGGGCTCCAAGCATCCAATTCCGAGTGAAACTGCTCTTTCCCGCTGCAGGGGCACGACTAAGGCACGCCCGTGTAAGTCATGGTCCAGCCCGTGTCTCCATCCTGTCGATTTAGGCACGGCTATGACACGCCCATGTAATATATGGGTAGAGGCCGTGCTTCGGGTCTGCCAATTGGGGCACAGTCGTGTACATTGAGGTCAGGCTGTGTTGGGCTTTTTATCGACGAGGCATGGTCGTGTAAATCAGGGTCTGACCGTGTGCAATCTAAATATTGGGGCACGGCCGTGTGGCATGAAGTCCAGGCCGTGCCGACTTCTTGGGTTGGCCCAATTTGGTCCGTATTAAGCCCGTTTTACATTCTTTTTATCCTTAGGTGTTCTCCTGAGTATAAGACATGAAAAGAAAGGATTAAGATCATCTTTTTACATAAATTTAGGGCTAAATCATCCAAAATCATACTAAATATGGGGTTAAAAAGTGTTACTTTTACGGTTTATCAAATACCTCTACACTTAAGCTTTTGCTTGTCCTCAAGTAAAATTCTCAATTTACAATTAAAACAAACTTTCCAAAATTCATAATTCCCATTGACAATGGCTCATCATAATTCATAGATAATTTATACATGGATGATTTAACTCGAAGTTCCCTAAAGATTCAATTACGATAAGTCATTCCTTTATAGCCTGAAACCGTAGGTGTCTCCCCTTATCTAAGTAATTACCTTTGATTCAAAACCGACAAGGACCGACATCGTCACTAAAGATTCACTCAAATCACTCAAAAGTGTTTAAGGTTCAAGAATAAGCTCTCAAAGTCGAACTTGAAAAGTTAATCCCATAAGCTTGCCTGAAAATCAAATCTCCACCACTGTATATGAGATGATAAATAGATCAAAAGTTCTTTATTAGGGTTGTAACAGGGCTAGGGTTAAAGGTGTGGATAAAGGCTGAATTAGAAGGTTAGAATCGAGATTGAATTAGCCAATTACCTAACTAGAAACAATGAACTAATATAAGTACTTACATTAATTAAAAGCTAATAAGAATAATATAATACTTCAATACGAGCTCTTCTTCAATCAATTGGAATTTAGATGTAACATCCTAGATTAGGGGTTATGCGTTCGTGCATAATTCATGAGGTAATGGGATCAATAGGTGTGTTAGATGTGTTCTGAAGAGTTTCAAGAACCCTAAGATGAAAGGAAATGAAAGGAAATGTAAGGAAATAAAAGGAAATGAAAGGAGATGTAAGGAGATGTAAGGAAATGTAAGGAAATATAAGGAAATATAAGGAAAATAAGGAAATGTAAGGAAATGTAAGGAAATGTAAGGAAATGTAGGGAAATGTAAGGAAATGAAAGGAAATGAATGGAAATGTAAGGAAATGTGTGGAAATGTATGGAAATGTAAGGAAATGTATGGAAACTAAGCTAAAAGAGGAAAGTAAACATTTTGGAAACTAAGCCAAAAGAGGAAAGTAAACATTTTGGAAACTACGCTAAAAGAGGAAACTAAACATTTTGGAAACCTAGGAAATGTCAAATTACAGAGTGACATGAAAATTTTTGGAAACTTAAAATGACCCAAAATGTCAATTTTAAAGTTCAAAGGGGAACATAGGGCAGGGGACCCTAAAATATAAAGTATGTGAAATTTGACCCATTAACGAACATGGAAAAGTGGCCTGAAGATGCCACTTAAGGCCTCAGGAAATGGCCCACATGCAAGGGTGTTGGGCTTGAGTTCGAGTCACATAAGAAGCAAATAAAATAAGTTTTATTTTTCTTCTAGAAGCCCAAAAGGTGGATGGCACAAGGCTTGCAAAAAAGGAGTTTCACTCTCTTTAAAATTCGACTAAATAGGTGGATAAATGAAGAATTATTCTTTAACTAGGAAAATAAGGAAGAGTGGTGGCCAAGTTAAGGATTCTTGGCCTAGTAATTTCGGCTATAAAAGGATGAGACTAGGGCCATTCATTATTCATTCTCCTCTCTCTTTTCCTCTCCGAATATTCTTCTTGAGCCTCCATTCTTTTCTTCTTTTCTTTTAGCCTCCTAGCCGATTTCTTCTAAGCCTATTATTCCTCTCTTCTTTCATCTTTGAAACCGAATACATAAGGGAATCATAGTCGATTGTTCATCAAGTCTCTAAGCCGAATCTCTGAAGGTTGAAGTGAAGGTGCAATCGATTTCTTCAAATAAGGGTAAGATCCAAGTTTGGTTTTCATTCTTTTATATTTTAGACTTATCGAAATCTAGGGCTAATCCCATTAATGTTCATGGTTGCCGAAACTTTGAAGAGATCTTTCGGGATTTACTAAGTGTAGGCTACAAGGAAGGAGAAGTTCTTTTCCCGAAGGTACACCATAGGCCGCGTGTTCCCTAGTTATTCGGTGAGTTTTGGGATTTAAAATCCACAAGGTAAGTGTCTATAGCTTTCGGTTAAGGCCTATTTTGATAACTAGATCTAATTCTTGTTTGTTTAAAAAGCTGAAACTAACCCCTGATGAGATTTAGTGCTTGGCCGAATACAAGGAGGAGCATAGCATAGATTTTGGGATTTGATTAAGTATTGAAATCGGCAACAAGGTAAGTTTTAAGAATACTAAT
Organism: Gossypium rotundifolium; assembly: GCA_025506655.1. NCBI lineage: Eukaryota > Viridiplantae > Streptophyta > Magnoliopsida > Malvales > Malvaceae > Gossypium > Gossypium rotundifolium. The sequence goes on from CP106726.1 coordinate 56,523,160, forward strand.
CCTACTAGGATTTGGATTTATGGTCAAATGGTTTTTTTTATTATAGTAAGTGATTAATCAAATGTAGGAATTGAGATCTAAAGCAATAGATCGGGTTTTTGGGATTTCAAGGAATTGATAAGCAAATCAGGTGTGTACCCTACACTAAATCTTGATAGATTTACGGCTTTAATTCATTATATGTATTAATATGAAAGTGTAAGAATATTGCTAAGGTTCCGTGTGTACCCCACACTAATATTAATAGATTTATGGCTTAAATATGATATATATGTTAATATGAAAGTGTAAGAATGTGGCTAAAATACCATATTATGGTACAAAGTACTCAGGTACGTTTTCCTACTCCTACTAGGATTTCAAAATATGTTATATTTAACATGTGAAAAGTGACATGAATGTGAATTTAAATATGATATGCATGATATGTATAATTTGGGGCATTCGGGTTATTTGAGAAAGGGGAAGTGAATGTGATGACTTGGTCTCACTAAGTGAAACGTGATGACTTTGGTCTCACTAAGTGAATGTGATGACTTCGGTCTCACTAAGTGAAACGTGATGACTTCGGTCTCACTAAGTGAAACGTGATGACTTGGTCTCACTAAGTGAATGTGGTGACTTCGGTCACATTAAGTGAATGTGGTAACCGGTTACATTATTCGAAATTGGTGGCTATGCCACAATATTATAAGTGGGCGATGAGCACGTCATCGCAATGACGCCTTCGATGGTGTGTAGTGGATGGAGGGTTGACTTAGTAGTCCCCACGTTGTGCGTGGATGAATGCGGTGGTGTGTAGCGGATGGCTATATAGGTTTGGGTTCGGGTTTGCATCATTATCTTGAATTTTTATATGAATATGATATGTATGGTGTGCCTATTTCTATTATGTTTTGGTGTTGGTTACACATTGTGTCTATCGACTCACCCGTTGTGGGAACATGTTTCGTGATGAGCAATAATGGAGCGGACTGCAGAACTTGTGGTGGCCATGTTCAACTTGAAGTTTAATTTTATTTGAATCTTTATTTTATTTTAAGTCTTGTATAATTTTATTTTAGGTTTCATTTTATGTAATAAGGCCATCGTGACATTTTATTTCGCTTTAATTACTATGTTATGAATTTAGGGCTTTACAAAGAATAAGCCCATTTAATTTAAAATAAGTTTAAATATTTTGTCACCTGAAACAATTGGGTTTTTGTTATAAGATAAATTTGTTTTCAACTCGAGCCCAACCCACAACAAACTATCTTCCAAAACTCATAGTTTTCAAAACATTCGAATGAATTTGAACCAGGTTACTTTGAGGAACATACCAGATCCGGTCCATTCTCGTGGGCCGGGTATGGGGTGTTTTAGTTTGGTATCAGAGCCCAGTTTTAAACTCTTGGCATGTGGCCTAAGGCCCAAAATGTTTTCAAAACAAGCCCAAATGAGTTTTATGAAAATATTTCTGAAAGTAGACAGGTTTGATGGCATGGCACCCAAGTCTCCAACCCGCAGTCCACCGGGTAAGTACCTCTATCTATCTGTGTGATTATGTGAATTATAGAAGGGTAGAAATGGAATGGAATGTAGAATAGAGATTAAGTACTTGAATCCTAGGACTAGTGTACCCCAACAATTACATAAGACTTTAATACACAATTAAACAAACTTGTGTCTAAGTCGTCGCGTTAGGGTGTGGCAAACATGGTGCGCATGTCTAGGATTGGTTTCAGTGGGAGCTTGGTATTTAAGCAGTCCATGTGACTCACCTCCTCTCCACTCGAATCCTACCTAGTGCGTAGCCTCGGTTCATCCTAACCAAGAGGACTTAATCACTGCTAAACCTCTAACTAAAACCCGAAAGGGACTAGCAGTATTTTTTGGAAACCATAGTTTTAAAAAGTCAACAAACTACCCTTTTGAAATTATGAAAATTATTATTTTGGAAAAACTTTCTAAGAATTTTAATTTGCAAATTACCTAAGTACCCCTAGTGGTAAAATTACTAAAATGCCATTAGTTTCAAAATATCCATATTACCCTTGATTTCAATAAAATTTCTCCACTTTGCAAAAGTATCCATGAGACCCTAAATTGTGAAAATTCAAGACACCCTAATTTAGAAAATTTACGAAATTACCCTAACTCAGAAATTACCAAAATACCCCAAGTTACAAAATTACGAACGACCACGATTGTCAAAATTTTTGCAACAGCACCAATTTGGAAAACAAATTCTCAAAAACAACCCTCAAGTTTTGTAAATTCCAAAATATCCTTGATTTATTAAGACTTATAAATTTACCTGGTTTATTACTGAAATACCCCTATAATTTCAAAATTTCTGAAATACCCCCGGGATTTCAAAAATTTCCAAAATACCCTTATTGACAAAATCACCAAGGAACCTTATTTTGACAAATTATGAAAATACCCCTATAGGGCAAATTACGAAAATACCCCTGGGTAATGGAAAAACAACAACAATGCGAACTACAACATTTCTCTGAATGAACGAAAGTTCATAATTGATTGATGGATGTATGAATGTAAAGACTGTGTGCATGTATGAATACGAAAGAACCACTTCTGAAAATTCTTTCCATAAAACTTCTTCGCGGTTAATTAGTGAAACAAAATTTTTTTTAACATAAAACTTCTTAATCAGATTAAATCGCGATGTTAAAAATGAGTTCTAAGGGACGTTAACTTAGAGATTGTGCCTAGAAAGTATGATGGTTCTATTAAGATCAGAGTGCGCAGCATAAGCGTAGCGCGGCGAGTTAAGATGTACGATTTTTCGTTAGTAAGTAATTTCGAGGACGAAATTATTTTAAGGGGGGTAGAACTGTAACATCCTAGATTAGGGTTTATGCGTTCATACGTAATTCATGAGGTAATGGGATCAGTGGGTGTGTTCGATGTGTTCTGAAGAGTTTTAAGAACCCTAAGATGAAAGGAAATGAAAGGAAATGAAAGGAAATGAAAGGAGATGTAAGGAAATGTAAGGAAATGTAAGGAAATATAAGGAAATGTAAGGAAATGTAAGGAAATGTAAGGAAATGTAAGGAAATGTAAGGAAATGAAATGAAATGAATGGAAATGTAAGGAAATGTGTAGAAATGTATAGAAATGTAAGGAAATGTATGGAAACTAAGCTAAAAGAGGAAAGTAAACATTTTGGAAACTAAGCCAAAAGAGGAAAGTAAACATTTTGGAAACTACGCTAAAAGAGGAATCTAAACATTTTGGAAACCTAGGAAATGTCAAATTACTGAGTCACATGAAAATTTTTGGAAACTTAAAATGACCCCGAAATGTCTAATTTTAAAGTTCAAAGGGAACTTAGGGCAGTGACCCTAAAATATAAAGTATGTAAAATTTGACCCATTAACGGACTTGGAAAAGTGGCTCAAGATGCCACTTAAGGCCTTAGAAATGGCCCACATGCAAGGGTGTTGGGCTTGAGTTCGAGTCACATAAGAAGCAAATAAAATAAGTTTTATTTTGCTTCTAGAAGCCCAAGAGGTGGACGGCACAAGGCTTGCAAAAGAGGAGTTTCACTCTCTTTAAAATTCGACTAAATAGGTGGATAAATGAAGAATTATTCTTTAATTAGGAAAATAAGGAAGAGTGGTGGCCAAGTTAAGGATTCTTGGCCTAGTAATTTCGGCTATAAAAGGATGAGACTAGGGCCATTCATTATTCATTCTCCCTCTCTCTTTTCCTCTGCCAAATATTCTTCTTGAGCCTCCATTCTTTTCTTCTTTTCTTTTAGCCTCCTAGCCGATTTCTTCTAAGCCTATTATTCCTCTCTTCTTTTATCTTTGAAACCGAATACATAAGGGAATCATAGCCAATTGTTCATCAAGTCTCTAAGCCGAATCTCTGAAGGTTGAAGTAAAGGTGCAATCGATTTCTTCAAATAAGGGTAAGATCACAGTTTGGTTTTCATTCTTTTATATTTTAGACTTATCGAAATCTAGGGCTAATCCCATTAATGTTCATGGTTGCGAAACTTTGAAGAGATCTTTGGGATTTACTAAGTGTAGGCTACAAGGAAGGAGAAGTTCTTTCCTGAAGGTACACCATAGGCGCGTGTTCCCTAGTTATTCGGTGAGTTTTGGATTTAAAATCCACAAGGTAAGTGTCATAGCTTTCTGCTAAGGCCTATTTTGATAATTAGATCTAATTCTTGTTTGTTTAAAAAGTCAAACTAACCCCGATGAGATTTAGTGCTTGGCGAATACAAGGAGGAGCATAGCATAGATTTTGGATTTGATTAAGTATTGAAATCCACAACAAGGTAAGTTTTAAGAATACTAATCCTACTAGGATTTGGATTTATGGTCAAATGGTTTTTTTTATTAAAGTAGTAAGTGATTAATCAAATGTAGGAATTGAGATCTAAAGCAATAGATCGGGTTTTCAGGATTTCAAGGAATTGATAAGCAAATCAGGTGTGTACCCTACACTAAATCTTGATAGATTTAGGCTTTAATTCATTATATGTATTAATATGAAAGTGTAAGAATATGGCTAAGGTACCGTGTGTACCCCACACTAATATTAATAGATTTATGGCTTAAATATGATATATATGTTAATATGAAAGTGTAAGAATGTGGCTAAAGTACCATATTATGGTACAAAGTACTCAGGTACGTTTTCCTACTCCTACTAGGATTTCGAAATATGTTATATTTAACATGTGAAAAGTGACATGAATGTGAATTTAAATATGATATGCATGATATGTATAATTTGGGGCATTCGGGTTATTTGAGAAAGGGGAAGTGAATGTGATGACTTCGGTCTCACTAAGTGAAACGTGATGACTTTGGTCTCACTAAGTGAATGTGATGACTTCGGTCTCACTAAGTGAAACGTGATGACTTCGGTCTCACTAAGTGAAACGTGATGACTTCGATCTCACTAAGTGAATGTGGTGACTTCGGTCACATTAAGTGAATGTGGTAACTTCGGTTACATTATCTGAAAGTGGTGGCTATGCCACAATATTATAAGTGGGCGATGAGCACGTCATTGCAATGACGCCTTCGATGGTGTGTAGCGGATGGAGGTTGACTTAGTAGTCCCTACGGTGTGTAGGATGGCACGGTGGTGTGTAGCGGATGGCTATATAGGTTTGGGTTCGGGTTTGCATCATTATCTTGAATTTTATATGAATATGATATGTATGGTGTGCCTATTTCTATTATGTTTTGGTGTTGGTTACACATTGAGTCTATCGACTCACCCTGCTGGGAACATGTTTCAGGTGATGAGCAATAATGGACCGGGACGGCAGAACTTGTGGTGGCCATGTTCAGCTTGAAGTTTAATTTTATTTGAATCTTTATTTTATTTTAAGTACTGTACAATTTTATTTTGGGTTTCATTTTATGTAATAAGGCCATCGTGACATTTTATTTCTGCTTTAATTACTATGTTATGAATTTAGGGCTTTACAAAGAATAAGCCCATTTAATTTAAAATAAGTTTAAATATTTTGTCACCTAAAACAAATGGGTTTTTGTTATAAGATAAGTTTGTTTTCAACTCGAGCCCAACCCACAACAAACTATCTTCCAAAACTCATAGTTTTCAAAACATTTGAATGAATTTGAACCGGGTTACTTCGAGGAACATACCAGATCCAGTCCATTCTCGTGGGCCGGGTTTGGGGTGTTTCATTAGATACATGAGCTCTAAACTTCGATTGAATTTTTTTAAGAACAAACTAAAATATTACATAATAAATGATAAATGTAACTACTTAGCTTAATATAATTCGGAATTTAATCAATTCAAACCTCGATTAAAGGGTATTCAAAAGAATGGTGATAACAAATATAAAGGGATTTTGGGTTGATATTAGTGGGTGAGTCAATAAAAAGGTTATTAAGATTCAACAGGGTTCACTAGGGGTTAATTTGTGAAGGTAGGCTTTTTAGTGGAGTGAATGGGTTAAACCTAGGTGCCTTTATCATCTCAGTGTATCAAATCATTAATTTAATCTCGACATGTATAAACGAGGCAAGTTCTAGAATAACAGTTCAAAGTTGACACACTCATAATCAATTAAAGTGAGCATAAAAAAAGGGTATATGCTCTATAAGGCTCAAAATATCACAAAAAATTATGGGTGTTTTGACATCAATCCTTATAAATTTTGAAGTTCAAGGTGATACTCAAATTAGGTTCAACAACCTGTTAAATTTTTTTTTTAGAAAGTAGACTTATCATGCTCGATTCTCTAGTATCCTTCAAATTTAATCATCAATGCATAATTAACTAATATTTAATTATAGGCATATCAATAAAGATCATAAATCATTAGAAATTTCATCCTAATTAATAATATGAGAAAAATACTTAAGATTAAGACTAATTTCAGGGTTTTGAGAATTATGCAAAAAGTTAGGCACTATTACCCCCACACTTAAGATGTACATTGCCCTCAATGTTCAAAGATAGATAATGAAATTTATATGCCAAATCAAAAAGATAAGTGGGGAAAATAATACTCCCTGAAATTTGGATGATCCCTGGCTTCTTTGGTGGCGGTGATGGTGTTTTCTATGGGCCTGGTGGAGTGGCTACCAAGAAGCAATTTGCTAGATGAAGAAATTGGGTAGCCTGTGAAGATATAGCCAAGAGATCTAGAGAAATAATAATGATATACTAATAATAAATTTAAAGATTAAGAAAATAAAAAGAAGGAGACTAAGAAGAGAACTGAAATTGAAAGAAAAGACTAATGGACTAAGGAGTCCTTATTGTTGGATGGTTTGCAAAGTGGGTGTGACTTCGAAGGCTGTGTTGTGTGATTCACTAGAAACCTTTAGAACTTAAAACCAAGAAACTAATATGAAATAAATTACATTAAGCATCAAAGAAGTATAGATAAGGAAAATAAAGGAGACGAGAAAAGAAAAATAGAATCGAAAAGGTTTTCGAGGCCCTTGGCGTGTCAATTAAGTGAAGCTGCCGGCATGAACTCATGTTGAGGTTTCCTTTGAGGATACGATGCTTAAGTTTCTTCGGCATGGTCTTTGTGTTGCTCAAGTGTCTTGGATCTTTTCTATGATTAGGAAGAAAAATTTGAAAGAAAGAGGAAGAAGGAATAAGAAAGAAGATGGGGGAAAAGAGGACAGGCTGTGGGGGTTAAAATAGGTTTCAAATCTGGCATGTTCCTACGCCCGTGTACCGAGGGTATGTTGGTTCGTACGACTGCCTAGCACGGCCGTGGCTAATGGTGTGTTGCTTCTTACATGCCCGTTTCTTAGTCAGCCACGCCCGTTTCGAGAAAGTCTGTAACACCCTTAACCCCTGTCGATCGTCGGATTGGGTTGTAAAGTATTACCGAACAAAACACAAGTAGCCATAGATAATTACTGCTCACATAGTCTCATCCGAAAGCAAATTAAACAACACGAATATGCTTAGATAATAACATACAAAAATTTAATCCCTTTAATGAAATTCACAAATAACTCATCAATATAATTAACAATGAATACTGTCCACTTGATCTTTTAAACCACATTAGCCGAATATACATATGCTTGTAATGGCTTTCCTTAAAAATAAATAGAAATCGCTAAATATAACATACATATGTATAGTTGCATGGTATCTTGTTCAATCATATTCAAATAAACTAAATAAACTCATCTTAGCAAAGTATGTCTCAATTTATTTATAAGAACATAACCGAATATGCAATTTCGTTATAATACTATCTTCTCAATTCATGTTTCATTTAATCACTTCACAGTAAATCCTCATCAATCACTAATCCAAACACATTCGAATATGGTACTAATCATTTCCCAACTTCAACCTTATTGTTTCAATTTACATAAATATAACGAACTACTACATAATGAACTTCCCTTTCATGATTTATCAGAACATGCATAATAGAACCACACTTGTCAACCACCTCAACATTTCAGTCAAGTCATATTAATATCCAACACACACGTGATATACAATAAGATATATTTCTAAGGTGAGCTAAATACTTGATCCTATGCCTGACATGTTTAACATAAATCAATCATACTACTATCATACGCACAATCTAATTATGAAATACACTACCATGGTGCTTAAATGCCATGGCCGAAAGCAATAATGACCAAAATACCATAATTCAACCATTAAATTAAAAGAATCATTAAAACACAAGCAACATCTCATTGTACACCTAAGTCACATATGCATATTAGTATACCTGAACTTCATATCATATTATTTTAACTATCCATTACAACTAATTATAACATACTTGCCATATCCATCATATACACATATCAACCCATACAACACATTATTTATGAAATATATCAATCATATACTACATATAATTAAGTCATAATCAAATTGATATAACCAAAGACATTAAACACTCAATCACGAACTCATAAAGCCAAGTCTAATTCTAATGATTCAAGTTAAGCCATTTTCTCATGGCTAATATGTACAAGAACAAATTCATAGCTCAAAACTTAGTCTAGCATACATGCCTTTAGTTTAAAATCCAAACTCAAAAGTACCAGAATAGGTTGATAGTGTGGATAACTTTGATGATGATCCCCTGAGCTCTTAGCTTGATCAAAATCTATAAAACAGAGCGATGAACACACAGAGTAAGCTAATTAGCTTAGTAAGTCTTAAGAAATCATAATAAACCAATTGGACATTCTAACATATTAAAACAATCAAGTAATAACATTGAATAAAATAGCTTAACTCGAAAGTCCTTCAAAACCGAATGCTTTTACCTCACTTAGCATAACACTAATCATTTCCTTACCATTGGTATACAACTTACCAACTCAGCCTCAAATTCAAGATATAAAACATCCTTTCTTTATAATATAATCATAGTACACATACATGAAACTCAATAAGTTCACATAAATATTCGAACAAGTAAAGGGTTGTGTACATTCGAATTACCTTTTTAATTACATAAACACATGTTCATTTAAACTCTCATATATCCAAGCATCTAATATCAACATTTCAAAGCTTAGTACTTAAATGATCTACTAATGTCGAATGCTAAAGCTCATTTAGCTTAACCATCATCACTATTTTACTTTTAGACTTCAATTTATAATCTCATCATATAGTTCACATATAGATTAAATTCTCTTTTCAACTACTCATATTTTCGATACACATAATTCAATAGGATCACATATAAATGTATATACAATAAGTATATACTTTACACTTAGTAATTTCACATAATAGAAAATATATTAACACATATATATCCATTTGACATTTCATACATTCGTATACATGGCATCAAAGTAATCCCAATATATCACGTAAACATAAGCATAAGGCTGAATATACAGGATCAATTAGTATCATTCATATCAAAATACTTATATGAATACCTTTAACCACTTTATGCTTTCATATAACCAATTTCCTTATGGCTTAGTTTACACACAAATTGCATCTACCAATTGTATATCACATCTCATTCACCAATTCATTTACTTATTATCATCACATATATATTTGTATAATACATGAATATGAATAGCACATACCTTGTAATCGAATTAACAAATTCATTTTCAAATGCTTAGGCTCATTTGATTGATTTCATGGCTTTCCTAATACATAATCTAAGCTTGGAATTTCAACTCACCAGTATAAAACCTGCTAGGCATTTGCCTGAATCTCACATACTGGCACTAGACCTGCTAGACTCAAGGTCCGAAGTTTGAACGTCTGCATTTAGCCTGCTAGGAAATAAGCCTGATATAATTCACCAGAACGAGGAATGCTAGGCATTAAGCATGCTAGGCATTAAGCGCTAGGCATAAAGATAAAGATCACCGGCATAAGGCCTACTAGGCTCGAAGCCTGAATATCAACATCATTAACCACTCTGTGCACAGTTATTATTACACAATCACATATAACACACACACACACACATATATATATATTTCATAACACTATCACATATCACACTTGGATAAACTTAATCACTTTACCTCAAATAAAAATTCAATTCATGGCTATGCTACTAACATTCGGCCGTTCCACATTTATGCTCCCAAAATTTCCAAATTTCAACATTTATTATATTACATAAATGATTTCCGACATATAATCGCTTAAAGACTTACCTTGGATATCGTCGGACGTTGATAATAGGCTATTCATTAACTTTCGCCTTTCCCCGATCCAAGTCTGTTTTTCTTTGTTCTTGATCTAAATATAATAAAAATAATCTCATTCAAGCACATTTCATCTCAATTTAGTCCAAAAACACTTAAATAGGAAAACTACCATTTTACCCCTGACATTTACAATTTTTACACTTTAGTCCCTATTGCACAAAACACAAACTACACATAATTTGGAACTACTCCTTTAGGGCCGAATCTTCACCATGCTCCTAAAAGTCCCTATATTTCATTCATTTTGCATTTTAACCATTCAAAAATTTATTTTTTCAATTTAGCCCTACTTAGCCAAATTCATTAAAAATTCAAGAACAAAGTATGTTTATCAATTATATATCTATCATTTAAAACCATAAAACATCAAGAAAATCCATTGCATCCATGGCATTTTACACATACATCATCAATTCATGAAATTAAGACATGGGTTTTAAAGCTCTAGAAGCAACGATTACAAAAACGTAAAAATTATCAAAAATAGATCAAAAACTAACCTTAAATCATCAAATTTATCCTTGGCCGAATGTAAAGCTTTGTTCATCTTTTCTTTCTGAATTTCGGCTAAGTAAAATAAAGATGTTACCATGCATTTTGTGTTTTATTTTTTAACATATATATTTATTACTAATTTACCTTATTAACCTTATATAATAAATTTTATAACATATAACTTAAGGTCATTTTACACCGTTGCCGCCCACTATCTTGTAAAATGGGACAATTTCCCTTTTAGGACCTCATAGTAAAAAGCCACTATCATATTAGCACCTTTCACTATAGTTTGTAACTTTTACACTTTATGCGATTAAGTCCTTTTGTCTAATTAAGCACACAAATAATCAAATTTTTATACGAAACTTTCCCACATAATAACTCACATATAATAAACACCTAAAATAATAGTTAAAAATTTTCTGGACTAGGATTTGTGGTCCCAAAACCATCGTTCCGATTAGGGTCAAATTGGGTCTGTTACAACTCTCTCTCCTTAGGGATTTTCGTCCTCAAAAACTTTTCGCTGAACAATTTCAGATATCGTTTTCTTCTTGAATCTTCAAGCTGCCATTCCTTATTTCTCAACTCCTTTACTTGACGACTAAGACACAGATCGGCTTTTATTCATATGTCATATTATATCAGATTTCAATTTCAGATGGGGCTATCACATGTGACGAGTCGGATCGATATCTACGAAACATTGAAACATGAAATACTTTATCGTCGATCTCCAATTCTATATTTTTTTTCAAGTCTGCATAGGACTACTGAAGATAAGATGCTACTTTCAAACAAGCTCGGATCAATTTCACTTCCTGTTCTGTATCCTTTATCAAATCAACCCGTGTAATCTCACAATCTCAGTAATATAAAACTTTGCCAATCTCTCAAATGAGAAATCAGACCTAACCAGAATAAAACTGGCAGATTTAGTTAATCGGTCAATTATGATCCATATCACATCTTTATTTATCGGAGTCAAGGTTAATAAGAAACGAAGTCCATTGTTACTCTATTTCATTTCCACTCAGAAACCAAGATCGGATGTAGCAATCCATACGGAGCTTGATGTTTAGTTTTCACTTGTTGACAATTAAACATTTCAAACAAAAGTCAGAAATGTCTTGTTTTATACCAGACCATTAGTAATCATGGTACATTTTAGTACTTCCTCGATGAATAGATAAACCTCTATTATGTGTTTCTTTCAAAATCAATTGAATCAATCCTGGATTCTCTCGGAACACAGATAATATCCCGATATTTCAAACAATCATCCACAATTAAAAATTCTCAAATTTCATTTCCCACTGGGCTCATTTCGCTAGCAATTTATTATCAGACTTCTGAGCTTCATATATCTGTTGTAAAAACATCGGTTCTGCTCTCAATTCCTCTATTATAAAACTATCATCAGACAAATCTAACTGAATATTCAAAGCCTGTAATGCAACAATGACTTTCTACTCATCCAAATTAGCCACAACGTTTGTTTTACCCGGATGATAATCTAACACTAGCCCATAATCTTTCAATATCTCAAACCATCTTCTCTGATGTAGGTTCAAATCTTTTTGAGTCATCAAATATTTTAAACTTTTGTGATCTGAATAGACATGACATTTCTCTCCGAACAAGTAATGACGCCAAATCTTCATCGCGAATATAATAGCTGCTAGCTCCAAATCATGTGTCGGGTAATTTCTTTCATGTAGCTTCAATTGTCTCAAAGTGTAGGCTACGACTTTGCCTTCTTGCATCAAAAAACAACCCACAAAGAAGCATCACTAAAAACAACTAATTCATTACCCGATTCAGGCTGAACTAACACTGGAGTTTCAGTCAAAAGGGCTTTCAACTGATCGAAACTTTTCTGACACTTTTTCGACCATTCAAATCTGACATCTTTCTAAAGCAGTCTAGTCAACAGAGTAACTACTAGTGAAAAACCTTTTATCATCCTATAGTAATAACCAGCTAAGCCCAGAAAACTACGAACTATAGACACATTTTTCGGAGGTTTCCAACTCAAAATAGCAGAAATCTTAATCGGATCTACTCAGATTCCAAAGGCTGGCACAATATGTCTCAGAAAATTAACTTCATACAATCAAAATTCTCATTTGCTGAATTTCACATATAATTGTTTTTCTCTCAAAGTTTGCAACAAAATTCTCAAAGGTTTAGTATGCTATTTTTCATCGTGTGAATAAATCAAAATGTCATATACAATCACCATAGCAATCAATAACAAATTTGGCTTCATGAATTAGGGGCAAACCTGGTAACTCTTCAGGAAACACATTAGAAAACTCATAAACAATAGGCACTGGTTTAATTTTCTTCTTAGATACTTTCGAATCAATCACGTAAGCAAAATATGCCTGTAACCCTAACTCTGAGTTTTCAAAACAGATATTACAACAGGCAATCCACTCAAATAATCAGACTCTATCTGTATTTTCTTATCTTTCGGACATCTCAGATTTATAGTCTTTCTTTTATAATTCACAACAGTATCAGGCATAAACAACCAATCCCTTCCCAAAATAATATCAAATTCATCAAACAGTAAAAGTATCAACTCAACGGAAAACAAATATCTCGAAACATTAACGGACAGTTCTTGCATACTTTATCAACCAGAACACTTTTACCAAGGAATTTATTACTTTTATAGCAAATTTAGAAGATTCTACAGTCAAAGTCATGTTGAATACTAAATTCATGCATACATATGAATGAGTAGAGCCAGGGTCTATCGAAACAATCACAAAAATATCATAAAGAGTAAATGTACCGATTATGACATCAAGTGATGAGGTATCCTCTAGAGCTCGAATAGCCTACGCTCTGACTGGCACTCTAGCTTCAGATATGACAATATTGTCTCCTAACAAAGATATGGCACACTTTAAACATTCATCCAGGGTGCAAGATAGCTCGTCGAACACGCAGATAGTATTATCAAACCACAACTCAGCCCGCTTAGCATCATTATCATCATCATTAGTTTTAAACTCTTCGGCCCCATGTTTTCCTGATTTTATCAATAGGAGGCCTACTAAATCTCATCGGGTCTATCATTAGAAGTACCGTAGGTATCGGAGATGAATTATTTGGGGGTGGAGGTTATTGCACAGTCGGGTTAGTCTAGATATTGAGTAAAACATTTGTTAATCATCTAGTAGAAGGCTTGCTTAGCCTCCCCCTCATGGCTACTTGAAATAGGTCGAGAGTTTACCGGCGGTGACCCATGTACGGGATCAGGCACTACGCTCTCAATATCATCAGCTATGGCTCTATTGGGATCCATTTACAATATAAAATCACAATTCAAATGTCAGAAGTTACCACACTATCACATTATAATTTAAGGCATGTATAGCTAGACTCACACGTGATACGGTAGTCCTAGAATCGACTAAACCATAAGCTCTGAAACTAATCAAATGTAACACCCTTACCACTGTCCGTCGTCGGATTGGGTTGTAAGACATTACTGAACAAAACACAAGTAGCCATAGACAATTACTGCTCACATAGTCTCATCCGAAAGCAAATTAAACAACACGAATATGCTTAGATAATAACATACAAAAATTTAATCCCTTTAATGAAATTCACAAATAACTCATCAATATAATTAACAATGAATACTGTCCACTTGATCTTTGACACCACATTAGCCGAATATACACATGCTTGTAATGGCTTTTCTTAAAAATAAATAGAAATCGCTAAATATAACATACATATGTATAGTTGCATGGTATCTTGTTCAATCATATTCAAATATACTAAATAAACTCATCTTACCAAAGTACGTCTCAATTTATTTATAAGAACATAACCGAATATGCAATTTTGTTATAATACTATCTTCTCAGTTCATGTTTCATTTAATCACTTTACAATAAATCCTCATCAATCATTAATCCAAACACATTCGAATATGGTACTAATCATTTCCCAACTTCAACCCTATTGTTTCAAATTAATTAAACATAACCAACTACTACATAATGAACTTCCCATTCATGATTTATCAGAACATGCATAATAGAACCACACTTGTCAACCAACTCAACATTTCAGTCAAGTCATATTAATATCCAACACACACGTGATATATAATAAGATATATTTCTAAGGTGAGCTAAATACTTGATCCTATGCCTGACATGTTTAACATAAATCAATCATACTACTGTCATACGCACAATCTAATTATGAAATACACTACCATGGTACTTAAATGCCATAGCCGAAAGCAATAATAACCAAAATACCATAATTTAGCCATTAAATTAAAAGAATCATTAAAGCGCAAACAACATCTTATTGTACACCTAAGTCGCATATACATATTAGTATACCTGAACTTCATATCAAATTCTTTTAACTATCCATTACAACTAATTGGAACATACTTTCCATATCCATCATATACATATATCAACTCATACACCACATTATTTACGAAATATAGCAATCATATACTACATATAATTAAGTCATAATCAAATTGATATAACCAAACACATTAAACACTCAATCACGAACTCATAAAGCCAAGTCTAATTCTAATGATTCAAGTTAAGCCATTTTCGCATGGCTAATATGTACAAGAACAAATTCATAGCTCAAAACTTAGTCTAGCATACATGCCTTTAGTTTAAAATCCAAACTCAAAAGTACCGGAATAGGTTGATAGTGTGGATAACTTTGATGACGATCCCCTGAGCTCTTAGCTTGATCAAAATCTATAAAACGGAATGATGAACACACGGAGTAAGCTAATTTAGCTTAGTAAGTCTTAAGCAATCATAATATACCAATTGGACATTCTAACATATTAAAACAAACAAGTAATGACATTGAATAAAATAGCTTAACTCGAAAGTCCTTCAAAACTGAATGCTTTTACCTCACTTAACATAACACTTATCATTTCCTTACCATTGGTATACAACTTTCCAACTCAGCCTCAAATTCAAGATATAAAACATTCTTTCTTTATAATATAATCATAGTACACATACATGAAACTCAATAAGTTCACATAAATATTCGAACAAGTAAAGGGCCGTGCACATCCGAATTACCTCTTTAATTACATAAACACATGTTCATTTAAACTCTCATATATCCAAGCATCTAATATCAATATTTCAAAGCTTAGTACTTAAATGATCTACTAATGTCGAATGCTAAAGCTCATTTAGCTTAACCATCATCACTATTTTACCTTTAGACTTTAATTTATAATCTCATCATATAGTTCACATATAGATTAAATTCTCTTTTCAACTACTCATATTTTTGATACACATAATCCAATCGGATCACATATATATGTATATACAATAAGTATATACTTTACACTTAGTAATTTCACATAAAAGGAAATATATTCACATATATATATCCATTTGACATTTCATACATTCGTATACATGGCATCAAAGTAATCGCAATATCTCAAGTAAACATAAGCATAAGGCTGAATATACAGGATTAGTTAGTATCATTCATATCAAAATACTTATACGAATACCTTTAACCACTTTATGCTTTCATATAACCAATTTCCTTATAGCATAGTTTACACACAAATTGCATCTACCAATTGTATATCACATCTCCTTCACTAATTCATTTACTTATTATCATTACATATATATATATATATATGTATAATACATGAATATGAATAGCACATACCTTGTAACCGAATTAACGAATTCATTTTCAAATGCTTAGGCTCATTTGATTCATTTCATGGCTTTACTAATACATAATCTAAGCTTGGAATTTCAACTCACCGGTATAAAACCTGCTAGGCATTTGCCCGAATCTCACATACTGGCACTAGACCTGCTAGACTCAAGGTCCGAAGTTCGAACACTGACATTTAGCCTGCTAGGCAATGAGCCTGATATAATTCACCAGCACGAGGCCTGCTAGGAATTAAGCCCGATAAAGATCACCGGCACAAGGCCTACTAGGCATTAAGCCAGATAAAGATCACCGACACAAGGCCTACTAGGCTCGAAGCCTGAATAACAACATCATTAACCACTCCGTGCACAGTTATTATTACACAATCACATATAACACACATATATATATATTTCATAATACTATCACATATCACACTTGGATAAACTTAATCACTTTACCTAAAATAAAAATTCAATTCATGGTTATACTACTAACATTCAGCCATTTCACATTTATGCTCCCAAAATTTCCAAATTTCAACATTTATTATATTACGTAAATGATTTTTGACATATAATCTCTTAAGGACTTACCTCGGATGTCGTCGAACGTCGATAACCGGCTGTTCGTTAACTTTCGCCTTTCCCCGATCCAAGTCTATTTTTCTTTGTTCTTGATCTAAATATAATAAAAATAATCTCATTCAAGCACATTTCATCTCAATTTAGTCCAAAAACACTTAAATGGGAAAATTACCATTTTACCCCTAACATTTATAATTTTTACAATTTAGTCCCTATTGCACAAAACACAAACTACACATAATTTGGAACTACTCCTTTAGGGCTGAATCTTTCCCATGCTCCTAAAAGTCCCTACATTTCATTCATTTTTCATTTTAAGCACTCAAAAATTTATTTTCTCAATTTAGCCTTATTTAGCCAAATTCATTAAAAATTGAAGAACAAAGTATGTTCATCAATTATATATCTTTCATTTAACACCATAAAACATCAAGAAAATCAACATTGCATCCATGGCATTTTACACAAACATCATCAATTCATGAAATTAAGACATGGGTTTTAAAGCTCTCGAAGCAACGATTACAAAAACGTAAAAATTATCAAAAATCGTTCAAAAACTGACCTTAAATCATCAAATTTATCCTTGGTCGAATGCAAAGCTTTGTTCTTCTTTCGTTTATGAATTTTGACTAAGTAAAATAAAGATGATAGCATGCATTTTGTGTTTTATTTTTTTAACATATATATTTATTACTAATTTACCTTATAAACCTTATATAATAAATTTTATAACATATAACTTAAGGTCATTTTAGACCATTGCCACCCACTATCTTGTAAAATGGGCCAATTTCCCTTTTAGGACCTCATATTAAAAGCCACTATCATATTAGCACCTTTCACTATAGTTTGTAACTTTTACATTTTATGCGATTAAGTCCTTTTGTCTAATTAAGCAAACAAACAATCAAATTTTTATATGAAACTTTCCCACATCATAATTCACATATAATAAACACCAAAATAATATTTAAAAATTTTTTGGACTTGGATTCGTGGTCCGAAACCATCGTTCCGATTAGGGTCAAATTTAGTCTGTTACAATGTCAGTAGCTTCACCCGGTTCATAGGCATGCCCGTGCTGTTCTTGTCGGTACCCGTGCTTTAGGGTTGTTGGCCTCGTGACATCGGGGAGTGGTTGGCCTGACTTGCACGGCCCTGCTCCTGTCAGTGTGGTGGTTTTGGTGGTCCACACGGCCACGGACACTGCCATGTGTAAGGCCGCGTGGTCTGGAAATCTACACTTTTGTGTTAGTTTCCAACTAAATACTTAGGAAAGAAAGATGGATGGAAAAGGAACTGAAAACAAATTTGAAAATAAATAGTGTTAATGTTCAGGTTACCTCCCGAGAAGCGCTCGTTTATAGTCTTAAGCTAGATTGTTCTCATGTTTGAAAATTTTAAGGAGGTTTAAAAGTTTGAATATCTTCCCTCATGCTTGTGATTTTATTTTCATGACAAAGTTGGAGTCGAGAAGCATTTGCCTTGAATTTATCAAATTTTGGGTTACTTACCTCGACTGTGTTGTGGGGGAAGATTCCGTGTACCTTGAGAAGAATTTCTCCCTTTGTCCTCAAGTCTGTTGAAGTGATGTAAAGATCGACTTTGTCTAACAGCACATGGTGTCCTATTTTAAAGTAATTGGATGTTCCTATGAGCTTTTTGGTGGTTCCTTAGGTTTTACTTCGTGTGGATCTGATTTTTCTTTGGTGTATATATTCTGCTCTTCTAAATTGTTGATCATATGCTTCAGTGTTGGCTCAGTTTTGATGCTTCCTGATGTTTCCTGCGATGGAGGTTGAATAATTTGATTATCGATTGAAATGACTTTCTTACCTTCATCTTACGTGGTTACAATTTGAGTCGAGAACTTAAAGATTGACTGGTTCATCTCCAACACGAAGTATGAGTTCTCCTGTGGCAACATCAATTTTAGTCTTGGCAATTGCAAGAAAAGGTCTTCCTAAAATTAAAAGGATTGAATTTTTCTCATCCATGTCTAAAATAAAAAAATCAACTGGGAAAACAAATTTATCGATTTTAACTAAAACATCTTCAATAATGCCCATAGGGATTCTGATAGTTTTATCAGCTAGTTGAATACTCATCCTAGTTTGTTTGGGCTTCCCTAGACCTAGTCGTTTATATAGTTCATAAGGCATAACATTTATACTTGCCCCTAAATTAGCTAACGCATTATCAATAGTCAAACTACCAATTAAGCATGGAATCGTAAAACTCCCTGGATCTTTTAGTTTTTGTGGTAGCCTGTTCTGTAGCATAGCTGAGCATGTTGCGTTTAATTCCACATGGTGCTCTTCATCTATTTTGCGTTTGTTTGTCAAGAGCTTGCTTAAGATTTTCCTTGCATTGGGCATCTGAAAAAGAGCTTCAAGAAGAGGTAAGTTAATATGTAATTTCTTCAAGAGTTTTAGAAACTTACCAAATTATTCCTCTGAATCATCTTTTTTCAATGCTTCGGGATAAGGTATGCGAGGTTGGTATTCCTTCATTACTGGTTTTGGCTTTTCTTGAGCTACCTCGGTCTTATCCTTCTTTGCTTGCGCTAATGTGGGTCTATCTACTTCTATACCCTCTTAAGTTGTAATGGCTTGGATTTGCTCTTTTGGGTTTATTTCTGTGTTGCTTGGTAGACGTCCTTGTTGGCGTTCAGAAATTAGCTTTGTCAGGTGTCCCACTGACCTAGTAAGTTCTCCAACTTGATTCTTGAGTCCTTTCATCGACTTCTGTTGTTCATCAAGGTTCGTATCAGACTTTTGAAGACGAGATTATGTGGCTGCCATGAATTTTGTTAGCATCTCTTTAAGGCTTGATTTTTTTTCCTGTTGGTAGGGCTGATTTTGATAATTTGGAGGAGGTTGCTACCTTTGAATTCCTTGATTTCCTTGTCCTCCCCACAAAAAATTTGGGTGGTTCCTCCAACCTGGGTTATAAGTATTACTATAGGGATTATTATTGGATCTGAAATTGTTACCTATATAGTTTGTCTGCTCATTTTCTGCTCTTAGTTGGTAAGGTGGTGTAACATCCTGAAATTGGGCCTAGTAGGATTGGGCCTTGAGCCTTAGGAAATTTGAGTATTATTTGTGTTGGCTCGGGTATGAATCTTTTGTGTTAGCATAGTCTTGTGAAGGCTTGTTTTTATTTAGGAAGCTAGAATAAATTTTAGTATGGCTTATTTAATGAAGTAGGATTAAGTGAGCTTGACACTTAAGTTAATTAAGTGTTCATTTAAAGCATAAGAGGAGTAAGTGGCAAGTTGGTTAAGGAGCTTGAAAGGTGGCTTGAGGTTAAAGGTTCGAGTATCATGTTTAGCATTTTGAAGGTTTATTTTTGAATCCTTGCATTGATGGACGGTCAAACTTATTTATGATAGGTTGGACTATTTCTTTTGGTAAGTTGAATAGAAATTTAGGAAAGCTTGAACTTTGGGTAAGGAATCCTATGGATTAAGGAAAGATAGGGACATAAGGCTTAGTTGAAGGTAAGGTTTTTGGAAGCTTTTTTTTAATGGCTATTTTTCCATGAATGTGGACGGTTTCATGGACTATGGGGGTTGGCTTAAGTGTTGTGAGTGAATAGGAGGAAATAAGGAGAAAATTAGGAGTATGTTTAATTCAAAATTGTTGTCAAGAGGCTTGAATGTTGGAGAACGTTTTGGAAACTCTTTGATGGCCTTTAGTGGTTGAATGTGGACGGCATGTAAGGCTAGGGGGTGGCCGAATTTTGATAGGTAGTTTGGGGGGGAATTGGTTGGTCATTTTAGCATTTTTGTGCATCTTTGGCATTTTTCTTTTCCTCCCCAAAGCTCTCCTCTTTGGCCGATTATGTCTTGTGCATTTTGGTGCATTTTGCTTTTGATTTTAGCCTCTTTTTGTTGAACCAAATCACATCATTTTACTTCCTTTCATTTGCCCTTTTGAAACCGAAACTACAATCTAACTTGTGCATTTTGTGCACTTTCTTTTTAGCAAAGTAGTGCTTGGCGAATCTCTTCCACAACTCTCTCCTTTTCTTTCTTTCAATATTGTTCAAATCACTTTTCTCTTACACTCTCTTGGCGAAATTTCCATCTCTCCATCTCTCTTTACTTTCTTTTGTTTTAAGCCATAAACATTTCTTTTCCATTGAAATCTCTTCCATTTTCTTCTTTTGTTTTCCTTTCTCTTTCTCAACTTTAATTGAATCCTTGTTGTTAATACAATCAACCATAACCAAACCTTCTTCCTCTCTTTTAGTCCTTGTTTTGGCGAATATTCAAGGGTAGACTCTCCTTGGGTTTCTTCTATCGATTTTGGATAAAAAGGGGTAAGTGTTCATGGACGTTTTTCTTCTTTTACTCTCTCATTTCTATGATGTTTCTTGTGGACAAAGGCCGAACCTTTGGGCATTGTTTTGCAAGGTTCTAACCATTTTTTTGGATTCGATTATTCTCTTAGTCTCATTGGGATTTCGGAAACAATCGATCTAAGCCTATTCCATTAGCAATCGAAGTTGGTAAGTCAAGTGGTAAGGATTCAATATTCTTTAAGTTGGTTGAGAAAGCCTAAGGCTATTGGGATTAAGATTTGATGTTGGCCGAATGGTCTTGATTAAAGTGTTGTGGTTTGGCCGAATGTAGGACAAGGTGATCTAGTGTGGTAGATCGGTCTTCGGGATTTAGCCGACTGTGCCAAAAAGGTGCGTAGTTATCGCACTGTCTCTTGATTGTGTGTATGTGTTATATTTATGTATATGTGATATGATGTTAATGGTAGCCGAATTAAGGGCTAAGATTGTGAATACCCATGGTGGGTGATCGAATACTCAGGTCAGTGATTTACGATATTAAATGATCATTGATGAATATATGAAATGTGATGGCATGTGATGCATTATTGTTTAAGTGATAGGTTGCCATGATATACATATTTGCATGGGACTTGGGATGTGACTATCGAAGGAAAGGGTGTACATTATGTACGTGGTCTGATGTTAGCCTTGTGCTACATTGGCGCTTGATGGTGGCTATGTGCTCCATCAAGGGAGGTGTTGGCTAGGTGCCTATCTCGGCGGATGACAAATGTGTGCATCACCGTAGATTGAGGATGACCTCGAGTCACCTCGTGGATATAGATATGTGGATCACTATGTGATCGGTGGCTTAGCCACGACCTTGGGCGACAAGTGCCAAGGTAAGATATGTGGATCACTATGTGATCGGTGGATTAGCCACGGCCTTGGGTGAGGAGTCTGCTAAGGTAGGAGTATGGATGGACTCTAGGTTGGGTTGGGCTTCATGTTACATATTTATGCATTTTGCATGACTATTTATGTGGATCAATGTGGATATGGGCCAAGCCCAACATGTGGAATTATGTGGATATAATGCCTTATCATTTGATATGTGATTGATGTGTGGATATGGGCCAAGCCCATACGTGGAGGCATGTGTAATAACTATGCTTTGAGTCTGTTTGATTCACCCAATTTTCTCAAACCTTTCGGTGATGCATAAAGCTTGGACCGGGTTGGAGTGGATACGAGGTGGCCTATCTGAAATGGATTCTCTTTATACAATTTATGTTTCAATATTTTAAGTATTTAATTTTTGTAATAAGGGCCATTTAAGTATTTAAGGACTTTTATTATGTTTTAAGTTGGTTTGTCGATTATGTTATTATTTGAAAATGTTTTATTTTAAACAACTTAGTTTTACTTGAAATTTTAATTACACAATGTTTTAGTAAAGACAACAAAACTTTATGTTTTAATTCTAAGTCAAAAGTTTTTCAAACGTTTATCGCAGATGGCATTTCAAATTCGGTCATAGCGAATGGGCGGGTTTGGGGTGTTACA
This sequence comes from Gossypium rotundifolium, assembly GCA_025506655.1. Classification (NCBI taxonomy): domain Eukaryota; kingdom Viridiplantae; phylum Streptophyta; class Magnoliopsida; order Malvales; family Malvaceae; genus Gossypium; species Gossypium rotundifolium. The sequence continues at coordinate 56,546,057 of CP106726.1, forward strand.
AATTGGTATCGAGCCGGTTCAAAACTCACTTTGAGGTTTTGGGCCCAAAACATTTTTCTTAAGATGGGCTTTTCAAAGATTTGGGCTTTCATAAATTTTTCAGGATTATTCGGCATGGCTTTGTATCTCAGGCAAAGTCCACCGGTAAGTACCTTTAATTGTTGTGTGAATTATTATATGATTGGTATGTGGGTATGATGGGAGCGTAGATTAGTATATTAAGTTATCGAACTTTAGGATTAGCTTACTCCAACACAAGATGCATAAGACTTAAGAACAACCAGAACAAACACTGTGAAGTAAGTCGCGAGAGTTATGGTGTGGCAACCATTGTGCGCATGTCTAGGAGTGGATTCAGTAAGAGCTTGGTATTTAAGCAGTCCTAGAGACTCACCTCCTCTTTACTCGAATCCTACCTGGTGCGTAGCTACGGTTCACCCTAACCAAGAGGACTTACTCACGGGCTAAACTCGATAATTAAAACCCGAAAGGAACTAGCCATACTGTTTTATAAAAACCTTAAGTTTTCAAAAAAAAATTACTCCTTTGAATTGTAAAACCATTTTATAGTTGGAAAATTTTTTCTCTCTTTTCGAAAAATTTCTGATTTACAAAATTACCCAAATACCCCTGTGTTGAAAAAATTACCAAAATGACCTTGGTTTATAAAATTACCATACTACCCTCGACTTTAAAAAAAAAACATTCTTACTTTATAAAAATACCAAAAACTTCTATTTTACAAAATAGTAAGATACCCTGATTTGGGAAAATTTACTAAAATGCCCCTAACTTCCAAATTACCGAAATAACCCCTGAATTTTAAATTTTTTTTAATATCTTGATTGGAAAATCTTTCTTTCAAAAATATCCATGAGTTTGGAAAATTTCGAAATAACTTTTGGTGATTTTTGAATTTACCCCAGTTTATTACCAAAATACCCCTGTAGGGAAAAATGACGAAATTACCCCTGGGTTGGGAATGGTCAAGAATGGCCATAGTAGCTTGATAAATGTTGTGGAAGAGTGAATGTGTCTCTATTGATGTGAATGTGTGATTCTCTGAATTAAATAGTGATCTTGAACTAGAAATTTTGATTGATCGAAAGAACAACTTCTGAAAACTTTGTTTCATAAAATTGTTCACGCATAAACAAGTAGAACAAAAGTACTAATGTATAAAACTCTTTAAATAGATTAAATCACGACGTTAGACATGAGCTCTAGGGACGTGGTCGTAATGTGCGAGGACGCGGTAGAGGCAGAATGGCCGTGTCGGAACCCGTTAGGTCGGGTCAAGGGTCTGACAATGTGGTACCCCCACCAGCTGTTGGTGTGGAGCAGCAAGCTCAGGCTGGGGATGATCTTTATATCGCAGTTGTCTTTGAAGTTCTTGAGATGGTGGTGGAGCCGGTGGAAATATGAGAGCTAGGAAGTCCGTACTGAGCGACTCCGAGCCAATAAATTTGAGGTGTTTCGTGGAGTATCTGGGGTGGCACCCAATCTGGTGAGTATTGGTTGGAGGCGACCGGCGAATTATGGATGAGTTGGATCGACCCCGAGGAGAAAGTGAAAGGAATGGTGGTGTTGCTACGCAATGAAGCGTATCAATGGTGGCTCACGATTCGGGATGGGGCCACGGTGAAGATCTCACTTGGGAGTGCGTTAAGGCGAGATATCGTAAGTAAGTACGTTGGTACTCACTATATTGATCGCAAAGGAAGGCGTTTAAAATTTGGTTCAAGGAACAAGTCCGTGGCGAGTCTGGCGGAATTTTTGCGGTTAAGTCGATATGCTCGAGGAGTAGTGGCTACAGTATGAGCGATGTGTCCAATTTGAGGATGGACTAAGGGATGACACGAGATTATTGATAACTCCATAGCAGGAACGAAAGTTTGTTGTATTAGTGGAGAAGGCTAAGGTGGTAGGAAGGAATTAAGGATTCTATGAGGCGTAAGAGAAAAGGATAGGAACCAAGATAAGAAGAGTTTTGGACCGTCGAGAATCATCAGGAGTCTTGAGAAAAGACCAAGGATCGAGAATTTCTTTCGTGTTTCTATGCCAACTGCTAGAAATCGGACCGTTCGTGTGCTCGGTGTGGAAGGTATCATGTTGGCGAGTGTTGGAATCAGGACCGGGAGTGTTTTAGGTGTAAATCCAAGTCTCATTTGATTAAAGACTGTCCCCAGGATCCGAGAAGGGCTCGGACAGTAGGCCAAGGTTTTGAACAGCCGGGTAGAGGTGGTCAGCAAGCGGCGAGGGGTCGTGGTCCAAACCATGGAGGAAATGGTTCCGGTTGAGGTCGTGGAGCATCAGGCCGAGGTAATGGTAACACTGAGGCAAGACAGCTAGGTCTGGTGTATGCAGTTCGTCGGAGGGAGGATAGTGATGTGCCAGATGTGACAACGGGTAAGTTTTTATGTCTGGAATATCCTTTATTGTTTTGTTTGTTATAGAGCTAGTTCGTATTTGTGTTGCTAGTGAAGTATCTAGAACCTTGAGTGTGAACTTTGGGACTGTTCATAGAAAGTATGTTAGTTTTATTAAGATCAGAGTGCGCAACATAAGCGTAGTGTGATGAGTAGGATTGTACGACTGTTAGTTAATTGGAAATTTCGAGGACGAAATTTCTTTAAGGAGGGTAGAACTGTAACATCCTGAAATTGGGCCTAGTAGGATTGGGCCTTGAGCCTTAGGAAATTTGAGTATTATTTGTGTTGGCTCGGTATGAATCTTGTGTGTTAGCATAGTCTTATGAAGGCTTGTTTTTATTTAGGAAGCTAGAATAAATTTTAGTATGGCTTATTTAATGAAGTAGGATTAAGTGAGCTTGACACTTAAGTTAATTAAGTGTTCATTTAAAGCATAAGAGGAGTAAGTGGCAAGTTGGTTAAGGAGCTTGAAAGGTGGCTTGAGGTTAAAGGTTCGAGTATCATGTTTAGCATTTTGAAGGTTTATTTTGAATCCTTGCATTGATGGACGATCAAACTTATTTATGATAGGTTGGACTATTTCTTTTAGTAAGTTGAATAGAAATTTAGGAAAGCTTGAACTTTGGGTAAGGAATCCTATGGATTAAGGAAAGATAGGGGACATAAGGCTTAGTTTAAGGTAAGGTTTTGGAAGCTTTTTTTAATGGCTATTTTCCATGAATGTGGACGGTTTCATGGACTATGGGGTTGGCTTAAGTGTTGTGAGTGAATAGGAGGAAATAAGGAGAAAATTAGGAGTATGTTTAATTCAAAATTGTTGTCAAGAGGCTTGAATGTTGGAGAACGTTTTGGAAACTCTTTGATGGCCTTTAGTGGTTGAATGTGGACGGCATGTAAGGCTAGGGGTGGCGAATTTTGATAGGTAGTTTGGGGGAATTGGTTGGTCATTTTAGCATTTTTGTGCATCTTTGGCATTTTTCTTTTCCTCCCCAAAGCTCTCCTCTTTGGCCGATTATGTCTTGTGCATTTTGGTGCATTTTGCTTTTGATTTTACCCTCTTTTTGTTGAACCAAATCACATCATTTTACTTCCTTTCATTTGCCCTTTTGAAACCGAAACTACAATCTAACTTGTGCATTTTTGTGCACTTTCTTTTTGGCAAAGTAGTGCTTGGCCGAATCTCTTCCACAACTCTCTCCTTTTCTTTCTTTCAATATTGTTCAAATCACTTTTCTCTTACACTCTCTTGGCCAAAATTTCCATCTCTCCATCTCTCTTTACTTTCTTTTGTTTTAAGCCATAAACATTTCTTTTCCATTGAAATCTCTTCCATTTTCTTCTTTTGTTTTTCCTTTCTCTTTCTCAACTTTAATTGAATCCTTGTTGTTAATACAATCAACCATAGCCAAACCTTCTTCCTCTCTTTTAGTCCTTGTTTTGGCCGAATATTCAAGGGTAGACTCTCCTTGGGTTTCTTCTATCGATTTTGGATAAAAAGGGGTAAGTGTTCATGGACGTTTTTCTTCTTTTACTCTCTCATTTCTATGATGTTTCTTGTGGACAAAGGCCGAACCTTTGGGCATTGTTTTGCAAGGTTCTAACCATTTTTTTGGATTCGATTATTCTCTTAGTCTCATTGGGATTTCGGAAACAATCGATCTAAGCCTATTCCATTAGCAATCGAAGTTGGTAAGTCAAGTGGTAAGGATTCAATATTCTTTAAGTTGGTTGAGAAAGCCTAAGGCTATTGGGATTAAGATTTGATGTTGGCCGAATGGTCTTGATTAAAGTGTTGTGGTTTGGTCGAATGTAGGACAAGGTGATCTAGTGTGGTAGATCGGGTCTTGGATTTATTTGATGCCAAAAAGGTGCGTAGTTATCGCACTGTCTCTTGATTGTGTGTATGTGTTATATTTATGTATATGTGATATGATGTTAATGGTAGCCGAATTAAGGGCTAAGATTGTGAATACCCGTGGTGGGTGATCGAATACTCGGTCGTTGATTCTGATATTAAATGATCATTGATGAATATATGAAATGTGATGGCATGTGATGCATTATTGTTTAAGTGATAGGTTGCCATGATATACATATTTGCATGGGACTTGGGATGTGACTATCGAAGGAAAGGGTGTACATTATGTACGTGGTCTGATGTTAGCCTTGTGCTACATTGGCGCTTGATGGTGGCTATGTGCTCCATCAAGGGAGGTGTTGGCTAGGTGCCTATCTCGGCGGATGATAGCTGTGTGCATCACCGTAGATTGAGGATGACCTCGAGTCACCTCGTGGATATAGATATGTGGATCACTATGTGATCCGTGGCTTTAGCCACTGACCTTGGGCGACAAGTCTGCCAAGGTAAGATATGTGGATCACTATGTGATCGGTGGATTAGCCACGGCCTTGGGCAGGGAGTCTGCTAAGGTAGGAGTAACGGATGGACTCTAGGTTGGGTTAGGCTTCATGTTACATATTTATGCATTTTGCATGACTATTTATGTGGATCAATGTGGATATGGGCCAAGCCCAACATGTGGAATTATGTGGATATAATGCCTTATCATTTGATATGTGATTGATGTGTGGATATGGGCCAAGCCCATGCGTGGAGGCATGTGTAATAACTATGCATCGAGTCATTTGACTCACCCAATTTTCTCAAACCTTTCGGGTGATGCACAAAGCTTGGACCGGGTTGGAGTGGATACGAGGTGGCCTATCTGAAATGGATTCTCTTTATACAATTTATGTTTCATATTTTAAGTATTTAATTTTTGTAATAAGGGCCATTTTAAGTATTTAAGGACTTTTATTATGTTTTAAGTTGGTTTGTCGATTGTATTATTATTTGAAAATGTTTTATTTTAAACAACTTAGTTTTACTTGAAATTTTAATTACACAATGTTTTAGTAAAGACAACAAAACTTTATGTTTTTAATTCTAAGTCAAAAGTTTTTCAAGCGTTTATCGCGATGGCATTTCAAATTCGGTCATAGCGAATGGGCCGGGTTTGGGGTGTTACAGGTGGGTACTTAGCATTTGCCACATTCCCGCTTGCTTCGCATTGCATTACTGGATGTACCTGTGAAGAACATAGATTATCAAGCTTTTTATTCATTAAATCTACCTGTGTTGACATCATTGTCACTGCGTCTATGTTGAAAACTCTGGCTAATTTTGTCGGCTTTGCCCTTGTGATTTGCCATTGATAAATGTTCAATGACATCTCCTCAATAAAATCGTAGGTCGCTTCAGGAGTTTTGTTGTTCAGAGTTCCACCGACTGATGAATCAATCATTTGCCTTGTTGAAGAATTCACACCATTGTAGAAAGTTTGGGCTTGACACCACAAAGGTAATCCGTGGTGTGGGCATCTCCTTAGGAGATCCTTGTATCTTTCCCATGCATCATATAATGTTTCTGCGTTATTCTGCACAAAATAAGATATGTCATTCCTAAATTTGGCCATTTTGGCTGGTGGAAAATACTTTAAAAGAAATTTTTCGATCATTTGGTCCCATGTTGTGATTGACCCTCGTGGTAATGAGTTCAACCACTGCTTTGCTTTATTCCTTAATGAAAAAGGAAATAACCGAAGACGTATGGCATCATCAGAAACACCATTTATTTTGAAAGTATCACAGAACTCTAAGAAATTAGCTATATGAGTATTTGGATCTTCGTTCTGCAATCCATCAAATTGAAGAAACTGTTGGATCATTTGTATTGTGTTAGGTTTTTATTCAAAATTATTAGTAGCTATAGCAGGCCTAACAATACTAGATTCTACTCATGTCAGATTAGGTTTAGCATAATCATACATAGTACGCGGAGCATTCTGATCTTGCACATCAGGTGGATTATTTTCGGCCATCCCGTCAGTAGGATTGGATCTATTTTGTTGTTATTCTCTTTGGTAGTCTAGAGCTTTTCTAGTTTCTCTGCGATTTCTACGAGCGGTAGCTTCAATATCACTGTTATATTCTAATGGTCCTCTAGGGTTTCTTCTCGTCATAAACTAGAGGTATCTTGCAAGTTTAATAAAGAAATAGGATTAGTAAAATTAATAAAAATTAGAAATAATGGCTAAAGTAATAAAAATAGAGCTTTCGTAATATTTTAGAAAGTTCCCTAGCAACGGCGCCAAAAACTTGATCATTGCAAAATAGTCTAGTTTTAATATTTATAAAAGAGTGATCGAACCTGTAGACTGACTGCGACAACGATAGAGCCAAGTACACCTATCGAACAGTAGTATAGCTCAGGCAAGAATATCTTATCAAACCCAAGGAACCTAAAAGTACTACTACTCACTTTCTTTCTATTATTTAGCCTAAAATATGGAGAGATTGGTTTATTAAACTAAAACAAATGAAATATTTAAACTAAATGCAAAGACGAAAGAAACGAAACTTTGGGAAAAGACGTTGAAGAAAACTCAATTGATAAAGATGATACCTTCGAGAAGAATCCACCTATGACTTCACTTATTATCTACCTTTTCAATTCATATAATTTCTTTACTTAGATTGATTCGTGAGACTCCCTAACCTATATTAAACCTTTTCTTGAAGTGAATAATGTCTAACCTTAGGTTAATTAGTGGAACTCTCATTCTCTTAGAATAACCCCCTAAGGAAGCAGTAAATTAATCAATGGACTCCCATATTAGGTTTCACCCTAATCCGGCAAAATCTCGTAACCCTATCTCTAGGTGCCCGATCAACTCTGTTTAGTTATGCTAGATTTACTCTTAGGCGGGTCTATTCCTCCTCCACCTAAGCACATCAGATGAATTTAAGCAATATAAATAATAACAAACTAAGTATATATCATATAAAATGAAAGAATTAAATAACAAAATCCATCATAGGTTTCATCCCCTTCAGGTATCTAAGGGGTTTAGTTCATAATTAAACAAGAAAACATCGCAAGAGAAAAGATAAAACAAAACATAAGAAATCCTTAAAAACCCCCTGAAGGAATTGAAGAGGAGATCCTCCGCCTTGAGTAGAATTCTGACTATTCGAGATGGATCAATTGGCTATCTTTGAGTAATTCCCTAAACGAGTAAAGCTCTGGCAGAAAACTCTGCTAAAACCTGACGCCCTTGAATTGCTGCCTTCGATTGTTTATATAGACGTTTGGAATACATTACTTGGCTCCTAAGTACCGTAATTCAAGTGAAATTCGTCCTAAGTGTTTGAATGGACTTAGGATTACATTTCTTGGGCTCCAAGCATCCAATTCCAAGTGAAACTACTTTTTCCCGTGGCAGGGGCACGGCTAAGGCATGCTCGTGTAAGTCGTGGTCTAGCCCGTGTCACCATCCTATCGATATAGGCACGACTATGACACGCCTGTGTAATATATGGGTAGAGGCCGTGCTTTGGGTCTGCCAATTGGGGCACGGTCGTGTACATCGGGGTCAGGTCGTGTTAGGCTTTTTGTCGACGAGGCACGGTCGTGTAAATCAGGGTGTGATCATGTACAATCTAAATATTGGGGCACGGCCATGTGGCATGAAGTCCAGGTCGTGCTGACTTTTGGGTTGGCCCAATTTGGTCTGTATTAATCTCGTTTTACATTCTTTTATCCTTAGGTGTTCTCCTGAGTATAAGACATGACATGAAAGGATTAAAAGCACCTTTTTACATAAATTGAGGGCTAAATCATCCAAAAGCATACTAAATATGGGGTTAAAATGTGTTACTTTTACGGTTTATCACTCTCACTTCACTCACATCTCAGGTATCTTCGATTTCCTCAAGGCTTAAAAATTTTACCACTAACGGGTTTAATAGTTTTACAGCACAGCCACTGAATCAATTTGAAAATGTAGCCTGTGTCTATTGTGGGGAAGAACATCTATTCAAAGAATGCCCATCAAACCCAGAATCCATGTACTACATAGGTAACCTGAACCAAAACCAAGGAAGGCAAGGACTACAATCCAATTCCTATAACCCATCGTGGTGAAACCACCATAATTTCTCTTGGAGTAACCAAGGGGCTGGACCTAGTAACACGTACGCCCAACCTAGACCGACCCAGCCACCTATTTTTACCCAACAAGTTTAGAAAAAACCTCAACTTGAACCATCCAATGGCTTAGAAAATTTGTTGAAGGCATACATAGCTAAGAATATGCCTTAATCCGAAGCCAAGCAGCTATATTGAAAAACTTGGAAAACCAAATGGGCCAGCTTGTAACTAAACTCAGAAATCGACCATAAGGTGCTTTCCTAGTGATACAGAGAATCCAAGGAATCCTGGGAAGGAGTATTGTAAAGCATTGACATTGAGTAGCAGAAAGACGTTAGAGCCCAACACCTTCGAAGTTAAAAAGGAGCCAGTTGATGCTCAAGACTCAAAGGAAGTTCAACCGAGTGTTGAAATTATAGTTTCACTGGAACCAGGATCTGTAAAATCCGATAAGGTAACTTCTGAAGTAGCTAATTTTGATAAACTAACAACTTTGTTAGATGCAGAATTGCCATAGAAGACGAATCAACCAGTTCCAATAAGGAAGCCTCCACCACCCTACCCTCAAAGAATTCAAATACAGAAGCAGGAAATTCAATTCAAGAAGTTCCTAGACGTACTCAAGTAACTTCATAACAACATCCCATTGTTTGAAGCACTTGAACAAATGTCAAACTACGTCAAATTTAGAAAGGATATCCTGTCAAAAAAAATGAAGGCTTGGAGAATTTGATACAGTAGTACAATGCATATCTTTAAGAAAAATTATCCCCAAAGTTGAAGGATCCTTGATGTTTTACTATACCTTGAAATATTAGAGCAGGATACTGTGGTAAGGCACTATGTGATTTAGGGGCGAGTATCAACTTGATGCCCATGTCAATATTTAGAAAGTTGGGGATAGGTGAAATTAGACCTACTACAATTTCACTTCAATTAGCAGATCAATCCTTAGCACATCTAGAAGGAAAAATCGAGGAATTATTGGTACGTGTAGACAAATTTTTTTTTTCCTACTAACTTTGTTAATCTAGACTTTGAAGTAGACAAAGAAGTGCCAATCATCCTAGGAAGGCCTTTCCTAGCAACTGGGAGGACCCTTATTGATATACAAAAGGGCGAGCTTACTATGCATGTTCAGGACGACCAGGTAACATTTAATGTTTTTAAGTGCAACACCCCATACCGAGTCCGATGCTAAGGCTGGATACGAGACATTACCATGCTTGAACTCACTTAAAACATGTACTTATGAGCTATAAAATTTTGTTCTGAATTAAAAAATTCTCTTTCTTAGTCTAATCATACATTTCATGGGCCTACGAGGCCTTAAACACGTATCTGGAAACTTTAGGAACTCAAATGAAAACTTTTCCTTAAAATGGGGTCACACACCCATGTGATTTGGGACACGCTCGTGTACCCCTAACACATGCCCGTCTCTTCCACCCGTGGTCGACACTGACTAATTACACATAGCCTTGACACATCCGTTGATGTAAACCAAGTGCAATACCTTGACATGCTGACTTATACACACGATTTGGGGCACACACCCATGTTCTAACCGTGTATCACACACGGACTAAACAAACTACCGTGGGATTTGCTTGTGGCCTATTCTAACATAAAACACTAAAGTGTAGTTTACGTACGGCTTAGACACATGCCCGTGTGTCTAACCGTGTGGGCACTTAGAGGATATTTACTAAGCCAATTGCCACCCTGAAATCAAGACCAAACTCATGCTCAATTCAATACATTTTTCATAAACATTACTACATGCTTCATTGATCTCAATAAACATACATACTTAGTATCCTATTATGAGTAGAATTTCTCTCTCCCGTAATAGGGGCACGGCCATGGCACACGCCCGTGTAAATCGTGGTTGGGCCGTGTCTTGATTCTATTGATTGGGGCACAGCTGTGTAAATCGTGGCATGGTCGTGTCTTAGTTAATTGTGAAGCACGATTGTGTGGCTTAAAGTCCAGGTCATGTCAATTTCTTTTTTGGCCTAAATTGGCTCATTTTAAGCCTGTTTCTTATTCTTTTCGTCCTCGGGTGCTTTCTTAGTAGAAATATGAAAAGAAAGGATTAAAAGCACCTTTTTACATAAATCAGGGCTAAATCATCCAAAAGTATAGTAAATGTGGGCTTAAAATATGTTACTTTTATGGTTTATTAGTAGTTTTGGTAATTGCTCGAGAAAAACATCCATGTACTCACATACTATCGGTACTGACTCAATCTTTAGCTCTGTTTCTTTATCATTCATCACAAAGGAAAGATATGCTTTATACCCTTTTCTTAAGTATCTCTGTGCCATCATATGAGAAATCACTATCGGTGACCTACTCTGTTCATCAGATTCTATATGAAGAGTGTCTCCATTCTCACATCTCATCTCAATATATTTCTTCCCACAATTAACTATTACATCATGGGTGGTCAACCAGTCCATACCAAGAATAATGTCAAACTCATCAAATGGTAGCAACATAAGATTTGCTTTAAAATAATGACCTCTAATCATTAGTGGACAATCTTTACATACTTCATTAACTAACACTCTTTGGCCTAAATGATTAGACACCTTAACCATAAATTCTGTAGAATCTATAGGCATATTCATACTGGATACTAGTCCCATACAAATATAAGAGTTTGTGGATTCGGGATCTATTAAAGTAATAACTTTGATATCATAAAGAGAAAAGGTACCCGTAATATCATCAGGAGAAGATGCCTCTTCGCGAGTGTGAATGGCATAAGTCCCCGCAGGTGCCCTACCCTCAGGTCTTGTGGCCTTCTCTCTAGGGTTACCTCTTCCACTTGCCCCACTCCTTGGGTTTCTCTGCTGGTCTGCTTCTGACCATACCCCTAGATCTCGAGTTCTGAGTTCTCTCTTCTTTCGTCATCTCAAGACAATCTTTTATAAAGTGATCATGGGAACCACATCTAAAACAAGCATTTTCATGTGCTCAACATTCACCGAGATGGCGCCTGCCACACTGTGGGCATTCAAGTCTATCAGATCGAACGTTCCCCATACTAGCAACTGAAGTAGTCTGTGCTTTATTCCCCGAATTCTGCTTACTCTTATCCTTCTTTGAAAACCCAGTGGAAGTAGCCAATCGGGTAGGGAAATCCCTTAACTTCTTGGATGAAGATTGGAATGACTTATTCCACTGTCTCTTTCTAGAGCCACGAGACTCCATTTCAAATTTTCTCTTCTCTTTTACTAACTCTTCGACCTTACAAGCCCTCTCCACTAACACCACAAATTCTTTTAATTCGAGGATAGCAACAAATAACTTGATATCATCATTTAGTCCATCTTCAAGTCTCTTACTCATGATGGCTTTAGTGGACACGTATTCTTGAGCATATTTGCTGAGTCGTACAAACTCACATTCATAATCAGTCACTGACATCTTGCCTTGTTTCAGTTCTAGGAATTCCTTCCTTTTCTAGTCCACGAATCTTTGACTGATATACTTTTTCTTGAACTCTTCTTGGAAAAATTCCCATGTGACCTTTTCCCTCGGTACTACCGACACAAGGGTGTTCCACCATCGATAGGCGACATCTCTTAAAAGAGAAACTACACACTTTATACATTCCTCAGGTGTGCATGACAACTCATTAAATACCTTGGTAGTATTTTCTATCCAAAACTCAGCCTTTTCGGATCATCATCTTTTCTAGCCCAAAATTATTCTGCCGCATGTTTCCTGATCCTATCAATTGGAGGTTTGTCTCCTCTTACCACCTCTACTACTTAAGCGATTGTAGGGATAGGTTGTGGAACAGGCGGGGGTGGAGGGGGTTGTACATTTGGGTTCGTACGAATGAATTTTATGTACCACGTATTCATCATATGGAGACAGGCTTCTCTAGCCTCTTCTCCTCCTCCTTGACTCACCATAGTGGGTCTATTCTCATTCTCATTAGGCATCATCCCTTCAGCAGGAGCCGATCGTTACTTTCTACATCATCCGCCTCATCTCTTTCGGGATCCATTTACTATATATATAAACATAATTTAAGTCCTTAAGAGTCATCACACTATCATTATAAAAACATTCTTACATATGGCATGTATAGCTAGACTCGTGTTCGTGCTACGTTAGTCTTAGAACCGACTAAATTGTAGCTCTGATACCACTAAATGTAACACCCCATACTCGAGTCCGATGCTAAGATTGGATACGAGGCATTACCATGCTTGAACTCACTTAAAACATGTACTTACAAGCTATAAAATTTTGTTTCGAATTAAAAACTTCTCTTCGTTAGTCTAATCATACATTTCATGGGCCAACGAGGCCTTAAAAATGTATCTAGAAACTTTCAAAACTCAAATGAAAACTTTTCCTTAAAACAGCGGTCACACGCCCATGTGACTTGGGACACGACCGTGTACCCCTAACACATGCCCGTGTCTTCCACCCGTGGTTGACACTGACTAATTACACACGAACTTGACACACCCGTGGATGTAAACCATGTGCTATACCTTGATATACTGACTTATTCACACGGTGCAGGGCTGCGCCATGTGTTCGACCTTGTATCACACACGGCCTAAACAAACGAACGTGGGATTTGCCCATGGCCTATTTTGACTTAAAACACTAAGGTGCAGGGTACGCACGGCCTAGAAACAAGCCCGTGTGGGCAGTTAGAGGCTATTTATGAATCCAATTGCCACCCTAAAATTAAGACCAAACTCATGCTCAATTCAATACATTTTTCATAAACATTACTACATGCTTCATTCATCTCAATAAACATACATACTTAGTCAATTTTGGCAAATTTCTTAGCCATATACAAAAGAATATTCTTAACCATTTGCAAAAGAACACTTTGGCTCTTCTTAGAACATATTCTCAAAATGAAATACTTCATATACATGCCATACTTAGTAAAATAACTTGACTATACCAAATAGCGATTGATAGTGTGCTCCAATCTCCGATGACGATGATCCACGAGATTGAATTGGCGGAACTACATAGAAAGAAAGAATAAAAGATACAAGCATTTAGCTTAGTAAGTTTTCATAAAATGCACATAGTAACATACTTGATTTATATAAACCATTTGACATAAACTATAGTATCATAGATTTTAGCTATAAAGCTTACTTACTCATACTGAATCTTACATATCTCATGATACTTACTAATCTCATCTTCGTGAGATAAATAAGGTACCTGTATCACTTGATCACATTGATCAGTATACTTTAACATGACATTCATAAATCTTTCGTTCATTATTCATAACATGGCAATGCTCATTTACAACTTAATAGTAGTTTTGCTTACTTAGTTTTCTTATTATCTCATTTGAGCTTAACTCTTTTGCCCGATGAATTTTTGTGAATAATCGAGGATACTAGATCTCGACCCACACATAACTTGATGCCAAAGCCATATCCTAGATACGGTCTTACATGGAATTTCTCATCTTAGTTTCGAGGCCATGTCTTGACATGGACTTATACGAAGTCTTTCTCATGTGTTCCCTTGGGAACTTACCATTGCCATGTCTCGACATGGTCTTACTTGGTATCTTTACTCATGAACTGGTCAATGCCGAGCCTTGGCTTGGACTTACATGAAATCTTTATTGTTCTCACCAATACCATGCCTTGGCTTGGACTTACATGGGATCTCTATCTCCTGATAGCTTTTCAATGCCAAGACTTGTCTTCGACTTATATGATAACTTTTCAATGCCAAGACTTGTTTTGGACTTACATGACATATTTGCTTGGAGACTCACCAATGCCATGCCTTGGCTTGGGCTTATATGGGTCTTCATCTCATAATAACTCTTCAAAGCCAAGACTTGTCTTGGTCTTACATGATAACTTGCTTGATTGTCGATGCCATGCCTTGGCTTGGTCATATACAGACTTTCTCATTTCATATGGTAGATCGAGTATCCTAGGTAATTCATCTTCAATCGGGACTTTCTCATACTTAATCTCATTGATTTCTTTGTTTAACATAACATTAAACATTTTCATGATAATATTGTACATTGCACTAATCAGTTCAATGATATAAATCATAAAGCTTAGAAATCATACAAACTTACCTCAATATACAAAATGTATGTAGATATGCAATTTAGTCCTTGACTTTTTTCTTACCTTGGTTTCAATCCGGGCTTCATTTTTCTTGATCTATAATAATAATTTAACTCATTTAATAATCACATTCACTAAATTGGCCCTTAACACATACTTTGGCAAAATCACTATTTTGCCCTTAAACTTTCTCATATTTGTACTTTTACCCCAAGGCTCGTAAAATGTTTCTCATTCAACTTTCATAAACTTCATGCTTAGTTGACTCATTATATCAACTATAACAATAGAAAATTTGTAACATCCCAAAATTGGGACTAGTAGGATTTGGCCCATTGGGCCTTGGGCGTAGAAGTGCTTAAAATTTTGAGAACAAGAGAATGGCATTAATTCAAGTTGGACTTATTAAGAAAGTAATTTTTGAAAGTTACAAGTTTCTATGAAGTTCTGAGTTCAAGTTGGGCCTTAGTAAAATTTTGTGTTTAAGCCTATTAAGGATATATGGCAAGTAGCTTCAAGGCTTATAGAAATAAATGAGTAAATTGCTAGCATAAGTGAGCATATGGAAAAGGAAAATGGCGCCACATGAAAGGCTTTGAATGAAGAGGTTCAAATCCCATGGTGTACAAATTTTGACTATTATTTTTGCACCCTTTCCCTGAATGTCGGCCAAGCTTGTAAATAAGGTAAGTTGAACTTTTTAATTATGGTATGATGGCTAAAGAAACAAGGAAAGGATGAAGGAAAGGAAAGGAATCAAGAGAATAGGGAAATTAAGGGGAACATGTGGCCTTTTTCAAGGAAATTGTTTTGAAAAGTGTGGTTGGCCAATTTTTTTAACCAATATTGTCATTTACGTGGACGGTTTTGGCATGGGGAGGGCTTAGCTGAATTTTTCTTCGGCAATTGGTAAAAGCTTTGGAGTTGTTTTGGCCAAAATTCCTATTTGCAACTTTTGTGTCATTTTTCTTTTCTCTTCAAAATTCATTCTCTTCTCTTTACCGAATTTTCAAGCCTTTAGTGTGCATTCTTGTTTCTTCTTTTCTTCCTTGTTGCCGAAAGTACCTAAGCCTTGGAGACCAAATTGTTTCACTCGTTTTCCTTGAAAAATCGAATTCTCATAAACACTCCTTTGTATCTTCTTTTCCTTTTTACAAAATTTCCAACCCTTTCTTCTTCTCAAATCCATATCCTCCATAGTCGAATATTATTGTTCATTTTCATCTATAACTGAACCCTTCATTTCTTCGTTATCATTCTTCTCATTCGTACTAACACTCACTCCTTTGATCAATCGTGTTCTAAGTGGGAAGGCCGAATCTATCACATTTGATTCGCCCGTAGCCATAAGTACAATCGGTAAGTAGTATTTCTCTCTTTGTCAATAACTTTGTTTCATTCGACTTCTTCATTAATAATCGTGTGTTCTTCATTCTCTCCCTTGTTGGGTCTCAGTTACATTCTTTTCTATGATATGACCATCATTGGGCTTAGGACTTTCAACAAGGTGAAGAAGCACAAGTGATTTGTATTAAACAAATCATTATCGTTGACTCGTCAAGCAAGTAGGGTAAGAACATTGTTGTAAGATTTGTTTTGGCCAAATGTGGGATATTTGCTAACAAATCTTTCGCTCACCAAATATTGTTAGGACAGGATTTCAGTAGCTAAAGGGTAGGATCGATTCTTGGTGCATTGAGGGAGATCACATTCGTGTTAAGTGGAGTTAGCCTAATAAAGTGTTTCTAGTTATGATTATAGCCTAATAAAGTGTTTCTAGTTACGATTATCAAAGTTGAGACTAACTTTCTATCAACCATCATTATAGGTGTTGAAATTGGTAGAAAGCACAACTAGTAATCAAGGTGTGTAATCCCGTACTTTTCGAATACATGTTTGAAATGGTGTGTAATCTCACACTTCTTTGAAATTTTGCAAGAATGTTCTGTGATTTGGTCAAAATACCAAAGAAAACTGGAAATCGGCATCCGAGATCACTCTGGCGCGCGTAGGTTCATAGTGGTAACCATGTTTTTGTAATAAAACAATTTTGGTCAGTGGCAGTGATGTGATTTCAAAAAATCATGAAAAGTAGGAGAAATGGAATTATAAAGTGAATAAGATATCGAATTAAAAATTACTGTGTCTATTTTCATATGGAAGAAACGGAGAAGGAAAATAAATTTTATATTCTCAGATATTTTAATTTTAGTGAGACTGGTTCTGATTGACTTTGTGGTTCCCTGTTCTGTCTTGGAAAAATCGGTTAAAATAGTAAAAAGTGAATTATGGGTTATAATTTATATGTATGGATTCCTTAATGAGCCTATTTTCATTAGAAACAAGTGAGAGAAATATATGAAAACTGTATAGTGAGATATTTGGAATTAAGGTAAGAGAGGTCAGAATCGTTGGACAGTGAAACAAGGGAAATTTTAAGGAATAAAATGTACTAAATGGTTAAGAAAAAAATTTTGGAAAAATTTTAGTAAGAAAATATATGAGTTTAGTTTCAAGGAAAATTTACGGATTTAGATTTCAAGATTCCTAACCTAAGCTATAGTCAATTTATTTAGTACAACGCAGATGGACAGTTTAAATTGTTATGCCCAAATTAATAGTTAAATCTGGATTGCAAAATTACTGAATTACCCTTAGTGGGTAAATTACCGAATTACGAAAATGTCTTAATGGGCCAAATGGACATATTGAATAGTGGGCCAATCTGATATTATGGCTAGATGGGCCAATTTGATATTTTTGCTAAATGGGCTGATCTGATATTTTGCGAAATGGGCCGATCTGATAAATTGTTATAATGGGCTATACTTTTGTGATAAATAGCCAAATAAATTACTGTTGTTATGTTGTAAAAATCATGTTTTGTTATGCACTATATGCATAATTTTGCATGGGATGAGAAAATGTTGAAGAGAAGTTCTGGTGGCTCTGCCACATATTTTGGTGGCTCTACCACAATCTGTATAGTGGTTATGCCACAAATATTCTGTTATTCTGGTGGCTTGTCCACGAATCAAATATGTTATAAATGGCTAAATGCCTGCGATTGGTGTGTTGGCGAGGTGGGTTGACTTGATCCCCTGATCGTGTCAAACAGTCGAGTTTTAATATTTATAAAGAGAATGATCAAACCTGTAGACTAACTTTGACAACGATTAAGGCAAGTGCACCTATCGAACAATAGTATAGTTTAGGCAAGATTATTTTATCGAACCCAAAGGAACCTAAAAGTACTACTACTCACTTTCTTTCTATTATTTAGCCTAAAATATGGAGTGATTGGTTCATTAATCTAAAACTAATGAAAAACTAAACTAGATGCAAAGACAAAAGAATGAAACTTTGGGAAAAGACTATGGAAAAACTCAGTTGATTACAACGATACCCTGAGGAAGAATCCACCTATGACTTCTCTTGTTATCTAACTTTTACTTCATATGACTTCTTTACTTAGCTTGATTCGTGAGACTCCCTAACCTATATTAAACCCTCTCTCGAGGCGAATAACGTCTAACCTTAGGTTAATTAGTGAAACTCTCGTTCTCTTATAATAACCCCCTAAGGAAGTAGTAAATCGACCAATGAACTCCCATATTAGGTTTCACCCTAATCCGACAAAATCTCGTCACACTAGGCATGTGATCAACTCGCTTAATTATGCTAGATCTACTCTTAGGTAGGGTCTATTCCTCCTCCACCTAAGCACATTAGATTAAGTTAAGCAAATAATTAAGAACAAACTAAGTACTTATCATATAATTTAGAAATCAAATAACAAAATCCATCATAGGTTTCATCCCCTTCAGGTATCTAAAGGGTTTAGTTCATAACAAAATAAGAAAACATCTCAAGAGAAAAGATAAAACAAAACATAAGAAATCCCAAAACCCCCTGAAGGAATACAAGAGGAGATCATTTATCTTAAGTCGAGCTCAGGCTTCTTAAGATGGATCAACTGGCTATCTTCGAGTAATTCCATGAATAAAAGCTCTAGCAGAAAACTCTACCCAAAACTTCATTATTTAGAACAGCTGCCTTGGGTTGTTTATATAGGCTCTTTAGATGCTTTACTTGGCTCCTAAGTACCTCCTTCAAGTAGAATTACCATTAAGGTGTTTAAGTAGACTTAGGAGTATGTTTCTTTGGCTTCAAGCATCCAAATCCGAGTGAAATTGCTCATTCCCGTGGCAGGGGCACGCCCATGGCACACGCCCGTGTAAATCATCTTCAGGCCATGTCTAGATTCTGTCGATTGGGGCACGTCCGTTTAAATCGTGGCATGGCCGTGTGAAGTAATTTGACGAGGCATGGCTGAGTGGCTTGAAGTCTAGGCCGTGTTGATTTCTTGGGTTGGCCCAATTTGGTCCGTTTTAAGCCTATTTTTCATTCTTTTCGTCCTCGGGTGCTTTCTTGAGTATAAATATGAAAAGAAAGGATTAAAAGCACCTTTTTACATAAATTAGGGCTAAATCATCCAATAGCATACTAAATATGGCATTAAAATATGTTACTTTTACGGTTTATCAAATACCCACACACTTAAGCTTTTGCTTGTCCTCAAGCAAAATTCTCAACTTACAATTAAAATGAACTTTCCATAATTCATAATTCCTATCGACAATGTCTCATCATAATTCATAGATAATTTATACTTGGATAACTCAACTCAGAGAGTCCTAAAGATTCAATCACGATAAGTCATACCTTTGTAGTACGAAAACAAAGGTGTCTCCCTTTATCTGAATAATTTCCTTTAATTCAAAACCGATAAGGATTGACATCCTCACTGAAGTTTTACTCAAATCACTCAAAGTGTTTAAGGTTCAAGAATAAGCACTCATAAGTCGAACCTAAAAAGTTAATCCCATAGGCTTGCCTGAAAATCAAATCTCCACCACTGTATATGAGATGATACACATATCAAAAGGTCTTTAACAGGGTTGTAACGGGGCTTGGGTTAAAAGGTGTGGATAAAGGCTAAATTAGAGGGTTAGAATCGAGACTGACTTGACAAATTACCTAACTAGAAACAAAGAACTAAATATGAATATTTACATCGAATGAAAACTAATAATACCACTATTGATAATTACTCTATAATAAAGAGGATTTACATCACTTAAAATTTGATAACACTTTAATACGAGCTTTTTCTTCAACAATTTGGAATTTAAATGCTCTAAGCTCCTTCTTATACTAATACTGATTATACTTTGATTTTTTGAATTTTTTTAAAATAAACTAAATAAATACATAATAATAAAGAAAGAATTTTACTAACTAAAATAAACTAATTAGGCAATTTGACCAAATCAATTCTTGATAGAAGGGTAGTCAAAAGAAAGGGTGATAACAAATTCAAAGGGTTTTTTTGGGGTTAATATTAGCGGATAAATAAATAAAAAAGGTTGTTAGGATTAAAAAGGGTTCACTAAGGGTTAATTATGTGAAGGTCAGCTTTTTATGGAGTAAGTGGGTTAAATCCTAGGTGCCTTTATCATCTCTGTATATCAAATCAAAAGTGTGGTCTCGACATGTATAAACGAGGCAAGTTCTAGAATAACAGTTCAAAGTTGACACACTCATAACCAATAAAATGAGCATGAAAAGGAATACATGCTCTATAAGGCTCAAAATCTCACAAAAATTATGGGTTTTTTTGACATCAATCCTTATAAATTCCAAATTTCAAGATAATACTCAAATTCAGTTAACACCCTAGACAATGTTTTTGAAAAATAGACTTATCATGCTTGATTCTCTAGTATTTTCACGTATAAATCATCAGTGCACAATTATCAATGACTTACTCAAAAATTGGTCAATAACAATCATAAATCATTAGAAATTTCACCCTAATTAATAATATGAGAAGATTTCTTATGGACAAGACTAAAATTCAGGATTTGAGAATAATGCAAAAAGTTAGGTACTTTTACCCCCCCACACTTAAGTTGTACATTGTCCTCAATGTACAAAGATAGATAAATAATTATGTACTAAAAAGAAAAGGGGAGAAGTAACACTTCTTGAATTTTGGATGATTCCGGGAGTTGGCGTCTTTGGTGGTAGAAAGTAGGTGGAGGAGGTGGTGGTGGCGTTTTCTTTGGGCCTGGTGGGGTGTCTACTGATGATCTTTGTGCTAGATAAAGAAATTGGGTAGCCTGCAAAGATATAGCCAAGAAATCTAAAGAAACATTAATAATATGCTAATATTATAATTAAGGACAAAGGAAATAAAGAGAATGAGACTAAAAAGAAAACTAAAATTGAAAGAAAAGACTAATGGACTAAGGAGTCCTTATTGTTGTATTGTTCACGAGGTGGGTGTGACCTCTAAGGCTGTGGTACGTGATTCCCAGGCAGCCTTTAGAACCTAAAACCAAGAAACTAAATTAAAATAAACTAAACTAAGCATAAGATTGTTAAAGAGAAGGAAGTTGAAGCAAAAGAGAAAAAGAGAATAAAAACTATATGGTCTCAAAGACCCTTAGCTTGTTGTTTGAATGAAGTGGCCGGCATGAACTTATGTAGATCGGTCTCCCATAGGGAGATTATGCTTGCCTTCTTTTGCTTCTTCGACATGGTTTTGGTGTTGCTCAAGAGTCTTGACACTTTTTCTAAAGGAAGAAATAAAATATTGAAGGAAAAAGAAAGAAGAAAGAAGAAATAGAATGGGAAGAAGAGGAAGGGCTGTGGGGTTTAAATAGTATGTCAAATTTGGCACATTTCCATGCCCGTGGTTCAAGGGTGTGTCAATTCACACGGCCACCTCATACAGCCGTGGTGTGAAGCGTGTTGCATTGCCCATGCCCATTCTTGATGTGCCATGCCCGTGTCTGAGTAGTCAGTGTCGACCACGGCCATGTCGCACAGCCGTGGGTATAGGCATGTTGAGTCTCCCACGCCAGTTTCTCAGTCAGCCACGCTCGTTGAGAGATAGTCAGTAGCTTCACATAGTTTAGGGGCACGACCATGCTGATCTGTTGGTGCCCATGGGGAAGGGTGGTTGGGCCTGTGAGGTCTGACGGTAGTTGGCCTGAATTGCACGACCTCTTCTCTGTCAGTGTGGTGGTTTGGTGGTCCACACGGCCATGGACATGACCGTTTGTAAGGCCATGTGGCATGGAAATCTACATTTTTGTGTTAGTTTACAACTAATTATTTAGAAAAGAAGGATGGAAAGAAAAGAAACTGAAAATAAATTTGAAAATAAATTGAGTTAGTGCTCGGGTTGCCTCCCAAAAAGTGCTCGTTTATAGTCTTAAGCTAGACTGTCCTCGTATTTGAAATTTTTAGGGAGGTTTAAAGGTTTGAATATCTTTCCTCATGCTCACAGTTCTATTTTTGTAACAAAGTTGAAGTCGAGAAGTGTTTACCTTGAAATCACCAAATATTGGATTGCTTACCTCGACTATTTCATGTAGGAAGATATCGTGTACCTTAAGAAGAAGTTCTCCCTTTGCCCTCAGATCTGTTGAAGTGATGTGGGGATCGACTTTGCCTAACAGTACCTGGTCTCCTATTTTAAAGTGATTTGATGTCCCTACGAGCTCTTCTAGCAGTTCCTTTAGTTTTACTTCGTGTGGATCCAACTTTTCTTTGACATGTATCTTCTGCTCTTCTAAATCATCGACCTTAAGGTTTTGTTTCTTGTGTGATTCTTCTTTGTCGACTTGGGGGCTATAAGTTGGCTCAGGTTTGATGCATTGTGATGTTTCCTATAGTGAAGATTGAACAATTTGATTATCTATTGAAGTGATTTTCTTACCTTCATCATCCGTTGTTCTAGCTGAGTTGAGAGCTTGTAGCTTAATTGATTCATTTCCTACGCGAAGTATGAGTTCACCAATTAAGCATGGAATCATAAAAATCCCGAATCTTTTTGTTTCTGCGGTAGTCTATTCTGTAACATTGCCGAGCAAGTTACGTTTAGTTGTGCTCTTCGTCTATTTTGCATTTGTTTGTCAAGAGTTGTCTTAAAAATTTTCGGAGTCTAGCATCTGGAAAAGAGCTTCAAGAAGGGGTAAGTTAATATGTAATTTCTTTAAAAGTTTAAGAAACTTACCAAACTGTTCCTCTGAATCATCTCATTTTAATGCTTTGGGATAAGGTATGCGAGGTTTGTATTCTTTGATTATTGGTTTTGGCTTTTCGTGTGCTACCTCTATTTTACCTTTTTCTTCTTTGGTTTCTTGTGCCATGGTGGGCTCGTCTACCTTTGTACCCTCTTGAGCTGTGATGGCTTGGATCTGTTCTTTTGGGTTTATTTTTGTGTAGCTTTGTAGACGTCCTTGTTGACGTTCAGAAATCAGCTTTGTGAGATGTCCCACTGACGTAGCAAGTTCTCCAACTTGATTCTCGATCTCTTTGATCGATTTTTGTTGTTCATCAATTGCTGCTTCAGTCTTTTGGAAATGAGAATCAGTTGCTGCCATGAATTTCGTCAGCATATATCTTCAAGGTTTGATTTCCTCTCCTACGGATATGGTTGATTTTGATAATTTGGAGGAGGTTGCTGCCTTTGATTTTCTTGATTTCCTTGTCCCCCCATGAAAAATTTGGGGGTTCCTCCAACCTGCGTTATAAGTGTTACTATAAGGATATTATTGGATCTAAAATTGTTACCTACATAGTTTGTCTGCTGATGTTCTGCTCCTGGTTGGTAGGGTGGGTACTCAGGATTAGCCACATTCCCACTCGCTTCGCATTGCATTACTGGATGTACCTGCCAAGAACATAAATTATCAAGCTTTTTATTCATCATCTCCACTTGTGTTGACAGCATTGGTATTGCGTCTATGTTAAAAACTCTAGCTGATTTTGTCGGTTTGGTCCTTGTAATTTGCCATTGATAGGTATTCAATGACATCTCTTCAATAAAGTCATAAGCCGCTTCAGGAGTTTTATTATTCAAAGTTCCACCAGCTGATGAGTCAATCATTTGCCTCGTTGAGGAATTCACACCATCGTAAAAAGTTTAGACTTGAAGCCACAAAGGTAAACCGTGGTGTGGACATCTTCTCAGGAGATCCTTATATCTTTCCCATGCATCATATAATGTTTCTGCGTCATTCTGCACAAAAGAAGATATGTCATTCCTAAATTTGGCCGTTTTGGCTAGTGGAAAGTATTTTAAAAGAAATTTTTCGGTCATTTGATCCCATGTGGTGATTGACCCTCGTGGTAACGAGTTCAACCACTGCTTTGCTTTATTCCTTAATGAAAAGGGAAATAACCGAAGACGTATGGCATCATCAGAAACGCCATTTATTTTGAAAGTATCACAGAACTCTAAACAATTTGCTATATGAGTGTTCGGGCCTTTGTCCTGTAAACCATCAAATTGAACAAATTGTTGAATCATTTGTATTGTATTAGGCTTTAATTCAAAACTATTAGCAGCTATAGCAGGCCAACAATACTAGATTCTGCTCCTGTCAAATTAGGTTTAGCATAATCATACATAGTACGCTGAGCATTACGTTCTTGCACATTTTGCGGTGGATTGTTTTCGTCCATCCCTTGATGGGGATGGATCATCTTGTTCTTTTCTTTGGTAGTCTAGAGCTCGTCTAGTTTCTCTGCGATTCTGCGAACGGTAGCTTCAATGTCACTTTTGTACGCTAAAGGTCCTCTCTAGTTCCTTCTAGTCATAAACTAGAGCTTCTTGCTAGGAGAAGAAAGAAAGAAATTTAGTGTAAATAAAAATTTAACCTAAACTAAAAATAAAAGTAAATTGCGAGAAAAGAAAAATAATAAAATAATGGCTAAAGTAATAGAAATAGAGCTTTCTTAATATTTTAGTATTCCCCGGCAACAACGCTAAAAACTTGATCGTGTCAAACAGTCGAGTTTTAATATTTATAAAGAGAATGATTGAACCTTTAGACTAACTATGACAACGACTGAGGCAAGTGCACCTATTGAACAATAGTATAGTTTAGGCAAGATTATTTTATCGAACCCAAATGAACCTAAAAGTACTACTACTCACTTTTTTTCTATTATTTAGCCCAAAATACGGAGTGATTGGTTTATTAATCTAAAACTAATGGAAAACTAAACTAGATGCAAAGACAAAAGAATGAAACTTTGGGAAAAGATTGTGAAAAAACTCAGTTGATTACGACGATGCCCTCAGGAAGAATCCACCTATGACTTCTCTTGTTATCTAACTTTTATTCATATGACTTCTTTACTTAGCTTGATCTGTGAGACTCCTTAACCTATATTAAACCCTCTATTGAGGCGAATAACGTCTAACCTTAGGTTAAATAGTGGAACTCTCGTTCTCTTATAATAACCCCCTAAGGAAGAAGTAAATCAATCAATGGACTCCTATATTAGGTTTCACCCTAATCCGGAATAATCTTGTCACCCTATCTCTAGGCGTGCGATCAATTTCGCTTAATTATGCTAGATCTACTCCTAGGTAGGGTCTATTCCTCCTCCATCTAAGCACATCATATTAAATTAAGCAACATAGTTAAGAACAAACTAAGTACTTATCATATAATTTAGAAATCAAATAACAAAATCCTTTATAGGTTTCATCCCCTTCAGGTATCTAAAGGGTTTAGTTCATAACAAAATAAGAAAACATCTCAAGAGAAAAGATAAAACAAAACATAAGAAATCCCTAAAACCCCCTGAAGGAATTGAAGAGGAGATCCTCTGTCTTGAGTAGAGCTCTGGCTTCTTGAGATGGATCAACTGGCTATCTTTGAGTAACTCCCTGAATAAAAGCTCTGGTAGAAAACTATGCCCAAAACTTCATTATTTGGAACGGCTACCTTGGGTTGTTTATATAGGCTCTTTAGCTGCTTTACTTGGCTCCTAAGTACCTCCTTCAAGTAGAATTACCATTAAGGTGTTTAAGTAGACTTAGGAGTATGTTTCTTTGGCTTCAAGCATCCAAATCCGAGTGAAATTTCTCATTTCGATGGCAGGGGCACGCCCATGGCACACGCCCGTGTAAATCGTCTTCAGGCTGTGTCTAGATTCTGTCGATTGGGGCATGTCTGTGTAAATCATGGCATGGCCTTGTGAAGTAATTTGACGAGGAACGGCCGTGTGGCTTGAAGTCTAGGCCGTGTCAATTTCTTGGGTTGGCCTAATTTGGTCCGTTTTAAGCCCGTTTCTCATTCTTTTCATCCTCGGGTGCTTTCCTTAGTATAAATATGAAAGGAAAGGATTAAAAGCACCTTTTTACATAAATCAGGGCTAAATCATCCAAAAGTATACTAAATATAGGGTTAAAATATGTTACTTTTACGGTTTATCATCCCTACAAGTGTGTTGGTTGGTACGGGTGGTGTGTAGCGGATGGATTATTAGGATTGGTTTGGGAATTGCATTATATTCTCATGATATAATTAATACATTATTTTGTAAAGGGGCTTAGGCCCAAAGTATTGCTAAATGGGCTCAAGCCCAAGATTATGCTTTATGGGCTCAGGCCCAAGTTTTTGCTAATTGGGCTCCGACCCAGTGGATAATGGTAAGGGGATTATGCACTGAGTTCTTGTAACTCACCCCCTTTCTCTTAACCCTTGTAGGTAATGCTCAGTGACGTGGAATTGGGCCATGGATGTCTCGATGGAGGCCATACTTCAGAAATGGTTCATATTGAACTTTAGATTTTTATTTTCGTTCATTATACTATTTTGGGTTTTATGTTGTAATAAGGCCTCTGGAGTATTTTATTATTTTCTTTATGTTTGATATACTTATTATTTTGCTTAAATTGTTTTAAAAGGGAATTTTCTAAAAAATGAAATAAAGGTTTTCCAAAATCGATTAACAAATGGATTTCAAAATAAAATTTTACAAATATTTTTAACACGGAAATTGTCTTTCGAATTATCAACAAAATTTTCAAAAGACTCAGATTCTCTTTCGTATTTTCAAACGTCATTTTCAAAAGTCACGATTTTATAAAAGCATTAGTTCAAATTTATCGATTTATCAATCAATCTTCGAGGTCAGTAGTAATTTATCAAATATTTCAAATCAAACTTTTTTTCTTGATTTTAATGAAACAATATGTATTTTTATGTACGAATGAAAAGGTGTAATGCCCCAAACCCTGCCCAAAACACCACAGCCGAATTCGGAATGTTACTGGGGCAAATGTTCAAAAAGAGTTCACTTTGGAGGAAACTATAGCTTAAGAGTTCTAAAGTAAATCTCTCATTTATGAAAAATTTATCTATTGAATGAAATTAGTGAAAGCAGTAGTTTCTTAAAAAATCTGAATTTTAAAACTTAAATTTGGTGTTTAAGTCACAAATGTTTCAAAGTCATTTCTAGATAATGATCCGATAATAGTTCTATCTTAAACCATAATGAAAATCCCAAAACATTTA
Organism: Gossypium rotundifolium; assembly: GCA_025506655.1. Lineage (NCBI taxonomy): Eukaryota > Viridiplantae > Streptophyta > Magnoliopsida > Malvales > Malvaceae > Gossypium > Gossypium rotundifolium. The sequence goes on from CP106726.1 coordinate 56,572,983, forward strand.
TAACGGCCTTATTACAACAAAATTTATCCCAAAAAGTTCTTGAAATTTAAAATATAAATAGAAATATAAAATGACTTACGCATGGCCACCTCGAATCCACTCCATTGATCCAAAATCTCATGTGCTACCTGCATTGTTTGAGAACAACAAAGTGAGTCATTTTGACTCAGTGTGTAATTAGTCCACATATTTCCACGAGTGGGCTTAGCCCAAAACCATATTAAACCACATACCACGGATAGTAATAATGCAAAATGTTAGCCTAACCCAGCCTAATATCCAGCCGCTGCACACCACCCGTATAACCATCCACCACACACAGGGGATTACTAAATCCACCCTCCATCCGCTACACACCACTTTGGCAGTACACTGCTCAAAGTCCACTTAGTGGTCTAGCCACCGATCCACGTGATTAATATCACAAATATCCACAATAAGACTCGAGGTCGTCATCAATCCATGATGTAGCTCAAGGCTAACATCAATCCACGATAAGGCTCAAAGCCATCATTAATCCACGTACATAAATGTACACACTTCCCCTTATTCAATATATATCGATCCCCATGCACATGCATCATATTATAATGATATGGCAATATAACGTATGAACATACTAGATAGGCACATATGACATGCTTATATGTATCCACAATAATTAACCACAACCACAACATAGATAGTATACTAACCTGGTTATCGGTTTACCCGAATTAGGTAATAGCACCACCACAGCCAATATTTCACCTACCACTCATATTACATATTTTAATTAAAGTAAGTAAGTAAATCGTGTGTTAATTACACACCTGAGAACCTGAAGAACTAGACTATCAATCTCCCTCACATCCTCACTCGAAGAGATCACAGTGATCTACTTATCTATGCCAGACGCTCGCCCACAGCTTGGAGGCCAATCCCGAACCGCTAAAACTAACCGCTTCTTGAACTTAGGGGCAGGGACTACGTGTCCAACCCCTTTCTCTCCTTGGCTGGTACCCGTATCCATCGAATAACAACTTAATCAGAAGACCTGGTTAAACACTAAATCAGATCTAAAAGAGACTAAATAATCATGTTAATCGAATATCCTTATCAATGTCGATCCAAATCCTGAAGGTTCTCACTTGTACTTGAAAGCTGTCGAGATCCCTACATAAATCATGTTAGATTCGGCTCTAACACATATGGACAAGAAAAAGTGGCCTTGACCTAACGTTATCATCTCCTTACCTTGCTTGATTAGATCCGAAGATCTCTTACACTCCTAATGTTGGCTTCAACAAAAGAGTCATGAGGTTAAAGCCTTATATAGATTTGGCCATCACCCAAGAAATCGAATGAACTTTTAGTTTCAGTAACACAAAAAGGAAAGAACAAGATTCAAAAAATAGAAGAGAACCCCCTTACCACAATATTAGAAATTGACTGGAAGAGTTGGCACCAGATGAACGACGGCGCTCCCTAAGAGATGGCTTGTAATCAATGAACAAAAATAGAGTTAGCAATGATCAATAGGTTCGGTTATGGTAGAAAGTGAGGGGTAAGATTTGGTTCTTGAAATAGGAATGAAGGTTTAAGGTTATTGAGATGAAAAGAAGAAAGGAGATGGGAGGATTATGGTTCGACTAGAGAGGCTTCAAGAATGAAAAGGGAACTTCAAATGAAAGAGGAGAATATGCTGCACATTCGGCTCTTAAAGATGAGAAGAAGAGGATGAATAAAGTGACCCTAATGGTCTTCTAAGTTTTGGCCAAGAGTCAAAAGAGACAAAGAATTGAAAATGCCAAATGGTTTTCGGCACAAAAACTAGAGTAGAGAAAAATAAAATGCCACAAGATGAACAAAAAAAAACAAAAGAGAACCTCTGCTCTAAGGAATTTCGGCACACATAATCCCCCCAAAAACTAAATGCTCCCTCACCCTTTTTGCCACTACAAGATTCAGCTACACACTCCCAAGCCCTCACTCCCCACGATTCCTCCTCAAATCCCTCTACAACACCCATTCAAATGAGTTTGACTCATTCAAACTCCACAAATGCCTCCCCACCACCTATTCGAATTTATTTGACTCATTCCACCTCCGCTTTCAAGTGCCCAAGCCGAATCCAACTCTCCACTCCCCTTTGACCCAAAAACAACCCTAAAATGCTAACCATGCTATTCGAACCTATCCCCCCTTGCAACTCCCTTTGACACAAACTCCCCTGCACCCTAGGCGTTACCTTGCCACTCCACCACTTCCTTCTTGTGTCAAAACTTACCACTTTAAATCCCTTAAGGCCAAATCCCCCTAGCTCTCCCCTAAAGGCTCCAAACTAGCAATTTCTACTAAGGCTTCTACCTAACCCCAAGGTTCCCCAAAGCCCCCAAACACACTCGAACAACATACAGAGCATACTAACACACATATATGATTGAAATGTGTGACCCCTAAATCTCGAATGTTACAAAAGGACTTAAATGTATTTTTCTCATGTAACTTGTCAAATCTGGCCTTAACACTTGGGCCGAGTTTAGGGTGTTACAAAATTTTCACTATTTCTACCATATATGACCAAATCTCATAAATTAACAAACTAGTCCCTACATGCATTTTTCATGAATTTCACATAGAAAAAGATGTTTATCTAACATCAAACTCTCATAATCTTCCAAAATACATCATTTAACATTCTGTCATTCATGGGTATATTTTTGAACATGCATCTTAGCTCAACTTATAGCTAAAAATAGCTAATTCATAATACGAGAACTCCAAAAATACGAAGAATATTAAAAACGGGACTAAGATGAACTTACTAGCAAGCGTGAAAAAATTGAAGAACCCTAGCTATGGCTTCCTTCAAATTTTCGGCAATAAGGGGGAGAAGATGAATAGACTTTTATCATCTTTTTCTCATTTTAATCATTTAAATTGATAAATGACCATGTAACACCCCAAACCCGGCCCATGAGTCCTGACCGAATCTGGTATGTCACAGAGTAAATTAATTTGAAGTAACTTGAGTGTCAAGTGAAATTTTGTTAAAATATGTCTAAGGTTTTAAAACGGTGTTTGAAAACTCAGTTGGGCTTTTATAAACATGGTTGGGTTGATAAACTCTTTGAAAACATTTGATCAAGTATCATTTTAAAAACGTTAAAGTTATAATTGACTTGGTAAATTTTGTTACCGATGGTAACTTCTTTGAAAACTCGTAAAAGTTATTAAGTTGAAAAAGTTTACTTTTAACCGGTTTACTCAATATTTATAAATATCATTTGTAATGTAACATAAGTAAAATAAAACAGTAAAATAAGCATCCAAAATAATAATAGCGGCCTTATTACATCCCAAATTAAAAATACTTAGAAAATAAATAAATAAACTTAACGATAACAAATTTAAATCCAACGATAAGCATGGCGCCTCGAGTCCTCTCGGCTCCATCTCCACTATCTACTCATCGCAAAATGTTAAGGAAGGGTGAGTCACCAAGACTCAGTGTGTAAATTCCCCACCCGATAAAATAACTCATACACAAGTCATTAATAAACATGCACATGCAACCCAACCTAACCATCCAAAACACCTTTCTCTACCCCGTGTGGTACCAAACCACTGGTGGTGCCAAACCACTGGTGACTCAAAGTCACGATATCCATCAATATTGTGGTGCCAAACCACTGGTGGTGCCAAACCACTGGTGACTCGAAGTCACATATAATAAGTTGTGGGGCCAACCCACGTGTGATACCAAATCACTGACGTCAATCCCATAATATCATCTGTGGGGCCAACCCACTGTGGTGCTAAGCCACGGGGACAAGACGCAATGAGGTGCCAAACCTCTGGCAATCGTAGTCACGAAAAGAGGTACCAAACCACTGGTGTCCGTCGACACGAATATCACTTCCCCCTCCACTCATATCACCCTCAATAATATGCATATAAAAAAAATCATGCCAATCATGCTTAAATATTAATATACTGAATTTATCATAGGTCATACTTCCACATGTATTACATATACCAAATATGTCATGCATCAACATGCATCATATAGCAAAGCTCATATTGAACAGACTTACCCGAATCCTTGTTCATACCCTTACGGTATCAAATCTAGATCTACAATTCCGATTTAACACATACAATTTATGAACAATTATTAGCCATGAAGTGTGTGAGTACACACCTGTTTCTACCGAAATTCCTAGATCCCGAAGTTTCCAAACCTTAGTGCTAGATCTTGACCCTATATTCGGCCAATCATCCTTGTTAGTATCAAAAGCCTATTCGGCCAAACCAAAATTATATCAAAGGGTTACACACGAACCCGAAACCTTACCTACACATCCTTTGAACACTAACCACCTTGCGATATGTAAATCTGTTTCACTTCCCTTAGGAGAATAAATCCCGAAAGCTTCCCTTAATGGCTATGGCTTACCTACAATTGCACACTTATTGAAAATAGGCAGCACCTTATTGGGGATGTGAGATTCGGCCTAAGCACAATTGGAAGGGCTAGAATTTTTAGTGAAGGAGGAGGGTAGGTTCGGCTACTAGGGAAAGAAAAAGAAAAAGAAGTGATGTAGGGGAAATAAAGGGTGGTTTCGGCTAAGTAGGAGAAAAAGATGCTGGAAAATTTTGAACAACTTAGGCTATGCAACAAGGAAGAATTTGGCCAGCACAATGAAGAGAAAAAAAAGAAAAGACTTGACGAATTTTTTGGCACTTTTTGTTTGTACAAAGCGATATGGATGATTTCAAGGAGTCCCTATTTTAGCCATCACCTCTTTTTGGTGATAAATTTCCAGCCTTTATTTATCACAAATAAATCTAGCTTTATCTTACTTTTAATCTTCTAATCCCCTCAACAATTTAATAGCAAATAAAACACTAATAGCTCCCCCCTTCCAGCCGAATATGAGCAAAAAAAATAGCTCCAACCTTATCAATTTAAGAGTCCAAAAAAAAAAAAAAGACCATTAGCTCTCATTCTCCTTCACGCCAGCAGCAGGAAAAATAAAAAAAAAAACAACTGTAGTTGCCTTGGTTCAAACCCAAGACCGCACTGCCCCATCCCTCTTCTTCTAACGCCCAGGCCACTTTTCCCAATTTGATTTTCATGTCAAATGTCCTCACCATTTATTTATAAAGCCTTCATACCTGGGCCCTTTGTCCTTTTAACGCCAAACCCTAAAAATAAAATTCCCCTTGCGTCTGTTACGACTCGAACTCGAGTCCTTTCACTAGGGCCCTTAAGTGGTACCCCAAGCCACTCCACCAACCTGCCATTCATGCTCTTACCTTGCCCAAAAATTCTTTAAAGCCCTCTTACTTGGCCCCTCCCTTTAACGCCCCAAAAAGCCTAAAACAAAACGCATTCCCCCTTTTCTAGAATCGAACCCATGACCTCCCATCCGTCCCCCTAAGCCTTTAAGTGGCGCATGCAAGCCACTCTGCCACCTATTTCTTTTATTCATGTTTCTACCGAATTTTTACTTAACCCCTATCTCCTAGTTTCCTTCCTTTTAAATCTTTAAAAAAATTTAATTCCAAATTTGACCTAATTCGGGGTTATGTCAAGACCCTAAATATGCTTAGAAATCAAAATATTTATTTCTACATGCACATACATGGGAAATTAATTAAATTTTCAACAACCCCTAATTTAGGGTGTTACAGTTCTACCCCCCCTTAAAAATAATTTCGTCCTTGAAATTACTTACTAATGAATAATCATACATCCTAACTCACCGCACTAAGCTTATGCTGCGCACTCTGATCTTAATAAAATTATCTTACTTCCTAGGCACAAACTTCTAAGTTCACGTCCCTTAGAACTCATTTTCTAACGTTGCAATTTAATCTGATTAAGAATTTTATGCATTAGTATTTCACTTGGTTATTCGCGAAGAAATTTTTATGATATGAGTTTTAGGAGTGGTTCTTTCGTAATCATACATACACACAGTTTTCCCTTCATTCATTCAAAGAGACGTTGTAGTTTTCATGGTGATTGCTTTTCCACTACCCAGGGGTATTTTTGTAATTTGTCCTACAGGGGTTTTTTTGTAATTTTCAGAAATAAAAATTTTCGGATGATTTTGTCAAAACATTTTAAACATTTTTTAAATTTCCTGGGGTATTTGAAAAATTTTGAAATCCGGGGGTATTTTGTTGATTTTGAAGTTCAGGGGCATTTTGGTAATTTTCACAAGTCAGGGTGAATTTGTAAAATTTAGTAAATCAGAGATATTTCAAAAGTTGTACAATTTTGGAGGTTCTTTCTAAGAATTTATTTTCTAGGTTGATGGTGTTTGCAAAAATTTTGGAAACCAAGGTCATTTTGGTAATTTTGTCAGCTAGGGGCAATTTTGTAATTTTACAAAATCATGACATTTTCGATATTTTGCAAATTAAGGTTTTTGGAAACTTTTCATGTGATGAAATTTTTGATTAAAACCGTGGGTATTTTGGAAATTTCATGATTCAAGGGCGTTTTCGTAATTTTACCCCTAAGGGTATTTTAGTAATTTTTCACATTCAGGGCATTTTCTCAAAATGAATTTCAAAATTTGGGTTCTAAGTGATTCTATAAAAGAAGGATATTTTGAAAATTTCTATTTGAAAATTTTTCATATGGAGGGTATTTTGGTAGTTTACAAGCCAGGGGTATTTTGGTCATTTTTCAAACTGAGGGCATTTTGGTCTTTTTTTTAAAAAAACTAAGGTTTTATTTATTTCCAAAACCAAAACGGCTATTCCCTTTCGGGTCTTAGTTATCAAGTTTAGCCTGTGAGCTCGTCGTCTCAGCTAGGATGAACCGTTACTATGCACCAGGTAGGATTCAAGTGAGTAGGAGGTGAGTCACGAGGACTGCTTAAATACCAGGTCCCCATCGAATCCAATCCTAGACATGCGTATAATGATTGCCACATCCTTTGCTTAGTGACAACTCACAGGGTTGTTTAGGTAATTATTAAATCTTATGCATAGTTGAGGTATGCTAGCCCTAGGGTTCAATAGTTTCTATTCTAATAGTCTACGTTCCCATTTTACCCTTCTACCCTTCATCAAAAGAATTCACAAAAATGGATAGAAGTACTTACCTGGGCGGATAGGTGCCGGAGACTCGGTGCCATGCTGATCAAACCACAAACACTTTCCAAAAATATTTCAATAAGGCCTACTATCAAAAACCAAACATTTTGGGCCTTGGGCCCCCCCACAGTCGAGTTTTGAACTGGGCTCTGATACCAAAAATGTAACACCCCAAACCCGGCCCATGAGTCCTGACCGGATTTGGTATGTCACGGAGTAAAATAATTTGAAGTAACTTGAGTGTCAAGTGAAATTTTGTTAAAATATGTCTAAGGTTTTAAAACGGTGTTTGAAAACTCAGTTGGGCTTTTATAAACATGGTTGGGTTGATAAACTCTTTGAAAACGTTTGATCAAGTATCATTTTAAAAACGTTAAAGTTATAATTGACTTGGTAAATTTTGTTACCCGATGGTAACTTCTTTGAAAACTCGTAAAAGTTATTAAGTTGAAAAAGTTTACTTTTAACTAGGTTTACTCAATATTTATAAATATCATTTGTAATGTAACATAAGTAAAATAAAACAATAAAATAAGCATCCAAAATAATAATAGCGGCCTTATTACATCCTAAATTAAAAATACTTAGAAAATAAATAAATAAACTTAACGATAACAAATTTAAATCCAACGATAAGCATGGGCCTCGAGTCCTCTCGGCTCCATCTCCACTATCTACTCATACGCAAAATGTTAAGGAAGGGTGAGTCACCAAGACTCGATGTGTAAATCCCCACCCAAGTAAAGTAACTCATACACAAGTCATTAATAAACATGCACATGCAACCCAACCTAACCATCCAAAACACCTTTCTCTACCCCGTGTGGTACCAAACCACTGGTGGTGCCAAACCACTGGTGACTCAAAGTCACGATATCCATCAATATTGTGGTGCCAAAACGCTGGTGGTGCCAAACCACTAGTGACTCGAAGTCACATATAATAAGTTGTGGGGCCAACCCAAGTGTGATATCAAATCACTGACTTCAATCCCATAATATCATCTATGGGGCCAACCCACTGTGGTGCTAAGCCACGGGGACAAGACGCAATGAGGTGCCAAACCTCTGGTGACCATAGTCACGAAATGTGGTACCAAACCACTGGTGTCCATCGACACGAATATCACTTCCCCCTCCACTCATATCACCCTGAATAATATGCATATAAAAAAATCATGCCAATCATGCTTAAATATTAATATACTGAATTTATCATAGGTCATACTTCCACATGTATTACATATACCAAATATGTCATGCATCAACATGCATCATATAGCAAAGCGCATATTGAATAGACTTACCCGAATCCTTGTTCATACCCTTACGGTATCAAATCCAGATCTACAATTCTGATTTAATACATACAATTTATGAACAATTATTAGCCATGAAGTGTGTAAGTACACACCTGTTTCTACCGAAATTCCTAGATCCCGAAGTTTCCAATCTTTAGTGCTAGATCTTGACCCTATATTCGGCCAATCATCTTTGTTAGTATTAAAAGCCTATTCGGCCAAACCAAAATTATATCAAAGGGTTACACACGAACCCGAAACCTTACCTACACGTCCTTTGAACACTAACCACCTCGCGATATATAAATTTGTTTCACTTCCCTTAGGAGAATAAATTCTGAAAGCTTCCCTTAATGGCTATGGCTTCCCTACAATTGCACACTTATTGAAAATCGGCAGCACCTTATTGGGGATGTGAGATTCGACCTAAGCACAATTGGAAGGGTTGGAATTTTTAGTGAAGGAGGAGGGTAGGTTCGGCTACTAGGGAAAGAAAAAGAAAAAGAAGTGATGTAGGGGAAATAAAGGGTGGTTTTGGCTAAGTAGGAGAAAAAGATGCTGGAAAATTTTGAACAACTTAGGCTATGCAACAAGGAAGAATTTGGCCAGCACAATGAAGAGAAAAAAAAGAAAAGACTTAATGAATTTTTGGGCACTTCTTGCTGTACAAAACTGATATGGACAGCCCCCCAAGGAGTCCCTATTTCATCCATCACCTCTTTTTGGTGATAAATTTCCAGCTTTTATTTATCAAAATAAATCTAGCTTTATCTTACTTTTAATCTTCTAACCCCCTCAACAATTTAATATCAAATAAAACAATAATAGCTCCCCCCTTCCAGCTGAATATGAGCAAAAAAAATAGCTCCAACCTTATCAATTTAAGAGTCCAAAAAAAAAATAGACCATTAGCTCTCATTCTCCTTCACGCCAGCAGCAGGAAAAATAAAAAAAAAACCACTGCAGTTGCCTTGGTTCGAACCCAAGACCGTACTGCCCCAGCCCTCTTCTTCTAACACCCAGGCCACTTTTCCCAATTTGACTTTCATGTCAAATGTCCCCACCATTTATTTATAAAGCCTTCATACCTGGGCCCTTTTTTCTTTTAACGCCAAAGCCTAAAAATAAAATTCCCCTTGCGTCCGTTACGACTCGAACTCGAGTCCTTGCACCAGGGCCCTTAAGTGGTGCCCCAAGCCACTCCACCAACCTGCCATTCATGCTCTTACCTTGCCCAAAAATTCTTTAAAGCCCTCTTACTTGGCCCCTCCCTTTAACGCCCCAAAAAGCCTAAAACAAAATGCATTCCCCCTTTTTCAGAATCGAACCCATGACCTCCCATCCGTCCCCCTAAGCCTTTAAGTGGCGCATGCAAGCCACTCTGCCACCTATTTCTTTTAGTCATGTTTCTACCGAATTTTTACTTAACCCCTATCTCCTAGTTTCCTTCCTTTTAAACCCTTAAAAAGAAATTTTTAATTCCAAATCCGACCTAATTCGAGGTTATGTCAAGACCCTAAATATGCTTAGAAATCAAAATATTTATTTTCTACATGCACATACATGGGAAATTAATTAAATTTTCAACAACCCCTAATTTAGGGTGTTACAGACCAAAATTCCCTTCTCTCTAAATTTTTACAATTTACTATCTCATGACCAATTTTGTCCAAAAATTATAAATTTGGGAAAATTGCTACTTCTTCTAATTGATATTCTAAAGTTGTTTTATACAAAAAGCTTTTAGAAACTCATATTTTGCAACTTTTGCAATTTAGTTCTTTTGGACCATTCAACCTCAATTTAACAAAATTACTTAATGAAACTTTCACACTAGCATGCAAACATGGCATAAACCTTAAAAACTCATAAATTCACCTCGAATATGTGGCCTCACACCACTATTTTGACTAGGCCCTAGATCGGGCTATTACATTAAGTCTATGTGATTTCCTGACACAATTGATGATTGTTCTGCAGTGTCCAGTTTAGAGGAATTAATCATAATAAAGGAACTCAATTATGTTGAGGACCCATTGGAACAAATTTTGACATCAGACCCTCCAAATGATGAAGAGAACGATGAATACTTAGCTTTGCTAGAAGCTAATCAAAGGGGATTTAATCTGCAATCCTGCTTTGAATATTTGGAGTTAGAGAATAGGGATTATGCCCAACCAAAAGTGTCAATCGATAAGCCACCTAAATTAGATCTGAAGGTACTCCCCTCACATTAAAAAAAATGTTTATTTAGGTAACAATTCTACTTTGCCTGTGATTGTTTCAGTGAAATTTACCGTTGAGCAAGAGAAACTCATCCTACTATTAAAACAATTTAAGAAAGCTATCGAATGGACCATACTCGATATTCACTGCATTATTATGTATGTATGCATGCACAAGATTATCCTGGATGATGGAGAAAAAGGGACGATTGATGGACAATGAAGACTGAACCCCATCATGAAGGATGTGGTAAAGAAAGAAATCATCAAGTGGTTAGATGAGGGTATAATTTACCCCATCTCAGATAGTTCGTGGGTAAGTCCAGTCCAGTGTGTGCCAAAGAAAAGAGGTATTACGATCACCAAAAATGAGAATAATGAGTTGATACCGACTAGAATAGTTATGGGGTGGAGAATTTGCATCGACTACCGGAAGCTGAACAAGGCGACTAGGAAGTATCACTTTCTCTGCGCTTTTTGGACCGAGATCTTTGGATAGATGGCGATGACATCTTGTTACTATTTTCTCGATGGATACTCAAGGTATAACCAGATTATAGTAGCACCAAAAGATCAACACAAGACAACATTCACCTGGTCGTACAGTACATTTTCATTTAGACGCATGCCATTTGGTTTATGTAATGCACCTGCTACATTTCAAAGATGTATGATGTCTATTTTTATTGACATAGTTGAAAAATACTTGGAAGTCTTCATGGATGATTTTTCAGTATTCGGAGATATATATGATGATTGCCTAGCCAATCTACCTAATGTACTAAGGCAATGCAAAGATACAAACCTCGAACTCAATTGGGAAAAGTGCCATTTCATGGTATAAGAAGGTATTGTTCTAGGGCGTCAGATAACAAGACATGAAATCGAGGTAGATAAAGCAAAGGTAGATGTTATTGAGAAACTCCCACCTCTAACATCTGTAAAGAGTGTTAGGAGCTTTTTGGGCCATGCCGGTTTTTATCGAAGATTTATCAAGGAATTCTCCAAAATTGATAAACCCTTATGCAAAATATTGGAGAAGGACACGATGCTTAAATTTAATGAGGAGTGCTTGAGAGGTTTTAAAGATTTGAAGAGTCGGTTAATTTTGGCACCCATAATCTTCACACTAGACTGGGATTTGCCATTTGAATTGATGTGTGATGCAAGTGACTTTGCGATAGGAGCTGTCATGGGCCAGCGAAGGAACAAAGTTTTTCATCCCATCTACTACGCAAGTCAGACTCTAACAAGGGCTCAACTAAATTATACGGTAACAGAGAAAGAGTTACTTACTATTGTGTTTTCTTTTGAAAAGTTTCGATCTTATCGTGTAGGTACCAAAGTCACTGTTTATATAGACCAATCGGTAATTAAGTTTTTACTTGCCAAGAAAGACGCTAAGCTGAGACTAATCCAATAGGTACTGTTACTTCAAGAGTTCAATATAGAAATTTAAGATCAAAAGGGAGTAGAAAACCAAGTAGCAGACCACTTGTCCAGATTGGAGCCGCAAGAAGGGAACTTTCCACTTATACCCACTCGGGAGTCATTTTCAGATGAACACATACTGAAGGTAAATCATGTTCATAATACCCCTTGTTTTACTGATATTGCTAACTATTTACCTTATGGTTTGATGCCAATTGATAAGACGTATCATCAAAAGAAAAAGTTTCTTCATGATATGAAGTCTATTTCTAGGAAGAACCATACTTATTTAAAAAGTGTGTAGATCAAATGATTAGGAGATGCGTGGCAAAAATGAAGTACATAAGATACTATATCATTGCCACTTAGCTCCTAGCGAGGGCACTTTGGAGGTACATGTACTACGGCCAAAGTATTGCAAGCCGAATTCTTTTGGCCAGCACTATTTTAAAGACGTGTATGCTTATGTAAGGAGCTGTGATCGATGTCAAAGGTTGGGAATGTCACCAAAAGAAATGAGATGCCTCGAACAAACATCATTTAGGTAAAATTATTTGATGTTTGGGGTATTGACTTTCTCGGTCCTTTCCCTTTGTCTTTTGGTCACAAGTACATATTGGTAGTAGTAGACTACATGTCTAAGTGGGTTGAGGCTGAGGCATATCTAACGAACGATGCTAAGGTTGTGATGAAGTTTTTGCGAAAGCATGTGTTCACCAAGTTTGGAATCCCAAGAGCCATTATCAGTGATGAAGGGTCTCATTTTGTGAACGTTGAAATGGTTACTCGACAAACATGGAGTGAAGCACAAGGCTACCACAGCTTACCATCCACAGATGAATGGGCAAGCTGAACTGGAAAACAAAGAGATCAAAGGCATACTCAAGAAGGTAGTTTTCCGAACCGACAAGATTGGTCCAAAAGACTAGACGATGCTTTATGGGCCTATAGGAAAGCACACAAGACACCTTTAGGGATGTCACGCTATAAGTTGGTCTTTGGGAAAGCCTGTCATTTGCCCTTGGAGTTAGATCACAAAGCTCACTGGGCTCTCTAACAACTCAACTTGGATCTTAAGCTTGCTAAAGAGAAATGGATGCTTCAACTCAATGAGTTAGAAGAATTCTGAATGTTCTCATGCGAGAATGCCAAATTACTTAAGGAGTGACTTAAGAGATGGCATGACAAGAACATTCGAGTTCGAGAATTTGAAGTGGGTCAGCAAGCCTTGTTATTCAATTCCAGATTAAGGTTCTTTCCAAGTAAGTTAAAATCACGTTGGTCCGGTCCATTTACGATTCACCAAGTTTATCCATACGGAGTTGTCAAACTTTAAAGTAAGGGAGGTAATTTTCGAGTCAATGCTCAGTGCTTAAAACATTACTAGGGAGATAAAATTGAACGGGATCAAATCTCGTTCATTTTATCAGATATTTAATTTTTCTTTCTTTTCTTTTGAAATAAATGATTTAAGGTATATTTTCGAGATTAGTATGTTTAAATAAATTCTGTCTAGGAGATTAGAATTTAAGCGGGACCGCTTGTAACCCCTCCAATCATTCTTGGGAATTGATTTTAACATAATTTTTCAAGAAATTATTCCCTAAATGGCAAAATAATTTTTTTATTTTTCAAATAAAAGGGTCAATTTTGATCCAAGTCTTAATTGCAACTCAATTTCAAATTTTCTTTAAGTCAAGGTACTTAATTAAATTATTTTCAAAATTTTGTTGCTCTTTTTATAAATATTAAAAATTAGATGTCTCTTTTTGTAAATATTTTCACAGGCACCTAGAATAAATTTTTAATTTAATAAATAAGATGGTAATCATTAATATATAATTATATCCATTATAATATATATTAATTATTATCAACTTTGCATAGAATTAGGATTAGTTTAAATTTGATCATATTTTATTTAATAATTTTTTATTTTAATAAATTAATAGCAAATAATAATTTAATATGCATTATATTAATTAATGATTATTGTTAACTCTATGGAGAATTAGGACTTAGAATATTTTAATTATTAATTCAGTTTAAACTCTTACTCCCTTCACTATAAATTTCACCCACCTTTTCCATTTTTTTCACTCATCCCCCAATTAATCCTAGCATCCAAAACCCACCAAGTACCGAATCACCTAGTGCCAAACTCTCTAGTCGTAACACCGCCCAGCTCCACACGGCACTCTCACGCCTAGCAATAGCCCATTCGGTCAGCAGCCCACGCACGCACCCAGTAGCCCCCATACACACCATGCGCGCTAGCAGCTTGCTCCTTGTCGTTGCACCTGCCGCCCATCCAGCTCCAGCAGCTCATCAAGCCTGCTCGCCAAGCCTGCTCGACACACTTGCTTGCTCCCCACTTCCCCGCATCCGCGCGGCACATGCATGCCCTGCTGCTGTCTAGTGTGCTGCTGTCGCCTTGCTACTCGTACCACACCATCAAGACACCCTACAACCATCCCTAAATCGACCTCTTTTGCTTTAGATTTATTTCCTTTTAGTTCTTAACTTTTATAAAAAGGTGGTAAGACAAATTTTTCTCCTAAATTTTAATTTTATTTAATTATTTAGTTTTTCAAATTATTGAATTATTAATATTTTATACTAATTAAATTTTTTTTAAGAAAATAATTATTCTATCTTATGATCAGGCTAATCATGCCTCGCAAAAGAACTTATGCCTCTAACCAAATTGACGAATCAAAAAAAAAAAAAATTCCACTGTGAAGAAGCCAAAGCGAGATACAAAAGCATTTTCAAGAATCAACAGATGCACCCAGAAAAAGACTTTACGTTGAAAGAAAGCAACTATATTGATTTCATGGAGCACATTTGACAAGTTGCTGAAGCTCTCAATTAGGAGTTGATTTCTGAGAAAAGACCTAGTGTAGATGAGGAGTTAGTTCATGAATTTTATGCAAATTTGATCTCAAGAGAATTGACAGAAGTTTCTTTTCGCGGAATTAAGGTGCCAATAACCTCAAACGCTGTTAATGAATTCTTTGAATTACCTGATTTCGAAAACGACAAATATTCTTCCTTGATGAGCAATATTGAGTCTAAAAATCTACAAGAAATTCTTGAGGAACTTACAGTTCCATGTTCTAAGTGGACTGTGTCAAAGCAAGGAATTCACACTTGTCGCAG
The DNA here is from genome assembly GCA_025506655.1 of Gossypium rotundifolium. Lineage (NCBI taxonomy): Eukaryota > Viridiplantae > Streptophyta > Magnoliopsida > Malvales > Malvaceae > Gossypium > Gossypium rotundifolium. The sequence continues at coordinate 56,588,202 of CP106726.1, forward strand.
AGAATATTTAACACCACTAGCGAAGGTATGGTTCTATTTCATTCGATTCATCCTTATGCTTATTTCACATGGGACTAAAATTTCATTAGAGTGAATGGTCTTATTATACTCGATTTTAACTATAAATACCATTGATGTGGGAAAAATCATCCTGAGAGAAATGTAAAATTGTGCTATAGACGTTCTGGCCCAGCTTACTTTACCTTTACGATAACAATTCTATTCTTGAAAGCTAAAATTCTTGGAAACATAAAGAAGACAAGTTATAGCCAGGGCATAATCACATTGGGACCTCTACCAATTAGCCAGAGACTCTGTTCTACAGTAACAAGTTGAAGAAAGCGAGGATCCTGAAGAAGAAGAAGATCCCATAGAGATCAAATCGATGTAGTCAGTTGAAATCCCTGATAAGGCAGAACCAATGGAACCAATAACCAAACCTGATGTTACAACTTCAATGTTCAGGACTCAATCACCTCACCCAGATCTTCAACATGAGCTATTAAAGTTGATGGACATAATGCAACATATGTAGTGGCAACAACATGCTTATAGAGATATTCAAAAATACGGGATAACTCAATGAGAAACGCTCTTATGAAAATATGCAATGACCCGTTTATTTTTGTACCTGGGTTTCCAGATTCATATTTGAACCATGGAGTCCACTATCAACGAGGGAGCGAAGCGATTCATGCAAAAACAAAGATGATGGAGCAAAAGATGAGTCGAATTCGGAGGGATCTGTAAATAAATAAAAAGGGGGGATCTTGACTTTATTTTATTTTCGTTCTTAGGTTATTTTAATATTTTAGGATTAGGTTTTATTAGGAATTTTTATTTTTGCATAATAAAACAACAGGTGGAAATCATAACTAAAAATGAACAAGTTACAAAATACAAACTGTGGCAATAGATATATACATGTCTAGGATTGGATCTAGAGAGAGCTTGGTACTTAAGCAGTCAAATTGACCCACCTCCTCTTTTCTAGAATCCTACCTGTTGTATAGTATCTATTCACTTTCAACAATGAGAACATTGTTCATCTTATGGAGGGGGGACCGAAAAATTGAAATTATTTCCACTTAGAATAATTTTTTCTTTCAATTATGATTAGGTTATATTTTTTTCAAAAAATTGAAATTTTGTTAAGTATGCTAAACTTCAGTATGAATAAATTTGGATTATATCAATAATTGTTATGTTAACTGAAATAAGACATAAATGTATTTTTAATAAAGCATGCAAATCATGCCATAAAATTTTTAGTTCCTTAAGAAAGTTAGGCATGCATGGAAGTTTAAGTCTCTAGAATTGACTTAGTAGTTTCTTGAGGCAAAATCCTAGGAAGCATGGAATGTTGAAAATGGTTTAGGTAACTTTTGTTTAGACAGTTTGAGCCTTTCAAGCCAACCTTGAAGAATTTTTATTCTTTGAAACCCAACTTTGAGACTATGTGGCCTAATTTTATTTTGAACCCTTGCAATATTTAGCCATCACTTTTCTCTTAATTATCTTTAAATTGTCCCAAACACTAGAATCAATACTATTCAGAATGTTCCTTGAAAATAAGTTTGGGGGAGTTGAAAAGAAGTATCAAATGCTCGAAAGATTGTAGTACATACAATAAAATGCTCGTGAAAAAAAAAGAAAAAGAAAAGAAAAGAAAAGAAAAAGAACAAAAAAAAAGAGAGCATATGTACTTGAAAGAAAATAGATGCACAAAAGATCATGTGAAAGCAAAGTAAGTTGGTGTATTGAAGGTAATTATTTTGAAGGTCCGATTAAATCTGAGTTTAGGGTTTTTAGCCTAAATTTACCTATCTTTTACCCACTCCTATCCTAGCCATGTTACAACCTTTTTAAAGACCTATTGATTAAAGTTTTATGCTACCTACATTAGTGGAGAGAAATTGCTATGTTCAACATATGAAGGCATAAGTTAAACTTAATGATTGCAACTTCCTTGAATAATGGAATAAAATCAAATTGGTAGGAATTTAGCATGTCTTTATTGAGAAAGCATTTAGTCTATTTTTGCTATCATAAGAATAATTGAGGTTAATTTGAATGATATGTATACATAAGTAGCATAAATATCAAATTTCTTGTTTTTGAGCATAAGTATACTAAAATCATAATTTTAGGAAGAATGTTGTTCTAAAGGAATTTTTCAAAGGCGTTTCCAAGAAATTCTTTACAAATTTGTGCATTACTCGGGACGATCAATGAATTAAGTTTGGGGTGTGGAAACACAAAAATATACACACTTTTTCATGCCCTTTTTAACTCAAATTCGTGCAGTTTCGGCAAATTTCTTGTCGCAAAATAAAAAATAATTATAAAATAATTAAATTGTACTCAAATTATGAACATGTTGATTTTTAATTAATTTTATATCAAATTTTGATTAATTATTTTTTTTGACAGATTTGCACAAAGGGCGAAAAATGGCTCGACAAACACTACCAGAAGCACAAAACCGAAAAGCAATTTTGAAGCATGAAGGCAAAATTATTTTTCAACATACGATGGTCCAAATTATGTGTATTCATTCATAATCTAATTAGTTTTAATTTTAATCCAATTTAATTTGGGTTAAATAAATTATTATTAATTAATTATGAAAAGGGGCCCAATTGAGCTGAACCGAGAAAACCAAACCAACCGAGCACTGGGCAGCCCAAAATCGTCCCACATGCTGAACCAATCAGCTTTCTTGGATGATTACTTGGCTTGAAAAATGGCCCTTGAATACTCCTTCAAATTGCATTCAAACCCCTCCACTATTTGTGCCTTTCTAGATTTGCCCCTACCTTAAAATAGCAAGTTTGAAACCTTCAAACTTGCCACATGTGTGGTTGGCCATGTAACATTCTGAAATTGGGCCTAGTAGAATTGGGCCCAATGGGCCTTAGGCGTAGTAGCGTTTAAAATTTTTGAGAACAAGAGAACGGCTTACATGCAAGTTGGATCTAGTAGGTGAGTGATTTTAGAAGATTAGGCGGCTTCTATGAAGTTCCGGGATCGAACTTGGGCTTTAGGAAAATTTTGATTTTAGGTTAATAAAACCTAGGAGATAGTAGGTAGGCCTTAAGAATAAAATGTGGGAAGAAATGACACAAGAAGAGCTTGTGGTGTAGTGGCAAAGTGACGCCACTTAGGGAGCAAGGGAGTGACGCCACAAGGAAGTAAGGGGTCCAAGGTTCAAGACTTGGCATTGGCATTTTATTTTGATTTATTTTTAAGTGAACTTGGACTTTGGCTCATAGAATTATATTTAGTTGTGCTTGATGTTAGACACAAGAAGGTGAGTGGTCTAGTGGCAAGGTGTCATTAAGGGTGCAAGGGAGCCTGGGTTCGAATCTCATGACAAGCAATGGAGTATTTATTTTACGGATTTGACGGCCAGAGTTTGAGTTGGATTTAAACTCTACTGATGGAGGGATCCCACATCGGAAAGATAGCAATAGGGAAGGTGAGAAGCTGGCTGTATATAGAGCTGTCCATGAGGAGAGGAAGCATACCTTGGTGGGCGTTTGGGCATAGGAGCATTCGGAGTGCAGATTTGCTTCAAACTCCTATTAGGTGTGTATTCTTCCTACTCTAGCTGTAGAGTAGCAAATGCCAAAATGTTGGTCACACGGCGAAGGTAGCCACACGAGCGTGCGAGCACACATGTGGGAGCTTCGACGCAATAGTTGAGGCCAGCTTGAGTGTTCTTGTGTGTTTAGGCTGTTTGGGCTAAGTAGGCCCAATGGTCCTATTGTCCCATATGAATAAATTGTATGATTGTGTAGTAGATAGTAAACTGGAATATGGGAATCTCGTATCTGTGGTTAGATTTGGGCTAAGTGGGCCACATGAGCGTGTGGGATCACATGGGCCGAATATGAGGCCACGGGCCCATTTACACTGTTATGACCATTTAGGTTATTTGAGTCGCTCGGGGTGACAATAGGCCTTTGGAAAGGTTGTTAAATGTAAAATTACCAAAGTACCCTCGATGGGTAAATTATTAAAATTGTAACATCTCGAAATTGGGCCTAGTAGGATTGGGCCCATTGGGCCTTGAGCACAGAAGCATTTAAACTTTTTGGAGAACAAAATAATGGCTTTATTTCAAGTTGAACTTATTAGGAATGTGATTTTGGAAAGTTACGGGGTTTCTAGAAAGTTTCGGGTTCAAGTTAGGCTATAGGAAAATTTTTATGTTTAAGCCCTTGAGGGGAAGAAGGTAAGTGGATCAATGCTTATGGAAATAAGTGAGTAAATTTCTAGCATAAATTAGCATTTGGTAAAGAGGATGTGGCGTCAAATGAAGGGCTTTAGGGGAAGAGGTTCGAATCCCACTTGGTGCAAATTTTGATTATTTTTTTGTGCTATAAATCCATAGTGTCAACCATGTTGGTATTTTAGGTAAGGAAGGCTTTTTAATTTTGGAAAGGTGGCTAAGGAAATAAGATAAAGATGAGTGGAAGGAAAGAAGAAAAAAAGAAAAGGAAAGAGTAGGGAACATGTTGGCCCAATGTGAGGAAGATGTTTTGGAAAGGATTTTGGTCAACATTTTTCCTTTAGTCAAAAGGTAATACACGGTTTTTAGAGGGGAAAGGGGGTAGCTGAATTTTCTTTAGGCAATTGGCAATTTTTGGTGCTTGAGAGGTTGTTTTTCTCCTTAGATTTTTGGTGCCATTTTCTTTCTCCAATTTTTCCTCTTAGCCGTAACTCCAAAGCCAAAAAGAGAGCATTCTTTCTTTGTTTTACTGAAACTTTCAAGCCATTCTTTATTACTACTTATCATTCTCTTAGCCTTGGTTTCGGAAGTTAAATGGTACGGGGTGATTAGGCTAAATATTGGTGGTAAGATGTTACTCTTTATTTCGATGTTTTACACCGCTCATGTGATTCTATTTTGTGGTGATGATATCAACTTCCTGCTCTTGTGGAAGGGCCGAATATTGGATGAAGGCTAACCCCTTTGGTACATCACTTATGTACTTTAGGAACTTGTTGCAATAGCCAATGTGCAAGGCTAGATTTTAGAACATAGTAGGGAAGGATCACGATTGTGGAGGCAACGAAGAGTAGTTCTCTAGGAAATCCGAATAAGGTGTGTAATCTCATACCCTTCCGAATACATGTTTGAAATTGTGTGTAATCTCACACTCTCTGAATATTTGCATGAAATATTTTGTGATTCGGTCCAAAGATCGAAAAATCAAAAACCGACATTTGTGATCACTCGGGCGTGCGTATGTTCGTAGTAGAAACCATATTTTGTAATGAAACAGTTTTTGGTTAGCAGCAGAGACATGATTTTAAAAAATCATGGAAAATAGAAAAAAGTGAATTAGAAAGTGAATAAGATATAGAATTAAATCTTATTTTGTCTATTTTTATATGAAAGAAACAGAGTAGGAAGAGAAATTTTATATTCTGTAATATTTTAATTTTAGTGAGACTGGTTCTAAATGACTTCGTGGTTCCCTCTTCTGTCTTGGAAAAATCATTCAAAATTGTACAAAGTGAATTATGATTATAATTTATATGTACAGATTCCTTAGTGAGTCTATTTTCAATAGAAACAAGTGGAAGCAATATATGAAAACTGTACAATGAGATATTTGGATTTAAGTTAAGAGAGGTCAGAATCATTAGTCATTAACATAGGGGAAACTTTAATGAAAAAAACTATGCTAAACGGCTAAGCCAAAAATTCTGGAAACATTTTAGTAAGAATATATATGAGTCTAGTTTTAAGGAAAATTTACGGATCTAAATTTCGAGTTTCCTAACGCGAGTTATAGTCAATTTAGTCAATATGACACAGATGGACAGTTTCAATTTTTATGCCCCAAATTAGTAGTTAAGTCCGGGGTTGCGAAATTACCAAAATAACCTTGGAGGGTAAATTATGAAAATGCCCTTATGGGCCGAATTACAAAAATGCCCTTATGGTCCGAATTACAAAAATGCCCATATGGGCCGAATTACGAAAATGCCCTTATGGGCCTAATTATCGAAATGCCCATATGGGTCGATTTGTTAAAATGCTTTAGTGGTCCGAATTATTATATTGCTTTAATGGGCCAATTCATTAAAGGTATTCAATAGATTAATGGTTTTTATTAATATGTGGATATTTTATGTTATTATATATGTTGCATCTCTACATATTGCATGGGATGGAAAAATTGAATGAAGAGAAGTGTAGCCTGGTGGCAATGCCACAACATTCTGATAATGGCTATGTGCCAACCTAAATATGGCTTTATGCCATCGTGATTATAATATCGTATATGATACTCTGGTGGCTCAGCCACAAAAAATATCATAAATTGGAATTTGTCTGCGTTTTGGTGTGATGGCGAGGTGGGTTAACTTGATCCCCACAAGTGTGATGGTTGGTAAGGGGTGTGTTGGATGGATGGGTTGTGTTGCATACATTACACATATACATATTATGTCATGTAAATGGGTTTTGGCCAAAGATTATGCTACATGGGCTCCGGCCCAAGTTATTGCTAAATGGGTTCAGACCTAGTGGATGACAGTAAGGAGATTATGCACTGAGTTCTTGTAACTCACCCTCCTTTCTTAATCTATGCAGGTAAATCTCAGTGACGAGGACTTGGGCCCATGGATGACTCGGTGGAGGCCATACTTCGAAAATAAATGTTTCGAACTTTAGTAAATTAATTTTTTGCTCTATTTCGTTACTTTTATTATGTTGGGTTTAAACTTGTAATAAGGCATCTGGGATAAACTTTAATTTTCTTTATGTTTGGACGTATTTATTATTTTTCTTGAATTGTTTTAAATGGGGATTTTTTTTAAATCATTAATAAGGGTTTTTTTCCAAAATAGATTAACAAATGGATTTTATAACTAACTTTTACAAATATTTTTAACATGGAAATTTTCTCTTGAATTATCAACGATATTTTCAAAAGTCACAGTTTTATAAGATCTCTAGTTCAACTTATCGATTTATCAATCAACCTTTGAGGTTAGTAGCACTTTATCAAATTTTCAAATCAAACTTGTTTTCTCGATTATAACAAAACAACACCTATTTTAGTACGAATAAAATGATTTAACATGTTTTTCTCATGTGACATGTCAGATCCGCTCATAATGCATGGGCCGGGTTTGGGGAGTTACAGAAATACCCATTGTTTGGAAAATATCACGCTTCGGATTGCATCTGGTTTTTGGTTTTCATACCGTAAAACCCGACTTCAACTAATAGTTCTTTGAAATAGGAGTTGGTAAGAAACTCTTTAACTAAATATTATTTTCAAGTTATAAACACAAACCGAAATGTTGTCAAAACTGCGGTATTTCTTTAAAATTCCAAAATTCTTTTAAACAACCTTTCCCTGTGACATGCCCGATCCGGTCGTAACATCTAGGCTGGGTTTGGGGTGTTACACCATGGGGGGACTCTATGGCTGCTGATTTTTAATAATTTCAGCAGCCATCTCAACCTATAAATACCCCATTGGCTTCTCACTTCACACACATCTAAAACCCTTCTCATCTCATCACTTCTCTCTCATTTTTCTCTCTTCATTCCCTTCCATTGTTCTTCATTTTCTTCCCATGTTCCCTTTCCGATTTCACCTCTTGAAAAGAGTCAATTAACCACCATTTGGAGCGACATTCAAGTGTTCATAGAAGCTTCGGTTCAACAAGAACAAGCGGAGAAGGAGGAGTAGAGCATGTAACACCCTGGTTCTAGGGGTTATGCATTTAGTGCCTAACTCGGGTGTTGGCATACTTCAGTGTGTGGTTGGGTGAGTTTTAGGGGTCTTGAGAACCTTATGAGGTAGTGGAATGCCTGAGGAATTTTTTTTTAGGTTTTAGTGGTTAAAAGGGGAGCTTGGCTATAGGGGGCCTTAAGAGAATTATTTGGGAGGTTAAGACTCAAGAATTGCTTTGGAAGAGTGGCAAGGAGGCGCCACTTAGAGCATGGAGAAGTGACGCCTCAAGGGTGCTAAGGGGTCTCATGTTCGAACTGCAAGGGTAGCACTTTGGCTTTTGTTTTTGCGTCAAAGAGGTAAGGTGTTGGGCGATTTTTGAATGCTGAAAAGATGAGGTTAAGACTTGGTCTTCTTTTTTTGAAACTCGGCTAGGTAGGTAGGATATAGGTTTGACTCATTCAAACTTTTTGAATGAGTGTTAGGGAGGAAGTTTAGGAGGAAATCTAGGGATTTAGGATGAAGGGAGCTAGTGGCCAGATTTGGGGAGCTTGGAGGGAGGGCATTTTCGGTTTTGTTGAGGGTGTTAGGTGGGTGCCGAAAGCTAGTAGTATAAATAGGGGTGCTCACCCTTTTGGCCACCCTTTTCCCTATTTGTTCCCCTTTGCCGAAATTGTTTCACCATTCCCCTTGTGCCGAAATATTTCTTATTCTTCCCTTAGTTTCTTTCTGAAATTAAGTCAAAGAAACTCTTTTCTTTTCTCTTATTCCCTTGTAGCCAAAACCGAAAGTGGCATAACCTTTTGTGTACCTATTCTCCCTTCACACCTTTCTCTTTTACGTTACTTGAGCTGAACTCACCCCTAAAGTTGCCTTTGCCGAATCATTCACTTTCTCATTCTCTCCATTTTGCTTGCAAGTCCCTGAAGCCGAACCTTAGTTCTTGTGGTGACCGATTCTTGTTAGGGCAAAAGGGGAGTGTTAGCAAGGTAAGGGTGCGATAGCTTTTTCTTTGTTTTAGGATTTATGTTTGGCCGAATGGTCTTGGTGCTGATATTCTTGACTTGGCCGAATGGCCCTAGGTGTTCTCTGTTATTGTGCTAAGACCGATTGTGGGGAAGGCAGAGCCTAACGCAGGAAACCTTTTCAGAAGGCGTATAGTCAGCATTTGCAGAGGCCTAAGTAGCATCCAGGATTCAAGTGGTTTTGGTAAGCAATTCTTAATAAAAGTTCAATACTTGGGTTTATGATGTGGAGGTTTAACCGGTTTACCTGATTAAGTGTGTTGATGGAGGCAAGTACCAGTCAAGGGGAGCAAGGGAAAGTCCCTATCCGGAGGTTCAAGAAAAGAGCTGTCTCGGCGGTTCGGGATTGGCCACCGGGGTGTGGGCCAGCGTCAGAGCAGCAGTTTAGGCAGATCGCCGTAGTTTCATTTAGCGATAGCATTGAGATCGAGGGTCTAGAACTTCAAGTGATTAGGTGCGTAATCATCGCACTGTTTCATCAGTTAATTGTTTATTAATGTGTACTTGTGTATGCTGTGTGATAGCCGGCATTAAAGGCTAAGGTGATGGATACCCATATGTGGGGTAATCGATTATCAGGTTGGTAAATTGTATTATTAAATTTACTTATGGTGTATGTATGATATGGTAATGAGCATGTGATGTATACTCATTCGATATGATTGACTTGACATGATGCATCGACACTTATGCATGGGGATTGCATGTGACCAAGGATGGATGGGTGTACACATTGATGTACGTGCTCTAATGTTAGCTTCGTGCTACATTAGCGCTTGATGATTAGCTGTGTGCTACATCAAGGGAGGTGTGGCTAGGTGCCCATCTCGGCGGTTGATAGTTGAGTGCATCACCATAGACAGATTACTGTCAAAATCACGATGTGATCGGTGGCTCAGCCATGGCCTTGTGCAGCAAGTCTGCCGAGGTAAAATTTGTGGGATCACTCGGTTGTGATCGGTGGATTAGCCACGGCCTTAGGCAGGGAGTCTGCTAAGGTTGGTGTTACGGTGGATTGTAGGTTGGGCTGGGATGCATGTTTGCATGACTTGTTACGTGAACTGTGTGGTTATGTGTTAAGCCCAAACGTGTGGAAACATGTGTCATGATTATGCACTGAGTCAGTGGACTCACCCAATTATTTTTTAACCATTTCAGGTGATTCGTGAGTTTGGACCGGGTTCGATGAGGATACAAGGTGGCCCATACAGAAGAAGATATTTTAAATTATTCTAAGCCTTTTTAATATTAAGTATTTTGTTTAAGTATGGGTTGTAATAAGGGCCTTTTTATTATTTTGGTATGATGCTATTATTATTAGTAAGATGGCTTTATTTCTAGCAACTTTTCTTTGTTCAAATTACATATATATGTGTTTAATAAAGTTTTACTTCAAACATTTTATAACATCAAAGTTTTAGTTATAATTTTAAATGGACATGGTTTTCAAAAGATAACAAAAATTTTAACGTTTTATCTTAATTCAAAAAATATTTTCAACCGTCTTTTCGCAGTGACATAACGGATCCGGTCAGGGCTCGTGGGCCGGGTTTGGGGATGTTGCAAATTGGTATCAGAGCCAAGTTCAAAACTCAGCTTTGAGGGTTTTGGGCCCAAAAATGTTCTAAAAAAATGGGTTTTTTCGAAATATGGGCTTTTATAAAAAGTCTCAGATTATTCTGGCATGGCACCTGTACCTCCGGCCCAAAGTCCACCAGGTAAGTACTTCTAAACTATTGAAGGGATTTGTTGATGTGAATTATTATGGGCTTAGTTTGGGCTCGTAGATTAGAATATTAGGGCTTTTTGGACCATAGGACTAGTCTTCCCAAACATATGCATAAGACTTAAGGATTATTAACTAACCTGTGAAGTAAGTCACCGAGTTAAGGTGTGGCAACCACTGTACGCATGTTTAGGAATGGTATTCAGTAAGAGCTTGGTATGTAAGCAGTCCTAGCGACTCACCTCCTCTTTACTCGAATCCTACCTGGTGCGTGGCTTCGGTTCACCTTAACCAAGAGGACTTGTTCACAGGCTGAACCAACTATTAAAACCCGAAAGGGATTAGCCTTGCTGTTTTAAAACCCTTAATTCTTTTAATTTTTTTTTCAAATTTACCCTTTGGTCTGTAAACCCTAAATTTAATTTTTGAAAAAAAAAACGTTTTCTCATTTACAAAATTACTAAAAATGCCTTGGTTTCTAAATTTTCGTATTACCCTCGACTTTTACTAAAATGTTTCTACGTTACAAAACTTCTATTTTGCAAGTATTAAGCTATCCTGATTTGGGAGAATTTACGATCATGATTTCCAAAATTACGGAAATAACCCTGGTTTCTAAAATTTTTACAACACATCTGGTTGGAAGAATAAATTTTCAAAATGACCCCCAAGATTTTGGTAAATTTTGAAATGTCTTTAATTTGAAAAATTATTTTCAAATTGACCTCGATTTACATCAAATACCCTATAGGGAAATGACGAAATTACCCCTAGGTTGGGAATGCTCAAGAAAGTGACATGGATGAATGTATGTGTCTTTAGTGAAGAATGTGAATGTTTGAATTAGAATAGAGAACTTTAGATGAAACTTTGATTGATCGAAAGAACTACTTCTGGAAACTGTTATTCATAAAATTTGCTCGTGGATAAACAGTGGAACAAAAATTTCTAATGCATAAAACTTTCTAAACAGATTAAGTCGTGACGCTAGATATGAGTTCAAGAGGTCGTGGACGTCCGTCGCGTGGCCATGGTAGAGGTAGGATGACCCTGTCAGAACCGGTAGGGTCTGGCCATGGGTCAGAGAGCGATGTGCCACCACCACCAGCTGTTGAGGTTGAACATCAGGATCAGACAGGAGGAGACGATGCAGTATCGCAGGCTATGCTGCGGGTGCTCGAGAGAGTGGCAGGAGCCAATGTGGGCAATGGAACTCAAAAGTCAGTAGCTGAAAGGCTTAGGTCAAATGGAGCCGAGGTTTTCAGAGGAGTGTCTGGGGTAGCTCCGAATGTGGCAGAATACTGGCTTGAGGCAGTGGAAAGGATTATCGACGACTTGGATTTAACTGCAGAGGAGAAGCTTAAGGGTGTTGTTTCGTTGCTACGGGATGAAGCCTACCAATGGTGGCTCACGGTTAAGGATGGTACCCCTGCAGATCGAGTGGACTGGGGCTACTTTAAGATCAAGTTTGAAGAGAAGTATATCGGAGCGAGCTATGTGGATGCTCAGAGGAAGGCATTCCTCAATTTGGTGCAAGGAGGCAGGTCAATAGCGGAATATGAGGCTGAGTTCCTACGGTTGAGCCGGTACACTCGGGGCATCGTGGCTACTGATTACGAGAGATGGGTCAGATTTGAAGATGGGCTGCGAGATGAGCTACGGGTTTTGATTGCGCCGTAATAAGAGAGAGACTTCACCATTTTAGTGGAGAAAGCTCGGATAGCGGAGGAGGTCAAGAGGACCGAGAGGCAAAATAGAGATAGAGAAAGGATCCGGGATAAGAGGAGTTATGGACCATCAGAATTGTCTGGGAATATTCAGAAAAGGCCGAGGATTGATAATTCTACCGTGCTGGGAATCCGGATCTTCCATGTGCTCGATGTGGAAGATATCATATTGGTGAGTGCTGGAATCGAATCAAGAATGCTTCAGATGCAAGTCCAAGTCTCATCTGATTAAGGATTGTCCCTAGAATTCGAGTAGAGCTCGGACATTAGGCCAAGGTTATGTGCAGCCAGGCAGAGGTGGTCAGCAGGTGACGAGGGGTCGTGGTCCGAACCATGGAGGGAATGGTTCCGGTTGAGGTCGTGGAGCAGTAGGCCGCAGGAATAGTAGCACTGAGGCAAGGCAGCTAGGTTTGTTATATGCGGTTCGTCGGAGGGAGGATAGTGACGTAACAGATGTGCCAGCGGGTAAGTTTCCTATGTCTAGAATATTCTTTTTGGTTTTGTTCGCTATAGTGGTTGTTTGTTTTATTGCTAGCAAAATATCTAGAACCTTGAGTATGGACTTAGGAACTATGCCTAGAAATGTGATGGTTCTTTAAGATCAGAGTGCGCAGCAGTAATTCCTGTTTAGTTTAGCCAAGTAATTTCGAGGACGAAATTATTTTTAAGGAGGGTAGAATTGTAACACCCTGGTTCTAGGGGTTATGCATTTAGTGCCTAACTCGGGTGTTGGCATACTTCAGTGTGTGGTTGGGTGAGTTTTAGGGGTCTTGAGAACCATATGAGGTAGTGGAATGCCTGAGGAATTTTTTTAGTTTTTAGTGGTTAAAAGGGGAGCTTGGCTATAGGGGGCCTTAAGAGAATTATTTGGGAGGTTAAGACTCAAGAATTACTTTAGAAGAGTGGCAAGGAGGCACCACTTAGATCATGGAGAAGTGACGCCTCAAGGGTGCTAAGGGGTCTCATGTTCGAACTGCAAGGGTAGCACTTTGGCTTTTGTTTTTACGTCAAAGAGGTAAGGTGTTGGGCGATTTTTGAATGCTGAAAAGATGAGGTTAAGACTTGGTCTTCTTTTTTTTGAAACTCGGCTAGGTAGGTAGGATATAGGTTTGACTCATTCAAACTTTTTGAATGAGTGTTAGGGAGGAAGTTTAGGAGGAAATCTAGGGATTTAGGAGGAGGGGAGCTAGTGGCCGGTTTTGGGGAGCTTGGGGGAGGGCATTTTCGGTTTTGTTGAGGGTGTTAGGTGGGTGCCAAAAGCTAGTAGTATAAATAGGGGGTGCTCACCCTTTTGGCCACCCTTTTCCCCATTTGTTCCCCTTTGCCGAAATTGTTTCACCATTCCCCTTGAAATATTTCTTATTCTTCCCTTAGTCTCTTTCCAAAATTAAGTGAAAGAAACTCTCTTCTTTTCTCTTATTCCCTTGTAGCCAAAACCGAAAGTGGCATAACCTTTTGTGTACCTATTCTCCCTTCACACCTTTCTCTTTTACGTTACTTGAGCTGAACTCACCCCTAAAGTTGCCTTTGTCGAATCATTCACTTTCTCATTCTCTCCGTTTTGCTTGCAAGTCCCTGAAGTCGAACCTTAGTTCTTGTGGTGACCAATTCTTGTTAGGGCAAAAGGGGAGTGGTTAGCAAGGTAAGGGTGCGATAGCTTTTTCTTTGTTTTAGGATTTATGTTTGGTCGAATGGTCTTGGTGCTGATATTCTTAACTTGGCCGAATGGCTCTTGGTGTTCTCTGTTATTGTTCTAAGACCGATTGTGGGGAAGGCAGAGCCTAACGCAGGAAACCTTTTCGTATAGCGATAGTCAAGATTTGTAGAGGCCTAAGTAGCATCCAAGATTCAAGTGGTTTTGGTAAGCAATTCTTAATAAAAGTTCAATACTTGGGTTTATGATGTGGAGGTTTAACCGTTTACCTGATTAAGTGTGTTGATGGAGGCAAGTACCAGTCATGGGGAGCAAGGGAAAGTCCTTATCCGGAGGTTCAAGAAAAGAGCTGTCTCGGTGGTTCGGGATTGGCCACCGGGGTGTGGGCCAGCGTTAGAGCAGCAGTTTAGGCAGATCGCCGTAGTTTCATTTAGCGATAGCATTGAGATCGAGGGTCTAGAACTTCAAGTGATTAGGTACGTAATCATCGCACTGTTTCATCGGTTAATTGTTTATTAATGTGTACTTGTGTATGCTGTGTGATAGCTGACATTAAAGGCTAAGGTGATGGATACCCATATGTGGGGTAATCGATTATCAGGTTGGTAAATTGTATTATTAAATTTACTTATGGTGTATGTATGATATGGTAATGAGCATGTGATGTATACTCATTCGATATGATTGACTTGACATGATGCATCGACACTTATGCATGGGGATTGGATATGACCAAGGAAGGATGGGTGTACACATTGATGTACGTGGTCTAATGTTAGCCTCATGCTACATTAGCGCTTGATGATTAGCTGTGTGCTACATCAAGGGATGTGTGGCTAGGTGCCCATCTCGGCGGTTGATAGCTGAGTGCATCACCGTAGACAGATTACTGTCGGGATCACGATGTGATCGGTGGCTCAGCCACGGCCTTGTGCAGCAGGTCTGCCAAGGTAAAATTTGTGGGATCACTCGGTTGTGATCGGTGGATTAGCCACGGCCTTAGGCAGGGAGTCTGCTAAGGTTGGTGTTACGGTGGATTGTAGGTTGGGCTGGGATGCATGTTTGCATGACTTGTTACGTGAACTGTGTGGTTATGGGTTAAGCCCAAACGTGTGGAAACATGTGTCATGATTATGCACTGAGTCAGTGGACTCACCCAATTATTTTCTTAACCATTTCAGGTGATTCGTGAGTTTGGACCGGGTTCGGTGAGGATACAAGGTGGCCCATGTAGAAGAAGATATTTTAAATTATTCTAAGCCTTTTTAATATTAAGTATTTTGTTTAAGTATGGGTTGTAATAAGGGCCTTTTATTATTTTGGTATGATGCTATTATTATTAGTAAGATGGCTTTATTTCTAGCAACTTTTCTTTTTCAAATTATATATATGTGTTTAATAAAGTTTTACTTCAAACATTTTATAACATCAAAGTTTTAGTTATAATTTTAAATGGACATGGTTTTCAAAAGATAACAAAAATTTTAATGTTTTATCTTAATTCAAAAAATATTTTCAACCGTCTTTCCGCAGTGACATTCCAGATCCGATCAGGGCTCGTGGGTCGGGTTTGGGGATGTTACAGAGCAAATTAGTTAAGCCACAGAAAAAATACCAAATTTGATTCTTGTTCCCTATCCTTTTAATTTTGTTGTTGTTATAATGAACATGTCTATGAATATTTGTGATGTTGATAAGTTTAATTTAATTAATATGGCTTAAATTTAATTTGTGTTAGGTTGATTGCATTTCATCTACTTAATTTATTAAAATTGTGTTTGTGTTGTTATAGGCCTCGGTAAAATGTTTGATTAAGTAAAACCATGACTAAGTTATTCTTGCATTACAAATGTAACGTAACTAAAGAATTAATTATTTAAATGGATTAAAATTGTAATTAATTGACACGATACTTAATCAATGCATGTTTAATCATCTAAGGTAATTGAGGGTTAAATTAGCAACGGTATCTAACTATACATTAGCCTTACATAACTTACAAGATTATTGTGATTAAACTGTTTCAAGGTAGAAATACAACGTTACCTCACGTAATCTTTTATGTGCTTATGAGATTGAATCAATTGTTTGAATTGACATAGAGATATGTACTAGAGATTATTTTAATTTCATAAGTATGTATGAGCATTAACACATTTGCTTATTAAAACTTGTTTAATCGGTTGAATTGACATAGAGATATAGTCAAGAGATAAATGAATCTTGGTAAGTAAGTATGTTCATAAGTTCAAAAATTTCAAAAATTTCCAAGTTGTTGTGAATTTATTCGTAACAACATAAACATGAGTTTAATAATTCTAAGTTAAGAAATGTAATTAATCTAACACAATTATGTCATCTTGATTAAAATCATCTTTTGAAATCGTATATTGGAACTTTTATTTTTATTTATTTTACTTCATTAAAATCCTAGTTTTCAATCACCTCTTCAAATCAAAATATGTTTCGTTACCAAAGTGTTTTTAAAATTTCATTCATAAATAATTCTTTTCACAGTCCATGTGGGTACGATAACTCGACATTTACTTGTCACTTTCTTACTTGTTGCGATTGTGTACACTTGCACATTTCCGTCGTTCCAACGAGGTCTGTTTTGATCTATATGGATAAATTTAACTGAATTTAATACATAAATCATTCAATTTTCCAAAATAATATTTTGGAAAAATTACTATTTTTCCCTTATACTTTTAATTTCTTTGTAATTTAGTCCCTGTCTCATAAAAATGGAAATTTATGCAATTTCACCACAACCCATTATGGCCGAATATCAACTAGGTCCCTAGCATGCCCAGTATTTCAATTATTTAGTAATTTTACCATGTAATATTTTCTATTTTTTAATTTAGTCCTTATTTGACAATTTCATCAAAAATCTCTTAACAAAAGTTGTTTATCTAACCACAACTGTAACACCCCAAACCAGGGCTAGAAGTTAGGCTCGAATCTGGCGTGTCACATGAAAATGTTTTTCAAAACCATATTTCTTGTTGATAAACATGTTTGAGAGTTAAAGCCTCTTTGTTAAAACTCAAAACACTTAAGCAATTGCTATCCACTTGAAAATGTAATTACTTTTAAAACCTTATCTCTTGCAGAAGCATATTTAAAATAAACAATTCATGAAAATGTGATGTTTAAAAATTGAGTTGCAGAAGCATTTTGAAAACGTTGTGGAAACGTAGTGTTTTGAAGACAGTTATCATTTTGGAAATCGTATTCCACTTTTAGCATTTAGAAAACATCAAAAATAAAAATAAAAAATAAAAAGTTAAAAATAGAGAGGCCTTATTACAACCCAAATCAAAATATTTAAAAGTAAATAATCAAAACAGCAAGCATAAGCAGTGTGTGGTCTTCTCTGAGTCCCTCGCAGCTCCGATCCGTCAAAGGTTGAGGATTACTTGCAGAGTTAAAAATGGGGTGAGTTTATGAAAACTCAGTGTGCAATCCCCTTACTAGAGTAACAGTCAGTATACAGAATAGAACCCAAAATAGTCTGGGCCAAAGCCCTTTAATAGTACCAGTACAGTCCAGTTCAAAGCATACGTAGGCCAAAACCCACTACCATATCATTTGGGTCACAGCCCATACAGAATCAATTGGGCCTAGCCCAAACCAATAACAAAATAAGTAGGCCTAAGCCCAATACAGGGACAGATCTCATCAACAAGAATGCAACAGTATGCGGATGCATCCCAACCTAGTCCAGCTAACACACCACCCGTAGCAACCAACAGACCATGTGGGGACCAAGTCGACCCACCTAGATAGCACACCAATAACGCAGCCTAGCTGCCAATAACAATGCAGCAAAGCTACTAATAACAGTATGCGTGGCTGAGCCACTAAAATCAGATTATGTGGCAATGCAATATAATAGTAAAACGTGGCAAAGCCACTAGTACATAGTACTAATGCAACAAAGCTGCTAATAACAGTGAACGTGGCCAAGCACTAAAATCAGTATATGTGGCGAAGCCACTAGAGCAGTAAAACGTGGTAGAGCCACTAGTACAATACTTCCTCCATCACAAGTCCCAATCCCATGCAATACGTCGTGTATGTCATGCTCAGTCATTACACGTGTTTGTAACATGGTCATGCTTAGTAACAGTCATTTCAACACATATTAATAGCATATCAGACACACGCCCACAACCAAGTCAGTTAAAACACAGTCATACGATCACAGTTAAATCGGTCAATCATAGCACAAGTCAGTCATTTACCCACAAGAGCAAATCAATCATTTTACCCTATTAGGGTATGTTGGTAATCATACCCTCAGGGGTATTTTGGTAATTCTACCTTACAGGGTGATACGGTGATTCTACCATACAGGGGTATTTTGGTACTTTTGCAAACTGGGGGTATTTTGGTAATTTTACAAACTAAGGGTATTTCAATAATTTCATAAACCAAGGGTATTTCAGTAATTTGTATACCAAGGTATTCTAAACAGAGATAACGATGCGAATGGGCCTAAGGCCCACTCGTTCGTGTGGCCCATTTAGCCCAAATATAGCCATAGATATGAGATTCATATAGTCCAGTCCAATATTTACTACACAATCATACAGCTTATCTGATTGGGCCCACGGGACCATTGGCCCCACATGCCCTTTTCGGCCCATCGTGGCCCAAATAGCCTAAACCCACAAGAACACTCATGATGGCCTCAACTATCGCGTCGAAGCTCCCACACGTGCGCTCGCACGCTCGTGTGGCTACCATCGTCGTGTGACTGGCATTTCGACATTTGCCGTTCTACAGCTAGAGTAGTGTGAAATACACACCTGATAGGAATCTAGAGTTAATCTGCGCTCCGAACACTCCTATGACCAAATATCAACCAAGGTATGCTTCTTTCCTCATAGGTCGCTCTATTTAAAGCCAGCTTCTCGCCTACTCTCATGCTAGCTTCCAGATGTGGGATCCCTCTATCAATCCTCCGAAATTGTCTCAAATTAGCAAAATAGTCACCTTTCGAATGCAATAGGTTTTGAACTCAAGCTCCCCTGTAACTTAATCCACGCCGCTAGCCACCTTCCCAACTAGCTCCTTATATAACAAAACAAGCTCAACTAAATATAAGCCCATAGGCCAAAGTCTAAGTTCATTAAGAGGAAATCAAAATGAATTGCAAGTGCCAAGACTTGAACCCAAGCTCTCCCTTACACCCTTAATGACGCCTTGCCACTAGACCACTCACTTCCTTGTGTCATTTTTTCCCACATTTTATTCTTAAAGCCTACTTACTTCCTCCTAGGGTTTTATTCACCTAAAACAAAAAATTTTCCTAAAGCCCAGGTTTGAACCTAGGACTTCATGGAAGCCCCCTAACCTTTCTAAATCACTCACCCAATAGGTCTAACTTGCATTAGTGTCTTTCTCTTATTCTCAAAAATTTTAAACGCTCCTATGCCCAAGGCCCAATAGGCCCAATTCTACTAGGCCCAAAAATTTGGGACATTACAACAGCCATCCATTTTCTATTAGTAAACATCAAAACTCATGTATGTTCATCAATGGAAAAACCCTAATATTTTAATAGTTTCACAAATTAGTCCCTGGGCTAGCTAGATTAAGCTACAATGATCCCGAAAATGTAGAAATCATTAAAAACGGGATCAAAATCACTTACTTAAGAGCAAGATGAAGTTGCTAAAAGCTTAAGCACTAAAATGGCTTCCCAAAACCTAATTTTCGGTTGATGATGATGAATAAAATATGATAGCATATTTTATTTCATTAGTTTTTGTCATTATTTACCTATTTACTTAATTAACCTTAAAAATTAATCAAATTTACACAAATGCCAAACCATGCTCATCCACCAACATATAAATGGTCTAATTACCATATAAGGGCTCTTACTTTAAGGTTCTATAGCTATTTAATACTTTTAGCTATTAGAACTCAACTTTTGTACTTTACACGATTTAGTCCTTTTTATCTAATTGAGTATGAAAATGGTAAAATTTCTTAACGAAATTTTTATACGGTAATATTATCATACGATTGGCAATAAAATAATAATAAAATAAATTTTTTGACTTCATATTTTTGGTCTCGAAGCTATTATTCCGATATCACTGAAAACGGCTATTATAATTTTCCCCCTAAAGGGTTTTTCAATCCCAAAAATCTTACCAGAAAAGTGGTTTAGATATTTCTTTCTCATAGCTTCATCGGGTTCCTAGGTGGCTTCTTATATACCGTATAGTTTCCAGAGAGTAAAAGCTATGTTCTTGTTTCTCAATTCTTTCACCTCTCCTGCCAGAATTCGGATCGGTTCTTCACTGTATGACGTATTAGGCCGAATCTCAACATCCTTCGGGGTGATAACATGGGAAGGGTCAGATCTATACCGTTGTAACCTAGAAACGTGAAAGACATTATGAATCTTTTCTAATTCTGACAGTAAAGCTAATTGATGTGCAACAAGCCCGATTCTTTCATTAATATCATACGGCCCGATAAATCACGGACTTAGTTTTTCTTTGCGACTGGACTGAAAAACTTTCTTCCAGGCCGATACTTTCAGAAACACTCTATCGCAAACTTGAAACTCTATGTCTTTACATTTAAGATCCACATATGATTTTTGTCGATCTGAAGCTGCTTTCAAACTATCTTGGATCACTTTTACTTTTTCTTCAGTCTCACGAATCAAATCAACTCTGTATATCTTTTTCTCACTGAGCTCAGTCTAGTATAACGGAGTTTGGCATTTACGACCATATAAAGCCTTATATGGTTCCATCTTTATACTCGACTAAAAACTATTGTTATACACGGATTCAATCGATGGTAAATATTTCTCCCAGTTACCTTCGAACTCTAAAACACAACAATGAACCATACCTCGAGAATCTGAGTTACTTGCTTGGACTGACCATCGGTTTGAAGGTGAAATGAGGTGCTAAAATGCAATCAAGTACCAAGAGCTTCTTGTAACTTTCTCAAAAATTGTGATGTAAATCGTGGATCTTTATCTGAAATAATGGAGTCTAGCACTCCGTGTAATCTAACAATTTCAAAAACATATAACTCAGCTAATCTGTCAAGGGAGAAATCTGTACATACTGGAATAAAATGTACAGAATTCATTAAACGATCAATGATAGCCCAAATGACATCTTTCTTTCTCAAAGATAGGGTAAACCCGATACGAAGTCCATAGCCACTCGATCTCATTTCCACTCCGGTATCATCACTGGCTGCAATAATTCAGAAGGTACTTGATGTTCAGCTTTAACTTGCTGAGATACTAAGCATTTAGATGCAAAGTCAGATATCTCACATTTTATTTCTGGCCACCAGTACATCTATTTCAAATCACCATACATCTTATTACTTCTTGGCTGAACAAACAAGCTACCACTATGAGCTTCATTTAAGATTCTCTGATTGAGATCTGGATTCTTCTGTACACAAACTCTACCTCTAAAAAATAAGCAACCATCGGATCCTATCTGAATTCCTGAATCAAAAATTGACTCACATTGTGCCCATTTTGAGCTTCACATTTTTGAGCTTCACAGACCTACTGTAAAAACATTGGTCTAGCTTTCAACTCAGCTAAGGTCGAACCATCATCAGATAATATCAGTCTTGTATTCATCGCTCGCAGAGCAAATAAAGATTTCTATTCAGAGTGTCAGCAGCTACATTCACTTTTCCCAGATGATAGTAGATGATCAACTCATAACCTTTTAACAATTCGAGCCATCTGCGCTGCCTAAAGTTCAAATATTTCTGCAACATTAGCTATTTTAAACTCTTGATCAGTAAAAAGATGACATTTTTCTCCAAACAAATGGTGTCACCAAATTTTTAATGCACACACAATAGCTGCCAACTCTAGGTCATGAGTTGGACAATTCATTTCGTGCATCTTTAACTATCTAGAAGCATAAGCTATTACTTTGTCTTCCAGCATCAAAAAAAGCCTAAACCATTTAAAGATGCGTCACTTAAAATTACAAATTATTTACCTGATTCAGGCTAAATCAAAACTGGTGCTTTGGTCAACAGTGCTTTCAACTGATTGAAGCTTTGTTGACATTTCTCGGACCATTCAAATTTAACATCTTTTGTAAAAGTCGTGTCATCGGTGTAGCTATCGTTAAAAACCCTTTAACGAATGTTCTGTAATAACCTACTAAACCCAAAAAACTTTTGACATCAGATACGTTTCTCAATGGTTTCCAGTCAGCAATTGCTAAAATTTTATTCGGATCAACTTTGATGCCTTCATCCGATACTATATGTCCTAGAAAACCGACTTCTCGGAGCCAAAACTCACATTTGCTAAATTTAGAAAAAAGTTTTTTATCTCGCAGAGTTAGCAACAAAATTCATAAATGTTCAGCATGCTCAGATTCATCTCGTGAATATATCAAAATGTTGTAAATAAATACCATAAAAAATCTGTCTAAATACTATCTGAATATTTTGTTCATCAAATCCATAAATACTGCAGGTGCACTAGTTAAACCAAATGGCATGACAAGAAAATTTAGTGTTCGTACCTAGTTCAAAATGCAGTTTTCGATACATTTGAATCTTTCACTCGTAGTTGATAATAGCCAGAACGAAGATCAATCTTCGAGCATACTGTGACACCTTTCAACTGATCAAATAGATAATCAATTCAAGGTAGTGGATATTTATTCTTGATTGTAACCTTGTTGAGCTGACGGTAGTCTATACACAATCTCATCAATCAGTCCTTTTTCTTAACAAACAAAATCGGTACACCCCAAGGTGAAAAACTAGGTTGAGCAAAACCCCTATCTGTCAATTCTTGCAACTGTGCTTTCAACTCTTTCAACATAGTAAGAGCCATTCTATAAGGTGCTATCGATATCGATGATGTCTAGGGTACCAGTTCAATAGCAAACTCAACCTCTCTGATTGGCAATAATCCAGGTAACTCCTTCGAAAATACATCAGGATACTCACAAACCACTGGTACTGACTCAAGCTTCGATTACGACATTTTAGAATCCAATACATAAGCAAGGTAAGCTGATATAATAACAGGCAACTCACTGGACTATCTGGATCAATACAAAGTGTCCCACCATTCTGACATTTCAATATAATAAGCTTTCATCTACAGTTCACAATAGTGTCATACAAAGTTAGCCAATCCATGCCCAAAATTACATCAATTTCATCAAATGGTAACAGCATCAAATCAGCCAAAAAATTATAACCCCAAGTCATCAAAGGATAATTCTTGCAGACTTTATCAACTGGCACATACTAACCTAAAGGGTTCGATACTTTAACCACGAATTCAGTGGACTCAATAGGTAAATTCTTACTAGACACTAAATTCATGCACACATATGATTGAGTTGATCCTAGATCAATCAAAGTAGTAATATCAATATCAAAAATAGAGAAAGTACTGATAATAACATCTATCGCAGAAGCATCCTCTCATGCGCGAATAGTATAAGCCCGAGTTGGATGTCATGCCTTGGATCTCATAGCAGAATCTTTCATTACACCATGGATACCACTTATATTTCTAGGATTATAAGGTGGTCTACCTCTCACAGCAGTGTTGCTCAGCCTCGTGGTCTGAACTTTCTCTTTCTCAAATTTTTCTGGGCAATCTCTAAGATAGTGATCTAAGGAACCACACCTAAAACATGTTCCATTCTTTAGTTGACACTCACCATAATGTGGTCTTTTATAATGCTTGCACTTGAGCCAAACATCTCTGACACAACCCACACTTGCTACAGATGTAGCTTGAGGTTTTAGACTTAAACCACAAGTACTTCTGTCTCTACTAGAATAACCCATAAAAGTTGTAGAGCAGTTGTGATGTTCTTTAGATCTCTTTGATTCTGACTGATATGACTTCCCAATCAACCTCTTCCTCGAGTCTCTAGCTTCAAATTCAACATGTCTTTTCTCTTTACTCAGTTTCTTATACTTATGTGCTCGGTCAACCAATACAATGAATTCTTTTAGCTCAAGAATTCCAACTAGAAGCTTTATGTCTTTGTTCAACCCTTCTTCAAACCTCTTACACATAATAGTCTCGGTCGGAATACATTCTCGGGCATATTTGCTTAGTCTACCTAATTCCCGTTAGTACTATGATACAAACATATGGCCCTGTTTGAGCTCAAAAAATTCTTTACGTTTTTTATCCAGAAACCTCTGACTAATATATTTCTTTCAAAACTCAGTTTGGAAGAATTCCCAAGAAATTTAATCTATCGGCACAACAAAATTTAACGTGTTCCACCACTGGTAAGCCAAATCTTTCAATAACGATACTACACACTTGACACACTTGGCTGATGAACAAGACAGTTCATCAAAAACCTTGATTGTTTTCTCTAACTAGAATTCAGCTCTTTTGAGATCATCTTCAGTAGTAGCTTAGAATTCGTCAACCCCATATTTATGTATCTTATCAACAGGTGACTTACTAACTCAGATTGGTTCCATACCTTGAAGAATGACGAGCACCGATTGGGGAATAGGAGGGGGTAGAGGTTGTTGAGCAGCCGAATTCATCCCTACGAACTGGGTAAACCATTCGTTCATTATCTGGAAGAAGGATTCTTTAGCCTTTCCTCCCGGCCCTTAGATACGGGCCTTGTGCCGCTCGGTGCTACTCTATGAACGAATGCTTGATGTTTACTCTCTACTTCATTGGAGTCAGCTTGGTTGGATGTTATTGCTATAAGAAAAAATGTTTTAAAATGGTTAAGAGATATCACACTATCACAGGTTATATAATGGCATGTATAGCTAGACTTGTACACGCTACGTTCAGTCTGATAATCGACTAAACTGTAGCTCTGATACCAATAAATGTAAGACCCCTAACCCGTATCTGTCACCGGAATAAGGTTATGAAGAATTACCAGAGTTTACAATTCAAACGGATAGAAATTTCAAACATTTCATATCATATCAATAAACATAATAAAACAAGTTCAAAAATACAAATGGTCCCTTATACAAGCCTTCGAGGCCTTAAATACGTGTTAGAAAAAAGTTGGGAATAAATTGGAAACTCAGAGAATTTTTCAGTTCAAAAATACAAATGGTCCCTTATACAAGCCTTCGAGGCCTTAAATACGTGTTAGAAACAAGTTGGAAATAAATTGGAAACTCAGAGAATTTTTCAAAAATAGTGAATATTTTCAACACTGTAGGGGTCACATGGCCGAGTCACACGCTAGTGTGCCAGGTTGTGTACCCTTCGAAGTAACCCCACACGCCTGTGTGCTAAGTCATGTGCTAGGCTATGTAATAGCCTGACTTGCAACCCTTTGAAAGCTACAGGGGATAGACCGTAGTGTCACCTGGCCGTGTATCACACATGGCTGAGACACATGCCCGTGTCTCTACCCGTGTGGACGAAAATAGGCCATTTTACAAGCCATTTTCTCACCCAATTTAGCATGTACCTACACACAACATTTCACATACTTACATGCCATGAAAAGGCATCCAAATCAAGCATAAACAAGTCTTGTAGATATGGTATAATATCATACAACCAATATTCCCTTAGGAACCTCAAATGACAATATATAAGCATGCCTAACAATGTATTCAATTTGACCAAATAATCAACTAACTTGCATGCATATTTTAATCAATACTTACCAAAACACAACCATTTCGTACCAAAATGCCATTCTATAATTAGCATCAATAGTCATTTAAGCTATTCAAACAAAGTACCAATTTTCAACAAGTCACAAGCCATATATATTATGCATATTCATCTATCACCTCATCTTCCATCTTTCAACCATATTAAGTCATTCATCAACTATTTTAAGTGTAACACCCCAAACCCGGCCTAGATGTTAGGCTCGAATCTGGAATGTCACATTAAAGGCACACTTCAAAATGATTTTACAAATTAACAACTTAAGGCCCAAAAGCCCAAAATCTATGTGTCTTGTTAAGTAAAGATAAAAGCCCATATTTTAGGAAAACATTCATATGTTAAGTTATTTTGAAAACTATGTTAACTTTAGAAATTTTATTTAATCTTATTAACAAGATAGTTGAAACAATAATAATAATACCCAAAATCTAAAGTCAATTAGGAGATACATGGCCTTATTACAATCTAATGAAAAACAAAGCATTTAAAATAAATTCGTTTGAACAAATTAAAACATCTGATCAGCTTGTAGTGTGGCTATCTCTAAGTCATCTCCACATCGAGCCGTCTATTCAGGATCACCTGAAACATCAAATAAAAGGGTGTGGGTTTCGAAACTCAGTGTGTAGAACCCTTGGCAATCAAATCACAAACAAATATTCACATTGGGCCTAAGCCCTATTAAAATTGATGGTCTTGGCCTTAGCCCACAATGACCTCATATAATATAATATAATATAATATAATATAATATCATATCATATCATATGCAAAACAAGGTAATGCAAAATCCTCCCAAAAATTATTCCGCTACACACACCATTTCCCTTCCAACCTTATACACACCTGTGGGGATTTCTAAATTGACCCACCCATCCTCTACACACAAAAGGTAGCACTCACAGCGGCACTACTCAACGTTGCAGCAAAGATGCTAATCATATAATGGGCTTAAAGCCACCGGTGGATCCAAGGTCGTCAAGAGACTATGCGATCCTCAAATCTTCCTCCATACCATAATTCTCACCCATATGCATCTAAGCAGAAATCATATGAATGCATCAAACACATGAGCAACATCCACAAACTCATATTCGTCACATAGGGCTATTTTTGTCATTTCACTACCTAGGGATATTTTCATAATTCTACCATACAGAGGTATTTTGGTAATTTGGCAAGATAGAGGTATCTTGGTAATTTTGCAAAATAGGGGTGTTTTGGTAATTTGCAAAATAGGGGTATTCTGGTACTTTTGCAAATTAGGGGTATTTTAGTAATTTTACAAATCTAAGGGTATTTTAGTAATTTTACAAATCTAAGGGTATTTGATCCCTCTCGAATTTTAGATATGAACTTTGGCCCATCAACAAGTCCTTGCGGCTAAAGTGAACAGACACTACGCACCAGGTAGGATTCTAGAGAAGAAGAGATAGGCCACTAAGACCGCTTAAGTACCAAGCTCTCCCTAGATCCAATCCAAGACATGCGTATGTCCATTACCACACCTAACCCAACGACTTGTTCATAGACATGTTTAATTAGATTAAGTCTTATGAAATTTAAGAGTTGTTCAAAATAGGCCTAAAGTCCATTAACCCTAACATACTTGTCTCTATCCCCATAAAGCCCATCAAGCCCATTTCATGTCATATAGCCTATTGGACTCAATTACAATCCAATCATGCAACTGATCATGCCAATACATTATTCATGTTCACATATTAACCATTGCCATTTTGGGCCCACAAGTTCGGCATGCCCATTTAGCCACTTTCGGCTTTTCGACTTTTTGGCGTTGTCGATATCGTGTGTGTAGTGTTTGTACACACCTGGTAACCTCACGTGCTGTAAACCCCTTAATCACCAACCTACAATCGACCACACTAACGATTAACCATGGCTTAACACATGCTTATCAAAAATCAAAACCTCACCATACCCTTACCGTGTGCCTCACTTTCTAGTAGCCCTACCTTTGCTACTATTTCTTATTGTCCTATAGATCTGCACCCAGACACCTATATCATCAAAACCAAATGGCCCATATTGTACATAAGTCACCCCTATGAGCCACAATTGATTCACCATTTACTAAACCATGACTGAGTCGAGAACACTTACAATCTTGTTAGCAATCCTTACCTACCACGCTTGCGATTGCTGAGCCTTAACCTTGTTAATACAAGTTAACGATAAGGAGGGGTTAGATAGTCCTTCGGCTTTAACAAAACAAACTAAAAAGTTAAACAAAGCACTTACCAAAATTCTCCTTTGATCTTACGGCTTAGATATCTACTGATCAAGATTCGACTTCCAAACGTAACTAATAGTAGATAAAAATCGATTGAGGTGGAGGATCAACAACAAAGGTTCGGAAAAAGTAGCTGATCGTGTCAAATAGTCCAGTTTTAATATTTATAAAAGAGTGATCGAACCTGTAGACTGACTCCAACAACGATAGAGGCAAGTGCACCTATCGAACAATAGTATAGCTCAGGCAAGAATATCTTATCGAACCCAAGGGAACCTAAAAGTACTACTATTCACTTTCTCTCTATTATTTAGCCTGAAATTTGGAGTGGTTGAATATTAAACTAACAAAATACTTAGACTAAATGCAAAGACAAAATTGAATTGGAGAAAGAATTTAGGAAAACTCATTTGATAAAGATGATACCCTCAGGAAGAATCCACCTATGACTTCACTTATTATTTATTCCCCAAACCATATGATTCATTTACTTAGCTTGATCTGTGAGACTCCCTAACCTATATTAAACCCTCTCTCGAGGCGAATAATGTCTAACCTTAGGTTAATCAGTGGAACTCTTGTTCTCTTATAATAACCCCCTAAGGAAGTAGTAAATCGATCAATGGATTCCCATATTAGGTTTCACCCTAATCCGGCAAAATCTCGTAATCTCTAGGCGCCCGATCAACTCCGCTCAATTATGATAGATCTACTCTTAGGTAGGGTCTATTCCTCCTCCACCTAAGCACATCAGATTAAATTAAGCAACATAATTAAGAACAAACAAAGTAGTTATCATATAATTTAGAAATCAAATGATAAAATCCATCACAGGTTTCATCCCCTTCAAGTATTTGAGGGGTTTAGTGCATAACTAAATACAAAAACATCTCAAGAGTAAAGAATAAACAAAGCATAAGAAATCCCTAATGTAACACCCCTTACCCGAGACCGTTGCTGGAGTCAAGTATGAGGCATCACTAGACTTGACTACTAATTCGGGGCATAAAAATTTAAACTGTCCAATTGCGTCATGTTAACTAAATTGATCATAACTCGAGTTACGGGACTCAAAATTTAGATCCATAAATTTTCCTTGAAACTAAACTCATGTATCTTCTTACCATAATTTTTCTAGAATTTATCATATGGCCAATTAGTACAATTTCTTCATTAAATTTTCCCCGATTTCACTGTTTGATGGTTCTGACTTATCCTTACAAAAACTCAATTTCTCATTGTAAAGAATTCCAATAATGTTCTTGTTTATTCCAATCAAAATATACTAATTAAGTATTCTAATAATATAAACTATGCTCCATGATTATTTTTGTACAATTTATAAAATTTTTCCAAGATGTAATGTTGAATCACGAAGTCATTCGAACCAGTCTCACTAAAATTTAAATATATCATAACATAAAATTTATTTGCCTACTATGTTTCTTTCATATAAAAATAGACACAATTAGATTTAATTACATATCTTATTCACTCTCTAATTCCATTTCTCGTATTTTTGGTGATTTTTCAAAATCACGTTACTGCTGTTAACCAAAAACTATTTCATTGCAAAGTATGATTAACTAGTTTATACCATCCTTATTCCATTTCATTGAAACTCCATACCTTAACCATATTTATACATATTAAAACCAAAATCAACCAAAACCACAGCCAAACATATTCATCAAGCCAAAATATAAATTCTAAGATTAACAAGATAGACAAGCCATTTTTGCATGGCTATTACTTATATACATTATTAAAATTTACCAAAACGTAGGCTAGCTTATACATGCCATGGACCTTAAGTTATTACACGAAAGAAATACCAAAACTTTGTTGATAGTGTGATGAGCTTCAACTATGATCCTCGAGCAAGAGAAAAGCATCCAAAGGAAATCTATAATACATAGGCAACCACAATCGAAATAAGCTTCCCGAGTTTAGTAAGATTTAAGCAATTCACACTCATATATATATACATATGTTTGTTTGAAAATTTGAAACCTAGTTTATTGATAACATCCATACTGAATATCCCAACCAATTTAAAAGTTGAATTCATACCCACATCACATGCTTATACTACCTACCGTATACCATCATCACATAATAACTAACTAACACACATATCATATACCTACCAAATCCTTCACTTACATGTCCAGCTACCAAAAATCTCAAATTAATAGGTATAATACATACCTCAAGTTTACTTACCTCTCCCATTGACCATTCATGCATGATGTGTCATAATATACTCGTACATTTTCATATACCAAATATTTTAGTAACGTATTGCTCACATAGAGTCGTTACTCAACATTTCTCGTAACGTCTCGCTCACATAGAGCCCTTACTCAACATTTCTCGTAATGTATCGCTCACATAGAGCTGTTACTAACTTATTCGCACACATAGTGCTAGTTATAAAATTTTCTCCTCTTACACATAACACATATAAATATTCACATTTTATAAATATGATCAAACCTAAATATGCATATTCAAACCAAATTCTTCTTCTTACAATTTACCATTATGTTTGGCGCCACTCGATTAAACACATAATTGTATATTCAATCACCATATTACAATTGGCATCATCAAGAATATATATATCCCTTTTCACAATTCGTATATTTGACCAGCTCAATTGTTTAATGGTTATACATATGCACATATATTTACTAATTCACCTCCGACTATCACCTATAATAATTCCTACGCCTTATTCGGCAATTGAAAATAAAATTATTTATGTCACTCAAACATGTACATTGTAATATAGGGATAATTCAAATTAGTCCAATTGCTTAAAACTTACCTCCAAAAGTCGACAATTTAAGCTCCCCGGCTATTTGTTAATTCCGTACACTTAAAGCCTTGTGACCGGTATCGCACACTTAGTGCCCGGGTATGTATTTGTATACTCAATGCCGTTTAACAATCATATAATATATATTTTATATCACTACATAAATTTCCAAATTTTAAATTAACCACCAACCTGTAAATACAATTAAATAAATTCATATCTCCACTTGAAACCTTATATTTGGCCAAATTACAAAACATGAAATCATATTATAATTGCATATCACCATGCCATAATTTAATACTCCTCCAACTATAAACAACCTTAACATTTCCTCTACAAATATTTATCCAAGCATTTCGAACCAGAGTGCCAAATAATATGCATTAATCCAAGTAGGAATTAACATCAAATTTTCCCCACATTCGGCAAAATGACATTTCGTACATACCTATTTTAACATTAACACACATAAGCATAAGCTTAATAAAATTACTTAAACGTTACCTCGGATAACAACGGCTAAGTCTTCTCGATTACTCGTTCAACTTAGCTTTTCCTTTATCCACCCATTTTTCCTTTGAATTTTGATCTAAACAATTTCAATTAAGCTCACTTATAAACTTTTCCATTCAATTTGATACATAAACACATAATTTAGCAAATTTATGAATTTACCCCTAACTTTTACAATATATACGATTTAGTCCCTAATGCCAAACTCATCAAATATTAAAAATTTGATTGTTTTCCCCTAAGGCCGAATCTTCATAAGGACTTTATAAGTCCATATATTTAACAAATTTTTCAATTTGACCATTCAAAATAATATTTTCACAAATAATTCCCAAATTAGCTACTTTCCTCAAAACTCAAAACAAAAGATGTTCATCTAGCTCCAATCTTAATTTAATACAAAAGAAATCAGCATAAAATTCAACTTATCTTCAATGGTATATTTCATATACATGACTATTTCACAAAATTAACAAATGGGTTTGAAAGTAGAATGAATAACAATCACAAAAATGCAAAAATTATCAAAATTTCAAAGCTTAAACTTACCCAATTAAGCCTAACCCATGCCGAAACCCCTTGAAACTTCTTCCCCTTCTTTTTCTTCCTTAGTTTCGGCCAACAAGTTAAAAAGATGAACATGCATTTGCTTTTCCTTTTTGTTTTATTAAAATATACTTCTTTAATATATTATAAGTGTTATTATTATTATATTACATATATAATTAATATTAAAACACTTAATGGTTGCATGTTGTCTTCCACTAACCACTCAAATGGAGAATTTATAAATTAAGTCCACATATTAAAGGAAAGAAATTAATTTAATCACTCAATTTAGATAAAGGCTATTTTTACCACCTTTGTAATTAAGTCCCTTGACTAAAATTAAGCATCCAAATAAACGAATTAACCTACCATATTTTAAGACATACTCAAGCACATAACATAGATATCAAATTAATAATAAAAATATTTTTCTAACCGGATTCGTGGTCTCGAAACCACCATTCCGATTAGGGTCGTAATTAGGCTATTACAACTCTCCCCCCTTAAGAAATTTTCATCCCCGAAAATTATTACCAGCGAATAAATGTGTGTAACGTTCTTTCATTGATTCTTCGGTTCCCAGGTCGCTTCCTCAACCCCATGCTTATGCCACATAACTTTAACCAACGAAATTTTCTTATTTCGCAACTCTTTCACTTCACGAGCTAAGATGCCAATCGGTTCTTCCTCATAAGTCATATAGGGCTGAATATCAACCTCTGCTGGGCAAATCACATGTGAAGGATCAGATCGATATTTAAGAAGCATCAAAATATGGAAGACATCATGAAACTTATCTAATCCATACACGATCACCCACTTGAAACTCTATATCTTTTCATTTCAGATCCGCATATCACTTCTGACGATCTGATGCGGCTTTCAAATTTTCTCAAATTACATTAATTTTTTGCTCCGTCTCTCGGATCAAATCAACCCCGTGTATCTTGAATTCACTCAGCTCGGTCCAATATAAGGGTGTATGACATTTTTGATCGTACAAAGCTTCGTATGGTGTGATTTTGATACTTGATTGAAAGCTATTATTATAAGCAAATTCAATCAATGGTAAGTATTGTTCTCACGTACCCTCGAACTCAAGAATGCAACATCTCAACATATCCTCGAGTATCTGAATAACACGCTCGGGTTGACCATCCGACTGAGGGTGAAAAACCGTACTAAAGTGTAACTTTGTACCTAAAGCATCCTGCAGTTTCTTCTAAAACAGCGATGTGGACCTCGGATCTCTATCCGAAACAATAGAAATAAGTACTCCGTGTAGCCGTACTATCTGTGATAGGTACAACTCAGCTAATTTATCGAGTGAGAAATCCGTACATACTGGGATGAAATGAGCCGATTTCTTCAATCTATCAACAATAACCCAGATTGAATCTTTCTTACTTGATGTTAAAGGAAAACCCGATACAAAGTCCATCGTAACACGATCCCACTTCCATTCTAGTATCATGATCGGCTGAAGTAGTCCCGATGGCACCTGATGCTCAGCTTTCACTTGTTGGCATACTAAACACTTCGACACATAGTCTGAGATTTCTTGTTTCATACCGTGCCACCAATAGTGTTGTTTTAGATCATTATACATTTTCGTGCTACCCGGATGAATCGACCATCTACTACTATGAGCTTCATCACAAATCTTTCTAATTAATTCAGGGTTCTTAGGTACACAGATCCAATTCTTGAACCGTAAGCATCCTTCAGTATCTACTTGAAAGTCTGAATCCACACACGAGCCACAATGACATTTCTTTGTTTTTAGATCATCATCGAATTCTTGTGCTTCTCGAATCTACTGTTCAAATAATGGTCTTACTCTCAACTCAGCAATGATTGCACCATCCTCAGCCATAGCTATATTCGCATTCATTGTGCGTAGAGCAAATAGTGATTTTCAGCTAAGTGCATCTGCAACCACGTTAGCTTTTCTTGGGTGATAATCAATCACAAGGTCGTAATCCTTCAACAATTCCAACCATCGTCGCTGTCTCAAATTCATATCCTTTCAAGTCATTAAGTACTTTAAACTCTTATTATCCGAATAGATGTGACATCTCTCACCGAAAAGATAGTGACGCCATATTTTCAAAGCAAAGACTATAGCGGCCAACTCGAGGTCGTGCTTTGGATAATTCCTCTCGTGCGGTTTCAACTATCTTAAAGCGTAAGCTAGAACTTTACCCTCCTGCATCAACACACAACCAAGCCTATTTAAGGATGCATCACTGAAAATAATAAATTTTTTACCCGACTCTGGCTGAACAAGTACCAGAGCTTCCGTCAACAAAGTTTTTAGCTAATTGAAACTCTTCTGACACCTTTCTGACCACTCAAATTTAGCATCTTTTTGCAACAGTTTTGTCATCGGAGCTGCTATCATAGAAAACCCTTTCACGAAATGTCTATAATATCCGGCAAGTCCCAAAAAGCTACGAATCTCAGAAATATTCCGCAGGGGTTTCCAATCAAGTATGGTCAAAACTTTACTCGGGTCAACCCGAATGCCCGATGCTGAAATAACATGCCCTAGGAAGCTAACTTCATTCAACCAAAACTAACATTTCCTGAATTTTGTGTATAATTAATTTTCACGCAAAATCTGTAGCACTAATCTCAAATGCTCAGCATGTTCGGTTTCATCTCGGGAATAGATCAGTATATCATCTACAAACATAACTACAAACTGATCTAGATACGGTCTGAATACTCGATTCATCAAGTCCATGAAAATAGTAGGAGCATTAGTGAGCCCAAACGGCATCACCAAGAACTCATAGTGACCATATCTCGTTCGAAAAGCAGTCTTTGGTATGTCTTATTCCTTAACTCACAGCTGATAATATTCTGACCACAAATCAATTTTTGAGAACACCGAGGCTCCCTTAAGCTGATCGAATAAATTATCGATGCGTGGCAATGGGTATTTGTTCTTTATGGTCACCTTATTGAGCTGTCGATAGTCGATGCACATTCTTAGAGTTCCGTCTAAAAGAAGTCCCAAGTAACCCTCTCCTTCGGGACAACTGACACGAGGGTATCCCACCAGTAGTAGGCAGAATCTTGTAACAATGTTATGGCACACTTCAGACACTCATTGGGTGTGCAGGACAGTTCGTCGAAGACACGAACAGTATTATCAAGCCAAAATTCGGCTCTCTCTGCATCATCGCCATCCTCAGCTCTAAATTCCTAAGCTCTATGCTTCCTAATGCGATCAACAAGAGGTTTAACTATTCTTTAGGATTTACAATTGGAGGTACCATTGGTACTATAGGGGGTACATTCGAATTTTGGGGTGGTTGAACAGCCAGATTGGTTCGTATGTAATGATTGAACCAATCGTTCATCATATTATAGAAGGCATTTCTCGCCCCCTCATCAGGATTACTCATAACGGTCGAAATCACTCTAGCACGGTCCCCTGCATGGGAACGGGCACCACACTCTAAACGTCATCAGCTACAACTCGCTCGGGATCGGGATCCATTACTATATAAGAAATAAACACATTTCACAGTCAGAAGTCATCACTCTATCACATTCTACATTATGGCAAGTATAGCTAGACTCACACGCGCTATGTTAGTCCGAGAACCGAATAAACCGTAGCTCTAATACCAATAAAATGTAACACCCCTTACCCGGGAGCGTTGCTGGAGTCGAGTATGAGGCATCACTAGACTTGACTACTAATTCGGAGCATAAAAATTTAAACTGTCCAACTGTGTCATTTTAACTAAATTGACCAGAACTCAAGTTACATGACTCAAAATTTAGATCTGTAAATTTTGTTTGAAACTAGACTCATATATCTTCTTACCATAATTTTTCCAGAATTTTTCATATGGCCAATTAGTACAGTTTATTAATTAAAGTTTCCCCTATTTCACTGTTTGATGGTTCTGACCTATCCTTACAAAACTCAGTTATCTCATTGTAAAGAATTCCAATAATATTCTTGTTTATTCCAATAAAAAATAGACTCATTAAGGATTCTAATAATATAAACTATGCTCTATGATTATTTTTGTAAAATTTATTACAATTTTTCCAAGACAGAACAGTGAGTCACGAAGTCATTCAGACCAGTCTCACTAAAATTTAAATATCTCATAACATGAAATTTATTTTCCTACTATGTTTCTTTCATATAAAAATAGACACAATAAGCTTTAATTATATATCTTATTCAATCTCTAAATCCATTTTTCCTATTTTTGGTGATTTTTCAAAATCACATTACTGCTGTTAACCAAAAACTATTTCATTGCAAAGAATGATTACCTAGTTTATACCATCCTTACTCCATTTCATTGAAACTCCATGCCTTAACCATACTTATACATATTAAAACCAAAATCAACCAAAACCACAACCAAACATATTCATCAGGCCAAAATATAAATTCTAAGATTAACAAGATAGACAAGCCATTTTCGCATGGCTATTACTTATATACATTATTAAAATTTACCAAAACGTAGGCTAGCTTATACATGCCATAGACCTTAAGTTATTACAAGAAAGAAATACCAAAACTTTGTCGATAGTGTGATGAGCTTCAACTATGATCCTCGAGCAAGAGAAAAGCATCCAAAGGAAATCTATAATACATAAGCAACCACAATCGAAATAAGCTTCCCGAGCTTAGTAAGATTTACGCAATTCACACTAATATATATATACATATGTTTGTTTGAAAATTTCGAAACCTAGTTTATTGATAACATCCATACCGAATATCCCAACCAATTTAAAAGTTGAATTCATACCCACATCACATGCTTATACTACCTACCGTATACCGTCATCACATAATAATTAACTAATACACATATCATATACTTACCAAATCCTTTACTTACATTTCCAGCTACCAAAAATCTCAAATTAATAGGTATAATACATACCTCAAGTTTACTTACCTCTCCTAACATTAACCGTTCATGCATGGCCTGTCATAATATACTCGTACATTTTCGTATACCAAATATTCTAGTAACGTATCGCTCACATAGAGTCGTTACTTAACAATTCTCGTAACGTATCGCTCACATAGAGCCGTTATTCAACATTTCTCGTAACGTATTGCTCACATGGAGCCATTACTTAACATTTCTCGTAACGTATTGCTCACATAGAGACGTTGCGTAACTTTTCTCGTAAAGTATCGCTCACATAGAGTTATTACTCAACATTTCTCATAACGTATCGCTCACATAGAGCTGTTACTAACTTATTCGCACACATAGTGCTAGTTATAAAATTTTCTCCTCTTACACATAACATATATAAATATTCACATTTTATAAATATGATCAAACCAAAATATGCATATTCAAACAAAATTCTTCTTCTTATAATTTACCATTATGTTCGGCGCCACTCGATTAAACACATAATTGTATATTCAATCACCATATTACAATTGGCATCATCAAGAATAAATATATATATCCCTTTCCACAATTTCGTATATTTGACCAACTCAATTGTTTAATGGTTATCCATATGCACATATATTTACTAATTCACCTCCGACCATCACCTATAATAATTCCTACGCCTTATTCGGCAACTGAAAATAAAATTATTTATGTCACTCAAACATGTACATTGTAATATATGGATAATTCAAATTAGTCCAATTGCTTAAAACTTACCTCAAAAAGTCGACAATTTAAGCTCCCCGGCAACTCGTTAATTCCGCACACTTAGTGCCTTGTGACCGATATCGCATACTTAGTGCCCGGGTATGTATTTGTATACTCAATGCCATTTAACAATCATATAATATATATTTTATATCACTATAGAAATTTCCAAATTTTAAATTAACCACCAACCTGTAAATACAATTAAATAAATTCATATCTCCACTTGAAACCTTATATTCGGCCAAATTACAAAACATGAAATCATATTATAATTGCATATCACCATGCCATAATTTAATACTCCTCCAACTATAAACAACCTTAACATTTCCTCTACAAATATTTATCCAAGCATTTCGAACCAGAGTGCCAAATAATATGCATTAATCCAAGTAGGAATTAACATCAAATTTTTCCTCACATTCGGCAATATGACATTTCGTACATACCTATTTTAACATTAACACACATAATTACAAGAAGCATAAGCTTAATAAAATTACTTAAACCATAGTTCGGACAACAACGGCTAAGTCTTCTCGATTAATCGTTCAACTTAGCTTTTCCTTTATCCACCCCTTTTTCCTTTGAATTTTGATCTAAACAATTTCAATTAAGCTCACTTATAAACTTTTCCATTCAATTTGATCCATAAACACATAATTTAGCAAATTTATGAATTTACCCCTAACTTTTACAATATATACAATTTAGTCCCTAATGCCAAACTC
This sequence comes from Gossypium rotundifolium, assembly GCA_025506655.1. NCBI lineage: Eukaryota > Viridiplantae > Streptophyta > Magnoliopsida > Malvales > Malvaceae > Gossypium > Gossypium rotundifolium. Next base: position 56,626,287 of record CP106726.1, read on the forward strand.
ATCAAATATTAAAAATTTGATTGTTTTCCCCTAAGGCCGAATCTTCATAAGGACTTTATAAGTCCATATATTCAACAAAATTTTCAATTTGACCATTCAAAATAATATTTTCACAAGTAGTTCCCTAATTAGCTACTTTCCTCAAAACTCAAAACAAAAGATGTTCATCTAGCTCCAATCTTAATTTAATACAAAAGAAATCAGCATAAAATTCAACTTATCTTCAATGGTATATTTCACATACATGACTATTGCACAAAATTAACAAATGGGTTTGAAAGTAGAATGAATAACAATCACAAAAATGGAAAAATTATCAAAATTTCAAAGCTTAAACTTACCCAATTAATCCTAACCCTTGCCGAAACCCCTTGAAACTTCTTCCCCTTCTTTTTCTTCCTTAGTTTCGGCCAACAAGTTAAAAAGATGAACATGCATTTGCTTTTCCTTTTTTTTATTAAAATTTACTTCTTTAATATATTATAAGTGTTATTATTATTATATTACATATATAATTAATAGTAGAACACTTAATGGTTGCATGTTGTCTTCCACTAACCACTCAAATGGAGAATTTATAAATTAAGTCAACATATTAAAGGAAAGAAATTAATTTAATCACTCAATTTAGATAAAGGCTATTTTTACCACCTTTGTAATTAAGTCCCTTGACTAAAATTAAGCATCCAAACAAACGAATTAACCTACCATATTTTAAGACATACTCAAGGACATAACATAGATATCAAATTAATAATAAAATATTTTTCTAATCCAGATTCGTGGTTCCGAAACCACCGTTCTGATTAGGGTTATAATTAGGCTGTTACACCTAAAACCCCCTGAAGGAATTGAAGGAGAGATCCTTCATCTTGAATGGAGTTCCGGCTTCTTGAGATGGATCAACTGGCTATCTTCAAGTGATTCCTCAAAGATGAACGCTTCGGCAAAAGCCTCTGCCAAAAAAGCTCCCTTTAATGTTTGCCTTGGGTTGTTTATATAGGCTTTGGGATGCTATACTTGGCTCCTAAGTATCTCCTTCAAGTAGAATTACTATTAGGGTGTTGGAGTAGACTTAGGAGTATGTTTCTTTGGCTTCAAGCATCCAAATCCAAGTGAAATTGCTCTCTCCCGTGGCAGGGGCACTGCCATGGCACACGCCCATGTAAATCGTGGTTAGGCAGTGTCTCGATTCTTATGTTTTGGGCAAGGCCGTGTGAGTCAGGATTCAAGCCGTGCTTCAGGTCTATCGATTTGGGCACGGCCATGTAGATCACCAGGCACGTCCGTGTGATCAATGGATGTTGCACGGCCATGTGTTACGTAGTTGAGGCTGTGCTCTTGGTAATTGGCGAGGCACGGTCGTGTGGACTTTGGGCTAGGCCGTGTTGATTGCTTGCTAAGGCCCAATTACTCCTTTTTAAGCCCGTTTTGTGTTCTTTTTATCCTCGGGTGCTTTCCTAAGTATAATCATGAAAAGAAAGGATTAAAAGCACCTTTTTACATAAATCAAGGGCTAAACCAGCCAAAAGCCTATTAAATATGGGGTTAAAATATGTTACTTTTACGGTTTATCAAGTACCCCCACACTTAGGCTTTTGCTTGTCCTCAAGCAAAATTCTCAACTTACAATTAAAACGAACTTTCCATAATTTATAATTCCTATTGACAATGTCTCATCATAATCCATAGATAATTTATACATGGATAATTCAACTCAAAGAACCCTAAAGATTCAATTACGATAAGTCATACCTTTATAGCACGAAAACATAGGTGTCTCCCCTTATCTATGTGATTACCTTTAATTTAAAACCGACAAGGATTGTCATCCTCACAAAAGATTCACTCAAATCACTCAAAGGTGTTTAAGGTTCAAGAATAAGCACTCTATGTCGAACCTAAAAAGTTAATCCCATAGGCTTGCTTGAAAATCAAATCTCCACCACTGTATATGAGATGATACACAAATCAAAACGCCTTTAATCAGGGTTTAACGGGGCTAAGGTTAAGGGTGTAGATACAGGCTGGATTAGAAGGTTTAGAATTGAGACTGACTGTAACACCCCAAACCCGGCCCAAACACCACAGTCGAATTTGAAATGTTACTGGAAAGGTGTTGAGAAAATTTGGGTTTTAGAGGTGATTTCTTGTTTAAACTTAGCAATTTATTTAAAAATAAAACGTTTGAGTTGCACATGTTCAAATCATTATTTATATGGAAGGTTTGGGAAACCGAAAGGTTTATAAGTAGTCTATATTTTGAAAACTTCTTTTAAATTCGAGTGTTGCAGATATCTTAGAGTTTCTTTATAAATTAACCATTTGATAGCGGATCCAACTTAAAACTTAAAAATCCAAAGTATTTAAAGCGGCCTTGTTACAATAAAATACCCAAAAAGTAATTAAAAGTTTATAATGCACTTTTAAGAATAAAAACAGCTTTTGCATGGCCACCTTGAATCCTCTCCGGCCCGATCCAAAGTATCACGTATTACCTGCATTGTTTTAAAAATGGGGTAAGTCGTTTTGACTCAGTGTGCAATTAAACCACATGCTTCTGCAAATGGGCCTAGCCCCTAAAACCACATCAAGTCAATATACCACATGTTATCATGCATTATGTTAACCCAACCCAACCTAATATCCAACTGCTACACACCACCCGTATGTCCAACCACCACACACCAGGGGATTACTAAATCGACCCTCCATCCGCTACAACCTCTTTGGCAGTCATGCTGCCCAAAGTCCACTTAGTGGTCTAGCCACATATCCACGTGATTAAGATCACAATATCCACGATGAGACTCTAGGTCATCATCAATCCACGATGTGGCGTGAAACCATCATTAATCTATGTACATATAAATATATATACACTTATATACACACTTCCCCTTTACAATATATACCAAACCCCATGTACATCCAGCATGTTATGATGATATGGCATAAAATGTGTGAACATGTCCAGGTATACATATTTTACATGCTTACATAGATCCATATATATATCCCACCACATTTTTGATATAGGAAATATACTAACCTAATTACCGGATTACCCCTTTATGGGTAACAATACCACCACTAGCCACTAACTCGGCTACCACACATATCACATGCATTTAATTAATTTAAACATGTAAAGTAAAGAAACATTGTGCTAATTACACACATGATAACTAGTAATACCACGCTCTCAACGTCGACGCTATCACTAATCGACACTATCGCTATTTGCCTACGATCCTGTTCCGACGCTGGCCCACACCCCGGTGGCCAATCCCGAACCGCTAAAACTTATCGCTTCTTGAACTTAGGGGTAGGGACTACGTGTCCAAACCCTTTCTCTCCTTGGCTGGTACTCATATCTATCGAATAATAATTTAATAAGAAAACTCGGGCAAACGTTAAATCAAATCTAAATGAGACTAAATATTTATACTAATTGAATAACTTTACCAAAGTCGACCCAAATCCCGAAGGTTCTCACTTGTACTTGAAAGCTATCAAAATACCTATATAAATCAATATTAGATTCGGCCTAACACTGATTGTCCAAAAGAAATGGCCTTTGACTGAACCAAATACCTTCTTACCTTGATTGATCGATTCCCGAAAGATCACTAACACCCCTAACGCTGGCTTCAAACAGGAGAATGCAAAGTTAATGCTCTATAAAGATTCGGTCATACCAAGAAAATAAAATTAGACTTTTGGTTTCGATAAACCAAAAAGAAAGAGCAATATTCAAAATAGAAAAGAACCCCTTACCCTAATAGTAAAAATTGATTGAAAGAGTTGACACTAGATGAACGAGCGCTCCCTGAACAAAAGATAATCGAAAAGTGAGAAGTAATAATGAATGGAAGATTCGGCCAAGGTTTCAAAGGCTAGAAGGGTTATTCGACTTTGAAAATGATGTGGAAGGTTAAGGCTACCAACATGAAAAGAAAAGAGGAGAAGAAGAGAGAGATGTATGGTTCGGATTTAGAGAAGAAATAAAAAGAAAAGAAATAATCAAAATGCACCAAATGATAACCTAGATTTTGGCTAAGAGACAAAAGAGAAAAAGACTTGAAAATGCCAAATGATTTTCGGCACAAGACTAGAGAAGAGAAAAAAGAGATTGCCCAAAAGATGAACACTCACAAGTAATCTTCACACGACCGTGTTGTGGAGTGTGTTGTTCTTCCACGCCTGTTTCTAGAGAGCCAGTATGTGAGCAGGGTTTGACTGCACGGGCGTGGTCTGCCCATGCTCAATAAGTTAGTATCTTAGCACGGTCGTGAGGCATGGCTGTACTAGTTTTGTTGGTGCTCGTGCTATTGGTGGTTGGCTCCGTAACGTTGGGGGTGGTTGGACTGACTTTGCACGGCTCTACTCTGTCAGTGTGGTGGTTTTGGTGGTCCGCATGGCCACGGGCACGGCCGTGTGTAAGGCCGTGTGGCCTGGAAACCTACATCTTTGTTTTAAATATGGAGAGAGAAGAGAAAAGGAAAGAAAAGAAAAAAATAATTTTGAAAAATAAAAAGTGTTAGTGCTCGGGTTGCCTCCTGAGAAGCACTCGTTTATATCTTGAGCTAGACTGTCCTTGACTTTGAAAATTTTAGGGAGGTTTCAAGGTTTAAATATTTTCCTCTCGCTGATAGTTTTATTGAAACACCCCAAACCCGGCCCACAAGCCCTGACCGAATTTGGCATGTTTCTAAAGAAAATCCATTCAAATCATGTTTGGAAACTTTGCTAAAGGCTTGTGTATTTTTGAAAAGACTTGATTTGGGTTGAGTTTGAAATTTAATTCCGTTTTGATTAGGTGTCAAAACATTTGATATTTATACTTAAGAAAATCTACTTTTAATCTTTAATATGGCAATAATTATATCGTACTAAGTACTTTAATAGCATGCATCGACAGTTTAGTACTGATGGCCTTATTACATCAAATAAACCCGAAATAATTCAAAACTTGGAAATTTTTAAACTATTAAAACAAAATATAATAATCGTCAAATTGAGCATGGCCACCACTGAGCTTCTCCCGACCCAGTCCATTACTGATCATCACCTGAAAAATTGTCCCACAAGGGTGAGTTAAATAGACTCAATGTGTAACCACAACACTAAGTCACAATAGATATGGCATAACAAATCATACATATTAACATAACATTTAAAAAAATGATGCAAATCCGAACCCAAACCTAAATGCCATCCGCTACACATCATCCGTCCCAACCATCACACCGTGGGGACTACTAAGTCAGCCCTCCATTCGCTACACACCATTGAAGGCAGTCGCTGCAGTCGACGTGCTCAACCCCCTTATGATTTCGTGGCATAGCCACCATATATAAATTCGTGACATAAGTCACCACATTCTTATATTGTGACAAAAGTCACCACATTCTTATATTGGGGTATAAAACCACCAATTCACTTCCCCTTTACATATCACCCATATGCCCATGTCATACAATTATGCATTAACCATATCATATTCCTTATTCACATTCTTATAATTTCATGTATATGCCATAGCAAAACTTATCATACTCATAGTAGGAGTAGGAAAACGAACCTGAGTACTTTGTACCATTACATGGTAACGTAGCCATAATCTTACACCTTTATATTAGCACATATAATAAATTAAAGCCGTAAATCTATCAAGATTTAGTGTGGGGTACACACCTGATATACTTAGCAAATTCACTCCAAATCCCGAAAATCCAATCTACTGCTTTAGATCTTTACTACTTATATTCGGCCAACCCCAATCTTATTAGTAAAAAGCCATTCGGCTATAAATCCAAATCCTAATAGGATTATTGTAATCAAATTCTTACCTTGGTGCCGATTTCACTACTAATCAAATCCCAAATCGTTGAAATCTTTCTACCTTGTATTCGGCCAACATTAAATCACTTAAGGGGTTAGTTTTCGGCTTTTGAATAATTAAGAAATAGATCTATATCATTGTTTATAGCCTTGGCTGAATGTACCTAAGTGTTTACCTTGTGATTTGAAATCCCGAAAACTTGTCACTTGTCTTGAGGAGATGTCGAGATACCTATAGGCATTGGTTAGATTTAGTTCTAACTTTAAATCACATAAGAGTGGCCTATGGCCGAATGCCTTACCTTAAATCTTAGAAATCCCGAAACTTCATTGTGCTTCTCTTTGTAGCCGACAACTACTAAATCCCGAAACTTCCTTCAAGTAGTCGGCCATGGACATTAAGAGGATTAGTACCTTATTTTCGGCTTAAGGAGTTTGAACATCAGAATAAAATCAATTACTCTTACCTTACTACTACAATCGATGGTACCCTACCTTAAAACCTTAACAATTCAGCTTCTGCTTTAACAATGGTGGCGATAAGAAAGAGGTGAAAATGAATATTATGGAGGCTTAAGTATGAATCGGCTAGGTGGAAAAAGAAAGAAAGAATTGAGAGAGTTGGGGAAGAAGAGTTTCGATTTTGTCAAACAAAAGAAGAAAAAAGAAGAAGACTTGCTTAGAGAATTTGGCAAAAGAAAGGATTAAGAATAGCCACCCTTTTCCCTTTTCTGCCGAAATTAGTCTACCTAGAGACCCTTATTCAGCCAACACTTGTTCTCCTACCCTTGCCAAAATTTCTAAAAGAGCTAGACTTCATCTCAAACTCCTCTCATAGACTTCTTTTGCCGTCCACCTCTCTTCTCCTTGTAGCAAAATGAAAATTCTTTTATTTGCTTCCCTAGCGACTCGAACCTTGGCCCATTTACCCTGCTAGTGGCGTCATTCCTAAAGGCCTTAAGTGGCGTCTCCAGGCCACTTTTTCAAGCCCAATTATATGTCATATTTCCCTTATTTATTTTCTTAAGGCCACCTTGATTCAGTTCCCTCTTTTAGACTTAAAACTCGATATTTTTCTAAGGCATTTTCCTTATGCTCCAAGATTCTAAAATTCACATAACACATTCATAACACATAAGACATGCTATTTCATATAATTTAGCCATAGTGCATAAGCCCTAATCCAGGATATTACAGTTCTACCCCCTTAAAATAATTTCGTCCTCAAAATTACCTGGCTAGAATAGGTGGGGGTATTATTGTCGCATTGCTTCTTTCGGCTCCCACGAGGCTTCCTCCGATCCATGATTTCGCCACAACACCTTGACCAAAGGGACCAATTTCCTTCGTAGCACTTTCACATCTCATTTCAGGATCTGAATCGGCTCTTCCTCGTAGGACAAGTATAGCCTTAGCTCCACCTCTTCAACCGAAACTACGTGAGATGGATCGGATCGGTATCGACATAGCATGGAAACATGGAATACGTCGTGCATCTACTTTAATTCTGGAGGCAACTCTAACTGATATGCCACTGGTCCAATTCGCTTCAAAACCTTATAAGGTCCTATAAACCTTGGACTTAACTTCCCTTTCCGACCAAATCTCATTACCTTTTTCCAAGGCAAAACCTTAAGAAACACTTGATCTCCCACATCAAATTCTATTTCCTACCATTTGAGATCAGCTTATGACTTCTGTCTATCATATGCTTCCTTTAACCGAGCTCGAATTACACTAACCTTCTCTTCGGACTCTGCCATAATTTCTGGACCCAAAATCTGACGTTCTCCCAATTCCGTCCAACATGTAGGAGTCTCACACTTCTGACTGTACAGTGCTTTATACGGTGCCATCCGAATACTAGCCTGATAGCTGTTGTTGTAGGCAAATTCCGCTAGAGGCAAATATTCCTCCCAACTTCCTCTGAAATCCATCACAAAGCCCCTCAACATATCCTCTAACACTTAGATTACCCGTTCAGACTGCCCGTCCGACCGTGGATGAAAAGCCGTAGTAAAATCCAACTTAGTGCCTAAAGCCTGATGCAACGCTTTCCAGAACCGAGAAGTAACCTTGGGTCCCTATCTAAGATAATCGACACCAGCACTCTATGCAACCTTACGACTTCTGCCACATACAACTTTGCCAACTTCTGCAAAGAATAATCAACTCTCACCGGAATAAAGTGCGCGGACTTGGTCAAATGGTCCACTATTACCCATACCGAGTCCTTCTTAGTAGGCGTAAGGGGAAGCCCACTAAAGAAGTCCATGGTAATTCTCTTTCAGTTCCATTGCCGATTCATGATTAGCTGAAGCAATCCTGACGGAACTTGGTGTTCAGCCTTAACTTGCTGACACGTCAGACACTTGCCAACTTATTCATCACTTCCCGCTTAAGATTAGGCCACCAAAATTGTTCCTTAAGTCTCTCAGACATCTTACTACCTTTGGGATGCATAGTATAAGGGCTACTATGCGATTCCTGAAGAATTCTTTGCCTAAGTTCCATATCCTTCGGCATACAGACCTTACCCTTGAAGCACAATACTCCTTCGTCATTAACACCATAACCTTCCAACTCTCCATTCTGCGCTTGTCGCAACTTAACACTTAGATCCTCATCCACCAACTGCCCTTCTTTCACTTCATTCAACCACGTTGGCTTGACTTGCAACTCTGCTAGTAAACTTCCATCGTCATAGAGGCTTAGATGTTCGAACATTGCCCTCAAATCCGTCACCATCTTCTGACTTAGGGCATCCGCCACTACATTTGCTTTGCCCGGGTGATACTCTATCGAACAATCATAGTCCTTCAATAATTCCACCCACCTTCGCTGTCTCAGATTCAACTCCTTCTGAGTCAGCAGATACTTAAGGCTTTTGTGGTCTGTGTAGATCACCAACTTTTCTCCATAAAGATAATGCCTCCACACCTTAAGGGCAAAGACTACTGCCGCCAATTCCAAGTCGTGCGTCGGGTAGTTAACCTCATGTGGCCTTAGTTACCGAGACGCGTAAGCGACTACTTTTCCATCTTGCATAAGGATACCTCCCAATCCTGTATAGGAAGCATCATAGTACACTACAAAATCCTTCCCTGCCTCCGGCTGAATCAAAATCGGAGCTTCAATCAAGACCTTCTTAAGCTTTTCAAAGCTCTCCTGTTGCGTATTAGTCCATATGAAAGGTACTTCCTTTCTCAACAACTTTGTCAAAGGCGCGGCTATTGACGAGAACCCTTCCACAAATCGTCTATAATAGCCTGCCAATCCTAAGAAACTCCAAACTTCTATCACCGACTTAGGAGATTTCCAATCCAAAACTGCCTCAATCTTCCGAGGATCCACCCTTATTCCTTCAGCGGATACTACATGTCCTAAAAATGTAACCTCCTTAAGCCAAAATTCAAACTTGTTGAATTTGGCGTAAAGCTTCTTCTCCCTCAACACTTGCAACACAACTCGGAGGTGCTCATCGTGTTCTTCTTCTGACTTTGAATATACCAAGATATCGTCTATAAACACGATAATGAATCGATCCAAATAGGGTTGGAAACCCGGTTCATCATGTCCATAAACACGGGTGGGGCATTTGTCAAACCGAACGACATTACTAAAAACTCATAATGCTCGTACCTCGTTTGGAAAGCCGTCTTATGGATATCAGCCTCCTTCACCTTAAGCTGATGATATCCAAACCTTAGATCGATCTTCAAGAATACTGCGGCCTCCTTGAGCCGATCGAATAATGGATACTTGTTCTTGATGGTCAGCTTATTCAACTGATGATAATCTATGCACATGTGCATAGTTTTGACCTTTTTCTTCACAATTAAGACCGGTGCTCCCCATGGAGACACACTGGGTCGGATAAACCCACAGTCAAGCAATTCCTGAATCTGAGCCTTAACCTCAACCAACTCCTTTGGTGCCATTCTGTACGGGGCAATGGACATAGGAGGTGTACCCGGCAGCAAGTCAATTCCAAACTTCACCTCCCCGTCCGGGGGTATTCCTAGTAATTCCTCCAGAAAGACATCCTCATATTCCCTTACAGTTCTTACTTCACTAACTCCCCCTTCTTTTGTATCCAAAGCACTAATGAAGGCCATAAATGCCTTACACCCCTTCCGAACCATCTTATCAGCCTTTAAAGATGAAACTACGTTAGCCAAGTAGTTTCTTCTTTCTCCTATCACAACTATCACTTCATCCTCTAGGGTCCTTAACTCCATTCGCTTATTGCACAATCCAACACATTGATGCTCCACTAGCCAATCCATTCCAAGTATGAGATCGAATTCTCCAAAAGGTAATTCCATTAAATCGGCTGGAAATACCGCTCCTTGAAGTCCCAAAGGTACTCTCCGAAACATCTTATTCACCACTACAGTTTAACCTAGTGGGCTTACTACGGTGATTTCCCTACTAGAAAGTTCAGAGGCTATTTCTAGGGTTTCAACTATTCTACATGCAACATAAGAATGGGTCGAGCCCACATCGATCAAAGCAAAATAAGGCTTGCCATAAATAAGGAATGTATCGGTATGATGTCTGGTGAATCACCATCCTCCCTATGGTGAATTGCATACACCAAGTCCGACTGTTTTGCCTCTGTATTACCACCACCTTGGCCCAGTGTTCCACGTCATCTTCTGGCACCATTTCCTCTGTTATTCGAACCACAACCCTGCTGAGGCTGCTGTCCCCCTCTACCAGCCTGATTAATATTCTGAGCTACCGGTCGATTCCCTTCTGGTCTCATCGGACAGTCCTTAATCATATGGTCCTTTGACCCACACTTGAAGCATCCCCATGTCTTCTTCCAACATTCGTCTAAGTGCTTTTTCCCACATTGATCACAAGTAGGGTACTGCCCTCTAGTGGCAGCTTGCTGACCTCGTGGCCCTTCAAACCTAGGCCTCTTTTGCTCATTCCTAGATGGCCTTGACGATCCAAATCCTCTCTTCTGCCTATTTCGATCGGAGTTCTACCTTACGGACTCCTTGATACCCTCAGCCACTTTAGCCTTTTCTACCAACACAACAAATTCCCGCCTCTGTTGTGGCTATTAATAATCTTAGGTCATCTTTTAGTCCGTCTTCAAACTGGACACACCGCTCATGCTCAGTCGACACTATGCTCAAGCATAACGCTCAAATTTTAGAATTTAGCCTCATACTCACTACGGACTTGTTTCCTTGAGCGACCCTAGGAAAGCCTTTCTCTGGCATCAATATAATGAGTGCCAACATACTTCTTCCGTATGTTGCTTTAGCATACTCCCACGTGAGTTCCTCAGCTGTAGCACCATCCCGCACCGTGAGCCACCATTGATATGACTCATCGCGGAGAAGCGACACCAGTCTTTTTAACTTTTCCTCGTTAGTTAAGTTGAGCTCATCCATAATCCACTTAGTCGCCTCCAACCAATACTCAGCGGTATTAGGTGCTACACTTGATACACCACGGAACACCTCAGCTCTGTTGGCTCGGAGTCGCTCAGGTACTCGACTTTCGAGCTCCCATGCCTCCACCTGCTCTTGCTACCCTTTCCAAGACTCGCAGCATCGCTTGTGACACTACGTCATCCCCCGTCTGGTCTTGATATTCCACATCAGCGGTTGGGGGTGGTGGTGGCATTTCATTTTCAGATCCTTGACCTGATCTAACGGGTTCAGACATAGTCATTCAGCCTCTTCCACGGCCACGCACATTACGACCACATCCCCCTTGAATTCATACTTTCGCTTGCGTTTATCTGATTTAAAGAATTTTATAGATTAGTTTTTGTTCCACTGATTTATCACGAGCAGTTTTATGTTTAATAGTTTTAAGAAGTTGTTCTCTCGATTCATACACATACAGTCTCACATCATTCATTTAGTCACACACATGAACTTCCGTTCATTACAGAGAAATGTTGTAGTTGTCGTTGTTTGTTGTTTCCCACTACCCAGGGGTATTTTTGTAATTTTATACTAAAGGGGTATTTTGGTAATTTTTAAATTAGGGTATTTGAAAATGTTGCAAAATAGAGATTGTTGATATTTTACAAAATTAAAATACTTGCTGGAAAAATTTCAAGGGTAAAATGGTAATTTATGCACTAGGGGTATTTTTGTAATTTCACAAGCCAAGGTTATTTCGGTAATTTTTTGCAAAATATGGTTCCTGGTGACTTTTCAAAACAAGGGTATTGTTAAAAATTTTTGAGTTGAGGGTACTTCGAAAATTTTCGTTCCTGAGGGTATTTTGGTCATTTGTACAGGTTAGGGGAAATTTGGTCATTTTGCAAATCAGGGTTAATTTCGTAAATTGTTCAAAATTAGGATGTCTTTGATATTTTGTAAAGTTTTTAGATATTTTTGCAAAATCAGAAGTTGTTATTGAAATCGGGGGTAGTATGGTAGTTTTGGGAAATCAAGGGTATTTTAGTAATTTTACCACTAAGGGTATTTAGGTAATATCGTAAATATTTTGGAAAATTTTTCAAACTAAGTTTTGCTACAACTTAAAGGGATAATTTGGTGATTTTAAAACCGAAGTTTTTATGAAAATACAGCTAATCCCTTTTAGGTTTTAGTTATTGGGTTTAGCCTGTGACTAAGTCCTCTTGGTTGGGGTGAACCATCACTACGCACTAGGTAGGATTCAAGTGGGTAGGAGGTGAGTCACTAGGACTGCTTAAATACCAAGCCCCCACTGAAACCAATCCTAGACATGCGCACAACGGTTGCCACACCTTAACTCGGCAACTTAGACATAGGTTTATTTAATTGTGCATTAGAGTCTTATGTAATTCTCATGTTGGGGTAAACTAGTCCTAGGGTTTAATTCCTAGTCCACTAATCTACGTCCCTATCAAATCCCACATACAATTCACAGAAAGGTTAGGTGTACTTACCTGGTGGACTTCGGGCCGGAGACTCAGGTGCCATGCCAGAAAGCCTATTTATTTCTTAGAAAAATCCATTTTGAAAAGAAAGAAAACGTTTTGGGCCCTAAAAGCCCTCAAGGTTGAGTTTTGAACCAGGCTCTGATACCAAACTCAAACACCCCAAACCCGACCCACAAGCCCTGACCAGATCTGGCATGCTTCTAAAGAAAATCCATTCAAATCATGTTTGGAAACTTTGCTAAAGGCTTGTGTATTTTTGAAAATACTTGATTTGGGTTGAGTTTGAAATTTAATTCTGTTTTGATTAGGTGTCAAAACATTTGATATTTATACTTAAGAAAATCTACTTTTAATCTTTAATATGGCAATAATTATATCGTACTAAGTACTTTAATAGCATGTATAGACAATTTAGTACTGATGGCCTTATTACATCAAATAAACCCAAAATAATTCAAAACTTGGAAATTTTTAAACTATTAAAACAAAATATAATAATCGTCGAATTGAGCATGGCCACCACTGAGCTTCTCCCAACCCGGTCCATTACTGATCATCACCTGAAAAATAGTCCCACAAGGGGTGAGTCAAACATACTCAATGTGTAACCACAACACTAAGTCACAATAGATATGACATAACAAATCATACATATTCACATAACATTTAAAAAAAAAATGATGCAAACCCGAACCCAAACCTAAATGCCATTCGCTACACATCACCCGTACCAACCATCACACCATGGGGACTACTAAGTCAACCCTCCATCCGCTACACACCATCGAAGGCAGTCGCTGCAGTCGACGTGCTCATCGCCCTTATGATTTCGTGGCATAGCCACCATATATAAATTCGTGACATAAGTCACCACATTCTTATATTGTGAAAAAGTCACCACATTCTTATATTGGGGTATAAAACCACCAATTCACTTCCCCTTTACATATCACCCATATGCCCATGTCATACAATTATGCATTAACCATATCATATTCCTTATTCACATTCTTATAATTTCATGTATATGCCATAGTAAAACTTATCATACTCATAGTAGGAGTAGGAAAACGTACCTGAGTACTTTGTACCATTACATGGTAACTTAGCCATAATCTTACACTTTTATATTAGCACATATAATAAATTAAAGCCGTAAATCTATCAAGATTTAGTGTGGGGTACACACCTGATATACTTAGCAAATTCACTCCAAATCCCGAAAATCTAATCTACTACTTTAGATCTTTACTGCCTATATTCGGCCAACCCCAATCTTATTAGTAAAAAGCCATTCGGCTATAAATCCAAATCCTAATAGGATTATTGTAATCAAATTCTTACCTAGGTGCCAATTTCACTACTAGTCAAATCTCGAATCATTGAAATCCTTCTACCTTGTATTCGGCCAACATTAAATCACTTAAGGGGTTAGTTTTCGGCTTTTGAATAATTAAGAAATAGATCTATATCATTGTTTATAGCCTTGGCCGAATGTACCTAAGTGTTTACCTTGTGATTTGAAATCCCGAAAACTTGTCACTTGTCTTGAGGAGATGTCGAGATACCTATAGGCATTGGTTAAATTTAGTTCTAACTTTAAATCACATAAGAGTGGCCTATGGCCGAATGCCTTACCTTAAATCTTAGAAATCCCAAAACTTTATTGTGCTTCTCTTTGTAGTCGACAAATACTAAATCCCGAAACTTCCTTCAAGTAGTCAGCCATGGACATTAAGGGGATAAGTACCTTGTTTTCGGCTTAAGGAGTTTGAACATCAGAATAAAAATCAATTACTCTTACCTTAATACTACAATCGATGGTACCCTAGCTTAAAACCTTAAAGATTCGGCTTCTGCTTTAACAATGGTGGCGATAAGAAAGAGATGAAAACGAATATTATGGAGGCTTAAATATGAATCGGCTAGGGGAAAAAGAAAGAAAGAATTGAGAGAGTTGGGGAAGAAGAGTTTCGGTTTTGTCAAACAAAAGAAGAAAAAAGAAGAAGACTTGCTTAGAGAATTCGGCAAAAGAAAGAATGAAGAATAGCCACCCTTTTCCCTTTTCTGCCAAATTTAGTCTACCGAGAGACCCTTATTCGGCCAACACTTGTTCTCCTACCCTTGCCAAAATTTCTAAAAGAGCTAGACTTCATCTCAAACTCCTCTCATAGACTCCTTTTGTTGTCCACCTCTCTTCTCCTTGTAGCAAAATAAAAATTCTTTTATTTGCTTCCCTAGCGACTCAAACCTTGGCCCATTTACCCTGCTAGTGGCGTCATTCTCAGAGGCCTTAAGTGGTGTCTCCGGGCCACTTTTCCAAGCCCAATTTTATGTTATATTTCCCTTATTTATTTTCTTAAGGCCACCTTGCTTCAGTTCCCTCTTTTAGACTTAAAACTCGATATTTTTCAAAGGTATTTTCCTTATGTTTCAAGATTCTAAAATTCACATAACACATTCATAACACATAAGACATGCTATTTCATATAATTTAGCCATAGTGCATAAGCCCTAATCCAGGATATTACATTTATTTTCATGATAAAGTTTAGGTTGAGAGGCATTTACCTTGAAATTATCGAATATTGGATTGCTTACCTCGACTATTTCGTGTGGGGAAATATTGTGTACCTGAAGGAGTGTTTCTTCCTTTTTCTTCAGGTATGTTGAAGTGATGTGAGGATCGGCTTTGTCTAACAGCACCTGATCTCCTATTTTAAAGTGATTTGATGACCGTATGAGCTCTTCTGGTGGTTCCTTAGGTTTTACTTCGTGTGGATTCAGTTTTTCTTTGGTGTGTATCTTCTGCTCTTCTAAATTGCTGATCATATGATTTTGTGTTCGCTCAGTTTTGATGCTTTGTGATGTTTCCTGTGATGAAGTTTGAACAATTTGATTATCTATTGAAACGACTTTCTTACCTTCATCTTCTATTATTTTGGCTGAGTCAAGAGCTTGAAGATTGACTGATTCATCTCCCACACGAAGTATGAGTTCTCCTGTGGCAACATCAATTTTAGTCTTGGCAGTTACAAGAAAAGGTCTTCCTAAAATTAAAGGGATTGAATTTTCCTCATCCATGTCTAAAACAACAAAATCTACTAGGAAAACAAATTTATTGATTTTTACTAAAATGTCTTCAATAATGCCCCAAGGAATTCTAACAGTTTTATCAGCTAGTTGGATAGTCATCCTAGTTTGTTTGGGCTTCCCTAGACCTAGTCGTTTAAACAGTGCATAAGGCATGACATTTATACTTGCCCCTAAATCAGCTAATGCATTATCAATAGTTAAACTACCAATTAAACATGGAATCGTAAAACTCCCTAGATCTTTTAGTTTCTATGGTAGTCTATTCTGTAGCATTGCTGGGCATGTTGCGTTAAGTTCCACATGATGCTCTTCATCTATTTTGCATTTATTTGTCAAGAGTTGTCTTAAAAATCTCATTGAGTCGGGCATCTGAAAAATAGCTTCAAGAAGAGGTAAGTTAATATGTAATTTCTTTAAAAGTTTTAGAAACTTACCAAATTGTTCCTCTGAATCATCTTTTTTCAATGCTTCGAGATAAGGTATGCGAGGTTGGTATTCTTTGATTACCAGTTTTGGCCTCTCTTGTGCTACCTCTATTTTACCGTTTTCTTCCTTAGTTTCTTGTATTGAGGTGGACTCGTCTACTTTTGTATCCTCTTGAGCTATGATGGTTTGGATTTGCTCTTTTGGGTTTATTTCTGTGTCGCTTGGTAGACGTCCTTGTTGACGTTCAGAAATCACCTTTGTGAGATGTCCCACTGACCTAGTAAGTTCTCCAAGTTGATCCTTGATTCCTTTGATCAATTTTTGTTGTTCATCACGTATTGCTTCAGTCTTTTGGAGACGAGTATTTGTAGCTGCCATGAATCTTGTCAACATCTCTTCAAGGTTTGATTTCTTTTCCTGTGGATAGGGCTGATTTTGGTAATTTGGAGTTGGTTGTTGCCTTTGATTTCCTTGATTTCCTTGTCCTGTCCACGAAAATTTTGGGTGGTTCCTCCAACCTGCATTATAAGTGTTACTATAAGATTATTATTAGATCGAAAATTGTTACCTACATAGTTTGTTTGCTCGTTTTCTGCTCCTAGTTGGTAGGGTGGGTACTCAGAATTCGCCACATTCCCACTCGCTTCTCATTGCATGACTGGATGTACCTGAGAAGAACATAAATTATCAAGCTTTTTATTCACTAACTCCACCTGTGTCGACAGTATTGTCACTACGTCTACGTTAAAAACTCCGGCTGATTTTGTCGGTTTAGCTCTTGTAATTTGCCATTATAGGTGTTCAACGACATCTCCTCAATAAAATCGTAAGCCTCTTCAGGAGTTTTATTATTCAAAGTTCCATCACTGATGAATCAATCATTTGCCTAGTTGAAGAATTTACACCATTGTAGAAAGTTTGGACTTGAAGCCACAAAGGTAATCCGTGGTGTAGACATCTCCTTAGGAGATCCTTGTATCTTTCCCATGCATCATATAATGTTTCTGCGTCATTCTGCACAAAAGAATATATGTCATTCCTAAATTTAGTCGTTTTGGCTGGTGGAAAATATTTTCAAAGAAATTTTTTGGTCATTTGATCCCATGTGGCGATTGACCCTAGTGGTAATGAGTTCAACCACTGCTTTACTTTATTCCTTAATGAAAAAAGGAAATAAATGAAGACATATGGCATCGTCAGAAACGCCATTTATTTTGAAGGTATCGTAGAATTCTAAAAAATTAGATATATGAGTGTTTGGATCCTCATCCTGTAAACCATCAAATTGAGCAAATTGTTGAATCATTTGTATTGTGTTAGGCTTTAATTCAAAATTATTAGCAACTATAGCAGGCCTAAAAATACTAGATTATGCTCCTGTCAAATTAGGTTTAGCATAATCATACAAGATCTGTACGCGGAGCATTCTATTCTTGCACATTTGGTGGGTTGTTCTCGTCTATCCCTTTAGTAGGATTGGATCTTTGCTGTTCTTCTCTTTGATAGTCTAGGGCTTGTCTAATTTCTCTGCGATTTCTGCGAGCGGTAGCTTCAATGTCACTCTCGTATTCTAATGGTCCTCTCGGATTCCTTCTAGTCATAAACTAGAGGTACCTACTATAAAAAGAAAGAAAGAAATTTAGAAAAAACAAAAATATATGTATAAAAATAAGAGAAATTTAAAAATAAAGATAATGGCTAAAGTAATAGAAATAGAGCTTTCTTAATATTTTAAGATTCCCCGACAACGGCGCCAAAAACTTGATCGTGTCAAACAATCGAGTTTTAATATTTATAAAAGAGTGATCGAACCTGTAGACTAACTGCAACAATGATAGAGGCAAGTGCACCTATCGAACAGCAGTATAGCTCAGGCAAGAATATCTTATCGAACCCAAGGGAACCTAAAAGTACTACTTACTTTCTCTCTATTATTTAGCCTGAATTTTTGAGTGATTGAATTATTTAACTAACAAAATAGTCAGACTAAATGCAAAGACAAAATATTGAATTGGAGAAAGACTTTAGGAAAACTCAGTTGATAAAGACGATACCTTCAAGAAGAATCCACCTATGACTTCACTTATTATTTATTCCCTAAACCATATGATTTCTTTACTTAGCATGATCCGTGAGACTCCCTAACCTTTATTAAACCCTCTCTCGAGGAAAATAACGTCTAACCTTAGGTTAATTAGTGGAACTCTCGTTCTCTTATAATAACCCCTTAAGGAAGCAGTAAATCGATCAATGGATTCTAATATTAGGTTTCACCCTAATCTGGCAAAATCTTGTAACCCTATCTCTAGGCGCCCGATCAACTCCACTCAATTATGCTAGATCCACTCTTAGGTAGGGTCTATTCCTCCTTGAACTAAGCATATCAGATTAAATTAAGCAATATAATTAAGAACAAACTAAGTACTTATCATATAATTTAGAAATCAAATAACGAAATCCATCATAGGTTTCATCCCTTCGTATCTGAGGGTTTAGTGCATAACTAAATACGAAAACATCTCAAGAGTAAAGAATAAACAAAACATAAGAAATCCCTAAAACCTTGAAGGAATTGAAGGAGAGATCCTTCGTCTTGAATGGAGTTCCGGCTTCTTGAGATGGATCAAATGGCTATCTTCAAGTGATTCCTCAAAGATGAACGCTTCGGCAAAAGCCTCTTCCAAAAAAGCTCCCTTTAATGTTTGCCTTGGGTTGCTTATATAGGCTTTGGGATGTTATACTTGGCACCTAAGTATCTCCTTCAAGTAGAATTACTATTAGGGTGTTGGAGTAGACTTAGGAGTATGTTTCTTTGGCTTCAAGCATCCAAATCCAAGTGAAATTGCTCTCTCCTGCGGCAGGGGCACGGCCATGGCACACGCTCGTGTAAATCATGTTTGGGCCATGTTTCGAGTCTGTCGTTTGGGCATGGCCGTGTGAGTTAGGATTCAGGCCGTGCTTCAGGTCTGTCGATTTGGGCATGGCCATGTAGATCACCAGGCACGTCTGTGTGATTAATGGATGCTGCACGGCCGTGTGTTACGTAGTTGAGGCCGTGCTCTTGGTAATTGGCGAGGCATGGTTGTGTGAGCTTTGGGCTAGGCCATGTTGATTGCTTGCTAAGGCCCAATTACTCCGTTTTAAGCCTATTTTGTGTTCTTTTTATCCTCGGGTGCTTTCCTGAGTATAATCATGAAAAGAAAGGATTAAAAGCACCTTTTTACATAAATCAAGGGCTAAACCATCCAAAAGCCTATTAGATATGGGGTTAAAATATGTTACGTTTACGGTTTATCAGTAGCGGTTCAGCAAAGAAGGATGATAATAATTTCGGAAACGAAGGGAATTTGGCTTTGTGAGAATTTGGCAAAAGGGATGATGGGGTTTTCTTTTTGGCACTTAGAAGAATTCAGCTATAGGAAAATCGATTAAAGGGGAGAAGAAAAACTAGAGAATGCTCAAAGAACCTTTCAAGCATTCGGCCCCCTCTCTTTTTAAAGGCACAGGCTGAACACTCCCCTCCCTTAAAGTCCCAATCGGCACCATCACATCCTTACTCCCTATTTCCTAAGTTTTCTCTCTGATGATACCTTAATCTTATCCAAAATCTCCTCCACATCCATCAGTCCTACTTACTTCAAACTCTCCACGACAAGAGTACAAAACCAACACAACTCTTTCCGTCCACCTATGCAAAATAAAACACTCCAAAATACACTCCTAATGCTCAAACTTTAGACTTCAGCTTACACACACACACCACCTTATAGCTCCCAAGTGACGCCACTTACCATTAGACCACAAGCCCATTTGTGTCCTATTTTCTCTTAATCTAGTTAAGAGGCCTCATGCTTGAGACTAGGGTCTACTAAAGCAAGAAAAATAAATTTTTCCCTATGATCTCCCCTATCTCTAAGGCTTCAAATTGTAACATCCCCCAAACCCACCCACGGGCTTTGACCGGATCTGGTTATGTCACGCGGAAAAATGGTTGAAAAACTTTTGACTTAGAATAAAAACATGGAAATATACTAACTTTTGAGTATAGTGTTTATTGGAAAAAGTATAAGTAAATCTTTGTTATTATAAAATATTATAAAAAGCCCAAAACAAAACTTTAGCATATAAATAAGCTGATTAAAATAAAATCAACTTCACATAGTATTCAATTTAAGCAACCCATAATTAAGATAATAATAAAATAATTCCAAAAATAAATAAAAGGCCTTTTATTACAACCAATATTTAAACCAAAACTTAATATAAATAAGCTTTAAAATATTTAAACTCTTCCTTCGCATGGGCCACCATGTGTCCTCTCCGCTCCCGGTCCAATCTCAAGAGTCACCTGAAATGTTAGGAAAATAATTGGGTGAGTCCATTGACTCAGTGCATAATCACAACACTTATTTCCACACGTATGGGCTTGGCCCATAACCATACAATCCACGATCCATTCATGCAATCATGCATCACAGTCCAACCTAGGTCCGTCCATTACTCCAACCTTAGCAGACTCCCTGCTCAAGGCCGTGGCTAATCCACCGATCACAACCGAGTGATCCCACAATTCTTACCTCGGCAGACCTGCTGCACGAGGCCGTGGCTAAGCCACCGATCACAACGTGATCCCCACAATAATCCGTCTACGGTGATGCACTTAGCTATCAACCGCCGAGATGGGCACCAAGCCAACATCTCCCTTGATGATGCACACAGCAACTCATCAAGCGCCAATGTAGCCTATAAGCTAACATTAGACCATGTACCTCAATGTGTATACCCTTCCTTCCTCGATCCAAACCCAAATCCCATGCAATTATGTAAATGCCACATGTTTAAGTCATCATATAAATGAGCATACATCTCGTATCATTACCACATCAAATATATATATACATCACAATATCATAATAACCCAAACTTACTCACCTGATATCCAATTACCCAAAACAAGGGTATTCACCCCTAAGCCATTAAGATCGGTTACCACATCATTCATATACATAAACGTTAGCAAGCAAATAATCAAGAAAGAAATAGCGATGATTACGCACCTAATCACTTGAAGTTCTATACCTCGATCTCAAAGCTATCGCTAAACGAAACCACGGTGATCGCCTAAACCGCCGCTCGACGCCGCCCACACCCGGTGGCCAATCTCGAACCGCCGAGACAGCTCTTTTCTTGAACTTCAGAATAGGGGCTGTCCCTTGCCCACTCTGACTGGTCGTTGCCTCCATCCACACACTTAATCAGATAAACCGATTAACCCCAAGTCATAAACTAGGTAACAAATCTTAAATAAAAATGCCTTACCAACTCAATTGGTCGAATCCCGAATGCTCTTACAACACTGTCGAAATCCCACAATAATACCACATTAGATTTGGCCTTAACATCATTCACTTAACAACCTTAGACTTAATCGAATACTAAATACATAGCTTACCAAAATAAACCCTTACCACCACTTACCAAATCGACTGCCAACAATTGGAGGCTTGATTGAATACCTCAAAATCCTAGAGTACCTTCAACAACGATTGCAACAGAAACCCGAAGAGATCTATGCTAATATTCGGCCAAGGTGCTACCAAATTGAAGAAAGGAAAATCGGCACAAAGGTGGGGTGTAGATTCGGCTAACAAAAAAAACCCAATGGAAAGGGAATAGGGGTTTCGGCCAAAAGGTTTGAAAAGAGGAAAGAAAGGTATGGGGGTGCACTTTTGGTTTAGCACCAAATGGAAGAGAAGAGAGATGGAAGGGTGAGTGATTTCGGCCAAGGATTAAAAAGAATAGAAAGAAGGAAGTTAGCAATGAAGGTTTCGCTTAGGAGAAATGGGAGAACAAATGGAGAATTTGTGAAGCAAAATTCAGCAAGAAAGCAAATGGGAAAAAGGCAAAAAGGTGAGCACCTCCCCCCTATTTATACTACTACAATTGGCACCCACCTAACACCCTCCAAAAGCCCAAAAATGCCCTCCCTTAGCTCCCCAAAACCGGCCACTACTCAACCTCTCACAAAAATCCCAAGATTTTCTCCTATTTCCACTCTACACCCATCCTTCAAACTATTTCAAATTCAAACCACCTCAAGTCTTCTCTTAGCCACTCATTCAAAAAGGTTTGAACAAGTCAAAATCCTCCTTTTAAGGTGCCAAAACCGAAACCAACTCTCCCCCATGCTCATGACATAAAACAAACCAAAATGTCGCTTTTGCACTCGAACTGAGACCCTATAGCACCCTTGAGGCATCAATTCTCCATGCCTTATGTGGCGCCTCCCTTGCCACCCTGCCAAGCCTTCTCTTGTGTCTTAACCTCCCAAATATTTCTCTTAAAACCCTTCTAGCCAAGCTCCCCTTTTAATACTAAAAATTCAATAATTTCCTAAGACATTCTACTACACTTTA
The DNA here is from genome assembly GCA_025506655.1 of Gossypium rotundifolium. Classification (NCBI taxonomy): domain Eukaryota; kingdom Viridiplantae; phylum Streptophyta; class Magnoliopsida; order Malvales; family Malvaceae; genus Gossypium; species Gossypium rotundifolium. Next base: position 56,648,979 of record CP106726.1, read on the forward strand.
AAGTTCTCAAGACCTCAAAACTCACCCAACCACACATCAAGTATGCCAACACCTGAGTTATGCACTAAATGCATAACCCCTAGAACTAGGGTGTTACAATTCTACCCTCCTTAAAAATAATTTCGTCCTCGAAATTACTTGGGTAAACTAAACAGAATTATCACAAGACTCGATCTTAAAGAACCATCACATTTCTAGGCACAGTTTCTAAGTCCATACTCAAGGTTCTAGATATTTTGCTATCAATAAAAACAAATAGCCACCCAAACAAACAAAACAACAAAGAGTATTCCAAACATAAGGAACTTACCATCTGACATATCAGGCACATCACTATCCTCCCTCCGACGGACTGCATAAACCAGACCTGGCTGTCTTGCCTCAGTGCTACCATTACCGTGGCCTACCGCTCCACGACCTCGACCGAACCATTCCCTCCATGGTTCGGACCACGACCCCTCGTCACCTGCTGACCACCTCTGCCTGGCTGCACATAACCTTGGCCTAATGTCCGAGCCCTACTCGAATTCTGGGGACAATCCTTAATCAGATGATTCTTTGACTTACACCTGAAACACTCTCGCTCTCGGTTCCAGCATTCGCCAATATGATACCTTCTACACCGAGCACACGGACGATCCGGATTCCTAGCAGCTGGTTTAGAAATAGGAATAGGAGTCTCAACTCTTGGTTTTTTTTTGAAATCTTTCAAACGATTCTGGCGATCTCGAACTCCTCTTATCCCGGTTCCTTTCTCTATCTCTATTCTGCCTCTCGGTCCTCTTGACCTCCTTCGCTATCCGAGCTTTCTCCACTAAAATGGCAAAGTCTCTTTCCCGCTACGGAGTAATCAGAACCCGCAGCTCATCCTGCAGCCCATCTTCGAATCTGACACATCTCTCATAATCTGTAGCCACGATGCCCCGAGCATACCAACTCAAGCGCAGAAACTCTGCTTCGTACTCTGCTATCGACTTGTTACCTTGCACCAAATTGAGGAACGCCTTCCTCTGAGCATCCACATAGCTCGCTCCGACATACTTCCCTTCAAACTTGATCTTAAAGTAGCCCCAATCCACTCGATCCGCAGGGGCACTTTCCTTAACAGTGAGCCACCACTGGTAGGCTTCATCCCGTAGCAACGAAATAGCACCCTTAAGCTTCTCCTCAGCAGTTAAATCCAAGTCGTCCATGATCCTTTCCACTGCCTCGAGCCAGTACTCTGCCACGTTCGGAGCTACCCCAGACACTCCTCTGAAAACCTCGACTCCGTTCGACCTAAGTCTTTTGGATACCGACTTCCGAGTTCCATTGCTCACATTGGCTCCTGCCACCCTCTCGAGCACCCGCAGCATAGCTTGTGATACTGCATCGTCTCCTCTTGTCTGATCCTGATGTTCCACCTCAACAGCTGGTGGTGGCGGCACATCGCTCTCTGATCCATGGCCAGACCTAATAGGTTCCGACACTGCCATCCTGCCTCTACCACGGCCACGAGGCGGACGTCCACGACCTCTTGAACTCATATCTGGCGTCACGACTTAATCTGTTTAGAAAGTTTTATGCATTAGAAATTTTTTTGTTCCACTGTTTATCCACGAGCAAATTTTATGAATAATAGTTTCCAGAAGTAGTTCTTTCGATCAATCAAAGTTTCATCTAAAGTTCTTTATTCTAATACAAACATTCACATTCTTCACTAAAGACACATACATTCATCCATGTCACTTTCTTGAGCCTTCCCAACCCAGGGGTAATTTCGTCTTTTTCCTATAGGGGTATATCGATAATAACTCATAGTTTCCAACTTAAAGATATTTCAGAATTTACAAAATCTCGAGGGTCATCTTGAAAATTTGGTTTTTCATACAAAATGTGTTGCAAAAATTTGAAAGCAAGGTTATTTTAGTAATTTTGGAAATCATGGGCGCTTTCAGAATTCTCAAAATCGAATATCACAATGTTTCACAAAATAGGATTTTTCGATATTTGGTAAAATAGGAATATTTCAATAAAAGTCGAGAGAAATCTGAAAATTTATAAACCAAGGGCATTTTGGTAATTTTATCAACCAGGGGTGTTTTCGTAAATTCTAACAAACCAGGGTATCTTAATATTTTGAAAACTCGAGATTTTGGTATTTTGCAAGGTAAAATCATTTTATCAGAAGTTGAGGGTAATGCGAAAATTTCACAATACAGGGGCATTTTTGTAATTTTGCCACTAGGGGCATTTTGGTAATTTTGTAAATCGAGAAAACATCTTCCAAAATCAGATTTAGGGTTTACAAACCAAAGGGTAAATTAAAAAAAAAATTCAAAACCAAGAATCTTTGAAACAGTAAGGCTAAATCCCTTTCGGGTTTTAGTAATTGGTTTAGCCCATGAACAAGTCCTCTTGGTTAAGGTGAACCGTAGCTACGCACCAGGTAGGATTCAAGTAAAGAGGAGATGAGTCGCTAGGACTGCTTAAATACCAAGCTCTTACTGAATACCAATCCTCGACATGCGTATAGTGGTTGCCACACCTTAACTCTGCGACTTACTTCACAGGTTTGTTTAATAACCTTAAGTCTTATGCATGTGTTTGAGTAGACTAGTCCTAGGGTCCAATGGTCCTAACATTCTATTCTACGAGCCCAAATAAACCCATAACAATTCATATAACAAATCACTTCAAAAGTTCGAAGTACTTACCTGGTGGACTTCGGGCCGGAGGTACAGGTGCCATGCCAGAATAACCTGAAAACTTTTTATAAAAGCCCATATTTTGAAAAGCCCATTTTTGAAGACTACTTGTGGGTCCAAACCTTCAAAGCCGAGTTTTGAACTGGCTCGATACCAATCAGAATATCCCCAAACCCGCCCACGGGCTTTGACCGGATCCGTTATGTCACGTGAAAAATGGTTGAAAAACTTTTAACTTAGAATAAAAACATGGAAATATACTAACTTTTGAGTATAGTGTTTATTGGAAAAAGTATAAGTAAATCTTTGTTATTATAAAATATTATAAAATGCCCAAAACAAAACTTTAGCATATAAATCATTGATTAAAATAAAATGAACTTCACATAGTATTCAATTTAAGCAACCCATAATTAAGATAATAATAAAATAATTCCAAAAATAAATAAAAAGGCCTTTTATTACAACCAATATTTAAACCAAAAACTTAATATAAATAAGATTTAAAATATTTAAACTCTTCCTTCTGCATGGGCCACCATGTGTCCTCTCCGCTCCCGGTCCAATCTCAAGAGTCACCTGAAATGTTAGGAAAATAATTGGGTGAGTCCACTGACTCAGTGCATAATCACAACACTTATTTCCACACGTATGGGCTTGGCCCATAACCATACAATCCACGATCCATTCATGAAATCATGCATCACAGTCCAACCTAGGTCCGTCCATTACTCCAACCTTAGCAGACTCCCTGCTCAAGGCCGTGGCTAATCCACCGATCACAACCGAGTGATCCCACAATTCTTACCTCGGCAGACCTGCTGCACGAGGCCGTGGCTAAGCCACCGATCACAACGTGATCCCCACAATAATCCGTCTACGGTGATGCACTTAGCTATCAACCGCCGAGATGGGCACCAAGCCAACATCTCCCTTGATGATGCACACAGCAACTCATCAAGCGCCAATGTAGCCTATAAGCTAACATTAGACCACGTACCTCAATGTGTACACCCTTCCTTCCTCGATCCAAACCCAAATCCCATGCAATTATGTAAATGCCACATGTTTAAGTCATCATATAAATGAGCATACATCTCGTATCATTACCACATCAAATATATATATACATCACAATATCATAATAACCCAAACTTACTCACCTGATATCCAATTACCCAAAACAAGGGTATTCACCCCTAAGCCATTAAGATCGGTTACCACATCATTCATATACATAAACATTAGCAAGCAAATAACCGAAGAAATAGTGCGATGATTACGCACCTAATCACTTGAAGTTCTATACCCTCGATCTCAAAGCTATCGCTAAACGAAACCACGGTGATCCGCCTAAAGCCGCTTTCCGACGCCGCCCACACCTCGGTGGCCAATCTCGAACCATTGAGATGCTCTTTTCTTGAACTTGAATAGGGCATCCCTTGCCCACTCTGACTGGTCGTTGCCTCCATCCACACACTTAATCAGATAAACCGATTAACCCCAAGTCATAAACTAGGTAACAAATCTTAAATAAAAATACCTTACCAACTCAATGGTCGAATCCGAATGCTCTTACAACACTGTCGAAATCCCACAATAATACCACATTAGATTCGGCCTTAACATCATTCACTTAACAACCTTAGACTTAATCGAATACTAAATACATAGCTTACCAAAATAAACCCTTACCACCACTTACCAAATCGACTGCCAACAATTGGAGGCTTGATTGAATACCTCAAAATCCTAGAGTACCTTCAACAACGATTGCAACAGAAACCCGAAGAGATCTATGCTAATATTCGGCCAAGGTGCTACCAAATTGAAGAAAGGAAAATCGGCACAAAGGTGGGGTGTAGATTTGGCTAACAAAAGAAACCCAATGGAAAGGGAATAGGGGTTTCGGACCAAAGGTTTGAAAAGAGGAAAGAAAGGTATGGGGGTGCACTTTTGGTTTAGCACCAAATGGAAGAGAAGAGAGATGGAAGGGTGAGTGATTTTGCCAAGGATTAAAAAGAATAGAAAGAAGGAAGTTAGCAATGAAGGTTTGACTTAGGAGAAATGGGAGAACAAATGGAGAATTTGTGAAGCAAAATTCGCAAGAAAGCAAATGGGAAAAAGGCAAAAGGTGAGCACCTCCCCTATTTATACTACTACAATTGGCACCCACCTAACACCCTCCAAAAGCCCAAAATGCCCTCCTTAGCTCCCAAACCAGCCACTACTCAACCCCTCACAAAAATCCCAAGATTTTTTCCTATTTCCACTCTACACCCATCCTTCAAACTATTTCAAATTCAAACCACCTCAATTCTTCTCTTAGCCACTCATTCAAAAAGGTTTGAACAAGTCAAAATCCTCCTTTTAAGGTGCCAAAACCGAAACCAACTCTCCCCCATGCTCATGACGCAAAAACAAACCAAAATGCTGCCTTTGCAGCTCGAACCTGAGACCCCATAGCACCCTTGAGGCGTCACTTCTCCATGCCTTATGTGGCGCCTCCCTTGCCACCCTGCCAAGCCTTCTCTTGTGTCTTAACCTCCCAAATATTTCTCTTAAAACCCTTCTAGCCAAGCTCCCCTTTTAATACTAAAAATTCAATAATTTCCTAAGACATTCTACTACACTTTAAAGTTCTCAAGACCCTCAAAACTCACCCAACCACACACTGAAGTATGCCAACACCTGAGTAATGCACTAAATGCATAACCCCTAGAACCAGGATGTTACACAAATAATCCCAATAATACCTTAATATTAATATACTAAGTGCTACACATACATACTAACTTCAATGAACAGAAATTAGGGCTCTGAGATTTTGGGGCGTTACACCTATTGTCATTTTCTCACACACTTAGAAATTTTCTAAGACCCAAAGCCTATTAGGCCCAATACTTCTAGGCCCAAATTCGAGGCGTTACATTAAGGTTACTTGTGTAGATACCAAAATATCCCAAAACACAAGCCAAATCAAATGGCCATATTCACAACAAAACATATAGGCCAACATTAGCCAAAATACCTATACATGCCATTATAACAAAAAATTAACAACCGAATGTACCAAAAGAGTCGATGGATAGTGTGATATAGCTCCGACAAGCTTCCAACCCGAACAAGCTTTCGGTTCATTATAAAACACAGAAAATAAGACAAAGTAATCATTTAAGCTTAGTAAGTTCGTATAACACAGAATATAACTTACCATTTAATCATATAATAGGTAAGTAAACCAAGCATATTCCAACACAATTTGGCCAAATGCATAAGCACATATTCACCAACCACGTTAGCCATGTAAACACATATATAAGCCAATAAACATGGATGAATACGACAATTGATCAAGTTCCAAGTACATGTACCAACCAATTCAAGTTTCTATATACCATGTAATTCATGTATATACCTGTAATAGTTCATATCGAACTCTTATCAATTCATATCGGAACATTGCCCGTTGAACCATTTAGAATACTATTGGATACCCAAGATAGCTCACACATAGTGATACCCAAGATAGCTCACACATAGTGTGCTAACTCATATAACTATACTTCGTCAATTCATGAACATGTATGTTCATACGAGCAGTGAATCAATATGCTCACTCGAGCTGTAGATCGGTATGCTCTCAGGAGGTATAAATCAGTATGTTCACATGATCTGTAGGTTAAAACATAGCTACACGATGCTGCTCACACAAGCTACGGAGTATCCATAACACATGTTGGACCTCAACCATTAGTAGGACATTCAGGACCAATACCTAAATCATGTAAGCCTTAATGACATGTCATTTGTATTCTATGGATTCCTAAGGTTCAAACGGGGCTCGGTAATCGTCGTGCATCGTTAGATATGCAATAGGTAATTATGTATGACAATTCATAACAAGTATATATTCAATTTAAAACATATAAACATGACTTAATTTCACAAACTTACCTGGACGAGTATACATAGATACTGAGGGGATTAATCTGAGATTTTCCCTTTGCCCCGATCTAACTCCGTGCGAGGTCTGTCTTATCTATATGGATACATTTAACTCAATTTAATGCACAACTCATTCAATTTAGCCCAAAATCATATTTTAGATAATTACTATTTTGCCCCTATACTTTTAATTTCTTTGCAATTTATTCCCTAGCTCAGAAAAATGGAAATTTATGCAATTTCACCACAACCCACTATGGCCGAATATCAACTAGCTCCCTAGCATGCCCTATATTTCAATTATTTAAAAATTTCACCATGTAATATTTTCTAATTTTTAATTTAGTCCCTATTTGACAATTTCATCGCAAATCCTTAACATAAGTTGTTTCTCTAACAACAACCATCCATTTTCTATCATCAACCATCAAAACTCATATAAATTCATTAATGAAAAAAACCTAATATTTTAACAGTTTCACAAATTAGTCCTCAGGCTAGCTAGATTAAGATACAACGATCCCGAAAACGTAGAAATCATTAAAAAGGGGACAAAAATCACTTACCTAAGAGCAAGATAAAGTTGCCAAAAGCTTAAACACAAAAATGGCTTTCCAAAACCTAATTTTTTGTTGATGATGATGAATAAAAGATGATAGCATATTTTATTTCATTAGTATTTATCATTATTTACATATTTACTTAATTAACCTTAAAATTAATCAAATTTACACAAATGCCAAGCCAACCTCATCCACTAACATATAAATAGTCTAATTACAATATAAGGACTGTTACTTTAAGGTTCTATAACTATTTAATACCTTTAGCTATTAGAACTCATCTTTTGCACTTTACACGATTTAGTCCTTTTTATCAAATTAAGCATGTTCACAGTAAAATTTCTTAACAAATTTTTTATACGATAATACTATCATGCTGTAGAAAATAATAATAAAATAAAAATTTTGACTTTGAATTTTTGTCCCAAAACCACTTTTTTGATTTTACTGAAAATGGTTGTTCCAGTTTGGTGGTTATGTTAGTATATATATATATGGTTTATGATTGTAAATGTTTTGGCATTTTGGTACTTGAATGGTATGTGCTGGAGTGGTCAAGTGAATACATGTTATGAATGGCCATTTTGGTGTGTTTGAATGTAGCAAATGTTGTATGAAATGGTATGGAATTTAGATTGCAAATGTTAAATTACTAATGATTATATTATGCTTGTGTCTAGATATGTTTAATGACATGTAAATTGAGGTGCCTTAGGGCATATTGGTTGTACGAATTAGCATCATATTGTATTAGCTTGACTATGCACATTTTAGGTACATTTTGTAAGCTTAAATTGGGCGCATTTGAGTTGCACAAGTGTGCACATTTTGAGTGAAAGAATTGGCTTCAAAATAGCCTAATTCTTGTCCACATGTCCTAAGACACGGGTGTGTGTCTCAGCCGTGTGACACACAGCAATGTAAAACGCCCGCGTGTCCCCTATAAATTACAAAGGGTTACAAGTCAAACAGTTACACGGCCTAGCACACGGGTGTGTGAGGCCATTTCAAAGGGTACACAGCTTGGCACATGGGCATGCGGCTTGTCCGTATGACCAAAGTTAGAGAGTTACACAAGGTCGAACATGGGCTGGGATACAGCCGTGTATCCCTACTTCGAATGTCCATACAGCCTGAGACACGGGCGTGTGTCTCAACTGTGTGATCCCTATAGTTTGAAAATTTTCACCTTTTTTTGAAATATTCTATAAGTTTTGATTTAGTCACGATTTGTTTGAAATGTATTTTTAGGGCCTCGAGGGCTCTAATAAGGGACAATATGTATGTCTCTGATTGGTTTATGCTATAATTAATGATGTGAATTAAATGTTTTAAATTTTTTATTGTGTTGAATTAAAATATTTAGTAATGCTCCGTAACCCTATTCCGACGAAGGATGCAGGTTAGGGGTGTTACAAACTGGTTGGATGCAAACTTGACCCTGATAGGATATGAGAGACAAGCTACGACACGAAAAAGTGGGACTCGAGCTTAACGCGCTTGGAACACCATCATCATGTTGCTATTTATACTACACCGGGATTTATGAAATTTACCAAATTTACAGAACACACTTGGCTACCAGTGTTTCGACTGCCTAAAAAATGTTTGGATTTTCTTTTCCTTTTTTTATAGAAATAGTTGAGGTTTTTCTTGCAATTTTTACCCCATTATGAACGTCTAATTTCAAGAATTATAAAAAAAAATCTCCAATTCTTCTCTAATCCCTCTACTCTTCAACATTTCAAGATGAAATCTCTTTGCTTTCAATTTGAAGATTTTAGTCCTTCTGTGAAAAATAGAATGTAGATAATGACAATGTATCGCAAAGAGAAAGAGAAATGAAAATAAAGAACACACAGATTTTTACGTGGAAACCCTTACGGGAAAAATACCAGGGGCAAAGGGGAAGATAATTCACTATGTCGAATTCGAATGATTATAAGAGGAGTAGACTATTTCTATTTATAGGCTTGTAAAACCATATTTAATAGGAGTGTAGTAAGATTGAAACACCTTATTCTAATCAATATCAAATAGATGGAGTTTAATAAGGTTTGAAAAACCTTATTCTAAAATAAAATAAAAAAAGTGTAGTTCTATAAGGATTTTACTTTTATTTTATTTTACTGTTGTATTTTATTTAAATAAGGATTTGAGTCACTCAATTCTAACAATCTCCACCTTGACACGAATTCTCACTGAACAAGTTCTTCATTGTGAACTCTTAACGAACAAGTTCTCCACCTGTTCCATAAAACTTCTTATGGGTTTAACATTAATAATGAACACCGACTAAGTCTAAGCAATGCTAAAACTTGGTTATAGGAAGTGACTTAGTCATCATTTCTGCAGGATTTTCATGAGTGCTAATTTTGCTCACAATAATATCAACACGAGCAATAATATCACGAAAAAAGTGATACCGAACATCTATGTGCTTTGTTCTCTCAAGAAACATTTGATCTTTTGTAAGGAAGATGGCACTTTGACTGTCACAAAATACTGAACTGATTTGAAGGTCTTTATTGAGTTCACTAAAGAGTCCTTTCAACCAGATGGCTTCTTTACAAGCCTCAGTAATCGCCATGTACTCAACTTCAGTGGTAGACAAAGCGAATGTTGTTTGCAAAGTGGCTTTCCAACTGATTGCCCAAAGTCCAATAGTAAAGACATAACTTGTGATAGAACTTTTTCTATCAAGGTCTCTAGTAAAATCAGTATCACCATACCCAATGAATCCAACACTAGTTCTTCCAAACTGTAAGCAAACATCAGTAGTACCTCGTAAGTCTCTTAAAATCCACTGAACTGATTTTCAATGTTCTTTACCAAGATTCGTCATGTATCTGCTAACTGCACTGATTATATGATAAAACTGGACATGAACAAACCATCGCATACATGAGAGATCCCACTACACTAGAATATGGAACATGTGACATGTACTCAATCTCATCATTTGATTATGGAGACAAAGCTAATGAAAGTTTGAAATGGGCTGCTAAAGGAGTACTAACAGGTTTAGCATTCTGCATATTGAACTTGCAAAGAACTTTCTCAATGTAACCCTTCAGACTTAGGTACAATTTACTTACTTTTCTATCTCTAAGAATCTCTATACCAAATATTTTCTTTGTTGGTCCCAAATCTTTCATTTCAAATTCTTCACTTAGTTGGGCTTTGACCTTTCTTATCTTTCCTTTATCTTTGGCTGCTATCAACATGTCATCAACATAAAGGAGTAGATGCACGAAAGAACCATCACTATTTTTCTTAAAGTAAACACAACTGTCAAAGCTACTTCTTTTGAAATCATGAAAAGTCATAAAGGAATCAAACCTCTTGTACCATTGTCTTGGTGACTGTTTCAAACCGTAAAGGGACTTTTTCAGCAATCAAACATAGTCCTCTTTTTTTAAGACTGTAAAACCTATTGGTTGTTGCATATAAATATCCTCCTCAAGTTCTCCATTCAAACATGCAATTTTTACATCTAACTGCTCAAGCTCTAAATCATGGATGGCCACAATACTAAGCAAAGCTCCAATCAAACTATGCTTTACAACTGGGGAGAACACATCTGTGGAGTCCACACCTAGAAGTTGGCTTTAACTTTTTGCAATAAGCCATTCTTTATATCTAGGTTCTTTAACTCCTGGAGTCTCTTCTTTCTTTTTAAACACCCATTTACAATGAACAACCTTTTTACCTTTAGGAATTTTCACAAGATCCCATGTTGTGTTTTTGTAGAGTGATTCTATCTCCTATTGTATAGAAAACATCTACTTTTCTGAGTCTTCATAGCTAACTCCCTCAGAATAATTAGATGGCTATTGATTTTCATCTATATCTTCAGCGACATTTAAAGCATAAGCAACTAGATCAGCCTTGGCATACTTTTTTGGAGGTTTAATTTCTCTTCTAGTTCTTTTTTGGTGATAGAGTATTGAGGTGAAGAAGCAACTCTATTCTGAATTTTTGTTTTGGCTTTAAAAGTCGACTCTGTTGTAGATTCTAGATTAATTTGATGTTCCACCTACTTTTGATGTTCTTTATTGGAAGAGTTTTTAAGAGATAAGTTAGGTAGCATAGTAGTTTCATAAAAAAAAACATCTCTGCTAATCACAACTTTTCTATTTTTAGGATACCATAACATATACCCTTTTACACCAGCTTTATAGCCACTAAAAACACATTTAATGGATTTCAGTTCCAATTTTCCATTATCAAATGAGCATATGTAGGACACCCAAAGATCTTTAAATCAGAATAATTAGCAAGATTACCAGACCATACCTCTTGTGGAGTTTCTTTTCTCAATGGAAATGTATGGAGATCGATTGATCAAAAAAATGTAGTAGATGCTGCTTCCGCCCAAAATGACTTCGGTAAGTTAGTGTTCAACACCATAAATCGAACTTTCTCGATGATCATTTTGTTCATTCATTCTACAATGCCATTTTGTTGTAGAGTATGACAAACTATAAAGTGTCTCATGATCCTTTCTGACTTGCATAGTTCATTAAACTCATTAGAAGAGAACTCTAAGCCATTGTTTGTACATAGGTGTTTTATTTGTTTTCCCGTGTATTTTTCAATCATAGTTTTCCAAGACTTAAATGCGGAAAACACATTACTTTTCTTCTTTAGGAAGAATGCCCAAACTTTTCTGGAAAGATCATCAATAAAAGTTAGCATATAATTAGCTCTACCTCTCGAAGGCACTTTGGATAGCCTCTACAGATCAGAATGAATATACTCCAACATTCCCTACATGTTATGGATTCCTCTAGTGAATCAAACTCTCTTTTGCTTCCCAAAAATGTAGTGCTCATAGAACTTCAGCTTGCAAATTCCTTGCCCATCAAGATGTCCTCTTTTCTCAATTCTACCATGCAATTCTCACTCATATGCCCTAGGCACATGTGCCAAAGTTTAGTAATATCATCATATGACAAGGAAGAGGAAGCGACATTGTATCACTAGTAATAGTAGAACCCTACAAAACCTATAACTTGGCAGTCTTTCTTTTCCCTTTCATCACAACGAGGAACCTTTAAAAATATTCAAAACCCCAATTTTAGCTATGTATTTATACCCTTTTGAATCAAGAGTACTGAATGAAATTAAATTTCTCTTCAATTTTGGAACATGTCACATGCCACTAAGTGTTCTAACAACTCTGTCAAACATCTTAACTTTAATCGTTACAACACCTGTGATTTTACAGGAAGCATTATTTCCCATCAAAACAACACCTTCAGACACTGTTTCATAAGTTATAAACCAATCCCAATTAGGACTAATGTGGAAGATGCAGCCTGAATCAAGGACCCACTCATCCCTCACTTTAGAATTGTTGACAAAAGTGACTAGAAGTTCACCATCGTTGTAGTCTTCTACAACATCAACTTCACCATATTTTTCTGGTTGTTTTCCCTTTTGATTCGTAGCCTCTCTTTTGATCTTTTTTTTGCATTTTATAACATTCAAATTTAATGTGTCCTTTCTTTTTGTAAAAGTTACAAGTTATACCTTTATTTGAAGACTTCGATCTACCTTTAGATTTAATGTGAGGATTTCGTTCATGTGTCCTTCCACGATCATCATCAGCATTTCGATCTTGTCTGCTTTGAACAATGAGACCCTCTCCTTGAGAGTCGAGTTTAACCACAAGATGCTTCATCTTATCATATGAGGTCAAAGAAACATAAACCTCATCAACTGTGAGAGACTCGTGGCTATATAAAATCGTGCCTCTAAAGGTTTAATAATACAACGACAATAAACAAAGTAAAATCAACCCTAGATCTCCTTTATCATATTGAACCTCCATGGCCTCCAAGTTTGAGAGAATTTCTTTAAACATTGTTAAGTGTTCGTGCACAGATGCATCTTCCTCCAAATGATGAGCATAAAGATGCTTCTTCATATACAACTTGCTGGTTAGAGTTTTCAACATGCATATTTGTTCCAGCCACTTCCATAATGCAGCGCTGGTCTTCTCCTTTATCACATCCAACAAAATTTTGTTAGACAAATGTAGATGTAACTGTGTTAATGCCTTTTGATCCTTACACTTCGTATCTTCCTCTGTCAATGTCCAAGGCATCCTCCAGATCCATCTGTGCAAGAACTGCCTGGATCTTTATCTACCACAATGCGAATCTGGTGTTGCGATCCAACAACGGAATTGCATTCTTCAAATATGCCATTACCGTGATCGAGATGAACACTTCAAAAGCTCTAATACAAATTTGTGAAAAATAAAACATCAATAATAACAATATATCACAAAGAATGAGAGAAAGAAAAAATAAAAAAACACATAGATTTTTACGTGGAAACCATTTAGGGAAAAAACCACGGGCAGAGGAGAATATAATTCACTATGTTGAATTCGAATGATTACAAAGAGGAGTAGACTATGACTATTTATAGGCTTGTAAAACCATATTCTAATAGGAGTGTAGTAAGATTGAAACATCTTAATCTAATCAATATCAAATAGATGGAGTTTAATAATGTTTAAAAACCTTATTCTAAAATAAAATAAAAGAAGTGTAGTTCTATATGGATTTTACATTTATTTTAATTTACCATTGTATTTTATTTAAATAAGGATTCAAGTCACTCAATTCTACCACCTTCCACATGGTTGATTTAAAAGTAAAAGTTCAATTGGTAAAAGAGTTTATTGATTTCTATTAAATATGAATATGTGATATTAATTGGACTTTAATTTTTAATTGGACCTTTGAATATAAAACTACTATGTATTCAAATTTAACAAATTTTATTAGTAGTGTTATCAATTAGATTTTTTAAAAATTATATTAAATTGAATAAGTAAAGAAGTAAATTCAAGGAATTTTAAAAATAAAAGGATCAAATTTTAAAAGTCTAAAAGAGTACACGAGTTAATCGAGCAACCGACTCTATTATGAAGATCGAAATACTTTCCTATTGTATTTAAAATAAATTATATTATTCAAGGCTATTTTAGTTTTTATTATTTATAAAAATATAAAATATGCTTTCGATGGGATTTGAACCCACATAAATTATTATGTCAGTACAATCTTAAATTTAACACTCTACCAAAACATTGATTTTCTCTTATGAATTTCAATTTTGTTATGCATACTTTATTACCACCATCAATTATAAATATCTATACAATCATTTAAGCCCTTGACTAAGTTGATAACACGCGTCAACTAAGGATCAACTCAAAACATAGATGCCAAATTATTAATCCTATGTACTTTTGGCTTTGCAAGTTTGTTTGCTTCAGTATTTGACTCTATACTGGTAAAAGCAACGCCATTTGTTGGAGCTCAAACCTATCAAGTGAACTTCTTTAAAGAAATCTTTTAACAATATTAGGGGCCTTGGACGAATCCTCAACCCACGCTGAGCCTTAAAGAAATCAAACTTATACACCACCTTAAACGTATACTTGATCTCTCCATTATAAATGTTGTAGTAAAAAATCAATTTAGTCCATGGTGGTGCAAGAACACCGGGAGGAATCACCATTGCGATTGCATCAATAGGAATTTACTATATGAAGAACACGCATGACTCTTATTTCTTTCTTTTTCCGATTTGATGTGTTTTGAAAAATGACCGAGTACCCGAATATGTAAGTTGGGACATACAAAATTTATAGAAACTAAATGGTCTCAAGATTGTTAATATTTTTAGTTAATTACACAACTTTAATTCTAACCAAATATTTAATTTCATTAATTTCCATACCTATCATGAAATGATTGGTGACACATGGTGTAACACCCCAAACCCGACCCAAACGTTATGGCTGAATCTGGCGTGTCACATTGAAGTGTTTTTCGAAAATGATGTTTTCATTGAAAACCCTTCTTGAAATTTAAAACTTCTTACCATTCAAAACTTGTAGAAAATCTCAGTTTGCATTTGTTTATTTTCAATCGTGGTTTATTAAAAAGTTATTCCCTTTTTAAACATTATCACCTTTAAAACCTTAAATTTGCGGAAGCTTAATTTAAAACAAAATGATTTACGAAAATGAGATGTTTAAAAATTGAGTTGTAGAAATATAGCATTTGAAAATAGTTATTATTTTAGAAACCGTGTTCTACTTTTAGCAGATACAAATCGCAATCAATAAAATCCCAGATTTAAAATCCAGAAATTATAGAGGCTTTATTACAACAAAACCCAAATTAAAGAAAACATAATTAAAAATAAAGAAAATTAAAAACACGGAATTGTGATTGTTCATAGTGTGGCCACCTCCGAGTCCCTCGCAGCTCTCGAACCGTCTAACACTTGGGATTACCTAAAAGGTTAAAAATGGGGTGAGTTTACGAAAACTCAGTGTGTAATCCCCTTATTAAAAAAGCAGTCGATTATCTAAAGCAGAATCGGTTTGGGACTAAGCCCTTTAATGATAATGATACAGTGGGCCTTATCCCATTACAGTAATGGTGGCAATTGGGCTTTAGCCCCCATCAGCCTCGGTTGGGCCTTATCCCATATCAAATGTCATATATCATATCTATCTGGGCCTAAGTCCATCTCAATATCAGAATCAGTATATGCAATGCATAAATACCCATACCAACCCTACACTCCATCTCTCGCCCAACCCTACACTCCTGTGGGGATTAAATCAACCCACCCATCCCTACACTCCTTATGCAGCACCAGTTATGGCACTAACTAATATTGCAGTAGAGCTGCCAATCACATAATCGACTTAAAGCCATCGGTGGGTCCTCAGCCGTCTCGTGCGACCCGTGCAACCCTCATATATCAATCACTTCTTCCAATACAAGATTCTAACCCCATGTAATATGTCGTGTATGCAGTATACCATGCTAAGAATCAGTCATATCATCCATAGTTTAGTCAATCAAATCATAGCATAAATCAGTCATTTACCTTGAGGGAAAAATAGTCGTTTACCCTCTGGGGGCATTATGATCATTTTACCCTACAGGGGCATTATAGTCATTTTACTCTACAGGGGCATTACGATCATTTTACCCTATAGGGGTATTACAGTCATTTTACCCTATGGGGGTATTACGGTCATTTTACCTTATAGTGGCTGTAACATCCGGGAATTAGGGGCTCTGCATTTGTTATGTCTCTATGTGTTTGGCATGTTTTGTCTATTAATTTGGTATGTTTGGGGTTCCAGGAAGGCTCGGGGTTAAGCTTGAGCCTTGGTGAAAATTTTATTTTTAGGCACTTTAGGGGAGAGTTAGTTGAGGTAGGCCTTAAGGTTAATTACTTGTGTTTGTTAACACAAGAAATGGTGTGGTAGAGTGGCAAGGAGACGCCATTTAGGTTACAGGGAAGTGGCGTCATAGGGGAGCAACAAAGGGAGGAGGTTCGAGTCGCGTATGCTGTATTTTGGATTTTCTTTTTGGCGCCAGGATGGAGGGATGATGGTTTCGGCATGGACTCTTCTAAGGTGAGAGTTAAGGAGTCAAAATATTTGAATTAGTGGCCATGAGGTGATGGTGGAGGTTGAATGGGTCAAACAAAATCAAATGGATGATGGAGAGGGAAAGTAGGTGGAAATCGTGGAAGGGGGATGTGGGTTGAGAGGCTGGTCGAATTTGGGAAGGTGTGAGTGTGGGTACACAGTTTAGCTTGGCTAGGAGGGGCTCAACCTTCTTTTATAGCACATAGGCTTTTTGTTGAGCATTTTTAGTCATAAGGGTGTGTCGTTTCCTTGAGGGGATCATTTTGAGAATTTTGTTAGCCAAATCAATTTGAGAACACTCTCATTCTCTTTTGCACTTTTGAACATTTGCTTCTTTTCTAATTTGTCGAAACCGAAACCATCATCTTTGCAATCACTTCTGAATTAATTTCTTTTGTAACCAAAATCGTAACACCTTTGAGCCTCATTCCTTCTCCTTCTTGTTTCTTTATAGCCAAATATCCCTTACTCTATTTGCTTCTTGTTTCTTGATAGCTGAATTTGCAAGTGTCCTAGTCGAAACTTATTTCTTTCTTTTATCTTTTTTCTTCTTTTCTTTATTTCATATATCTATCGAAGCCGAAACCCCTTTCTTTTGCGTCAAGTGTAGGCACCCTTTTTATCGATTGTGCTTGTAGTCGATTATAGACTCTCCATTTCTCTTGGTTCGGTAAGGAGCCTTCTTCTCTATTCCTTCTCGTTTTCTTTCTTTTTCTCTTGGTTTGGTTAAATCGAAATCCTGACTCACTTCTTTGGGCACTGACCAATTGTAAAATGGTGCATCACCATCATTTCTTTTTCTTGTGGCTTACTTTCGAGAAGCTCTTAGTAAGTTCGGTAGTGACTGAATGTTTGGAAGGGGGAGGTCTTTATTGTTCGGTTGGTCGAAAGGCCATTTGCTTTATTCTATCACTAAGAATCAGTTTAACTTGGTCATTATTTTAGGGGCTCAATCGGTTTCTTAGGCGAAGTCTACAAGCATTCGATTTCTGTTGTCAAGGTAAGGAACTTCATTGGTATGAGTTCTTATTCTCTTTGTTTTCTTTCAATGCCTTAACCCTATTTCCTTATCAAGACCCTTTCATGGATTTAAATGCAAGTCAAGTGGGAGAGAGGGTTGGACTCGTAGTCCTCACCCCTAAGTTTAAGAAACGTGCAGTATCGGTAGTACGAGATTTTCACCAGACAGTGGTAGAGAGCCGACGTCTACCTGGGATAGACAAATAGTCGTCGTTCCTGATAGTGAAAGCGTCGACATAGAAAGCCTAGTGTTACGTGTTATCAGGTGTGTATTACTCACACGTATTTTTTGTTATTATGTTATTAACTGTAATGGCTGAAGGCCAAAATGACTGATGTGTTCGGCAAAATACCCTTATGGGTAAGGTTGAAGACACCGGGTAAGTTCTTCGATGTTGATATTCTTGATTATATGCATGTATGTATGTGCGATGTTATGCATGTATGAAATAGTATCTGTTACACATTGTGATTATAGTTGCATACATATTTTACACAATGTAAAGAGCATGGGCTCGGGATTGAATGAAAAGGGAAGGGAGAATGAGTGACTATTGTCACTAGTGACTAATGTCACAAGTGGTCTAAGTACCACGGTGGTTGAAACCACGAATGTTTAATCAGTGACTTGTCTCAGTGGTCAACTACCATAGTGGTTGGCCCCACGTATGCGTAATTTATCAGAGATCGTCACGGTGGTCTAAGGCCACAATGGGTTGGACCCACGAGTATATATAATAGTGACTTTGTCATGAGTGAATATTGTCACGAGTGGTCTAGGACCACGGTGGTCAAAGAACCACAGTGGCATAACACCATGGGTGTTTGGAGGGAGAGCTAAACTGGGTTGGGTTCCATTGCATCCATGTGATATATGCCGTATTAAGTGGGCTTAGGCCCAGTTTGCATTACACGAGGATTTGCACACTTAGTCTCGATGACTCACCACTTTGCTAATTTTGCAAGTAATTAGTAGATGGCAGGTTTTAGAGCTGGGATGGACTCGAGGTGGCCATGCGTTGCAATTTCTTTAGTAAACTCGAACTTTAATTTGAATTTATTTCTATTTTGGGATTTTTTTTAATTGGTAATAAGGCCGCTATAACTTTAAATTGGATTTTGATATAATGATGAAGTTGCATGTCTTATAAACTATCGAATAAAGGGTTTTTCTGAAAATTAATAGCATAAACAAATAGTTTTCAAAGTGTTAACAAATGATGGCGAACAACTAATTAAATTGGGAATTTCTCTTAAACCAACAAACATTGATTTCAAAATATCACTCTTCGGATTGCCTCTAGTTTTTGGTTTTTGTACCACAAAACCCGACTTCAACTAATAGTTCTTACAAATAGGAGTTGGTAAGAAACTCTTAAACTAACAATTATTTTCAAGTTGCACACACAAACCGAAAAGTTTTCAAAACTATGAAATTTCTTTAAAATTCCTGAATTCTTTTAAACAACCTTTCCATGTGACATACTAGATCCGGTCGTAACGTCTAGGTCGGGTTTGGGGTGTTACAATTTTAGTATCAGAGCCTAGGTTTCAAAAACTCGACTGTGGGTATGAGGTTCAAAAATGTTTTGAAAGATGATTTAGAAAATAGTTTAGAAATATATATGTTTTCTAGAAGCATGGCACCTGAGTCTCCGGCACCAAATCCGCATGGTAAGTCTTCTGACTATTGGTTGTTTTACATGAGTAGTTGTAATGTGCTATGATTTCTTGTAATAAATTCAACTCTAGGAGACTGAAACCTCATGTATGCATGAACTGGCGAAAATTTCTCATAATGCTATTTTCATAAGATTGTTTTGTAATAAACAGTGGAAGAAAGTAATAAATCATAAAACTTTTAATCAGATTAAGTCGAATCGATAACCATGAGTGCTAGAGGACGTGGATGCAGTGTGTGTGGCCATGGTAGAGGCTAGGGAGTTTGGGCTGAACCTTTAGAATCTAGGCTTGGGTCAGAAGGTGAGATGCCAGCATCAACAGTTACTGAAGCGAAATTTCAAGATCAAATTGGTGGAGATGATGCTGTGTCTTAGGCTATGCTGTGGGCGTTGGAGAGAGTTCCTGGAGCGAATATGGGATCGTGGCTCAAAAATCTGTGTCAGAACGACTGCGAGCTAATGGGCTGAAATGTTTAGGGGCATTTTGGGTGTGGCTCCTAACATAGCTGAGTACTAGTTAGAAGCGGTGGAACGAATATGGATGATCTTGACTGCACCACGAAAGAGAAACTAAAAGGAGATGTGTCTCTTTTCCGAGATGAGGCTTACCAATGGTGGCTCATGATTAGAAATGGTACAGCAGCGCACCGCATTACTTGAGACTTCTTTAAGTCTGAGTTCCAAGGAAAATACATTGGGTCGAGCTATGTGAACGCTCAGCGAAAGGCATTCCTAAACTTGGTTTAGGGAGGTAAGTCGGTGGCTAAATATGAGGTGGAATTTTTGCGTCTAAGCTGGTATGCTTGTGGTATTTGTCCACAGATCATAAGCGTTGCGTCTGATTTGATGATGGTCTGAGGAATGAGTTGCGAGTACTGATAGCTCCGTAACGGGAAAGGGAATTTGCTATTTTGGTTGAGAAGGCTAAGATAGCCGAAGAGGCAAAGCGATCTGAAAGGTAGAATCAGGATAGGGACAATGGTAAGAATAAAACAAGATTTAGATCGTCAAGATCTACTGGGAATTTTCAGAAGAGGCCTAGGTTGGATGGGCTGGGTCGAACTATAAGGCCTATTGTTGCTGGTCGGCCACAGTAATGTGCAACGTGTGGGAAGTTTCATTTAGGAGAGTACTGGGCAAAAATAACGGATGCTACAGATGTAGATCAATGGATCACCGGGTGAAGGATTGTCAACAAGAGCTCAACAGAACGCAGCCAGTAGGTTAGAGTTATGGTCAGCCTGGTAGAGGTGGACAACAACCCCAGAGGGGTCATGGTTCAGTCAGAAGAGGAAATAGTTTTGGTTGAGGGTATGGAGCACCGAGCAGAGGTGTTGGGAACATAGATACGTGGCAGCCTGGGTTGGTTTATGCGGCCAAACATTGAGAGGAGGGTGATGCACCGGACGTCATAACTGGTACATTCCTCATTTTTAGTTTGCCCTTTACTACATTGATTGATATTGGGTCGACACGTTCCTATGTTGCTAGTATGGTGTCTGGAACTCTAAACATAGACTCTGATATTGCTTCTAGGGAGATGACTATACTTAGCCCTTTAGGGCAATCTGTAGTGGTGAACAAACTCTTCAGGAGTGTGCCTCCAGAAGTACAAGGGATGGTTTTCCCAGCTTATTTGATGGAATTGCCACTCGGCGAGTTCGATTTGATCTTAGGTATGGAGTGGTTAGTGAGATATCGAGCAAACTTAGATTATGATGCTAAGCGCATGGTGTTAAGTACTTCTGGGGATGATGAGTTAGTGGTGATAAGTGAAAAAAGTAACTATTTGTCTAATGTAGTGTCTGTTTTAAAGGCCGAAAGGATGGTGCGAAAAGGGTGTGAAACATTCTTAGCTTTCATCAGTGTTCTAAAGGCCAAGGAGTTGACTGTAAAGGATGTTAGAACGGTGAAGGAATTCTCTGATGTTTTTCCAAAAGAGCTTCTAGGGTTACCTCCATATCGTGAGGTAAAGTTTGGTATAGATCTTTTTCTTAGAACAGCACCAGTTTCTGTTGCCCCATATAGAATAGCGTCGAAGGAGTTGGTGGAACTTAAAGTGCAGATTCAAGAACTGTTGGACCGAGGTTTTATCTTCCCCAGTGTATCACCTTGGGGAGCGCCAGTGTTATTTGTTAAGAAAAAGGACGGGTCAATGTGGATGTGCATTGACTATAGACAATTGAACAATTAAGAACAAGTACCTGTTTCCCAAGATTGACGATCTTTTCGATCAATTGTGATGCACTTTGATCTTTTCAAAGATAGACCTGAGTTAAGGTTATCACCAGCTTAAGGTTAAAGAGGCAGATATTCATAAGATAGCTTTCTAAACCCATTATGGTCATTACGAGTTCTTAGTGATGTCGTTCGGGTTGACGAATGCACCATCTGTGTTTATGGACATGATGACCCGGGTATTCCAACCCTATCTGGATTAGTTTGTCATGGTGCTTATAGATGATATTTTGGTTTACTCAAGTTCAAAAGAGGAGCATGATTCGCATCTTTGGGTGGTTCTGCAAATTCTAAGAGAGACGCAGTTGTACGCCAAATTCAGTAAGTGTGATTTTTGTTAAGGGAAGTTACCTTTTTGGGACATGTTGTGTCTGCTGAGGGAATTAAAGTTGATCCTCGAAAAATTGAAGCTGTGTTGGATTGGAAACTGCCAAAGTCTGTGGCAGAGATTCAGAGTTTTCTTGGGTTAGCCGGGTACTACAGAAGGTTTGTTAAGGGATTCTCGTTAATAGTTGCACTGTTAACCAAGTTGTTACGGAAAGGGGTACCATTTGCCTGGTCTGATAAGCAATAAGAAAGCTTTGAGAAGCTGAAGAGGATCTTGACTAAGGCTCCAGTGTTAATTCTATAACAGACCGAATTTGACCCTAATCGGAACGGTGGTTTCGAGACCACGAATCCGAGACCGAGAAATAATTTAATATTATATTTTGAGTTTATTATATGTGAATTAATGTGTGTGAAAGTTTCGTAGAAAAATTTTATCGTTTAAGTGCTTAATTTGATAAAAAGGACTTAATCGCGTAATAGGTAAAAGTGGCATACTAAAGTATAATGTGCTAGTTTGAGCTTGGCTTTTTAATATGAAGTGTTAAATGGGTAAATAACCCATTTTTAAGTTATTGGGTTGGTATATGACAAAATTAACCTTAAGTTTTATATTATATAATTTTATGAATTAAGGTTAAAATAGTAAATAAATTAAAACCATATTATATGTAAATAAAACATAAAAGAAATAATGGATATTTTCATTCATCTTTTGGCGAATATAGAGAAACACAAGGGAGCTAAGTTCTTTGAAATTTCGGCAATATCCAAGCCAAATTCAAGGTAAATTCTTAGTCGGTTTTTGTAAATTTTTACGTTTTGAGATCGTTGCTTCGAACCGTAACCGACCCATGTTGTAATTTTTGAATCTAAGCATGCTTGATATTTGGCCATTGTTGTATTCATGTGGTTTTTGATATTTGATGATTTTAGATGAAAGATATGTAAAGGATTAATATGTTTTGTGTTGGAAGTTTTGATGAAATTGAGTTTTAGGGCTAAATTGTAAAAATAAATTTTAGAGGGCCTATTTGCAAAATAAATGAAATGTGAGGACTTGTAAGGTCCCTAGGAACATTCGGCCCTTGCATAGTTTTGGCTAATTTGGTGTATTTTGTGTGTTAAGCAAATAGGACTAAATTGCAAAGTTGTGAAATGCTAGGGGTAAAATAGTAAATTGCCCATTTATGTGCTTAGGGACTAAATTAAGATGAATTGCACTTGAATGAGCTGAATTTTAATGTGTTTTAGATCAAGAGCAAAGAAAAACGGATTTAGATCGGGGAAAGACGAAGGTTCTCGAATAGCCGATTTGCACGGCCTATCAACAACCGAGGTAAGTCCTTAAGCAAATTTAAATTGAGAATTTAATTACCAAAGTAGTATATGATAAAATTTAGTATACTAAGGCATAAGAATGTATATAGGCCGAATGTGGGGCATGAAATGGTATTGACTTTGTTGATTGAATGTGATGTGGATACTTACGTTCGGTTTAACATGATATTGTAAAATAAAGCATATGAGATGGATGTGATTGTAGCATTAAGTAATGTGCATGGGAATGTTGATTGTGTTATATATTCGGGCTTAGTGCCTAGTAGGCTTCGTGCCGGTGATACATTCGGGCTTGATACATTCGGGCTTCGTCTTAGGTGTGCGGGCTTAGTGCCTAGCAGCTTCGTCTTGGGTGATACATTCGGGCTTAGTGCCTAAAGCTTCGTGCGGTGATATATTTCAGCTTAATGCCTAGCGAGCTTAGTCGGTGATGTATTTTACAAAATAGAAACCGAAATTTATGTTCAAGGCTAATTAAAGCAAACTTATCGAGTTAACATTTCGGTGAGTATGTGAAGTAGGAATGAATTTCTTACTTATATGAGACAAGGAAAATCAGTAATTTATTACAAATGGCATGTGTTATGAGTGTGGAATATATACATATATATATGGTTATAATATGTGTTCTCGGCTTTACTAATGAATGATATGATTGTTGTATCTTGGTCTTCTAATATGAGGATACATGACTAGGCATATTCGGCCACATGAGTGGTTGTGTAATTGATGCCATGTTATAGTAATTGACATTTAAGTATATAAATGCATGTACCTATGATTATACGATGACATTTTGGGTTTCGAAAGGTTGGTTTATAAACAAGTATTTTGATCATAAGCATGTGGGTAGAGAGATATCGTTTCTACTGAATTCATACTTGTTAATATGGGTATGAAAATTAAAGTTTGAAAATAAGTATGAGCACAAGTCCACAAGTTGAATTATAGTAATTTAATTGTTAAAATTCAAATGTTATTTTTATGAAATTAGGACTTACTAAGCTAGCAAGCTTATCATGTGAAATGTTTCCTCTGTTTTATAGTTTAGGTGCAAGCTACAAGCTCTTGGGATCGTTAGGAAAGTCACTCACGCTATCAATCTACATTTTGGGTACTCTTTCATTTTGATCTTTAAACGAAGGCATGTATAGGAAAGACTTGGTCTTTGTTTGATGAAATCTTAAGGTTCATGTATATAATAGCCATGCGAATATGGCTAAATTTTTAGTTAAATCTGCTGTTGTGTCTTGATATGTATGTTGGTTTATGATGGAAATGTTTATGCATTCTTAATCAAAGTTTAATCGTTTTGTTAAGGAAATGTTTGTATCTGAAATGAATCCTTGAATTAGGGATGTAGGTAGGTTCGGTTAGAAGCTAGTCTTTCATAAAATGCAACAAAACAGCTTGTAGTAGCAGCAGTGATGTGAGTTAGAAAAATCACCAAAAATAGGGTATATTGAATTAGAAGGTGAATGAGATATGAAATTAAACCTTATTGTGTCTATTTTTACATAAAAGAAACAGAGTAGGCAAAAGATTTATATATTATGAGATAATTAAGTTTTAGTGAGACCTGCTCTGAATGAATTCATGAGTCACTGTTCTGTTTTGGAAAAATTGTCAAAAAATTGTAAAAAAATCATTAAGAAACATGGTTTATATGTGTAGAACCCTTAATGAGTCTATTTTTCATTGGTATAAACAAGAACATTATAGGAAATTTGTTCAATGAGATAACTGTATTTTTGTAGAGACAGGTCAGAATTGTCAAGCAGTGTAATAAGGGTAACTTTGATGAATAAACTGTACTAATTGGCCACATGAAAAATTCTGGAAAAATTATGGTGAAAATTTATATGAGTCTAGTTTCAAGGAAAATTTAAGGATCTAAATTTTGAGTTTTATAACTCGAGTTATGGTCGATTTGGTCAGCATGATGCAGTTGGACAGCTTTAAAATCTTACACCCCGAGTTAATAGTCAAGTCTAGTAATGCCATGTACTCGATTCCGGAAAGGGTTTCGGGTATGGGGTGTTACATTTTATTGGTATCAGAGCTACGGTTTAGTCGATTCTAGGACTACCGTAGTATGTAAGGGTCTAGCTATATATGCCTTTAAATTGTATATATGATAGTGTGGTGACTTCGACAATTCCAATTGTATTTTATATAGTAAATGGATTACGATCTGATAGAGCCATAGCCGATGATGTGGAGAGTGTTGTGCCTGGTCTTGCACGTGGATCGGTGCCACTAGACTCTCAACCGCCACGGGTAACCACGAGGAGAGGCTAAACAAGCCTTCTACCAAATGATGAATGAATGGTTTACCCGGTTTGTTCGAATAATCCATTGTACAACAACCTCCACCCCGAATAATCCGACTCGGTACCTTCAAGACTTCGATGATAGATCCAATGAGATCTAGTAGGCCTCCGTTGATAAAATCAAAAATTTAGGGCTGAGGAATTTAAAGCTAATGATAATGATGATGCAGAGCGGTAGAAATGTGGCTTGATAACACTATTTGGGTACTGGATGAGCTATCCTGCACTCCAGAAGAATGTTTGAAGTGTGCTATATCTTTACTTCGGGACACTGCCTATCATTGGTGGAATACACTAGTATCAGTGGTTCCAAAAGAAAAAGTGACATGGGATTTCTTTCAGAATGAATTCCGCAAGAAATATATTAGCCAGAGGTTCATCGACCAGAAACGAAAAGAATTTCTTGAACTGAAATAGGGGAGAATGACTGTGATAGAATATGAACGGAAATTTGTCAGGCTCAGCAGACATGCTAGAGAGTGTGTTTCCACTGAAGCTATTATGTGCAAAAGGTTTGAAGACGGTCTGAATGAGGATATAAAGTTGCTTGTTGGCATTCTTGAAATTCAAGAGTTTGTGACATTAGTTGAGCGAGCTTGCAAAGCTGAAGAGCTCGGGAAAGAGAAAAGAAAGGCTGAGACTGAAGCTAAAGACACTCGAAAGAGACCGTCGGGTAAGAATTTCCATTCCACATCTAAGAAGTTTAGAGATGATTTCAGCTGACATAAAGCTACTTCGGATTTATCTAGACGTGATCGACCTCTAGTGGGCTCCCGAGCTACCTCGGTGGCCAGTGTTGGTAATGTTCCACAAGATCGAGTTGAATGCCAACATTGTGGAAAATGGCATTCTGGGAGTTGTAGAGTTGGTGACCGGTCCTGCTTTAAATGTGGATCCTCAGACCATTTTATTCGAGAGTGCCCGATGTTAGCTGAGCAGAATATGGCACCAAACTCTAGACCAAGCAGTGTATCAACACGGGGCAGACCACCCAGGCATTCTGGCAATGTAGGTGGTAGTCAGAGAGGGACGAAGAACATAGTAGTTCGATCTGAGGCTAGAGCTCCAGCTAGAGCTTATGTTACTCGAGCTAGGGAGGATGCCGCTTCTCCAGATGTTATTACCGGTACTTTTACCCTTTATGATACTACTGTGATTGCATTGATTGATCCTGGTTCAACCCATTCATATGTATGTGAAACTACGGTATTGAAGAAGACTCGCCATTGAGTCTCGAGTTTGTGATTCAGCGTAACCAACCCTTTGGGTAGATGTATTTTGTTAATAAAGTGTGTAAAAGTTGCCCATTGATGATTCGGGATTGTTGCTTCCTAGTTGATTTAATGCTATTGCCTTTCGATGAGTTTGATATAATTTTGGGAATGGACTGGTTAACTTCGCATGACGCAGTGGTGAATTGTAAAAGAAAGCTTATTGATCTGAGATGCCAGAACGGTGAGATCGTCAGAATTGAATCTAGTGATTTAAGTGGGTTTCCTACAGTAATATCTTCGATGTTAGCCCAGAAGTATGTGAGAAAAGGGTGCGAAGCTTATTTGGCCTATGTATTGGATAATAAAGTGTTTGAAGAGCATATTGAGTTTGTACCGGTTGTGTGTGAGTACCCAGACGTGTTTCCTGAGGAATTATCGGGTTTACCACCAGTACGAGAGATTGAGTTCGGCATTGAATTAGTACCGGGAGCGACTCGATCTCGATAGCTCCGTATCGAATGGCACCTACAGAGTTAAAAGAGTTGAAATTGCAGTTGCAAGAGTTGACAGATAGGGGTTTTGCACGGCCAAGTTTTTCCCCTTGGGGCGCACCAGTTCTTTTTGTGAAAAAGAAAGATGGAACGATGCGGATGTGTATTGATTACCGGCAACTAAATAAGGTAACTATAAAGAATAAGTACCCGTTACCTCGGATTGATGATTTGTTTGATCAGTTGAAAGGGCTTCAGATTTTCAAGATCGATTTGAGATCGAGTTATTATCGATTCTTGAGTCGAGATACAGATGTGCCAAAGCGCATTAGGATGAGGTACGGACATTTTGAGTTTTTGGTTATGCCTTTTGGGCTTACTAATGCACTGCTGTTTTTATGGATTTGATGAATTGGGTTTTTAGACAGTTTTTGGATTGATTTGTGGTGGTGTTTATTGATGACATATTGATCTACTCCAAAGATGAAATTGAACACGTTGAACATTTGAGGTTAGTGCTACAAACTTTGTGAGATCATCAATTTGTATGCTAAGTTTAGTAAGTGTGAGTTCTGGATGAAAGAGGTCAGCTTTTTGGGACATGTAGTTTCAGCATCAGGCATTCGAGTTGATCCGAATAAAATCTCGGCTATACTTGATTGGAAGCCACCGAAAAATGTTTCCGAGATTCGAAGTTTTCTGGGACTTGCGGGTTACTATCGATGATTTGTGAAAGATTTTTCTATGATAGCTACCCCGTTAACAAAGTTACTGCAGAAAGATGTCCGGTTCGAGTGGTCAGAAAAATGTCAGAAAAGTTTTGATCAGTTGAAAGCCCTTTTGACAGAAGCTCCAGTATTAGTTCAGCCTGAATCGGGTAAAGAATTTGTTGTGTATTCTGATGCTTCTTTAAATGGTGCAGGCTGTGTTTTGATGCGGGAAGGCAAAGTTGTAGCCTACGCTTCAAGACAATTGAAGCCGCATGAAAGAAATTACCCGACGCATGATTTAGAGCTTGCAGCCATTGTGTTCGCACTGAAGATTTGGCATCATTACTTATTTGGCGAGAAATGCCATGTTTACTCAGATCACAAAAGTCTGAAGTATCTAATGACTCAGAAAGACCTGAATTTGAGACAACGTAGGTGGCTAGAACTATTGAAAGACTATGAATTGGTGATTGACTATCACCCGGGAAAAGCTAACGTTATTGCGGATGCGTTAAGTTAGAAATCTTTATTTGCTCTTCGTGCAATGAATGCACAAATGGCTATGTCTAGTGATGGTTCGATCATAGCCGAGTTACGAGCAAGACCGATGTTTGTCCAGCAAATTTGTGATGCACAGAAAATTGACAAGGATATGATTGCTAAACGAATTCAGTGTGAAAAAGGTGCAGAGTCAGATTTTCAGATTGATGCAAATGACTGTTTGAATTTTAAAAGCCGAATATGTGTTCCAAAGAACTCATATTTGATACAGATGATTTTGAGTGAAGCTCATAGTAGCCGACTATCGATACATCCGGGTAGCACGAAGATGTATAACGATTTGAAACAGTTTTATTGGTGGCCTGGCATGAAACGGGATATATCCGAATTTGTTTCGAAATGCTTAATTTGTCAGCAAGTAAAAGCTGAACATCAAGTACCATCTGGACTACTTCAGCCAATCCCGATACCTGAATGGAAATGGGATAGAATTACAATGGATTTTGTATCCGGTCTTCCTATGACACCAAGTAAGAAAGATGCCGTATGGGTTATAGTTGATAGGCTGACTAAATCAGCTCATTTTGTGCCGATTAAATGCAGACTTTTCACTCGATAAACTTCTTTGAATTGTATGTATCGCAAATTGTAAGATTGCATGGTGTACCGAGTTCCATTGTGTCGAGATGAGACCGAGATTTACGCCACGATTTTGGAAGAAGTTACAAGATGCTTTAGGTACTAAACTACATTTTAGTACTGACCTTTCATCCATGAGACAGATGGTCGATTCGAGCGAACTATTCAGATACTTGAGGACATGTTGAGATGTTGCGTTCTTGAGTTTGAAGGTACGTGGGAACGATACCTACCTTTGATTGAATTTGCTTACAATAATAGCTTTCAATCTAGTATCAAAATGGCGCCCTATGAAGCCTTGTACAGGCGAAAGTGTCGAACACCATTATATTGGACTGAGCTCAGCGAGAATAAGATACATGGGGTTGATTTGATTAAAGAGACTGAACAGAAAGTAGCCATAATCAAAGATAATTTGAAAGCTGCATCAGATCGACAAAAGTCCTATGCTGATTTGAAACGTAAAGACATTGAATTTCAGGTAGGAGATCGTGTATTCTTAAAAGTTTCCCTGTGGAAGAAAGTACTCCGATTTGGTCGGAAAGGCAAGTTAAGTCCGAGATTTATCGGACCGTATGAAATCATTGAACGTATTGGGCCTGTTGCTTATAGATTGAGATTGCCCTCTGAGTTAGAAAAGATACACGACGTATTTCACGTTTCGATGCTTCGTAAGTACAGATCAGATCCGTCTCATGTGATCACTCCGACAGAGATTGAACTCCAATCTGATTTGACATATAATGAAGAACCGATCCGTATTTTAGCTCGGGAAATAAAAGAGTTGAGAAATAAAAGAATTCCATTAGTGAAAGTTCTATGGAATCATCACGGAGTTGAAGAAGCTACGTGGGAGCCTGAGGATTCAATGAGGCAACAATATCCGACCTTGTTTAACGGTAAGATTTTCGGGGACGAAAATCCTTAAGGGGGGAGAGTTGTAACAGACCGAATTCGACCCTAATCGAAACGGTGGTTTCGGGACCACGAATCGAGACCAGAAATAATTTAATATTATATTTTGAGTTTATTATATGTGAATTAATGTGTGTGAAAGTTTCAGAGAAAAATTTTATCGTTTAAGTGCTTAATTTGATAAAAAGGACTTAATCGCGTAATAGGTAAAAGTGGCATACTAAAGTATAATGTGCTAGTTTGAGCTTGGCTTTTTAATATGAAGTGTTAAATGGGTAAATAACCCATTTTAAGTTAGTGGGTTGGTATATGACAAAATTAACCTTAAGTTTTATATTATATAATTTTATGAATTAAGGTTAAAATAGTAAATAAATTAAAACCATATTATATGTAAATAAAACATAAAAGAAATAATGGATATTTTCATTCATCTTTTGGCCGAATATTGAGAAACACAAGGGAGCTAAGTTCTTTGAAATTTCAGCAATATCCAAGCCAAATTCAAGGTAAATTCTTAGTCGGTTTTGTAAATTTTACGTTTTTGAGATCGTTGCTTGAACCAGAATCACCCATGTTGTAATTTTTGAATCTAAGCATGCTTGATATTCGCCATTGTTGTATTCATGTGGTTTTGATATTTGATGATTTTAGATGAAAGATATTTAAAGGATTAATATGTTTTGTGTTGGAAGTTTTGATGAAATTGAGTTTTAGGGCTAAATTGTAAAAATAAATTTTAGAGGGGCCTATTTGCAAAATAAATGAAATGTGAGGACTTGTAAGGTCCCTAGGAACATTCGCCCTTGCATAGTTTTGGCTAATTTGGTGTATTTTGTGTGTTAAGCAAATAGGACTAAATTGCAAAGTTGTGAAATGCTAGGGTAAAATAGTAAATTGCCCATTTATGTGCTTAGGGACTAAATTAAGATGAATTGCACTTGAATGAGCTGAATTTTAATGTGTTTTAGATCAAGAGCAAAGAAAAGCAGTTTAGATCGGGGAAAGACGAAGGTTCTCGAATAAGCCGATTTGCACGGCCTATCAACAACTGAGGTAAGTCCTTAAGCAAATTTAAATTGAGAATTTAATTACCAAAGTAGTATATGATAAAATTTAGTATACTAAGGCATAAGAATGTATATAGGCCGAATGTGGGGCATGAAATGGTATTGACTTTGTTGATTGAATGTGATGTGGATACTTACGTTCGGTTTAATATGATATTGTAAAATAAAGCATATGAGATGGATGTGATTGTAGCATTAAGTAATGTGCATGGGAATGTTGATTGTGTTATATATTCGGGCTTAGTGCCTAGCAGGCTTCGTGCCGGTGATACATTCGGGCTTAATGCCTAGCAGGCTTCGTCTTGGGTGATACATTCGGGCTTAGTGCCTAGCGTGCTTTGCTTAGTGATACATTCGGGCTTAGTGCCTAGCAGGCTTCGTGCCGGTGATATATTCAGGCTTAATGCCTAGCAGGCTTAGTGCCGGTGATGTATTTTACAAAATAGAAACCGAAATTTATGTTCAAGGTGAATTAAAGCAAACTTATCGAGTTAACGGCTCAGGTGAGTATGTGAAGTAGGAATGAATTTCTTACTTATATGAGACAAGGAAAATCAGTAATTTATTACAAATGGCATGTGTTACGAGTGTGGAATATATACATATATATATGGTTATAATATGTGTTCTCGGCTTTACTAATGAATGATATGATTGTTGTATCTTGGTCTTCTAATATGAGGATACATGACTAGGCATATTCGCCACATGAGTGGTTGTGTAATTGATGCCATGTTATAGTAATTGACATTTAAGTATATAAATACATGTACCTATGATTATATCGATGACATTTTGGGTTTGAAAGGTTGGTTTATAAACAAGTATTGTGATCATAAGCATGTGGGTAGAGAGATATCGTTTCTCACAATTCATACTTGTTAATATGGGTATGAAAATTAAAGTTTGAAAATAAGTATGAGCACAAGTCCACAAGTTGAATTATAGTAATTTAATTGTTAAAATTCAAATGTTATTTTTATGAAATTAGGACTTACTAAGCTAGCAAGCTTATCATGTGAAATGTTTCCTCTGTTTTATAGTTTAGGTGCAAGCTACAAGCTCTTGGGATCGTTAGGAAAGTCACTCACGCTATCAATCTACATTTTGGGTACTCTTTCATTTTGATCTTTAAACGAAGGCATGTATAGGAAAGACTTGGTCTTTGTTTGATGAAATCTTAAGGTTCATGTATATAATAGCCATGCGAATATGGCTAAATTTTTAGTTAAATACTGTTGTTGTGTCTTGATATGTATGTTGGTTTATGATGGAAATGTTTATGCATTCTTAATCAAAGTTTAATCATTTTGTTAAGGAAATGTTTGTATACTGAAATGAATCCTTGAATTAGGGATGTAGGTAGGTTCGGTTAGAAGCTAGTCTTTCATAAATGCAACAAAACAGCTTGTAGTAGCAGCAGTGATGTGAGTTAGAAAATCACCAAAAATAGGTTATATTGAATTAGAAGGTGAATGAGATATTAAATTAAACCTTATTGTGTCTATTTTTACATAAAAGAAACAGAGTAGGCAAAAGATTTATATATTATGAGATAATTAAGTTTTAGTGAGACCTGCTCTGAATGAATTCATGAGTCACTGTTCTGTTTTGGAAAAATTGTCAAAAATTGTAAAAAATCATTAAGAAGCATGGTTTATATGTGTAGAACCCTTAATGAGTCTATTTTTAATTTGTATAAACAAGAAAATTATAGGAAATTTGTTCAATGAGATAACTGTATTTTTGTAGAGACAGGTCAGAATTGTCAAGCAGTGTAATAAGGGTAACTTTGATGAATAAACTGTACCAATTGGCCACATGAAAAATTCTGGAAAAATTATGGTGAAAATTTATATGAGTCTAGTTTCAAGGAAAATTTACGGATCTAAATTTTGAGGTTTATAACTCGAGTTATGGTCGATTTGGTCAGCATGATGCAGTTGGACAGCTTTAAAATCTTACACCCCGAGTTAATAGTCAAGTCTAGTAATGCCATGTACACGATTCCGGCAAGGGTTTTGGGTATGGGGTGTTACAAATTCAGCCTGAGGCTAGGAAGGATTTTTTCGTTTACTACGATGCATTGCACACAGGGTTAGGATGTGTGTTGATGCAATGAGGGAAGGTGGTAGCTTATGCGCCTCAGCAGTTGAGACCGCATGAAGTGAATTATCCTACGCATGATCTGGAGTTAGCTGCGGTAGTGTTCACTTTAAAGATTTGAAGACACTATCTGTATGGGGAGAAGTCCATTATTTACACAGACCACAAGAGCCTGAAATATCTCCTTACCTAGAAGGAGTTGAATCTAAGGCAGTGGAGGTGGATTGAATTGTTAAAGGACTATGATTGTTCGATTGAGTACCACCCAAGTAAAGCTAATGTAGTGGCAGATGCATTGAGTCGTAAGGTGATATCAGACTTGAGGGCAATGTTCGCGCATCTCAGCTTGTATGATGATGGTAGTGTGCTAGTAGAATTGCAAGTGAAGCCTTCATGGGCTAGTCAGATAAAGGAGAAGCAATTATTTAATGAATCACTAAGTCCTAAATTTTAGCTAGTGGCAAACAAAGAGATAGCAGATTTTAGTGTGAACAGTGATGGGGTATTGTGGTTTCGAGGGAAGGCTTGTATGCCAAAAGATTTTGAATTGAGACTGAAGATTCTTCAAAAAGGGCATAGTAGCCCATACGCTATGCATCCTAGAGGAAGTAAGATGTATCGGGATCTGCGAGAATAGTTTTGGTGGCTGGGTCTGAAACAAGAGGTGACTGAGTTTGTGGGTAAATACTTGACGTGTCAGTATGTGAAGCCAGAGAATCAGTTACCTTCAGCGTTGCTACAGCCGATAAAGATTCCACGTTGGAAGTGGGAAAGTATAATGATGGACTTTGTGAGTGGGTTACCCATACGCCTACGAAAAAGGATTCAGTGTGGGTAATTGTGGACTGGTTGACAAAGTTTGCTCACTTCATCCTGGTTTGGGTTGATTACTCATTACAGAAGTTAGCCAAGCTGTATGTGGCACAAAATTGTGAGGTTGTATAGGGTTCTCGTGTCTATCACATTAGACAGATACCCCAGGTTTATATCTCGATTTTGGAAGGCGTTACATCAAGCATTGGGTGCAAGACTGGGTTTCAGTACAGCGTTTCATCCACAGACTGATGGTCAGTCTGAAAGAGTAATCCAGATCTTGGAAGACATGTTGAGAGGATGTGTCATTGACTTTAGGGGTAGTTGGGAGGAGTTCATACCCTTGGCAGAATTCGCATACAACAACAGCTACCAATCTAGTATTAAGATGGCACCCTGTGAAGCGTTATATGGTCAGAAGTGTTGCACTCCTACTTACTAGACAAAGTTGGGTGAGCGACAGTTGTTGGGTCCGAAATTGGTTTCTGAAATAGATGAAGGGTTAAGTTAATTCGAACTCAGTTGAAGGAAGCTTTTGACAGACAGAAATCTTATGCGGATCTAAAGCGTAAGGATATAGAGTTCTCTGTGGGTGATCGAGTTTTCCTAAAGGTTTCACTGTGGAAGAAAGTTTTAACATTTGGACAGAAGGGTAAGCTGAGCCCAGGTTCATCGAGCCTTATCAAGTGTTGAAACGTGTGGGACCAGTAGCTTATCAGCTCAAGTTACCTCTAGAATTGGGGTAGATACATGATGTATTTCATGTCTCAATGTTAAGGCGCTACCGTTCGAATCCATCTCACATAGTGCTGGTAGAGGAAATCTACGTAAGACCTGACTTATCTTTTGAAGAGGAACCAGTTCAGATATTAGATCGAGACGTTAAGGTGTTGCGGAGGAAGACGGTTCCATTGGTTAAAGTTTTGTGGCAGAATCACGGTTCAGAGGAAGCCACGTGGGAGCCTGAGGATGTTATGCGACAGCAGTACCCTCACCTCTTTTGACCAAGTAAATTTTGAGGTCGAAATTTCTTTAAGAGGGGTAGAACTATAACATTCGGGAATTAGGGGCTCTTCATTTTTTATGTCTCTGTGTGTTTGGCATGTTTTGTCTGTTAATTTGGTATGTTTGGGGGTTTTGGGAAGGCTCGGGGTTAAGCTTGAGCCTTTGTGAAAATTTTATTTTTAAGCACTTTATGGGAGAGTTAGCTGAGGTATGCCTTAAGGTTAATTACTTGTGTTTGTTGACACAAGAAGTGGTGTGGCAGAGTGGCAAGGAGACACCACTTAGGTTGCAGGAAAGTGGCGTCACAAGGGAGCAACATGGGGGAGGAGGTTCAAGTCGCGTATGTTGTATTTTGGATTTTCTTTTTGGCGTCAGGATGGGGGGATGATAGTTTTGGCATGGACTCTTCAAGGGTGAGAGTTGAAGGAGTCAAAATATTTGAATTAGTGGCCATGAGGTGATGGTGGAGGTTGAATGGGTCAAACAAAATCAAATGGATGATGGAGAGGGAAAGTAGGATGAAATCGTGGAAGGGGGTGTGGGTTGAGAGGTTGGCCGAATTTGGGAAGGTGTGAGTGTGGGTGCACGGTTTAACTTGGCAAGGAGGGGCTAGACCTTCTTTTGTAGCACATAGGCTTTTTATTGAGCATTTTTAGTCATAAGGGTGTGTCGTTTCCTTGAAGGGATCATTTTGAGGATTTTTTAGCCAAATCAATCTGAGAACACTCTCATTCTCTTTTGTACTTTTGAACATTTGCTTCTTTTTTGATTTACCAAAACCAAAACCATCATCTTTGCTATCACTTTTGCATTCATTTCTTTTGCTACCAAAACCGCAACAGCTTTGAGCCTTATTCCTTCTCATTCTTGTTTCTTTATAGCCGAATCTCCCTTACTCCATTTTCTTCTTGTTTCTTGATAGCCGAATTTGTAAGTGTCCTAGCTGAAACTTATTTCCTTCTTTTATCTTTTTTCTTCTCTTCTTTATTTCATATATCTGTAGAAGTCGAAACCCCTTTCTTTTGCGTCAAGTGTAGGCACCCTTTCTATCGATCGTGCTTGTAGCCGATTATAGACTCTCCATTCGTCGATCTCTTGGTTCGATAAGGAGCCTTCTTCTCTGTTCCTTCTCGTTTGCTTTCTTTTTCTCTTGGTTTGGTTAAATCGAAATCCTGACTCACTTCTTTGGGCACTGACCGATTGTAGAAGGGTGCATCACCATCATTTCTTCTTCTTGTGGCCTACTTTTGAGAAGTTCTTGGTAAGTTGGGTAGTGACCGAATGTTTGGAAGGGGGTCTTTATTGATTCGATTGGGCGAAAGGCCACTTCCTTTTTTCTATCTCTAAGAATCGGTATAACTTGGTGATTATTTTAAGGGCTCAATTGGTTTCTTAGGCCAAGTCTACAAGCATTCGGTTTCTGTTGATCAAGGTAAGGAACTTCATTTTTATGAGTTCTTATTCTCTCTATTTTCTTTCAATGCCTTTACCCTATTTCCTGATCAAGATCATTTCATGGATTCAAATGCCAGTTATGTGGGGGACGGGGTTGGACTCGTAGTCCCCGCCCCAAAGTTTAAGAAACGTGTAGTATTAGTAGTACGAGATTTTCCCCGGACTATGGTAGAGAGCCGACGTCTGCCTGGAATATGCAAATAGTCATCATTCCTATTAGTGAAAGCGTCGACATAGAAAGCCTAGTGCTATGTGTTATTAGTTGTGTATTACTCACATGCATTTTTGTTATTGTGTTATTAACTGTAATGGTTGAAGACCAAAATGACTGATGTGTTAGGCAAAATACCCTTTTGGGTAAGGTTGAAGACAACGGGTAAGTTCTTCGATGTTGATATTCTTGATTATATGCATGTATGTATATGCGATGTTATGCATGTATGAAATAGTATCTGTTATGCATTGCGATTATAGTTGCATACATATTGTGCACGATGTAAAGAGCATGGGCTCGGGATTGAATGAAAGGAAAAGGGAGAATGAGTGACTATAGTCATGAATGACTAATGTCACGAGTGGTCTAAGTACTACAGTGGTTGAAACACGAATGTTTAATCAGTGACTTATCTCGGTGGTCAAGTACCACAGTGGGTTGGCCCCATGTATGCATAATTTATCAGAGATCGTCACGGTGGTCTAAGACCACAATGGGTTTGCCCCACGAGTATATATAATAGTGACTTTGTCAAGAGTGACTATTGTCACGAGTGAGTACGAGTGGTCTAGGACCACGGTGGTCAAAGAACCACAGTGGCATAACGCCATGGTTGTTTGGAGGGAGTGATAAACTGGGTTGGGCTATAATGCATCCATGTGACATATGACGTATTGAGTGGGCTTAGGCCCAGTTTGCGTTACAGGGGATTTGCACACTAAGTTTTGATGACTCACCCTTTTGCTAAATTTACAGGTAATTAGTAGATAGCAGGTTTTAGAGCTGGGACGGACTTGAGGGGGCCATGCATTGCGATTTCTTTAGTAAACTCTAACTTTAATTTGAATTTATTTCTGTTTTGGGATTTTTTGTAATTGGTAATAAGGCCACTATAACTTTAATTTGGGTTTTGATATAATGATGAAGTTGCATGTTTTATAAACTGTTGAATAAGGGTTTTTTCTGAAAATTAATAGCATAAACAAATAGTTTTCAAAGTGTTAACAAATGTTGGCAAACGACTAATTAAATTGGGAATTTCTTTTAAACCAACAAACATTGATTTCAAAATATCACGCTTCGGATTGCCTCTAGTTTTTGGTTTTCGTACCACAAAACCCGACTTCAACTAATAGTTCTTACAAATAGGAGTTGGTAAGAAACTCTTAAACTAAAAATTATTTTCAAGTTGCACACACAAATCGAAAAGTTTTCAAAACTGCGGTATTTCTTTAAAATTCCTAAATTCTTTTAAACAACCTTTCCTTGTGACATACCAGATCTGGTCATAACGTCTAGGCCGAGTTTGGGGTGTCATAGTGGCATTAAGGTCATTTTACCCTACAGGGGCATTACAGTCATTTTATCATACAGGGGCATTACTGTCATTTTATCCTAAAGGGGCATTACAATCATTTTATCCTACAGGGGCATTACGGTCATTTTATCCTACAGGGGCATTACGGTCATTTTACCCTATAGGGGTATTATGGTCATTTTACCCTATATGGGTATTATGGTCATAGCGGTGGAAATGGGCCCAAGGCCCAATATTCGACCCAAGTGGGCCCACATGCTCGTATGGCCCATTTAGCAAAAATTCAGTCATGGCTATGCGAACTACATAGCCCAGTTCAGTATTTGCCACTTAACATGGATTTTATCCTGTAGGGCCCACGAGCCCATTGGGCCCACACAACCCATTTTAGCCAAACGTGGCCCAATATCACGAGAATGCTCATAATGGCCTCTACAATCTATCGCCCATAATTTTTGGGCTTGGTTTACCACACGAGCGATCGCACGCTCGTGAGGTCTGGAATGCCGAAGTTTTGATTTTTGCCGACTCACAGAAGCAATAGTGTGATTACACACCTGATTACGATACTGCTCTACGCTCCACGAGCACCCAACCTAGATTCAAACAAGATCCAAAGTTAGTCCTTTAACCGATAGGGTAAAGCACCCTTTTATTGACGCTTAATCCGAAACACCCTTCTTACCTTGTTTGAATGAGGGTGACCTTAGTCCCTCTACGATCGCTATTTAGAAACGATTACATGCCCTTGTTGATTTCCTATAGTACAATCGAAATACGATTTGTAAGTGGTAGGGCACATTCAGCCAACCCCAAATAACATAAGGTAACAATTTTACCTTACCTGAACGTAGGGAACGAGAGTGTGACTTCTCCAAACCGTTCACACTTCACCACTCCTTGAGGATGATCCTAGAATCGTAGCGAGTACAGTACGTGAAAGAGGAAATGATAACCAGTTAGCAAAAGGGAGTATTTGGTTTTGGAAAAGAAGAAGAAGAGCATGGGGTATTCGATTTTAACAACAAAAGCAGAGAATAGATTTTGAACACTTACCGATAGTCAGGACTAATAAGCCGTAAAAGTAACACATGTTAACCCCATATTTAGTATGCTTTTGGATGATTTAGCCCTCAATTTATGTAAAAAGATGCTCTTAATCCTTTCTTTTCGTGTCTTTTACTCAGGAGAACACCTAAGGATAAAAAGAACGTAAAATAGGTTTAATACGGACCAAATTGGGCCAATCCAAGAAGTCAGCATGGCCTAGACTTCATGCCACACGGCCGTGCCCCAATATTTAGATTGCACACGTTCACACCCTGATTTACACGACCGTGCATTGTTGACAAAAAGCCCAACATGGCCTGACCCCGATGTACACGGCCGTGCCCCAATTGGCAGACCCGAAGCATGGCCTCTACCCATATATTACACGGGCGTGTCATAGTCGTGCCTAAATCAAAAGAATGGAGACACGGGCTGGACCACGACTTATACGGGCGTGCATTAGTCGTGCCCTTGCCGCAGGAAAGAGCAATTTCACTCAGAATAGGATGCTTGGAGCCCAAGAAATGTAATCCTAAGTCTACTCAAACATCAAGGATGAATTGTACTTGAATTACGAGTACTAAGGAGCCAAGGAAAGCATCCCAAAGGTCTATATAGACAATCCACGACAACAATTCAAGGGCGTCAGGTTTTAGTAGAATTTTCTGCCACAGCCTTACTCATTTCGGAATTGTCTCAAAGATAGCCAATTGATCCATCTCCAAGAGTAGGAATTCTACTCAAGACGGAGGATCTCCTCTTTAATTCCTTTAGGGGGTTTTAAGGATTTCCTATGTTTTGTTTTATCTTTTCTCTTGAGATGTTTTCTTGTTTAATTATGAACTAAACCTCTCAGATACCTGAAGGGGATGAAACCTATGATGGATTTTGTTATTTAATTCTTTCGATTTATATGATAAATACTTAGTTTGTTCTTAATTATGTTGCTTAACTTTATATGATGTGCTTAGGTGGAGGAGGAATAGACCCTGCCTAAGAGTAGATCTAGCATAATTAAGCGGAGTTGATCGGGCGCCTAGAGATAGGGTTACGAGATTTTGCTGGATTAGGGTGAAACCTAATATGGGAGTCCATTGATCGATTTACTACTTCCTTAGGGGGTATTATAAGAGAACAAGAGTTCCACTAATTAACATAAGGTTAGACGTTATTCACTACGAGAGAAGGTTTAATATAGGTTAGGGAGTCTCACGGATCAAGCTAATTAAAGAAATCATATGAATTGAAAATGTAGATAATAAGTGAAGTCATATGTGGATTCTTCCCGAAGGTATCATCTTTATCAATTGAGTTTTCTTCAACGTCTTTTCCCAAAGTTTCGTTTCTTTTGTCTTTGCATTTAGTTTAAATATTTCATTTGTTTTAGTTTAATAAACCAATCACCCCATATTTTAGGCTAAATAATAGAAAGAAAGTGAGTAGTAGTACTTTTAGGTTCCTTAGGTTCGATAAGGTATTCTTTCCTGAGCTATACTACTGTTCGATAGGTGCGCTTGCCTCTATCGTTGTCGCAGTCAGTCTACAGGTTCGATCACTCTTTTATAAATATTAAAACTAGGTTGTTTTGCAGCAATCAAGTTTTTGGCGCCGTTGCCGGGAAACTTTCTAAAATATTACGAAAGCTCTATTTTTATTACTTTAGCCATTATTCCTAATTTTTATTAATTTTACTAATCCTCTTTGTTTATTAAACTTGCAAGGTACCTCTAGTTTATGACTAGAAGAAACCCTAGAGGACCATTAGAATATGACAGTGATATTGAAGCTACCGCTTGCAGAAATCGCAGAGAAACTAGACGAGCTCTAGACTACCAAAGAGAAGAACAACAAAACAGATCCAATCCTGCTGAAGGGATGGCCGAAAATAATCCGCCTGATACGCAAGATCAGAATGCTCTGCGTACTATGTATGGTTATGCTAAACCTAATCTGACAGGGTAGAATCTAGTATTGTTAGGCCTGCTATAGCTACTAATAATTTTGAATTAAAACCTAACACAATACAAATGATTCAACAGTTTGTTCAATTTGATGGATTGCAAGATAAAGATCCAAATACTCATATAGCTAATTTCTTAGAGTTCTGTGATACTTTCAAAATAAATGGCATTTTGATGATGCCATACGTCTTCGGTTATTTCCTTTTTCATTAAAGAATAAAGCAAAGCAGTGGTTGAACTTGTTACCCCGAGGGTCAATCACCATATGGGACCAAATGACTGAAAAATTTCTTTTAAAGTATTTTCCACCAGCCAAAACGGCCAAATTTTGGAATGACATATCTTATTTTGTGCAGAATGACGCAGAAACATTATATGATGCATGGGAAAGATACAAGGATCTCCTAAGAAGATGCCCACACCACGGATTACCTTTGTGGCTTCAAGTCCAAACTTTCTACAATGGTGCGAATTCTTCAACTAGGCAAATGATTGATTCATCGGTAGGTGGAACTTTAAACAACAAAACTCCCAAGCGCCTACGATTTTATTGAGGAGATGTCATTGAACACTTATCAATGGCAAATCACAAGGGCAAAGTCGACAAAATCATCGAGTTTTCAACATAGACGTAGTGACAATGATGTCAACACAGGTAGAGTTAATGAATAAAAGCTTGATAATTTATGTTCTTCGCAGTACATCCAGTAATGCAATGCGAAGCAAGCGGGAATGTGGCGAATGCTTAGTACCCCTACCAACCGGGAGTAAAAACGAAAGCGCATAAACTATATAGGTAACAATTTCAGATCCAATAATAATCCCTACAGTAATACTTATAACCCAGGTTGGAGGAACCACCCAAATTTTTCGTGGGGAGGACAAGGAAATCAAGGAATTTAAAGGCAACAACCTCCTCCAAATTATCAAAATCAACCCTACCCACAGGAAAAAAAATCAAGCCTTGAAGAGATGCTGACAAAATTCATGGCAGCCATAGAATCTCGTCTTCAAAAGACTGATACAAACCTTGATGAACAACAGAAGTCGATGAAAGGACTCGAGAATCAAGTTGGAGAACTTACTAGGTCAGTGGGACACCTGATCTAAACGCCAACAAGGACGTCTACCAAGCAACATAGAAATAAACCTAAAAGAGCAAATCCGAGCCATTACAACTCAAGAGGGTACAGAAGTAGATAGACCCACATTAGCGCAAGAAAAGAAGGATAAGACCAAGGTAGCTCAAGAAAAGCAAAAATCGGTAATCAAAGAATACCAGCCTCGCATACCTTATCCCGAAGCATTAAAAAAATGGTTCAGAGGAATAATTCAGTAACTTTATAAAACTCTTGAAAAAATTACATATTAACTTACCTCTTCTTGAAGCTCTTTTTAGATGCCCGATGCAAGGAAATTCTTAAGCAAGCTCTTGACGAACAAATGCAAAATAGATGAAGAGCACCATGTGGAATTAAACGCAACATGCTCAGCAATGCTACAGAACAAGCTACCACAAAAACTAAAAGATCCAGGGAGTTTTATGATTCCATGCTTAATTGGTAGTTTGACTATTAACAATGCATTAGCTGATTTAGGGGCAAGTATAAATGTTATGCCTTATGCACTGTTTAAACGACTAGGTCTAGGGAAGCCCAAACAAACTAGGATGAGTATTCAACTAGCTGATAAAACTGTTAGAATCCCTAGAGGTATTATTGAAGATGTTTTAGTCAAAATTGATAAATTTGTTTTCCCAGTAGACTTTGTTGTTTTAGGCATGGATGAGGATAATTCAATCCCCTTGATTTTTGGAAGGCCTTTTCTAGCAACTGCTAGAACTAAGATTGATGTTGCCATAGGAGAACTTATACTTCGTGTAGGAGATGAATCAATAAATCTTCAAGCTTACAACTCAGCTAGAGCCATGAATGATGAAGATACGGAAATTACTCTAGTCAATAATCAAATTATTCAACCTTCATTGCAGGAAACACCACACGACATCAAATCTAAATCAAACCATAGCATCTTAGTTGACACAGAAGAATCACGTATACTTAAGGTCGACAAATTAGAAGAGCAGAAGACACAAACAAAGTCGGACCAACACGAAGTAAAACCTAAGGAACTGCCAGAGGAGCTCATGGAACATCAAAACAATTTAAAATAGGAGACTAGACGCTGTTAGACAAAGCCAATCTTCACATCACTTCAAAGACTTGAGGGCAAAGGGAGAAATTCTTCCCAAGGTACACGAAATCTTCACCCACAACACAGTCAAAGTAAATGCTTCTCAACCCAAACTTTGTCATGAAAATAAAACAGTCAGCAAGAGGGAAAATATTCAAACCTTTAAACCGCCCTAAAATTTTTCAAAGTTAAGGATAGTCTAGCTTAAGACTATAAACGAGCGCTTCTCGGGAGGCAACCCGAGCACTAACACTTTTTATTTTTCAAAATTATTATTTTTTTAATATTATTTTTTTCTCTCTCATTTCCTTTCCTTCTCTCTTCTCTCTCCACATTTAAAACAAAGATGTAGGTTTCCAGGCCACACGGCCTTACACACAACTGTGCCCGTGACCGTGTTGACCACTAAAACCACCACACTGACAGAGTAGAGTCGTACAAGTTAGTCCAACCACCTCCCAACGTCACATATCCAACTACCCACAGCACGGGCACCGACAAAAATAGCACGACCGTGCCTCACAGCCGTGCTAAGATACTGACCTATTTAGCACGGACAGACCATGCCCGTGCATTCCAATCGTGTTCCTATACTAGCTTCTTAGGAACAGGCGTGCAAACCAACAAAATGGGCATAGAAGAACAACACACCCCACAACACGGCCGTACAATGCGGCCGTGTGAATCAACACACCCTCGGTACACGGGCGTGGGAACATGCCAGATTTGAAATCCTATTTAAACCCCACAACCCTTCCTCTTTTCCCCATCTTCTTTCTTATTCCTTCTTTCTCTTTTCTTTCAAATTTTTCTTCCTACTCATAGAAAAGATCCAAGACACTT
Source organism: Gossypium rotundifolium (assembly GCA_025506655.1). NCBI lineage: Eukaryota > Viridiplantae > Streptophyta > Magnoliopsida > Malvales > Malvaceae > Gossypium > Gossypium rotundifolium. The sequence goes on from CP106726.1 coordinate 56,693,103, forward strand.
GAGCAACACAAAGACCATACCGAAGAAACGTAAGCATCATATCCTTAGAGGAAACCTCAACATGAGTTCATGCCGGCAACTTCACTTAATTGACACGCCAAGGGACTCGGAAACCTTTTCAGTTTTATTTTTCTTTTCTCGTCTCCTTTATTTTCCTTATCTATACTTCTTTTATGCTTAATGTAATTTATTTCATATTAGTTTCTTGGTTTTAGGTTCTAAAGGCTGCTAGGGAATCACAAAACACAGCCTTCGAAGTCACACCCACTTCGCAAACCATCCAACAATAAGGACTCCTTAGTCCATTAGTCTTTTCTTTCAATTTCAGTTCTCTTCTTAGTCTCCTTTTTATTTTCTTAATCTTTAAATTTATTATTAGTATATCATTATTATTTCTCTAAATCTCTTGGCTATATCTTCACAGGCTACCCAATTTCTTCATCTAGCAAATTGCTTCTCGATAGCCACTCCACCAGGCCCATAGAAAACATCATCACCGCCACCAAAGACGCCAAGGATCATCTAGATTTCAGGGAGTATTATTTTCCCCACTTATCTTTTTGATTTGGCACATAAATTTCATTATCTATCTTTGTACATTGAGGGCAATGTACATGTTAAGTGTGGGGGTAATAGTGCCTAACTTTTTGCATAATTCTCAAAACCCTAAAATTAGTCTTGATCTTAAGTATTTTTCTCATATTATTAATTAGGATGAAATTTCCAATGATTTATGATCTTTATTGATATGTCTCTAATTAAATCATAGTTAATTGTGCATTGATGATTAAATTTGAAGGATACTAGAGAATCGAGCATGATAAGTCTACTTTCTAAAAAAATTTTGACAGGTTGTTGAACCTAATTTGAGTATCACCTTGAAGTTCAAAATTTATAAGGATTGATGTCATAATACCCATAATTTTTTGTGAGATTCTGAGCCTTATAGAGCATATGCCTTTTTTTATGCTCACTTTAATTGATTATGAGTGTGTCAACTTTGAACTGTTATTCTAGAACTTGCCTCGTTTATACATGTCGAGACCACATTAATGATTTGATACACTGAGATGATAAACGCACCTAGGTTTAACTCATTTACTCCACTAAAAAGCCTACCTTCACAAATTAACCCTAGTGAACCCGTTGAATCCTAATAACCTTTTATTGACTCACCCACTAATATCAACCCAAAATCCCTTTATATTTGTTATCACCATTCTTTTGACTACCCTTTAATCGAGGTTTGATTTGATTAAATTACGAATTATATTAGTTCAGCAGATTACATTTATCATTTATGATGTAATATTTTAGTTTGTTCTAAAAAATCAATCAAAGTTTAGAGCTCATGTATCTAAATTCCAATTGATTGAAGAAGAGCTCGTATTAAAGTATTATAGTATTCTTATTGGCTTTTAATTAATGTAAGTACTTATATTATTATTTCTAGTTAGGTAATTGGTTAATTCAATCTCGATTCTAACCTTCTAATTTAGCCTTTATCCACACATTTAACCCTAGCCCCGTTACAACCCTAATAAAGACCTTTTGATCTGTTTATCATCTCATATACAGTGGTGGAGATTTGATTTTCAGGCAAGCATATGGGATTCACTTTTCAAGTTCGACTTAGAGTGCTTATTCTTGAACCTTAAACACTTTTGAATGATTTGGGTGAATCTTTAGTGAGGATGTCGGTCCTTGTCGATTTTGAATCAAAGGTAATTACTTAGATAAGGGGAGACACCTACGATTTCAGGCTATAAAGGTATGACTTATCGTAATTGAATCTTTAGGGCACTTCGAGTTAAATCATCCATGTATAAATTATCTATGAATTATGATGAGGCATTGTCAATGGGAATTATGAATTTTGGAATGTTCGTTTTAATTGTAAATTGAGAATTTTGCTTGAGGACAAGCAAAAGCTTAAGTGTGGGGGTATTTGATAAACCGTAAAAGTAACACATTTTAACCCCATATTTAGTATGCTTTTGGATGATTTAGCCCTCAATTTATGTAAAAAAGATGCTCTTAATCCTTTCTTTTTATGTCTTATACTCAGGAGAACACCTAAGGATAAAAAGAATGTAAAATGGGCTTAATACGGACCAAATTAGGCCAACCCAAGAAGTCAGCATGGCCTGGACTTCATGCCAAATGGCCGTGCCCCAATATTTAGATTGCACACAGTCACATCCTGATTTACATGACCGTACCTCGTCGACAAAAAGCCCAACCCGGCCTGACCCCGATGTACACGGTCGTGCCCCAATTGGCAGACCCAAAGCACGACCTCTATCCATATATTACACGGGCGTGTCATAGCCGTGCCTAAATCAACAGAATGGAGACACGGGTTGGACCACGAATTACACGGGCGTGCCTTAGCCGTGCCCCTGCCGCGGGACAGAGCAATTTTACTCGGAATAGGATGCTTGGAGCCCAAGAAACGTAATCCTAAGTCTACTCAAACACTTAGGATGAATTATACCTGAATTACGAGTACTCAGGAGCCAAGGAAAGCATCCCAAATGTTTATATAAATAATCCACGGTAGCAATTCAATGGTGTCAGGTTTTAGCAGAATTTTCTGCCAGAGCTTTACTCGTTTAGGGATTGTCTCAAAGATAGCCAATTGATCCATCTCGAAGAGTCGGAATTCTACTCAAGACGGAGGATCTTCTCTTCAATTCCTTCAAGGGGTTTCAAGGATTTCCTATGTTTTGTTTTATCTTTTCTCTTGAGATGTTTTCTTGTTTAATTATGAACTAAACCTCTCAGATACCTGAAGGGGATGAAACCTATGATGGATTTTGTTATTTAATTCTTTCGGTTTATATGATAAATACTTAGTTTGTTCTTAATTATGTTGCTTAACTTTATCTCGATGTGCTTAGGTGGAGGAGGAATAGAGACCGCCTCGAGTAGATCTAGCATAATTAAGCGAGTTGATCGAGCGCCTAGAGATAGGGTTACAAGATTTTGCCGGATTAGGGTGAAACCTAATATAGGAGTCCATTGATTGATTTACTGCTTCCTTAGGGGGTTATTATAAGAGAACAAGAGTTCCACTAATTATCCTAAGGTTAGACGTTATTCACTTCGAGAGAAGGTTTAATATAGGTTAGGGAGTCTCACGGATCAAACTAATTAAAGAAATCATATGAATTGAAAATGTAGATAATAAGTGAAGTCATAGGTGGATTCTTCCCGAAGGTATCATCTTTATCAATTGAGTTTTCTTCAATGTCTTTTCCCAAAGTTTCGTTTCTTTTGTCTTTGCATTTAGTTTAAATATTTCATTTGTTTTAGTTTAATAAACCAATCACTCCATATTTTAGGCTAAATAGTAGAAAGAAAGTGAGTAGTAGTACTTTTAGGTTCCTTGGGTTCGATAAGATATTCTTGCCTGAGCTATACTATTGTTCGATAGGTGTGCATGCCTCTATCATTGTCGCAGTCAGTCTACAAGTTAGATCACTCTTTTATAAATATTAAAACTAGACTGTTTTGTAGTGATCAAGGACCTTTGCAGTAGATCGACGCAGAGAAGGATTACTAATAGTGATATTCGGCTAGCCTAGAGTAGAAGATGAATAGAAGTTAAAAGAAGAGAAATGGAAGGTTCGACTAGACTAAGAAAGAATCCGATTACAGAAGAAAAAGGGGTAAGGAACAATAGATGTTAGGTTCGACCAAGAAGAGAGGAAGAGATTAGCAAAGATGCAGAGAAGGAATGACATGAATGGTTAGTTTCATAGCACAAAAGAACTAGAGGGAACTCATAATGTAAAAGTGCAAAAACCCAAACTACTAGCAAGGAAATTCAGCAGCTTCGCTCAACACTCACAAAACCAAACAAGGAAATCCTAGTGGCAAAAATGCTCCCTTTTTTCCCCTAGTCAAATTTCACCAAGGCCTTAGAGTTCCATTTGGCCACAACTCTCCTCACACTTTAAATTCCTTGAAAATCTCCACAAATCACTCCCTTTATCCCTCCTTGATATGCTCCATAACAACTCTAAGACCAATTCAAACTTCACCTTCCAGAGTTTCAGTCTGACTCCACTTCTCGTGCTACAATGAAATAAAATAAATACTCATTTGCATGCCACGAGATTCAAACCTAAGCTCTCACATCAGCCAATTCACACCACTTGCCACTAAGCCACAAGCTCCTCTTGTGGCATGAAATAAGAATTATTACTAATAAGGCCTAAGTGCCAGTGTCTAGGTTTATTTAAGAGAAAACCAAAATTTTGCAAAAGCTAGGGCTTGAACCGAAGACTTCTCAGACACTCTCAAACACTCCTAAATCACTTAGTCATCAAAGTAAGCAATTAATTATGTCATTTTCTTGTCGACATAAACTTTTATGTGTTCTGACACTCAAGACCCATCTCCTTCTAGGCCCAAATTCAGGGCATTACACATGGCAAATTCTAAACTCACTTAAAACTGAGGGTTACCACAAATCCAACAAAACCTTGATAGAATATATATACTAGATATGCTAGATTAATGTCTTTGATTGATTTGGTGGCCACACCAACTTAAGATTGATGAAAACACCATGATAAGCAGTGTTCTTATTGTTAATTTGTCTCAAACCACACATTTCATTATTTATTATATGTTATTTTCAAACACACATTAATGTTCTAAATTTATGGTTTCCATAGATACACATGTGAAAAAATTGTAATTATCTATTAGTAGAAGAGAAGAAGAGAATAGGGTGGAACCGCATAAAATAAAATTTACTGAAAATAATTCTCAAAAATCCCAAATGTACTCTGCTTGGGTATCAAATGTTGTACGTAAAAAAGGTACACATGCATATGAAAATAGTGTTTTTAGCAAGGACGACCGATTGTGCAGCTAAGTGGTCCGACATACTTTGTGAGTTCGGGGACCATTTGACCGGTTTGAAAGGCATCACTTTGTCAGCACAAAATTACTGGCTGGCACTCGATGTAACACCCCTTACCCGTGCTCTACATTGAAACCGGATACGAGGCATTACTGTACTTAACTCACAGGGTCATATGACTTTGAGCTATCAAATTTCATTCCAAATTACAATCTGTCCACACGCACACTTCTAACATCCTTATAATGGACCTACGAGGCCTTAAACATGCCTCTAAAAGGTTTTAGAAACAGATTGGAAACTTCTACACACTTGGAAAATTTTTACCTGAATAGGGACCACATGCCCGTGTAGGCTTAGGGACATGCCCTTGTACTCCTAAAACATGCCCATGTCTTCCACTTGTGGTGGACACTGCCAAATTACACACGGCTTTGACATGCCGTGGCCTCAGACCGTGTCTCACACCTTGATATACTGACTTATTCATACGTCTTGGAGTACACGCCTATGTGCTAACCGTGTGTCACACATGGCCTATACAAACGGCCGTGGGGTTAGCCCGTGGTCTATTCTGACTTAAAACACCAACATGTAGGGAACACATGGCCTAGACACATGCCTGTGTGTCTATCCATGTGGGCACTTAGAGGCTATCTACCAAGCCTTTTTCCACTCTCATTTGCATACCATCATATATTAGCACATAAAATCACATAACATCAATATAACTCCTGAATTAAGGATATTTAATCATAAGAGTGATAAAGTCTTCATCCCATACACCAGGGAGAACTATTCCCAATACATTTACAACAACTTAAGCCATCATTTATGGCTACACACAAGCCAATTATAAGTTCACTTAGGCCAACACAATTTGGCTACATCAACAAAGACTTAATTAACCTCAAGTACTAGCCCTATACATGCCATGACTCATAAGTCATTGATACCTCATTCCAAGTGTATGCTCGATAGTGCGAAAACATCTCCGGTGATCTCCATGTAATATCCCAGATTATGGCCTATGCATTAATTGCTTAATTATATGAAATAGCATGCTTATGTGTGTTGTGGATGTGCATTATGGATTTTGTAAACCTTAGTGTATAGTTAAATGTGTAGAAATTCTTAGATTCTAAGTCTAAAAGAGGAGCTAGTCCGATAAGGCCTTAAAAGAAATAGTAGAGGAGTTGTGACATGGAAAATGGGCTTGATATGGTGGCTTGGAGGCGCCACTTAAGGCCTCTGGGAATGACGCCACAAGCGGTGTAAATGGGCCAAGGTTCAAGTCACAAGGAAAGCAAATAAAATATTTTAATTTTGCTACAAGGAGGAGAGGAAGTGGACGACACATGGACTCTGGAGGAGAGGAAGTGGACGGCACAGGGACACTTCAAGATTTGGCTAAGGAAGAGTGAATTAGGGGATTGGATAGTGAGAGGATGTAGTGGCCGATCAAGGGACTCTAGGCTTAGTAATTTTGGCAAGAGGGGGATAATTAAGGCTATTATTCTTTTCTCTTTTGAAGCCTCTGCCGAATTCTCTAGCCACTTTTCTCTTTCTCTCTCTATTTTGTCAAAACTGAAAATAGGATCTTCCTAAGCCATTGTCAAATTCTCTTTAAGTCTCATACACCCTTCTCTTTTTCTCATGATTCTCCAAAAGCCGAATCTCAAGGTACCCTAGTTGATTTCTTCATAACTTCAAAAGCCGAAATTTGTTGAATAATATCTAGCCATAGCCGAATCTCTCTGTGGATCCAACAAAGAGCAATCAATTTCTGTCATAAGGGTAAGGATCAATTATTGATTCTTTTCAATCTTTTTCTTAAAGCCGAAAACAAGGTTCTAATCCCCTTAATGTTTTGGCTGAAACTATGAAGGATTCTTTTGGGATTTCCATAGGGTCGACTTCTAAGGAAACCATCCAGGATTTCAGATCTAAGGTAAGCGACATAGTGGTAAGTGATAAGTAGTTTCGGTTAAAGGCCATCTCCATGGATTTATTGTATATAGCCGATTCTAACAATTGGTAGGCAGGGATTTCGATTACTCAAGGAGCAAGAGACAGTTTTTGAGATTTAGATCCACAAGGTAAGTGCTTAAGATATTCGGCCAAGGCCTATTTGGTGATTAGATCTATTTCTTAATTATTTAAAAGCTGAAACTAACCGAATTAAGTGACTTAGTGTTAGCCGATTGCAAGGAAGGAAAGACTACAAGTTTCGAGATTTATTAGTAGTGAAATCGGCAATAAGGTAAGATTTCGGTTTCGATAGTCCTTCGAGATTTAATTAATTAGCCGAATGGTTTTATGCTAAATTGTTTAAGGTTGGCTAAATATAGGAACTAAGATCTAAAGCATTAGATCGGGTTTTCAGGAATTCAATAAAGCGTTAACAAAATCAGGTGTGTACCCCCACACTAAGCTTCAAATAAATTATGGTTATGCGTTAATATATGTGATAATAAATATATGTATGAAGTGGCTAAAAGTACCATGCAATGGTATGAACGAAATACTGGTACGTTTTCCTACCTCTACTATGAGTATATTGTGAAAAATAACTGTTAAGGCACATAAGTTCAAATATAAGAATGTGAATAAGCATAAGGCATAATATTTGCATGTTTTGTATGACATGGGCATATGGGTGATATGTAAAGGGGAAGTGAATTGGTGGTTTTATACCCCAATATCTGAATGTGGTGACTTATGTCACAATATAAGAATGTGGTGACTTATGTCACAATATATGAATGTGGTGACTTATGTCACAATATATGAATGTGGTGACTTATGTCACGAATTTTATAAGGGTGATGAGCACGTCGACTGCAACGACTGCCTTCGATGGTGTGTAGCAGATGGAGGGTTGACTTAGTAGTCCCCACGATGTGATGGTTGGTACAGGTGATGTGTAGCGGATGGATATATAGGCTTGGGTTCAGGATTGCATCATTTTATTTAAATGCTATATGAATATGTATGATTTGATATGCCATAGCTGTTGAGACTTAGTGTTGTTAGTACACATTGAGTCTGCTTGACTCACCCTTGTGGGAATATTTTTCGGTGACGACGAGAAATAGGCCAAGATTGGCGGGAGCTTAGCGGTGACCATGCTCACACGAATTCTATTAGTTGGATATTTCATTTTATTTAAGTACTTTAAATTTTATTTTGGGGTTTTATTTTTGATGTAATAAGGCTATAGTATGAACTGTTTACTCATACACTTAAATTATTTTGCTATGGCACGATACTCATCAATTAAAGTTAATTCTTCTTAATTATAAATAACAAATTGTTTTTAACACCTAATTGACACGGTTTTTAAAATTTGAGCCCAACCCAAATCAACTATTTTAAAAAAACACAAAAATTTTAGTAAAGTTTCAAATAAGTTTGAATGGATTTTCTTAGAAGCATGCGGATCCTATTGGGGCTTGTGGGCGAGTTTAGGGTGTTTCAGTTTGGTATCGAGCCCAATTTTAAACTCTCGGCCTTGGGTTTAAGGCCCAAAACATTTTCAAAAGTAAGCCCAAAAGAATTCTGTGAAAAATTTTGTGAAATAAGCAGCCTTTCTGGCATGGCACCTGAGTCTCCAGCCCGAAGTCCACCAGGTAAGTACCCCTATCCATTGTGTGAATTATTGCATGATTTGTAGAAGGGTAGAAATGGAACGTAGATTAGTATGATAAGTACTTAAACTATAGGACTAGGTTACCCTCAACAATTACATAAAACTTTAGGGTACAATTAAACAAACATGTGTCTAAGTCGTCGAGTTAGGGTGTGGCAACCGTCGTGCGCATGTCTAGGATTGGTTTCAGTGGAAGCTTGGTATTTAAGCAGCCCTGGTGACTCACTTCCTACCCACTTGAATCCTACCTGATGCGTAGTGATGGTTCACCCTAACTAAGAGGACTCAGCCACAGGCTAAACCCAATAATTAAAACCCGAAAGGGACTAGCCATGTTTTTATAAAAGCCCGAGTCTTAAAATCACCAAATTATCCCTTTAAGGTGTAGGAAAACTATTTTGAAAAATTTTCCAAAATATTCTTGATTTACTAAAATGACCCAAATACCCCTAGTTGGAAAAAATTACTAAAATGCCCTTGATTTCCCAAAATTACCATACTACCCTCGATTTCAGTAACAATTTCTAATTTTGCACAAATATTCAAAAACTTTACAAAATATCAAGACACCTGATTTGGAAAATTTACGAAATTACCCCTGATTTACAAAATGACCAAATTACCCCTAACTTGTACAAATGATCCAAAATACCCTCAGAGAGGAAAATTACCGAAGTACCCTCAAATTAAAAACCTTTAACAATACTCTTGTTTTGAAAAGTCATCAGAACCATATTTTGTGAAAATTACGAAATAACCACGACTTGTAAAAATTACAAAAATACCCTCGTGTATAAAATTATCACTTCACCCTTGAAATTTTTCCAGCAAGAACTTTACTTTTATAAAATATCATCAATCTCTATTTTGCAATATTTTCAAATACCCTAATTTGAAAAAAAATTACAAAAATACCCCTGTAGGACAAAATTACAGAAATACCCCTTGGTAGTGAAAACAACAAACAACGACAATTACAACATTTCTTTGTAATGGACACAGGTTCATGTGTGTGACTAAATGAATGATGTGAGACTGTATGTGTATGAATCGAAAGAACTACTTCTTAGAACTATTTAACATAAAACTGTTCGTGTTAAATCAGTGGAACAAAACTAATACATAAAATTCTTTAACCAGATAAACGCTAAGCGGAAGTATGAATTCAAGGGGACGTGGTCGTAATGTGCATGGCCGTGGAAGAGGCCGAATGACCGTGTCTAAACCCGTTAGATCGGGTCAAGGATCTGAGAATGAAATGCCACCACCACCACCAGCCGCTGATGTGGAATATCAAGATCGGACCGAGGATGACGCAGTGTCACAGGCGATGCACGGGTTTTAGAAAGGGTGGCTGGAGCAAGTGGAGGCATGGGAGCTCGAAAGTCAGTACCTGAGCAACTCCGAGCCAACATAGCTGAAGTATTCTGTGGAATATCTAGTGTGGCACCCAGTACTGCTGAATACTGGTTGGAGGCGACTGAGCGGATTATGGATGAGCTCGACTTAACTGACGAGGAAAATTTGAAAGGGTTGGTGTCGCTTCCTCACGATGAGTCATATCAATGGTGGCTCACAGTGCGGGATGGTGCTACAGCTGAGGAACTCACTTGGGAGTATGCTAAGGCGGCATACCAGAAGAAGTATGTTGGTACTCATTATATCGATGCTTAGAGGAAGGCATTTTTGGGGCTGGTTCAAGGGAACAAGTCCGTAGTCGAAAGTCTGGTGAATTCCTAAAATTTGAGCCGTTATGCTCGAGGAGTAGTGGCTACTGAGCATGAACGGTGTGTTCAGTTTGAAGATGGACTAAGGGATGACCCGAGGTTATTGATAGCCCATAGCAGAGCGGGAGTTTTTGTGTTGGTGGAAAAGGCTAAAGTAGCCGAGGGTATCAAAGGACTTCGAAATAGGTAGAAGAGAGGCTTTGGAGGGTATCAAGGATTCCGTAAGGCAGAACTCCGATCGAAATAGGCAGAAGAGAGGCTTTGGATAATCAAGGCCGACTAGGAATGAGCAAAAGAGGCCTAGAGTAGATGGGCGCGAGTCGCATTTCTTCTTTGGAGGCGATGTCGTGCTTGTGATCAGTGTGGGAAGAAGCATTTAGGAGAGTGTTGGAAAAAGATGGGAGGATACTTTAAGTGTGGGTCCAAGGACCACATGATTAAGGATTGCCCCATGAGAATCGAAAGGGTTCGACCAGTGAATCAAGGACCTCACCAGGCTGGAAGAGGAGGACAGCAGCCACCGCGAGGTCGTGGTTAAGCTGGAAGAGGTAATGGTGCTGGTAGAGGATGGGGAACACCGGGAAGAGGTGTTAGTAATACAGAGGCAAGACAGTCAGGTTTAGTTTATACGGTTCGTCAGAGGGAGGATGGAGACGCATCGGACTTCATAACCGGTACGTTCCTTATATCTGGCAAACCCTATGTTGCTTTAATTGATGTGGGCTCGACCCATTCTTATGTTGCATGTAGAGTAGTTGAAACTCTAGGGACAAATTTCGAACTATCTAGTAAGGAGATAATCGTAGTAAGCCCACTAGGTCAAGCGTAGTGGTGAATAAGATGTTTCGGAGAGTACCTTTGGAACTTCAAGGAGTGGTATTTCTTGCTGACTTAATGGAATTACCCTTCGGGGAATTCGATCTTATACCTGGCGTGGATTGGCTAGTGGAGCATCGGGCTGTATTGGATTGTGCATCCAAACGAATGGAATTAAGGACCCCTAAGGATGAGGAAGTAGTTATGATAGGAGAAAGAAGAAACTACCTATATAATGTAGTTTCTACTTTAAAGGCTGATAAGATGGTTCGAAAAGGGTGCAAGGCATTCTTGGCTTTCGTTAGTACTTTGCATGGGAAAGAAGGGGGAGTTAGTGGAGTTAGAACTGTAAGGGAGTTTGAGGATGTCTTTCCGGAGGAATTACCTGGAATACCCTCAGACAGGGAGGTGGAGTTTGGAATTGACTTGCTGCCGGGTATAGCTCCTGTGTCAATTGCCCCGTACAGAATGGCACCAAAGGAGTTGGTTGAGCTCAAGGCTCAAATCCAAGAATTGCTAGACCGTGGGTTTATTCGACCCATTGTGTCTCCATGGGAAGCACCGGTCCTATTCATGAAGAAGAAGGATGGAACTATGCGCATGTGTATATATTATCGTCAGTTGAACAAGCTGACCATCAAGAACAAGTATCCATTGCCAAGAATAGATGACTTGTTCGATCAGCTTAAAGGGGCCGCAGTATTTTTGAAGATAGACATGAGGTCCGAATATCATCAGCTTAAGGTGAAAGAAGTTGATATCCATAAGACGGCCTTCAGGACAAGGTATGGGCATTTTGAATTCGTAGTAATGTCATTTAGGTTGACAAATGCCCCAGTCGCGTTCATGGACATGATGAACTGGGTTTTCCAACCCTATCTAGACCGGTTTGTCGTTGTGTTCATAGGCGATATTCTGGTGTATTCCAAGTCTCAAGAGGAGCATGATGAGTATCTCCGGATGGTATTGGAAGTGTTGAGGGAAAAGAAGCTCTATGCCAAATTTAGCAAGTGTGAATTTTGGCTTAAGGAGGTTACGTTTCTAGGACATGTGGTATCTGCTAAAGGAATAAAGGTGGATCCTCGGAAGATTGAGGCAGTTCTGGATTGGAAACCCCCTAAGTCGGTGGCGGAAGTTTGGAGTTTCTTAGGATTGGTAGGCTATTATAGAAGGTTTGTGAAAGGGTTCTCATCGATAGCCGCGCCTCTGACAAAGTTATTAAGGAAGGAAGTACCTTTCATTTGGACTGATAAGCAACAAAGAGCTTTGAGAAGCTTAAGAAGGTCTTAACCGAAGCTCCAGCTTTGATTCAACCTGAGGCAGGGGAGGATTTTGTAGTATATTGTGATGCTTCCCATATAGGATTGGGAGGTGTCCTTATGCAAGATGGGAAGGTAGTTGCTTACGCATCTCGACAACTAAGGCCACACGAGGTTAACTACCCAACGCATGATTTGGAATTGGCTGTAGTGGTCTTTGCCCTTACGATATGGAGGCATTATCTTTATGGAGAAAAGTCGGTGATCTACACAGACCACAAGAGCCTTAAGTACCTGCTGACTCAGAAAGAGCTGAATCTGAGATAGCGAAGGTGGGTGGAACTATTGAAGGACTATGATTGCTCTATAGAGTACCACCCGGGCAAGGCAAATGTGGTAGCGGATGCCCTAAGCAGAAAGGTTGTGTCAGATTTGAGGGCAATGTTTGCACATCTGAGCTTGTATGATGATGGAAGTCTACTGGCAGAGCTGCAAGTTAAGCTGACATGGTTGAATGAAGTGAAAGAGGATAGTTGGTGGATGAGGATCTGAGCGCTAAGTTGAGACAAGTGCAGAATGGAGAGTTAAAAAATTATGGTATTAATAATGAAGGAGTATTGTGTTTCAAGGGAAAAGTCTGTATGCCGAAGGATGAGGAGCTTAGGCAAAGAATTCTTGGAATCGCATAGTAGCCCTTATACTATGCATCCCCAGGTAGTAAAATGTCTAGATTTAAGGGAATAGTTTTGGTAGCCTGGTCTTAAGCGGGAAGTGACTGAATCCATTGGCAAATTCTTGACGTGTCAGCAAGTCAAGGCTGAACACTAAGTTCCGTCAGGATTGCTTCAGCCAATACAAATTCCACAGTGGAAGTGGGAGAGAATTACCATGGACTTCATTAGTAGGCTTCCCCTTACGCCTACTAAAAAGGACTCGGTATGGGTGATAGTGGATCGGCATATAAAGTTCATGCATTTGATTCCAGTGTGGGTTGACTACTCCCTACAAAAGTTAGCATGGCTGTATGTAGCAAAGATTGTAAGGTTGCATGGAGTATCGATGTCAATTATCTCGGATAGGGACCCGAGGTTCATGTCTCGATTTTGGAAAGCTCTACATCAGGCTTTAGGCACTAGATTGGATTTCAGTGCGGCTTTCCATCCACAGTTGGACGGCCAGTCTCAACGAGTGATCCAAGTGTTAGAGGATATGCTGAGAGGCTGTGTGATAGACTACATAGGAAGTTGGGAAGAATATTTGCCTCTAGCAGAATTTACATACAATAACAGCTATCAGGCAAGTATTCGGATGGCACCGTACGAAGCACTGTATGGTCGGAAGTGTCAGACTCCTACATGTTGGACAAAATTGGGAGAACGTCATATTTTGGGTCCAAAAATTGTGGCAGAATCTGAGGAGAAGGTTAGTGTAATTCGAGCTCGATTAAAGGAGGCATCCGATAGACAGAAGTCATACGCAGATCTCAAATGAAAGGAAATAGAATTTGATGTGGGAGATTAAGTGTTCCTTAAAGTTTAGCCTTGGAAGAAGGTGATGAGATTTGGTCGAAAAGGGAAGCTAAGTCCAAGGTTCATAGGACCTTATCGAGTATTGAAGCGAGTTGGACCAGCGGCATACCAGTTGGAGTTACCACCGAAACTGAAGCAAATGCACGACGTATTTCATGTGTCCATGCTACGTCGATACCGATCGGATCTATCTCATGTAGTTCCAGTTAAAGAAATGGAGCTGAGACCAGATCTATCTTATGAGGAAGAGCAGATTCAGATTCTGGAACGAGATGTGAAAGTGCTACAAAGGAAATTGGTCCCTTTGGTCAAGGTGTTGTGGCGAAATCATGGATCGAAGGAAGCTTCGTGGGAGCCGGAAGAAGTGATGAGACAATAATACCCCACTTATTCTAGCCAGGTAATTTCAAGGTCGAAATTATTTTAAGGGGGTAGAACTGTAATATCCAGGATTATAGCCTATGCATTAATTGCTTAATTATATGAAATAACATGCTTATGTGTGTTGTGGATGTGCATTATGGATTTTTGTGAACCTTAGTGTATAGTTAAATGCTATAGAAATTCTTAGATTCTAAGTCTAAAAGAGGGAGCTAGTCTAATAAGGCCTTAAAAGAAATAGTAGAGGAGTTGTGACATGGAAAATGGGCTTGGTACAGTGGCTTGGAGGCGCCACTTAAGGCCTCTGGGAATGATGCCACAAGCAGTGTAAATGGGCCAAGGTTCGAGTCATAAAGAAAGCAAATAAAAGATTTTAATTTTACTACAAGGAGGAGAGGAAGTGGATGGCACATGGACTCGGATGAGAGGAAGTGGACTAAGACAGGACACTTCAAGATTTGGCTAAGGAAGAGTGAATTAGGGGATTGGATAGTGAGAGGATGTAGTGGCCAGTCAAGGGACTCTAAGCTTAGTAATTTTGGCAAGTGGGGGATAATTAAGGCTATTATTCTTTTCTCTTTTGAAGCCTCTGCCAAATTCTCTAGCCATTCTTCTCTTTCTCTCTTTATTTTGTCAAAACCGAAAATAGGATCCTCCTAAGCCATTGCCGAATTCTCTTTAAGTCTCATACACCCTTCTCATTTTCTCATGATTCTCCAAAAGCCGAATCTCAAGGTACCCTAGCTAATTTCTTCATAACTTCAAAAGCTGAAATCCGTTGAATAACATCTAGCCATAGTCGAATCTCTCTGTGGATCCAACAAAGAGCAATTGATTTCGGTCATAAGGGTAAGGATCAATTATCGATTCTTTTCAATCTTTTTCTTAAAGCCAAAAACAAGGTTCTAAACCCCTTAATGTTTTGGCTGAAACTATGAAGAATTCTTTCGGGATTTCCATAGGGTCGACTTCTAAGGAAACCATCCGGGATTTTAGATCTAAGGTAAGCGACATAGTGGTAAGTGATAAGTAGTTTCGGTTAAAGGACATCTCCATGGATTTATTGTATATAGCCGATTCTAACAATTGGTAGGCAGGGATTTCGATTACTCAAGGAGCAAGAGACAGTTTTTGGGATTTAGATCCACAAGGTAAGTGCTTAAGATATTCGGCCAAGGCCTATTTGGTGATTAGATCTATTTCTTAATTATTTAAAAGTCAAAACTAACCGAATCAAGTGACTTAGTGTTAGCCGATTGCAAGGAAGGAAAGACTACAAGTTTCGGGATTTGTTAGTAGTGAAATCGACAATAAGGTAATATTTCGGTTTTGATAGTCCTTCGAGATTTAATTAATTAGCCGAATGGCTTTATGCTCAATTGTTTAAGGTTGGCCGAATATAGGAACTAAGATCTAAAGCATTTGATCGAGTTTTTGGGAATTCAATAAAGCGTTAAGAAAATCAGGTGTGTACCCCCACACTAAGCTTCAATTAAATTATGGTTATGCGTTAATATATGTGCTAATAAATATATGTATGAAGTGGCTAAAAGTACCATGCAATGGTATGAACGAAATACTCAGGTACGTTTCCCTACCCCTACTATGAGTATATTGTGAAAAATAACTGTTAAGGCACATAAGTGCAAATATAAGAATGTGAATAAGCATAAGGCATAATATTTGCATGTTTTGTATGACATGGGCATATGGGTGATATTTAAAGGGGAAGTGAATTGGAGGTTTTATACCCCAATATCTAAATGTGGTGACTTATGTCACAATATAAGAATGTGGTGACTTATGTCATAATATATGAATGTGGTGACTTATGTCACAATATATGAATGTGGTGACTTATGTCATGAATTTTATAAAGGCGATGAGCACGTCGACTGCAGCGACTGCCTTCGATGGTGTGTAGCGGATGGAGGGTTGACTTAGTAGTCCCCACGGTGTGACGGTTGGTACGGTTGATGTGTAGCGGATGGATATATAGACTTGGGTTCGGGATTGCATCATTTTATTTAAATGCTATATGAATATGTATGATTTGATATGCCATAACTGTTGAGACTTAGTGTTGTTAGTACACATTGAGTCTGTTTGACTCACCCCTTGTGGGAATATTTTTCAGTGTGACGACAAGAATGGACCGGTCGGCGGGAGCTTAGCGATGACCATGCTCAAAGATTTAATTCTATTAGTTGGATATTTCATTTTATTTAAGTACTTTAAATTTTATTTTGGGGTTTTATTTTTGATGTAATAAGGTTATAGTATGAATTGTTTACTCATGCACTTAAATTATTTTGCTATGGCACGATACTCATCAAATTAAATTTAATTCTTCTTAATTATAAATAACAAATTGTTTTTAACACCTAATCGACACGGGTTTTAAAATTTGAGCCCAACCCAAATCAACTATTTTCAAAAAAAAAAACATGAAAAATTTTAGCAAAGTTTCAAATAAGTTTTAAATGGATTTTCTTAGAAGCATGCCAGATCCGGTCAGGGCTTGTGGGCCGGGTTTGGGGTGCTTCACTCTAACCCGAGCTAGCTAAAATAAGCTATAACAGGTGAAAACAAAGAGGAGTAAACAATAATGCTTAGTAAGTTCATCTGCATAATTTGACATTATTGATATTCACTGAATAAACGTAACTACGAGGTAATATGTCAAGTTTTTCTCATTAGCTCATGATTACTTACTCAATCATTCTTGAAGCTTACTCATTCTATCTCCTACCACATTCTTACCATGCCACAAGCCAATTTGCTCGCTTAATTAACCTACATTCCTTCACTGATCACAGATAATCATATAAAACAACACATCCATCATTTTGAATAAGCCACTAATTCTACTAGTCTCTCGGTGGTTTTGCACTTAGCAAACCATCAATCTCTAATATGGTGGTATCTCACACAACCCACCAATCATTTATACTTATGGTGATTTCGCACTTAGCTCACCAATAATTTATAATGATGATTTTGCACACATCCAATCGATTACTAATTAGTCAGATGCTACGCACGCAGCCCACCGATAATAATATAGTTGATGGTATCACACACAACCCATCAATTAATAATTAATCATGTGGTAACGCACACAGCCCACCGATAATAATATAGTTCATGGTATCGCACACATCCCATCAATTAATAATTAATCAGGTGGTAACACACATAGCCCACTAATGATAATATGGTTGATCGTATCGCACACAGCTCATCAATAACCCTCAATGAGGTGTATTTGCACATAGCTCACCATCATTATACATTCACAAATATTTATCCACATACATTTCTCTAATTCAAATGTTCATCCGTGAACATCCTCACTCACTATCAGTCTTACTTAAATTCTACAATAATCATTTACATTCACACAATGCATTTATAAATCTATCTTATGCAACTAGGTGTGTTGATTACACATAATACACTAGGTTTTATCATATCCTGAATTCATCTCAATTCAGTTCTAACACATACTTGTGCTTTTCATGGCACAACCACATACTTTCTCTCTTTCAACATACCCGTTGAATCACTCAAATTATTAAATAACACTCTTGAGTTTTATACACATAACATCATATTGACATTACATCCCAATAGGGTCTTACATGATACATCGTATTGATGCCATGTCCCTGGTATGGTCTTATTCAATATCATACACGGAGGCCATATGCCAACATGGTCTTACACGAGACCTTAACTATCATCATATCATGCTATATACATTTTCTGTTACTCTTCGATTCTTTTAACATCTCATCAAAAGATATTTCAAACATTCATTAAGTAAATATTTATTCCAAATTATATTGGAATGTTAAATTAGCTCATACATGATTGCAACAATCGCACATGAACTTACCTCGATATCGAAAGCGCTGAAAGGAACCTTTTTGCCTACATTTCTTTTTTCTCCCATTCTAGGTTCGGATCTCATTTTCTATGATCTAGAACAATGGAATTTACTAATTTAATCACTTATAAATCATAATACACCATAATCTACACTTTAGGCAAAAATAACTATTTTGCCCCTACACTTTGGCAAAATTATGATTTTGCCCATAGGCTCGTAAATAAATTTTCGTCACATTTTCTTATTAAACAAGCCTAGATGAACATTTAATCCTCTTAAAACTATCCACAATTTCATCTATTTCATGCCTTAATGAACAAATTACAACTTTTGCATTTTAGTCCCATATAGGTGTTTTCATGGCAACACCTTTCACAAAAGTTGTTTCTCATCACTTTAACATTCATTTTCTTCCATAAAAACTCAGCTAATAACTTAAAATCTCACATGGAAAATCTCTAAACTTTTTACCACAATGCAAAATAATCCCCTCTTTAGAAAGCTTAAGCTTTAGGGATATCAAAAGTACAATTTTCTTCAAAAAATACCATCAAAATCACTTACTTGAGTGGAGTAAAGCTTGCTAAAATTTTGAGCTTTCAAACACCCCTTGTTTGCTGAAACTTTCAGTGGAGAAGAAGAGAGGAAAGATGATATCTTTTTCCTTTCTTTATTTTATTATAAAACATCAATTCAACCCACCAACTTTGACCAAAATTAAAAGCTCTTGTCCCCTTTGTCTACATGGTCGGACAACACATCCTAGATGGTTTAATTTTCCTTTAAAGACCTTCAATTAATATTTCATGGCTCTTTGGTACCTTTATCCTATAGAATGGAACTTTCGTATTTTATGCAATTTAGTCTTTTTTCGTGATTTAGCATAAAATCGCTAAAATTAAAACACCAAAATTTCCATACATCCTTATAAACATGTTATAAGACATAACATAACATGAAAATAATTTTCTCTAACCTCGAATTAGTGATTCAGAGATCACCATTCTGACTAGCGCTTAAATCGGGCTGTTACAGTTGGATTACCGAATGGAGTAAAAAAGGCACCGTTTTCGAAGTGGTTACCCTGTGATACCGAGTCCAATTCTTCCACTGTGTCAGTTTTAAGAGGCCCCTACAAGTCACCTCCTTTGTCGCGAAGGTGCCTGTAACACCCCCAAATCCAGCCTAGACGTTATGACCGGATTTGGCATGTTACATAAATAGGGTTGTATAAAAATTACGCGTTCGTAAAAACTTCGTATTCTTTTGAAAACTCGAGCTTTGTTGTTAGTGAAATTCAGATTTTCTTTTATGGTTTTCTTGTAAAGACGTTACTATGGATATTTGCAAAAACTTTGTTTATAGAAAAAAATAGATTTAGCAATTTGCGAAAACGTGATATTTTTGAAAACCGTTTATTAAAATCTTTAAGAAAACTCCATATTAATCCTTTAGCAATAAATCATAACGGAAAATAAAGTTTAAAAGAAAAATAAAGTCCAATGGCCTTATTACAAAATATTAAACCAAATTAAAATAATCTTAAAATAAAGCAAAAACAAATTTACTAAAGTTCGTGAGAAATACTCTGATGCATGGCCACCCCAGAGTCCTCCGCAGCTCCAAATCCTCAAAGCTGGGAATCACCTACAAGGTTAAAGCAGAGGGGTGAGTTACGAGAACTTAGTGTGTAATTCCCTAATCAGTCATTACTTGGGCCTGAGCCCAAACGAAAGCAGACTGGGTTGAGGCCCTATTCTGTGACAATCTGGGCCTTAACCCTATAAACATGATAATACAGATAGAGAATGCAGCCCAACCCAATCCAACCCTACACACCACCCATACCAGCCCTACATACCTGCGAGGACCAAGTCAACCCACCCATCCCTAACACCAATATGGCAGACAAGCTGCTAATCACAAAATTTGTGGCGGAGCCGCCAGAATAATAGAATATGCGTGGCATAGCCACCAGACAGAATGTGGTGGTGCCACCTGAATAACACTTCCTCTGATCATCAAACCCAACCCATGCGGCATATTATGAATGCAATGCATCATACATACAAAACTGAAAATAAAGCATATACATGATAACCAATCCATAATCAGGGGTATAACTGCCATTTACCCTTCAGGGGTATTTCGGTAATTTACCCTATTGGGGTATTTTGGTAATTTCACATTTAACGGCCTTTTCGAAGGCCTACTGTCTCCTCGAGTGACATAAGACCCTTTTTGGGTCTTTACAGAACTATTGGGCCTAAAATCCATTTTAGGCCCAATCGAGCCCACACACTTGTGTGGCCCACATCACATAGTTTCGGTCTCAAATTTCTAGATTTCAAACCGCACCTATCCTTTAACAGTTTTCCATCAATTTTTCCCATGTGGGCCAGATAGCCAATTGGACCCTTTGGGCCTGTTTCGGTTCGATTAGGCCCGTTATATCCTCAATTTTACGAGAGTGCTCGTAACACTCTCAAAGGCTTACTGTCATTTTTCGTGTTTTAGTTTACCACTATGAGCACTCGTACACTCGAGTGGTCACAGTTACCAATTTTTGGCGTTCCAGCTTTTGGCTGATTCAAAGAACATTGGAAGCATTCATTCAAAAGGGTGTGGGATTACACACCTATTACGAGTTACGATACTCAGTACTTTCTAACACCTGAGATAATAATTGAATGACAGCTAGCCTTAATCTTTGGTACTTCAAGATATAGAAACATCTTATCCATTGCTTCCACTTACCAAATGACGTCAACTCCTTACTATACTAGAATAATTGGTTTACTCCCTTCGATTATGAAATTGAGTCCCTATTGAAAAGCATAGGTTAGCAATGTTGTTTCAAGATAACAAAGTAATGGTCGTTCGACCCTACGAACTCATAAAATAGTACCAGAATTATCCACCCCCTAATCGACCAAAGATACACTTACCAAAGTGCCACAAAATCAATAGTTGCACAACTAGGATTTGACTTCCACACAAAAGAAAGATTGAACGACACCCAAGATGGAAAAGGAGCTCAGATTTGGCCTTGGACAAGAAGAAACAAGGTAAGAGATTCGACTTACAAGAGAGAGAAGAGAGAACAAATAAGAAGGAAAAAGAACCAAATAGAAAAGAAACATTACCTTGATTACAAAAGAGCCGAATAAACTAGGTAGATTTCGCAGACAAAAGACCCCCAAGCTTGAGGCTACACAGAGTTCTGCTATTAGCAAAAGAAAATAGGAATGATTCAGATGGAAGAAGATAGGAGATTCGACTAATGAGGAAAAAACTAGAGAAGAAAAAGGAGTAGGGGTTTTGGCCAAGAAGTGATTAGTAACAACAAGTGAAAAGAATAGTGTTTGAAGAATTGAGAAGAAGAAATAATAGCAAGTTAAGGTTTTGGAAAAGAAATTTGAAGTAAGAAGAAGACCGAAATGCTTTAGCCAAAAATGCAAAAAGGTTAGAATTTCCCTCAAAAGAACACTTAGAAAAATAACGGCACTCCCCCTCACTCAATGACCAAATATGCTCCCTAAGTAACCCATCTCTTTGTTTTCTTCTTTTGATCGAAATTCCCCCATGCACTTCCCCATATTCGGCCACCACTACCTCTCACCCTCAATCCCTTGATTCACTCCTCATTTTGCTCCCCAACGTCCTCTCCATCACCCATTCAAATCATTTGACCAAGTCTCCAACCACCAAGAACAGAAATCAACACGGCCTGGACTATAGCATGCGGGCAGACCACAAGGCCGTGTGTTACAAGTAGAATTGAACACGGCCTAAGCTATCGTACACGGGCGTGTCCCTGTCGAACCCAAGTCTAATTCTATTCGAAAAAGACCACTTGTGGTCAAATAAAGGTCTTCCAAAGCCTATATAAACACCCTAGGGGAGGACCTAAAAGGACACGTAGAGTAGATCAAAGAAATTACTCGAAGAAAGCCGTCGAAATCATCTCAGAAGTAGGATCTCATTCAAGATTGAAGATCTCCATCAAGTTCCTTAGAAGTTTTTGGGATCTTTATATCTTGTTGTTTTCTTAATTCTATTATGTTTTCCTGTTACGTTATGAACTAAACTCCCTAAATACCTAGGGAGGATGAAACCTAGATGAATCTTATTATTTAATAAATCTGAATTACGTAATAAATACTTATTCTTTTTCTTAATTATGTGTTCTTAATCCTTATTTTAATGTTTTCAGGACTATTAATTCAAGATTGATGTGCTTATTCAGTGGAGCAAAAGTCCTATTTAAGAGTAAATCCAACTTAATTAAGCGGAGTTGGTTGCAACCCTAAAAATAGGGCGACATAAGTCTACTAGATTAGAGTCAAATCTAATAAGGGAATCCATAGATCGAGTTAATACGACGATAGGGGTTTTAATTAGAAAGAGATTTTAATTAATCAACCTAGAGTTAGTTGTTTTTAGTCTTGAAAGAGATATTAACATAATTTAGGGATTTCTACGGATCAAGTCAAGTGAATAAATCATTTAATTCAGAATCAGAATAATAAGTGATGTAACGCATCGAATTTGGGCCTAGTAGAATTGAGACTATTAGGCCTTGGGCGTAGGAGCGTTTAAAATTTTTGAGAACAAGAGAATGGAACTAGTGCAAGTTGCATCTATTAGGTGAGTGATTTTGGAAGGTTAGGGGGCTTTCATGAAGTCCCGGGGATCAATCCTGAGCTTTAGGAAAAAAAATTGGTTTTAGGTGAATAAAACCCTAGTAGTAAGTGATCGTTGCAAAACAGTCTAGTTTTAATATTTATAAAAGAGTGATCAAACCTGTAGAGTGACTACGACAATGATAGAGGCAAACGCACCTATCAAACAGTAGTATAACTCAGGCAAGAATATCTTATCGAACCCAAGGAACCTAAAAGTACAACTACTCAGTTTCTTCCTATTATTTAGCCTTAAATATGGAGTGATTAATTAACTTATCTAAGACCAATGAAATACTTAAACTAAATGCAAAGACAAAAGAATAAACTGGGAAAAGACTTTGGAAAACTCAGTTGATAAAGACGATACCCTCGGGAAGAATCCACCTATGACTTCACTTATTATCTAACTTTCAATTCATATGATTTCTTTTTACTTAGCTTGATCCGTGAGACCCCCTAACCTATATTAAACCTTCTCTCGAAGTGAATAATGTCTAACCTTAGGTTAATTAGTGGAACTCTCGTTCTCTTATAATAACCCCTTAAGGAAGCAGTAAATCGATCAATGTACTCCCATATAAGGTTTCACCCTAATCCGGCAAAATCTCGTAACCCTATCTCTAGGCGCCCGATCAACTCCGCTTAATTATGCTAGATCTACTCTTAGGCAGGGTCTATTCCTCCTCCACCTAAGCACATCAGATTAAATTAAGCCACATAATTAAGAACAAACTAAGTATTTATCATATAAACCAATAAATCAAATAACAAAATCCATCATAGGTTTCATCCCCTTCAGGTATCTGAAGGATCTAGTTCATAATAAAATAAGAAAACATCTCAAGAGAAAAGATAAAACAAAACATAAGAAATCCCTAAAACCCCCTGAAGGAATTGAAGGAGAGATCCTCCATCTTGAGTAATTCCCTAAACGAGTAAAGCTCTGGCAGAAAACTCTGTTAAAACCTTTTGCCGTTTTGGCTTCTACCGAACTCCCCTTCCAAGTTGCCTCCTAAGGTGTTTATATAGACTTTGTGATGCCTTACTTGGCCCCTAAGTATCCTAATTTAAGTCTAATTCCTAATGGGGTGTTTGAATAGGCTTTAGAATGTGTTTCTTTTCCTCCAAGTATCCTTTCCCGAATGAAATTGCTCTTTCCTGTAGCAGGGGCACGGTCAAGGCACACCCGTGTAAATCATGGTCTAGCCTGTGTCTCCATTCTGTTGATTTAGGCACGGCTATGACACGCCCGTGCAATATCTGGGTAGAGGGCATGCTTCGGGTCTGTCAATTGGGGCACGGTCGTGTGGCATGAAGTCCAGGCAGTGCCGACTTCTTAGGTTGGCCCACTTTGGTCCGTTTTAAACCTGTTTTGCGTCCTTTTTATCCTTGGGTGCTTTCCTGGGTATAAGACATGAAAAGAAAGTATTAAGAGCACCTTTTTACATAAATTAAGGATAAATTCATCCAAAAGCATACTAAATGTGGGATTAAAATATGTTACTTTTACGGTTTATCAGATACCCCCACACTTAAGCTTTTGCTTGTCCTCAAGCAAAATTATCAATTTACAATTAAAACGAACTTTCCAAAATTCATAATTCCCATTGACAATGCCTCATCATAATTAATAGATAATTTATACATGGATCATTTAGCTCGAAGTGCCCTAAAGATTCAAACGAGATAAGTCATGATTTTGTACCATGAAAACATAGGTGTCTCCCCTTATTTAAATAATTACCTTTGATTCAAAACCGACAAGGATTGACATCCTCACTAAATATTCACTCAATGCACTCAAAGTGTTTAAGGATCAAGAAAAAGAGCTCAAAAGTCAAACCTGAAAAGCTAATCCCATAGGCTTGCCTGAAAATCAAATTTCCACCACTGTATATGAGATGATAAATAGATCAAAAGGTCTTTATTAGGGTTGTAACGGGGCTTGGGTTAAAAGGTGTGGATAAAGGCTGAATTAGAGAGTTAAAGTTGAGATTGAATTGACTAATTACCTAATCAAAAAAATAATGAACTAAATATGAATATTTACATCGAATGAAAAGTAATAATACCACTATTGATAATTACTCTATAATAAAGAGTATTTTCTTCACTTTAAATTTTGATAATACTTTAATAAAGCTTTTTCTTCAAGAATTGGAGTTTTCCTCTAAGCTCTTTTATTGAATAAACTTGGATTTTTTTTAATTAAGAACAAACTAAGTAAACCTTAATAGAAGGAACTTTGATATTGAAATAACCTAATTTGGCAATTGATCAAGTCAATTCTCGATAGAGGGGTAGTCAAAAGAATGTTGATAACAAATACAAAGGGATTATGGGTTAATATTAGTGGGTGAGTCAATAAAAAGGTTGTTAGATTCAACGGGGTTCACTAGGGGTTAATTTGTGTAGGTAGGCTTTTTAGTGGAGTGAACGGGTTAAAACCTAGGTGCCTTTATCATCTCCGTATATCAAATCATTATTGTGGTCTCGACATGTATAAACGAGGCAAGTTCTAGAATAACAGTCCAAAGTTAACACACTCAATATCAATAAAAGTGAGCATGAAAAATAATATATGCTCTATAAGGCTCAATATCTCACGAAATTATGGGTGTTTTTGACATCGGTCCTATAGATTTCAAATTTCAAAGTAATACTTGATTTAGTTTAACAACCTATCAATTTTATTTTTGAAAAATAGACTTATCATGCTTTATTCTCTAGTATTCTTCAAATTTAATCATCAATGCACAATTAACTATGATTTGTTCTAAATCATATCAATAAAAATCATAAATCATTAGAAATTTCATCCTAATTAATATTATGAGAAAAATACTTTCGAACAAGACTGAAATTAAGATTTTGAGAATAATGCAAAAAGTCAGGTACTTTTACCCTCCCACACTTAAGATGTACATTTCTCTCAATGAACAAAGATAGATAAACTATTATGTAATAATAAAATCAAAAGAGAAGGGGAGAAGAAACACTTCTTGAATTTTTGGATGAAGTCTATGAAAAGAAATCGGATACGATTGGAGGTGAACGTGGGGAAGCATCTCGAACCGTTTGAAATTGAATCCCCAAAGTAGCTGGCTTGGTTTAATTGTATCCTAAGCTAAATCTAAATATCATAAAGAATAAGAAGAATAAAATAAAGTAAAGTAAAAAAATGATGATGAAATAAAATAAAAACAAAAATAAATAATAGAAAATGAAAGACAACTAGAAAAATGGGGAATAAGGTTTAAATAGAGATGTAGCCCGTGTTTTAGGATTTTGAATTTTGAACGCATTCAAGGTGTTTGGGCATGGCCGTAGGTGTGTGGCACGCCCGTGTCTTTCTTCACACGATCATTCAATAGGGGCGTGCTCCTCCGTGTTCGATAAGTTAGAATGTTGGCACGGTTGGGAGGCACGGTCGTGTTTAGCCCGTGCTTGGCAAGTCAATAACCTCGCACGAGGCGTCAGCACGGGCGTGGACTATTATCGCCACCCGTGTTGGGAAAAGAAATTTTTCTATGTTGTCCACGGCTACTGGCATGCCCATGGTTCATCCCCTGGCTTTCACACGGCCACGGGCATGCTCGTGTGTAAGGCTGTGTGGCCTAGAAATCTGCTTTTGGTTAGTTTATGGTTAGGTGATAAAAAGAAACAAAAAAGAAAAAAATAAGAAAATAAAAAAATGTAAAAATAGGGTTAGTACTCGGGTTGCCTCCCGAGAAGCGCTCATTTATAGTCTTAGCTAGACTTTAGCTCTCATTCGTATGGTCATGGTGGTTTAAGGAGGTGAAAATCCTTTCTCATGCGATCACTTCGGTTATGGATATATAATTTAAGTCGAGTAATGTTTACATCAAAAGTGTCGAATTTAGGATGGCCGACCTCGACTGTGCCGTATAGGAAGACATTTAGTACCTCAAAAGTGATTTCTTCGTTTGTCTTGAGGTCTGAATTGGTGATTCAAGGGTCTTCCTTATTCAACAATACCTGATCTCCTAATTTGAAGTGATTCCTTGTTCCTATCACTAAATGGGGCCTCCTTTGGTTTCACTTTGTCTTTGTTCCTATTCCTCTTTGATTTGTGTTTCCTGCTCTTTTAGTTTATCAACCCTAAGGCTTTGTTCCTTATGTATTTCTTCTTTGTTGGCACAAGGTCTAGGATCTAGCTCATCTAAGTGATTTCGTGATGCTTCGTGTAAAGAAGGTTGAACCAAATGATTATCAATAGAATTAACGTTCGTACCTTTATTACTCGATGTCCTAGCTAAGTTAAGAGCTTGAAGTGTGATTGTTTCGTCGTCTACACGAAGTGTGAGTTCACCGAATTCTTCCTCTGTGTGGTCTTTCTTTATTGCATCAGGATATGGCACACGAGGTTAGTACTCTGTAATTGCTGATTTTGGTAAATCATGGTACACCTCAAGCTTACCTTTTCTTACCACAGGTTCTTCCCTTGGGTTTGGATCCACTAACAATTCACTGTTATGAGCTTGTACGGCTTGGGCCCATGATTCGGCTCAAGTTTGTATTCTTGCGGTGTTTCCTGTGGTGAAAGTTGAACAATTTGATTATCAACTAAATTTACTTTCTCACCTTCATCACTTGATGTCCTGGCCGAGTCAAAAGCTTGTAGACTGATTGATTCATCACCTACACGAAGAATTAGTTCTCCTGTACCAACATCAATTTTAGTCCTGGTAGTTGCTAGAAAGGGTTTTCCTAAAATTAAAGGAATCGAATTGTCCTCATTCATGTCTAAGACAACAAAATCTACTGGGAATATGAATTTATCAATTTTGATTAGAACATTTTCTATTATACCCTTAGGAATTCTAATAGTTTTATCAGTTAACTGAATGCTCATCCTAGTTTATCTGGGTTTCCCTAGACCTATTTGTTTAAACATTTTATAAGGCATAACATTGATGCTTGACCCTAAATCAGCTAACTCATTATCAATAGATAAACTACCAATTAAACATGGAATTGTAAAACTCCCTATGTCTTTTTGCTACGTGGTAGTCGTTACGTAACATTCTTTGAGCATCTGCGTTTAATTCCACGTGGTGCTCCTCATCTAATTTGCGTTTGTTTGTCAAGAGCTGTCTTAAAGATTTCCTCGAGTCTGGCGTCTAAAAAAGAGCTTCAAGAAGAGGTAAGTTAATATGTAATTTCTTTAAGAGTTTAAGAAACTTACTGAACTGTTCCTTTGAATCATCTCTTTTCATTGCTTCCGGATAAGGTATGCGAGGTTGGTACTCCTTGATTACCGGTTTCGACTTTTCTTGTGTTACCTCTACCTTACCTTCGTCTACCTTGGCTTTTTGTATTTGATTGGGTTCATCTATCCTTTTACTGGCATGAGCTGTGATAGCTTTATTTTGCTCCTTTGGATTAATCTCAGTGTTACTAGGTAGACATCCTTGCGGTCGTTCCGACATCAACTTTGCAAGTTGTTCGACCGCATTAGTGGCTGCCTTGACTGACTTAGTAATTTCTCTGAATCGGTTCTCGTTGCTTTTACTTGTTTTCTTAGTTTCTTGGAGACAGTTTTCTGTGTTTGCTATGAATTTTTTTAGCATCTCTTCAAGATTTGGCTCCTCTTCTTGTTGGTGAGGTGGTTGAAAATTTAGAGGAAAATCCTATCTTTGATCATTCCACGAGAAGTCGGGATGGTACCTCCATCCTGTAGTATAAGAGTCACTATAAAAATTATTTTGACATCTAGAGTAGTTACCTATATAGTGGACTTGTTCATTTTTCATGCCATGTCCGTAGGGTGGGTACTCAGGATTCGCCACGCCTCTCAGATTCAAGTTATACTACATTACTGGGTGTACCTGCGAGAGATTATTCAAACCATCAATCTTTTTATTCATTATTTCGAACTGATTAGATAACTTGGTGACCACGTCGAGGTTGAAAATACTGGTTGCTTCAGTAGGAATTGTCCCCACGCCTCGCCACTGATAATTATTCAGTGCCATTCCTTTGAAAAACTAGAATTATCTGTCAAAATTTAAATAAAATAAAAGTTAGCAAAGTAAAAATAATAATAATGGCTAAAGTAATAAAAATAGAGATTTCGTAATATTTTAGAACTCCCTGGCAACGGCGCCAAAAACTTGATCATTGCAAAGCAGTCTATTTTAATATTTATAAAAGAGTGATCGAACACATCGATCATTGCGACAACGATAGAGGCAAGCGCACCTATCGAATAGTAGTATAGCTCAGGCAAGAATATCTTATCGAACCCAAGGAACCTAAAAGTACTACTCACTTTCTTCCTATTATTTAGCCTTAAATATGGAGTGATTAATTAACTTATCTAAGACTAATGAAATACTTAAACTAAATGCAAAGACAAAAGAATAAACTGGGAAAAGACTTTGGAAAACTCGGTTGATAAAGGCGATACCCTCGGGAAGAATCCACCTATGACTTCACTTATTATCTAACTTTCAATTCATATGATTTCTTTTACTTAGCTTGATCCGTGAGACTCCTAACCTATATTAAATCTTGTTTCAAGCGAATAACGTCTAACCTTAGGTTAATTAGTGGAACTCTCATTCTCTTATAATAACCCCCTAAGGAAGCAGTAAATCGATCAATGGACTCCCATATTAGGTTTCACCCTAATCGACAAAATCTCGTAACCCTATCTCTAGGCGCCCGATCAACTCCGTTTAATTATGCTAGATCTACTCTTAGGCAAGGTCTATTCCTCCTCCACCTAAGCACATCAGATTAAATTAAGCCACATAATTAAGAACAAACTAAGTATTTATCATATAAACCAATAAATCAAATAACAAATAGGTTTTATCCCCTTCAGGTATCTGAAGGATCTAGTTCATTATAAAATAAGAAAACATCTCAAGAGAAAAGATAAAACAAAACATAAGAAATCCCTAAAACCCCCTAAAGAAATTGAAGGAGAGATCCTCCGTCTTGAGTAGAATTTCGTTTGGGTTGACCAACGTGCCAGCAGCGTTTATGGATATGATGAATCGAGTTTTTCAACTGTATTTAGATCAGTTCGTCGTAGTGTTTATAGACGACATTCTGGTGTACTCGAAAGTTGAGGGGAGCATGATGCACATCTGCGTGTGGTTTTGCAGATTCTAAGGGAGAATCAGTTGTTCACAAAATTTAGTAAGTGTGAGTTTTGGTTAAAGGAAGTGACCTTTCTGGGTCATATGGTGTCAACTAAGGGGATTAGGGTAGACCCTCGGAAGATTGAAGCGGTATTAGACTGGAAACCACCTAAGTCTGTGGCAGAGATTCGGAGTTTTTTGGGTTTAGCAAGGTACTACAAAAGATTCGTGGAAGGGTTTTCTTTAATTGTAGCACCGTTAACCAAGTTGTTAAGGAAGGGAGTTCCGTTTGTGTGGTCAGACCAGCAGTAAGAAAGTTTTAAGAAATTGAAGAGGATTCTGACAAAAGCTTCGATTTTAATACAGTCTGAGGCAGGGAAAGAGTTTACGATTTATTGTGATGCATCGCATTACTGGGTTAGGATGTGCGCTGATGCAGGAGGGGAAAGTGGTAGCGTATGCTTCTTGATAGTTGAGACCTCACAAAGTGAATTATTTGACGCATGATCTGGAGTTGGTCGCGGTGGTTTTCGCTCTAAAAATTTAGAGGCATTACTTGTATGGGGAGAAGTCTGTCGTCTTCACGGATCACAAGAGTCTGAAATACCTCCTTACATAGAAGGAGTTGAATTTGAGGCAACGAAGGTGGATCGAGTTACTGAAGGACTATGATTGCTCGATTGAGTACCATCCGGGGAAAGCCAACATGGTGGTAGACGCGTTGAGCCATAAGGTGGTGTCAGATTTGAGAGTAATGTTTGCTCACCTTAGCCTATATGATGATGGAAGTTTGCTAGCAAACTGCAAGTGAAGCCGTCATGGGTAAACCAGGTTAAGGAAAAGCAATTGGTAGATGAAGTTTTAAGTGCTCGATGTTTGCAAGTGAAGAATGGTGGATTAAAGGGGTATAGTTTGAGCAGTGAAGGTGTGTTATGTTTACAGGGAAAGGTTTGCATGCCGAAGGATGTGGAGTTGAGGCAAAAGATTCATCAGGAGGTGCATAGCAGTCCATATGCTATACATCCGGGAGGTAGTAAGATGTACCGAGGTTTGCGGGAGCAGTTTTGGTGGCCGGGTTTGAAGTGGGAGGTAATAGAATTTGTAAGTAAGTGTCTGACGTGTTAGCAAGCCAAAGTCGAACACCAGTTACCTTGGGTCTGTTGCAGTCGATAAAGATTTCACAATGGAAGTGGGAGAAGATTACGATGGATTTTGTCAGTGGGCTACCCCTCACGCCTACTATAAAGGATTCGGTTTGGGTGATTGTGGACCGTTTGAAAAAATTGGCTCATTTTATACCAATTTAGATTGACTATTCACTCCAAAGGTTGGCTAAGTTGTATGTGGCAGAAATCGTGAGATTGCATGGAGTGCCAGTATCAATTATCTCAGATAGGGATCCTAGATTCACGTAAAGTTTCTGGAAGGCATTGCATCAGGCATTGGCTATAAGGTTGGATTTTAGTACGGCGTTTCATCGGCAGTCAGATGGGCAATCAGAGAGGGTGATTCAGATTTTAGAGGATATGCTGAGGGGCTGTGTCTTGGATTTCAGAGGTAGTTGGGAGGAATTTCTACTGTTGGCAGAGTTTGCATACAACAATACTTACCAAGCAAGTATTCAGATGGCACTGTATGAAGTGCTATATGGGCAGAAGTGTCGAACCCCTACATGTTGGACAGAGTTGGGTGAGCATCAGTTGTTGGGTCCAGAGTTGGTTTCTGAAACGGAGGACAAGGTTAAGCTGATTCAAGCTCGTTTAAAGGAAGCTTCAGACAGGTAGAAGTCCTATGCCGATCTCAAGTGAAGGGATATAGAGTTTACAGTGGGTGACAAGGTTTTCCTGAAGGTGTCACTGTGGAAGAAGGTACTGAGATTTGGTCGGAAGGGCAAGCTGAGCCCTAGGTTTATCGGGCCTTATAAGGTGTTGAAGCGCGTGGGACCGGTAGCTTACCAGCTTGAGCTACCCTCAGAATTGAGCCAGATCCACAACGTGTTCCATGTTTCCATGCTTAGATGCTATCATTCGGATCCATCACATGTTGTGTCGGTGGAAGAATTTGAAGTGAGCCCAGACTTATCTTTTGAGGAGGAACCAGTGCAGATCTTGGATCAGGATGTGAAGGTCTTGCGTAGGAAATCAGTTCCTTTGCTGAAGGTGTTATGGAGGAATCATGGAACAGAAGAGGCCACGTGGGAGCCAGAGGATGTGATGCAGCAACAATACCCTCAACTCTTTTGACCAGGTAATTTCGAGGCTGAAATTATTTTAAGGGGGTAGAACTGTAATATCCTTAATTTAGGGTCTTTGTATTTTATCTGCTTGCATGCAAATAGTATGGTTGTCATGCTAGTTTAGGCTATTTTAGGCTCTAGGCATGAGCCAGGGATAGGCTAGAGCCTTAGCAAAATCCTTGTCTTTGGGTACTTAGAAGGGGGAGCTGTTTGAGTTAGGGGTTAAAGGTAGCTGGAGGTAGGTTGTGATGCAAGGAATGCCTTGGTAGAGTGGCAAGGGGGCGCCACTTAAGGCTTAGTGAAGTGACGCCTCAGGAGAGTGAGGGAGCCTTGGTTCGAGCAGCAGAAATCCCCTTTCTACTTGTTATTTTTGACGCTAGGACAAGGTAGAGTTGCACTCAGGTAGGACTCTGGTGGATGAGTGTTGAAGGGGTCAACAGATTTGAATAAGTGGAGGGGAGAAAACTTAGGAGTGGGAAACATTCAAACAGATTTGAATGAGTGGTCAGGAGGAAATTGTGGAGGAAAAAGGGGGATGGCACTTGAGCTTAGAGTTGGTCGTATGTCAAACACTAAAGGAGAGGGGAGAAATCGGTTTGGGGTAGCTTGAGGGGGGTGCTGAGTTTCAATAGCAACTTAGGAGAGCATTTTCGGCTAGCTAAGAAAGGCTAAGAGCATTCTTTTGCTCCATCTCTTTTTGTCAAACCGAAATACCCCATAGCACCATTATTGCGTTTTCTTTCTTTCAAGTACCAAAACCGAAATCTCTCCTAAATCTTCTTTCGTTTCTTTTTCTTCTCTCTCATTCCATTGTGTTTGGCCGAATCCACCTTGCTCTCTACTCATTGTTTGTGATTCATTTTCTTACTATTTCCTTAAGAACTGAAACCTTATCTACCATTCTTCCTCTTCATCTTTTTCACTTTTAGTTTGTTGTTAGCCGAATTCTTTTAAAAGCTTCATCCTTTGCTGAAACCTCTGCTACTCTTCTCTTCTCATTCAACACTTCAGTCGAATACTCCCTGTCATAATCTCTTTGGTTGCCGAAAACTATTTTCCCTTCTCTGGTTCTCAAAGTCAAAATCTCAACCCATAATCAGGTAAGATCTCTTTGCTTTCTTCTTTCTTTTTCTTTGCTTTCTTTTCCTTTTTGGTTTATGGCTGAATCTCCCTAGCATTCACACATCTCTGTTCTCTATTTTGATTGCTATGGGAAAGAAAGCCGAAACCCTTATGTGTTTTGTAGAGGGTCTATACGTCTAGTTTCGATTTCTTATTTGGTCTCTCTTTTGTTTTAGCCTTTGCCGAATCTTGCTGGAGGGTGATCGAGTTTATCAGGAAGGTAAGGGGCGATTTCTTTATTTTGTATTATCTAGTTCGGGTTTTCATGCCAAAGCTGAATGGCTACTTGGCCTAATGGTGTGTTATTGGTCGAATGAAGGGGGTGACGCACTCAATTGGTTTTCGGGATTCGTTGGTCTGTGGAGTAGATCTTGAGCCTCGAGATTTGTCGATCTAGGTAAGAGCCTTCGCTTTAAGTAATGTGCTACTCTTTTAGATTTAATCTTGTTGCTTTAACCCGATTTACTGACCAAGGATTATTATGGACT
The DNA here is from genome assembly GCA_025506655.1 of Gossypium rotundifolium. Lineage (NCBI taxonomy): Eukaryota > Viridiplantae > Streptophyta > Magnoliopsida > Malvales > Malvaceae > Gossypium > Gossypium rotundifolium. The sequence goes on from CP106726.1 coordinate 56,726,890, forward strand.
CGAATGCCAGCCAAGCGTTAGGAGGGGTTGGATCGGTGAACCTAGCCCCTAAGTTCAAGAAGCGACAGTATCAGCGGTGAGGGATTGGCCACCGGGTTGTGGGCCAGCCTCTGAACAGGAAAGTAGGCAGATAGCGGTCATGTCAGTTAACTACAGTGTTGACATAGAAAGCGTAATGTTATGAGTAATCAGGTGTGTAGCTCTTCCACATTTTCTCTATTTAATATGCTATTTGTTATGTGTTGATAAAAGCTGGTATAACGGCTGAGATCACAAATTTACCTATGTGGGTAAAAGCAAGGATGCCAGGTAAGTTGCTATGGCTACAAACGTTAATTGCATACATTGGAATCTGTTAGTGCCATGTTATTTTACATATGTTATTCTAAATGTTAAGCATGGTAATACTTAGTGGCAAACATGTACATGAGAAATGGGTAATAAGAGGAGGGGGATGGAATATTTTCAGACTGTCACCAGTGGTTAGGTACCACATAGTGGGTTGGCCCCGCTTACTATGATGTTGTGACTAAGTCTCAGTGGTTTGGAACCACCAGTGGTTAGGTACCACATATCTATATTTTGTGACCTGTCCCAGTGGTTTGGTACCGCAGTGGGTTGGCCCCACATATCGAGATAAGGGATCGTCACCAGTGGTTAGGTACCACATAGTGGGTTGGCCCACTGATGATTATTTGCGACTTCAGTCACCAGTGGTTTGGAACCACCAGTGGTTAGGTACCACTAGTGGCTAGGTGCCACAAGGGGTAGAATTGGGAGTCCGGGTGGATAGGTTGGATGGGTTGCATGACATACATATTGACATTTGAAACTGTGTAAAAGTTTAATACCTTCGGGACGGGGATTTACACACTGAGTCTTAGTGACTCACCCCTTCCATTATCATTTTGCAGGTAATTCCTAGATCGTGGATGTGGAGCCGGGACGACACGAGGTGGCCATGCTCAAGATTACGTTTCTTTTATTTAAATGGTTATTTTGGATTTATTTTATTTTAAATTTGGGCTATCCATTATGTAATAAGGCCACTTAGGTTTTTTTTCTTTGGGACTATTCTTTTGGTAGAATTTCTTTATAATTTTGTTTAATTACCGAAAACATGCCTAGTAAGTTAAATGGACGTTTTCAAAACTAAATAAACCTTCGGGATTTTTCTTAATTTTACCATCAGGAACTGATTAACTTGTAATAACAACACGGCCACTCTAATTTCTTGAGACTATGGGTTAAAATGTTTTCCCGGTTACACAATATATACGGGGTTCTCCCGAAAAAGCAAAGGTCTACTTTCTAACTTGAGTTGACGATCGGGTTTTCAAATGTTTTCTTCCCTGTAACATACCAGATTCGGTCGTGGCATTTTGACTAGGTTTGGGGTGTTACAAAAATCATCGAGCATCGGTTCAAGGTCTCGTGACTGAAATAGGGTAGCATGCTAAGCTAATATCTGAATGACCAAAAGGCAGCCTGCCAAGCAACTCTAAAACTAACCCAAAGGAGCAACTTCATGCCATTACTGCTCATGATAGTGAAAGGTTAGGCGAAAAAAAATTGAGGCAAGAAAATGCGGTAGATAAAGGTAAGGATGAGGTAAGCCCTAACCAAAACTAGTAACCAATAGAGTATAAACCTCGTGTGCCACATACCAATGCGATGAAGAAAGACCGCACAAATGAGCAATTCGGTAAATTTCTTAAACTTTTAAAAAAATTAAATATTAACTTACCATTTATTAAAGCTCTTTCGCAGATGCCCAATTCAGTAAAATTTTTAAAAGAGCTTTTGGCAAACAAACGAAAGTTAGACAATGCATCGGATGTGGAGCTAAATGCAGTTTGCTTAGCAATTTTACAGTATAAGTTACCCCGCAAATTAAAAGATCCAAGGAGTTTTACAATTCCTTGCTTAATTGGTGGTTTATCTATTAATAATGCTTTAGCTGATTTAAGGGAAAGTATCAATGTTATGCCTTATAACATGTTTAAACAGCTAGGTGTTGAGAAACCCAAACAAACTAGGATAAGCATTCAATTAGCTGATAAAACCATTAGATTTCCTAGGGGTATAATTGAAGATGTGCTAGTTAAAATTTATAAATTCATATTCCTAATAGACTTCGCTGTTTTAGAAATGAATGAGGATAATGACGTTCCTTTAATTTTAAGATGATCCTTTTTAGCAACTGCTAGGACAATTTTTGATGTTGGAACAGGGGAATTAATACTTCGTGTAGGTGATGACATGATTAAACTCCAAGGACGTGATTCTATCAGAATATCTAGTGATCAAGATGATACAAGTCTTGTTAATGTAAGTGAACTTAATGTTAAATCTTCTTTGCAGGAAATTCCTAGGAAAAAGATGACAGAGCCATGGTCTAGCTCTCATATTGAGAACAGAACTGTTCATGAGGAACGAAGGCTCCAGATCGAGGAACTAGATGAATGGCGAACACAGTCCAAGGAGAAATTGAAAGTACACGATGAACCAAAGCAGAGACATGACGAGCCTAAAAATAAAATAAGTCAAATTAAGGTTGGAGACTGAGTTCTAATGGATAATGCAGATCCTCGAATTGCCACTTTTGAACCTAATGGAACAACCCCTTTCATGGTACTTAATATTTTCCCATACGGTACAGTCGAGGTAACTCATTCCAAATTTGGCACCTTCAAGGTAAATAGTACTCGTCTAAAACCTTATTTTAGCAAAATTGATAGCAGGATTGAGGAGTTTCAACTCCTCGAACCACCATGATTATGCGAATGAAAGGTGAGTCGAGCTTAGACTCTAAATAAGCGCTTCTCAGGAGGCAACCCGAGCACTAACCTCAATAATATACATATTTTGATTTTTAACACCTAACTAAAAAACTAACCAAATTAGTAGGTGCAAGTTTCCTTACCCACACGGCCTTGGACATGGGCATGGCCATGGCCGTGTAGACACCACGAGTAGGTACATCGACGTGGCGGAGACCGTGCAGAAACAAAACAAAAATTTTCCCCAAAATACGGGCTACGATAAAATGCCACAGCCTACGATGCTGCCGTGGTCGATACTGATTAATTAACACGGGTGTGTGAACCTCTACACAGGAGTGGACCAAGACCTAGACATGCCCTAAACCAACATTTACAAAACATCCGGGCTAATCACCCACGTCCATGTGCCCCAATCCCTATTTCAACCCCCATCCACTGTTTACCTTCTTCCCCAAATCCCCCCCAAAAACCTAGCCGCCCTCTCACCCAAATACCCTCTCTACCCCTTCTCCCCTACTCCGGTCACCACCACCCCCTCCTCGCGAACCATTGATTGATGAGGACCTTTGAGTCCATTTATTTTTTCTTTTTCTTTTATTTTAATTTTTAAACTATTTCTCTTTATCTTTCTTGTCTTTGATTTATATTATTTTATTTTGATTTCTTTATATCTCTGACTGTTTATTATCGAGTAACCATAACAAAGTCCATTAATAAAACTCCCTAAAACTTTACTAATGACTCCACAATTTCAAAAGGTTCAAGGTGCTACTAAGGAATGAACAAACTACTGGAGTATTCTCCCCCACCTTCACCTCTACCTAGTTCATCATGCTTCTCATTGGACCTATTTCTACAATTTTCACTTTCTAAGGATTTCATCCATAATTTAGGAAGTTTCACCTCCTTCCCTCTCTTTTGATTTTCTGCTTACATTGCTATTATCTGTCTTTGTACATTAAGGACAATATACATCTTAAGTGTGGGGAGGTTATTTAATTGATTAGTAGAAAATACCTCAATTATATCTTGTTCTTAAGTAATTTTCTCACATTACCATTAGAATGAAACTTCTATTGACTTATGATTTTCATTGATATGTTTTGGATTAAGTCATAGGTAATTGTGTATTAATCGTTTATACATTAAGACATTAGAGAATCAAGCATGATAAGTCTATCTTCAAAATTAAAAATTTTGTTAGGTTGTTTCCCTAATTTTAAATATTACTTTAAAGTTTGAAATTTGCAAGGTTGGCATCAAAAACCATAATTTTTGTAAGATTTTGAGCCTTTTAGATCATATACTTTTCTTTATCACTTTATTGGTTATGAGTGTGTCAATATTGATTTTTATTCTAGAACTTGCTTCGATTATGCATGTCAAGACCACACCCTTGATTTGATATACTAAGATGATAGAGGCACCTAGGCTTTAACCCACTTACCCCAAAAAGCCTACCTTCATAATTAACCCCTAGTGAACCCCTTTGATCCTAATAAACCATTTCTTGATATACCCTTAATATTAACCCAAAACTCATTATTTTTGATTCATTAAGAATTTTCCCTATTGTATTAACCCTTTTTTATTGAGATTTGATTTGATCAGTTGCTTAACTATGTTCTATATTTCAGTTGTTAAATTTTTCTTATTATTGTATGTGATATAAAAAGTTGGAAATACATTTATTATTAGTCTTGTGTTATTTGAACTTAAACAGTTCATTTCACATTTTGAGAAGAAGCTCGTGTTATTAGTGATAAGTTTTCAATTGGTGTAATTATTTAGTATTAGTTAATTTTCTAGTTAGGTAAATTGTCAATTCAATCTCGATTCTAACACTCTAAATCAGCCTTTACCCACACCTTTAACCCAAGCCCCATTACAGCCCTTTTTAAGACCTTTTGATTTGTATATCATCTCATTTTATAATGGTGGAGATTTGATTTTCATGCAAGCCTATTGATAAACCGTAAAAGAAACATATTTTAACCCCATATTTAGCATGCTTTTGGATGATTTAGCCCTTGAGATATGTAAAAAGGGGCTCTTAATACTTTCTTTTCATGTTTTATACTCAAGAAAGCACCCGAGAATGAAAAGAACAAGAAACAGGCTTAAAACGGGCCAAGTTGGGCCAAAGTGGAAATCGACACGGCCTGGACTTCAAGCCACATGATCGTGCCTCGATAATTAACTAAGACACGATCGTGCCTCAGTTGACAGAATCGAGACATGACCTAAAGACGATTTACACGAGCGTGTACCATGGCTATGTCCCTGTCGCAGAAAAGAGCAATTCTACTCGGAATAGGATACTTTGAGGTAAAGAAACACATTCGAAAGCCTATTCAAACACCCAAGTAGAAATTATACTTGAATTAGGATACTTAAGGGCAAGTAAGGCATCTCAAAGTCTATATAAACACCTAAGGGTTCAACTTAATGGGGAGTTTGGCAGAAGCCTTCTGCCAGGGCTTTTGTCGGGGCGGTTAGCTAGGGCAAAGGGCCGAGCCAGAAGGCCAGATTTGTGGGAATTACTCAAAGATAGCCAGTTGATCCATCGCAAGGAGCCAAAATTCTACTCAAGACGGCAGATTTCTCCTTCAATTCCTTCAGGGGGTTTTAGGGATTTCTTATGTTTTGTTTTATCCTTTCTCTTGAGATGTTTTCTTTATTCATTATGAACCAAACCCTTCAGATACCTGAAAGGGATGAAACCTAGATGAATCTTGTTATTATTTTCTGAATTATATGATTAATACTTGGTTTGTTCTTAATTATGCATACTTAATCCAAATCTAATGTGCTTAGGTGGAGGAGGAATAGACCCTGTTTCAGAGTAGATATAGCATAATTAAGCGGAGTTGATCGCACGCCTAAAGATAGGGTGACGAGATTTTGCCAGATTAGGGTGAAACCTAATATGGGAGTCCATAGATCGATTTACTGCTATTCTAGGGGGTTATTATTCGAGAAAGAGATTTTGTTAATTAACCTAGGGTTAGATGTTATTCGCCTCAAGAGAGGGTTTAATATACATTAGGGAGTCTTACGGATCAAACTAAGTGAATAAATCGTATGGTTCAGTGCTAAATAACAAGTGAAGTCTAGGTGGATTCTCCTTGAGGGTATCATCGTGATCAACTGAGTTTCCCTTCAAGTTATTTTCCAATTCATTCTTTTTTTCTTTGCGTCATTAGTTTAGTAGTCGTTAATTTAGATTAAAACAACTTCACTTATTTTAGTCTAAATAATAAAAAGAAAGTTAGTATTAGTACTTTTAGTTCCTTTGGGTTCGACAATCCGGTCTTGCCTAAGCTATACTACTGTTCGATAGGTACACTTGCCTTTAATTGTTGTCAGGGTTAGTTTCCAGGTTCGATCATTCTCTTTATAAATTTTAAAACTCGAAAAAAAACGATCAAGTTTTTGGCGCCATTGCCGGGGAACTAAAATATTAAGAAAGCTCTATTTTTATTACTTTAGTCATTTTTTTTTATTTTCTTCAATTTATTTTATTTTATTTTATTTTTTTTACTTTGCTAATTTTTCCTCTATTTTGCTTTTGGCAGATAGTTTTAGTCTATAGAGAACAGCGCCAGCAAAAGCCGCCAATGCTTTCAACCTCGACGTGATCACCAGGTTATCTAACCAGCTAGCGATGATGAATAAAAAGATTGATGGTTTGTATAATCTCTCGTAGGTACACCCAGAAATACAATATGATTCAAATTTAGGAGGCATGGCGAATCCTGGGTACCCACTCTACAGATATGGCATGGAAAACGAGCAAGCTCACTATACAGGTAACTATTCTAGACCACAAAGTAATTTTTATAATGATACTTATAATGCAGGTTGGAGTGACCATCCTAATTTCTCATGGGATGATCAAAGTAGCCAAAGACAGGAACTTCCTCCAAATTTTCAACAACCACCTCACCAACAGGAAGAGGAGTCGAGTCTTGAGGAGATGCTGACAAAACACAGAAACCCGTCCCCAAAAAACTGAGACAACATTCGATAATCAGCAAGCATCGATCAAAGAGATCAAGAACCAAGTACAGAAAATTACTAAGTCAGTTGAACAACTTGCAAAGTTAATGTCCGAACGACCACAAGGGCGTCTACCAAGCAACACAGGGATTAACCCAAATGAGCAAATTCAAACCATACCAGCTCATGACAATGAAGGGTTAGACGAGCCAAACCCAAGGGAAGGACCTATGGTAAGTGAAGGTAAGGCTGAGGTGTGCCATGATATACCAAAACAGGTAAGTACAGAGTACCAACCTCGTGTGCCATATCCCGGTGCAATAAAGAAAGACCACATAGAGGAAGAATTCGATGAACTCACACTTCTTGTAGAAGACAAAACAATCACTCTTCAAGCTCTTGACTCAGCTAGGACACCGAGTAATAAAGGTATGAATGTTAATTTTATTGATAACCATTTGGTTCAACCTTTTTTACAGGAAGCATCACGAAATCACCTAGCTAAGTTAGACCTTAGACCTCGTGCCAACAAAGAAGAATTATATGAGGAACGAAACCTTAGGGTCAACAAACTAGAAGAGTGGAAAACACAATTTAAAAAAGAATCGAAACTACACGAAGTGAAACAGAAGGAAACCCCAGACAAGCTGATAGGAACAACAAATCACATCAAAATAGAGGATCAGGTATAGTTTAATAAGGAAGGCCCTCGAATCACCAATTCAGACCTCAAGCCAAACGAAGAAATCACTTTTGAGGTACTTAATGTCTTCTTATACGGCACAGTCGAGGTAAGTAATCCTAAATTCAACATTTTTGAGGTAAACATTACTCAACTTAAACTTTATATCCATAACCGAGTCGGCCGCATGAGAAAGGATTTCCACCTCCTCAAACCACCATGATTGTGCGTACAACAGGTAAGTCTAGCTCAAGACTTTAAACGAGCGCTTCTCGGGAGGCAACCCGAGTACTAACCGTACTAATTAGTTTGGTTTTATTTCTTTTCATATTTAGGCATAGGTTTCCATACCCACACGGCCTTGCACACGGTCGTGGCCGTGGCCGTGTGGACACCATGGCTAGGCACATGGGCATGGACCTTATCTCTATTTAATTATTTACTTTTATTCATATTTTTATTTTTATTTTTATTTTTATTTTTATTTTTATTTTTATTTTTATTTTTACTTTATTATTTTCTCCTTTTTCTCAATGGCATTTAGATTTAGCTTAGGATACAATAATACCAAGCTGGTTACTTCGAGGATTCAATTTCAAACGGTTTGAGACGCTTCCCCACGTTCACCTCCAATCTTATCTAGTTTCTTTTCATTGGCTTCATCCAAAAAATTAGGATGTGTTACTTCTCCCATTCTCTTTTGATTTTATTATTACATAATTGTTTATCTATCTTTCTACATTGAGGACAATTTACATCTTAAGTGTGGGGGTAAAAGTACCTAACTTTTTGCATTATTCCAAAATCCTGAATTTTAGTCTTGTTCCTAAGTAATTTTCTCATATTATTAATTAGGGTGAAATTTCTAATGATTTATGATTTTTATTGATATGTTTTTGAGTAAGTCATTGATAATTGTGCATTGATGATTTATACTTGAAGAATACTAGAGAATCAAGCATGATAAGTCTATTTTTCAAGAATAAAAAATTTTCTAGGTTGTTGAACTGAATTTGAATATTACCTTGAAGTTTGAAATTTACAGGATTGATGTCAAATACCCATATTTTTTGTGAGATTTGAGCCTTATAGAGCATATATTCTTTTTCATGCTCACTTTATTGATTATGAGTGTGTCAACACTGAATTGTTATTCTAGAACTTGCCTAGAATATACATATCGAGTCCACATTAATGATTTGATATACTGAGATGATAAAGACATCTAGGTTTTAACCCATTCACTCCACTAAAAAGCCTACCTTCACAAATTAACCCTTAGTAAACCCATTTGATCCTAATAACCCTTTTATTGATTTACCCGCTAATATTAACCCAAAACCCTTTGTATTTGTTATCACTATTCATTTGACTACCCTTCTATCGAGAATTGATTTGATCAGTTGTCGATTTAGTTTATTTCAGTTGATAAAGTTCTTTCTTTTGTATGTTTCTATTTGATTTGTTCTTAAAAAAATCGAATTGATCAAAGTATATTTAATATTAATAGTAAAAAAAATGAAGTACATTCATTATTAGTTCTATGTTCTAAGAGCTTATACATTTAAATTCAACATCTTGAAAAAGAAGCTCGTATTATTAGTATTTAAATTTTCATGTGATGTAATTATTCAGGTTATTAGTTCATTTTTCTAGTTAGGTAATTTTTCATGTCAATCTCGATTCTAACCCTTCTAATTCAGCCTTTATCCACACCTTAAAACCTAAGCCCCATTACAACCCTGTCAAATACCTTTTGATTTGTGTATCATCTCATATTACAGTGGTGGAGATTTGATTTTAGGTAAGCCTATGAGATTAACTTTTTAGGTTCGACTTATGAGTGCTTTTTCTTGAAACTTAAATACTTCGAGTGCTTTGAGTGAATCTTCAGTGAGGATGTCAATCCTTCTTGGTTTTGAATTAAAGGTAATTATTTAGATAAGGGGAGATGCCTATGTTTTTATGCTACAAATTTATGACTTAGAATTGTTTGAGCCTTTAAGAGTCTTTGAGTTAATTTATCCATGTATAAATTATCTATGAATTATGATGAGGCATTGTTGATAGGCATTGTGAATTGTAGAAAGTTCATTTTAATTGTAAGTTGAGAATTTTGCTTGAGGACAAGCAAAAGCTTAAGAGTGGGGTATTTGATAAACCGTAAAAGTAGCATATTTTAACCCCATATTTAGCATGCTTTTGGATAATTTAGACCTTGATTTATGTAAAAAGGTGCTCTTAATCCTTTCTTTTCATGTTTTATACTCAGAAAAGCCCCGAGGATGAAAAGAACGAGAAATAGGCTTAAAATGGGCCAAGTTGGGCCAAAGTAGAAATCAACACGGCCTAGACTTCAAGCTACACGACCGTGCCTCGACAATTAACTAAGACATGGCCATACCACGATATACACGGTCGTGCCTCAATCGACAGAATCGAGACACAGCCTGAAGGCGATTTACATGGGCGTGTACCATGGCCGTGTCCCCACCGCAGAAAAGAGCAATTCTACTCGGAATAGGATACTTTGAGGCAAAGAAACACATTCCAAAGCCTATTCAAACACTCGAGTAGGAATTATACTTGAATTAGGATACTTGGGGCCAAGTAAGGCATCTTAAAGTCTATATAAACACCCAAGGGTGCAACTAAGGCATCTCAAAGTCTATATAAACACCCAATGGTGCAACTTAAGGGGGAGCTCAGTAGAAGCCTTTTGCTAGGGCTTTTGTGGGGAGGTTAGCTAGGCCAAAGAGCCGAGCCAGAAGGCCAGATTTGTGGGAATTACTTGAAGATAGCCAGTTGATCCATCTCAAGGAGCCGAAATTCTACTCAAAACGGCGAATTTCTCTTTCAATTCCTTCAGAGGATTTTAGGGATTTCATATGTTTTGTTTTATCTTTTCTCTTGAGATGTTTTCTTTATTCATTATGAACTAAACCCTTCAGATACCTGAAGGGGATGAAACCTAGATGAATCTTGTTATTGTTTTCTAAATTATATGATCAATACTTAGTTTGTTCTTAATTATGCATACTTAATCCAAATCTGATGTGCTTAGGTGGAGGAGGAATAGACCCTACTTAAGAGTAGATCTAGCATAATTAAGCAGAGTTGATCGTACGCCTAGAGATAGGGTGATGAGATTTTGTCAAATTTGGGTGAAACCTAATATGGGAGTCCATAGATCGATTTACTACTATTCTAGGGGGTTATTATTCGAGAAAGAGATTTCTGTTAATTAATCTAGGGATAGACGTTATTCACCTCGAGAGAGAGTTTAATATACGTTAGGGAGTCTTACGGATCAAACTAAGTGAATAAATCGTATGGTTCAGTGTTAAATAACAAGTGAAGTCTAGGTGGATTCTTCCTGAGGGATCGTCGTGATCAACTGAGTTTCCCTTCAAGTTATTTTCCTATTCATTCTTTCTGTCTTTGTGTCTTTAGTTTAGTAGTCGTTAATTTAGATTAAAACAACTTCACTTATTTTAGGCTAAATAATAAAAAGAAAGTTAGTATTAGTACTTTTAGTTCCTTTGGGTTTGACAATCTGGTCTTGCCTAAGCTATGCTACTGTTCGATAGGTACACTTGCCTTTAATCGTTGTCAGAGTTAGTTTACAGGTTCGATCATTCTCTTTATAAATTTTAAAACTCGACAAAACAACGATCACCTATGGCAATAACTTTTCATGTTTGACTTTTCAATTTTAATTTGAACCTTAAACACATTGAGTGATTTGAGTGAATCTTTAGTGAGGATGTCAATTCTTGTCGGTTTTGAATTAAAGGTGATTATTTAGGTAAGGGGAAACACCTATGTTTCTGTGCTATAAAAAATTGTAACTTAAATTGTTTGAATCTTTAGGACTCTATTAGTAAAATTATCAATGTATGAATTATCTATGAATTATGATTAGACATTATTGATGAGAATTATGAATTGAGGAAGTTAATTTTAATTGTGAGTTGAGGATTTTGCTTAAGGACAAGCAAACGCTTAAGTGTGGGGATATTTGATAAACCATAATTTATACATATTTTGACCCCATGCTGGGCTTATTTTTTGGATGAATTTTCATTAGATTTGAGGAATTCATGCTCCTAATCCTTTAATTTCATGTTTTACACTCAGGAGAGCTTAGGGAGTCAAAAGAATGAGAAACGGGCTAAAAGGGACAAAATGGGCCTACCTCAGAAATCAACATAGCCTGGATTATAGCACATGGGCAGACCACACGGCCGTGTGTTACGAGCAGAATCGAACATGGCCTAACCTATGATACACGGGCGTGTCCCTGTCGATCCCAAGTCTAATTCTATTAAAAAAAGACCATTTGTGGGCCAAGAAATGTGTTTCAAAGCCTATATAAACACCTTAGGGGAGGACCTAAAAGGACATGCAGAGTAGATCAAAGAAATTACTCGAAGAAAGCCGTCGGAATCATCTCGGAAGTAGGATCTCATTCAAGATTGAAGATCTCCATCAAGTTCCTTAAAAGTTTTTGGGATCTTTATGTCTTGTTGTTTTCTTAATTCTATGATGTTTTCCTTTTACGTTATGAACTAAACTCCCTAAATACCTAGGGAGGATGAAACCTAGATGAATCTTATTATTTAATAAATCTGAATTACGTGATAAATACTTGTTCTTGTTCTTAATTATGTATTCTTAATCCTTGTTTTAATGATTTCAAGAATATTAATTCAAGATTTATGTGCTTATTCAGTGGAGAAAAAGTCCTTGTTTAAGAGTAGATCCAACATAATTAAGTGAAGTTGATTGAAACCCTAGAAATAGGGCGACATAAATCTGCCGGATTAGAGTCAAATCTAATAAGGGAATCCATAGATCGAGTTAATGCGATGATAGGGGTTTTAATTAGAAAGAGATTTCAATTAATCAACCTAGATTCAATTGTATTTAGTCTTGAAAGAGATATTAACATAATTTAGGGATTTCTATGGATCAAGTCAAGTGAATAAATCATTTAATTCAGAGTCAAAATATTAAGTGAAGTCTAGGTGGACTCTTCCTTGGGTATTGTCTTTATCATTGGTTTATTTGATTACTTCTTCACTCTTTATCGCATTCATAATCACATAGTTAGTTAATTAGTTAGTTAATTTTTAGATTAAAATAAATCCCTTAATTAATAGGCTATATAATAAAAAGATAGTTATTACTAGTAATTTTAGTCCTTGAGGATACGATATTTCGGACTCACCACAACTATACTACTGTTCAATAGCTGTGCTTGCCTTTCTCAAAATATTAGTTAGTTTCGAGACCATCAATGACCGAGTACCTGAATATGTAAGTTTGGACATACAAAATTTATAGAAACTAAATGGTCTCAGGATTGTTAAAAATTTTAGATAATTACACAACATTAATTCTAACCAAATATTTAATTTGATTAATTTCCATACCTATCATGAAATGATTGGTGACACATAGAAAATTTTAAACTCACTTAAAACTGAAGGTTTCCAAAAGTCCAACAAAACCTTGCAATAGAATATATATACTAGGTATGTTACATTAATGTATTTGATTGATTTGGTGCCCGCACCAACTTAAGATTGATGAAAACACCATGATAATCAGTGTTATTATTGTTAATTTGTTTCAAACCACACATTTCATTATTTGTTATATGTTATTTTCAAGCACACATTTATGTTTTAAATTTATGATTTCCATAGATACGCGTGTGAAAAAAATTGTAATTATCTATTAGCAGGAGAGGAGAGGAGAATAGGGTCGAATTGCATAAAACAAAATTTACTGACAATCATTCACAAAAAATCCCAAATGTACTATGCTTGGCTATCAAATGTTGTACGTAAAAAAGGGACACATGCATATAAAAATAGTGTTTTTCGCAAAGATGACTGGTTGTGCAGCTGAGTGGTCCGGTATACTTTGTGAGTTCGGGGACCAGTTGACCGGGTTTGAAAGGAATCATTTTGTTGGCACCAAACTGTTTGCTGGCACTTGGATTATCAGATGGAGTAAAAAAGGTGTCATTCTCGAAGTGGTCACCCTGTGATACCCATTTCCAATTCTTCCACTGTTCGATTTTAAGAGGCCCCTACAAGTCACCTCTTTAGCCCCGAAGGTACCTGGCGCGAATACCAGTTGCCCTGGATGATAATTGTAGGGTTGCTGGTGCCGCCAATGGCATACAGGAACCAATGAACGCAGTCATTGTTGACGACATGAATAAAAATGAATCGGCATCAAGGCATCCTCTCTACCAATCCTTTACTGAAGTGGTGCAAGGCAATAGTGACCTACATCTTCATGTCTGCACTGTATGATTCACTTGCTCCAAACAACATCACCTGCAATTTTTTAATTTCAATTCTACTATTTCATCAATCAAAAAATTCCTCCTCGTGCCTAGTTTAAAATAGAAAATAAAGTAAGATTACATCATTGTGGTCAATGAAGTGGCAGTTAGAAATGGTAACGGCAATGGAACCTTGAATGACATCAATAAGACCATCGGCGCAATGGTGAAGGGAAAATTGGTCGAGCCAAATGTTGGTTGCTCCGAAAAGAGAGAGCCCATCCCCGTCGTTGGCACTCCGTAACCCAAGGTGGTTTTCACCATCCTTGATCTTGCCACCCTTGGCAGGAATAATGTGATGGATAAGGAGGCCATGGATAATGACATTCTTCACAAATTGGACAGTAATACAAGCACCATTGCACATTTCCATATTGGCTCCCCTCGCATCAATCGTCTTATCACTTGTACAAATGAGCTCCTATTCCAGCTTGATGGTCATGGACCCTTTGAAAGTGATCCAAAGTGTTCCAAAGCCTATATAAACACCATAAGGGAGGACCTAAAAGGACACACAGAGTAGATCAAATAAATGACACGAAGAAAGCCATCGGAATCATCTCGAAGCGGATTTCATTCAAGATTGAAGATCTCCATCAAGTTCCTTAGAAGTTTTTAGGATCTTTATGTCTTGTTGTTTTCTTAATTCTCTGATGTTTTCCTTTATGTTATGAACTAAACTCCTTAAATACCTAGGGAGGATGAAACCTAGATTAATCTTATTATTTAATAAATTTCAATTACGTGATAAATAGTTGTTCTTGTTGTTAATTACGTGTTATTAATCCTTGTTTTAATGTTTTAGGAATATTAATTCAAGATTTATGTGCTAATTCAGTGAAGCAAAAGTCCCTGTTTAAGAGTAGATCAAATAGAATTAAGTGAAATTGATTGCAACCCTTGAAATAGGGCAACATAAATCTGTCGGATCAGAGTCAAATCTAATAATGGAATCCATAGATCGAGTTAATGCGATGATAGGGGTTTTAATTAGAAAGATATTTCAATTAATCAACCTAGAGTCAGTTGTTTTAGTCTTGAAAGAGATATTAACATAATTTAGGGATTTCTACGGATCAAATCAAGTGAATAAATCATTTAATTCAGAGTCAAAATAATAAGTGTAGTCTAGGTGGACTCTTCCTTGGGTATTGTCTTTATCATTGGTTTATTTGATTACTTCTTCACTCTTTATCAAATTCATAATCACATAGTTAGTTAATTAGTTAGTTAAATTTTAGATTAAAATAAATCCCTTAATTAATAGGCTAGATAATAAAAAGATAGTTATTACTAGTAATTTTAGTCCTTGAGGATATGATATTTCGGACTCACCACAACTATACTACTGTTCAATAGGTGCGCTTGCCTTTTTCAAAATATTAGTTAGTTTCAAGGCCATCAATGACCGAGTACCCGAATATGTAAGTTTGGACATACAAAATTTATAGAAACTAAATGGTCTCAAGATTGTTAAAAATTTTAGTTAATTACACAACATTAATTCTAACCAAATATTTGATTTCATTAATTTCCATACCTATCATGAAATGATTGGTGACACATAGAAAATTCTAAACTCACTTAAAACTGAAGGTTTCCACAAGTCCAACAAAACCTTGCAATAGAATATATATACTAGGTATGTTACATTAATGTATTTGATTGATTTGGTGCCCGCACCAACTTAAGATTGATGAAAACACCATGATAATCAGTGTTATTATTGTTAATTTGTTTCAAACCACACATTTCATTATTTGTTATATGTTATTTTCAAACACACATTTATGTTTTAAATTTATGATTTCCACAGATACGCGTGTGAAAAAAATTGTAATTATCTATTAGTAGGAGAGAAGAAGAGAATAAGGTTGAATTGCATAAAACAAAATTTACTGACAATCATTCACAAAAAATCCCAAATGTACTATGTTTGGGTATCAAATGTTGTACGTAAAAAAAGGACACATGCATATAAAAATAGTGTTTTTAGCAAGGACGACCGGTTGTGCAGCTGAGTGGTCCGGCATACTTTGTGAGTTCAGGGACCATTTGACCAGGTTTGAAACGCATCATTTTGTCGGCTCCAAACTGTTTGCTGGCACTCGGATTACCGGATGGAGTAAAAAAGGCGCCGTTCTCGAAGTGGTCACCCTGTGATACCCAGTTCCAATTCTTCCACTTTGCCAATTTTAAGAGGCCCCTACAGGTCACCTACTTAGCCCCGATGGTGCCTGGCGCAGAATACCGGTTGCCCTGGCTGATAATTGTAGGGTTGCTGGTGCCGCCAATGGCATACAGGAACCAATGATTGTAGTCATTGTTGACAACATGAATAAAACCAAATCGGCACCTAGGCATCCTCTCTACCAATCCTTTACCAAAGTGGTTCAAAGCAACAGTGACCTGCATCTTCTTGTCGCACTGTACGAGTCACTTGCTCCAAACAACATCACCTACAATTTTTTCATTTCAATTCTACTATTTCATCAACCAAAAATTCCTCCTCGTGCCTAGTTTAAAATAGAAAACAGCTTAATATTTCAATTCTAGTATCACGGTGGTTTGGTACCACGAGTGGCTTTGTAACCCCCCAAACCAAACCTATGCATTAAGCCCGGATCTTGGCATGCCACACAAATTAAACGTTCATTCAAATCATTAACGATGTAGGAATCAAATCCTTAAAACGATTAAGAGAAAGATTTTATCGAAAAATCGAAGTTTATTTGAAATACATAATTAAAATAGAAGAGATTATCATTTGATCTATAGAGTAGTATTTGTTCAAAACATAGAATTTATTTAGTCGAAATATATCATTGAAGAGTTTCCAAAAGAATTCCTTATGTTTGGTGATATTTAATAAAAACCTTTATTTTATCGAGAGTTTTAGAAAAATATTTATAAAAACTAAAACATAATAAATTCCATCCACATAATAAAATCCATAATTAAAGAGGCCTTATTACATCGCCATAAAAATAGTACTTAATAAAAATTATTAAAGAAGTCTTTAAGTTTTATAAACCACCATTTGTAGTATAGCTTCCACACGAAGTCATCTCCGACCCAAGTCTCCATCAATTATTATTACATGAGAAAGGTAAGAAGATGGGGGTGAGTTACTTAGAACTCAATGTGAACCCACTTACTGTATTCACTGGGCCAAAACCATATAAACATATAATTGAGCTTGAGCTCATTTTGCAAATGTAAATATTTATAAATCAGGTATAAAATAATAGTGCATGTGATATACAATTCCCAACCAAGCCTAATTTCCATCCGCTACACACCACCCGTACCAACCATCACACCTATGGGGATCAAGTCAACCCACCCCGTCAACACACCAATAGTAGGCTTAAAGCCAATTATAATATTTGTGGCAACAGGCCATTTAAATAATTGTGGTAGAACCACCGATCTAGATTTTGGGCAACAGGCCATCGTGACAGAGTCACCTATCTAGAATTTTGGCATCAGGCCTTTCTTCTCTTCATCAATAATCCCAACCCATGCAATCATGTTTATGCATATTAAAATATTTGCAAAGTAAATTTTTATAAAAACCATATTACAATTTATCAATTTGGCCCATTAGTCAAAATAGCATTTTGGTCCATAAAGCAACATAATTCAAATTTGGCCCATAAAATCACATATTTCAAATTTGGCCCATAAAATCACATATTTCAAATTTGGCCCATAAAATCACATATTTCAATTTGGCCCATAAAAACACATATTTCAAATTGGCCCATAAAATCACATTTTAAATTTGGCCCATAAAATCACATATTTCAAATTTGGCCCATAAAATCGCATATTTCAAATTTGGCCCATAAAATCACATATTTCAAATTGACCCAAAAAATGGTATTTTCGTAATTCGGTCTATCGGGACATTTTGTAATTCGGTCTATCGGGACATTTCGTAATTCGGTCCATTTAACATATGAGGCCTTTTCACAACTTACACACTTGGCCAATTAATCAAATTATTCTCATGGCCCAAAAATATCACTTTCTATCACAAATAACCCATTATAGGTAAATCCGTAATTTTCCACATCCTCGATTTTTGGTTTCATGCATTCATATAAAAGAATTTGTATAATGTATTTTTAAATCTCACTGGATTTAAGATTTTTATTATAACCTTACGATATGGTATAACCCAAGAGATAAGTGTGAAGTTACACACCTGATTACGATGAGAACTACACTTTCCTGCACGTCGATATCTAAACACACATCACGATGGATTAGAACACTAATATTTAATATAAAACTATTCTAATGTTAAGCGATTTAGATCTTACCCTCGAAATCTTGAACAACCACTATTTACGATTTCTCTCCGATCAAAGGTTCAGAACCACGAGTAAACAATGGTTTGGGGGTACGTACGACTTTGAATAATTGATTTTTGCCGGATGAGGGTCCACAACCCGGTGGAAAGTCTCAGATTCTCGAAACAGTCCTTCTCTTGAATTTATGGGGGATAATGGAACCACCCCTCTTCCGAACACTATTAACAACTCTTTTCGTCCCTATCTTGTTTGCCTCCATTGACAAATAAATGTTAGTCAAACTAATATTCCTTATCACCACCAATTGATTTTAAGAGCGAAATCGACACCACGAGATTCTTTCGTTCAAAAGGTGAAAGTCGATTGATAGAGTCCCTATGATAGAATCGATTAATCAATACAATCTTATCAAAATAGAAGGATAAAAAAATAGAATCCCTTTTCGAAATGATCCCTTACATTGACTGATGAAATCTCCTTTTTCACCCGATCTATAATAGCTATGATCAACTAAAGATGTAGAAAAGAAATCGGCACTCCACTATATCACTACAAAGAAATATGGATTTGATTGAAGGAGAAAGACTAAAAATAAAAAGAAAGATTCGGCTAAAGATTTTACCATCAACATTCGGCCATGGTGAAGAATTAGAGAGAGGATGATGTTTGATTGTCTTTTAAGAGAAGTAAAGAAGAAAAAGAATAGAAATGAAGGTTTGGATTTCGGTTCTCAAGGATAAAAGATGATTCAAAAGAGAATTTTGAGTCAATGGATATTCAGCAATGAGAGAAAAAGGAAGAAATGGTCTTTGATGTTTTTGTATTTTCGGTCACAAAGAGGAGAGAAAGAAAAAATAATTTGGGGAGAAAGAACAACTCAAAACCGAAATGGTCAAAACTCAAATGGCCAAAAGAAAAGAAAATGGTTTACCTTTTGTCCAATATACATTCGGCTAAGAGGAGAAAATTAGAGAGAAACAAGCTTTGAGAAAAACACCAAATGACCAAAAGAGAGATGTGCACAACTAGCTCCTAATTCATCCAAGTGCCTTCAAATTTTTGGCCAACCCCTAGCCCTAAAAATCGACCAAGCACATAGACATAAAGTCAAAGTTTTTGCCACACAAAACTTTCCAAAACATTCACCTTACATTAAGACTTATGTCCAACCTTAATGCCTTTTTCATAAGATTCTTTTCCTTAAGTTCCATGCTTACCTTAACTATTAGCCACCTTGCCATAAGTAAAATAGTCCAACCTTACCATAAATAAGGCTTGACCGACACATGCTATAAAGGTGCAAAAATAAAAGTCACCAAAATGCTATCCATGGGATTCAAACCTCTCCCACCAAGCAATCACTCATGCGTCACCACCACCTTGCTATTAGCTCATCTTATGCTAGTTTTTTACACTTAAATTTACTTAAACCTCAAAGTCACTTGATCCACTTCAAATAAATACTCCTTACTAAAATTTATTCTAATTCTGAATAGTTCTCAAGTCTTCTCAAGACTATACTAAACATGCAAAATTTTAATTATACACAAGTTAAGCACCAAAACATGCATCATATAAATACTCAATTTTTTGGATGTACAACTCTACCCTCCTTAAAGAAAATTTCATCCTTGAAATGTACCTGGCTAAAAGAGATGAGGATATTATTGTCGAGTTGTATTCTCAGGCTCCCACGTAGCTTCCTCCACTCCGTGATTATGCCAAAGAACCTTAACCAACGGCACAGTCTTCTTTCTTAACATCTTAACGTCGGGATCTAAAATTTTCACTGGTTCCTCCTCGAAAGACAAATCTGGCCTTAATTCTACTTCTTCTACTGGTACTATGTGCGATGGATCTGATCTATATCGTCTCAGCATAGAAACATGGAAGACAATGTGAATTGACTCAACTCCAGAGGTAAATCAAGTTGATAGGCCACTGGTCCTACACGCTTCAACACACGATACGGTCCAATGAACCTAGGGCTCAACTTGCCTTTCCTTCCGAATCTGAAAATCTTTTTCCACGGTGAAACTTTCAAAAAGACCTGATCTCCCACCGCAAACTCAATATCTTTACGCTTCAGATCCGCGTACGACTTTTGTCTACTAAAGCTTCCTTTAATCACGCTCGAATCACCTTTACCTTTTCTTCCGTCTCATATATCAATTCAGGACCCAACAACTGTCGTTCCCCCAATTCAGTCCAACAAGTAGGAGTACGACACTTACGACCATATAATGCTTCATAGGGTGCCATTTGGATACTGGATTGATAACTGTTATTATACGCGAACTCTGCCAATGGTAGAAAATCCTCCCAACTACCTCTGAAGTCGATCACACAACCTCGTAACATGTCTTCCAAAATCTAAATTACTCTTTCTGATTGACCATCTGATTGAGGATGAAAAGCCGTACTGAAGTTTAACTTTGTTCCCAAAGCCTCATGTAAAGCTTTTCAAAATCGTGATGTAAATCTAGGATCCCTGTCCGATATAATAAACACTGGTACTCCATGCAACCTCACGATTTCAGATACATACAGTTTAGCCAACTTGTAACAGCCCAAATTTGACCCTAATCGGAACGGTGGTTTTGGGACCATGAATCTGAGTCCGAAAAATTTTTAGATATTATTTTCGATGTTTATTATATGTGAATTAATGTGTGTGAAAGTTTCGTAAGAAAATTTTATCGTTTGAGTGTTTAATTTGATAAAAAAGATTAAATTGCGTAAAGTGTAAAACTTGCTTACTATAGTGAAAGGTGCTAGTGTGATAGTGGCTTTTTAATATGAGGCACTAAAAGGGCAATTAGCCCCTTTTTACTTATAGTGGACGGAAAAATGATTTTGCACCATGCTTTTATATGTTATTTTATTTAGATTAAAGTTATATTATTATTATAATTAATAATAAAAAAAACAACATTGGTTTTATCATCTTTTGTAATTGTTTCTTCCACCGAATAACAAGAAAAGAAAAAGAAAGTTAAAGTTTGATCATTTCGGCACTTACAAGCTTAAATTGAAGGTTAGATTTTGTTCTGTTCTCGATAATTTTTACGTTTTTGTAATCCTTGCTTCGAGAACTTCAAAGCCCATGTCTTAATTTCATGAATTGATGATGTTTGTGTAAAATGCCATGAATGTTATGTTAAGTTTCATGGTGTTTTATGGTGTTAAATGATAGATTTCTAATTAATGAACATACTTTGTTCTTGAATTTTTGATGAATTTGGCTAAATAGGGCAAACTTGAGAAAATAAATCTTTGGAGGGGTTAAAATGAAAAATTTATGAAATATAGGGACTTATAAGACCATATGGAAGATTCGGCCCTTAGGGATTGATTTCAAATTATGTGTATTTTGTGTTTTGTGTAATAGGGACTAAATTGTAAAAGTTGTAAATATTGGGGGTAAAATAGTAATTTGCCCATTTAAGTGTTTTTGGATTAAATTGAAATGAAATGTGTTTGAATGAGCTCAAATTGAATATGTTTAGATCAAGAACAAAGAAAAACGGACCTGGATTAGGGGAAGGCAAAAGTTATCGAATAGTCGGTTGTTATCATCCAGAAAATTTTCGAGGTAAGTCGTAAGCAATTTAATATCGTTAATATCAATTATAATTTTGAATACATGTTGAATTATGGAATTTTAGTTATGAATTTAGTGAAAGCGAATGTGGATAGACATTTTATTAAGAAGTGTTGTTAAATTTTATTTGAATTAATAGTGATTTTAATAGTGAAATGTAGTTATATTTAATTGAAGTTGATATGTGAAAGTGATATGAATTATGTGTAAGATGTGATATTGGTAATATGTACTATGTATGAAATGGTTTATTTATATTGTATCGGGCTTATTGCCTAGGTGCCTTGTGTGAGGTGCCTTGAAGTGTATCGGGCTTATTGCCTAGCTTGTGCCTTGTGCAGTGAAGTGTATCGGGCTTATTGCCTAGCGTGCCTTGTTTGATGAAGTGTATCGGGCTTATTGCCTAGCAGGCTATATATGCGGTGATCAAATTTCAGACCTCAGGTCTAGCAGGCTTAGTGCCAGTGTGTATTTAGAGCTTGGATGTCTAGCAAGCTTAATCCGGTGATGTAATGTAAATAGAGAATTCATGAATAAACACAAGGTGGAAAATAATTACTACAATATGCCAAATGCTCGGTAAGTATAAATTTTCATAGTTCTAAGGAATAAGGTAAGCTATCATATTTCCATTTGAATTAAATAAGATGTGTTGTAGTTGAAGCTTTCAGTGAGATGCTAATATGTGCATTTGATTTTACCAATAATGAGTATGATATATTTCTTGGAATTTAAGCTTGGTTATGCCTTTGAGATTCGGCCATATGTGTAATTGTTAAATGTGAGAATGATTGGATATGTTTATATATGTGTATAACTAATTTCATTTGTGGTTAAGATGTATGTTATACTTAATTGGGTTGGAATTTGCAAATGCCTATCGTATTTAGGTATTTATATATGTGTATAACTGATTTCATTTGTGGTTAAGATGTATGTTATACTTAATTGGGTTGGAATGTGCAAATGCCTATCGTATTTAGGTATTTCGGAGAGTTGCATGCTTACGGTAAGAAATGATAATTGTTAAATTAAGTAAGGTAATGGCATTCGGCTATAAGGAACTTATAAGTTAAATTATTTATACTCAGTGAAATAAATTAATTGTTTTAAAAGCTTGAATGTTTGAATGCTATATTATAATTGCTTAAGGCTTACTAAGCTAGAAAGCTTACTCTGTGTGTGTTCACTATCTGTTTTATAGATTCAGATCACGTTACGAGTTCAGGGGATCGTCATTGAAGTCATTCACACTATCGGCTCACTTTGGTATCTTTAAAGTTTGGACTTTTGAACTTAAGGCATGTATAGGCTAGTTAAATTTTTGAATGATATTTTGTTAATGTATAAAAGCCATGCGAAATTGGCTTGTTTTAAATGTTAATGTTTGATGGTTTATTAAATCTTTGGTATAATATGCGTTTGTGTTATGCTTGGGAGATGAATGTGGCTTTGATGCTCGTTCTTCATGATTATATGATTTGGTAATGAATAATAAAAATGTTTGAGATTATTTCGAGTTGAACATTGGAGAGTTAAATTGAGAACCGATTATATGGTAAAGAATCGCTTGTACATATGTATTTTGGATTAGTTATAGAGCTTGTGTGTTTGGTATGTTAATTAATGATCCTGGTGGTTGTGAATCTTCAATTTGGCTATAGTAAAATGAGCGTAAATTAGAGATTATTTCAATTGTATGTGGTTATTTGAGATGTTATTTATGTGTAATATATATAGGTATGCCTATTATGTCATGTGGATTTCTTAACATAGATTAACATGCATAATTTGTGAATTGGCATAGTCACAAAACTTATTAATAAAATATGATAATATTAAATTGATATTCACGGTTTGATATGGCTTTTGTTTTTAGAAATTTTACGCATGTTATATAGCATTAGGAGCATATTCGGTTATGCTATAATGTTCTAATGTCATATATGTGAATAGATATTTAACAGGGTATCATGAGTCTATATGTTTTGATATACACATGTGCATAATTTATGATATGATGTGCTGATATTCGACTAATGAAATAGATATATCGACACGTATTTGAAATATAGATAAAGTGATTGATATAGACCTGGATATGTTTAAATGTTTGAATGTCTTAGATTCAATGGTTAGATGGTTAGATGGTTTTGATTTTAGAAGTATGAAATATGTATAATTTGGTTTTAGTATTCGAAAACTTGATCTGAAACCGATATAAGTTGAGTAATGATGTAATTGAATTACGAGCATGATTTGTAATGTAAGTCTTGATTAGTGTGAAATAAGAGCAATGGGTTATGCATGAGCTATTTGCTAGATATTGAGAATTAAATATACATATTTGGTTTGATAATTAAATGAATCGTGAATGTGTATGAGATTGAAATGTTAAAGAGTTATAATTATAACCTGTTGTATAAATAATTATGAATGACTGTGATGAACTGAGTTTAGTTTGGTAATACCCGTAACCCTAATCCGACGACGGATATGGGTTAGGGGTGTTACACAACTTCTGCAATGAGTAATCCGTACGAAATGGTAGAAAATGAGCAGTCTTCGTTAATCGATCTACTACCACCCAGACAGAATCTTTCTTAGTAGGTGTTAAGGGTAACCCACTAACAAAATCCATCGTTATCCGCTCCCATTTCCATAGAGGAATCTTTACCAGTTGCAATAAACCCGATGGTAATTGATGTTCCGCCTTTACTTGTTGATAAGTCAAACACTTTCCCACAAAATTAGTAATCTCCCGCTTTAACTTTGGCCACCAATACTATTCACGGAGATCCCGATACATCTTACTTCCTCCGGATGTATAGTATAAGGACTACTATGCGCCTCTAGAAGAATCATTTGCCTCAAATCCGAATCCTTGGGCATACAAACCCTTCTACGAAAACATAATACACCATCTTTGTTCAAACCAAAATCCCCTATTATACCACTTTTAGCTTGTTGCATTAAAGGACCTAACTTTTCATCGAATAATTGCTTTTCCTTAATTTGTTCCAACCATAGAGGCTTCACCTGAAGTTCCGCTAGCAAATTGCCATCCTCATTCAAACTGAGATGAGCAAACATTGCTCTTAACTCGATACAACATTGCGACTCAATGCGTCTGCCACAATGTTAGCCTTTCTAGGATGGTACTCGATTGAGAAATCATAATCCTTTAACAGCTCCACCCATCTCCGTTGTCTTAAATTCAACTCCTTTTGGGTAAGGAGATACTTAAGACTCTTATGATCCATATAAATGATCGACTTCTCACCATAGAGATAATGCCTCCAAATCTTTAATGCAAACACCACTGCAGCCAACTCCAAATCATGAGTAGGATAGTTGACTTCATGCGGCCTCAATTGTCGAGAAGCATAAGCTACCACTTTTCCACTTTGCATCAGTACACATCCTAAACCCGTGTGTGACGCATCATAGTAAACGGTAAACTCTTTTCCAGCCTCAGGTTGATCAGTACTAGCGCTTCTATTAGAATCTTTTTCAGTTTCTTGAAACTTTATTGTTGTTTATCGGTCCACACATACGGTACTTCCTTTTCGCAATGACTTAGTTAGGGTGCGACAATCGTGAAAACCCTCAACAAAGCGTCTATAATAACCACCAAACCCAAGAAACTCGAATCTCGACTCTCGACTTGACGGTTTCCAATCCAACACAGCCTCTACCTTTCGAGGATCAACTCTTATCCCTTCAGCTGACACTACATGACCCAAGAAAGTCACTTCCTTTAACCAAAATTTACACTTACTGAATTTGGCATAAAGTTGCTTATCTCGCAAAATTTACAACACAGTGCACAAATGAGAGTCATGCTCTTCTTCATTCCTCGAATATACCAAGATGTCATCTATGAACACTACTATGAACCGGTCTAAATAGGGTTGAAAGACTCGGTTCATCATGTCCATAAATGCAGCTGGTGCATTGGTCAAACCAAACGGCATCGCTAAAAACTCATAATGTCCATATCGAGTTCGGAATGCCTCTTATGAATATCTGCCTCTTTCACCTTGAGTTGATGATAACCCGATCTCAAATCAATCTTAGAGAAGACTGAACTCCTCTTAATTGATCAAATAGGTCATCGATTCTCAGAAATGGATACCTATTCTTGATCGTTAACTTATTCAACTACCTATAATCAATGCACATACGCATCGACCCATCTTTCTTCTTGACGAACAAAATCGGTGCTCCCCACGGAGACACACTTGGTCGAATAAATCCTCAATCTAGTAGTTCTTAAATTTGAACTTTAAGCTCCGCTAACTCCTTCGGCGCCATTCTATAAGGAGAAATGGACACCAGAGCCGTTCTGGGCAAAAGCTCAATGCCAAATTCTACTTCCCGATCCGGAGGTAGACTCGAAAGTTCTTCAGGAAAGACATCTAGAAATTCTTTCACCATTCTCACACCTTTTACCAATAAATCCTTGGCATCCAAAGCATTGATGAATGCTAGGAATGCTCCATACCCTTTCCGCACCAACTTTTCTGCCTTCAAAGCGGATACCACATTTGCCAAAACATTTCTTCACTCGCCTATCATTATTACCTCCTCATCATCCACAGTCTTTATTGACATCCGCTTTTCGGCACAATCCAATTGCGCCCGATGCTTCACCAACCAATCCATGCCTAAAATAAGATCAAACTCGCCGAAATGTAATTCCATCAAGTCCGATGGAAATATCTCTCTTTGAATCTCCAAGGGAACATTTCTAAATAATTTATTCACTATTACCGACTATCCTAAAGGACTAATTACCGTCATCTCTTTATCGGTAATCTCAGATCTAATATTTAGGTTTCCCGATATGGTACTAGCAACATACGAGTGGGTAGACCCGATATCTATTAAAGCAGTAACAGGTACATCAGAGATAAAGAACGTACTAGTTATCACATCAGGTGCATCACCGTCTTCACGACGCCTGACCGCATAGACCAATCCTAGCTGTCTTGCCTCCGTGTTATCTCTAACACCATTACCTTAACCTGGTGCACCCTGTCCACGTCCATTACCATTACCACCACGTCCTGGTCCACGACCTCTTGGTGGCTGTTGAGTACCTCTAGCTGGCTAAGCATCAGGGTTACGAGCTTCCTGAGTCGTATCAGTCCGTCGAGGGCAATTCTTATACTGATGATCATTGGATCCACATTTAAAATAGGCACCAATTTTCCTCCAACATTCTCTGGGATGTTGACTTCCACAATCGGCACATTCTCGACTTTGATTGGTAATCATAGGTGCCCTAGCTTGAACTGGCTCATCATTCCGTGGCCTCTTTTGAAACCTTTTAGAAGAACCAGAGTACTTAAAATCCCTCTTACCTCTAACTTTTTCCTAGTTCTGGCGTTCTGAATTCTTAGCCTCTCCGGCTATCTTAGCATTCTCTACAAGCGAGATAAAAGTCCGTACTTGTTGTGGGGCTATCAGTACCCGCAACTCATCATTTAGCCCATCCTCAAAGCGTACACAGCGCTCATGATCAGTCTACACTATAGCACGATCATAACGGCTCAAGCGAAGAAATTTTGCCTCGTAAGCTGCCACCGTCTTACTTCCTTGAACCAAATTTAGGAATTCCTTCCTCCGGGCATCTACATAACTTGTCCCGACGTACTTCCCTTCAAAATCAGCTTTAAAGAAATCCCAAGTAATCAATGCAGTCTCGGTGCCTTCTCGAACAGTAAGCCACCATTGATACGCCTCGTCTCTTAGCAAGATACGGCTCCTCTTAGTTTCTGCTCGACGGTGCACTCCAGATCATCCATAATTCGCTCTACAGCCTCAAGCCAATATTCTGTCACATTTGGAGATACACTGAAGACACTTCTAAAAACTTCTGCACCACTAGACTTGAGTCGTTTTGATATTGATCCGCGAGCTACTGGCTCAGTTCTAGCCCCAACTACTCTTTCTAAGACTCGCAACATTGCTTGAGTCAAAGCATTATCCTCATTCGCATGATCATGAGATCCAGTTTCGCTCTCGAATGATGCAGGTGCATCCATTTCTGGTATATGACCTGGCGCTTCAAACGCAGCACCTCGTCCTCTACCACGGCCATGTCTACCGCATCTACGACCACGTCCTCTAGTGCTCATAATGACTAATTTGATTTTGATCTGATTACAAGTTTTATGAATTAGAATATTATTTCAATGTTTATTAACAATATTTTATGAGATATAAGAGAAAGGGTTGTTTTCGCAATCACATCCTATAATCTCGATCTCTATCGTTTTCAACACCTAAAACTAGAAGTTCTAGAGTGTTCCTAAGGTCTCATCATAATAATAAACATTTAATAAACAAATACTTACTTGACTTGGTGCCGGATGCTCGTAGTGCCATACTACCTTTAAAACATAAAATCTAGAAATTTAAGTAGTTTTTTAAACAAAAATCATTGCTGAACCCAAACCACAGCCGGTTTTGAAACTGGGCTCTGATACCATAAAATGTAACACCCCAAACCCGACCTATGCATTAAGCTCGGATCTTTGCATGCCACACAAATTAAACGTCCATTTGAATCATTAACGATGTAGGAATCAAATCCATAAAACGACTAAGAGAAAGATTTTATCGAAAAATCAAAGTTTATTTGAAATACATAATTAAAACACAAGAGATTATCATTTAATCTATAGACTAGTATTTATTCAAAACATCAAATTTATTTAGTCGAAATATATCATTGAAGAGTTTCCAAAAGAATTTCCTAAGTTTCAGTGATATTTAAGAAAAACATTTATTTTATACGAGAGTTTTAGAAAAACATTTATAAAAACTAAAACATAATAAATTCCATCCACATAATAAAATCTATAATTAAAGAGGCCTTATTACATCGCCATAAAAATAGTACTTAATAAAAATTATTAAAGAAGTCTTTAAATTTTATAAACCACCATTTGTAGTATAGCTTCCACACGAAGTCATCTCCGACCCAAGTCTCCATCAATTATTATTACCTGGGAAAGGTAAGAAAATGGGGGTGAGTTACTTAGAACTCAATGTGTAACCCACTTACCGTATTCGCTGGGCCAAAACCATATAAACATATAATTGAGCTTGAGCTCATTTTGCAAATGTAAATATTTATAAATCAAGTATAAAATAACAATGCATGTAATATGCAATTCCCAACCAAGCCTAATTTCCATCCGCTACACACCACCCGTACCAACCATCACACCTGTAGGGATCAAGTCAACCCACCCCGCCAACACACTAATAGTAGGCTTAAAGCCAATTATAATATTTGTGGCAACATGCCATTTAAATAATTGTCGTAGAACCACTGATCTAGATTTTGGGCAACAGGCCATCGTGACAAAGTCACCTATCTAGAATTTTGGCATCAGGCCTTTCTTCTCTTCATCAATAATCCCAACCCATGCAATCATGTTTATGCATATCAAAATATTTGTAAAGTAAATTTTTATAAAAACCATATTACAATTTATCAATTTGGCCCATTAGTCAAAATAGCATTTTGATCCATAAAGCAACATAATTCAAATTTGGCCCATAAAATCACATATTTCAAATTTGGCCCATAAAATCACATATTTCAAATTTGGCCCATATGATCACATATTTCTTTTTGGCCCATAAAAACACATATTTCAAATTGGCCCATAAAAACACATTTCAAATTTGGCCCATAAAATCACATATTTCAAATTTGGCCCATAAAATCACATATTTCAAATTGACCCATAAAAATGGTATTTTCATAATTCGGTCCATCGAAACATTTCGTAATTCAGTTCATTGG
The DNA here is from genome assembly GCA_025506655.1 of Gossypium rotundifolium. Classification (NCBI taxonomy): domain Eukaryota; kingdom Viridiplantae; phylum Streptophyta; class Magnoliopsida; order Malvales; family Malvaceae; genus Gossypium; species Gossypium rotundifolium. The sequence continues at coordinate 56,756,478 of CP106726.1, forward strand.
GACATTTCGTAATTCGGTCCATTTAACATATGAGGCCTTTTCACAACTTACACACTTGGCCAATTAATCAAATTATTCTCATGGCCCAAAAATATCACTTTCTTTCACAAATAACCCATTATGGGCAAATCCATAATTTTCCACATCCTCGATTTTTGGTTTCATGCATTCACATAAAAGAATTTGTATAATGTATTTTTAAATCTCACCGGATTTTCGATTTTTATTATAACGCTTACGATATGGTATAACCCAAGAGATAAGTGTGAAGTTACACACCTGATTACGGTGAGAACTACACTTTCCCGCTCGTCGATATCTAAACACACATCACAATGGATTAGAACACTAATATTTAATATAAAACTATTCTAATATTAAGCGATTTAGATCTTACCCTCGGAATCTCGAACAACCACTATTTGTAATTTCTCTCCGATCAAAGGTTCAGAACCACGAGTAAACAATGGTTCGGGGGTACGTACGACTTCAAATAATTGATTTTCGCCGGATGAGGGTCCACAACCCGGTGGAAAGTCACGGATTCCCGAAACAGTCTTTCTCTTGAATTTAGGGGGGATAATGGAACCACCCCTCTTCCGAACACTATTAACAACTCTTTTCGTCCCTATCTTGATTGCATCCATTGACAAATAAATGTTAGTCAAACTAATATTCCTTTATCACCACCAATTGATTTTAAGAGCGAAATCGGCTTACCACAAGATTCTTTCGTTCAAAAGGTGAAAGTCGATTGATAGAGTCTCTATGATAGAATCGATTAATCAATACAATCTTATCAAAATAGAAGGATAAAAAAAATAGAATCCCTTTTCGAAATGATCCCTTACCTTGAATGATGAAATCTCCTTTTTCACCCGAGCTATAATAGCTATGATCAACTAAAGATGTAGAAAAGAAATCGGCACTCCACTATATCACTATAAAGAAAGAAGGATTTGATTGAAGGAGAAAGATTAAAAATAAAAAGAAAGATTCGTCTAAAGATTCTACCATCAACATTCGGCCATGGTGAAGAATTAGAGAGAGGATGATGTTTGAGAGTCTTTTAAGAGAAGTAAAGAAGAAAAAGAATAGAAATGAAGGTTTGGATTTCGGTTCTCAAAGATAAAAGATGATTCAAAAGAGAACTTTGAGTCAATGGATATTCGGCAATGAGAGAAAAAGGAAGAAATGGTCTTTGATGTTTTTGTATTTTCGGTCACAAAGAGGAGAGAAAGAAGAAATAATTTGGGGAGAAAGAACAACTCAAAACCGAAATGGTCAAAACTCAAATGGCAAAAGAAAAGAAAATGGTTTACCTTTTGTCCAATATACATTCGGCTAAGAGGAGAAAATTAGAGTGAAACAAGCTTTGAGAAAAACACCAAATGACCAAAAGAGAGATGTGCACAACTAGCTCCTAATTCATCAAAATGCCTTCAAAATTTCGGCCAACCCCTAGCCCCAAAAACCGTCCAAGTACATGGACATAAAGTCAAAGTTTTTGCCACACAAAACTTTCTAAAACATTCATCTTACATTAAGCCTTATGTCCACCATTAATGCCTTTTTCATAAGATTCTTTTCCTTAAGTTCCATGCTTACCTTAACTATTAGCCACCTTGCCATAAGTAAAATAGTCCAACCTACCATAAATAAGGCTTGACCGACACATGCTATAAAGGTGCAAAAATAAAAGTCACCAAAATGCTATCCATGGGATTCGAACCTCTCCCACTAAGCAATCACTTATGCGCCACCATCACCTTGCTACTAGCTCATCTTATGCTAGTTTTTGACACTTAAATTTACTTAAACCTCAAAGTCACTTGATCCACTTCAAATAAATACTCCTTATTAAAATTTATTCTAATTCCAAATAGTTCTCAAGTCTTCTCAAGACTATACTAAACATGCAAAATTTTAATTATACACAAGTTAAGCACCAAAACATGCATCATATAAATACTCAAATTTTTGGATGTTACAGGCTTGGTGCCACACATGAGGTGTGTAGCGGATGGAGGGTTGATTGTAGAAATCCCTACGGTGTGATGGGCTGGTACGGGTGGTGTGTCGAGGATGGAAAATTTAGGTTGGGCTGGGGCACATTACATTCATATTTGTGTATGCTACTTTGAGTGGGCTAAGGCCAATATACGATTTTGGGCTAGAAGCCATTTATGTGACTTACGGGGATTTACACACTGAGTCTTGGTGACTCATCCCTGCTTAATTTTGCAGGTAATCAGTAGATCGTGGATTTGGGAACCGAGGCAGACTCGTGGAGGCCATAATATGTTTCTTTTCATAAACTCCTTCCTTTCTACAAATTATTTTAATTTGGGGATTTTTGGTTATGTATTAAGGCCTTCATAAGTTAACTTTTGGGTTCTTGTTATTTATTATTTATTTAAGATGTCATATTAATATATTTTAACATGAAAGCAAAGATAGAGTTTCAAAACTTAAGAACACAAAACAACCGTTTTCTCTCAAGTGTCAACAAAGACAATAAATGGAATTTAAATCAATTCGAAAATTTTCCCTTAACTGCAAACCATTGCTTTCAAAACATCACCTAAAACCAAAAGTTCCAAACTTACTGTATTTTCCTAAATTCAACAAAATTCACATTTACAACTTTACCATGTGACATACTAGATCTGGTCGTAACGTATAGACCGGGTTTGGGGTGTTACACTACCAAAACATTGATTTTCTTTTATGAATTTCAATTTTGTTACGCATAATTTATTACCTCCATCAATTATAAATATCTAAAAGATTATTTAAGCCATTGACTAAGTTGATACCATTCGTCAACTAAGGATCAACTCAAAACGTAGATGTCAAATTTTTAATCCTATGTACTCTCAGCATTGCACATTTGTTTGCTTCAGTATTTGACTCTACACTAGTAAAAGCAACGTCATTTGTGGGAGCTCAAACCTATGAAATGAACTTATATAAACAAATCATTTAACAGTATTAGAGGCCTTGGATAGATCCCTGACCCACGCTGAGCCTTAAAGAAATAAAACTCATACACCACCTTAAATGTATACTTGATCTCTCCAATATAAATGTTGTAGTAAAAAATCAATTTAGTTCATGGTGATGCAAGAACACCGGGAGGAATCGCCAGTGCGATTGCATCAATAGGAATATTACTATATGAAGTACACTCGTGATTCTTCTTTCTTTCTTTTCTCGATTTGATGTGTTTTGAAAAAAGTACACATTTGTTCTTTTCTATCGTGAAATGATTGGTGACACATAGAAAATTCTAAACTCACTTAAAACTGAAGGTTTCCAAAAGCCCAACAAAACCTTGCAATAGAATATATATACTAGGTATGTAACATTAATGTATTTGATTGATTTGGTGCCCGTACCAACTTAAGATTGATGAAAACACCATGATATTCAGTGTTATTATTAATTTGTTTCAAACCACACATTTCATTATTTGTTATATGTTATATTCAAGCACACATTTATGTTCTAAATTTATGATTTCCACAGATACACGTGTGAAAAAAATTGTAATTATCTATTAGTAGGAGAGAAGAAGAGAATATGGTCGAATCGCATAAAACAAAATTTACTGACAATCATTCAAAAAAAATCCCAAATGTAGTATGCTTGGGTATGAAATGTTGTACCTAAAAAAGGGACAAATATATATAAAAATAGTGTTTTTAGAAATGACAATTGATTGTGTAGCTGAGTGGTCCAGCACACTTTGTGAGTTCAGGGACCATTTGACCGGGTTTGAAAGGCATCATTTTGTCGGCACCAAACTGCTTGCTGGCACTCAGATTACCAGCTAGAGTAAAAAAGGTGTCGTTCTCGAAGTGGTCACCCTGTGATACCTAGTTCCAATTCTTCCATTGTGCTAGTTTTAAAAGGCCCCTATAGGTCACCTCCTAAGCCCCGAAGGTGCCTGGCGCGGAATACCGGTTGCCCTGACTGATAATTGTAGGGTTTCTGGTGCCGCCAATAGCATACAGAAACCAATGATTGTAGTCATTATTGATGACATGAATAAAATCGAATCGGCACCTAGGCATCCTCTCTACCAATCCTTTACCGAAGTGGTTCAAAGCAACAGTGACTTGCATCTTCTTGTCTGCACTGTACGAGTCACTTGCTCCAAACAACATCACCTTCAATAATTTTCATTTCAATTATACTATTTTGTCAATCAAAAAATTCCTCCTCGTGCCTATTTTAAAATAGAAAATAATGTAAGATTACATGGTTGTGGTCAGTGAAGTGGTAGTTAGAAATGGTAACGGCAGTGGAACCTTCAATGACATTGATAAGACCATTAGTGCAATGGTGAAGGGAAAGATGGTCGAGCCAAACATTGGATGCTCCGAAAAGAGAGACCCTATCTCCGTCGCTGGCACTCCGTAACCCAAGGTGGTTTTCACCATCCTTCATCTTGCCACCCTTGGTGGGAATAATGTGATGGATATGGAGGCCATAGATAATGACATTCTTCGCAAATTGGATAGCAATACTAGCACCAATACAAATTTCCACATTGGCTCCCCTCGCATCAATGGTCTTGTCACTTGTAACAAAGAGTTCCTGTTGCAGCTTGATCGTCATGGACCCTTTGAAAGTGATCCAAAGTGGTCCGATTTGGGTGACAGCATGACGTAGAGTTTCAGGATTGGGGTCAGCAGCATTATCAATAGGTTCAGTGGCCACGTAAAACTCACCACCCTTTCCATCGATAGTACCACGAGCAAATCCAGGGGCACAGTCGGCTAACTTCTTCCTATTCTTTTCCCAGTCAGGATCACATCTCCAGCAACTATCAACGGGTTGATAACCTCACAATGACCCTTTTTCGATTTCGCCAACACCCTTTTAGTGATATAAAACTCAAGCATGATCCTAGAGAAGTGGTCATAGTAATGGCGGACCACCTCCTCCGAGTTAGAGTGATAGGCCTTGTCCAGGTTCTCGATGGCTTCCAATTCTCATGCCGTCAACTACTAGTCATATTCAGTGATATGAGCTTTTAGGGTTGGGATTACGACAACAAATAATAAACGAAAAAAACTATAACTATAACTAGAAATACCCATAGTGATTTTTATTTTAACTATCAAAGATTAGCTCTTGGAAACAACTGGTTGGATGCAAATAGGACCGTGATAGGATAGGAGAGACAAGCTACGACACCAAAAAGTGGAACTAGAGCTTGATTTGCTTGGAACACCATCATCAAGTTGGTATTTATACTACAACGGGAATCATTAAAATTTCCAATTTTATAGAACACACTTGGCTACCAGTGTTTCGAGTGCCTAAAACACATTTGGATATTTTTCCTTTTCCTTTGGATAGAAACAGTTGAGGTTTTACTTGCATTTTTTACGCCATTCTGAGCGTCTAATTTCAGTAATTACGAAAAAAAATTCTTTAATTCTTCTCCAATCCCTTTACTCTTCAACATGTCGAGATGAAATCTCTTTGCTTTAAATTTCAAGATTTTAGTCCTTCCATTTGGCTGATTTAAAAAAAATAAAAATTCAATTGGTAAGGTAGTTTATTGATTTCTTTTAAATTTGAATATGTGATATGAATTGGACTCTAATTTTTTTAATTGGACCCTTGAATATAAAAGTACTAGGTTTTCAAATTTAATGAATTTTGTTAGTAGTGTTATCAATTAGATTGTTGTAAAAAATTATATTAAATTGAATTAGTAAAGCGGAAATTCATGTAATTTTAAAAATAGAAGGATAAAATTTTAAAAGTCCAAAAAGTATAGATATTCGAGATGAAATTGAACCTTTATGGTTATTTTTAATGCATATTTAATTATTGTTACAATCTATACTAACTTTTATTAAAGTCCTTAACTAGTTCAATGACACGAGTCGATCAAGTACCGACTCTATTACGGAAATCAGAAATACTTTCGTTTCATATTTAAAATAAGTTATACTATTCAAGGCTATTTTAGTTTTTATTATTTTAAAAAATATAAAATATACTTTCGAATGGATTTGAATCCACATCAATTATTCTGTTAGTAAAACCTTAAATTTAGCACTCTACCAAAACATTGATTTTCTTTTATGAATTTCAATTTTGTTACGCATACTTTATTACCTCCATCAATTAAAAATATCTAAACGATTATTTAAGCCATTGACTAAGTTGATACCATGCGTCAACTAAGGATAAACTCAAAACGTAAAGGCTGAATTTTTAATCTTATGTACTCTCAGCATTGCGCATTTGTTTGCTTCAGTATTTGGCTCTATATTGGTAAAAGCAACGTCATTTGTGGGAGTTCAAACCTATAAAGTGAACTTATTTAAATAAATCATTTAACAGTATTAGAGGCCTTGGACGGATCCCTGACCCACGCTGAGCCTTAAAGAAATCAAACTCGTACACCACCTTAAATGTATACTTGATCTCTCCAACATAAATGTTGTAGTAAAAAATCAATTTAGTTCATGGTGATGCATGAACACCGGGAGGAATTGCCAGTGTGATTGCATCAATAGGAATATTACTATATGAAGTACACTCCTAGTTCTTCTTTCTTTCTTTTCTTTATTTGATGTGTTTTGAACAAAAACCGAGTACCCGAAGATGTAAGTTTGGACATACAAAATTTATAGAAACGAAATGGTCTCAAGATTGTTAAAAATTTTAGTTAATTACACGCCATTAATTCTAACCAAATATTTAATTTCATTAATTTCCATACCTATCATGAAATGATTGGTGACACATAGAAAATTCTAAACTCACTTAAAACTGAAGGTTTCCACAAGTCCAACAAAACCTTGCAATAGAATATATATGCTAGGTATTTTAAATTAGTGTATTTGATTGCTTTGGTGCCCGAACAAACATATGATTGATGAAAACACCATGATATTCAGTGTTATTATTGTTAATTTTTTCAAACCACACATTTCATTATTTGTTATATGTAATTTTCAAACACACATTTATGTTTTAAATTCATGATTTCCACATATATGCGTGTGAAAAAAATTGTAATTATCTATTAGTAGGAGAGATGAAGAAAATAGGGTCGCATAAAGCAAAATTTACTGACAATCATTCACAAAAAATCCCAAATGTACTATGCTTGGGTATCAAATGTTGTACGTAAAAAAGGGACACATGCATATAAAAATAGTTTTTTTAGCAAGGACGGCCGGTTGTGCAGCTGAGTGGTCCAGCATACTTTGTGAGTTCGGGGACCATTTGACCGGGTTTGAAAGGCATCATTTTGTCGGCACCAAACTGTTTGCTGGCACTCGGATTACCGGATGGAGTAAAAAAGGCACCGTTCTCGAAGTAGTCCCCCTGTGATACCCGGCCCAATTCTTCCTTTGTCTTCGGTTTTAAGAGGCCCTCTGGTCACCTCCTTAGCCCCAAGGTGCACGGAGGAGAATCTGGGTTCTCGGCCGATAATTGTAGGGTTGCTGGTGCCGCCAATGGCATACAGGAACCAATGATTGTAGTCATTGTTGACGACATGAATAAAACCGAATCGGCACCTTGGCATCCTCTCTACCAATCCTTTACCAAAGTGGTTCAAAGCAACAGTGACCTGCATCTTCTTGTCTGCACTGTACGAGTCACTTGCTCCAAACAACATCACCTGCAATTTTTTTCATTTCAATTATACTATTTCGTCAATCAAAAAATTCCTCCTCGTGCCTAGTTTAAAATAGAAAACAAAATAATATTACATCGTTGTGGTCAGTGAAGTGGCAGTTCGAAATGGTAACGGCAGTGGAACCTTGAATGACATCGATAAGACCATCGGTGCAATGGTGAAGGGAAAGATGGTCGAGCCAAATGTTGGTTGCTCCGAAAAGAGAGACCCCATCTCCGTCGCTGGCACTCCGTAACCCAATGTGGTTTTCACCATCCTTGATCTTGCCACCCTTGGCGGGAATAATGTGATGGATATGGAGGCCATGGATAATGACATTCTTCGCAAATTGGACAGTAATACCAGCACCATTGCAAATTTCCACATTGGCTCCCCTCGCATCAATGGTCTTGTCACTTGTAACAATGAGCTCCTGTTCCAACTTGATGGTCATGGACCCTTTGAAAGTGATCCAAAGTGGTCCGGTTTGGGTGACAGCATGATGCAAAGTTCCAAGGTTGGGGTCAGTAGCATTATCAATAGGGTCAGTGACCACGTAAAACTCACCACCCTTTCCATCGGTAGCACCATGAGCAAATCTAAGGGCACAGTCGGCCAACTTCTTCCTGTTCTTTCCCGGTTAGAATCACATCGCCAAAGAACTATCAACGGGTTGGTAACCTCACAAGAACCCTTTTTCGATTCTGCCAACACCCTTTTGGTGATATAAAACTCGAGCATGGTCCTAGAGAAGTGGTCATTGTAATGGCGGACCACCTCCTCCGGGTTAGAGTGATAGGCCCTGTCCAGGTTCTCAATGGCTTCCAATTCTCGTGTTGGTCCGAAGACTCGTCATATTCGACGATGTGAGCTTTTAGGGTTGGGATTACAATAGCAAATGACAATGAAAAAAACTATAACTACAACTAGAAATACCCATAGTGGTTTTATTTTAACTCTACCAAGATTAGCTCTTGGAAATAAGCGGTTGGATGCAAATAGGACCACGATAGGATAGGAGAGACAAGCTACGACACCAAAAGTGGAACTCGAGCTTGATTTGCTTGGAACACCATCATCAAGTCGGTATTTATACTAGAACGGGAATCATTAAAATTTCCAATTTTATAGAACACACTTGGCTACCAGTGTTTCGAGTGCCTAAAACACATTTGGATATTATTTTCCTTTTCCTTTGGATAGAAATTGTTGAGGTTTTTCTTGCATTTTTACGCCAAGCGTTTAATTTCAGTAATTACAAAAAAAATTCTCTAATTCTTGTCCAATCCTTTTACTCTTCAACATGTTGAGATGAAATCTCTTTTCTTTCAATTTCAAGATTTTAGTCCTTCCACTTGGCTGATTTAAAAATAAAATTCAATTTGTAAGGCGGTTTATTAATTTCTCTTAAATCAATATGTGATATGAATTGGACTCTAATTTTTAATTGGACCCTTGAATATAAAAGTACTAGGTATTCAAATTTAATAAATTTTGTTAGTAATGTTATCAATTAGATTGTTGTAAAAAAATTTATATTAAGTTGAATAAGTAAAGCGATAAATTCATGTAATTTTAAAAATAGAAGGATAAAATTTTAAAAGTCTAAAAAGTATAGATATTCGAGATGAAATTGAACCTTTGTAGTTATTTTTAATGCATATTTCATTATCGATACAATCTATACTAACTTTTATTAAAGTCCTTAACTAATTCAATGACACAAGTCAATCGAATACCGACTCTATCATGGAAATCAGAAATACTTTCGTTTCGTATTTAACATAAGTTATACTATTCAAGTCTATTTCAGTTTTAATTATTTTAAAAACTATAAAATATGCTTTCGAAGGGATTTGAACCCACTTCAATTATTATGTTAGTAAAACATTAAATTTAGCACTCTACCAAAAATTGATTTTCTTTTACGAATTTCAATTTTGTTACGCATACTTTATTACGTCCATCAATTATAAATATCTAAACGATTATTTAAGCCCTTGACCAAGTTGATACCATACGTCAACTAAGGATCAACTCAAAACGTAGATGCTGAATTACTAATCATATGAACTATTGGCATTGCACATTTGTTTGCTTCAGTATTTGACTCTATCCTGGTAAAAGCAACGTCATTTGTGGGAGCACAAATCTATCAAGTGAACTTATTTAAACAAATCATTTAAAAATATTAGAGGCCATGAATGGATCCCTAACCCCTGCTAAGCGTTAAAGAAATTAAACTCATACACCACCTTAAATGTATACTTGATCTCTCCAATATAAATGTTGCAGTAAAAAATCAATTTAGCTCATGGTGATGCAAGAACACCAAGAGGAATCCCCAGTACGATTGCATCAATAGGAATATTACTATATGAAGTACACTCATGATTCTTCTTTCTATCTTTTCTCGATTTGATGTGTTTTGAAAAAGAACGAGTACCCGAATATGTAAGTTTGGACATACAAAATTTATAGAAACTAAATGGTCTCAAGATTGTTAAAACTTTTAGCTAACTACACAACTTTAATTCTAACCAAATATTTAATTTCATTAATTTCCATACCTATCATGAAATTATTGGTAACACATAGAAAATTCTAAACTTACTTAAAACTGAAGGTTTCCACAAGTCCAACAAAGGTTTGCAATAAAATATATATACTAGGTATGTTACATTAATGTATTTGATTGATTTGGTACCCGCACAAACTTAAGATTGACGAAAACACCATGATAATCAGTGTTATTCTTGTTAATTTGTTTCAAACATTATTTGTTATATGTTATTTTCAAACACACATTTATGTTCTAAATTTATGATTTTCACAGATATGCGTGTGAAAAAAATTGTAATTATCTATTAGTAGGAGAGAAGAAGAGAATAGGGTTGAATCGCATAAAAAAATTTATTGAAAATCTTTCAAAAAAAAATCCCAAATGTACTATGCTTGGGTATCAAATGTTGTACGTAAAAAAGGGGCACATGCATATAAAAATAGTGTTTTTAGCAAGGACGACCAATTGTGCAGCTAAGTGGACCGGCATACTTTGTGAGTTCGGGGCCATTTGACCGGGTTTGAAAGGCATCATTTTGTCGGCACCAAACTGTTTGCTGGCACTTGGATTACCGGATGGAGTAAAAAAGGCGCCGTTCTCGAAGTGGTCCCCCTGTGATACCCAGTTCCAATTCTTCCACTGTGCTGGTTTTAAGAGGCCCCTACAGGTCACCTCCTTAGCCCCGAAGGTGCCTGGCGCGGAATACCGGTTGCCTTGGCTGATAATTGTAGGGTTGCTGGTGCCGCCAATGGCATACAAGAACCAATGATTGTAGTCATTGTTGACGACATGAATAAAACCGAATCGGCACCTAGGCATCCTCTCTACCAATCCTTTACCGAAGTGGTTCAAAGCAACAAATGACTGCATCTTTTTATGCGCTTGCATCGAGTCACTTGCTCCAAACAACATCACCTGCATTTTTTTCATTTCAATTATACTATTTAGTCAATCAAAAAATTCCTCCTTATACATAGTTTAAGATAGAAAACAAAGTAATATTACATCGTTGTGGTCAGTGAAGTGGCAGTTAGAAATGGTAACGGCAGTGGAACCTTGAATGACATCGATAAGACCATCGGTGCAATGGTGAAGGGAAAGATGGTCGAGCCAAACGTTTGTTGCTCCGAAAAGAGAGACCCCATCTCCGTCGCTGGCACTCCGTAACCCAAGGTGGTTTTCACCATCCTTGATCTTGCCACCCTTGGCAGGAGTAATGTGATGGATATGGAGGCCATGGATAATGACATTCTTCGCAAATTGGACGATAATACCGGCACCATTGCAAATTTCCCCTCATCATTGGCTCCCCTCGCATCAATGGTCTTGTCACTTGTAACAATGAGCTCCTGTTCCAACTTGATGGTCATTGACCCTTTGAAAGTGATCCAAAGTGGTCCGGTTTGTGTGACAGCATGACGCAGAGTTCCAGGCTTGGGGTTAGCAGCATTATCAATTGGGTCAGTGACCACGTAAAACTCACCACCCTTTCCACCGGTAGTACCACGGGCAAATCCAGGGGCACAGTTGGCCAACTTCTTCCTGTTCTTTTCCCAGTTAGAATCACATCGCCAGCAACTATCAACGGGGTTGGTAACCTCACAAGAACCCTTTTTCGATTCTGCCAACACCCTTTTGGTGATATAAAACTCGAGCATGGTCCTAGAGAAGTGGTCATTGTAATGGCGGACCACCTCCTCCGGGTTAGAGTGATAGGCCCTGTCCAGGTTCTCAATGGCTTCCAATTCTCGTGCCGTCCAGTACTCGTCATATTCGACGATGTGAGCTTTTAGGGTTGGGATTACAATAGCAAATGACAACAGAAAAAAACTATAACTACAACTAGAAATACCCATAGTGGTTTTTATTTTAACTACCGAAGATTAGCTCTTGGAAATAATTGGTTGGATGCAAATAGGACCCTGATAGGATAGGAGAGACAAGCTACGACACCAAAAAGTGGAACTCGAGCTTGATTTGCTTGGAACACCATCATCATGTCGGTATTTATACTAGAACGGGAATCATTAAAATTTCCAATTTTATAGAACACACTTGGCTACCAGTGTTTCGAGTGCCTAAAACACATTTGGATATTATTTTCCTTTTTCCTTTGGATAGAAATTGTTGAGGTTTTTCTTGCATTTTTTACGCCAATCTGAACGTTTAATTTCAGTAATTACAAAAAAAAAAATTCTCTAATTCTTGTCCAATCCCTTTACTCTTCAACATGTTGAGATGAAATCTCTTTTCTTTCAATTTCAAGATTTTAGTCCTTCCACTTGGCTGATTTAAAAAATAAAAATTCAATTTGTAAGGCAGTTTATTAATTTCTCTTAAATCTGAATATGTGATATGAATTGGACTCTAATTTTTTAATTGGACCCTTGAATATAAAAGTACTAGGTATTCAAATTTAATAAATTTTGTTAGTAGTGATATCAATTAGATTGTTGTAAAAAAATTTATATTAATTGAATAAGTAAAGCGATAAATTCATGTAATTTTAAAAATACAAGGATAAAATTTTAAAAGTCTAAAAAGTAAAGATATTCGAGATGAAATTGAACCTTTGTGGTTATTTTTAATGCATATTTCATTATCGATACAATCTATACTAACTTTTATTAAAGTCCTTAACTAATTCAATGACACAAGTCGATCGAGTACCGACTCTATTACGGAAATTAGAAATACTTTCGTTTCGTATTTAACATAAGTTATACTATTCAAGTCTATTTCAGTTTTAATTATTTTAAAAAATATAAAATATGCTTTCGAAGGGATTTAAACCCGCTTCAATTATTATGTTAGTAAAACATTAAATTTAGCACTCTACCAAAAAAATTGATTTACTTTTATGAATTTCAATTTTGTTACGCATACTTTATTACATCCATCAATTATAAATATCTAAATAATTATTTAAGCCCTGACCAAGTTGATACCATACGTCAACTAAGGATCAACTCAAAACATAGATGCTGAATTACTAATCATATGAACTATTGGCATTGCACATTTGTTTGCTTCAGTATTTGACTCTATCCTGGTAAAAGCAACGTCATTTGTGGGAGCACAAATCTATCAAGTGAACTTATTTAAACAAATCATTTAACAATATTAGAGGCCTTGGATGGATCCCTGACCCCTGCTAAGCGTTAAAGAAATTAAACTCATACACCACCTTAAATGTATACTTGATCTCTCCAATATAAATGTTGCAGTAAAAAATCAATTTAGTTCATGGTGATGCAAGAACACCAAGAGGAATCCCCAGTGCGATTGCATCAATAAGAATATTACTATATGAAGTACACTCATGATTCTTCTTTCTATCTTTTTTCGATTTGATGTGTTGTGAAAAAGAATGAGTACCCGAATATGTTTGTTTGGACATACAAAATTTATAGAAACTAAATGGTCTCAAGATTGTTAAAACTTTTAGCTAACTACACAACTTTAATTCTAACCAAATATTTAATTTCATTAATTTCCATACCTATCATGAAATTATTGGTGACACATAGAAAATTCTAAACTCACTTAAAACTGAAGGTTTCCACAAGTCCAATAAAGGTTTGCAATAAAATATATATAGGTATGTTACATTAATGTATTTGATTGATTTGGTGCCCGCACAAACTTAAGATTGATAAAAACACCATGATAATCAGTGTTATTCTTGTTAATTTGTTTCAAACCACACATTTTATTATTTGTTATATGTTATTTTCAAACACACATTTATGTTCTAAATTTATGATTTCCACAAATACGCGTGTGAAAAAAATTGTAATTATCTATTAATAGGAGAGAAGAAGAGAATAGGGTTGAATCGCATAAAAAATTTATTGAAAATCATTCAAAAAAAAAATCCCAAATGTACTATGCTTGGATATCAAATGTTGTACGTAAAAAAGGGGCACATGCATATAAAATAGTGTTTTTAGCAAGGGCGACCAACTGTGACTAAGTGGTCCGGCATACTTTGTGAGTTCGGGACCATTTGACCGGTTTGAAAGGCATCATTTTGTCGGCACCAAACCTGCTTGTCGGCACTTTCGGATTACGGATGGAGTAAAAAGGCGCCGTTCTCAAGTGGTCCCCTGTGATACCGGTTCAATTCTTCCCTTGTCTTTGGTTTTAAGAGGCCCTACTGGTCACCTCCTTAGCCCGAAGGTGCTGGCGCGGAATCTGGTTGCCTTGGTGATAATTGTAGGGTTCTTTGGTGCCGCCAATGGCATACAAGAACCAATGATTGTAGTCATTGTTGACGACATGAATAAAACCGAATCGGCACCTAGGCATCCTCTCTACCAATCCTTTACCGAAGTGGTTCAAAGCAACAGTGACCTGCATCTTCTTGTCTGCACTGTACGAGTCACTTGCTCCAAACAACATCACCTGCATTTTTTTCATTTCAATTATACTATTTAGTCAATCAAAAAATTCCTCCTTGTACCTAGTTTAAGATAGAAAACAAAGTAATATTACATCGTTGTGGTCAGTGAAGTGGCAGTTAGAAATGGTAACAGCAGTGGAACCTTGAATGACATCGATAAGACCATCGGTGCAATGGTGAAGGGAAAGATGGTCGAGCCAAACGTTGGTTGCTCCGAAAAGAGAGACCCCATCTCCGTCGCTGGCACTCCGTAACCCAAGGTGGTTTTCACCATCCTTGATCTTGCCACCCTTGGCAGGAATAATGTGATGGATATGGAGGCCATGGATAATGACATTCTTCGCAAATTGGACAGTAATACCAGCACCATTGCAAATTTCCACATTGGCTCCCCTCGCATCAATGGTCTTGTCACTTGTAACAATGAGCTCCTGTTCCAACTTGATGGTCATGGACCCTTTGAAAGTGATCCAAAGTGGTCCGGTTTGGGTGACAGCATGACGCAGAGTTCCAGGCTTGGGTTCAGCAGCATTATCAATAGGGTCAGTGACCACGTAAAACTCACCACCCTTTCCACCGGTAGTACCACGGGCAAATCCAGGGGCACAGTTGGCCAACTTCTTCCTGTTCTTTTCCCGATTAGAATCACATCGCCAAACAACTATCAACGGGTTGGTAACCTCATAGGAACCCTTTTTCGATTACGCCAACACCTTTTGGTGATATAAAACTCGAGCATGGTCCTAGAGAAATGGTCATTGTAATGGCGGACCACCTCCTCCGGGTTAGAGTGATAGGCCCTATCCAGGTTCTCAATGGCTTCCAATTCTCGTGCCGTCCAGTACTCGTCATATTCGGCGATGTGAGCTTTTAGAGTTGGGGTTACAACAATAAATAAATACAGAAAAAAACTATAACTATAACTAGAAATACCCATAGTGGTTTTTATTTTAACTATCAAAGATTAGCTCTTGGAAACAACTGGTTGGATGCAAACAGGACCCTGATAGGATAGGAGAGACAAGCTACGGCACAAAAAAGTGGAACTCGAGCTTGATTTGCTTGAACACCATCATCAAGTCAGTATTTATACTACAACGGGACTCATTAAAATTTCCAATTTTATAGAACACACTTGGCTAGCAGTGTTTCGAGTGCCCAAAACACGTTTGGATTTTCTTTTCCTTTTTCGTTTGGATAGAAATAGTTGAGGTTTTTCTTGCATTTTTTACGCCATTCTGAACGTCTAATTTCAGTAATTACGAAAAAAATTCTATGATTCTTCCACAATCCCTCTACTCTTCAACATGTCGAGATGAAATCTCTTTGATTTCAATTTCAAGATTTTAGTCCTTCCACTTGGCTGATTTAAAAAATAAAAGTTCAATTAGTAAGACAGTTTATTGATTTCTCTTAAATCTGAATTTTTTATATGAATTGGACTCTAATTTTTTAATTGGACCCTTGAATATAAAAGTACTAGGTATTCAAAATTTAATGAATTTTGTTAGTAGTATTATCAATTAGATTGTTGTAAAATAATTTATATTAAATTGAATAAGTAAAGCGATAAATTCATGTAATTTTAAAAATAGAAGAATAAAATTTTAAAAGTCTAAAAAGTATAGATATTTGAGGTGAAACTGAAACTTTGTGGTTATTTTTAATGCATATTTCATTATTGTTACAATCTATACTAACTTTTATTGAAGTCCTTAACTATTTCGATGACACGAGTTGATTGAGTTCCGACACAATTACAGAAATTAGAAGTATGTTCCTTTCATATTAAAATAAATTTTACTATTCAAGCTATTTTAGTTGTTATTATATATATATAATATGCTTTCGAAAGGATTTGAACCCACACCAATTATTATGTTAGTAAAACCTTAAATTTAGCACTCTACCAAAATATTGATTTTCTTTTATGAATTTCAATTTTTTTATGCTTACTTTATTACCTCCACCAATTATAAATATCTATACGATTATTAAAGCCCTTGACTAAGTTGATACCAAGTGTCAACTAAGGATCAACTCAAAACGTAGATGTCGAATTATTAATCCTATGTGCTCTCGGCATTACAAGTTTGTTTGCTTCAATATTTGACTGTATACTAGTAAAAGCAACGTCATTTGTCGGTGCTCAAACCTATCAAGTGAACTTATTTAAAGAAATCATTTAACAATATTCGAGGCCTTGGACAGGTCCCCAACCCACGCTGAGCCTTAAAGAAATCAAACTCATATACCACCTTAAATGTATATTTGATCTCTCTATTATAAATGTTGTAGTAAAAAATAAATTTAGTTCATGGTGATGCAAGAACACCAAGAGTTATCGCCATTGCGATTGCATCAATAGGAATATTACTATATGAAGAACGAGTACCCGAATGTGTAAGTTGGGACATAAGATATTTATAGAAAATAAATGGTCTCAAGATTGTTAAAACTTTTAGTTAATTACACAACTTTAATTCTAACCAAATATTTAATTTCATTAATTTCCATACCTATCATGAAATGATTGGTGACACATAGTAAATTCTAAACGAACTTCAAACTGAAGGTTTTCACAACTCCAACAAAACCTTGCAGTAGAATATATATACTAGATATGTTACATTAATGTATTTGATTAGTTTGGTGCCCACACCAAACTTAAGATTGATGAAAACACTATGGTAATCAATGTTATTATTGTTAATCTATTTCAAACCACACATTTCATTATTTATGATATGTTATTTTTAAACATTCATTTATGTTCTAAATTTATGCTTTCCACAGATACGCGTGTGAAAAAATTGTAATTATCTATTAGTAGGAGAGAAGAAGATATTAGGGTGGAATCTCATAAAAGAAAATTTACTGACAATCATTCAAAAAACATCCCAAATGCACTATGCTTGGGTATCAAATGTTGCACGTAAAAAAGGGACACATGCAAATAAAAATAGTGGTTTTAGCAAGGACGGCTGATTGTGCAGTTGAGTAGTCCAACATACTTGGTTAGTTCAAGGACCATTTGACCGGGTTTGAAAGGCATCATTTTGTCGTCACCAAATTGCTTGCTACCACTCAGATTATCAGATGGCGTAGAAAAGGCACCATTCTCGAAGTGGTCACCCTGTGATACCCAGTTCAAATTCTTCCATTGTGTCAGTTTTAAGAGGCTCCTACAGGTCACCTCCCTAGCCGCGAAGGTGCCTAGCATGGAATACCTGTTGCCCTGGCTGATAATTGTAGGGTTGCTGGTGCCGCTAATGTCATATAGGAACCAGTGGTTGTAGTCAATATTGACGACATGAATAAAACCAAGTCAACACCTAGGCATCCTCTCTACCAATCCTTCATCAAGTGGTTCAAAGCAATAGTGACTTGCATCTTCTCGTCGGCACTGTAGTAGTCGCTTGCTCTGAACAACATCACCTGCAATTTTTTCATTTCAATTATACTATTTCGTCAATAAAAAAAAATTCCTCCTCGTGCCAAATTTAAAATAAAAAGAAAGTAAGATTAATCATTGTGGTCAGTGAAGTGGCAGTTAGAAATGGTAAAGACAGTGGAACCTTGAATGACATCAATAAGACCATCGGGCCAATAGTGAAGGGAAAGATAGTCAAGCCAAACGTTGTTTGCTCCGAAAAGAAAGACCCCATCTCTGTCGCTAGCACTCCGTAACCCAAGGTGGTTTTCACCATCCTTGATCTTGCCACCGTTGGTAGGAATAATGTGATGGGAATGGAGGCCATGGATAATGACGTTCTTGTCAAACTGGATAGTAATATCAGCACCATTGCAAATTTCACATTGGCTCCCTTCGCACCATTGCAAATTTCCACATTACCATTTTAAACGTCTAATTGCATAAATTAAAAAAAAAATTCTCTAATTCTTCTTTAATCCCTCTACTCTTTAAAAATTCAAGATGAAATCTCTTTGCTTTCAATTTCAAGATTGTAGTCCTTCCACTTAGCTGGTTTAAAAGATAAAGTTCAATTGGTCAGATAGTTTATTAGTTTCTCTTAAATCTGAATATGTGATATGAATTGAACTTTAATTTTTTAATTGGACCTTTGAATATAAAAGTATTAGGTATTCAAATTTAACGAATTTTGTTAGTAGTGTTATCAGTTAGATTTTTAAAAACCATATATTAAATTGATTAAGTAAACCGATAAATTCATGAATTTTAAAACCAATAAATTCATGAATTTTAAAAGTATAATGATGAAAATTTAAAAGTCTAAAATAATATAGAGATTCGAGGAGAAATTGAACCTTTGTGGTGATTTTTAATGCTTATTTCATTATCGTTACAATCTACACTAACTTTTACTAAAGTCTTTAACTAATTCATGACACAAGTCAATCGAGCACTGACTCTATAACGAAAATCAGAAATACTTTTCTTTCGTATTTAAAATAAGTTATATTATTCAAGGCTATTTTAGTTTTTATTATTTTAAAAAAAATATATAAAATATGCTTTTAAAGGGATTTGAACCCTCATCAATTATTATGTTAGTAAAACCTTAAATTTAACACTCTACC
Source organism: Gossypium rotundifolium (assembly GCA_025506655.1). NCBI lineage: Eukaryota > Viridiplantae > Streptophyta > Magnoliopsida > Malvales > Malvaceae > Gossypium > Gossypium rotundifolium. The sequence continues at coordinate 56,775,669 of CP106726.1, forward strand.
AAAACATTGATTTTCTTTTACGAATTTCAATTATGTTATGCATACTTTATTACCTCCATCAATTATAAATATGATTATTTAAGCACTTGAGTAAGTTGATACCACACGTCAACTGAGGATCAACTCAAAACATAGATGCGGAATTATTAATCCTATATACTCTCGTCTTTGCAACACTATAGCAAAACAGGTTTTTAGTGATTTTTTTTGGCCTTATAAGCGATGTTAAAACTATTTGCAACATTTTAATAAGCGCAGCAAAAAATGCCACTATAGATAATTCCATAAACTTTTTCGACGTTTATGTAACACCGTTACTCATATCCGACGCTGGTACAGGGTACGAGGCGTTACCTCTCTTAAAAACATGCATACAAACAATTTTGGGTTTTGAGATTTCATTCAAATTTAAAACCTTCCAAACTTTGTCTTAAAATCCCTAATATGAGCCTACGAGGCTCAAAACACACTTTATAAATGGTTCGGGACCTAACCGAGTTCTTTAGAAAACTTTGAGTAATGTCACTAAAAACACGCCCGTGTGACCTGATAATACAGCCATGTTGAAGGACCGTGTAAGTCACACGGCCTAAACATATAGGGACACACTCGTGTCCCATACCCATGTGGATTTATTTCTCAATTCGAACCTACAATGGTTTTCACATGGCCTGGCACACGCCCGTGTCCATGGCCCGTGTCCCTCACACGGCCTTGACACCCCCGTGTATTGGCCTGTGTGCAAAAATCTTGACATTCTGTTTCTAACGTCAGCAACATCATATGGTCAGATGACCAAGGCACACGCCCGTGTTCTTAGGCTGTGTGGCAAATTAAATTCCTAAATTCAAGTATAGACTTCTCATGGCCTGGGCACATGCCTATGCCTATGGCCGTGTCTTCCACACGGTGAAGAAAGACGACCGTGTCTCAGCCCGTGTGGTTACTATTGGGCATTCTATTTTGCCAACTTAGGGTGCAGGGGGACACACGGCCTGGACACATACCCATGTGGACAAAAACAAGGCTATTTACCAAGCCCTTTCTGCCACCCTTACTTGCACCAACATAAGCCACATCAAATAACCTACTCATCCATGGTAATATACCAAATACTCAACCATGCAATTTGCACATTCATGAAAAATATCATCATTTTCATATATCAATAATAAGTAATAGCCATCATCCATGGCCTTATACAAAATGAGTCAATCTTTGAGACAAGCCAATACATTTGGCCACACAATATGACACTTGACAAAGACCAAGTCCCTATACATGCCATAATCAAAATGTTAAATCTAACTATACCAAATGTTCAGATTGATAGTGTGATCGAGCCTTTGACGTCCTTTGATCCCCTAGCTAGCTTAGCAATACTATAAGAAAATGGAAAGGAAAGGGAGTAAGCATAAAGCTTAGTAAGTCGCATGTAAATAATTAACAACAATTACCATGCATTATATACTCATAGCATATTATAAACTTGCACATAATTCTCGAATGATTAAAGGCATAACTTACTCATTTTCATCATTATTAATCATACATCATAAATCGAGTTCATTTCTCATAAGTTTCATGTAGGTACCTGTATCACTTACAACATAGTTGTAACTCTTTTCACTTTTGAAACAAACTTTAAATTACCCGTTGAACCAATTGAATACCAAAAGATACTTGACAAGCCTCACACAGGAGGGTATGATGCAGATGCCATGTCCCAGACATGGTCTTACACTGGCTTACGTATCGAGGCCGATGCCATGTCCCAAACATGATCTTACACTAGCTCTCGTCTCAATGCCGATGCCATGTCCCAAACATGGTCTTACACTTGCTATCGTATTGTGGCCAACTTCATGTCCCAGACATGGTCTTACACTAGGACACATATCATTGCCGATGCCATGTCCCAGACATGGTCTTACACTGGCTTTCATAATGTGGCCGATGTCATGTCCCAGACATTATCTTATGCTAGCACACATATCATCCAAATGTCATGGCTTGGATATCCAATCTATTCCTAAGGTTCAACCGGGTGTATACTACATCAAATTTCGTCATCCATATTCATATCATTAATCAATCATTTTATACAATATCAATTGTTTAATGCGTAATAACAATAGCACTGTATTATTTACGTACAACTTACCTTAGTATACAAAAAGTGGGTAACTAGATTGAATTAGTCTACTAGCTTGGTTTTCCCCCGGTCTAGGTCTGGACTCCATTTTTCTTGATCTATAATGAAAAATTCAGTTATTTAATCACTACATAAATCAAGACCTTCCAAAATTCCTATTTTGGCAAATTACTGTTTTGCCCTTAGACTTTTACATAATTACGATTTTGCCACTAGGCTCGTAAAATGATTTTCGTCAAATTTCCTCATTAACCAAGCCTAGCCAAATATATTTTAAGCTTATAGAAGCTCACAAATCCAATTATTTCACACGTTTACTACCTATTCTACAACCTTTACAAAAAGGTCCTTTTTAGGTGTTTTCATGAAAATCACTTAACAAAAGTTGTTTATTTAACAACCAAGATTCATTTCATTCCATAAAAATTCAGCAAACAACACTAATTTTCTAATGGAAAAACCAAGACTTTCAACCATAGTGCAAAATAGTCCCCTCATTAGCTATATTAAGCTACAAGGGTTCCAAAAACACATAAATCAACAAAAATGATCATCAAAATGACTTACTTGCAAGAGAAAAGCTTGGCTGAAATTTTGAGCTCTCAAAACCCTTAAGTTTGCTAAAAATTTCGGTGGTAGGGAGGAAGATGAAGAGATGATATTTTTCTCTTTATTTTATTTTATTCTATCAATTAAGTCACCTAATGCCACCAACTTTGACCAATTTCATTTTTTTCCCTATGGCCAGCCATCACTCTTTTAAGGGCCTATTTGCACATTAAGGACCTCTAATTTAAGGTTCTATAGCTATTTAACACCTCTAGCTTGTAAAACAAAACTTTCACAATTTATGCGATTTAGTCCTTTTTTGAAATTAAGTAATCACTAAAATTAATTCACTAAAATTTTCATGCACTCATATAATCATGTTATAGCACATAAAATAATATTAAAAATAATTTCTCCGACCTCGAATTAGTGGTTCCAAAATTACTATTCCTACTAGCCCCATTATCAGTCTGTTACAATTCTCCCCTTTAGGGATTTTCGTCCTCGAAAATCTTACCAGTGACTAGTTTTGGGTATTGATCTCTCATAGTCTGCTCGGGCTCCCATGTTGCTTCTTCAACCCCATGTCTATGCCATAGTACTTTCACAAGTGCTATCTTGTTTTCCTCAATTTCTTAACCTCCCGATCTAAAATCTTAACCGGCTCATCACCATAGGTCATATCCGTTCGAATTTCAACCACTGTTGGTGAAATCACATATGATGGGTCAGAACGATAACGGCACAACATAGGCACATGGAAAACATCATGAATCTTCTCTAACTCAAACGGTAAAGCTAATTGATATTCAACCGGTCCAATTTTCTCAGTCACCTCATATGGCCCAATAAAACGTGAACTTAATTTTCCTTTCCTACCGAATATGAGGACTTTCTTCCACGGGGATACTTTCAAAAATACCTTATCACCTACTTGAATTCAATCCCTTTTCGTTCCAAGTCTGCGTAGGATTTCTATCTATCCGAAGTAACCTTCAAACGGTCACATATCACTTTTACTTTCTCTTCGATTTCTCTGACTAAGTTAACCCCGTGTATCTGATTTTCCTTGAGTTCGGACCAATACAAGGATGTCTGACACTTACGACTATAAAAGGGTGTCTGACACTTACGACTATACAAGGCCTTATATGGAGCCATTTTCAAACTCGACTAATAGCTATTGTTGTAGGAAAACTCTACCAGTGGTAAATACTTTTCCCAACTACCTTGGAACTCAAGAACACAACATCACAACATATCCTCAAGAATATGAATTACTCTTTTCGACTGTCCATCGGTCTGCGGATGGAAAGCCGTGCTAAAATTCAACTTTGTCCCCAAAGCTTCTTCTATCTTTTTCCAAAATCATGATGTGAACCTCGGATCTATATCCGAAATGATCGATATCCCGTGAAGTCTCACTATTTTAGAAACATAAAAATCAGCCAATTTCTCATGTGGATAATCGGTAAGCATTGGTATGAAATGAGCCGATTTCGTAAGTCTATCAAACACAACCCAAGCCGCATCTTTCTTTGTTGGAGTCAACAATAATCCAGACACAAAATCCATGGTAATACAGTCCCATTTCCACTGGGGAACCATCACGGGCTGAAGTAAACCCGAAGGTACTTGGTGTTTAGTTTTCACTTGCTGACAAATTAAACACTTAGAAAAAAAATCTGAGATGTACCTTTTCATTCCTGACCACTAATACATTTTTTCAAGTCATTAAACATTTTCACACTACCCAGATGGATAGACAAACAACTGCTATGTGCCTCATGCAAAATTTTCCAAATAAGCTCATGGTCTTGGGTACACAAATTCTGTCTTGAAACGTTAAACAACCATCTGAACTAATCGTTGTTTTGTCTAGTCTTAAAATTTATATAGAGAATGACCGAACCTGGAAACTAACTAAGACAACGATGGAGGCAAGTGCACCTATCGAACAGTAGTATAGTTTAGGAAAGACTAGAATGTCGAATCCAAAAGGAACCAAAGGTACTAATACTAACTCTCTTTTTATTATCTAGTCTAAGAATTAAGAGAATTTGTTTTTTAATATAAATTAACTAACTACTAAACTAAAGACTCTCAGACAAAGAAGAATGAAATTTGGAAAATAACTTGAGGAAAAACCAATTGATTAAGATGACACCCAAGGAAGAATCCACCTAGACTTCACTTGTTATCTAACACTGAACCAGACGATTTATTCACTTGACTTGATCCATAAGATTCCCTTACATATATTAATCCCTCTCTCGAGGCGACTAACGTCTAACCCTAGGTTGATTAATTGAAATCTCTTTCTAATTAAAATCCTTAGAATCGCATTAACTCAATCTATGGACTCCTATATTAGGTTTCACCCTAATCCAGAAAAATCTCGTCACCTTATCTCTAGGCATGCGATCAACTCCGCTTAATTATGCTGGATCTACTCTTAGGTAGGGACTTTTGCACCTCCACCCAAGCACATCATACTTGAATTAATATCCAAGAAATATCAACACAAGAATTAAGGACACATAATTAAGAACAAGTCCCATATTTATCATATAGTTCAGCAAACTATAACAAGATTCATCTTAGGTTTCATCCCCTCAAGTATCTGAGGGGTTTAGTTCATAATAATAATAAAGGAATACATCTTAAAAGAAAAGATAAAATAAAACATAAGACATCCCTAAAACCCCCTGAAGGAATCGAATGAGAGATCCTCCGTCTTGAGTATAATTACGACTTCTTGAGATGAATAAACTGGCTATCTTTGAGTAAATCTCAACAAATATTCCCTCATTGGCCTAGCTGGATGCCCCCTAACTAAAGCCCTGGGTTCCCCCCTTTTAGGTTATACTTAGAGTGTTTATATAGGCTTCAGAATATGTTTCTTCGCCTCTAAATATCCTAATCTGAGTGAAACTTCTCTTTGTCACGACAAGGACACGCCCATAGCACACGCCCGTGTGAATCGATTTCAGGTTGTGGTTGAGTCTACTAGAGAGACACGCCCATGTATTTCAGGGTTTAGGCCGTATTAGAGTAAATAAAGGAGGCACGGTCGTGTGGTCTTGGGCCCAGGCCGTGTTGATTTCCATTTTGACCCAATTTGGTCTGTTTTAGGCCTGTTTCTCGTTCTTTTCATCCTCCGGTGATCTCTTGGGTATAAAACATGAAAACAAAGTATTAAGAGCACCAAATTACACAATTCAAGGCTTAAATCATCCAAAAGCATGCTAAATGTGGGCCTAAAATATGTTACTTTTACGATTTATCAAATACCCCCACACTTAAGCTTTTACTTGTCCTCAAGTAAAATTCTCAACTTAAAATTAAAACGAACTTTCCACAATTCATAATTCTCGTTAACAATGTCTCATCATAATTCATAGACAATTCATACATGGATAATTTAACTCAAAGACTCCTAAAGATACAAACAATTCTAAGTCATATATTTGTAGCATGAAAACATATGTGTTTCCCCTCATCTAAATAATTACCTTTGATTCAAAATCGACAAGGATTGACATCCTCAGTAAAGATTCACTCAAAGCACTCAAAGTGTGTAGGGTTCAAGAAAAAGCACTCAAAAGTCAAACCTGAAAGTTAATCCTATAGGCTTGCCTGAAAATCAAATCTCCACCACTGTAATATGAGATGATGCACAAATCAAAAGGTCTTTAACAGGGTTGTAATGGGCTTGGGTTAATGGTGTGGATAAAGGCTAAATTAGAAGGGTTAGAATCGAGATTGAATTGACAAATTACCTAACTAGAAAAATGAACTAATAACTTGAATAATTACATCACATGAAAATTAATAATACAAACTTCTTCTTCAAGATGTTGAATTTAAACGTACAAGCTCTTAGAACATAGAACTAATAATGAATATACTTCGTGTGTTTTTTTTTAAGAACAAGTCAAAGGATGAATTTACTAATAAAATAATTAGGCAACCGATCAAATTAAATCTCGATATAAGGGCAGCCAAAAAGAGTGGTGATAACAAATACAAAGGGTTTTGGGGAATATTAGTGGGTAAGTAAATGAAAAGGATTGTTAAGATCAACAGGGTTCAGTATGGGTAATTATGAAGGTAGGCTTTTAAGTGGAGTGAGTGGGTTAAAACTTAGGTGCCTTTATCATCTCAGTATATCAAATAAAAAATGTGGTCCTAACATGTATAATCGTGGCAAGTTCTAGAATAACAATTCAGTGTTGACACACTCATAATCAATAAAGTGAGCATGAAAGAATGTATGCTCTAAAAGGCTCAAGATCTCACAAGAATTAAGGGTTTTTGATGTCAATCTCGTAAATTTCAAACTTCAAGGTAACATTCAGATTCAAGTAGACAACCTAAAAAAAAATTAAATTCTAAAAAAATAGACTTATCAGGCTCGATTCTCTAGTATCCTAAAGTTTAAATCATCAATGCACAATTAACTATGACTTAGTCTAAGACATATCAATAAAAATCATAAATCAACAGAAATTTTATCCTAATTAGTAATATGAGAAAATTTCTTAAGACAAGATACCATTCAGAGATTTGAGAATAATGCAAAAAGTTAACCCTCCACACTTAAGTTGTAAATTGCCCTCAATGTACAAAGATAGATAATATCATTTAGTAGGATAATCAAAAGAGAGGGAAAGAAGTGAAACTTCTAGAATTATGGATGAATTCCTTGGAGAATGTTCCATGATAAATGTGATGACTATGTATAAACTATGTTTTCGTTCCTTGAGTGATACATTAAATCTATTTAATCTGCGAAGTCATCAGGTAAATTTAATGAAATGGTGCCATTATGGAGACTTAAGGTTAGATAGCCAGTGATGAAGTGAGATAAAAAGTACTAATGAAACTTTCAAGTTTTTAGACAGTAGATTAAAATAAAAATAAACATAAAAATAAAATAGAATAGAATAAATAAAAATAAAAATAAAGGACTCAGAAGTCCTCTGCATCATCTGGGTCTTGAGGTGGTGGTGGTGATGAGAGATGAAGGTGATGAAAGATCTACTGAAGAGTCGCATCAATAATGTCAAATAATCGAGCGATGTTATTGAATTGCTGCGTATAATATTGCTCGAACTGAGTGAGATGTACAGAAATGTTTGAGAGTGAAACAGCCAAATGAACTGTCCGGTAACTCTGTTGTGGTGCTTCCTATGGTGGAGGAACATCCTCAAAACGTCCTCAGGCTCCTCCTCGTTGGTGGAAGGTTTAAGTCAATATTGAGGAGGATCAGTTTCACGTCGGTGTTGGATCATACTCATGTGTAACATAGTCTGGATTCCTTGTGGTGTCATCCGACCTATCAATGTAAGGGAGGAGGTTTGGGCATTGGTGTTGAGGAGTTCAAAATATCGATCCAAGCATGTGATGTAAGGTCCCATAGAGATGACTCCTCTACTGTGTTGCTCTGTCTGGTGTTGAATGACGTGGGCTATGAAATAGGCCAAGTCAAAAACGTGTCCATTCGACATGCACCACAGGTAGTAGGCATCGTGAGTATTGACGACGCCAGTGCTTTCTTGCCGATCTAAATTTGTCAAATGTAAAAACTACAGCTAGCAATTCTTTCTATGTGGTGGTGTAGTTTTCTTGTGCAGGTGTCAATGTTATGATAGCACAATAAATTGGCTAAAAATGCCTGTTTCTTCGCGGTCCCAAAACTGCTCCTACTGCAAAATCACTCACATCACACATTAGTTCAAAAGGTAGATTCCAATCAGGTGCAATTATAATTGGAGCATTTATTAGTTTATCTTTGAGGATATTAAATGCATCTAAACACTCCTGATCAAAATTGAAAGAAACATCTTTTTCTAGTAATCTCGTTAAAGGTTTAGCTATTTTAGAGAAATCTTTAATGAATCTTCTGTAAAATCTAGCATGTCCTAAAAAGCTTCTAATAGCCTTAACTGAACTAGGAGGAGGTAATTTTTCTATGGTTTCAATCTTAGCTTTATCTACCTCAATCCATTTATTAGAAATCTTATGTCCTAACACAATCCCCTCTTTAACCATAAAGTGACATTTTTCCCAATTCAAGACAAGATTTGTTTCCTCACATCTTATTAGGACTCGTTCTAAATTTTTAAGGCAAATGTGGAAAGAATTACTGAATACCGAGAAGTCATCCATAAATACCTCCATAATGTCTTCCACAAGTTCATCAAAGATTGCCAACATGCAGCATTGTAAAGTAGTAGGAGCATTACATAATCCAAAAGGCATTCTACGATAAGCAAACGTACCGTATGGGCATGTAAATGTTGTCTTCTCTTCATCTTCAGGAGCTATTGGGATTTGGAAGTATCCAGAGAGTCCATCCAAGAAGTACTAGTACATATGCCCAAACAATCTTTTTAACACCTGATCAATAAAAGGTAAAGGGAAGTGATCTTTTTTGGTGGCGTCGTTCAGCTTCCTATAGTCAATACAGACTCTCCAACCTGTGACTGTTCTGGTGGGAATTAATTTATTTTTTTGTTGGTTACCACAGTCATGCCTCCTTTCTTCGGAATTACCTGCATAGGACTTACCCAAGTGCTGTCAGAAATAGGATAAATTATTCCTACATCTAGAAGTTTAATTACCTCAACTTTGACAACTTCTTTCATGTTGGGGTTTAAACGTCTCTGAGGTTGCACACACGGTTTATACTCATCTTCCATTAAAATTTTGTGGGTGCAAAATGATGGGCTTATTCCTTTAATGTCTGACATTTTCCACACTATGGCTTTTTTGTGCTTCTTTAGTACCTTTAGCAAATCTTCTTTCTCCTTGGGTCCTAGTTCTGAATAGATGATTACTGGTAGCGTAGAATTATCCCCAAGGAATGCATATTCTAAATGTTTTGGTAATTATTTTAGTTCTAACTTGGATGGCTCATCAATAGAGGATTTCTATTTTAGTTCGTCATTGATCTCGATGGCCTCTATTTCCTTCTGTCTAGAGGATGATGCATTGGGATTCACTTCATTGGTATTGTCATCTTTCCCCTCACCTTGTGAAAGATATAGTTCCATCGTGTCACTATGCATGATTTCCTACAAAGATTCTTGAAAAATATGATCAGTTGCATCAACAAAGTAACAAGAATCATCTTGTTCTCTAGAATATCTCATGGCATCATAAATTTGGAACACAATTTCCTCATCTCCTACCCTTAGTGCGAGTTTACCATCACCAACATTAATGACAGCCCTAGAGTAGTTAGAAAGGGTCATCCCAAAATTAAAGGTACCTCTACGGCCTCATTCATGTCAAGCACAACAAAATCAACGGGAAATATAAATTTATCTATTTTTACCAAAACATCTTCAACAATTCCTCTTAGGATACTTAACAAATCTATCAGCTAACTGAATACTCATCCTAGTGGGTGTTGGTTCCCCGAGACCAAGTTGCTTAAACGTTTTATAAGGCATTAGATTAATACTGGCACCTAAATAGCTAATGTTTTTTCTATGCTCAAACTACCAATTAAACAGGGAATAGTGAAACTTCCTGGATTTTTCAATTTGGTTGGTAGTTTGTTTTGGATGATAAGCATTCTTCATTAAGTTCCACTATTGAAAATTCCTTGAACTTCCTTTTATTTGTTAGAAGATCATTTAAAAATTTTTCATATGTCGACATCTGAAAAATAGCTTTAACAAAAGGTAAGTTAATATGTAGCTATTTGAAAAGTTTAAGAAATTTACCATATTGTGCATCTAAGCGGTCTTTCTTCAACTTTGCTGAATATGGGATTGTTGGTTTAATTTCCTCACAGATCGGTGTTATCTTTGCCATATCGATTTCTTATGGTACCTCTTTCTTTGTCTCGATTAACTCCCTTCCACTTCTTAGTGTCACTGCCTTTACCTGCTCTGTTTACCTAGGTAATCTTTCTGATCGCATTTCAAAAATTAACCTAGTAAGTTGCCCGATTTGATCCCTGAAATCCTGTGTTAATGCCTCATGTTTTGTTTCTACCCTTTGGAAACGTGTTTCTGAAGCTACTATGAATTTTGTCAGCATCTCTTCAAGGTTTGGCTTCTTTTCCTGTGGGTAAGGCTGTTGTTGGAAGTTTTGAGATGGTTGTTGCCCTTGATTTCCTTGGCCACCCCATGAGAAATTGGGATAGTTTTTCCAACCTGGATTATAAGTATTACTATAACGGTTGTTGTTAGATCAGAAATTATTACTTACGTAGTTCATTTGTTTGCTCTCCATGCCCTCTCGTTGGGTGGGTACTCAGGATTCACCACTCCTTCACTTGCGTCGCACTGCATAACTGGATGTTCCTGCGAAGAACCATATAAACCATCAAATTTTTTATGTAGCAATTCTACCTGATTTGATAACATGGTTACTGCATCGAGGTTGAAAACTTTGGCTGGCCTTGTTCTTGTAACTTGACACTGATAGTTATTCAGTGACATCTCCTCTATAAACTTGTAGGCTGCTTCAGGAGTTTTGTTATTCAGAGTTCTACCGGCGGCTAAATCGATTAGTTGCCTTGTTGAGGGGTTCACACCATTGTAGAAGGTCTACACCTATAGCCACAAGAGTAGTCCATGGTGTGGACACCTTCTCAAAAAATCCTTGATCTCTCTCATGCATTGTAAAGTGTCTTTAAATCCATCTACAAAAAGAAGAGACATCATTCCTTAACTTGGTTGTTTTGGCCGACAAAAAATATTTTAATAAAAATTTCTCGGTCATTTGATCCCATATAGTGATTGATCCTCGTGAAAGACAATGTAACCACTGTTTGGCTTTATTTCTCAAAGAAAAGGGAAATAACTGAAGACGGATGGCATCATCAAAAATGCATTTATTTTGAAGGTATCACATAATTCTAAAAAATTCGCTAAGTGTGTGTTAGGATCCTCATCCTGCAAACCATCAAACAGAATAAATTGTTGTATCATCTGTATAGTTTTGGGTTTCGGTTCAAAATTATTTGCAGGAATAGTGGGTCTAACGATACTTGACTCAGTTCCTGTTAAACTAGGTTTAGCATAATCATCCATAGTACGTGGAGCATGATGTTCTGCCGCCTCTGGAGGTAGCAGATTATTCTCGGCCATCCTTTCAGTAGGATTAGTTTTGCCTTCATGCTCTTCTTCTATGTAGTTTAAGCTTTACCTTATCTCTCTGCGATTTCTACGAACGGTACCTTCAATGTCACTATCGTAAAGTAGAGGTCCTATCAGGTTCCTTCTAGTCATAAACTAGAGGTACCTGAAAGGAGTGAAAGAAGAAAATTTAGAAAAGCAAAAATAAAATTTAATTGCAAAAATAAAATAAATATGGCTAAAGTAATAAAAATTAAGGGTTCTTAATATTTCAGTTCCCCGACAATGGAGCCAAAACCTTGATCGTTGTTTTGTCTAGTCTTAAAATTTATATAAAGAATGATAGAATATGGAAACTAACTAAGACAACGATGGAGGCAAGTGCACCTATCGAACAGTAGTATAGTTTAGGCAAGACCGGAATGTCAAATCCCAAAGGAGCCAAAAGTACTAATACTAACTCTCTTTTTATTATCTAGTCTAGGAATTAAGAGAATTTGTTGTTTAATCTAAATTCACTAACTACTAAACTAAAGACTCCAAGACAAAGAAGAATGAAATTTGGAAAATAACTTGAGGAAAAACCAATTGATTAAGATGACACCCAAGGAAGAATCCACCTAGACTTCACTTGTTATCTAACACTGAACCAGACGATTTATTCACTTGACTTGATCCGTAAGATTCCCTAACATATATTAATCCCTCTCTCGAGGCAACTAACGTCTAACCCTAGGTTGATTGATTGAAATCTCTTTATAATTAAAACCCCTAGAATCGCATTAACTCGATCTATGGACTCCCATGTTTGGTTTCACCTTAATCCGGCAAAATCTCGTCACCCTATCTCTAGGCGCGATCAACTCCACTTAATTATGCTGGATCTACTCTTAGGCAGGGACTTTTGCTCCTCCACCTAAGCACATCATACTTGAATTAATATCCGTGAAATATCAACACAAGAATTAAGGACACATAATTAAGAACAAGTCAAATATTTATCATATAGTTCAGCAAACGATAGCAAGATTCATCTTCGATTTCATCCCCTCAGGTATCTGAGGGTTTAGTTCATAATAATAATAAAGGAATACATCTCAAAAGAAAAGATGAAACAAAACATAAGAAATCCCTAAAACCTTGAAGGAATTGAAGAATAGATCCTCTGTCTTGAGTATAATTTCGGCTTCTTGAGATGAATCAACTGGATATCTTCGAGTAAATCTCCATAAATCTACCCTCTTTGGCCTAACTGGATGCCCCCTAACTAAAGCCCTGGGTTCCCCCCTTTTAGGTTATACTTAGGGCATTTATATAGGCTTCAGAATATGTTTCTTCGCCCCTAAATATCCTAATCCGAGTGAAACTTCTCTTTGTCACGACAGGGACACACCCATGGCACACACCCGCGTGAACCAATTTTAGGCCATTGTCGAGTCTACTGAAGAGACACGCCCATGTGTTTCGGGGCCCAGGCCATGTTAGAGTAAATTAGGGAGGCCGACCATGTGGTCTTGGCCCCAGGTCATGTCGATTTCCATTTTGACCCAATTTGGTCCATTTTAGGCCCGTTTCTCATTCTTTTCATCCTCCGGTGCTCTCCTGGGTATAAAACATGAAAATAAAGGATTAAGAGTACCAAATTACACAATTCAAGGCTTAAATCATCCAAAAGTATGCTAAATGTGGGCCTAAAATATGTTACTTTTATAGTTTATCATGAACCAATCTGAAAGTCTGATTCTATACCCGTCTCACACCGAGTTATCTTATCTTGTAATTATTTATCACCTTTCTGAGCTTTGCAGATCTCTTGCAAAAACATTGGTTTTACTCTTAACTGGGCTAAAATTGAACCGTCATTGGTTACTAACAACTGAGTGTTCATAGCCCTCAAGTCAAACAATGATTTCCTACTCAAAGCATCAGCGACCACATTCGCCTTCCCCAGGTGATTGTCGATCATCAGTTTCTAATCTTTTTTGAGCTCTAGCCATCTTCATTGGTGACGGTTTAGTTCCTTTTGAGTCATCAATTACTTTATACTTTTATGGTTGGTGAATACTCGGCATCTCTTGCCATACAAATGGTGTCTCCAAATCTTCAGTGCGAACACTATGGCGGCTAACTCTAAGTCGTAAGTCAGATAGTTTCTCTCATGCGGCTTTAGTTGTCTCGAGGCATATGCTGTTACCTTGCCTTCTTGCATAAGCACACACCCCAATCCATTTAAGGATGCATTGCTATACACCACAAATTCCTTTTTCGGTTCCAGTTGCACTAAAATTGGGGCTTTAGTCAACAATGCTTTTAGTTTCTCAAATCTCTGTTGGCACTTCTCTGTCCATTCAAACTTGACATCTTTCTATAGCAACCTCGTCATTGTTGTAGCAATCATGGAGAATTCTTTAACGAATCATCTGTAGTAACCCGCTAAGCCCAAATAGCTTGTGATCTCTGACATATTCCTTGGTGATTTCCAATCAATAATAGCCGATATCTTACCCCGATCAACTCTAATTCCTTCACCCGACATGATGTGGCCCAATAATCTAACTTCTCGAAGCCAAAATTCACTTTTACTAAAGTTGGCATACAACTGTTTATCTTTCGAAGTTTGCAAAATCGTTCTCAAATGCTCGGTATGTTCGGTCTCATCACGAGAATAAATCAGTATATCATCTATAAAGGTAACTACAAACTTATCCAATTACGGTCAAAAAATACGATTCATTAAATCCATAAATATAGTAGGAGCGTGTGTTAAACAAAAAGGCATAAGTAAAAATTCATATTGAACATACCTCGTCCGAAATACAGTTTTTGGCACATACTACTCCTTAACTCAACTGGTAATAACCGAACCATTGGTCTATCTTAGAAAACATTGTGGCTCCCTTCAATTGGTCAAACAAATCGTCGATCCTTGGCAAGGATATTTGTTCTTAACTGTAACCTTGTTGAGCTGTCAGTAGTCTATACATAATCTCATTGAACCGTCTTTCTTTTTCACAAAAAGTACTGGAGCACCCCATGGAGAATAGCTTGGTCTCGTGAAACACTTATCCATTAACTCTTGTAGCTGAACCTTCAACTCTTTTAACTCCAATGGTTCCATCCTATACAGGGCAACCGAAACAGGTGTCGTACCGGGGACCAACTCAATACCAAACTCGACTGCCCTAGTTGGAGGTAATCCAGGTAACTCCTCCGGAAACACATTTGGACACTCACATAACATTGGCACTGACTCAATCTTTACTTCTAACACTTAAGTATTCAACACAAACGTGAGATAAGACTCATACCCTTTTCTTATAGTTTTCTCAACCACCAAAGGAGAAATCACTACATGCAAGCTATCCGATTTGTAACAACCCTTACCTGTAATCCCCGTCTGAATCGAGCACGAGGTGTTACTTTATAAAACTACTTGAACACCACTTATGCTCAACGCGACTACTCTCCTTGATGTCAAAACAACAAGTTCTTTTCGACTTACAAGACCTCACTCACACATGTGAGGGCTCTCAAGACTATATCGGGAACTCTTACAATCCGTAAAATTTCTTTCCCATTTAAACAAGGTGTACACGCCCGTGTTAGATGACACACACGCCTGTGTGTAGTCACACACGACCATGTGCTCACACCATGCTCAAAAATCTGAACATTCTGCCAAAACTCCCACGGTTAGGGCACACGCCTGTGTACCCTCACAACATGCCTATGGCTTTGAACTGTGGGGAGTTACTGACTACATTCACATGGACTTGACACGCCCATGGGCCTAGATCGTGTGTTAATCCTTGGTATACTGACTTGTTCACACGGTCTGGGGCACACGCCCATGTCCAAACTGTGTGTCCTACACGGCTCAAACAAACAGCTATGGAGTTTGACCGTGGCCTATCCTAACTTAAAATAATAAGGTGCAGGTTATGCACGGCCTAGGCACACGCCTGTGTGTCTACCCGTGTGAGCACATGAAGGCTATTTTCCAAGCCAATCACCACCCTCAGTTGCATACATTCATTCATCATCACTTAAATTATAGTAATATCATTATAATTCTTGGTTTAAAGACATTTAAACACAAGAGAAGTAAAGTCTGAAATCCATACACTAAGGGAGCTATTTCCCATTTAATTACAACTAACTTAAGCCATTATCTATGGCTATACGCAAACAACTATAAGTTCTCTTAGGCCAATACAATTTGGCTACATTCACAAGACTTAATCAACCTCAAGTACTAGCCCTATACATGTCATGACTGATAAAGACTTGATACCTCATACCAAGTGTCTGATCGATAGTGTGAAAACATCTCCAGTGATCTCCAACCCGAGCTAGCTAAATTAACCTATAAAAGATGAGAAAAGAAAAAAGGAGTAAGCAATAATGCTTAGTAAGTTCATTTGCATATAACTGATAAATGCTGATATTCATTGAATATACACAACTACAAGGCATTTTAATAAGTTTTTCTCATTATCTCATGGTTGCTTTGTTGACCATTCTTGAAGCTTACTCACTCTATCTCTTACTGTATCCTAACTAGGCCACAAGCCAATTGCACATTTAATTAACATGCAATCCTGCAATGATCACTACATGATCATATGAAACAACATATCAAACATTTTTCACTAAGCCACTCATACTACAAATCTCTCGGTGGTTTCACACTTAGCCCACCAATTATTTATACTTGTGGTGGTATCGCACTTAGCCCACCAATTATTTATACCTATGGTAGTATCGTACTTAGCCCACCAATTGATAATATAGTTGATGGTATCACACATAGCCCATAGATTACTAATTAATCAGGTGGTAAACACATAGCCCATCGATAACAGTATAATTGAGGGTATCGCACATAGCCTATCGATTACTAATTAATCAGGTGGTAACGCACATAGCCCACCGTTATTTTACATTTATGGATAATAATCCACATATATTCTCTATTCTAATGTTCACTCGAGAGCATCCTCACGCACTACTTTTCTTACTTAACCTTCCATGATAATCATTTGCATTCCTACCATGCATAAATAACCCAATCTCATGCACTTAAAACACATTGATCATACATAACCCACTAGGGGTTCATCACGTACTGAATCCATCTCAATTTAGTTCTAACACGTACCTATTCCTCTCCTGGTACAATACATTCATTCTCAATTTTCAAAATACTTATTGAGTTACTATAATTGTTAAGTAACTCCCTCAAGTCTCGCACCTATAATGTCACGCTGACATCATGCCATCGATATGTTCATACATGAATTAACCTATTGATGTCATGTCCCTGACATGGTCTTATACAAAATCTCTCACCGAGGCCATATTTAAATATGGTCTTACACGAAACCCTAACTATCATCATTTCATACTATTTGCATTTCTTACTATTCTTAGATTTCCAATTCTCTTAACAAATCATCAACACTTATTTAATACAGTCATTGCATAATTATACATTCCCTACAACATTGGAATACTAAAAAAACTCATGCGTAATTACCACATTTGCACATGAACTTACCTCGATGACGAAAGGGCCGAAATGAACCTTTTTGCCAACATTTCTCTTTTCACTCGTTCTAGGTCCGAAACTCATTTTCTTTGATCTAGAACAATGGAATTTGGTGATTTAATCACTTATAAATCATAATACACCATAATCTACGCTTTAGGCAAAAATGACTATTTCGCCCCTACACTTTGGCAAAATTATAATTTTTCCCCTAGGCTCGTAAATAAATTTTTATCATATTTCCTTGCTAAACAATCCTATCTGAACATTTAACCCTCTTACAACTATCCTTAATTCCAACTATTTCATGCCTTAATGAATAAATTACAAAATTTTCATTTTAGCCTAAATTAGGTGTTTTTATGACAACACCCTTCACAAAAGTTGTTTCTCATCATCTTATCATTGATTTTCTTCCATAAAAACTCAGCAACCACCATAAACTCTCTAATGTCAAGTCCCTAGACTCTCAACCATATTGCAAAATAGTCTCCTCATTAGTTAGCTTAAGCTTTGGGGACTCCAAAAGTACAATTTTTATCAAGAAAAGTCATCAAAAATCACTTACTTGAGAGGATGAAAGTTTGCTGAAATTTTAAGCTTCAAAAAACCCCCATTTTGCTGCTCATTTTCGGTGGAGAGAAGATGGAGAGAAAGGTGATATTTTTTTTCTTTATTTTATTATAAAACATCCATCTTATCCCACCAACTTTGACCAAAATTAAAAACCCTTGTCCCCTATGTCACATGGCCAGCCTACTCACTTAAAACAAGGCTAAATTGTACAATTGGGGCCTCCAATTAATAGCCCATAACTATTTGGCACCTTTTACAAATAAACCAAAACTTTCGCACTTTATGCGATTTAGTCCTTTTTCACAAATTTGCTAGAAATTGCTAAAATAAAGGCACCAAAATTTTCATGCATCCTTATAAACATGTTATAACACATAATGTAACATGAAAATAATTTTACCTAACCTCACAATAGTGATTCCGAGATCACTTGTTCGACTAGCCCCTAAATCGGGCTGTTACACGATTCACCTGATTCAACCCGGAGGATATCCCCATTTTCACATTTTAGTTCAATAAATTTTCTTCCACAATTTACTATCATATCATGAGCTGCTAGCCAGTCCATACCAAGAATCACATCAAATTCATCAAATGGTAGCAGCATAAGATTAGCAGAAAAACAATAACCTCTAATTGTCAAGGGACAATTTCTACACACTTGGTCAACTAACACATGCTTGCCTAAAGGGTTTGACACTTTTACTACAAATTTGGTAGACTCAACATGCATATTCACACTAAACACCAATTTCATACAAACATGTGAATGGGTAGACCCCGGATCAATCAAAGCAACAACAAAGATATCATGAAGAGAAAAAGTACCCGTAATCACATCCAGTGACGATGCCTCTTCACGAGCGCGAATGGCATAAGTCATTGCAGGCGCTCGGTCCTCAAACCTCATGGTAGAATCTTTAGGTGCACCTTTACTGCTAGCTCCACTTCCCGGGTTCTTTTGTTGTTTACCTCTAGATGGAGCATTTCTTACTCGCACATATTTCTTTCTGTCTTTCTCTTCCTCTCAGGACAGTTTTGAATGAAGAGGTCTAGGGAACCGCACTTGAAACAACCTCTTTCATTTCCTCGACACTCATTGAAATGTCATCTACCATACTACGAACACTCTGATTTATTTCGTCGAGCATTACTAACACTCGTAACAGAAGTGGTCTAAGCCTTAGAAATCGAGTACTACTTACTCCTATTTCTACTCAAGAATCTCATTGAAGCATTGGATCGGGTAGTGAACTCTCTCAATTTCTTGGATGAGGACTGAAATGATTTCTCTAACTGTCTTTTATTTGAGTCACGAGACTCAATATTAGCTTTCCTTTTCTCTTTGGCCAATTTTTTAGCCTTGCACGCTCTCTCAACAAGCACCACAAACTCCTTTAATTCCAAGATGCCAACTAATAGTCGGATGTCTTCATTTAATCCATCCTCAAACCTCTTACACATGGTGGCTTCGGTGGATACTCACTCTTGATCATATTTGTTGAGCCTTACAAACTCACGCTCACACTCTGTTACCGTCCTTTAGCCTTGTTTTAGCTCAAGGAATTCCTTCCTTTTTTGATCGATAAACCTTTGGCTAATATACTTCTTTCAGAATTCCTCTTAGAAAATCTCCCATGTAATCCTTTCCATTGGTACAACCGATACAAGGGTGTTCCACCATTGGTAGGCCGAGTCTTGCAAGAGTGATACAACACACTTCATGCACTCCTCAGGTGTGCAAGACAACTCATCGAACACACTAATGGTATTTTCTAGCAATAATTCTGCTCTCTCTAGTTTATCATCTATATTTGCTCTAAATTCCTCAGCCCTTTACTTTCAAATTCTGTTTGTCAGAGGTTTTTCCCTTCTAATCATCACCACCACTTAGGGAGCTACAGCGGCAGATTGGAGAATTAGAGGGGGTGGAAGAGGTGGAGCATTTGGGTTTGCACGAAAAACTCTGAATACCAAACATTCATCATATAGAGGAAGCTGTCTCTAGCCCCTCCGCCCTGACTCAGTGTCACGGGCCCACTTTCGACTAGCGCAGTCCCTTCTACGAGAGCTGACGCATTACTCTCGATATCATCCGCCACTGCTCCATCAAGATCCAATTACTATACAAAACACAATTTAAATTGTCAAGAGTCGTCACACTATCATAATTCATATATGGCATGTATAGCTAGACTCGTATACACACTAGGTCAGTCCAAGAATCAACTAAACCATAGCTCTGATACCATTTAATGTAACACCTTTACCCGTATCTGATGTTGGCACAGGGTACGAGGCGTTACCTTTCTTAAAAAAATGCATATAAATAATTTCTAGTTGTGCAATTTCATTCAAATTTAAAACCTTTCAACCTTTACCTTAAAATCCCTAATATGAGCCTACGAGGCTCAAAACACACTTTAGAAACAATTCGGGACTGAATCGAGTTTTTTAGAATACTTTTGGAAATGTCACTAAAAACAGGGACACACGCCCGTGTGGAAAGGCGACACGCCCGTGTGACCTGATAACATGGCCATGTTGAAGGATCGTGCAACTCACACGGCCTAAACATATAGGGACAGTAACAGTTCGGTTTATAACCTAGTCGGAATAGCACTTTCAGGACCACAAATTTGAGTCTCTATAATATTTTAATATTATTTTTCGCGCCTATGATATGTGATTAAGTATGTGATTAAGCTCTGTAAGTTAATTTATCCGTCTGTGTGTTTAATTTGAGAAAAAAGGGCTTAATCCCATAAAATGAAAGTTTGATAGTTAGTTACGAAAGTATCAAAATGTTGATGTCTTTATTATGAGAAGTCCTTGAATGGCAATTTGCCTACTATAATTGATAGTGGACAGTTATGGTCCATAATGTCCATGGAAAATATGTTTTATAACTTTATTATTATAAGGCTAAAATTGGAAATTGGTTATTAAAGAAATTATAATAAAATATGAACATGAAATCTAGCTATTTTCTACTCATCTTTCACCAAAAATAAAAGAAGGAACAAAAGGCTAAGTTCTTTTGATTTTCGGTAACAACTAAGCAAAGTTAAGGTATGAGTTGAGTATGATTTTTGATGATTTTTATGTTTTTGTGATTGTTTCTTAGTTTACTATCAAGCCCATGTTGTAATTTGAAGAATTGATAATATTTGTGAGTTGTTCCATTGATGAAATAGTAAGCTTTATGATGAGTTTAGTTGTTAAATGAAAGATATGTATTTGATGAACATGTTTTGTTCCTGAATTTTTAATGAATTTAGCTAATTAGGGCTAATTTGAAAAAATAACAATTTGAGGGACTAACATTGTAAAAGAAATGTGATGTGGGACTTGTATAAGCATGAGTGATATTCGGCTACGCATGGTTAAATGATAATTTTGTATATTTGATGTTTTGAGAAAATGGACTAAATTGATAAATTTTACAAATATGAGGGCTAATTTGTAAATCACCCTAAATATGTGTATTTGGATTGAATTGAATGAATTAGTGAATAAATGGATTACACTTGAATATGTATAGCTCAAGAGCCGAAGAAATGGAACTTAGATCACGGGAAAATGAAAGTAATTAAATAGCCATATCTATTCCTGTTAAACCAAACTCGAGGTAAGTCATTATGCAAATAAACGCATTTGTATTGAGTTGTGTATGTTCATATGATTATTGACAATGATGAATGTTTATGAGATGATGTGTACATGAGTTTCGAGATAAGAACGACATAGTAGTAATGTTCAGGAAGTCCCGTGTGAACCTAGGAATAGATAGTATTAGCTATTTCATGACATAGGTGTTTGTTCTGCGATATCATATAAGGCCACGTTTGGGATGTTGGCATTGATTTGAGATTTTGTGTAAGACCACGTAGGGAAATTGGCATTGATACGAGATTTACGTGGAAGACCCTGTCTAGGAAAGTGGCATCGATATCTGAGTACATGTAAGACCTCGTCTGGGACGTTGGCATTGTACGATTATTTCTAGCTTTACAAGTGTCCTATTAGATTCCAAACGGTTCAATGGGCAAGTCTGTGACACGAAATGTTATGTGAATTATAAATTTGTTTCAAGTACGTTTATTAAGTTCACAAGGTGTGTATGAAAGGTAAGTATCTATATGAGCTTACTAACATGAATATGAGCTATGAAATGATGAGATGATATGTGAAATTATGTTATAAGAGCTATGTGCATATATGATGATGAGATGATATGTGAAATTATGCTATATGAGCTATGTACATATGTGATGATGACATGAAAAATGTGATAAGTTATGGCTAAATAATTGAACCAAACTTTATGAGAGATGTATATGCTATGTGTATTTTAAGTTAAGTTTATTTGTATATGACTTACTAAGCTTTTGAAAGCTTACTCTGTTTGTATGTTTTCTCTGTTTTATAGATCGTCAAAGCTACTGAAGGCTCGAGGACCATTCAGGATCATCATCACACTAACCAAGCTCATTTTGGTACATTATGGAAATGTATATAGCTAAATATGGCATGTATAAGCTAGATATTTGGTTAAGAATGAGATGTGATATTAGCCATGTGATTTGACTAGTGATATGTTGGAAATATGTTTTAATGAATATGTTATATGGTGCATGATTCTGTATGGTTTGGTACTATATGAAATGGTTGAGTTTTTGGTAAGTATATGGATAAAAGTTTGAGCATATATGTTTAACAAAAGAATGAGCTCATGAAAGGTAAGTATGGATGAATTATGCTTGTGTTTACATTAGTTTTAGTCTTGTAATTTGGCATGAATGGAATTAGATTTGAATGTAGAGATTGAATGGTTATCTTAACATGTTTTTGGTGACTAATTGTGCATAAGTTTATTTGGTAAATTGCTTGTAGGCAAGACCCTAAAGTGGAAGGCATTTTGGCCTTGCAAATGGCCTATTTTTCTACAGTTGTGGCATACGGGCGTGCCTAGTGACCGTGGGACTAAGTCCATTGTTGATTAAGTGTACACGGCCTTGGCACACGAATGTGCTTGGTAGCCGTGTGGTTTAGTCAGGATCTGCTACCACATTAGCTTTCCCTGGATGATACTCAATTGAGTAATCGTAATCCTTCAGCAACTCTATCCATCTCTGTTGCCTGAGATTTAACTCCTTTTGGCTAAGGAGATACTGTAGACTCTTATGGTTGGTGTAAATGATCGACTTCTCGCCATACAGGTAGTGTCTCCAAATATTTAGTGCGAACACTACCAAAGCTAATTCCAAGTTATGCGTGGGGTAGTTCACCTCGTGTGGCCTAAGTTGACGCGACGCATACGCCACCACTTTCCCTTCTTGCATCATCACACAACCCAAACTTGCGTGTGCGCATCACAGTAGACAACAAATTCTTTACCAGCCTCCAGCTGTATCAATACCGGGGCTTCTGTTAGAATCTTCTTCAACTTCTCAAAACTTTCCTGCTATTTATCAGCCCAAACGAACGGTACCCCTTTACGTAGTAACTTAGTTAGGGGTGCAGCAATCAATGAAAACCCTTCAATAAACCGTTTGTAATACCCAACTAGACCTAGAAAACTTCGAATCTCCAATACTGACTTCGGAGGCTTCCAATCCAAAATAGCCTCAACTTTTTGAGGATCAACCTTAATTCTCCTGACAGATACGACATGCCATAAAAATGTCACTTCCTTCAGCCAAAATTCGCAAGTACTAAATTTGACGTAGAGTTGCTTTTCCCTCAATATCTACAGAATAATCCAAAGATGTGAATCATGCTCCTCCTTAGTTCTTTAATACACCATAATATCATCTATGAATACCACCATGAACCTGTCTAAGTAGGGTTAGAAGACCCGGTTCATCATATCCATGAAAGTAGCTAGTGCATTCGTTAATCCGAATGGCATAACTAAAAATTCATAATGCCATAACGAGTTCGGAAAGAAGTCTTGTATATATCTGACTCCTTGACCCTTAGCTGATGATACCCTGATCCTAGATCTATCTTAGAGAAAACTGAAGCTCATCGCAGCTGACCAAACAGATTGTCTATCCTTTGTTGCGGGTATTTTTTCTTAATAGTTAACTTGTTCAACTGATGGTAGTCAATACACATACGCATCGACCATCCTCCTTCTTTACGAACAAAACAAGTGCTCCCCACAGTGACACACTCAGTCGGATAAACCCTCGATCCAGAAGCTCTTGTATCTGGGCCTTTAATTCCACCAGCCCCTTCGATGCCATCCTATAAAGGGCAATGGACATAGGAGCCATTCCCAGTATCAGCTCATTACCGAATTCGACCTTACGATTCGGTGGCAACCCCAACAGCTCTTCAGTTAATACATCATACTTGAATTAATATACGTGAAATATCAACACAAGAATTAAGGACACATAATTAAGAACAAGTCAAATATTTATCATATAGTTCAACAAACGATAGCAAGATTCATCTTCGGTTTCATCCCCTCAGGTATCTGAGGGTTTAGTTCATAATAATAAAGGAATACATCTCAAAAGAAAAGATAAAACAAAACATAAGAAATCCCTAAAACCCTTGAAGGAATTGAAGAAGAGATCCTCCGTCTTGAGTATAATTTGACTTCTTGAGATGAATCAACTGGATATCTTCGAGTAAATCTCCACAAATCTGCCCTCTTTGGCCTAGCTAGACGCCCCCTGACTAAAGCCCTGGGTTCCCCCCTTTTAGGTTATACTTAGGGCATTTATATAGGCTTCAGAATATGTTTCTTCGCCCCTAAATATCCTAATTCGAGTGAAACTTCTCTTTGTCACGACTGGGACACGCCCATGGTACACACCCGCGTGAATCGATTTTAGGCCATGGTCGAGTCTGCTGAAGAGACACGCCCATATGTTTCGGGGCCCAAGCCATGTTAGAGTAAAATAGGGAGGCCGACCATGTGGTCTTGGCCCCAAGTCATGTCGATTTCCATTTTGACCCAATTTGGTCCATTTTAGGCCCATTTCTCATTCTTTTTATCCTCCGGTGCTCTCCTGGGTATAAAACATGAAAATAAAGGATTAAGAGCACCAAATTACACAATTCAAGGCTTAAATCATCCAAAAGTATGCTAAATGTGGGCCTAAAATATGTTACTTTTATAGTTTATCATGAACCAATCTGAAAGTCTGATTCTATACCCGTCTCACACCGAGTTAACCCGTCTCACACCGAGTTATCTTATCTTGTAATTATTTATCACCTTTTGAGCTTTGAAGATCTCTTGCAAAAACATTGGTTTTACTCTTAACTAGGCTAAAATCGAACCGTCACTGGTTACTAACAGCTGAGTGTTCATAGCCCTCAAGGCAAACAATGACTTCCTACTCAAAGCATCAGCGACCACGTTCGCCTTCCCCAGGTGATTGTCGATCATCAATTTGTAATCTTTTATGAGCTCTAGCCATCTTCATTGGTGAAGGTTTAGTTCCTTTTGAGTCATCAATTACTTTATACTTTTATGGTTGGTGAATACTCGGCATCTCTTGCCATACAAATGGTGTCTCCAAATCTTCAGTGCGAACACTATGGCGGCTAACTCTAAGTCGTAAGTCAGATAGTTTCTCTCATGCAGCTTTAGTTGTCTCGAGGCACATGCTGTTACCTTGCCTTCTTGCATAAGCACACACCCCAATCCATTTAAGGATGTATGGCTATACACCACAATTCCTTTCCCGGTTCAAGTTGCACTAAAATTGGGGCTTCAGTCAACAATGCTTTTAGTTTCTCAAATCTCTGTTGGCACTTCTCTGTCTATTCAAACTTGACACCTTTCTATAGCAACCTCGTCATTGTTGTAGCAATCATGGAGAATCCTTTAACGAATCGTCTGTAGTAACCCACTAAGCCCAAACAGCTTGTGATCTCTGACACATTCCTCGGCGATTTCCAATCAACAATAGCCGATATCTTACCCGGGTCAACTCTAATTCCTTCACCCGACACGATGTGGCCCAATAATTTGACTTCTCGAAGCCAAAATTCACTTTTACTAAAGTTGGCATGCAACTGTTTATCTTTCAAATTTGCAAAATCATTCTCAAATGCTCGGTATGTTCAGTCTCATCACGAGAATAAATCAGTATATCATCTATAAAGGTAACTACAAACTTATCCAATTACGGTAAAAAAATATGATTCATTAAATCCATAAATATAGTAGGAGCATGCGTTAAAAAAAAAGGCATAACTAAAAATTCATAGTGAACATACCTCGTCCGAAATGCAGTTTTCGGCACATACTACTCCTTAACTCTCAACTGGTAATAACCAAACCATTGGTCTATCTTAGAAAACACTGTGGCTCCCTTCAATTGGTCAAACAAATCGTCGATCCTTGGCAAAGGATATTTGTTCTTAACTGTAACCTTGTTGAGCTGTCAGTAGTCTATACATAATCTCATTGAACCGTCTTTCTTTTTCACAAAAAGTACCGGAGCACCCCACGGAGAATAGCTTGGTCTCTTGAAACCCTTATCCATTAACTCTTGTAGCTGAACCTTCAACTCTTTTAACTCTAATGGTTCCATCCTATACAGGGCAACCAAAATAGGTGTTGTACCAGGGACCAACTCAATACCAAACTCGACTTCCCTAGTTGGAGGTAATCCAGGTAACTCCTCTGGAAACAGATTTGGATACTCACATAACATTGGCACTGACTCAATCTTTACTTCTAACACTTAAGTATTCAACACAAACATGAGATAAGACTCATACCCTTTTCTTATAGTTTTCTCAACCACCAAAGGAGAAATCACTACATGCAAGCTATCCGATTTGTAACACCCCTTACCCGTAATCCCCGTCTGAATTGAGCACGACGTGTTACTGTATAAAACTACTTGAACACCACTTATGCTCAACGCGACTACTCTCCTTGATGTCAAAACAACAACTTCTTTTCGACTTACAAGGCCTCACTTACACATGTGAGGGCTCTCAAGACTATATCGAAAACTCTTACGATCCGTAAAATTTCTTTCCCATTTAAACAAGGTGTACACACCGTGTTAGATGACACACACGCCCGTGTATAGTCACACACGACCATGTGCTCACACCATGCTCAAAAATTTGAACATTCTGCGAAAACTCCACGGTTAGGGCACACGCTTGTGTAGAATGGGGGCACGCCCGTGTACCCTCACAACATGGCTGTGGCTTTGAACTGTGGGGAGTTACTGACTACATTCACACGGCCTTGACATGCCCGTGGGCCTAGGTCGTGTGTTAATCCTTGGTATACTGACTTGTTCACACGGTCTGGGGCACATGTCCAAATCGTGTCCTACACGGCTCAAAAAAACAGCCGTTGAGTTTGACCGTGGCCTATCTTGACTTAAAACAATAAGGTGCAGGTTATGCACGGCCTAGACACACACTCGTGTGTCTACCCGTGTGAGCACATGAAGGCTATTTTCTAAGCCAATTACCACCCTCAGTTGCATACATTCATTCATCATCACTGAAATTATAGTAATATCATTATAATTCTTGGTTTAAAGACATTTAAACACAAGAGAAGTAAAGTCTGCAATCCATACACTAAGGGAGCTATTTCCCATTTAATTACAACCAACTTAAGCCATTATTTATGGCTATACGCAAACAACTATAAGTTCTCTTAGGCGAATACAATTTGGCTACATTCACAAGACTTAATCAACCTCAAGTACTAGCCCTATACATGTCATGATTGATAAAGACTTGATACCTCATACCAAGTGTCTGATCGATAGTGTGAAAACATCTCCAGTGATCTCCAACCAGAGCTAGCTAAATTAACCTATAAAAGATGAGAAAATAAAAAAGGAGTAAGCAATAATGCTTAGTAAGTTCATCTGCATATAACTGATAAATGCTGATATTCATTGAATATACACAACTACAAGGCATTTTAATAAGTTTTTCTCATTATCTCGTGGTTGCTTACTTGACCATTCTTGAAGCTTACTCACTCTACCTCTTACTGCATCCTAACTAGGCCACAAGCCAATTGCTCATTTAATTAACATACAATCCTGCACTGATCACTACATGATCATATGAAACAACATATCAAACATTTTTCACTAAGCCACTCATACTACAGATCTCTCGGTGGTTTCACACTTAGCCCACCAATTATTTATACTTGTGGTGGTATCGCACTTAGCCCACCAATTATTTATACTTGTGGTAGTATCGCACTTAGCCCACCAATTGATAATATAGTTGATGGTATCACACATAGCCAATAGATTACTAATTAATCAGGTGGTAACGCACATAGCCCACCGATAACAGTATAATTGAGGGTATCGCACATAGCCCATCGATTACTAATTAATCAGGTGGTAACACACATAGCCCACCGTTATTTTACATTTATAGATAATAATCCACAAATATTCTCTATTCTCATGTTCACTCGAGAACATCCTCATGCACTACTTTTCTTACTTAACCTTCCACGATAATCATTTGCATTCCTACCATGCATAAATAACCCTATCTCATGCACTTAAAACACATTGATCATACATAACCCACTAGGGGTCATCATGTACTAAATCCATCTCAATTTAGTTCTAACACGTACCTGTACGTCTCCTGGTACAACACATTCATTCTCAATTTTCAAAATACTTATTGGGTTACTAGAATTGTTAAGTAACTCCCTTAAGTCTCGTACCTATAATGTCACGCTGACATCATGCCCTCGATATGTTTATACATGAATTAACCTATCGATGTCATGTCCCTGACATGGTCTTATACAAAATCTCTCACCGAGGCCATATTTCAATATGGTCTTACACGAAACCCTAGCTATCATTATTTAATACTATTTGCATTTCTTACTATTCTTAGATTTCCAATTCTCTTAACAACTCATCAACACTTATTTAATATAGTCATTGCATAATTATACATTCCCTACAACATTGGAATACTAAAATAACTCATGCGTAATTACCACATTTGCACATGAACTTACCTCGATGACAAAAGGCCGAAATGGACCTTTTTGCCAATATTTCTCTTTTCACTCGTTCTAGGTCCGAAACTCATTTTCTTTGATCTA
Organism: Gossypium rotundifolium; assembly: GCA_025506655.1. Lineage (NCBI taxonomy): Eukaryota > Viridiplantae > Streptophyta > Magnoliopsida > Malvales > Malvaceae > Gossypium > Gossypium rotundifolium. The sequence goes on from CP106726.1 coordinate 56,804,708, forward strand.
GAACAATGGAATTTAGTGATTTAATCACTTATAAATCATAATACACCATAATCTACGCTTTAGGCAAAAATGACTATTTTGCCCCTACACTTTGGCAAAATTACAATTTTTCCCCTAGGCTCGTAAATAAATTTTTATCATATTTCCTTGCTAAACAATCCTATCTAAACATTTAACCCTCTTACAACTATCCTTAATTCCAAATATTTCATGCCTTAATGAATAAATTACAACTTTTGCATTTTAGCCCAAATTAGGTGTTTTTATGACAACACCCTTCACAAAAGTTGTTTCTCATCTTCTTATCTTTCATTTTCTTCCATAAAAACTCAGCAACCACCGTAAACTCTCTAATGGCAAGTCCCTAGACTCTCAACCATATTGCAAAATAGTCTCCTCATTAGTTATCTTAAGCTTTGGGGACTCCAAAAGTACAATTTTTATCAAGAAAAGTCATCAAAAATCACTTACTTGAGAGGAGGAAAGTTTGCTGAAATTTTGGGCTTCAAAAAACCCCCGTTTTGCTGCTCATTTTGGTGGAGAGAAGATGGAGAGAAAGGTGATATTTTCTTTTCTTTATTTTATTATAAAACATCCATCTTATCCCACCAACTTTGACCAAAATTAAAAACCCATGTCCCCTATGTCACATGGCCAGGCTACTCACTTAAAACAAGGCTAAATTGCACAATTGGGGCCTCTAATTAATATCCCATAGCTATTTGGCACATTTTACAAATAAATCAAAACTTTTACACTTTATGCAATTTAGTCATTTTTCACAAATTTGCTAGAAATTGCTAAAATTAAGGCACCAAAATTTTCATGCATCCTTATAAACATGTTATAACACATAATGTAACATGAAAATAATTTTACCTAACCTCACAGTAGTGATTTCGAGATCCTTTATTACGATTAGCCCTAAATCAGTCATATTACGATTCACTGATTCAACAGGAGGATATCCCCATTTTCACATTTTAGTTCAATAAATTTTCTTCCACAATTTACTATCATATCATGAGCTGCTAGCCAGTCCATACCAAGAATCACATCAAATTCATCAAATGGTAGCAGCATAAGATTAGCTGAAAAATAATAACCTCTAATTGTCAAGGGACAATTTCTACATACTTGGTCAACTAACACATGCTTGCCTAAAGGGTTTGACACTTTTACTACAAATTTGGTAGACTCAACATGCATATTCACACTAAACACCAATTTCATACAAACATGCGAATGGGTAGACCCTGGATCAATCAAAGCAACAACAAAGATATCATGAAGAGAAAAAGTACCCGTAATCACATCCGGTGATGATGCCTCTTCACGAGCGTGAATGGCATAAGTCATTGCAGGTGCTCGGTCCTCGAACCTCATGGTAGTTAGGTGCACCTTTACTGCTAGCCCCACTTCCCGGGTTCTTCTGTGGTCTACCTCTAGATGGAACATTTCTCGCTCGCACATATTTCTTTATGTCTTTCTCATCCTCTCAGGACAGTTTTGAATGAAGAGGTCTAGGGAACCGCACTTGAAACAACCTCTTTCATTTCCTCGACACTCACTGAAATGTCATCTACCATACTACGAACACTCCATGTAACATCCCCGATTAGGGCCTATGCACTATGACTAAACTTTTATGAAATAGTATGCCTTATGTGTTGTGAATGTGTTGTGTGCATTTTAGAACCTTGGAAATGTAAGGAAATGTATGGAAATGTATGGAAATGTAAGGAAATGTATGGAAATGTAAGGAAATGTATGGAAATGTATGGAAATGTATGGAAATGTAAGGAAATGTATGGAAATGTAAGGAAATGTTAAGTCCAAAGTGAACATTTTTGGAAACTAGGAAATGTAAGGAAATGATTTAGAAATGATTCAAAAGAGGAAAGTGAACATTTCTAGAAACTTGGAAATGTAAGGAAATGTCAAGTTTAAAGAGCCAAATGAAAATTTTTGGAAACTTAGAAATGACTTAGAAATGTCGAGTTTTAAAGTTTAAAAGAGGAAATTAAGGCAAAGTGGCCTTAAGAGAAAAAGTATGTGAAATTTGACACACAATTGGGCTTGGAAAAGTGGCTTGAAGATGCCACTTAGGGCCTCTGGAAATGGCGCTACATGCAAGTGTATTTGGGCAGGATCGAGTCACTTAGGAAGCAAATAAAGAAGTTTTATTTTGCTACAAAAAGCGAGAAAAGTGGACGGCATGTGGGCTCTTAAAGAGGAGTTTTATTTCCTTTAGAATTTGGCTAATTAGGAGATAATTGTTGGATTAATTCTTTTGATAAAGTGATAATTATCACATAGGAAGAGTGGTGGCCAAGTAGGGGACTCTAGCCTAGTAATTTCGACTATAAAAGGAAATAAGGCCATTCATTCATTCATTCACTCTTCCTTTGCGAATTTCTTAAGCGATTTTCTCTCTCTGCTAAAATTCCTCTGATTTTATTCTTCCTTCTCTTTTCTTTCTAATCCTCCAAAAGCGAAAGTTGTGAGAGCATCATTTAGCCATAGCCAAATCTCTGAAGGTTGAAGTGAAGGTGCAATCGATTCCTTCAAATAGGGTAAGATCCAAGTTTAGTTTCCATTCTTTTATATTTTAGACTTATCAAAATTTAGGGACTAATTTCGATTATTAATCTTGGCGAATCATGGAAGGAGAAGTTCTTTTCGAAGGTACACCATAGGTAGCGTGTTCCTAGTTATTCGGTGAATTTTGGGATTTAAGATCCTTAAGGTAAGTGACTATGAATATTCGGCCAAGACCCTATTTTTGTAGTAGATCTATTATTATGTGTTTTAAGTTGAAAGCTAACCGATTCAAGGGATCTAGTGAGTAGCCGATTTCAAAGGGGAAGAATACAAGTTTTGGTTTGATTTTTTTATTCAATCGGCATTAAGGTAAGTACACAAATCCTACTAGAATTTGGTTTTATGGCCAAATAGGCCTTTGCTAAATATTACCATGTTGGTAGAATGTAGGCATTAAAATCTAAGGTAGTAGATCAGATTTCGGGATTTCAAGTGAAATCGTTAAACGAATCAGGTGTGTACCCTACTCTAAGTTTTAATATGTTCATGGCTATGTTTTAAATTAAATGTGTTAATATGAAAGTGTAAGAATATGGCTAATGTACTGTGTGTACCCCACCCTTATCTTAATAGATTTATGGCTTAAACTTGATATATGTGTTAATATGAAATTGTAAGAATGTGGCTAAAGTACCATGTTATGGTACAAAGTGCTCAGGTACGTTTTCCTACTCCTACTAGGATTACGAAATATGTTATACTTAACATGTGAAAGTGACACGAATGTGAATTTAAGTATGATATGCATGATATGAATAATATGGGGCATTGGGTTATTTGAGAAAGGGAAGTGAATGTGATGACTTGGTCTCACTATCCGAATGTGGTGACTTGGTCACATTATCGAATGTGGTGACTTGGTCACATTATCCGAATGTGGTAACTTTGGTTACATTATCGAATGTGGTGTCTCATGACACAATTATCTGAGTGGCTATGCCATAAATTTTATATGGGCGATGAGCACGTCATTGCAATGATTGCCTTCGATGGTGTGTAGTGGATGGAGGTTGACTTAGTAGTCCCCACGGTTGTGCGGGTTGTGCGGGGATGTGTAGCGGATGGCATCTAGGTTTGGTTTTGGGTTGCATCATCATCTTGAATCATTAAATGTGAAATTATGATATGTATGAATATGATTTGTTATGCTGAATTTGTTAAGACTTAGTGTTTGTGTACACATTGAGTCATTGACTCACCCGTTGTGGGAACATGTTTTGTGTGAGCGACGTGATGGACGGGTTAATGAAGCTTAGGGATGGCCATGCACACAAGAAATTTATGACTTGGACTTTTATTTAATTTTAAGTAATTTATAGTTTATTTTGGTTTTAATTTTGGGAAATTATTTGATGTAATAAGGCAGTAGTAGCGTTTACTTTACTTTTATTTATTGAGCATACAATCTTTATATTTATTAAAAGATTAAGTAAAATTAATTTAATTCAAAGACCAACGTTTTGTCACCTAAATCAAAAGGATTTTTAATAACGAAATAAACCTGTTTTCAACTCAAGCCTAACCCAAAACAATATTTTTTTTAGAATCACACAAGTTTTCTCTAAGTTACAAAAGAACTTGAAACCTGTTTACTTGAGGAACATACCAGATCCGATCAAAGCTCGTGGGCCGGGTTTGGGGTGTTTCACTCGGTTTATTTCGTCGAGCATTACCAAAACTCGTAACAGAAGTGGTCAAACCGAGTACTACTTACTCCTATTTCTACTCAAGAATCTCGTTGAAGCATTGGATCGGGTAGTGAACTCTCTCGATTTCTTGGATGAGGACTAAAATGATTTCCCTAATTGTCTTTTATTTGAGTCACGAGACTCAATATCAGCTTTCCTTTTCTCTTTGGCCAATTTTTTAGCCTTGCATGCTCTCTCAACAAGCACCACAAACTCCTTTAATTCCAAGATGCCAACTAATAGTCAGATGTCTTCATTTAATCCATCCTCAAACCTCTTACACATGGTGGCTTCGGTGGATACTCACTCCTGATCTTATTTTTTGAGCCTTACAAACTCACGCTCATACACTGTTACCGTCCTTCAGCCTTGTTTTAGCTCAAGGAATTCCTTTCTTTTTTGATCGATAAACCTTTGGCTAATATACTTCTTTCAGAATTCTTCTTAGAAAATCTCCCATGTAATCCTTTCCATTGGTACAACCGACACAAGGGTGTTCCACCATTGGTAGGCCGAGTCTTGCAAGAGTGATACAACACACTTCATGCACTCCTCAGGTGTGCAAGACAACTCATCGAACACCCTAATGGTATTTTCTAGCAATAATTCTGCTCTCTCTAGTTTATCATCTATATTTGCTCTAAATTCCTCGGCCCCTTACTTTCAAATTCTATTTGTCAGAGGTTTTTCCCTTCTAATCATCTCCACCACTTGGGGAGCTACAGCGGCAGATTGGAGAATTAGGGGGGTGGAGGAGGTGGAGCATTTGGGTTTGCACGAAAAAACTCTGAATACCAAACATTCATCATATAGAGGAAGCTGTCTCTAGCCCCTCTGCCCTGACTCAGTGTCACGGGCCCACTTTCGACTGGCGCATTCCCTTCTACGAGAGCTAACGCATTACTCTCGATATCATCCGCCTTTGCTCCGTCAAGATCCAATTACTATATAAAAACACATTTTAAATTGTTAAGAGTCGTCACACTATCATAATTCATTTATGGCATGTATAACTAGACTCGTATACATGCTAGGCCAGTCCAAGAATCGACTAAACCATAGCTCTGATACCATTAAATGTAACACCTTTACCCATATCCGATGTTGGCACAGGGTACGAGGCGTTACCTTTCTTAAAAAAATGCATACAAACAATTTCTGGTTGTGCAATTTCATTCAAATTTAAAACCTTTCAACCTTTACCTTAAATCCCTAATATGAGCCTACGAGGCTCAAAACACACTTTAGAAACAGTTCGGGATTGAACTGAGTTCTTTAGAATACTTTTGGAAATGTCACTAAAAACAGGGACACACGCCCATGTGGAAAGGCGACACGCCCATGTGACCTAATAACATGGCCATGTTGAAGGACCGTGCAACTACACAGCCTAAACATATAGGGACAGTAACAGTCCGATTTATAACCTAGTCAGAACAGCACTTTCGGGACCATAAATTCGAGTCTCTATATTATTTTAATATTATTTTTCATGCCTACGATATGTGATTAAGTATGTGATTAAGCTCTGTAAGTTAATTTATCTGTCTGAGTGTTGAATTTGAGAAAAAAAGGGCTTAATCCCATAAAATGAAAGTTTGATAGTTAGTTATGAAAGTATCAAAATGTTGATGTCTTTATTATGAGAAGTCCTTGAAAGGCAATTTGCCTACTATAATTGATAGTGGACAGTTATGGTCCATAATGTCCTTGGAAAATATGTTTTATAACTTTATTATTATAAGGCTAAAATTGGAAATTGGTTATTAAAGAAATTATAATAAAATATGAACATGAAATCTAACTATTTTCTACTCATCTTTCACCAAAAATAAAAGAAGGAACAAAAGGCTAAGTTCTTTTGATTTTCGGTAACAACTAAGCAAAATTAAGGTATGAGTTGAGTATGATTTTTGATGATTTTTATGTTTTTGTGATTGTTTCTTAGTTTACTATCAAGCCCATGTTGTAATTTGAAGAATTGATAATATTTGTGAGTTGTGCCATTGATGAAATAGTAAGCTTTATGATGAGTTTAGTTGTTGAATGAAAGATATGTATTTGATGAACATGTTTTGTTCTTGAATTTTTGATGAATTTAGCTAATTAGGGCTAATTTGAAAAAATAACAATTTGAGGACTAAATTGTAAAAGAAATGTGATGTGGGGACTTGTATAAGCATGAGTGATATTCGGCTACGCATGGTTAATTGATAATTTTGTATATTTGATGTTTTGAGAAAATGGACTAAATTGATAAAATATGCAAATATGAGGGCTAATTTGTAAATCACCCTAAATATGTGTATTTGGATTGAATTGAATGAATTAGTGAATAAATGGATTACACTTGAATATGTATAGCTCAAAAGTCGAAGAAATGGAACTTAGATCACGGGAAAATGAAAGTAATTAAATAGCCGTATCTATTCCTGTTAAACCGAACTCGAGGTAAGTCATTATGCAAATAAATGCATTTGTATTGGGTTGTGTATGTTCATATGATTATTGACAATGATGAATGTTTATGAGATGATATGTAATGTTCAGGAAGTCCCGTGTGAACCTAGGAATAGATAGTATTAGCTATTTCATGACATAGGTGTTTGTTCTGCGATATCATATAAGGCCACGTTTGGGACGTTGGCATTGATTTGAGATTTTGTGTAAGACCACGTCGGGGAAATTGGCATTGATATGAGATTTACATGGAAGGCCCTGTCTAGGACAATGGCATCGATATCTGAGTACATGTAAGACCTTGTCCAGGACGTTGGCATTGTACGATTATTTCTAGCTTTACAAGTGTCCTATTAGATTCCAAATGGTTCAACGGGCAAGTCTGTGACACGAAATGTTATGTGAATTATAAATTCGTTTCAAGTACGTTTATTAAGTTCACAAGGTGTGTATGAAAGGTAAGCATCTATATGAGCTTACTAACATGAATATGAGCTATGAAATGATGAGATGATATGTGAAATTATGTTATAAGAGCTATGTGCATATGTGATGATGAGATGATATGTGAAATTATGCTATATGAGCTATGTGCATATGTGATGATGACATGAAAAATGTGATAAGTTATGGCTAAATAATTGAACCAAACTTTATGAGAGATGTATATGCTATGTGTATTTTAAGTTAAGTTTATTTGTATATGACTTACTAAGCTTTTGAAAGCTTACTCTGTTTGTGTGTTTTCTCTGTTTTATAGATCGTCAAAGCTACTGAAGGCTCGGGGACCATTCAAGATCATCATCACACTAACCAAGCTCATTTTGGTACATTATGGAAATGTATATAGCTAAATATGGCATGTATAAGCTAGATATTTGGTTAAGAATGAGATGTGATCTTAGCCATGTGATTTGACTAGTGATGTGTTGGAAATATGTTTTAATGAATATGTTATATGCTGCATGATTCTGTATGGTTTGGTACTATATGAAATGGTTGAGTTTTTGGTAAGTATATGGATAAAAGTTTGAGCATATATGTTTAACAAAAGAATGAGCTCATGAAAGGTAAGTATGGATGAATTATGCTTGTGTTTACATTAGTTTTAGTCTTGTAATTTGGCATGAATGGAATTAGATTTGAATGTAGAGATTGAATGGTTATCTTAACAAGTTTTTGGTGACTAATTATGCATAAGTTTATTTGGTAAATTGCTTGTAGGCAAGACCCTAAAGTGGGAGGCATTTTGGCCTTGCAAATGGCCTATTTTTCTACACGGTTGTGGCATACGGGCGTGCCTAGTGACTGTGGGACTAAGTCCATAGTTGATTAAGTGTACACGGCCTTGACACACGGATGTGCCTGGTAGCCGTGTGGTTTAATCAGGATCTGCTACCACGTTAGCTTTCCCTGGATGATACTCAATCGAGTAATCGTAATCCTTCAGCAACTCTATCCATCTCCGTTGCCTGAGATTTAACTCATTTTGGCTAAGGAGATACTGTAGACTCTTATGGTTGGTGTAAATGATCGACTTCTCGCCATACAGGTAGTGTCTCCAAATCTTTAGTGCGAACACTACCAAAGCTAATTCCAAGTTATGCGTGGGGTAGTTTACCTCGTGTGGCCTAAGTTGACACGACGCATACACCACCACTTTCCCCTCTTGCAACATCACACAACCCAAACCTGCGTGTGTGCATCACAGTAGACAACAAATTCTTTACCAGCCTCCAGCTGTATCAATACTGGGGCTTCAGTTAGAATCTTCTTCAACTTCTCAAAACTTTCCTGCTGTTTATCAGCCCAAACGAACGGTACCCCTTTACGCAGTAACTTAGTTAGGGGTGCAGCAATTAATGAAAACCCTTCAACAAACCATTTGTAATACCCAACTAGACCTAGAAAACTCTGAATCTCCAAGACTGACTTCGAAGGCTTCCAATCCAAAATAGCCTCAACTTTTTGAGGATCAACCCTAATTCCCCCGGCAGATACGACATGCCATAAAAATGTCACTTCCTTCAGCCAAAATTCACACGGACTAAATTTGACGTAGAGTTGCTTTTCCCTCAATATCTATAGAATAATCCAAAGATGTGAATCATGCTCCTCCTTAGTTCTTTGATACACCATAATATCATTTATGAATACCACCACGAACCTGTCTAAGTAGGGTTGGAAGACCCAGTTCATCATATCCATGAATGCAGCTGGTGCATTCGTTAATCCGAATGGCATAACCAAAAATTCATAATGCCCATAACGAGTTCGGAAAGAAGTCTTGTATATATCTGACTCCTTGACCCTTAGCTGATGATACCCTGATCTTAGATCTATCTTAGAGAAAACTGAAGCTCATCGCAGCTGACCAAACAGATCGTCTATCCTTTGTAGTGGGTATTTTTTTCTTAATAGTTAACTTTTTCAACTAATGGTAGTCAATGCACATACGCATCGACCCATCCTCCTTCTTTATAAACAAAACAAGTGCTCCCCACAGCGACACACTCGGTCGGATAAACCCTCGATCCAGAAGCTCTTGTATCCGGGCCTTTAATTCCACCAGCTCCTTCGATGCCATCCTATAAAGGGCAATGGACATAGGAGCCATTCCCGGTATCAGTTCATTACCAAACTCGACCTTACGATTCGGTGGCAACCCCAACAACTCTTCAGTTAATACATCCAAAAATTCCTTTACAGTTCTGACATCCCCAACAGACAATTCCTTAGTATTAGATGTGCTGGCAAAAGCCTTAAATTCCTCGCACCCCTTTCGAACCAGTTTCTCAGCCCTTAGCACTGAGATTACATTGGTTAGGTAGTCCCCTCACTCCCCTATCATCACCACTTCTTTATCCTCTAAAGACTTCAGTGTCACACACTTAGCAATACAATTCAAATTTGCACGATGCTTCACTAACCAGCCCATGCCCAGAATGAGATCAAACTCACCAAACAGTAGTTCCATCAAGTCCGCTGGAAATACAACCCCTTGAACCTCTAAAGGCACATCTCTAAACAACTTATCCACTATGATAGACTGTCCTAAAGGACTAATCACTGACATTTCTTTATCAACAAATTCAAATTGTGTACCCAAAGCTCCAGACACATTACAAGCAACATACGAGTCATCAACCCAATATCAATTAAAGCAAAACATGGTACATCATGAATAAAGAACCTACCAGTTATGATGTCAGGTGCGTCGCCATCCTCTTAACGCCGAGCAGCATAAACCAGCCTTGGTTGTCTTGCATTTGTATTACCAGCACCTCTGTTGAGTGCTCCATGTCATTGTCCAAACCCATTTCCCCCTTGAGCCAGACCGCGGCCTCTCAGTAGATGTTAACCACCTCTCTCTAACTAAACATATCCCTCACCACAACTGGCATCGATCCCAGTTTCTGCGTAAAATCTCTAATCCTATGATCTCTTAACCCAGATCTAAAACACACCCCATTTCTCTTCCAGAATTCACCCTGATGAGATAACCCACACACTGCACAAGGCTGCGGTCTGCCAGCAACAAACGAAACTCCAGTTCGAATCGGCCCATCAAATTTAGGCCTCTTATGAAACCTATCGGAAGAACTAGAAGGCCTAAAATCTCTCTTATTCTTGCCTCTTCTTTTGTCACGATTTTGACGCTTGGAGCATTTTACATCCTCGGCAATCTTGGTCTTCTCCACCAAAGCAGCGAAATCTCTTTCTCTCTGCGGGGCTATCAGTACCCACAACTCATCCTGCAGACCATCTTCAAACTACATGCAGTGCTCATATTCTGTTGCTACTATACCTCGAGTGTACCGGATCAAGCGCAGGAATTTCACCTCATACTTCGCCACAGATTTATTCCCCTAAACCAGATTCAAGAATTCCTTTCTTTGAGCGTCCACATAACTAGCCCCGACATATTTCCCCTAGAAGGCCATTTTAAAGAAATCCCATGTGACTTGATCAGCCTGTGTGCCTTCCCTCACAGTGAGCCACCACTAGTATGCCTCATCTCTTAGTAGGGGCACTGCCCTTTGAGCTTTTGCTCCACAGTGTAGTCCAAGTCATCCATAATCCGCTCGACTGCCTCCAATCAATATTTCGCTACATTTGGGGCTACACTAGAGATGCCCCTAATGATTTCAGCCCTGTTTGACCGGAGTCACTCAGGAATTGATCCTCGAGCTACCGACCCAGTACTCACTCCAGCAACCCGTTCTAGAACCCGTAGCATTTCTTAGGACAAAGCATCATCCCCACCAACTCGATCATGAGACCCAGTCTCAGTCACTGGCGATGTCGGCGCCTTCCTTTCAAGCATATGCCCTGATACTGAAGATTCAGCCTTAGCACCTCGACATTTACCACAACCACGTGTACCTCTTCCACGTCCTCTTGTACTCATCTCGATGTATCATGTTAATCTATTTAAGAGTTTTATGAATTAGTTTATAGTTCCCATGATTATTAACAAGTGTTTTATGGAAAACAGTTATAAGAGTTGTTTTCGCAGATCAAGTTTACTACCGTTTCAGTCTCTATAGTCTTAGTTTCTATGACTAAAAGTTTTAGTGTACTACCACTAACCTTAGTAGTTTCTTACTACAGTCGTTTCATCATATAATCTAGTATAGAGTAAGCAAACTTACGGATTTGGATGCCGGAGACTCGGTGTACCACACGTTCAGGGATACTACCTTTCTAAACCAAACTTTAAATAAATTCAAAATATTTTCAAACCCATTCCACAGGTGAGTTTTTACAAACCTGGCTATGATACCACTAAATGTAACACCCCAAACTCGACCTAAACGTTACGACCGAATCTAGTGTGCTACATCAGGTGACGTTTGAAACCACAAAGTTGTTTTGAAAACTTATCGTTGAAAATCACATTTATAAATTTGAAATTTCATTCTCCTCACTTATGCCCAAGAGGGATTTACTATTTTTAATACTCTTTCAAAATGCGAGTTTTGTCTTGTTTGATAAAGATTGGGTTGATTACAAAGAATTTGGTCTTATCATTTACGAAAACGAGTTATTTGAAAAAAATGTTGTTTATTGGTTTTAAAACTTCATGTCTATTAGATTTGCAGTATTTAAAGAAAATCCAAATAAGAGTTAAAAATAGAACCAATGGCCTTATTACAACAATTATAAAACCCAATAATTAAAATAAATAAATCCTAAATTTTAGAATACTTAGTTCACCCTTAGAATATGCGAAATAAGTGGCCATCTCCGAGTCCCTCACGGCTCTAAATCCTCTACGAGTGGGATTACCTACACAGTTAAGGTAAAGGGGTGAGTTACAAGAACTCAGTGTGTAATCCCAACTACAATCACAGTCTAGGCTCAAGCCCATGCAGCCTAAGGCCCCAAAATCATGGTAATGCCCTTAACCCTAATTCGGTGACAGATACAGTATAGGGGTGTTACAGGGACACACTCATTTCCCATGCCCATGTGGATTTATTTCTCAATTTGAAGCTACAGGGGTTTTCACATGGCCTGGCTCACGCTCGTGTCCATGGCCCGTGTCCCTCACACGGCCTTAACACGTCCGTGTGCAAAAACCTTGATATTTTGTTTCTGACGTCAGCAACATCATATGGTCACATGGCCAAGGCACATGCCCGTGTTCTTATGCTGTGTGGCAAATTAATTTCCTAAATTCAAGTGCAAACTCCACATAGCCTGGGCACATGCCCATGGGGCAAACCGTGTGTCGCACACTGGGCATTCTGTTTTGCTAACTTAGGGTGTAGCGGGACACACGGCCAAAATACACGCCCATGGGGTAGATCGTGTGTCACATACGGCCTAGGCACACGCCCGTGTGACTACCTATGTGGACAAAAACAAGGCTATTTACCAAACCCGTTTTGGCACCCTTACTTGCACCAACATAAGCCACATCAAATAACCTACTCATCCATGCATTAATATACCATACTCAACCATTCAATTTGCACATTCATGAAAAACATCATCATTTTCATATATCAATAATAAGTAATAGCCATCATCCATGGCCTTATACAAAATGAGTCAATCTTCAAGACAAGCCAGCACATTTGGCCAAACAATATGACACTTGACAAAGACCAAGTCCCTATACATGCCATAATTAAAATGTTAAATCTAACTATACCAACTGTTCTGATTGATAGTGTGATCGTGCCTCCGATGTCCTTTGATCCCCAAGATAGCTTGGTGATACTATAAGAAAATGGAAAGGAAAGGAGTAAGAATAAAACTTAGTAAGTCGCATGTAAATAATTAACAACAATTACCATGCATTATATACTCATAGCATATTATAAACTTGTATATAATTCTAGAATGATTAAAGGCATAACTTAATCATTTTCATCCTTACTAATCATACATCATAAATCGAACTTATTTCTCACAGATTGTAACACCCCAAACCCGACCCAAACACTTCGATCGGATCCGGTATGTCACTAAGAAGATCTTATAAAACACATTGCGCTCCTTCAGAAAAAGTCGGTTTATTCCTAATGTTGGATTATCGAGTTTATTGATTATATAGGAACTTAGAAAAAAATTTGCAATTATCCAATTCTATTTGCCAAGTATCAAAATTGAGTGTCTTTTTGAAACCCGTTTTAACCATTTAAGTTGCTAATGCTCGTTGCAAAAGGTATTGATTTAATTAATACTTTAGTTATATGGAAACCCATTTTTTTTTTTTTACTTTTGTAATCTCTTTTTAAAACACATTATAATTTTACTTAACCATAAAACTTAAGTGTCTAAAATCTGAAAACCAAAATTATAAAATCAATAAACAGTGGCCTTATTACAGCGACAAATAAAATCAAACAGTTCAATGTAAAAGAAAAATAAGTAGAGTTTTTTACTGAAATGAAATAGATTTATGCATGGCCACCTTGCGCTCCCCTCCAGCCCGGTCCGCTGCACAAGGTGCTACTTGAAAGGATGTTAAACAACGGGTGAGTCGCAAGACTCAGTGTGCAACACTCATGCACCATTAGATTGGGCCTTAGCCCTACAGAACAGAATCACAGAACAACATATGCCAGAATAATGCAGAACCCAACCCAATCCTAGGTTTCCGTTCGCTACACACCACCCTTACCTACCAATCACACCATTGGGGATTTGTACAATCAACCCTCACCGCTATACACCATCGATGGCAGTCATGCTATAGTTTTCTATTCATCATCAGATTTGTGACATAGTCACCAGAACAGATCGTGGCAAAGCCACTACAATAGATCGTGGCATAGCCACTAGAACACTTCCCCTTTCATTTACAACATTCGCCTAATCCCATGCAAACACAGAAATCGATATGTATTCAGATGTAACATGGTTTGGCACACAGATATTTAATACTCAAAACATATAACATATCATCACATCAGAACCGTTTACTTAATATCACAGAAGTTACTAACTTGATGAATCGCCTTTACCCTCCTCAGGGTTTCAATAGCCATATCAAGTTTTCGACAATTAACAGGATATATATAAATACATATTTCTAACCGAACAAGATAAATGGTGTGAGGAGTTACACACCTGATTACGCTCAACACTATATTATCGAGTCTACGCTCTCCCTAGCCGGAATCGCGACTATCAGACACTATTTTGCGAACAAAACTCACTACAAGAGATACGATTTGAGTATCACCCAACAAGGTTAACTGACAAATTGGAAATAAATTGATTAATAAAATGACCAAGATGAATCTTCTTACCTAAATCGATTAAATCTCGAAGTGAGTAGACTTGGGTTGAAACGTTGAATGCACCATATACCGGAACCAAATGAGATTCGGGTAATGGAGAATGGTTTAAAGAGAAGTGGCCTTTAGGCCAAATAGGGGACATAAGTCCACCCTTCACCACATAACCACACAAAAACCCTATCTCCTTACCTTCAGTTTTCTTCAAGATTCGGCACAAGCAGACACCACAGAGGGGATTCGGCTTCTAAGAATAAAGAGTGAAAAGAAAAGAACTAACCATCAAGACATTAAGGAAGTGATTCAGTTTAGAATAAGGATGAGAAAGAAAAGAGATAGCAAAGAGGGAAATGACAGAGAACTTACCAACCCTGATATGGTGATTCGGCTATGGTGAGGCTTCAGGAAAAGAGGCTGAACTTTGGGAGTTCCGGCTATGTGAGGAAATGAGAGTGTGGTTTCAGATTTTGGGAAAGGAGAAAGATCAATCCCAATTCAATGAAGAAGATTCAGCTAGAGAGGGTTTCAAGAAATGAAATGAAAATAAAAGTGGAAAGGGAGGATGATGTGATGTTTTCGGCTTTTGAAAGAGAGAAGATAAGAAAGGAAAGGAAAAAAAAATAAATGAATAAGATGAACACTCTTGGCCTTCAAATTTCGGAACACTAAACCGATTCTTCCCCCTCTCTTGTGTTTGATTTTTGGCCAACACTGCCTGTAAAACATAGCTCCTATCTTTCTTCTTTATCTTAATCTACAAACTCCTCCAAAAGAGGCCTACTTAGCACCAACTCTTCCTTCCTTTATCAGCATATTATCCACATATTTAAAACATTTAATCCCCTATTTTTTAGCCTTGATGTCGTCCCCCCTTACTCCCTTTTAAGTGCCAGAATTGGCCCAAAGACATGGGCTCTATGCGGCCAAAACTTGGGCCCTCTCCATCCACTAGTGACGCCACCCTCTGACTCCCTTGCAGCACCACCTAAAATTGGGCCACAAGCCCACTTTGATATTTTAAACACAGATACCTCCCTTTAAAACCTATAGTGCCCTAACAGAAAATTTAACCATGGCCTCAGCCCAAACCTGAGCCCAATTTGAACCTCTACTACTCAAATTAACACATTAAACATGTCTACACATTAAACGCGTAAGCCCATTAATTCGGGATGTTACAGTTCTACCCCCCTTAAAATAAATTTCGGCCTCAAAATTTACCTGATCAGAAGAGATGTGGATATTGCTTTCGCATAACATCTTCTGGCTCCCGGTCGCTTTCTCTGCGCCGTGGTTTCACCAGAAAACCTTGACCAAAGGAATGGACTTTCTTCTCAACACCTTTACGTCTCGATCCAAGATTTGCACTGGTTCCTCCTCAAAGGACAAGTCTGGCCTTACTACTGGCACAATATGCAATGGATCAGAACGATAATGTCTTAGCATCGAGACATGAAACACGTCATGAATGTGCTCCAACCCAGAGCAACTCCAGTTGATACGCCACCGGTCCGACACGTTCTAGTACCGATAAGGTCCAATAAACTGGGGACTTAGCTTGCCCTTGCGTCCAAACCTCATCACATTTTTCCACGGTGAGACTTTCAGAAAAACTTGATCACCCACTACAAATTCCAACTCCTTACGCTTTAGATCCGCATAAGACTTTCACCGATCAAATGCTTCCTTCAACCGAGCCCGAATCCACTTAACTTTCTCTTTCATTTCTGAAACCAGTTCTGGACCCAACACCTGCCGCTCACCCAACTCTGTCCAACAAGTAGGGGTACGAAATCTTCGTCGTATAACGCTTCATAAGGCACCATCTGAATACTAGATTGGTAACTGTTGTTGTACGTGAATTCTGCCAAAGGTAAATACTCCTCCCAACTACCCCTAAAATCAATGATGCAACCCCTTAATGTATCCTCCAAAATCTGGATTACTCTCTCTGACTGACCATCAGTCTGCGGATGAAAAGCGGTGCTGAAGTCTAGCCTTATACCCATTGCCTGATGCAAAGCCTTCCAGAATCGTGACGTGAACCTAGGGTTTCTATCTGATATGATTGACACAGGTACCCCATGCAATCTCACAACCTCAGCCACGTATAGCTTAGCCAACCTTTGCAGAGAATAGTCGACACGAACCAGTATAAAGTGGGCGAACTTTATCAGTCGATCAACAATCACCCAAATCGAATCCTTCTTAGTGGGCGTAAGAGGCAGCCCACTAACAAAATCCATCGTGATTCTCTCCCATTTCCACTGTGAAATTTTTACTGGCTGCAATAACCCCGAAGGCAACTGATGTTTTGCTTTCACCTATTGACATGTCAAACATTTACTCATGAATTCGGTTACCTCTCAATTTAGACCTGGCCACTAGAACTGCTCTCGTAAATCTCGATAAATTTTAACCTCTCCAGGATGCATAGTGCATGGGCTACTATGCACCTCCTGAAGAATCATCTGCCTTAACTCAGCATCCTTTGGCATACAAATTCTCTTACAGAAACACAGAACCCATCATAATTCAAACTATAATCCTCTCCTTCACTATTTTCTACTTGCCGGAGTCGAGCATTCAAGACATTGTCTAAAAGCTGCTTCTCTTTAATTTGGCTTGTCCACATTGGTCTCACTTGAAATTCAGCCACTAAACTGCCATCATCATACAGGCTGAGATAAGAGAACATTGCCCTCAAATCCGCTATCACCTTCTGACTCAGTGCATCTGCCACCACGTTAGCCTTACTAGGATGATACTCGATCGAGCACTCGTAGTCCTTCGAAAGTTCAATCCACCTACGTTGTCTTAGATTCAACTCTTTCTGGGCAAGGAGATACTTCAAGCTCTTATGATCGGTGTAAATAACAGACTTCTCCCCATACAGGTAGTGTCTCTAGATCTTTAGAGTGAACACTACCGCAACCAATTCTAAATCATGCGTGGGGTAATTCAAATCATATGGTCTTAACTATTGGGACGCATAGGCAACAACCTTTCCATCTTGCATCAACACGCATCCTAAACCCGTGTGTGACGCATCATAGTAGACGGTAAACTCTTTTCCGCCTCTGGCTAAATTAACACCGACGCTTTTATCAAAAATTTTCTTCAGCTTCTCAAAGCTCTCCTGCTATTTGTCAGTCTAAACGAACGGTACTCCCTTCTTCAACAACTTAGATAAAGGTGCAGTAATTAATGAAAATCCCTCAACAAGCCTTCTGTAGTACCCTACCAATCCCAAGAAACTTCGAATCTCTGCCACAGACTTCGGCGATTTCCAATCCAATACAACTTCTATCTTCCGAGGGTCAACCCTAATTCCCTCTACAGAGACCACATGCCCAAAGAAAGTTACTTCTCCTAACCAAAACTCACACTTACTGAACATAGCGAATAGCTGCTTCTCCCTCAGAACTTGCAACACCTCACGAAGATGTGCATCATGCTCCTCCTCGGACTTGGAATAAATCAGGATATCGTCAATAAACACCACAACAAACCGATCAAGGTAAGGTTGGAACACTCGGTTCATCATATCCATAAATGCTGCTGGTGCATTTGTCAACCCAAACGGCATCACTAAGAACTCATAATGGCCGTAGCGAGTTCGAAACGCCATTTTATGAATGTCCCCTTCTTTTACCTTTAACTGATGATACCCAGAACTTAGATCTATCTTCGAGAAAACCAAAGCTCCTTTGAGCTGATCGAATAGATCATCTACTCTCGGCAGCAGGTACTTGTTCTTAATTGTTAACTTATTCAGTTGACGGTAGTCAATGCACATACGCATGGATCCGTCCTTCTTCTTCACAAATAGGGTCGGTGCTCCCCACGGAGATACACTCGGTCGGATAAAACCACGATCCAACAATTCCTAGATCTGAGCTTTGAGTTCCACCAGCTCCTTCGATGCCATTCTGTAAGGGGCGATGGACACCGGAGCCGTACCTGGAAGTAGCTCAATTCCAAACTCCACTTCACGATCCGAAGGTAACCCTGGCAGCTCTCTAAAAAAGACGTCCATAAAATTCTTTACTGTTCTAACCTCATCGACAGTCACCTTTTTAACGTCCAAAGCACTGATAAAAGCTAGAAATGCATTGCACCCTTTTGAATCATCTTAACAAACTTTAATGCATACCATGTTGGACAGATAATCCCTTCTTTCCCCTAACACAACCACCTCCTCACCATCGGGGTACTAAACACCATGCGCTTAGTCTCCCAATCCAGCTTAGCATGATGTTTAGTTAACCAATCCATTCCCAAAATGAGGTCAAACTCCCCAAATGGTAATACCATTAAGTCTGCCATGAATACTACTCCTTGAGTCTCTAAAGGTATATTCCTAAATAGTTTGTCGACTATCCTAGATTGTCCTAGCAAACTAAGCACAGTCATCTTCCTAGCGTTATTACAGATTCTATACTTAAAGTCTCAAATACCGAACATGCAACATAAGGTGGGCTGATCCAATATCAATCAAAGCAAGAAATGGATTATCAGTAATAAGGAACGTACCGGTTATAATGTCTGGTGCGTCACCATCCTCCCGTCAATGAGCTGCATAAACTAGACATGGCTGTCTCGCATCTACACTACCAGTACCCCTACCAGGTACTCCATGACCCCGACCAAACCTATTTCATCCTCTGACTGAGCCAAGCCCCCTTGGTAATGGCTGACCACCCCTCCTAACCTGATCAGAACCCCGTCCAACAGGCTGTACCTAATCCACCTGCGGACAGTCTTTACCATATAACCCATGGATCCACACTTGAAGCATCCACCATTTTTCCTTCTGCACTCCCCGAAATGTACCTTCCCACATAAAAAACATGATTGACTCTGACCCCCTGAAGCAGAGGTCGGTACCCGAGTTGGCCCATCAAACCTCTCTTATTCCTACTCCAATCCTTATCCTTATTCTTCCTCTCAGTCTATTTTACCTCTTCAGCTATTTTAACTTTCATAACCAAAATGGCAAAGTCCCTTTCTCGCTGCGGTGCTACCAATACTCTTAACTCATCTCGCAGTCTATCTTTGAACCGTACACAGTGCTCATAGTCAGTCGCTACAATTCCTCAAGCATAACAACTCAAGCGCAGAAATTTTGCCTCGTATTCAGACACAGATTTGCTTCCCTGCACCAAATTCAAAAATACCTTCCTCTGCGCATCCACATAGCTGGCCCCGACGTATTTTCCCTGAAATGACTCCTTAAAGAAGTCCCAGTCAATCCGGTCCACGGTAGTACCCTCCTTTACTGTAAGCCACCACTAATAGGCCTCGTCTCAAAGAAGAGACACAACTCCTTTCAACTTCTCCTCCACTGTGAAGTCCAGGTCATCCATTATGCGCTCACTCGCCACCAACCAATACTCAGCTGTATTAGGGGCTACGCTAGTAACACCCCTAAACATTTCTGC
Organism: Gossypium rotundifolium; assembly: GCA_025506655.1. Classification (NCBI taxonomy): domain Eukaryota; kingdom Viridiplantae; phylum Streptophyta; class Magnoliopsida; order Malvales; family Malvaceae; genus Gossypium; species Gossypium rotundifolium. Next base: position 56,824,661 of record CP106726.1, read on the forward strand.
TCTGTTGGCTCGAAGACGTTCAGACACAGATTTCTAAGCTCTTGAACCTGTGCCTGCCCCAGCAACTCTCTCAAGGACTCATAGCATTGCCTGAGACACTATATCGTCTCCACCTGTTTGGTCCTGAAACTTTGCTTTTGCAACTGGTGGCACTGGTATCTCACTTTCTGATCCATGCCCAGTTCCTACTGGTTTCGAAATAGCAACCCTACCTCTACCACGACCACGCACATTACGTCCACGTCCTCTACTACTCATCTCTCCGATATCGTTTTAATTTGATTAAAGAAAGTTTTATGAATTATTAACTCTTTCCACTAATTACCCACAAATAATCTTATGAAAAGTAATTTCGATAGTGGTTCTTTCAAATTCAGAATTATATCTAAAGGTTTCAGTCTCAAGTCTACTTCTCCTAGTTCTGGGAACCACATACATTCAACAATCAACATACAGATAATATTCATGAATTCACATTCATCACAGAGGGGTATTTTCATCATTTCACTACCCAGGGATATTTTTGTAATCTTATCCTACAGGGGTATTTTTGTAATTTTCCAAAATAGGGTGTCTTGGTGATTGTACAAAATAGGGGTATTTTGGTAATTTTTTTACAAATTGGGGGTATTTCGATAATTTTACAAACCAATGGTATTTTGGCAATTTTATAATCAAGGGCTTTTTGGTAATTTTATAAATCAAAGGCTTTTTGGAATTTTTTTATAAAGCTAGGGGTATTTTAGTAATTTTGTGAAATAGGGTGGCTGTTCCCTTTCGGGTTTTAGTTATAAGTTTTGACCCATTAACAAGTCCTCGTGGCTAAAGTGGACAGTCACTACGCACTAGGTAGGATTCTAGCAAAGAGGAGGTGAGTCACTAGGACTGCTTAAATACCAAGCTCTCCCTGATTCCATGCCTAGACATGCGTATGTTTGTTGCCACACCCTAACCCAGCAACTTGCTTACGGTCATGTTTAGTTAAATTAAGTCTTATGGGTTTTAAAGAATGGTGTAAACTAGGCCTAAAGTCTAATAATTCTATGTCCCATATAGCCCATCAACCCAGTATACATATTACACAGCGAGTTCAGAATACTTACTGGCAGACTTGGGCCAGAGACGCAGGTGTCATGCTAAGAAAACAACCATGTATTGTGAGTTTCAAAAAAACCATCCTTAGAAAATGTTTTGGGCCCGAAACCCCAAAGCTGAGTTTTTGAACTGGGCTCTGATACCAATTTGTAACACCCCAAACCCGGCCCGAACACTTCGACCGGATCCGGTATGTCACTAAGAAGATCTTATAAAACACATTGCGCTCCTTGGGAAAAATTCGATTTATTCCTAATGTTGGATTACCGAGTTTATTGATTATATAGGAACTTAGAAAAAAAATTTGCAATTATCTAATTCTATTTGCCAAGTATCAAAAACGAGTGTCTTTTTGAAACCCATTTTAACCATTTAAATTGCTAATGCTCATTGCAAAAGGTATTGATTTAATTAATACTTTAGTTATATAGAAACCAATTTTTTTTTCTTTTGTATTCTCATTTTAAAACACATCATAATTTTACTTAACTATAAAACTTAAGTGTCTAAAATCTGAAAACCAGAATTATAAAATCAATAAACAGTGGCCTTATTATAGCGACAAATAAAATCAAACCAGTTCAGTGTAAAAGAAAAATAAGTAGAGTCCTTTACTGAAACGAAATAGATTTATGCATGGCCACCTTGCGCTCCCCTCCAGCCCGGTCCGCTGCACTAGGTGCTACCTAAAAGGATGTTAAATAACGGGGTGAGTCACAAGACTCAGTGTGCAACACTCATGCACCATCAGATTGGGCCTTAGCCCTACGAACAGAATCACAGAACAACACATGCCAGAATAATGCAGAACCAACCCAATCCTAGGTTTCCGTCTGCTACACACCACCCTTACCTGCCAATCACACCATTGGGGATTTATACAATCAACCCTCACCGCTACACATCATCGATGGCAGTGATGCTGCAGTTCATCGTCAGATTTGTGACATAGTCACCAGAATAGATCGTGGCATAGCCACCGAACACTTCCTCTTTCATTTACAACATTCGCCCAATCCCATGGAAACATAGAAATCGATATGTATTCAGATGTAACATGGTTTGGCACACAGATATTTAATACTCACAACATATAACATATCATCACATTAGAACCGTTTACTTAATATCACAAAAGTTACTAACCTGATGCATCGCATTTACCCTCCACAAAGGTTTCAATAGCCATACCAAGTTTTTGGCAATTAACAGGATATACATAAATACATATTTCTAACTGAACAAGATAAATGGTGTGAGGAGTTACACACCTGATTATGCTCAACACTATACTATCAAAGTCGACGCTCTCCCTAGCTGGAATCGCGACTATCAGACACTATTCTGCAAAAAAAACTCACTATAAGAGATACGATTTGAGTACCACCCAACAAGGTTAACTGACAGATTGGAAATAAATCGATTAATAAAACGACCAAGATGAATCTTCTTACCTAAATCGATTAAATCCCGAAGTTAGCAGACTTGGGTTAAAACATTGATTGCACCTTATACCGAAACCAAATGAGATTCAGCTAATGGAGAATGGATTAAAGAGAACTGGCCTTTCGACCAAACAGAGGACATAAGTCCACCCTTCACCACAGAACCACACAAAAACCCTATCTCCTTACCTTCAGCTTTCTTCAAGAATCGGCACAAGCAGACACCACAGAGGGGATTCTACTTCTAGGAATAAAGAGTGAAAAGCAAAGAACTAACCATCAAGACATTAAGGAAGTGATTCGGTTTAGAATAAGGATGAGAAAGAAAAGAGATAGCAAAGAGGGAAATGACAGAGAACTTACCAACCCTGAGATGGTGATTCGGCTATGGTGAGTCTTTGGGAAAAGAGGCTGAAATTTAGGAGTTCGACTATGTGAGGAAATGAGAGTGTGGTTTCAGATTTTGTGAAAGGAGAAAGATCAATCCCAATTCAATGAAGAAGATTCGGCTAGAGAGGGTTTCAAGAAAGGAAATGAAAATAAAAGTGGAAAGGGAGGATGATGTGATGTTTTAGCTTTTGAAAGAGAGAAGATAAGAAAGGAAGGAAAAAATAACAAATGAATAAGATGAACACTCTTGGCCTTCAAATTTTGGCACACTAAACCGATTCTTCCCCCCTCTCCTGTGTTTGATTTTTGGCCAACACTGCCTCCAAAAGATAGCTCATATCTTTCTTCTTTATCTTAATCTACAAACTCCTCCAAAAGAGGCCTACTTAGCACCAACTCTTCCCTCCTTTATCAACATATTGTCCACATATTTAAAACATTTAATCCCCTATTTTCTAGCCTTGATGCTGTCCCCCCTTACTCCCTTTTAAGTGCCAAAATTGGCCCAAAGACATGGGCTCTAAGCGGCCAAAACTTAGGCCCTCTCCATCCATTAGTGACGCCACCCTCTGACTCCCTTGCAGCGCTACCTAAAATTGGGCCACAAGCCCACTTTGATAATTTAAACACAGATACCTACCTTTAAAACCTATAGTGGCCTAACAGAAAATTTAACCAAGGCCACAGCCCAAACCTGAGCCCAATTTGAGCCTCTAATACTCAAATTAACACATTAAACATGTCTACGCATTAAATGCGTAAGCCCATTAATTTGGGATGTTACATAAATTTCATGTAGGTACCTATATCACTTACAACATAGTTGTAACTCTTTTCACTTTTGACACAAACTTTAAATTACCCATTGAACCAGTTGGAATACAAAAGGATACTCGACAAGCCTCACATAGGAGGGTACAATGCGAATTCCATGTCCCAGACATGGTCTTACACTAGCTCTCATCTCAATGTCGATGCCATGTCGTATATATAGTCTTACATTGGCTCTCGTATTGTGGCCGACGCCATGTCCCAGACATGGTTTTACACTAGCGCACATATCATTGTTGATGCCATGTCCTATACATGGTCTTACACTGGCTTTCATAATATGACTGATGCCATGTCCCAGGCATGGTTTTATACTAGCACACATATCAACCAAATGTCATGGCTTGGATATCTAATATATTCCTAAGGTTCAACTGGGTGTATACCACATCAAATTTCATCATGCATATTCATATCAATAATCAATCATTTTACTCAATATCAATTGTTTAATGCATAATAACAAAAACGTTGTATTATTTACGTACAACTTACCTCGGTATACAGAAAGTGGGCGGACTAGATTGAATTAGCCTACTAGCTTTGTTTTCCCCTAGTCTAGGTCCAGACTCCATTTTTCATGATCTATAATGACAAATTCACTTATTTAATCACTGCATAAATCAAGACATTCCAAAATTCCTACTTTGGCAAAATTTTCATTTTGCCCTTAGACTTCGACATAATTACGATTTTTCCCCTAGGCTCATAAAATGATTTTCATCAAATTTTCTCATTAACCAAGCATAGCCGTATCTATTTTAGGCTTATAGCAGCTCACAAATCCAATTATTTCACATGTTTACCACTTATTTTACAACCTTTACAAAAAGGTCCTTTTTAGGTGTTTGCATGAAAATCACTTAACAAAAGTTGTTTATTTAACAACCAAGATTCATTTTATTCCATAAAAATTCAGCAAACAACACTAATGTTCTTATGGAAAAATGCTAGACTTTCAACCATAGTGCAAAATAGTCCCTTCATTAGCTAGATTAAGCTACAAGGGTTCAAAAAACACAAAAATCAACAAAAATGATCATCAAAATGACTTACTTGCAAGAGAAAAGCTTGGCTGAAATTTTGAGCTCTCAAAACCCTTAAGTTTGTTGAAAATTTCGGTGGTAGGGAGGAAGATGAAGAGATGATATTTTTTTCTCTTTATTTTATTTTATTTCATCAATTAAGTCACCTAATGCCTCCAACTTTGATCAATTTCCATTTTTTTGTCCCCTATGGTCAGCCATCACTCTTTTAAGGGCCTATTTGCACATTAAGTACCTCCAATTTAAGGTTCCATAGCTATTTAACACCTCAGCTTGTAGAACAAAACTTTCGCAATTTATGAGATTTAGTCCTTTTTCGAAATTAAGCAAGTAATCACTAAAATTAATTCACTAAAACATTTATACACTCATATAATTATGCTATAACACATAAAATAATATAAAAATAATTTCTCCGGCCTCGGATTAGTGGTTCCAAAACCGCTATTTTGACTAGCCTCAATATCAAGCTGTTACAAATTATGTGGTAAAATGAAACTATAGAACATGACGTTTAGCGGCAATTCTCCTACAAACATCGCTATAGAACATGATCTTTAGAAGCGCTTCTCATAAAAACGCCACTAAAGAACATGATCTTTAGTGGAGTTTTTAGTAAAAGCGCCGCTAAAGATCATGTTCTATAGCGGTGTTTGTGAGGACACGCCACTAACTTTAGCAAATTTTACCGTCCCATTTTATTTCATATAGAACTCGAATTTTCAACATATTTTCCTATAACATTAAATCGAACCAAAAAGTTCAAATATAAATGATACTATCACGAAACGTAGAAAACGCCATTTTATTTCATATGATTTAAATTAATAAATGAAATAACAAAAGTTATTCAAAAGTTATATATTCTCACAATAAGAAAGCAAAAGTCTAAGATGGCGGATTCTGCGATTAATTCTGCTAAAACATTTTCATCATATTTTGAAGTTATAGTTGGAGTTTGTCATATTTTCTTGTTGGCTCTGCTTCCCTTGCTGTTGCCTCTACTTTAAGTTGTAGCTGAAGTTCATCATATTTTCTTTGAGCCTCTTTTTCTCTCGATGGTACCTCCGCTTTAGGTTGAGCAATTTTCTCAACTGTACTCGCTTGCATATGAGCCATTTAGTCTCTTAACCTCTGAACTTCAGTTTGAGCCTGATTTGTCGGAGACATGTATTGCTCCGAGTTCGATCCAAATAATTGGGTTGGGTTAACAAAAGATCCTTGAAATCGAACCTGACCATACCTTTCAGGACCCAAAACTTCAATAATAGTTCGGTTATCAATGTAGTTCAAATTAACAGAATAATCACTTGAAGCGATCGCTTCATACTTCGCCCTTTTATCCTTTTAGTTTCTCCTAATAAATTAATCAATGAATTAGAAACGAAATATATAATCAAAGTAGTGCAACATAACTGGGCATTATTTGCATTACAAATGACGAATTAAATCATTATAATTAAACATGATAAATATTTAAAATAATTGAAATTTTATTAAGTAAATATATCATAAGTTCTCGTAGCTTCAGTAGTTTAGAAGATCAATCTTTCTTTCTATGTGTAATCTCAAAATGCTGAAGGCATCCAACCTTTTGACCAGACGACAGTTCCTACAATATAGTAGGAAAAATATTAATTAGTAGAAAGTAAATGATATTTTACACAATTAATAAATTCAAAATACCTCGTCATCAGCTACACAAGTAAAACTTTTCGACCCAGCTGTGTGCGTGAATTTTTGTTTTTTCCTACTTGTAGTTCCGACTCGCTCATGATCCTTCATTATGAAATTATTATTACATATATAGTAAATACTATAAACTGAAATAATTATAAGATTTGGAAGTACGTAATATCTCTCATTCCTTTTAATTCCAAAATCTAACTACATCTTCCCATTGGTACCTCAGCATTCCCGGCGAGACATTTCACAATTTCTCTTCGAGGATTATATTTTTCTTAAAATATTCCTTCTTTAAAGTATTTTTATGGTCTCTCAATTTCTTTCCAAATGCTTTCTTCATGTAATTTTTCGAGACATCTAAAGCAAATCTCTCCTGTAAATAACACAAGTTTAGAAAGTAAATATAAATGAAACTTCAACCAAAGCATTATAAATTACATTCACGTTATTACCTTAATATTATCGAGAGCTTTATTTTTGTTACTATCAGGCATATGATGCCTTGACACATAGTTGATTGGCAACAGATTGCCATTTCGTGCTATAATTCCCAAGTATCCTGTTAAAAGTTGAGCTTCTTATCCAATAGGTTGACCATGACTATTTCTAGATACTTTGACATGCTCCACAGAATTTAGATCGTATAAATCCTTTACTAGCGTACGTCCTCGAGTTTTGTGCCTCCCACCACTTTCAGCTAAAAAAATGGTATAAGATAATATAAGAATTTGAAACAAAAATCAATAATAAAAGTCAACATGCATGTAAATTAAAGTTAACATTACTTTGAATTTCTACATGTTTGTCAGCTGTATTTGGAACATTCGAAGATCCAATAGCAGTCTATTGATCACTATTTGTTTCTTTCGAATTTGGAGGATTTTGAATAATACGTAGATCTTGCAATCTTTTTCTACGCATATTATCTACAATACATAAAAAATAGTTGAAATATTAGTAAGTAATTACAACAATAATAGTACATATAAAATAGTTGAAATATTTAACAAGATCAAGATTTAAATTATAATATAACATATACTTAAAAATTCATAAAATCTTACTACATCTGATTCGTAAGTATTTTCATCAACATCTTGTCGAACCCATTGAAATTGTGTACTAGTACTATGTAACACCCCTAACCTGTATCCGTCGCTGGACTAGGGTTAAGAGGCATTACCGAACAAATCAGAACATTTTACACTCATATCAAAACATTAATCATACATCATCATTGCATAATATAATACTTATATAGTCCCTTAAGAAAGTCTACGAGACTTAAATCATGCTTTAGAGAAGGTTCGGGACTAAACCGATTTCATACGGAAAATTTGCGAATGCTTTAGAGAAGGTCGTGTACCACACATGGTCGTTTCATGGACCATGCTCTACCCCGTGTGCAAAACTGACCTAAATCACACGGCCTGTCACACTCCGTGTGTTTGGCCCGTGTGCAACACTGATTTAAGTCACACGCCCATGTGTCTTGCCCAAGTGCAAGTCTGACTTGCTTTAAATTAGGACAGTGAAGGAAACAGTCGGGACACATACCCATGTGCTCAACCGTGTGGGCAACTATAGGCCATTCGCAAGGCCAAAATTTCCACCCATTAGCATCATACCTACAAGCATCAATTAAGCATCATTTTATGACCCAAAACAACCAAAACATGTCAACTTCAATATACCAACCTCTCATCAAAAACATACTAACCTTTTCATCACATAACATGGAACAGATTCGTGCATATTAAAATTCATTGACAAGTCATATCACATGACTATATATATATATACATATTTCAAAACATAACCTAAGTTCTTTAGCCTATACATGCCATACTTCAATATGTACATTTCAAAAGGGTACCAAAATGCAGTTTGATAGTGTGATGGTGATCCTCAGCGATCCCCAAGCTTCTATTAGCTTCGATAATCTATAAAACAATGCAAACACACACAAAGTAAGCTTTCAAAAGCTTAGTAAGCCATATACAAATAAACTTATCATATAAAACATTTATAAACCATTTCATTCATATAAAACTATGGCATAACACAATAGCAATTTTCATTTTTCTCATTTGGCTCAATAGTTCTTAACTACTTGCTTGCAAACATATCACATTTTCATATAGCTCATTTGATCATAATACAATTGTATATAACACATCTTCTCTCAATGTTCTTAAACATATATCTCAACTCCACATTTCATATATACTTATTTTTCATTCTCACACTTTGCATACATTTCAAACGTACCTGAATTGGATATACATTTCACATAATCATTCATTTCTCAGAATGCCCGTTGAACCTTTGAAATCAATAGGGATACATAGATAACTCAGAAAGCTCGTACAATGCCAACTTGCCAGATGTGGTCTTACATGTAAACAGTATCGATGCCACTGTCCCAGACAGGGTCTTACACGAAACCAAATACGATGTCAATGTCCCAGACACAATCTTATACGTAAATAAAAAATCGATGCCAATATTCCAGACGTGGTCTTACACGATAACACATATCGGAATCCTATGTCATGACATACGTTTCCTAACTACTTCCTAAGGTTCGTACGGGACATTTCGGTCGTCATTGCTTTATCAGAACTTTTTCGAATTTCACATATTCAGCTTGAGTGGCCATATAACACAATTCATTCACATATAAGTAATAATAATTTAATTCAAACATGTTTATTTGTATCTCAACTTACCTTGTACTGATACGAACGGATGGAAACGACTACTCGACCACTTTTGATTTTCCCCGATCTAATTCTGTTTTCTTTGGTTCTTGATCTATTCACAATCAAATTTAACTATTTTATTCACCAATTCATTCAATTCAAACCATATACATATATTTAGGGCATTGTACAAATTAACCCTGACATTTTCACATTTTGACATTTAAGTCCCTATTTCATAAAATCTCCAAATACACATAATTTCTTTATACCCATGCTTAGCCAAATATTCCATTAATCCATATAAGCCCACATAATTCATTTATTTCACATTTTAGTCCTTCAATTTCTCATTTTCACAATTTAGCCCAAAATAGTCAAATTCATCAAAAATTCAAAGACAACATATTAATCTATCACATATCTTTCATATTTCAAAAATTATCATCACAAAGCTTACAAAATCATCAATGGCATAACTCAAAATCTTCATTAAATTTAGAAATTAAGGCACGGGCTTAAGAGAACACGAAGCAACGATCACAAAAACACAAAAATCATCAAAAATTAAGCTAAAACCATACCTTAATCAAACAAAGAATGTGTCGGGCCCTAGATGAGCATGAAAGCTTTCTTTTTCTTTTCTTTCCTTGCTATTTTCAGCCAAAAAGATGAACATAATCGCCATATTTTATGATTTGTTTTATTTAACACATAATAATAAACCATTTACCAAAATAGCCTTATTAGATACATTTAAAGTCCACTAACCCTTGGCATATATGTCCATCATAAATTCAATGGTCCACTTACAACATAAGGACCTCCTCTTATAAAGACACTTCAATTCAGCCATCATCCATATAGAAGGACACTTTTGTATTTTTTGTGATTTAGTCCTTATTGCAAATTAAGCACACAAACGGATAAATTAAATCATGAAAATTTCACACATATCAATTCACATACTGTAAACTCAAAAAATACCATTAAAATATTTTCTGACTCATATTTGTGGTCCCAAAACCACTATTCTGACTAGGGTCAAAATTGGACTGTTACAACTCTCCGCCTTAGGGATTTTTGTCCTCGAAAATCTTATCGTTGAACAGATTCAGATATTGTTGTCTCATAGCATCTTTAGGCTCCCATGTAACCTCTTCAACATAGTGTCGATTCCACATTACTTTCACTAACAAAATTTTCTTATTTCTCAATTATTTAACCTTGCGAGCTAAGATACAGATTGATTCTTCTTCATAAGTCATATCAGACTAAATCTCTATCTTAGACGGAGAAATCACATGCGAGGGATTTGATCTGTATCGTCAAAGCATTGATACATGAAACACATTGTGAATCTTTTCTATCTTAGATGGTAGTGATAATCTATACGTAATCAGCCCGACATGCTCAATAATCTCATACGGCCCAATGAATCTCAAACTCAATTTGCCCTTTTTGCCAAAACAAAGTATTTTCTGCCACAGAGACACTTTCAAAAACACTTTATCCCCGATTTCAAATCTGCATATGATTTCTAACGATTAGATGCTGCATTCAAACTATCACGGATCACTTTCATTTTCTACTCACTCTCTTTTATCAGTTTAACCCCGTGAATCTTATTATCACTGAGCTTTGAACAATGTAGAGGTGTTCGGCATTTCCTACCATACAAGGCTTCGTACGGTGCCATTTTAATGCTCGATTAAAAACTATTATTATACTCGAATTCAATCAATGGCAAATATTGTTCCCACATACCTTCAAATTCAAGAATGAAACATGTCAACATATCTTCGAGAGTCTGAATAATCCGCTCGGATTGACCATTCGTCTGCTGATGAAAAGTAGTACTGAAATGCAATTTCGTACCTAAAGCCTCTTGTAATTTCTTCCAAAATCATGAAGTAAACCTCAGATCTCTGTCAGACACAATAGATTGTGGCATCCGTACAATCTCACAATATCAGAAATGTATAACTCAGCTAACTTATCAAATGAATAATTCGTTCTTACCAGAATAAAATGAGCTGATTTTGTCAATCTATCAACTATAACCCAGATTGCATCTTTCTTTCTCAGAGTTAAAGGCAAACCTAAAAAAAATCCATGGTCACTCAATCCTATTTCCACTCGGGAATCATAATCAGTTGTAACAAACCAGATGGCACCTGATATTCATCTTTAACTTGCTGACTGATCAAACATTTCGAAACAAAATCAGAGATATCTCTTTTCATTCCAAACCACCAATAAAGTTATTTTAAATCATTATACATCTTTGTACTTCTCGGATAAACAGATAAATGACTATTATGAGCTTCTTTCAAAATAAACTGAATCAACTCTGGATTTCTCGAAACACAAATCTGATCTCAGAATCTCAGACAATCATCAACATCAACTCAAAATTCAAAATCAGGGTTTAAATCAGACTGTGCTCATTTCGCTAAATTTTATTATCAAAATTTTGAGCATCACAAATCTACTGTAAAAATAATGGTCTCGCTTTCAATTTAGCCAAAACCGAACCATCATCAGACAGAACTAAATGAGCATTCATCGTACATAGCACAAACAATGATTTTCAACTCAAAGCAACAGTAACAACATTTGCTTTTCCCGGATGATAATCAATCATAAGCTCATAGTCTTTTAACAGTTCTAACCATCTTCTCTATTCCAAATTAAAGCCTTTCTAAGTCATCAAATACTTCATACTTTTATGATCTGAAAACACGTGGCATTTCTCACCAAAAAGATAGTGGCGCCAAATTTTTAGAGCAAAGACAATCGCAGCTAACCCAAGTTCGTGTGTCGGATAATTCATTTCATACGGTTTCAATTGTTTCGAGGCATAAGCTGTAACTTTGCCTTCTGCATCAAAACACATCCCAAACTATTCAACGAAGCATCACTATATACCATAATTCATTACTGGATTCTGGAGCTTCAGTCAATAGAGCTTTCAACTGATCAAAACTTTTCTGACATTTTGCGGACCATTCGAATTTCACATCTTTCTGAAGCAATCTCGTTAACGGAGTTGCAATCATTGAAAATCCTTTTACGAACCGTCGATAATAACCAGCAAGTCCCAGAAAACTATAGACTTTAGACACATTTTTTGGAGGCTTCCATTCTAAAATAGCTGAAATCTTTCTAGGATCAACTCGTATACCAAATGCTGACACAATATGCCCCAAAAGCCAACTTCACGTAACCAGAACTTACATTTACTAAACTTTTCATACAATTGCTTATCACGCAGAGTTTGTAGCATAATTCTCCAATGTTCAGTATGCTCAATTTCATCACGCAAATAAATCAAAATGTCGTCAATGAATACAACAACAAATTAATCTAATTACATTCTAAAGATTATGTTCATCAAGTCCATAAAGATAGCAAGAGCATTTGTCAATCCGAAAGGCATAACTAAAAACTCATAGTGCCCGTACCTTGTTCGGAAAGCAATTTTTGAAATGTCTAAATCTTTTACTCGCAACTAATAATATCCCTATCTCAAATCTATCATTGCAAACACAGAAGCTCCTTTCAATTGATCAAACAAATCATTGATCCGGGTAGAGGATATTTATTCTTAATGGTCACTTTGTTTAACTGACAATAATCAATACACATTCTCATCGTGCTGCCTTTCTTTTTCACAAACAAAATGGGAGCTCCCCAAGGAGAAAAACTCGATCGTGCGAAACCTCTGTCTGTCAAATCTTGCAACTGAGACTTCAACTCTTTTAATTCTATCGGAGCCATTCTATACAAAGCTATTGAGATAGGGGTTGTCCTCGACACTAGCTCAATGCCAAACTCAACTTCTCTTATTGGAGGTAATCCTGGTAATTCATCAGAAAATACGTCAGGAAACTCACAAACAACTAGCACCGATTCAACTTTCTTTTCTGTCACTTTCGAATCAATTACATAAGCAAAATAAGCTTTATAACCCCTTTTCACATAACTCTAAGCTTTCATAACTGATATCACAGCCGGTAACCCATTCAAATCACTAGACTCAATCCGTATTATCTTATCATTCTGACATCTCAAATCAATAGTTTTCCTTTTGCAATTCACAACAGCATCATGCAATGTTAGCCAATCCATACCCAAAATTATATCAAACTCATCAAAGGGTAATAGCCGAAAAATAGATATCTCAAAACATCAACGGATAATTCTTGCACACTTTATCAACTAGAACACACTTGCTTAAGAGGTTCGATACTCTAATTACAAATTCAGTAGACTCTATAGGAAAAGTCTTATTGGATACTAAGTTCATACATTTATATGAATGAGTAGACCCTGGATCTAAATGCAATCACAGAAGTATCATAAAGAGTAAAAGTACTAGTAACGACGTCTGGAGACGAAGCTTCTTCACAAGATCGAATAGCATAAGCTCTGGCATGTGCTCTCGCCTTATATCTCACATCTGAATCCTTTGTAGCTTTTTGACTACCACTCATATTTCTCTGTCTCTAGGAGGTCTGTTGTAACACCCCTATCCCATGGCCGTCGTCGGATTAGGGTTAAAAGTGTTACCGGACAGATCGAAAACATTTACAGAATTTCACACAATCATTAATCAATATCATTCATAATGTCCCTTAAAGAGGTCAATGAGACCTTAAACATGCTTATGAACCGAGTCAGGACTACACCAAAACACATATAAAATTTCATGAAAAATTGAAACTTTTCTAGAATACAGGGGAGACACGCCCGTGGGGTAGGCCGTGCCTCTCCCATGGCTACATGACACACCCGTGTGACCTCCCCATGGTTACATACTGCCAAAATCAACACAGCTAACAAGCACGCCCCTGTGTTGAGGCCGTGTCCCATAAGGTCATATATTGCCATTTCTCGCACGACCTGTAGGCACGCCTGTGCCATCACCGTGTACTATTAAAGCCAGCTACTATCTTGTGCACCACGGTTAGATGACACCCCCGTGTTGAGGCCGTGCACAGTTTAAGTCACATTTTGCCAATTTACCCACGGTCTGAGGCACGCCCGTGTGCCCCAATCGTGTGACATTATAGGCCATTTGCAAGACCAAAATACCACCCAAATGGATCATACCTACATGCAACCATTCTCATCACATGTCATGAATATATGGCAGCCAAATGCATACAAAAATGATCATTTCATATTCATCAAGCCATACCAAAACATAAATCATATGAATCATTCATTCAAACCTTAAAACAACCCAAAACTTACCCAAACACATGGCTAAGTTCACTTTTTAAACATATACATATAGGTAGCCTATACATGCCATAATTAGCTATATACATTTTCAAAATGGTACCAAAATGAGTTTAGTAGTGTGATGACGATCCTTGACGGTCCCGAGCCTTCAAAAGCTTTGACGACCTATTAAATAGAGAAAAACACATGCACAGAGTAAGCTTTACAAAGCTTAGTAAGTCATAATACAAATAAACTTAGCATAAAGGCATATACACATAAATTACATTGACACATAACATTTACTTAGCAAACTATCACATATTGCTTTGGTTCATATACTTGGACACAATTGCCACAGTCATTCATACAAGAATCACATATATATATATATATATATATACAACTCTTTCTTAAACATTCTTATATCCAATTCTCGTTCTAATATTCAATCATACCTTTCTTCAAATCAAAGTTATATAGGTACTTACCTTTTATACACACTTAATGTACATGCCAAATGTAACATGCTGATAAGTGGGGGTTATGCATCTTACTTAATTGAATGATGTTGCATGCTTAATTATTATTGAGTGTATTTTGGAAGTTATTTGAGCTTCATTAATTAAGTGAATGCTTAGTGAAACTTTTAATTTCTAATAATTAAGAGAGAGCTAAGCAAGTTAGGCTTTAAGAATTAATGACAAGAGGTTTCTAGCATAAGTTGAGTAATTGGCAAGGTGGTTAAGATGCATGGATGTGTGCTTGAGGAGTGAGGTTTGAATCTCCTAGTTAGCATTAGGGAGGATTTTATTTTTGTTTCCTTCCCTTTAGTGTGGGCCAAAAATGTTCTAGAGTGGATGAGTATTCTCTTAATTTTGGCTATTTGACCATGTGAAAAAGAAGCTAGGAACTTATGGTATGGAATCATAAGTTGATGATAAGATGAGGGGGGCAAAAGGCATGATATTGGGCAATGTTTTGGGAGTTTGCTCATGGTCATTTGACCATGAACCTAGATGGCATGAAGGGCTAAGGGAGTGATTAATTGTCTTGGAAATTTTGGATATGATGGGGAAGAAACAAGGAGGAAAAAGGGGATGATGTTGGCTAAGGTTGACCAAAATTTAGTGTAGCCATTAGGGTGCTAGTTGGCCAAAAATCCTAGCAAATTGTCCATCTTTTCTCCTTTCTCCAAAATCTTTCTTCCAAACGGAAATTATCTTTTGCATTAGGTGAAAACTTTGTTTTGTTTTGGCTATCATATTTGGCCAAATTGGTACTCTTTTCTTCTTTTCCTCTCAAGATTTTTCTCTTTTGGTACCAAAATATTACCACTTTTGAAGGCATTTTCTTTCATCTTTTCTCACTTGACCATTAGCAAAAACTTTTCTTTATTCAATTTCTTCCATAACTGAAACCCATGTACTCTCTTTGATCATTTCTCCTTTTCTTTTCTTTTTCATCCTATTTCTCTCTTCTCTTTCCCTCTTTCTTGAAACTACAAAGGTTCAAGAACCACTTTTCTTCAATTTTACCCTTGGCGAATGTGCATAGGTTCCAAAATGAATCTCTTTTCTTTTGAGAATCAACATCATTCTCATCTCTTTTGTCAACCGAATCAATTTCTATTTCGATTTTCTTTTCTCCTTTTATTTCTTTGAAAACCAAAACTATTTATGCTAAAAATCAATATCTTTTCCTTTATCTTTTGTTAAAGGGGTGAGTCAACAGACTCAATGTGCACACAATACTATCATTCAATAAATCGGGCATTCATGTTCAAATCATCATGTCCATATAATAATGAAATTATGATGCAACCCAAACCCAATCCTAATTAGCCATCCACTACACTCCCCGCACCAACCTCGCATACCGTGGGGACTACTAAGTTAACCCTCCATCCGCTACTCTCCATCATAGGCATTCGCCCATATATCGTTGTGTCATTAGACACTATAATCAAATTTATACGTTGTGTCATTAGACACTATTGTAACAAGTAGTTACCAAAATTTCGCAATGTGACCGTAGTCAACATATTTCGTTGGTGAGACCGAAGTCAACACCTTCGTTGGTGAGACCGAAGTCAACACCTATATTTCGTTGGTGAGACCGAAGTCAACACCTTCGTTGGTGAGACCGAAGTCAACACCTGTTCTCCCCCTTTCACATAAATCCCGAATGCCCCACAAATATATATATTGTGCATAACTTAATTTCATGTTCATATACATATATTCGCATGTTATTAAATAACATATTTCACAATCCTATCAGAAGTAGGAAACGTACCTGGGTACTTTTTGCCACATTTGTGGTACATAGCCATATTCACATTCTTATTCATAATTATATATTAAAATATTTAGCCATAAAATATCGAAGGATAGTAAGGGTACACACCTGATTTGCTTATTAAGGTTCCTTGAGATCTCGAAAATCCCGATCTAACTTTAGATCTATTAATTCCTATATTCGGCCCACCAAATAAAACACATTAATAAACCCTTTTGGCTTAAAACAAAACCAAATCCTAGTAGGATTTGTAGAGACTCACCTTTGCCGATTTGGTGTTTACACAAATCCAAAACTTTATTTTTCCTTTACGATATTCGCCAACCTTGAATCTCAATATGGGTTAGTTTCGACTTTTTAATAATTAAAGAACCGATCTAGATAATCATACAAGCTTTGGTAGGGTACTTTTAGGTACTTACCTTGTGGATCTTAAATCCCAAATTCACCGAATAACTAGGGAACACGTGGCCTATGGTGTACCTTGGGAAAAGAATTTCTTCTTCCATGATTCGCCAAGATTAATAATCGAAATTAGTCTCTAAATTTCAATAAGTCTAGAATATAAAAGAATGGAAAACTAAACTTGGATCTTACCCTTATTTGAAGGAATCGATTGCACCTTCACTTCAACCTTCGTAGATTCGGCTTAGAGACTTGATGAACAATCGGCTATGATTCCCTTATGTATTTGGTTTCAAAGATGAAAGAATAGAGGAATAATAGGCTTAGAAGGAATCGGCTAGGAGGCTAAAAGAAAAGAAGAAAAGAATGGATGCTCAAGAAGAATATTCTCGAAGAAAAGAGAGAGGAGAATGAATAATGAATGGCCCTAGTCTCATCCTTTTATAGCCGAAATTACTAGGCTAAGAATCCTTAACTTGGCCACCACTCTTCCTTATTTTCCTAATTAAAGAATAATTCTTCATTTATCTCTTATTATTCACATATTTATGTGAATAAAACTCCTTTATTTATCTCTTATTATTCACATATTTATGTGAATAAAACTCCTTTATTTCTCTCTTATTATTCACATATTTATGTGAATAAAACTCTTCCTTTTCTAGAAACCCATGCCGTCCACCTCGTATACGGAAGCAAAAATAAAGCCTTCATTATTTGCTTCTGGATGACTCAAACTCAGCCCAAAACCTCTTGTATTTGGGCCATTTCCTAAGACCTTAGGTGGCATCTTGAGCCACATTTCCAAGTTAGTTATTGGGGCAAATGTCATATCAGTATATTTTAGGGTCACTTGGCCCTAAGTTCCCTTTGGGCTCTGAAATTCGACATTAGGGGTCATTTTAAGTTTCCTAAAATTTTAGCATGCTCAGATTTTCCGTGTTTCCAAAATGTTTAGGTTTCCAAAATGTTCGTGTTTCCAAAATGTTCAAGTTTCCAAAATGTTTAGGTTTCCAAAATGCTCAAGTTTCCAAAATGTTCGAGTTTCCTATTTTGGCTTGGTTTCCAAAATGTTCACTTTCCTAATTTACTTAGGTTTCCAAAATGTTCACTTTCCAAAAATGTCTAAGTTTCCAAAAGTGTTCATTTCATTTCCATTTCCATTTTCATTTCTATCTTCATTTTCATTTCCATTTTCCTTTCCATTTTCATGCATTTCTAGATTTCCAAAAGTATCAAAAATTTATTCATAGTACTTGAAACTTGTCATTTCATACAATTAAACTGGAAATGCATAGGCCCTATTCAGGATGTTCTGATTCTACCCTCCTTAAAAATAATTTCGTCCTCAAAATTACTTATCGACAAATGTATAATCTTTCTCACGCACTATATGCTTATTTGCGCACTCGATCTTAATAGAACCATCATACTTTCTAGGCACAATCTCTAAGTTCACATCCCTTAGAACTCATTTTCTAACGTCATGATTTAATCGATTTAAAGTTTTATACATTAGTACTTGTTTCACTTTATTACTCATGAAGAAATTTTATGAAAAGAATTTTTAGAAGTGGTTCTTTCGTATTCATACATGCACACAGATCTTTTCATTCATTCACACATCCATCAAACAATTATGAACCTTAGTTCATTCGGAGAAACGTTGTAGTTTTTTCATTTGTTGTTTTTCCACTACAGGGTATTTTCGTAATTTGTCCTATAGGGGTATTTTCGTAATTTGTCAAAATAAGGTTCCTTGGTGATTTTGTCACAAGGTATTTTTGGTCCTTTTAAGTTCCTGGGGTATTTTGGAAAATTTTTGAAATCCGAGGGTATTTCAAAAATTTTTAGACATTGGGGGTATTTTGGTAATTTTTCCACAAATCAGGGTAAATTGTAAAATTTTAATAAATCAGGGATATTTCAGAAGTTGCAAAACTTTGAGGGTTCTTTTTGAGAAATTTATTTTCCAGCACGATGAAGTTGCAAAAATTTTGGAAATTAGGGTCATTTTGGTAATTTTGTAAGTTAGGGGCAATTTTGTAATTTTCCAAAATCACGGTATTTTGATAATTTGCAAATTAGGGTTTTGGATTTTATAACATAATGAAATTTTGGCAAAACTATTGAGTAGTTGGACATTTTATAACCAATGGCATTTTGTAATTTTACCACTAAGGGTATTTTAGTAAATTTGTAAATCGAAATATTTTAGGAAAATTTATAAAATATTCTTTTCAAATAAAGAGGTAATTTAGAAATTTTAAAATTAGGGTTTCCATAAAAATACGGCTAGTCCCTTTCGGGTTTTAGTTATTGGGTTTAGCCAGTGACTAAGTCCACTTGGTTAGGGTGAATTACATTACTACGCACTGTAGAATTTGAGTAAAGAGGAGGTGAGTCACTAGGATCGCTTAAATACCAAGCTCTTCATGAATCCACTCCTAGACATGCGCTGTGATTACCACACCTAGCTCGGTGAATTAATCATGTGTTTGTCTAGTGTATTAAGTCTTATGTATTTATGTTTGAGTAGACTAATCCTAGTGTTCAAATTCCTATCATTCTATTCTACGTTCCATGCCTTTTCTACCCTTATATAAATCACAGAATCACACATATAGTTAGGGGTACTTACCTGGTGGACTGCAGTTCGGAGACTTAGGGGCCATGCCGAAACTCGCTTATTTTCAAAGAAAATCATTTGGCTCGCTTTGAAAGCGTTTTGGGCCTTAGCCCACAAAGCCGAGAGTTTAAAACTGGGCTCTGATACCAAATTGAAACACCCCACACCCGGCCCACGCGAATGGACCGGATCTGGTATGTTCTCGAAGTAACCCGATTCAAAATTCATTGAATACTTTGAAATCATGTGTGTTTTGAAAGATAGTTTGTTGTGGGTTGGGCTCGAGTTGAAAACAAGTTTATTTTTATATTGAAAATCCATTTATTTCAGTTGACAAAATATTTACAGTTTGTTTTAAATAAAATTTACTTAATCTTTAAATAACATAAATTAAGTAACATAGTAATTAAAACAATAATAAAATAATCACTATGGCCTTATTACATAAAATAAAACCCAAAATAGGATTAAAGGTACTAAAAGAAATAAAGTCCAAATTACATAAAATCTCAAGAAGAAGCATGGCCACCTCATGGTCCACCGGCCATCAAAATCCTTGCTCATCACCGAAAAATAATTCCCACAATGGGGTGAGTCAGCAGACTCAATGTGCACACAATACTATCATTCAATAAATCGGGCATTCATGTTCAAATCATCATGTCCATATAATAATGAAATTATGATGCAACCCAAACCCAATCCTAATTAGCCATCCACTACACTCCCCGCACCAACTTTGCACACCGTGGGGACTACTAAGTCAACCCTCCATCCGCTACTCTCCATCATAGGCATTCGCCCATATACGTTGTGTCATTAGACACTATAATCAAATTATACGTTGTGTCATTAGACACTATTGTAACCGTAGTTACCAAAATTTCGCAATGTGAGTAGTCAACATATTTCGTTGGTGAGACCGAAGTCAACACCTTCGTTGGTGAGACCAAAGTCAACACCTATATTTAGTTGGTGAGACCAAGTCAACACCTTCGTTGGTGAGACCAAGTCAACACTGTTCTCCCCTTTCACATAAATCCGAATGCCCCACAAATATATATATTGTGCATAACTTAATTTCATGTTCATATACATATATTCGCATGTTATTAAATAACATATTTCACAATCCTATCAAGTAGGAAGCGTGCACAGGTACTTTTGCCACATTTGTGGTACATAGCCATATTCACATTCTTATTCATAATTATATATTAAAATATTTAGCCATAAAATATCGAAGGATAGTAAGGGTACACACGATTTGCTTATTAAGGTTCCTTGAGATCTCGAAAATCCCGATCTAACTTTAGATCTATTAATTCCTATATTCGCCCACCAAATAAAACACATTAATAAACCCTTTTGGCTTAAAACAAAACCAAATCCTAGTAGGATTTGTAGAGACTCACCTTTGCCGATTTGGTGTTTACACAAATCCGAAAACTTTATTTTCCTTTACGATATTCGCCAACCTTGAATCTCAATATGGGTTAGTTTCGACTTTTTAATAATTAAAGAACTGATCTAGATAATCATACAAGCTTTGGTAGTACTTTTAGGTACTTACCTTGTGGATCTTAAATCCCGAAATTCATAGAATAACTAGGAACACGTGGCCTATGGTGTACCTTCGGAAAAGAATTTCTTCTTCCATGATTCGCCAAGATTAATAATCGAAATTAGTCTCTAAATTTCAATAAGTCTAGAATATAAAAGAATGGAAAACTAAACTTGGATCTTACCCTTATTTGAAGGAATCGATTGCACCTTCACTTCAACCTTCGGAGATTGACTTAGAGACTTGATGAACAATCGGCTATGATTCCCTTATGTATTTGGTTTCAAAGATGAAAGAATAGAGGAATAATAGGCTTAGAAGGAATCGGCTAGGAGGCTAAAAGAAAAGAAGAAAAAGAATGGATGCTCAAGAAGAATATTCGGCAGAAGAAAAGAGAGAGGGAGAATGAATAATGAATGGCCCTAGTCTCATCCTTTTATAGCCGAAATTACTAGGCTAAGAATCCTTAACTTGGCCACCACTCTTCCTTATTTTCCTAATTAAAGAATAATTCTTCATTTATCTCTTATTATTCACATATTTATGTGAATAAAACTCCTTTATTTATCTCTTATTATTCACATATTTATGTGAATAAAACTCCTTTATTTCTCTCTTATTATTCACATATTTATGTGAATAAAACTCTTCCTTTTCTAGAAACCCATGCCGTCCACCTCAGCCTTCTGGAAGCAAAAATAAAGCCTTCATTATTTGCTTCTGGATGACTCAAACTCAGCCCAAAACCTCTTGTATTTGGGCCATTTCCTAAGACCTTAGGTGGCATCTTGAGCCACATTTCCAAGTTCATTATTGGGGCAAATGTCATGTCTTGTATATTTTGGTCACTTGGCCCTAAGTTCCCTTTTGGGCTCTGAAATTCGACATTCCGGGGTCATTTTTAAGTTTCCTAAAATTTTCGCGCGGCTCTGTATTTTCCAGGTTTCCAAAATGTTTAGGTTTCCAAAATGTTCAGGTTTCCAAAATGTTCAAGTTTCCAAAATGTTTAGGTTTCCAAAATGCTCAAGTTTCCAAAATGTTCGAGTTTCCTATTTTGGCTTGGTTTCCAAAATGTTCACTTTCCTAATTTACTTAGGTTTCCAAAATGTTCACTTTCCAAAAATGTCTAAGTTTCCAAAAGTGTTCATTTCCATTTCCATTTCCATTTTCATTTCTATCTTCATTTTCATTTCCATTTTCCTTTCCATTTTCATGCATTTCTAGATTTCCAAAAGTATCAAAAATTTATTCATAGTACTTGAAACTTGTCATTTCATACAATTAAACTGGAAATGCATAGGCCCTATTCAGGATGTTACAAGCCGAATCATCAATCCTTCTTTTCTTCTTATTCAAGGCCGAATCTTGAAGAACTCAAAGTAAGGTTTTGTCAATCATTTTCATCATTTCTTTTTACTTTGGCAAATTTAGAATCATGATCTTTTATTTTCTCTCCTAGGCCGAATCATTTGAAAAGATTTTTCAAAGATCTTTGTTGTAGACAACTCTTAAGAAGTGACCATTCGAAATCATCAAGGTAAGGTTATTAATTTAGATCATATCGATTTCTTTAGATAGACTACTAATCGATCGTATTTTTAGGGGCGATTTAAGACCAACATGATAGGTAAGAAAAGAGCCGTACGGAGTGTTTGGAAGAGAGGAGGCACTCCTTTACCATCAAACTACAAACGAAGGGCAGTATCGGCGGTTAGAGACTTTCCACCGGGTTGTGGACCCTCTGCTAACGAGGATCGATTATTTGAAGTAGTGCGTACAACCGAACCACTTTACGTTGGTGGAATATCGCGGTTTTGATCCATCTAGTGGAGAAAACCACAAATAATCGCTGCTCGAGAATCCAAGGTAAGGATTTAGATCCCTCATTAATAAGTACAATTTTATTAGCAATAGTGTATACTAACCAAGTGTGTTAATCAATTAGGTGTTGACGAGCGAGAGGGTATTGTTCTCACTGGCACTAAGTGTGTAACCTTACATTAAAAATCTTATAAGATTTACATATATTTAAATGTGACTATATGACCATGTATATGATTGTGATTTTGGATACCATTCAGTGGTATACGATATTCAGGTATGTTTACCCCAATATTTTGTTCATTTTGCTATATGCATAAAAGTGAAATAAGCATAACTATATTATGATTTGTGGGGTAAATAGCATGAAAATCTGATTTGATATGTATGTGCATGGGCATATGGGTATATTTGATAAAGGAGGAAGTATTCTGGTGGTTTTACCACATTTCCGGTGACTTCGGTCACATATTTGACTCCGATGACTTCGGTCACATATTTGGCTCCGGTGACTTCAGTCACATATTTGAAATCCGGTGACTTCAACATATGTGAATCTGGTGACTTCGGTCACGTATTTGAAATTTAGACTTGATCGGTGACTTGGTCACATCTGTTTGGTGGCTTTGCCACAATATTATAAGGCGATGTGCATGTTGATTGCAAGAAGCGCCTTCGATGGTGTGTAGCGGATGGAGGGTCGATTTAGTAATCCCACGGTGTGTTGGTTGGTACGGTGGTGTGTAGCGGATGGATATTTAGGTGGGCCAGCTTGCATTTCATTTCATGTACATAACCATGTAATATTGAATGATTATTATTTGATCTCGCCATGATATGGGCTTTTGGGCCAAATATGACTTAAATAGGCCTATGACCATATGTGTAATTAATGGGCTTAAATGCTTAATCAAATGGGCTTTTGATGTATGTGTTGGACATTGAGTTTATAACTCACCCATTTTTTTATGGGATAACTTTTCAGATAATTCGTAGTGCGATGGATCGGGTTAGCAAGGAGTTCGAGGTGGCCAAAGCTCAAACAATGAAGTTTGGAAATTTTCCTACTTAAACTTATTAAGTTAATTATTATTATTTAGACTTTATTATGGATTTGCCAATTTTATGTAATAAGGCCACTATAAACTATCTTTAATTTTGTGTTTGGATTTTCTTTTATTTTGCCATGAACAATAACTATTAAATAACTAAATGGTTTTCGATAAATAATAATTCAAAATGTTTTGTCAACTATATATATATATATATATATGTTTTAAAGTAATTTCCTTAAATGTAGTTTTCTTTTAACTTATCAATTCCTCCTACAAATAATGTTTTTAAAAGATATAAATTTTACTTTACAAATTTGTTTTCAACCTAAAATGTTAAGTTACTCTGTTTTCTACAAAATCATCAAGTTTTTCTTAAAAACGATAATTTGCTATAGTTTTCCTCGAGGAACATACCAAATCCGATTAGGCTTTTTAGGCCGGGTTTGGGGTGTTTCAGCTTGGTGTCAGAGCCCAGTTTTAAACTCTCGGCCTTGGGTTTTGAAGCCCACAACGTTTTCAAATTTGGCCCAAATAATTTTTTTTTTGAAAGTTTTCTTAAGTTAAATGGTTTTATAAGAGCATGGCACTCGAGTTCTTAGCCCAGATCCATCAAGTATGTACTTTATCGATATGTGATATGTATGATAGTTTAAGCATAAACTACACTTTAGAGACATGGACCTTAGGTGTTTGTGTGCTACTACGGAAAAAACTCTGAATATCTGTTTCATAAAACTTTCCTTTAATAAGAAGTGAAAAGACTCTAATACATAAGACTTTTTCGTAAAAATAGATAATACGCGTAGTAGACATGAGTTCTAGGGGACGTGGTCATCGTGGACGTGGAAGAGGAAGAATGACTATTTTAGAACCAGTTAGATCTGGTCAAGGTTCCGAGAATGAAGCTCCGCCACCGGCTGTTGGGGTGGACTTTCAAGAACAAAATGAAGGAGGTGACGATATCACAAGTCGTGGTCTTGCGAGTTTTGGAGCGAGTAGCGAAGCTAGTTCTGGAAATGGGTCTCGAAAGTCAGTAGCTGAGAGACTTAGATCAAATGGAGCTGAGATTTTCAGAGGAGTATTTGGAGTAGCTCCTAATGTAGCTGAATATTGGTTGGAAGCAGTCGAGAGGATTATGGACGATTTAGATTGCACTGTTGAAGAGAAATTGAAAGGTGCTATTTCACTTCTCCGTGATGAAGCCTACCAGTGGTGGCTCACTATCAAGGAGAGTACCCCTGTGGATCGTCTGGATTGGGGTTATTTTAAAGTGAAATTCAAAGGAAAGTATGTTGGAGCTAGCTACATCGACTCCCAGAGGAAGACATTTCTGAATTTGGTCCAAGGAAATAAGTCGATAGCTGAATATGAAGCAGAATTTTTGCGATTTAGCCGTTATGCCAGAGGGATAGTGGCTACGGAATATGAACGGTGTATCAGATTTGAAGATGGACTTAGAGATGAGCTACGAGTGATGATTGCTCCACACCATGAAAGAGATTTTGCAATCTTAGTGGAAAGGGCAAGAATTGTCGAAGAGGCTAAACGGACCGAGAGACAGAGCGGGACAGAGGCCAGAGCAAGAATAAGAGAAGCTTTGGGTCCTCAGGGTCGTCCGGGAATTTTCAAAAGAAATCAAGAAATGATAGACCGCGAGGTCAACAGACTGCTACGGGTGGACAAAATCGTACTTGTTCTCAATGTGGGAAAATGCACTCGGGAGAATGTTGGAAAAAGATCGGCGGATGTTTCAAGTGCGGTTCGAAGGATCATATGATCAAAGATTGCCCGATGAATTCGAGAGAAGAACCGTCCAGGAAGTCGGGGTGCTAATCGGTCGATGAAGTGGACGATGGTCGATAAGAGGCCGTGGTCCAAATGGAAGGGCAATGGTTCCATGAGGTCATGAAACTTCGTGAGAGGCGATGGTAGCTCGAGGCGAGACAACTAGGTTTGGTGTATGTAGTTCGTCGCAGAGAGACAATGGCCTTTTGATGTTATCACTGTGCGTTTCGATTTACGGGTTGCCCTTTATTGCTTTGATAGATATAGGGTCAACTCATTCCTATATCGCTAGTGAAGTATCTGGGACTTTGCATGTGACTTCAAATCGTACCTAGGAAGATGATATGTATTTAGTCCTTTAGGATGACGATGAGTTGTAGACAAACTTTTAAGGAAGTGCCTTTAGAAGTTCAAGGGATACGTTTTTGGTGATTTAATGGAGTTACCATTGGAGAATTGACCTAATCTTAGGCATGGACGGCTTGTGAAGTACCGTGCAAATTGGATTGTGCTACTAAGAGAATGTCTTTAAGAACTTTTGATGACAAGGAAGTTGTAGTGTTGGGCAAGAGACGGAACTACTTATCTAATGTAGTATCCGCTCTTAAGGCGAAAAAAGATGGTTAGAAAGGGATGTGAAGCCTTCGATGTTAGTGAATGCTTTGGAGGCTAAGGGACAAGCGCTAATGAAGTCGAGACGGTGAAGGAATTTGTAGATGTTTTTGGAAGAACTTCGGGTTTGCCTCGGATCGTGAGGTAGAATTCGGGATTGATTTATTGCACGAGGCAGCCAGATTTCTATTGCTCCATATAGAATGGCACAGAAGGAGTTGGTTGAGCTTAAGGCTCAAATTCGAGAATTGCTTGATCATGGATTTATTCGACCTAGTGTGTCTCCATGGGGAGCACGGTCCTATTCGTGAAGAAGAAGGACGGATTGATGAGGATGTGCATAGACTACGGTAGTTGAATAAGTCGACCATCAAGAACAAGTATCCTTTGCCAAGGATCGACGACTTGTTCGATCAACTTAAGGAGTGCGGTATTCTCAAAGATTGATCTAAGGTCGGGTATCATCGACTTAAAGTGAAAAGCGGATATCCATAAGACGGCTTTCGAACTAGATATGGGCATTATGAATTTCTGGTAATGCCATTCGGATTGACGAACGCCCCAGCTGCGTTCATGGATATGATGAACCGAATTTTTCAGCCCTACTTGGATCAATTCGTCGTGGTATTCATAGACGACATCCTGGTGTATTCTAAGTCCGAAATGGAACATGACGAGCATCTCCGAATTGTGTTGCGAGTTTTAAGGGAAAAGAAGCTGTATGCCAAATTCAGCAAGTGTGAATTTTGGCTGAAAGAAGTTGCATTTTTAGGCCATGTGGTGTCGGCAGAAGGGATAAGGGTGGATCCTCGGAAGATTGAGGCTGTGCTAGATTGGAAACCACCTAAGTCCGTAACGGAGGTTCGCAGTTTCTTGGGATTAGCAGGATACTACAGAAGATTCATTGAAGGATTCTCATCGATAGCTGCACCTTTAACGAAATTGCTGAGAAAGGAAGTACCTTTCGTGTGGACTGATAAGCAGCAAGAGAGTTTTGAGAAGCTCAAGAAAGTTTTGACTAAAGCTCCGATTTTGATCCAGCCTGAGGTAGGGAAGGATTTCGTCGTGTTTTGTGACGCTTCTCACACCGGATTAGGATGTGTTTTGATGCAAGGTGGGAAGGTAGTTGCATATGCGTCTCGACAGTTGAGACCACACGAGATTAATTACCCGACGCATGACTTGGAGTTGGCAGCTGTAGTCTTTGCTCTTAAGGTTTGGAGACATTACTTATATGGAGAAAAGTCAGTGATATACACGGACCACAAAAGTCTGAAATATCTACTGACTCAGAAAGAACTGAATTTGAGGCAACGAAGGTGGATAGAGTTGTTGAAAGACTACGACTGTTCTATCGAGTACCACCCGGGTAAGGCGAATGTGGTGGAAGACGCTCTAAGTCGAAAAGTGGTGTCAGATTTGAGAGCGATGTTTGCACATCTTAGTCTTTACGATGATGGAAGCTTTTTGGCAGAACTGCAAGTTAAGCCAACATGGTTAAGTCAAGTGAAAGAGAGGCAATTGGTAGATGAAGATCCGAGTGAAAAGCTTGACGGTGCGAGTGGGAAAGTGGAAGATTTTGGTATTACTTGGTGACGGGTATTATGTTTTAAAGGTAAAGTCTGTATGCCAAGGGATCAGGAGTTGAGGCAAAAGATACTTCAGGAATCGCATGGTAGCCCCTATGCTATGCATCCTGGAGGAAGTAAATTATACCGAGATTTACGAGATCAATTTTGGTGGCCTGGACTTAAGCAAAAAGTTACAGAATTCATGGGAAAGTGTTTAACGTGTCGACAAGTTAAATTTGAACATCAAGTACCTTCGGATTGCTTGGTAGATAAAGATTCCACAGATGGAAGTGGGAGAGAATCACCATGGACTTTGTTAGTGGGCTTCCTCTTACGCCTACTAAGAAAGACTCAGTATGGGTGATAGTGGACCGATTGACAAAATCGCACATTTTATCCCGATTCGGGTTGATTACTCTTTGCAGAAATTGGCGAAGTTATATGTGGCTGAGATTGTGAGATTGCATGGAGTGCCGTTGTCGATTATTTGGATAGAGATCCGAGATTTACGTCGCGATTTTGAAAAGCATTGCATCGGGCTTTGGGCACAGTTGGATTTCGAGCGGCATTTCATCCTCAGTCTGACGGTCAGTCTGAAAGAGTAATCCAAATCTTAGAAGATATGTTAAGAGGAGGTGTGATAGATTTCAAGGGAAGTTGGGAGGAATTCTTACCGTTGGTAGAATTTGTGTACAACAACAGTTTTCAATCCAGGATTCGGATGGCACCATATGAAGCACTATATGGGCGGAAGTGTCACACTCCTACGTGTTGGATGTAATTAGGGAACGTCGATTTTGGGTCCGAAATAGTGGTGAATCAAGAAAAGATTAAGGTAATCCGGCTCGGTTAAAGGAAGCATCGGCAGACAAAAATCATACGCAGATCTAAAGCGAAAAGAAATAGAGTTTCTTTGTGGGGATCAAGTTTTCCTAAAGGTTTCACCTTGGAAAAAGGTGATGAGATTTGGTCGCAAGGGAAGCTAAGTCCCGTGTTCATTGGACCTTATCGGATTGTGAAGCGGGTCGGATCGTGGCATATCGATTAGATTTACCTTGAATTGAAGCAAATGCATGATGTGTTCCATGTTTCAATGTTACGCGTATTCACGGTCGGATCCATCTCATGTAGTGCCAGTTGAGGAGGTGGAATTAAGATCAGACTTGTCTTATGAAGAGGAGCCAATTCAAATTCTGGATCAAAATGTAAAGGTTTTACGGAGAAAGTCGATTCCTCTCGTCAAGGTATTATGGCATAATCATGGATCAGAAGAAGCTTCGTGGGAACCGGAGGAAGCGATGCGACAACAATACCCTCACTTATTCCAGCCAGGTAATTTCGAGGACGAAATTATTTTAAGGGGGGTAGAACTGTAACATCCTGATAATATTCAATCATACCTTTCTTCAAATCAAAGTTATATAGGTACTTACCTTTTATACACACTTAATGTACATGCCAAATGTAACATGCTGATAAGTGGGGGTTATGCATCTTACTTAATTGAATGATGTTGCATGCTTAATTATTATTGAGTGTATTTTGGAAGTTATTTGAGCTTTATTAATTAAGTGAATGCTTAGTGAAACTTTTAATTTCTAGTAATTAAGAGAGAGCTAAGCAAGTTAGGCTTTAAGAATCAATGACAAGAGGTTTCTAGCATAAGTTGAGTAATTGGCAAGGTGGTTAAGATGCATGGATGTGTGCTTGAGGAGTGAGGTTCGAATCTCCTAGTTAGGATTAGGGAGGATTTTATTTTTGTTTCCTTCCCTTTAGTGTCGGCCAAGAATGTTCTAGAGTGGATGAGTATTCTCTTAATTTTGGCTATTTGACCATGTGAAAAAGGAAGCTAGGAACTTATGGTATGGAATCATAAGTTGATGATAAGATGAGGGGGGCAAAAGGCATGATATTGGGCAATGTTTTGGGAGTTTGCTCATGGTCATTTGACCATGAACCTAGACGGCATGAAGGGCTAAGGGAGTGATTAATTGTCTTGGAAATTTTGGATATGATGGGGAAGAAACAAGGAGGAAAAAGGGGGATGATGTTGGCTAAGGTTGACCAAAAATTTAGTGTAACCATTAGGGTGCTAGTTGGCCAAAAATCCTAGCAAATTGTCCATCTTTTCTCCTTTCTCCAAAATCTTTCTTCCAAACCGAAATTATCTTTTGCATTAGGTGAAAACTTTGTTTTGTTTTGGCTATCATATTTGGCCAAATTGGTACTCTTTTTCTTCTTTTCCTCTCAAGATTTTCTCTCTTTTGGTACCAAAATATTACCACTTTTGAAGGCATTTTCTTTCATCTTTTCTCACTTGACCATTACCAAAAACTTTTCTTTATTCAATTTCTTCCATAAGCTGAAACCCATTTACTCTCTTTGATCATTTCTCCTTTTCTTTTCTTTTCATCCTATTTCTCTCTTCTCTTTCCCTCTTTGTTAAAACTACAAAGGTTCAAGAACCACTTTTCTTCAAATTTTACCCCTTGGCCGAATGTGCATAGGTTCCAAAACGAATCTCTTTTCTTTTGAGAATCAACATCATTCTCATCTCTTTTGTCAACCGAATCAATTTCTATTTCGATTTTCTTTTCTCCTTTTTATTTCTTTGAAAACCAAAACTATTTATGCTAAAAATCAATATCTTTTTCCTTTATCTTTTTGTTAAAGCCGAATCATCAATCCTTATTTTCTTCTTATTCAAGGCCGAATCTTGAAGAACTCAAAGTAAGGTTTTGTCAATCATTTTCGTCACTTCTTTTTACTTTGGCAAATTTAGAATCATGATCTTTTATTTTCTCACCTAGGCCGAATCATTTGAAAAGATTTTTCAAAGATCTTTGTTGTAGACAACTCTTAAGAAGTGACCATTCGAAATCATCAAGGTAAGGTTATTAATTTAGATCATATCGATTTCTTTAGATAGAATACTAATCGATCGTATTTTTAGGGGTGATTTAAGACCAACACGATAGGTAAGAAAAGAGCCGTATGGAGTGTTTGGAAGAGAGGAGGCACTCCTTTACCATCAAACTACAAACGAAGGGCAGTATCGGCGGTTAGAGACTTTCCACCGGGTTGTGGACCCTCTGCTAACGAGGATCGATTATTTGAAGTAGTGCGTATAACCAAACCACTTTACGTTTGTGGAATATCAGCGGGTTTTGATCCATCTAGTGGAGAAAAACCACAAATAACTGTCGTTCGAGAATCCGAAGGTAAGGATTTAGATCCCTCATCAATAAGTACAATTTTATTAGCAATAGTGTATACTAACCAAGTGTGTTAATCAATTAGGTGTTGACGAGCGAGAGGGTATTGTTCTCACTATCACTAGGTGTGTAAACTTACATTAAAAATCTCATAAGATTTACATATATTTAAATGTGACTATATGACCATGTATATGATTGTGATTTTGGATACCATTCGGTGGTATACGATATTCGTGTATGTTTACCCCAATATTTTGTTCATTTTGCTATATGCATAAAAGTGAAATAAGCATAACTATATTATGATTTGTGGGGCAAATAGCATGAAAATCTGATTTGATATGTATGTGCATGGGCATATGGGTATATTTGATAAAGGAGGAAGTATTCGGTGGTTTTACCACATTTCGGTGACTTCGGTCACATATTTGACTCAGTGACTTGGTCACATATTTGGCTCCGTGACTTTGGTCACATATTTGAAATCCGGTGACTTGGTCACATATGTGAATCTGATGACTTTGGTCACGTATTTGAAATTTGGACTTGATCGGTGACTTGATCACATCTGTTTGGTGGCTTTGCCACAATATTATAAGGCGATGTGCATGTTGTATGAGAAGCGCCTTCGATGGTGTGTAGCGGATGGAGGGTCGATTTAGTAATCCCACGGTGTGTTGGTTGGTACGGTGGTGTGTAGCAGATGGATATTTAGGTGGTAGGGCTTGCATTTCATTTCATGTACATAACCATGTAATATTGAATGATTATTATTCGATCCGCCATGATATGGGCTTTTGGGCCAAATATGACTTAAATGGGCCTATGGCCATATGTGTAATTAATGGGCTTAAAGGCTTAATCAAATGGGCTTTTTGATGTATGTGTCGCACATTGAGTTTATAACTCACCCATTTTTTTATGGGATAACTTTTGGATAATTAAGTAGTGCGATGGATCGGGTCGAGAAGGAGTTCGAGGTGGCCAAAGCTCAAACAATGAAGTTTGGAAATTTTCCTACTTAAACTTATTAAGTTAATTATTATTATTTAGACTTTATTATGGATTTGCCAATTTTATGTAATAAGGCCACTATAAACTATCTTTAATTTTGTGTTTGGATTTTCTTTTATTTTGCCATGAACAATAACTATTAAATAACTAAATGGTTTTTGATAAATAATAATTCAAAATGTTTTGTCAACTATATATATATATATATATATATATATAGTAATTTCCTTAAATGTGGTTTTCTTTTGACTTATCAATTCCTCCTACAAATAATGTTTTTAAAAGATATAAATTTTACTTTACAAATTTGTTTTCAACCTAAAATGTTAAGTTACTTTGTTTTCTACAAAATCATCAAGTTTTTCTTAAAAACGATAATTTGCTATAGTTTTACTCGAGGAACATACCAAATCCGGTTAGGCTTTTTAGGCCGGGTTTGGGGTGTTTCACCAAATGTATCTAAAACGAATATACATTCTCGTAATTGTTCATAGCTTAGATTTACTCATTGAACAGTTTGGAATCTAATAAGATACTCGTAAACTCAGAATGATTGTACAATACCAACGTCCCAGACATAGCTAAAATACTCATTCACTTATTCATAGCTTGTTTATAACTCATCAACCACAAAGGTTCAATACATACCTTATCTAACACATAATTATTCAACTTCCAAGCTATTCAATGCTTGATATTACATGTTGATCGTCCTTTAATATTCATTCAACTTAATCACACACTCAGTGCTATATACATAATTGAAGCATATTAATCATCGCACACTTAGCGCCTATTCTTTTAATAGACTTGTCTCGATGTCACACATACAGTGCCAATTCAATAAGCCGAAGCTTTCATATCATCGCACACACAGTGCTATTCATTTCTTATAATCGCACACTTAGTGCCTATTCTTTTAATCGACTTGTCTCGATGTCGCACACACAGTGCCAATTCAAAAGCCAAAGCTTTCATATCATCACACACACAGTGCTATTCACTTCTTATAGTCGCACACTTAGTGCCTATTCTTTTAATCGACTTATCTCGATAGTACACACAGTGCCAATTCAATAAGCTGAAGCTTTTATTGTTTCGTACACACAGTGCTAATCATCTCTGTCTTGTTTCCAAATTGGCACACTTAGCACCTTAATACTCAAACTCATACATAACACATTTCTATTTCATTAATATACATTCATTCATTTTTCAACACATAGATACAAATTTAATGGAAAGTATTATATCCGAACTTACTTACTAGATTAAACTTATCATAGAATTTATATGCATAATCCTCTCATAAGCATCCATTATCAACATTAGTCATATAAACAATTACAATTTCATGCAAGTACGTTTATTTTGCATAGTGACTTACCTCGAATTCGATTTATCGACATGAAAACGGCTACTCGGTTACTTTTGTTTTCCCGTGATCTAAGTCCGTTTTCCTCGGTTCTTGATCTAAACATATTCAGAATTCATTCTTTTATTCAGTTATTCATACAATTCAATCCATGGATACACATTTAGGGCTATTTGCAAATTAACCCTCATATTTGCACATTTTATCAATATAGTCCATTTTTTTCAAAACATCAAATTCACAAAATCCATACATACACATGCTTAATCGAATGCATATATATCTCACACAAGTCCATATTTTCCATCAAATTTGCTATTTAGTCCTTCAAATTACCATATTCTCAATTTAGCCCTATTTAACTAAATTTATCAAAAATTCATGAACAAAATATGTTCATCTAGCTCATTTCTTTCATTTGACACAAAAAATAATCAAATTGTCATATTATCAATGGCTTATAACACAAACATCAATAATTCACAAAATTAATACATGGGTTTTGCAGCTCTTAAAGCAACGATTGTAAAAACGTAGAAATTATCAAAAATCGATTGAAAACACATACCTGATTTTTTGCTTAAACCATGGCCGAATGAACGAGCTTAACCCCTCTCTTTTTCTTTTACTTTGGGCACCCCCAAAGAAAGATGATAATGTTCATCTTTTTCTTTTGTTTATTACAAAGAAAATAATATTCATTTACCATACTATCCCTTTTTCTAAACATTTAATAACAAACATGCATTAATGGCATAATTGTCCATCTAATGTCCACTATCCTAAAAGTGGTCTATTTGGCACTTAAGGTCACAACTTTACAAAGCCACAACATATTGATACTTTAACAAATAGCAAGTAACTTTCACATTTGATGCAATTTCATCCTTTCTCTTAATTCGACACATAAACGATCAAATTGTCACACAGAATTTTCACACAGACTATGTCACATATCATACACAGAAAATATCATTAAAATATTTTTATGACCTCAGATTTGTGGTCTCGAACCACTATTTCGACTAGGGTCTAAACCGAACTGTTACAATTCTCCCCCTTAGGGATTTTCATCCCCGAAATTCTTACCGTTAAACAGAGTGGGATGTCAATCTCAAATTCAATATCTTTTCTTTTTAAGTCTGCATAGGACTTCTGACGATCAGATGTTGCTTTCAAACAATCTCAAATCAGTTTCACTTTCTATTCTGAATCTTTTATCACATCAACTCCAAGTAACTTATTTTCACTGAGTTCAGTCCAATACGGAGGTGTACGACATTTACGTCCTTGCAAAGCTTCATATGGTGCCATTTTGATGCTCGTCTGAAAACTATTATTATACGCAAATTCGATCAATGGCAGATACTGTTCCCATGAACCATCAAACTCAAGTATAAATATCTTAGCATGTTTTCTAGAATTTGTATGATCCATTTAGACTGACCATCTGTTTCCGGATGAGAAGTTGTACTAAAGTGTAATTTCGTGCCCAAAGCTTCTTGCAATTTCTTCCAGAAACTCAATGCAAACCTTAAATCTCTATCTGACATAATAGATAGTGACACCCCATGCAATTTCACAACCTCAGAAATATAAAGCTCGACTAATTTTTTCAAGGGGATAATTAGATCTTCCCATAATAAAATGGGCAGATTTCATCAATCGATCAACTCTGACCCAAATCATATCTTTCTTTCTCAGAATCTGAGGCAAAATAGAAACAAAATCCATTATCACTCTATCCCATTCCCATCCAGGAATCAAAATCGATTGTAGCAAACCAAGCAGAACTTGATATTTAGCTTTCACTTGTTGTCAGACTAAACATTTTAACACAAAGTTAGATATGTCTCATTTCATTTCAGACTACCAACAATGTTGCTTCAGATCATAATATAGTAGTTCCTTTCTAATTGATCAACTAAGTCATCAATTCTGAGCAACGAATATTTGTTCTTTATTGTCACCTTATTCAATCGTCGATAATCAATACACATCCTCATCATGTCATCTTTCTTTTTCAGAAACAGGATCCAAGGTGAGAAACTCGGTCTAGCGTACCCTCTATCAGTCAATTCTTGCAACTCGACTCTAACTTTTTCAGCTCTGTTGGTGCCATTCTATTCGGAGTTATTGAAATAGGGGTCGTACTAGGCAACAGATCTATACCAAATTCAACTTCGCAAATCGAAGGCAATCCCATAAATTCTTCAGGGGACACATCAGAGAATTCACAAACAATAGGCACTGACTCAACTTTCTTCTCAAACACTTTCGAATCAATCACATAAGTAAAATATGCCTCGTAACTTTTTTTTACATAACTTTGAGCTTTCAAAACAAATATCACAGAAGGCAATCCATTCAAATCATTAAACTCAACTCGTACAATCTCATCATTCGGACACCTCAAATCAATTGTCTTTCTTTTACAGTTCACAACAGCATCATGCATAAACAACCAATCCATACCCAAAATAATATCAACCTTATCAATTGGCAAAAGCATCAGATTAGCAGGAAAACAGATATCTCGAAACATTAACTGACAGTTCTTGCATACTTTGTCAACCAAAACACTTTTTTACCTAAGGGTTTCGATACTTTTATAGTAAACTCAATAGACTCTATAGGTAAATTCTGGCTAAATACTAAATTCATACATATATACGAATGCGTAGAACCAGGGTCTATCAATGCAATCACAGAAATATCATAAAGAGTAAATGTACCCGTAATAATATCTAAAGATGAGGTTTCCTCACAAGCTCGAGTAGTATACGTTCTAGTTGGCTATCTAAATTTAGATTTTGCAACAGTATCACTCATAGACATCTGACTACTACTAACATTTCCTGTATTTCGGGAAGGTATATCTCTCTCTGAAATGTTATGTACTCTTGGATTCTGAGTAGTCTTTTGTTCAACAAACCCTGGGCAGTCTCGAATAAAATGATCTAACGATCCACATCTGAAGCAAAATTGATTATTCAATCTACAATTCTCCGGATGTCTTTTACCACAACGTTTACACTTAATTCGCTCGGATCTGACATTTTCAACACTCGCCATATTTAGGCAATCTCGAATGAAGTGATTTCGTGATCCACATTTATAACAAACTCTATTGTTGTACTTGCCCCAACATTTTCCCACATGTCATCTTCCACACTGTATACACTCAGGTTTGTTGCTTTTAGCACTTCCATCATTTGATTCAATGTGAGCTTGAGTTCCCAAACCAACATTTGGTCTCACACGATCTCTACTCGTATGTTCAATTGAAACATTTAATCTATTGCTGGCATCTCTATGTTTCTTCATCACAGGTTGAGAGAAATTACTTATTGATCTTTTTCTTTCATTACGAGCTTCAGAATCGACTTTCTCGATATTATCATCATTAGTAGCCCTGAACTCACCGGCCTCATACTTACAAATTTTGTCAACTGAAGACATGTTCATCATATTCAGATTCATAGTCGAAAGCATAACAGATGTCTAAAGGAAATTAATCGGGGGCAGAGGTTGTAAAACAGTCAGGTTATTTCTCACAAATTGAGTGAACCACTCACTCATCAACTGGAAGAAAGCTTGTTTAGCTTCTCTCTCATGACCGCTCGTAGTCAGCCTTGAATCAGAAGGCATTGTCCCTTGCGCATGAGCAGGAACATTACTTTCTACGTCATCAGCTACACTCTTTCGGGATCCATTACTATATAGAAAGCACATTTATACGTCAGGATTCATCACACTATCGCATTTCAGACATTATGGCATGTATAGCTAGACTCTGACACACTACGTTAGTCCGAGAATTGACTAAACCGTAGCTCTGATACCAACCAAATATAACACCCTTATCCCGTGGCGGTTTCAGATTAGGGTTAGAAGTGTTACCAGATAGATCAAAAACATTTACAAAATTTCACACAATCATTAATCAATATCATTCATAATGTCCCTTAAAGAGGTAGACCTTAAACATGCTTATGAACCGAGTAAGGAATAAACTGAAACACATATAAAATTTCATGAAAAATTGAAAATTTTCTAGAATACAGGGGAGACACACCCGTGAGGTAGGCCGTTCCTCTCCCACGGCTACATGACACACCTATGTGACCTCTTCGTGGTTACATACTGCCAAAATCAACATGGCTAATAAGCACGCCCGTGTGCTAAGGCCGTGTCCTATAAGGTCATATACTGCCATTTCTCGCACGACCTGTAGGCACGCCCGTGCCATCGCTGTGTACTATTAAAGCCAGCGACTGACTTGTGCACCACGGTTAGATGACACCCCCGTGTCGAGGCCATGTGTAGTTTAAGTCACATTCTGCCAATTTACCCACAGTCTGAGGCACGCTCGTGTGCCCCAACCGTGTGACATTATAGGCCATTTGCAAGACAAAAATGCCACCTAAATAGGTCATACCTACAAGCAACCATTCTCATCACATGTAATGCATATATGGCAGCCAAATACATACCAAAATGATCATTTCATAAGCATCAAGTCATACCAAAAAATAAATCATATGAATCATTCATTCAAACCTTAAAACAACTCAAAACTTGCCAAAACACATGGCTAAGTTCACTTCTTAAACATATACACATATCTAGCCTATACATGCCATAATTAGCTATATACATTTTCAAAATGGTACCAAAATGAGTTTAGTAGTGTGATGATGATCCTCGACAGTCTCGAGCCTTCAGTAGCTTTGACGACCTATTAAATAGAGAAAAACATACGCACAGAGTAAGCTTTACAAAGCTTAGTAAGTCATAATACAAATAAACTTAGCATAAAGGCATATACGCATAAATTACATTGACACATAACATTTACTTAGCAAACTATCACATATTGCTTTAGTTCATATACTTGGACATAATTGCCACATTCATTCATACAAGAATCATATATATATATATACATCTCTTTCTTAAACATTCTTGCATCCAATTCTCGTTCTAATTTTCAATCATACCTTTCTTCAAATCAAAGTTATATAGGTACTTACCTTTTATACACACTTAATGTTCATGCCAAACGTATCTGAAATGAATATACATTCTTGTAATTGTTCATGGCTCAAATTTACTCATTGAAAAGTTTGGAATCTAATAAGATACTCGTAAACTCAGAATGATTGTACAATACTAACGCCCCAGACATAGCTAAAATACTCATTCACTCATTCATAGCTTGTTTATAACTCATCAACCACAAAGGTTCAATACATACCTTATCTAACACATAATTATTCAACTTCCAAGCTATTTAATGCTCGATATTACATGTTGATCGTCCTTTAATATTCATTCAACTTAATCGCACACTCAGTGCTATATACATAATTGAAGCATATTAATCATCGCACACTTAGTGCCTATTATTTTAATAGATTTGTCTCAATGTCGCTTTACACAATGCCAATTCAATAAGTCAAGCTTTCATATCATCGCTTTTACGTGCTATTCATTTCTTATAATCGCACACTTAGTGCCTATTCTGTTAATCGACTTGTCTCGATGTCGCACACACAGTGCCAATTCAATAAGCCAAAGCTTTCATATCATCACACATACAATGCTATTCACTTCTTATAATCACACATTTAGTGCTTATTCTTTTAATTGACTTGTCTCGATATCGCACACAGAGTGCCAATTCAATAAGCCGAAGCTTTTATTGTTTCGCACACATAGTGCTAATTGTCTCTGTCTTGTTTCTAAATTCGCACACTTAGTGCCTCAATACTCAAACTCACACATAACACATTTCTATTTCATTAATATACATTCATTCACTTTTCATCACATAGATACAAATTTAATGGCAAGTATTATATCCAAACTTACTTACTAGATTAAACTTATCACGGAATTTATATGCATAATCCTCTCATAAGCATCCATTATCAACATTAGTCATATAAACAATTACAATTTCATGCAAGTACATTTATTTGCATAGTGACTTACCTCGGATTCGGTTTATCGACATGAAAATGGCTACTCGGTTACTTCATTTTCTCGTGATCTAAGTTCATTTACATCGGTTCTTGATCTAAACATATTCAAAATTAACCGTTTTATTCACTTATTCATACAATTCAATCCATGGATACACATTTAGGACTATTTGCAAATTAACCCTTATATTTTCACATTTTATCGATATAGTCCATTTTTCTCAAAACATCAAATTCACAAAATCCATACATACACACGTTTAGCCGAATGCATATACAGCTCACACAAGTCCATATTTTCCATCAAATATACTATTTAGTCCTTCAAATTACTATATTCTCAATTTAGCCCTATTTAGCTAAATTCATCAAAAATTCATGAACAAAATATGTTCATCTAGCTCATTTCTTTCATTTGACACCAAAAATCATCAAAAAGCTTGTCATATTATCAATGTCTTATCACACAAACATTATCAATTTGCAAAATTAATACATGGGTTTTATAGCTCTTAAAGCAACGATTGCAAAAACGTAGAAATTGTCAAAAATTGATCGAAAACACATACCCAATTTTATGCTTGAACCATGGCCAAATGAACAAGCTTAACCACTCTTTTTCTCTTTTACTTTCAGCACCCCCAAAGAAAGATGATAATGTTCATCTTTTTCTTTTGTTTGTTACAAACAAAATAATATTCATTTACCATACTATCCCTTTTTCTAAACATTTAATAACAAACATGCATTAATGGCATAATTGTTAATCTAATGTCCACTATCCTAAAAGTGGTCTATTTGCCACTTAAGGCCACAACTTACAAAGCTACAACACATTGATACTTTAACAAATAGCAAGCAACTTTCACATTTGATGTAATTTCATCCTTTCTCTTAATTCGACACACAAACAATCAAATTATCATACAAAATTTTCACACAGACTATGTCACATATCATACACACAGAAAATATCATTAAAATATTTTTAAAACCTCAAATTTATGGTCTCGAACCACTATTTCGACTAGGGTCTAAACTAGACTGTTACATCTTTCCCTAGCTGAAACATTATTCGACTTCAGATTCTGTACAATCTATTGCTTATCAGACTCAGGATAGTCTCAGATAAAATAATCTAAAGATCCATATTTGAAATAAGCTCGATCCTTTAATTGACAATTGCTCGGATGACTTTTACTATAATGTCTGTAACAGTTCGATTTAGACCCTAGTTGGAATAGTGGTTTCAAAACTACAAATTTGAGTTAAAAAATATTTTAATATTATTTCTTGTGCCTATAATATGTGATTCAGTATGCGTGAAAGTTCTGTGAATTAATTTGTATGTTTGTGTGTTCAATTTGAGAAAAGGATTAAATCGCATAAAAGGTAAAAGTGGGAATACATATGTTAAAGTGTTTATTTGAGTTGGCTATTAAATGTGAAGGCCTTAAAGTGAAATTAGGCCATGGAATTATGGGATGGACTATTAAGGCTATTATATTATATGGTTTTATGATTAAATTATAAAGGTTAATTTTGTCATTTGTATATTAATATGTAATGTAATAAAGCAACCATTAAAAAGATGATTATTATCATATTATATTGCTGAAAAATAAAAGAAAAAAGAAAAAGAAAGAAGGACATCTAGGTTCCGGCTAGTTTTTGGTTTGATTCAAGGTATGTTTTGCTTCAGTTTTTTTATAATTTCTACGTTTTTGTAATCGTTGCTTCGTGTTCTTCAAAAACCATGTTTCAATTTTGTGAATTGATAATAATTTTGAAATGTGCCATGGATGAATTCATGAGCTTTGTGAAGTTTTGTGATGAAATATGAAATATATGTGTTAGATTAACATAGTTTGTCGAGTTTTTGGTAATTTTGAGTAATTTGGATTAAATTGAGAAAATAATATTTTGAGGGACTAAATTATGAAATAAATGAAATATATGGGTTGCTAGGTACCTATAGAGAATTCGGGCTAAGCATGGGTGTATAGAGATTTTGTGTATTTTGTGATTTTGTGAAAACAGGACTAAAATGTCAAAATGTCAAAATATGGAGGCTAATTTCTAAATTACCCTAAATATGTGTTTTTGGATTTAATTTAATGATTTGATGAATAAATGAATTAATTTTGAATATGTATAGATCAAGAACCGAAGAAAATAGATTTAGATCGCGAAAAATCAAAAGTGATCGAATAGTCAAGTCCTACGTTTATCCGAATGTGAGGTAAGTCGAAATACAAATAAATGTATCTAAATTCATATATGTATATTTATATGAAAATTTATGATGATGAATGTGTATGAAATGATGAGAACATGAAATCCGAGGATGTATCGATAATAAATTAGTGTATGAGAAGTCCCATACAAACCTAGGAGTAGATAGGATTACATATGTCATGACATAAGTGTCCGTTATGCGATATCATGTAAGACCATGTCTAGGACGTTTGCATCGATTTGAGATATACGTGTAAGACCATGTCTGGGACATTGGCATCGTATTGATTCGTGTAAGACCCTGTCTGGGACAGTGGCATTGATATTTAGTTACATGTAAGACCACGTCTGGGACGTTGGCATTGTATGACTATTCTGAGCATTCTGAGTATCCTATTTGATTCTGAACGATTCAATGGCCAAGTTCAAGAAATGAATGACTATGTGAGTTTTTATTTGTTTCATGTACATTTGATGTATATGTTTTTAATAGGCATGAAAGGTGAGTAAATACGTACATAGATGCAATGAGTTAAAATGTGATCTATGAATGAATGTGATATGAGCAAATAAGATAGATGGAGATATGATGGTTGATAAGAAATGGCTAAATAATGAGCCAATGAATAATTATGAATTTGCTATTAAGATATGTTAATGATTCATGTATTGATATGATAATGTAAATTGTATGTTAAGTTTATTTGTATATGGCTTACTAAGCTTTTGAAAGCTTACTTTGTGTGTGTTTGCTCTATTTTATAGATCGTCAAAGCTATTGAAGGCTCAAGGAATCGTCAAGGATTGTCACCACACTACTCAATCTTATTTTGGTACCATTTTTGAAAAATGTATATACTAAAGTATGGCATGTATAGGTTAGTTACCTTGAGTTATGTTTGAAATATGTGTATAGCCATGTGATATGGCTAGTTAAATGGTTGTGTAATGAATGGAAAGTTATGTTATATGATGTTTGGTTTTGGTATGATTCCATGGT
This sequence comes from Gossypium rotundifolium, assembly GCA_025506655.1. NCBI lineage: Eukaryota > Viridiplantae > Streptophyta > Magnoliopsida > Malvales > Malvaceae > Gossypium > Gossypium rotundifolium. The sequence continues at coordinate 56,867,669 of CP106726.1, forward strand.
TATGAAATAGTCAAGGTAATAGTAAGCTTATTGATGCAAAGTGAGTATATGTATTTGATGAATGATGGTTATGATGAAGTGGTAAGTTGTGGATGAATCATGCTTGGTTTATTTGTGAATTAGTTGAGCTATTTGGCATCTAAGTTGGTAGGCTTAGAAATGAGATTGAGGTGGATGATATAATGACCATTTGGTGTGTTTTTGGTTACCAATTATGTTTAAAAATATGCTTGTATGTTCTTGTAGGGATAACCTAAAGTGTGGGTGGCATTTTGGCCTTACAAATGGCCTATAATTTCCTACACAGTTGAGCATACGGACGTGTGGCTCGACCTTGTCCTTCATGGTTGGAAAATAAAACAAGTCAAACTTGACCACGGGCAAGACAAACAGGCGTGTGACTGGCCATGTGGTGCAAGTCAGTGTCAACCACGGGTGAGGCACACAGGCGTGTCTCAGGCCGTGGGGACAAGTCTGTATGTATGCCCTATTTTGACATGACTTAGATACACGGGAGTGTCTGAGGTCGTGGGAGGCACCCGGCCTGCCCACATGGGCGTGTGACCTCTATAACTTTAAAAAAATTTAAATTTTCAAGAATTTTTGTATGTGTTCGGTTTAGTCCCGGCCTTATTCTAAAGCATGTTTAAGGTCTTGTAGGCCTACTCAAGGGACACTTTGACTTGATTCATTGAATAATATTATGAAATGTCTGTAAAGATCTGAATTGTCCGGTAACACCTTTACCCCTAAATTAGTGATGGTTACGAGTCACTCAGGTCTAACATTTCCAACACTTGCAGTCGAAGTAGCTGGAGTTCGGAGACTCGAATGTAATCTTGCACAATCTCTGCTTGAATGTCCCGCATTAGCCTTTGAACAACTATACTCATCTCAAAATTTATTTGATGCAGTCTGAAATGATTTACTTGAGGATCTCTTTCTCACATCTCTACCTTCTAACTCAACTTTTATTTTATTTTTCCCGAGTTCTTCATCTTTCAAAGCTCGGTCAACAAGCACAATAAATTATTTTATTTCCAGAATTTCGACTAATAAACGAATATCTTCATTCAAATCATCTTCGAACCTTTTCCATATCATTGCCTCAGTCGTGACACATTCTCATGTATACTGACTCAATCTCACAAATTCTTGCTCATATTCTATAATAGACATACGACCCTATTTCAATACAAGAAACTCTTTTCGCTTTTGATCAATAAACCTCTTATTGATATATTTCTTCTAAAATTCTGATTGAAAGAAATCCCAGGTAATCTGTTCTTTCGGAAGATAGAAGTTAAAGTTTTTAACAATTGATAAGCTGCATCTCTTAACAAAGAAACATTACATTTCACACATTCGTTAGGGGTACACAACATCTCATCAAATACTTGAATTGTATTCTTGAGCCAAAACTTAGCTCTCTCTGCATCATCATCAGTGGTAGCACGGAATTCTTCAGCCCCATAGTTTCTAATCTTATCAACCGGAGGTTTATTCAATAGATTCAGATTCATAACTAGTGGTACAACAGAAGTCTGAGGGGGATTAGGTAGGGGCAGAGGTTGAGAAACAGTTGGATTTGCTCTAACATACTAAGTGAACCACTCATTCATCATTTGAAAGAAGGCTTGTTTAGCTTCTCCTTCCTGACTGCTAGGAACTGGTTTAGAATCAGAAAACGCTTTCCCTTGAACGGGAGCAGGCGCATTACTTTCAACATTGTCAGCTACAGCTCGTTCAGGATCCATTTACTATACAAAAAACACATTTTATCTATTAGGATTCATCACACTATCACAGTTCATATATATATGTCATGTATAGCTAGACGGCCACACGCTACTTTAGTTCTAGAATCAACTAAACTGTAGCTCTGATACTAACAAATTTAACACCCCTAACCTGTATCCGTTGTCAGACTAGGGTTAAGAGGCATTACCGAACAAATCAGAACATTTTACACTCATATCACAACACCAATCATACATCATCATTTCATAATAATAATACTCATAAAGTCCCTTAAGAAATTCTACGAGACTTAAATCATGATTCAGAGAAGGTTCGGGACTAAATCGATCTCATACGAAAATGTTGTAGCTCTTCAAAAATTTTCTTTTAAAATAGGGTAGACGCCCATGTGGATAGGCCGTGTGCCATACATGGTCGTGTCTTGGACCATGCCCTAGCCCATGTGCAAAACTTACCTAAATCACATGGCCTGTCACACTCCCGTGCGTCTGGCCCGTGTGCAACACTGATTTAAGTCACACGGCTTGTCACATGCCTGTGTGTCTGGCCCATGTGCAAGTATGACTTACTTTAAATTAGGAAAGTGAAGGAAAATTCGGGACACACACTGTGTGATCAACCGTATGGGCAACTATAGGCCATTTGCAAGGCCAAAATTTCCACCCGTTAAGGTCATACCTGCAAGCATCAAATAAGCATCATTTTATGACCCAAAACAACCAAAACATATAAACTAGATTCATGCATATTCAAACTCATTGACAAGCCATATCACATGACTATATATATATATATACATATTTCAAAACATAACCTAAGTTCTCTAGCCTATACTTGCCATACTTCAATATGTACATTTCAAAAGGGTATCAAAATGTAGTTTGATAGTGTGGTGATGATCATCAACGATCCCCGAGCTGCCAGTAGCTTCGATAATCTATAAAATAATGCAAACACACACAATGTAAGCTTTCAAAAGCTTAGTAAGTCATATCATATAAAACATTTATAAACCATTTCATTCATATGAAACTATGGCATAACACAATAGCAATTTTCATATTTCTCATTTGGCTCAATAGTTCTTAACCACTTGCTTGCAAACATATCACATTTCCATGTAGCTCATTTGATCATAACATAATTGTAACAACCTAAACACGGCCTAGAAGTTAGGCCCGAATCTAGCGTGCCACATTGAAGTGTTTTTCAAAAATTGTGTTTTCATTAAAAATTATTTTTAATTAAAAGCTTGAGTAAGAACCCAGTTATGTCAGTTTATTATTATTTCTTTCGAGGTTTATTAAAAATTTATTACCTTTAAAACCTTATTGTTGTAGAAGATTAATTTAAAACAAATGATTTACGAAAACGTGATGTTTAAAAACTGTGTTGCAGAAACGTAGAGTTTTGAAAACTATAATCGTTTTGGGAAAACTGTGTTCTACTTCTAGCAGATACGAATCGTAATAACTGAAAATTCGAAATAAAAATTCAAAATTAAAAGAGGCCTTATTACAACCCAATAAAGTGGTTTAAGTAATGAAAAATAGAATACTAAAATTTAAAGCCATTCATATTGTGGCCACCTCCGAGTACTACAGTACGTCGAACCGCTTACTAAGGATTACCTGAAAAATTAAAAAGAGGGGGTGAGTTTATGAAAACTCAGTGTGTACAACCCTCATCGATCATAAAGCATGCATCACATTAATTAGGGCTTAAGCCATTACAGTAGCGGTGGCATTTTGGCCTCAGCCCATAATAGCCTCAATTCGGCCTTAGCCCATATCAAATGTCAGAATCAATATATGCAATGCATGAATGCCCAAACCAACCCTGTACTCGTCTTCTGTCCAACATTGTACTCTTATGGGGATTTAATTGAACCACCCATCCCTACACTCATTATGTAGCACCAATTGCGGTACTAACCAATATTGCAGCAGAGCTGCCAGTCACATAATCAACTTAACGCCGTCGGTGGATCCACAATTGTCAAGCGACCATGCGACCCTAACAAATCATATACTTCATCCAAATCAATAATCCCATCCCCCACGCAGCATAATATCACATGAATGCAAACATGGAATACAATAACAAGCATATAACATGTAGGGGCATTTTAGCCTTTTTCCCTTCAGGGGTATAACGATCATTTTACCCTCTAGGGGCATTACAGTCATTTACCCTATGGGGGTATTTCGATCATTTTACCCTCTAGGGGTATTTCGGTCATTTTACCCTTCAGGGTTATTTCGGTTATTTTACCCTCTAGGGGTATTTGAATCATTTTACAACCTTCCCAAAGGTCTACAGCCGCCTCAAGCGACACAGACAACATATATGATCAAAACGGAGTATTTGGGCCCAAAGCCCAATATTCAGCCCAAGTGGGCCCACACGCTTGTGTGGCCCATTTAGAATAAAACTACATTTGGCAATGTGATCGCCATGGTTAGCTCATTATCTCCTATCCATCCACAAAATTACTCGCATCGGGCCTACGGGACCATTGGGCCCACAGGCTCATTGCGGTCCATTGGCCCCATAAACGGCCTAGGCCCATGAGAACGCTCATGGTGGCCTCAACCTCCTTACGCTCATACTCATGGGCTCAATCCACCACACGTATGATCGCACGCTCGTGTGGCATCATTCGTCGGTATTTTAGCTTTTCGACATTTTTGATCTACTTGGTGTGTGTGTGTGTGTAGACACGCTTTTCGACTCTTTTTTTGATTATCAGTCATAGGGTATTGCTACACACCTTCAGCTTATCATCCGACTATCAGGTACAGGGTAAACATACACACCTGTTTACCAAAATCGAGTGAATAACCCACGAGCACTGAACCTACAATCAACGACCATATTCTATTAGCCACTTAATGACAGAGTTAAACACCCTCTTCTAATACTTAAATCATACAATGTTTATACCTGCCTTGATTGAACGAACGTGATTTAGCCCACTTAAACCGTTGACAGAGATTGATAACAAACCCTTTGAAGGCTATCTTGCTTGAGGGATGAGAAAAAAGCTTCATCTATCTCAGAACTCTCGCAACTCCTTCATTCCACAAGAAAACCTAGGAATCAAACAAATCAACATTCCATACAAAGAGAAGGGAGGATTCGGCCCTAAAAGGAAAGAAGGAATCGACTTAGAAGTACACAGAAGAGGGGAGGCGTAATACTCTTTAAAGAATAAAAAGACAAACAGAAGTTGAACAAACTACTCATCGATTTGTCAGAAACAGTTGCTCCACCCGAACAAAGTTTGAGAGAGGTGAAGAATTCGACCTAGTTATCAAAAAGAAGAGATGATAGGCGAAACAGTTTGAGGCTGAACAGAGAGAAGAAGATGCAGTATTCAGTTCTAATAGCAAGATGGAGAGAAAGGAAATTCGCTAACAAAAAGAATCAAAGGAGGGAAGAAAGTGCATTTGGCTAAAAGAAGAATTAAGATACAAGGAGAAGAAAATGCTAAGATTGACAGACTTTAGAGAAAAAAATATTCGACTAAAGAAGCAAGATGAAAAGGGGAAAAATAGACTTGGAATAAGCAATCAAAAGAGGAAACGAGAGAACCCCAGAGTCCCTTCTCAAAACTGGCTCCAAAAAGTCCTAAAAACCTGAGATGGAAAGAAAGAATCGGCACTTATTCCCCCACCACAAAGTCCACTATTTTCTCCCCTTTATCTCTCCATAATCTACTCCTTAAATCACTCACTTGACCAATTCAAACTCTCTAACACAAAGTTCAAATCCAACACAAACTCTTGCCCACACATGAGTAAAATAAATAATCCCCTTTGTATGCAGTGAGACTTGAACCTCTGTTGTCCTTGCCACACCTGTGATGCCACAACCACTCCACCACAGGCTCTTTTTGTGTCACTTTTTAATCACAATTACTTAAAAAGCTTAATACCAGGAGTCAGGGTTCCCCCAATGCTAAAAATAACAAATTTCCATATGACATGACTTGAACCCAAGACTTCATAATAACCTTCCAAAATCACTAACCCAATAGATCTAACATGCAATTGTGCCATTTTCTTATTCTCAAAAAATTTAAATGCTCCCATGCCCAAGGCCCAATAGGCCCAATTATACTAGGCCCAATAGTCCCAAAACTCTACCCCCTCAAAGAACTTTCATCCTCAAAATTTCCAACTATCTAATAGCCGTACAACACAGGTTACACCACTACGCTTTTGCTGCATACTATAGTCCTAATTGCAAATTAGGTAAATAGCACACTATGGGTAAAGTACGTACCAGTATTCACATCTAGAGCATCTCTGTCCTCTTGGCGATGTGCTATATAAACCAAAGCTGGCTGCCTCGCCTCAGCATGACCAGCTCCTATACTTGGAGCTCCATGACCTAAACTGTTTCCACCCCTGGCATGTCCACGGCCTCTAGGCAGCTACTTTCCACCCCTAGGAGACTGTACATCACTGCTACCAAAAACTTATATCTGATCCGGTCTTCTGAGACACTCTCTGAGATGGTGTTCTATGGAGCCACAACTCAGACAAACTCTCGTCCTCCTCAAGCACTCGCCTACATGGCCTTTCCCACAAATAGCACAAGGTGGTAACCCAGTAGTAGCAACAAGGGGCCTAGCTCTGACTGGCCCATCCACTCTGGCCCTTCTCTCAGGTCTCTGATCAGAATTGGAGTGCTCAGAATCCCTCTTATTTCTTCCCCTTTCTCTTTTTAGGTTTAGGCGCTCAGAGTGCTTCACATCTTCAGTGATATTTTCTTTCTCTACCAATGCTATGAAATCCTGCTCCCTTTGAGGAGCAATCAGCACTCGGAGACTGTCTCTGAGGCCGTCCTCAAATAGAACACAATGTTCATAATCTGTTGCCACTATTCCTTTAGCATACCCATCTAAAGCCCATTTTACAGCCTCGAGTTTTGTAATCAGGCTCTGATACCACTAAATGTAACACCCAAACCTGGCCCAAAAGTTAGGCCCGAATCTGGCGTGCTACATTGAAGTGTTTTTCAAAAACCATATTTTTATTGAAAACCCTTCTTAATTAAAAGCTTGAGGAAACACCCAATTACATCAGTTTATTTTTTTCGAGGTTTATTAAAAAGTTACTACCTTTAAAACCTTATTGTTACGAAAGATTAATTTAAAATAAATGATTTACGAAAATGTGATGTTTAAAACTGCGTTGCGAAAAAGTAGTGTTTTGAAAATAGTAATCATTTTGGGAAAACTGCGTTCTACTTCTAGCAGATATAAATCGTAATAAACTGAAAATCCAAAATTAAAAATCAAAAATTAAAAGAGGCCTTATTACAACCCATTAAGAAAGCGGTTTGAGTAATGAAAAATAGAATACTAAAATTTAAAGTCGTTCGTAGTGTGGCTACCTCCGAGTACTACAGTACATCAAACCGCTTACTGAGAATTACCTGAAAAATTAAAAAGAAGGGATGAGTTTACGAAAACTCAATGTGTACAACCCTCATCGACCATAAAGCATGCATCACATTAATTCGAGCCTAAGCCCATTATAGTAGTAGTGGCATTAGGGCCTCAGTCCATAATAGCCTCAGTTGGGCCTTATCCCATATCAAATGTCAGAATCAGTTTATGCAATGCATGAATGCCCAAACCAACTCTGCACTCCTGTGGGGATTTAATCGACCCACCCATCCCTACACACCTTATGTAGCACCGATCGCGACACTAACCAATATTGCAGCAGAGCTACAAGTCACATAATCGGCTTAAAGCCATTGGTGGATCCACAGTCGTTAAGCGCCATGCGACCTTAACAAATCATGTACTTCCTCTAAATCAATAATCCCATCTCCCATGTAGCATAATATCACATGAATGCAAACATGGCATACAATAACAAGCATATAACATGTAGAGGCATTTTAGTCATTTTTCCCTTCAGGGGCATAACGATCATTTTACCCTCCAAGGGCATTACGGTCATTTACCCTATGGGGGTATTTTGGTCATTTTACCCTCCTCGGGTATTTCAATCATTTTACCCTCCAAGGGTATTTCGGTCATTTTACCCTCTAAGGGTATTTCGGTCATTTTACCCTTTAGGGGTATTTCGATCATTTTACAACCTTTCCAAAGGTGTACAGTCGCGTCGACGACACAGACAATATATATGATCAAAACAGAGTATTTGGGCCCAAAGCCCAATATTCGACCCAAGTGGACCCACACGCTCATGTGGCCCATTTAGCCTAAAACTACCTTTGGCCATGTGATCACCATGGCCAACTTATTATTTCCTATCCATCCATAAAATTACACGCGTAGTGCCCACGGGCCCATACGGCCCATTACGGTCCATTTGGTGCCAAAAATGGCCTAGGCCCATGAGAACGCTCATGCTGGCCTCAACCTTTTTACACACATACTTGTGGGCTCGGTCCACCACATGTGCGATTGCACGCTCGTGTGGCATCATTCGCCTTTATTTCAGCTTTTCAGTATTTGCTGATCTACTTGGTGTGGTGTGTGTGTACACACCCTTTTTGGCTCTTTTGCCGATTATCGGTCACAGGGTATAGCTAGACACCTTCAACTTATCAGCTGACTATCAGGTACATGGTAAAAATAGACACCTGTTTACCAAATTCGAGTGAATAACCCACGAGCACCGAACCTACAATCAACGATGATATTCTATTAGTCATTTAATGACAGAGTCAAACACCCTCTTCTAATACTTAAACCAAATAAGGTTGATACCTGCCTTGATTGAATGAGCGCGGTTTAGGGCGCTTAAACTGTTGACGAAGATTGATAACAAACCCCTTGAATGGTATCTTGATCGAGTGATGAGAGAAAAGCTTCGTCTATCTCAGAACACTCGCTACTCCTTCATTCCACGAGAAAACCTAAGAATCAAACGAATCAACATACCTTATAAAGAGAAAGGAGGATTCAGCACTAAAAGGAAGGAAGGAATCGGCTTAAAAGAGTGCAGAAGAGAGGAGATGTAATACTCTTTAAAGAATAAAAAGAACAAACAGAAGTTGAACAAACTACTCACCAATTTTCCATGTAACACCCTTAACCCGAATCCATCGCAGGAATAGGGATTAAGAGGAATTACCAAACAATCAAATCATTTCACATCCCATTTACGACACAAAGTCAATCATCATCATTGTATATCAATACATAATCAAATAGTCCATTATTGAGGCCTACAAGACCTTAAACACATGATAGAGAGGGGTTGGGACTAAACCAAACACTTACAAAACTTTTAGAAATTTCAAACATTTAACAAATCTGTTGAGGCCACACGCCTATGCCACCAGGCCGTGTACCAGAGACCCCCATGTGTCCAGGCCGTGCCAAAACAGAGCAAGCATTCTATCTTCTCCACACGACCACCAGGCATGCCCATGTGCCATGGTCGTGTGCTCTTAAGCTAGCTACTAACTTATGCCCATGGCTAATTGACATGCCCGTGCCAAGGCCGTGTACTATTAGGCTAGATCCTGTCATTCTTCCACGGCTATTAGGTACACCCTTGTGCCATAACCGTGTTGGCAAAATAGGACATATGCAAGGCCAATTTGCCAACCACACAAGGGTCAAACCTACAAGCACATTTAAGCATAATCCCACACACAATTTAGCAACCAATTTCATTTCAAGTGATCAACATATCATCTCATACAATCTCATTTCTAATCAAGTAAACTTATAAACTAAAATTCATCACTTGTACACAGTCAATATCAAACATGATTGATCCCTAAATTCATTATATCATACTAACATCATACCATCACAAAGTTTACCACTCATAAGTCATTCTCTTTACCCACAAGCCATACCAAAATATGCATCATATATCAAAGCTATTCATGCTTAAATCCAACATATATCTAGCCACATCACATGGCTATTTACACGTCTCATATATGTTTCAAAATAACTAGCCTATGCATGCCATATTTCAACTATGTACATCTTTCGAAAAGTACCCAAAATAGATTGCCGATAGTGTGATTGAGAAACTGATGATCCCCAAATCCGAGCTAGCTTTACTGACACTGCAAAGCAGAGAAACAAATCACACAATAAGCTTTTCAAAAGCTTAGTAAGTTCGAAGTACAATACAATTATCTCATCAAATCAAACCAATGTATATAATAATCCATCACATAGATCAATTCTCTCATATTCATACCATATCCTCCATAGCTAAAATGCTCATTCATCCATTCATAACTTTATCTATAAACTCATCAACCACAAAGGTTCAATACATACCTTAGCTAACATATAGTTATTCAACTTCCAAGCTATTCAATGTTCGATATTACATGTTGATCATTTTCTGATATTCGTTTAATTTAATCGCACACTCAGTACCATATACATGATCGAAGTACATTCGTCATCGCACACTTAGTACCTATTCTTTTAACTGACTTATCTCGGTATCACACACACAGTGCCAAATCAATAATCTAAAGCTTTCATAACATCGCACACACAGTGCTATTAATCTCTGTTTCGATTTCAATTTTGCACACTTAGTTCCATCTAATTTAATTTTGCACATAACATCTCAAATCTCATAATCTTACACATATTCATTCCATAATACTAAAACATATCTTAATAACATATATTATATCTGAACTTACCTCGAATGTCAAAATATCGATACGGTTGATTAATCGCGCACTTTATCTTTGCCTCGATCTCGATCCGAACTTCTCCTCTCTTGGTCTATACACATTTAAATCCAATCCATTCAATCACCAATTCATTCAATTTAGTCCACATACACACATTTAGGGTATTTTATAAAATAGCCCACAAATTTTCACATTTTGACACTTTAGTCCTCTATTCATAAAATCATCAAATACACATAATTTCAAAACACATATGCTAGCCGAATTCTTCCCATGCTAATACAAGCCCATACATTTCATTTATTTCACAAATTAACCCTTCAATTTCTAATTTTCTCAATTAAGTCCAAAATACTCAATTTCACTAAAAAATCCCAATACAAACTATGTTAATCCAACACCAAGTTTCCATATTTCACTAACAACTAACATATAGCTCAAGTGTTCATCAATGACTCATCACAAAAACATCATCAATTCACAAAATTAAAGCATGGGCTAGCTAGAACACAAAGCAACGATTACGGAAACGTAGAAATCATCAAAAATCGATCTCAAAACATACCTCAATCAATAGTAACAATGGTCGAATGCTTGAAGCCTTATTTCATTCTTTTTCTTCTTCACATTTGGCTAAAAAAAGATGATAATGGTCATCTTTAATGTTTTGTTTTATTATTATCTTATTTAACATTTTACTCATTTTTCCTTTCATTAAACATTAAAACAAATATATATTAAGGCTAATTTGTCATTTAGCCATCCACTATCTTTAATAATGGCTTAATTGTCTCTTAAGGCCATCCTATTATGAAGAAAACAACACTTAGGTACTTATAATTCAGCACATAGCTTTTACTCTTTACGCGATTAAGTCCTTTCTCTTAATTCAGCACACAATCGATCAAATTATCACATAGAATTTTCACAGACTATGTCACATAGAATCAACACCAAATATAGTATTAAAATATTATTTTAATCTCAGATTTGTTGTCTCAAAACCACTGTTCTGACTAGGGTCTAAACCGGACTGTTACATGCCAAAACAGTTGCTCCAACTAAACAAAGTTTGAGAGAGGTGAAGAATTCGGCCTGGTTATCAACAAGAAGAGATGATAAGTGAAACAATTTAAGGGTGAACAGAGAGAAGAAGAATATTCAATTCTAATAGCAAGATGGACAGAAAGGAAATCCTCTAACAAAAAGAATCGAAGGAGGGAAGAAAGTACATTCGGCTAAAAGAAGAATCAAGATGCAAGGAGAGAAAAATGCTATGACCGACAAACTTGAGAGAAAAAGATATTCGACTAAATAAGCAAGATGAAAAGGGGAAAAATAGACTCGAAATAAGCAATCAAAAGAGTAAACAAGAGAACCCTAGAGTCCCTTAGTAAAATCGGCTCCAAAAAGTGCTAAAAACCCGAGATGGAGAGAAAGAATCGACACTCATTCCCCCACCACACTAAGATTTTGAATTTCTGAATGCCCAAAGTCCCTATATGGCACAACTCTTCCCACCCAAAATCCACGATTTTCTCCCCCTTATATATCCACAATCTATTCCTTAAATCACTCACTTGACCAATTCAAACTCTCCAACACAGAGTTCAAATCCAACACAAACTCTCACCTACACATGAGTAAAATAAATAATCCCCTTTGCATGTAGTGAGACTTGAACCTTTGTTCTGCTTGCCACACCTGTGACACCACAACCACTCCACCACAGGCTCTCTTTGTGTCTTTTTTTAATCATAATTACTTAAAAAGCTTAATACCAGGAGTCAGGGTTCCCCTAATGCTAAAAAAAAAATTTTCCATATGACATGGCTTGAAACCATGTTTTCATAAAAGCTCCATAACCTTCTAAAATCACACACCCAACAGATCTAACATGCAATTGTGCCATTTTCTTGTTATCAAAAATTTTAAACGCTCCCATGCCCAAGGCCCAATAGGCCCAATTCTACTAGGCCCAAAATTCAGGGTGTTACAACAATTGTATATAACATATCTTATCTCAATGTTCTCAAACATATATCTCAATTCCACATTTCATAAATACTTTGTAACACCCCCAAACTCGGCCTAGAAGTTACGCCCGAGTCCAGAATGTCACATTAAAGGCACACTTCAAAATAATTTTACAACTTAATAATTTGAGGCCCAAAAGCCCAAAACCCTTGTATCTTGTTATTTTAAGAGGAAAAACCAAAATTTAAAAAAATGATCATATGTTGAGTTATTTCGAAAACCATGCTAACTTTATAAATTTTATGAAATTTATTAAGCGGATAGTTGAAACAATAATAATAAACCCAAAATCTAAAGTCAATTAGGAGTTACATGGCCTTATTACAATCCAATGAAAAAATAAAGTATTTAAAAACATATTCATTTGAACAAATTAAAACATTTGATCAGCTTGTAGTGTGGACATCTCCGAGTCCTCTCCCACGTTGAGCTGTCTATTTAAGATTACCTGAAACAATAAATTAAAGGGTGTGAGTTTTGAAACTCAGTGTGTACAACCCTTGGCAATCAAATCACATACAAATATTCACTTGGGCCTAAGCCTTATCAAAAATTGGTGGTCCTGTGTCTTAGCCCACAATGATCTCATATCATATCATATTGTATCATATACAAACAAGATAATGCAAAACCCATCCCAATAATCCATCCACTACACACACCATTTCCCTTCCAACCATTACACACCTGTGGTGTAACATCCTAGATTATGGGTTATGCATTTGTGCATAATTCATGAGTAGTAGGTTTTGGCAGTGTTTGGAAGTGAATTAAGGGTTTTTAAAATCCTAGGATGGAAGAGAAAGCTTTGGACAATTATTGGTTTTTAAGTTAAAAACAAGAAGTGATGTGGAAAAGTGGCAAGGGACGCCACCTAAGGTGCAAGGGTTATGGCATCAAGTGAAGTACTTTGAGGGAAGAGGTTCGAATCCCATTGTGTGCATTTTTGCTTAATTTTATGAAATAGCATGTTTACTGTGATATGTGATATGCATTTTTAGAACCTTGGAAATGTAAGGAAATGTATGGAAATGTATAGAAATGTATGGAAATGTAAGGAAATGTATGGAAATGTATGGAAATGTAAGGAAATGTATGGAAATGTAAAGAAATGTTAAGTTCAAAGTGAACATTTTTGGAAACTATGAAATGTAAGGAAATGATTTAGAAATGATTCAAAAGAGGAAAGTAAACATTTTGGGAAACTAGGAAATGTAAGGAAATGATTTAGAAATGATTCAAAAGAGGAAAGTAAACATTTTGGGAAACTTGGAAATGTAAGGAAATGTCAAGTTTAAAGAGCCAAACGAAAACTTTTGGAAACTTAGAAATGACTTAGAAATGTCGAGTTTTAAAGCTTAAAAGAGGAAATTAAGGCAAGGTGGCCTTAAGAGAAAAAGTATGTGAAATTTGACACACAAATAGGCTTGGAAAAGTGGCCTGAAGATACCACTTAAAGCCCAGTGAGTGACGCCACTTAGGTGGATAATTTGGGCCTCGTATGGCTACAAGGAGTCCAATAGAACAAGTTTAAATTCAACTCATCAAGGGAAGGGGTGGACGGCATCTAGCTAAGACTTTAAGTGATTTGTATTTAATTACTTAAAGAGGAAGCAATGGACGGCAATAGGGACTCTTAAGGGAAGAGTTTAATTCTCCTTAAAACTTGGCTAAATAGGTGGATAAATTATGATTTATTTTAGATTATTTTCAAAGAGATAATTGAGGGATTATTCTTTAATTTTTAATTAAAGAGATAAAGCTATTAAAATAGAAGAGTGATGGCCAAGTAAAGGATTCTAAGTTAGTAATTTCGGCTATAAAAGGAAAAAAGGTCATTCATTCATTCACTCTTCCTTTGTCGAATTTCTTAAGCAGATTCTCCTCTCTCTGCCGAATTTCCTACAGTTTTATACTTCTTTTTGTTAGGAAAAGCCGAAATACCTTGTGCTCTAGCTGAATCCTCCATCTTTATTCTTCTTTCTCTTTTCCTTCTAATCCCTTCAAAAGTCGGAAGTAAGCCTTTTAAGGCCATAGCCAAATATATCAACTGGCTTCAAGCTTAGGTGCTGTCGAATTCAATATTAAGGGTAAGTATGGCCATTAATTTACTCTCTTCTTTAAGCCGCAACATAGGAACTAATATCATTAATATCTTGTTTGCCAAAATTTGGAAAGATCATTCGGGATTTGCTAGTGTTGACTACAAGGAAGGTGAAATTCGTTTCCTGAAGGTGCACCATAAGCTGTATGTTCCCTAGTTATTCAGTGAGTTTTAGGATTTAAGATCCGCAAGGTAAGCAGTATAGCATTCAGCTAAGGCCTTACTTTAGTTCATAGATCTATTTTCTTATTATCTTAAAAGCCAAAAACTAACCTATGTAGAGATCTAGTGTTTGGCCGAATACAAGGAGAAGAAAAGTAAAGTTTTGGGGTTTGAGTGATAAGCAAATCAGCATTAAGGTAAGTCTTAGTGTACAAATCCTACTAGGATTTGGTTTTGTGGCCGAATGAGTTTTTCATTAAACCTTTAATATGGGCCGAATGTAGGGAGTTAAAGATCTAAGGCAATAGATCAAATTTTGGGATTTCAAGTGAAATTGTTAAGCAAATCAGGTGTGTACCCTACTCTAAGTTTTAGTATGTTCATGGCTATGTTTTAAATTAAATGTGTTAATATGAAAGTGTAAGAATATGGCTAAGGTACCGTGTGTACCTACACTAATCTTAATAGATTTATGGCTTAAACTTGATATATGTGTTAATATGAAAGTGTAAGAATGTGGCTAAAGTACCATGTTATGGTACAAAGTACTCAAGTACGTTTTCCTACTCCTACTAGGATTACGAAATATGTTATACTTAACATGTGAAAAGTGACACGAATGTGAATTTAAGTATGATATGCATGATATGAATAATATGGGGCATTCGGGTTATTTGAGAAAGGGGAAGTGAATGTGATGACTTCGGTCTCACTATCTAAATGTGGTGACTTTGGTCACATTATCTGAATGTGGTGACTTCGGTCAAATTATCTGAATGTGGTAACTTCGGTTACATTATCTAAATGTGGTGTCTCATGACACAATTATCTGGTGGCTATGCCACGAATTTTATATGGGCGATGAGCACGTCATTGCAATGACGCATTTGATGGTGTGTAGCGGATGGAGGGTTGACTTAGTAGTCCCCACTTGTGTCTTTGGTTGGTGCAGGGGATGTGTAGCGGATGGCATCTAGGTTTGGGTTTGGGTTGCATCATTATCTTGAATCATTAAATGTGAAATTATGATACGTATGAATATGATTTGTTATGCCTTAATTTGTTAAGACTTAGTGTTTGTGTACACATTGAGTTTGTTTGACTCGCCTGTTGTGGGAACATGTTTTGGTGACGATCGGTGATGGACCAGGGTTCGGCAGATGCTTAGTGGAGGCCATGTGAAGTTGATTTCTTTTAGTAGGACTATTTTACTTTAAGTATTTATGATTTTTTAAATTTTGGGAATTATTTGATGTAATAAGGCCTTAGTAGGAATATTTTATTCTGTTTTTATTTGTTAAGCTTACAAACCTCATTTTATTAAAAGATTAAGTAAATCATTTTTTTAAAAAACAAAGCCCAAATGTTTTGTCACCTAAAATAAAGGATTTTTAACAATGAATTAAACTTGTTTTCAACTCAAGCCCAACCCAAGACGATCTTTCTTCCAAATCACACAAGTTTTTCCTAAGTAACAAAAGAATTTGAAACAGTTTACACCGGGGAACATACCAGATTCGGTCAAGGCTCGTGGGCCGGGTTTGGGGTGTTTCAGTTTGGTATCAGAGCCCAATTTTAAACTCTCGGCCTGTGGGCTATGGCCCAAAATGTTTTCAAATCGAGCCCAAATAAGCTTTATAAAGTATCTTATGAAATAAGCAGGTTTTTCTGGCATGACCCACTAAGTCTCCAACCCATGATCCACCGTGTTGGTACTTCGACTTCAAGTGATTTGAATATGTGAAATGTATGGGCTTTTATGGCAACGTAGATTAGTCGATAAGTATTTGAACCTTAGGACTAGTGTACCCCAACAAATACATAAGACTTAAATATCTAATTAAACAAACACGTGGTTGAGTCGCCGAGTTAGGGTGTGGCAACCATGGTGCGCATGTGTAGGATTGGTTTCGGTGGGAGCTTGGTATTTAAGCGATCGCGTGACTCACCTCCTCTCCACTCGAATCCTACAGTGCGTAGCCTCGGTTCACCCTAACCAAGAGGACTTATACACTGCTAAACCCTAACTAAAACCCGAAAGGGACTAGCCGTATTTTATGGAAACCCTAGTTTTAAAATTTCTAAATTATCCTCTTGATTTGAAAAAGATTACTTTTATAAAATTCTCTTGAAATATTTCAGATTTATAAAATTACAAAATACCCTTAATGGTAAAATTACAAAAATGCCCTTGGTTTATAAAAATGTCTAAAATACCCATAGTTCTAATCAACATTTTCATTTATTTTATAACAAGTCCAAAAACACTTATTTGCAAATTATCAAAAATACCTTGATTTTGGAAAATTATAAAATTGCCCCTAACTTACCAAAATTTCCAAAATGACCATATTTTCCAAAATTTTTGCAACACCATCGTTTTGGAAAGTACAATTCTCAAAAAGAACCCTCAAAGTTTTGCAACTTCTGAAATATCCCTAATTTATTAAAATTTTACAATTTACCCCGGTTTGTGGAAAAAATTACCAAAATACCCCAAGGTCCAAAATTACCAAAATACCCCTGGATTTCCAAATTTATCGAAAAGCCCTGGGATTTTAAAATTTCCAAAATACTTTTTGACAAAATCACCAAGGAACCTTATTTTGACAAATTACGAAAACACCTCTGTTGGGCAAATTATGAAAATACCCCTAGGTAGTGGAAAAACAACAACAATGAAAACTACAACATTTCTCTGAATGAACGAAAGTTCATAATTGATTGATGGATGTATGAATGTAAAGACTGTGTGCATGTATGAATACGAAAGAACCACTTCTAAAAAAAATTTATTTCCATAATACTTCTTCGCGGTTAATCAGTGAAACAAAATTTTTTAATACATAAAACTTCTTAATCAGATTAAATCGTGACGTTAGAAATGAGTTCTAAGGGATGTGAACTTAGAGATTGTGCCTGGAAAGTATGATGATTCTATTAAGATTAGAGTGCGCAGTGTAAGCATAAGTGCGGTGAGAAGGATTGTACGACTGTTAGTAAGTAATTTCGAGGATGAAATTATTTTTAAGGAGGGTAGAAATGTAACATCCTAGATTAGGGGTTATGCGTTTGTGCATAATTCATGAGTAGTAGGTTTTGGCAGTGTTTGGAAGTGAATTAAAGGTTTTTAAAATCTTAGGATGGAAGAGAAAGCTTTGGACAATTATTGGTTTTAAGTTAAAAACAAGAAGTGATGTGGAAAAGTGGCAAGGGACGCCACCTAAGGTGCAAGGGTTATGGCATCAAGTGAAGTACTTTGAGGAAGAGGTTGAATCCCATTGTGTGCATTTTGCTTAATTTTATGAAATAGCATGTTTTCTTGTGATATGTGATGTGCATTTTAGAACCTTGGAAATGTAAGGAAATGTATGGAAATGTATGGAAATGTAAGGAAATGTATGGAAATGTAAGGAAATGTATGGAAATGTGTGGAAATGTAAGGAAATGTATGGAAATGTAAAGAAATGTTAAGTTCAAAGTGAACATTTTTGGAAACTAGGAAATGTAAGGAAATGATTTAGAAATGATTCAAAAGAGGAAAGTAAACATTTCGGGAAACTAGGAAATGTAAGGAAATGATTTAGAAATGATTCAAAAGAGGAAAGTAAACATTTGGAAACTTGAAATGAAGGAAATGTCAAGTTTAAAGAGCCAAACGAAAATTTTTGGAAACTTAGAAATGACTTAGAAATGTTGAGTTTTAAAGCTTAAAAGAGGAAATTAAGGCAAGGTGGCTTTAAGAGAAAAAGTATGTGAAATTTGACACACAAACAGGCTTGAAAAAGTGGCCTAAAGATACCACTTAAAGCCCAGTGAGTGACGCCACTTACGTGGATAATTTAGGCCTCGAATGGCCACAAGGAGTCCAATAGAACAAGTTTAAATTCGGCTCATCAAGGGAAGGGGGTGGACGGCATCTAGCTAAGAATTTAAGTGATTTGTATTTAATTACTTAAAGAGGAAGCAATGGACGGCAATAGGGACTCTTAAGGGAAGATTTTAATTCTCCTTAAAACTCGACTAAATAGGTGGATAAATGATGATTTATTTTAGATTATTTTCAAAGAGATAATTGAGGGATTATTCTTTAATTTTTAATTAAGGAGATAAAGCTATCAAAATAGAAGAGTGATGGCCAAGTAAGGGATTCTAAGTTAGTAATTTGGCTATAAAAGGAAAAGAGGCCATTCATTCATTCACTCTTCCTTTCTTCGAATTTCTTAAGCGATTCTCCTCTCTACCGAATTTCCTATAGTTTTATTCTTCTTTTGTTAGCCAAAGCGAAATACCTTGTGCTCTAGCCGAATCCTCCATCTTTGTTCTTCCTTCTCTTTTCCTTCTAATCCTCCAAAAGTCAAGTAAGCCTTTTAAGGCCATAGCGAATATATCAAGTGGCTTCAAGCTTAGGTGTTTGTCAATTCAATATTAAGGGTAAGAATTTTATGGCCATTAATTTATTCTCTTCTTTAAGCTACAACATAGGAACTAATATCATTAATATCTTGTTTGCGAAATTTGGAAAGATCATTCGGATTTCTTGGTGTTGACTACAAGGAAGGTGAAATTCATTTCTCGAAGGTGCACCATAAGTCGCATGTTCCCTAGTTATTGATGAGTTTTAGATTTAAGATCCATAAGGTAAGCAAGATATAGCATTGGCTAAGGCCTTACTTTAGTACATAGATCTATTTTCTTATTATCTTAAAAGCTAAAACTAACCTATGTAGAGATCTAGTGTTTGGTCGAATACAAGGAGAAGAAAAGTAAAGTTTTCGGGACTTGAGTGATAAGCAAATCGGCACTAAGGTAAGTCTTAGTGTACAAATCCTACTAGGATTTGGTTTTGTGGCCGAATGAGTTTTTCATTAAACCTTTAATATGGGCCGAATGTAGGGAGTTAAAGATCTAAGGCAGTAGATCGAATTTTGGGATTTCAAGTGAAATTGTTAAGTGAATCAGGTGTGTACCCTACTCTAAGTTTTAATATGTTCATGGCTATGTTTTAAATGAAATGTGTTAATATGAAAGTGTAAGAATATGGCTAAGGTACCGTGTGTACCCCACACTAATCTTAATAGATTTATGGCTTAAACTTGATATATGTGTTAATATGAAAGTGTAAGAATGTGGCTAAAGTACCATGTTATGGTACAAAGTACTCAGGTACGTTTTCCTACTCCTACTAGGATTACGAAATATGTTATACTTAACATGTGAAAAGTGACACGAATGTGAATTTAAGTATGATATGCATGATATGAATAATATGGGGCATTCGGGTTATTTGAGAAAGGGGAAGTGAATGTGATGACTTTGGTCTCACTATCTCGAATGTGGTGACTTGGTCACATTATCCGAATGTGGTGACTTGGTCATATTATCGAATGTGGTGACTTGGTCACATTATCCGAATGTGGTAACCCGGTTACATTATCTCGAATGTGGTGTCTCATGACACAATTATCTGGTGGCTATGCCACGAATTTTATATGGGCGACGAGCACGTCAACTGCAAGGACTGCCTTCGATGGTGTGTAGCGGATGGAAGGTTAACTTAATAGTCCCCACGGTGTGCTGGTTGGTACGGGGATGTGTAGCAGATGGCATCTAGGTTTGGGTTTGGGTTGCGTCATTATCTTGAATCATTAAATGTGAAATTATGATATGTATGAATATGATTTGTTATGCCTGAATTTGTTAAGACTTAGTGTTTGTGTACACATTGAGTCTGTTTGACTCACCCCGTTGTGGAAACATGTTTCAGGTGACGATTAGTGATGGACCGGGTTCGGCAGATACTTAGTGGAGGCCATGTGAAGTTCAAATTTCTTTTATTTGGACTATTTTACTTTAAGTATTTATGATTTATTTAAATTTTGGGAATTATTTGATGTAATAAGGCCTTAGTAGGAATATTTTATTCTGTTTTTATTTGTTAAGCTTACAAACCTCATTTTATTAAATGATTAAGTAAATCATTTTTTTTTTAAATAAAGCCCAAATGTTTTTTCACCTAAAGTAAAGGATTTTTAACAATGAATTAAACTTGTTTTCAACTCAAGCCCAACCCAAAACGATCTTTCTTCCAAATCACACAAGTTTTTCCTAAGTAACAAAAGAATTTGAAACGGTTTACATCGGGGAACATACCAGATCCGGTCAAGGCTCGTGGGCCGATTTTGGGGTGTTTCATGTGGGGATTCTAAATCAACCCACCCATCCTCTACACACCAAAGGTAGCCCGGTTACGGTACTACCTAACGTTACAACAAAGCTGCTAATCATATGAAGTGATTAAAACCACCGATGGATCCATTGCCATGCGACTATGCGATCCTCAAATCTTCCTACATACAAAAATTCCCACCCATATGCATCCTAAACAGAATATCATATGAATGCATCAAACACACGAGTAACATCCACAAACTCATACTCGTCACATAGGGGTATATTCATCATTTCACTACCCATGGGTACTTTCGTAGTTCTACCCTACGGGGTATTTGGGTAGTTTTACAAAATAGGGGTATCTTGGTAATTTTGAAGAATAGGGGTATTTTCGGACTTTTACAAAATAGGGGTATTTTGGTAATTTTACAAATATAAGGGTATTTTAATAATTTTACAAATATAAGGGTATTTTAGTAATTTTACAAATATAAGGGTATTTTTGTAATTTTACGAATATAAGGGTATTTTAGTCCCTCTCGGGTTTTAGTTATGAACTTTGGCGCATCAACAAGTCCTCGCGATTAAAGTGAACAGACACTACGCACCAGGTAGGATTCCAGAGAAGAGGAGGTGGGCAACTAGGACCGCTTAAGTACCAAGCTCTCCCTAGATCCAATCCTAGACATGCATATGCCCGTTGCCACACCCTAACCCAACGAATTGTTCACGGACATGTTTAATTAGATTAAGTCTTATGAAATTTAAGAGTTGTTCAAATAGGCCTAAAGTCCATAAACCCTAGCATACTTGTCTACGGCCCAACAAAGCACATCAAACCCAAATTTCATCCTTACGGCCCGTTAGGCCCAAATCACATCCTTATGGCCTTTTAAGCCCAAAATAATTCCAAATTATGAATTATGCTTAACTGGCTCAATTCATACACTAAACCAAATGAACTCATCCCACCGGCCCATTTAGCCACTTTCGGCTTTTCGACTTTTTGGCATTGCCAATATCGTGTGTGTAGTGTTTGTACACACCTGGTAACCTCACGTGCTATAAACCCCTTATTCACGAACCTACAATCGATATTACTAGCGATTAACCAAAGCTTTAACACATACTTATCAAAAATCAAAACCTCACCGTACCCTTACTATGTGCCTCATGTTTTAGTAGCCCTTCCTTTGCTACTATTTGTGATTATCCTCTAGATCTGTACCCAAACACCTATATCATCAAAACCAAGTAACCTATATTGTTCATAAGTCACCATTATGAGCCATGTTAGATTCGGCCATCTACTAAACCATGACTAAGTCGAGAACACTTACCACCTTGTTAGCAATCCTTACCTACCACGCTTGCGATTGTTGAGTCTTACCCTTGTTAATACAAAGTTATGACAAGAAGAGGTTAGATAGCCCTTCGGCTTTTAACAAAACGCACTAAAAAGTTCAACTAAACACTTACCAAAATTCTGCTTTGATCCTGTGACCTAGACCACTTCTGAACAAGATTCGGCTTGACTAAAAATGGGTAGCAAACGATTGTGATGAAGGAAAACCAACAAAGAATCAGCACAAGTGAAGCTAAAAGCTAAAAAGGTGTATTCGGCTTTTAGGGAAAAAAATAGAACACAACTGTGATAGGAATTTTATGTAAAAAAGACTGATGGGTTTCTTTTTGGCAAGTGGAAGAATTCAGCTATAGGAGAAATCGATTGAGGGGAGAAAGAAAAATTAAAGAATGCTCAAAGAACCTTCAAGCATTGGCCTCATAATACCCCAAACCGGACAAGACACCACGTCCGAACGGTATGTTACAGGAAACATGTTTGTGAGAGGTTAAATTTTTCGTTAAAAGCCGAGTGAAAACACAAATGTATTTTGAAGACAATTTGAGTAGACTTGTTTGAAATCGATGGTGTATTTGAAACCCGGAGATTTTGAAATCTTAACTGTAATGTGTGGTTAAACGAGTTTAAACCATTTAAACCTTAATAGTTTCTTAGTGTTACTTAAAACCTTTTAGACTTAGGAGTAATACAAGTTTGATTTGAAAATCATTTGAATTTGCTTACTATAAAGACATAGTGTGATACCCGATGGTATGGTTTAAAAACACATTATGCTATAATTTTGAAATCATTATCTTTCCAAGTTTTAGTAAAATTCATACCAACTTGTTTTGTTAAGGCATATTAAAAATCTAATTAAAACATAAACATCACAAAACATAAATTAAAGGCCTTTTACAAATCCAATATAAAACCCAAGTAAAGTAAATAAGCTAAAGTACCCAAATTCAATAGTCCGAGCAACACTTTTATTAAAGCATGGCATGTGCACCCGAGTCCATCCCGACTCCATGTCCGTCTCACGAGTCACTGAAATGTCAAAGGAGAGGGTGAGTCGAGTGACTCAAAGTGTAAATCCCGCTCCCAAGAACAACATGCTAACACACATCATACAAAGCAACATAATTAACGCAACCCGATCCTAACCATCCATATCGCCTTTTCTACCCGTGTGGTACCAAACCACATTGGTGGTGCCAAACCACTGGTGACATATAGTCACAATGTGTTACCAAAACACCGGTGTCCCAAAGACACAATATCATCAATGTGGTACCAAACCACCGTGTCCCAAAGACACAATTGTGCTACCAAAGCACCGTGACCAAGTCACAAATCCAATGATGGGGCCAACCCATCGTGTGATACCCAATCACTAGCAGACGATCCCATATCTCATGGGGCCAACCCACGGTGGTTAAACCATTGTGGACAAGTCGCAATGAGGTGCCAAACCTCCGTGACCCAAAGTCACAAAGTGTGTTACCAAAACACCGGTGCTCACAAGACAAAATATCACCGCCCTCCACTCAGATCACCCATCAACATACCACACTCATGTAATCATGCATATCATATAATCATGCATATCATGCTAATATGTCTAATCTCATATCCCATGTCACATATATCCACACCATGGTATCATATAGATCATCAAAACTCATAATAATAATCTTGACCTACCCGAGTCCGTAATCATACCCATTAGGGTATCATATCAATCATCAACGTTTCATTAATCATCACATGTGTTATCAATCATATTACTAAATGTATGTGTTAGTTTACACACCGGTAAATACGAGTCTAGAATCCAACGAAAATGATCTAAGTCCTCGATTACTAGATCCTTTAAGATGATTTGGTTTCTACCAAACCGAATCACCCAATGATTCTCCTTAGCAATCGGCTACACCATAAAAGATGAACAGTTAATCTTTTGTTACCTTTGCCTTAATCGAACCTAAAAGATTGAAATAATAATAACAATACCATGTACTTACCCTACTTACCAATCGATTAACAAAAGAATAACGATTCCTTGCTTGCTTTCACACTCCAAAGACCCTATAACAAAGAGATTAGAATCCTTCCAAAGATGACCCTTTTCGCCCTTAATCAACCAACCTTGACAAAGTATAAGGAGAGAAAGGAGATGACCATTCGCCAAGGACTTACCAATTCCAACCGATGGAAGGAAGGCCTCCAAACACCACCGATACTCGGCCAAGACAACCACTAGAAGAGGGATAGATTCGCCAACACCTTGATCAAAAGAAGGAAATAATTCGGCCAACCAAAACACTAAGAGAAGGGAGGTATTCCGCTTGAAACTCAGAAGTACAACAGAGGAAAATGGTTTAAGAGATGAGAAGGAATCGGCCAACAAATGAGAAGGGTTCGCTTGAGTGCTTAACACCCCTACTTTCGGCTTTGTACAATTAAAGAAAGAGGAAAAATGTGAGAAGAAGGGATATAGGTTTGCCACACAATTGAAAAAGAAAAGTGATGAATGAGCACATCTGGCTATCAAGGAGTTTGAAGAAAAATAAAACAAATTCGGCAACTAGGCTTTGACTTCACGAAGGAAAGATGGAGGAATTTACTTGGAAAGTTTCGGCTTGCTTTTGAGAGAAGAAGAATTTCGGTTTACAAAAGAAGAAATGGGAAAAGGAAATGTTTTTTAGAGGCTTGAGTTTTGGTTCCAATAGATGAAAGAAAGAACAACAATGAGAGAATTTCTACAAAGGAAATTGGTTTGTTTTTTTGACAAAAAGAGAGGACTTTAGCTTACCAAAAATGACCGAAAAATGCACCAAAGATGCAAAGGCATATTCGGCCTTCCCCTCTCCCACACTAAGCCGTCACTTTCCCCCTCCAACTCCCCTAAATTTCGGCCACAATCCCCCCAAAAGCTCCCATTCACTCATTTGAAATGAGTGGACCAAGTCCTCCTCCACACTTTGCTCTCCACCATCCAAGTCACCACTTGACCAAGTCCAAGGTGGAGTTTAAATCACCCACAACTCCTCCCTCCTATGCCGTCCAAAATAAGTGACAAAAGGACTCTGCTACTTGAACTCTGGACCTCCCTCACATGTGGATGACGCCACACCAAGCTCCTCCCTTGCCACTCGCCACTCTTCACTTGTGCAATAAAATACCAAAGAAAACCCTTATACCCTAGCTCCAACGGCTCCCGACTTGACACCCAAAACCAAAATTTTCCCATTCACTCGGGCACACCCTAGGCTACAATTAAGCCCCTAAAACACCGAAATAGCAACACAAAGACACTAAACACATGCAATAACATGCAAAGAACAAAATAGCCCCTAACCCGGATATTACAGCTTCTCCCCTTAAAAATAATTTCGACCTCGAAATTACTCGATCAAAAGAGTTATGGTATTTCTTTGTCTCATCATATCCTCGGGTTCCCACGTAGCTTCTTCTACGCCATTATTCCGCCAAAGAACCTTAACCAAAGGCACAGACTTATTACGCAGTAACCTTCACATCCCGATCTAGAATCTGCACAGGTTCTTCTTCCATGGACAAGTCTGGATTTACCTCGATCTCTTCTACTGCCACCACATGTGATGGATCTGAACGATAACGCCGAAGCATCGACACGTGAAAAACGTCGTGAATCGACTAAGCTCACACGGCAACTCAAGTCGATACGCCATCGTCCAACTCGTCTCAATACCTTATACGCCCAATAAACCTCGGACTTAGCTTGCCTTTCCTTCCAACCTCAACACCTTCTTCCAAGGTGAGACCTTCAGAAAACTCGATCCCCAAATAACTCTATATCTCTTCGCTTAAGATCGGCATAGGACTTCTGCGGTCAAGCCTCCTTCAATCGAGCTCAATTAACTTAACCTTGTCTTGCCTCAAAGAACCAACTCGGTCCTAATAATCGACGCTCACTTAGCTCTGTCCAACAAGTAGGTGAGCGACACTTCCTACCATACAACGCCTCATATGGTGCCATCTTGATGCTCGCTTGGTAGCTATTGTTGTAAGCGAATTCAGCTAACGGTAGATACTCCTCCCAGCTACCCCTGAAGTCCAAAACACACCCTCGAAGCATGTCCTCCAATATCAGATAACTCTTTCCGATCGCCCGTCCATCTGCGGATGAAATGCCGTTTGAAATCTAACAAGTGTACCGAGCTCGATGCAAAGCCTTCCGAACCTTGACGTGAATCGGGGTCCCTATCCGAGATGATCGACACGGCACCCCGCGAGATCACAATCTCGACACATACATCTTCGCCAACCTCAAGTGAGTAATCCACCTCACCGAATAAAGTGAGCGGATTTAGTCACCGATCCACAACTACCCAAATCAATCCTTCTTGCTCGGTGTAAGCGGTAATCCACCGACGAAATCCATAGTTATCCTTTCCACTTCCATTGTGGAATCTTCATTTGGTCAAGCAACCAGCACGGCAATCGATGCTTAGCCTTGACCTGCGACATGTCGACACTTTCCTACAAACTCATCACCTCCTTTTTCGGACATCTTTACCACCGCATTCCTCGAGATCCTTATACATTTTGCTACCTCCGGGATGCATAGCGTAGGGCTGCTATGAGCATCTCAAGAATCTTTGCCTCAATTCAGCATCTCTCGGCATACAAGCCTTCCCCGAAACAGTAACCCCATCATTAGACAAGCTATACCCTTCAACCCATCACTCGCACCGAGTCTTCGTGCGCCAAAACCTCATCTAACAACCGCTTTTCTCGATCCGCTCAACCCAAGTAGGCTTAACTCGCAGATTCGCTGAATACTCCGTCGTCGTACAAACTCAAGTGGGCAAACAACGCCTTAAATTGAAACAACCTTACGGCTCAACACGTCGCGCCGACGCGTTAGCCTTGCCGGATGATACTCAATTGAGCAATCGTAGTCTTCAAGAGCTCAATCCATCTGCCGCTATCTCGATTCAAGTCTTTACGAGTCGAAGGTACTTGAGACTCTTATGGTCCGTGTAGACTATCGATCTCTTTCCGCATAAGTAATGCCTCGATATCTTTAAGGCAATACTATACCGCAAGCTCCAAATCGTGCGAGGATAATTGACCTTATGTGGCCTCGGTTTGTCGGGATGCGTAAGCCACAACCTTCCTTCTTGCATCAAGACACAACCCAAACCCGTATGTGATGCATCGCAAGACATGTAAATTCCTTACGACCTCAAAGTTGAATCGTAACCTGAGCTTCGGTCAAAATCTTCTTCAACTTGTCGAAGCTCTCTGTTGCTTCTCACCAAATAAACGGAACTCCCTTTCTCAATAATTTGGTCATCGGTCTTTTAATTAACGAGAAATCCTCTACAAATCTTCTAGAGTATCCCCGCCAACCCTAGAAAACTCCGAATCTCTCGCATCGACTTAGGCGGCTTCCAATCCAAAACCGCTTCTACCTTGCGGGGTCCACTCTAATCCCTCATCGACACTACATGACCCAAGAATGTCACCTCCCGAGCGAACTCGATTATTGAACTTCAGATAGAACTGCTTTCTCCCTTAGAATCTGCAATACCACCCGAATGAGCATCATGCTCTTCCTCATCCTTGAGTATACCAAGATGTCGCCGATAAAACTACCACGAATCGATCTAGGTAATTGTTGGAACACCCTATTCATCGATCCATGAAAGTTGCCATGCGTTAGTCAACCCGAATGGCATAACTAGGAACTCAAAATGCCCATACCGAGTACAAAATGCCGCCTTACGATATCCACCTCTTTTACCTTCAACTGGTGATACCTGCACCTTAGGTCGATCTTCGAGAAAATCGACGCTTCTTCGGTGATCAAACAAGTCATCTATCCGAGGCGGTGGATACTTGTTTTAATCGTCGACTTATTCAGCGATGTAGTCTATGCACATCCGCATAGTCTTGTCTTTCTTCTTTACAAAGAGTATCGGCGCTCCCCATGGTGAAATGCTTGGCACGATAAAGCCTCGGTCCAACAATTCAGATTCGAGCCTTAAGCTCCACTAACTCCTTAGGTGCCATCACATGCAGAGTAATGGATACAGTGCGCCCTGCAATGATCTATCCCGAACTCTACCTCCGATCCGTGGCAAACCCTAAGCTCCTCAGAAACACATCCACAAATTCCTAATCGTCTGAACTGTCTCCACAAGCAGACTCCTTAGTCTCCAAGGCATACACATGAACCACATACGCTTACAAACCCTTCCCGACCATTTTCTCGACTTTCGAGCAGATACCACATTGGACGAGATAGTTTCTCCTATTACCGATCGTAACCACTTCATCACCTCACCGTGTTTCGAACCATGCGCTTAGCCACGCAGTCCAACTTCGCCTGATACTTACCCAGCCAGTCCATTCCGAGAATTAGATCGAACTCCCCGAATGGCAGTTCCATCAGATCAGCCTCAAATACTACCCCTTGGAGTTCTAGGGGTACCTCTCTAAACAGTTTATCTACTACTACAGAGTGACCTAGAGGGCTAATCACAGTCATCTGCCTAGAAGATATCTCAGAGTCTAAATCCATTGTCTCTACTATACTACTGGCAACATAAGAGTGCGTAGAACCCACATCAATTAAAGCAGTATAAGGAGAACCAAAAATCAAAACGTCTGGTTATGACGTCCGGTCGGCCGCCTCCTCTCCGGCTACCAGAGCATATACCAATCCAGCCGTCTGCCTCGAACCATTCGCACCTCGCTGGGTGCTCCACGGCCCACCGTAACTATTACCCCTCTCGCCATTACCTCGGCCCTCTGCGGGGTCCATTATTTCAGATCGATTACGTACCGATTCTCCGATCAATTCTAGCTAACTTACGGACAATCCTCACTCGGTGGTCCAATGAGCCACACTCAAAAAACCTCGCCATCGGTCCAACATCCTCCCGGTGAGCCTTTCCACAATCGGTTACATCACAAGGCGGTCCCCGCCTAGCAAACAACAAACCTACCCGATCGATTCGCCCACTCGGTCTAGCCCTTTTCTCGATTGACACCGATGACCCGGAAGATCCAAAACTCCTTTGTAACGGTTTCTATCCATACCGCCTCGAGACTCTTTAATGCCTCTCGCAACCTTCGCTTTTCAACTAGGCGCAAATTCACGCTCCCGCTGGGCGCAATTATCAACCTTAGTTCGCCTCGCGAGCCATCCTTGAAACGAACACACCTCTCATGCTCAAGAGCCACCATACCCCGCATACCGACTCACCTCGTAAACTCGCCTCAGACTCGGCTACAGATTTGCTCCCCTGGACTAACCTCAGAAATGCTTTCCTCTGCTCATTTATGTAGTTAGCTCCGACGTACTTTTTCTGATAAGCAGCCCGAAAATAGTCCCATGTCAGATCTTCCGCTGCAGCGCTGTCACGGACCGTGAGCCACCACTGGTATGACTCATCCCGGAGAAGTGATACGATCCCCTTCAACTTTTCTTCCGCGGTCAGGTCTAGATCATCCATGATCCGCTCTGTCGCTTCCAGCCAATACTCAGCAGTGCTGGGAGCAACACCCGAGACACCCCGAAAGAACTCAGCCCCATTTGCCCGAAGTCGCCAGTACAGATTTCCTAGTTCCTACGCCTCCACCGACTCCAGCTACCCTTTCTAAAACCCGCAGATCGCTCGTGACATCGCATCATCACCAAGATGTTCTCGAACTCACCACCTCCACCGGTGGTGGCGGGCAGACCTCATTCTCGAACCCCGCCAAAACCTACGGGCTCGTAAACAATCATCCTACTGCGACCACGCCCACGACCACGCCCACCTCGAGTACTCATGACTAAATCTCGTCGATTAAAGAATTTTATGTATCGGTCATTATTCCACTATTTTTAAAGCAAAGTTTTATGAATATTAAAGAGACTTTGTTTTCATGAGTCCACGTAATCCTATCGTTTAGGTCTCTAAAGTAATCTTACTATCACTAGCCATTCAATCATATCAATTAATATCACAACCAATAGTACAGGTACTTACCGGACGGACCGGTGCGGAGACTCGGTGTCATGCCTTTCAAACCATACTTTAAAACAGAATACTTAAAAACTATAGTTTTAACATTTTGGGCCTCGGGCCCACAATCGAGCTTTTAAACTTGGCTCTGATACCACAAATGTAACACCCCAAACCCAGACAAGACACCACGTCCGAATCTGGTATGTTACGGGGAAACATGTTTGTGAGAGGTTAAATTTTTCGTTAAAAGCCGAGTGAAAACACAGTGTATTTTGAAGACAATTTGAGTAGACTTGTTTGAAATCAGATGGTGTATTTGAAACCCGGAGATTTTGAAATCTTAACCAGAATGTGTGGTTAAACGAGTTTAAACCATTTAAACCTTAATAGTTTCTTAGTGTTACTTAAAACCTTTTTAGACTTAGGAGTAATACAAGTTTGATTTGAAAATCATTTGAATTTGCTTACTATAAAGACATAGTGTGATACCCGATGGTATGGTTTAAAACACATTGCTATAATTTTGAAATCATTATCTTTCCAAGTTTTAGTAAAATTCATACCAACTTGTTTTGTTAAGGCATATTAAAAATCTAATTAAAACATAAACATCACAAAACATAAATTAAAGGCCTTTTACAAATCCAATATAAAACCCAAGTAAAGTAAATAAGCTAAAGTACCCAAATTCAATAGTCTGAGCAACACTTTTATTAAAGCATGGCATGTGCACCCCGAGTCCATCCCGGCTCCATGTCCGCGTCTACGAGTCACCTGAAATGTCAAAGGAGAGGGTGAGTCGAGTGACTCAGTGTGTAAATCCCGCTCCCGAAGAACAACATGCTAACACACATCATACAAAGCAACATAATTAATGCAACCCGATCCTAACCATCCATATCGCCTTTTCTACCCCGTGTGGTACCAAACCACTGGTGGTGCCAAACCACTCGTGACATATAGTCACAATGTGTTACCAAAACACCGGTGTCCCAAAGACACAATATCCGTCAATGTGGTATCAACCACCGTGTCCCAAAGACACAATTGTGCTACCAAAGCACTGGTGACCGAAGTCACAAATCCAATGATGGGGCCAACCCATCGTGTGATACCCAATCACTAGCAGACGATCCCATATCTCATGTGGGGCCAACCCACGGTGGTTAAACCACAGGGACAAGTCGCAATGAGGTGCCAAACCTCCGTGACCCAAAGTCACAAAGTGTGTTACTAAAACACCGGTGCTCACAAGACAAAATATCACCGCTCCCTCCACTCAGATCACCCATCAACATACCACACTCATGTAATCATGCATATCATATAATCATGCATATCATGCTAATATGTCTAATCTCATATCCCATGTCACATATATCCACGACCATGGTATCATATAGATCATCAAAACTCATAATAATAATATCGACCTACCCGAGTCCGTAATCATACCCATTAGGGTATCATATCAATCATCACTGTTTCATTAATCATCACACAGTTATCAATCATATTACTAAATGTAGTGTGTTAGTTTACACACCGGTAAATACGAGTCTAGAATCCAACGAAAATGATCTAAGTCCTCGATTACTAGATCCTTTTAAAATGATTTGGTTTCTACCAAACCGAATCACCCAATGATTCTCCTTAGCAATCGGCTACACCATAAAAGATGAGCAGTTAATCTTTTGTTACCTTTGCCTTAATCGAACCTAAAAGATTGAAATAATAATAACAATACCATGTACTTACCCCTACTTACCAATCGATTAACAAAAGAATAACGATTCCTTGCTTGCTTTCACACTCCAAAGACCCTATAACAAAGAGATTAGAATCCTTCCAAAGATGACCCTTTTCGCCCTTAATCAACCAACCTTGACAAAGTATAAGGAGAGAAAGGAGATGACCATTCGCCAAGGACTTACCAATTCCAACCGATGGAAGGAAGGCCTCCAAACACCACCGATACTCTGCCAAGACAACCACTAGAAGAGGGATAGATTCGCCAACACCTTGATCAAAAGAAGGAAAGAATTTACCAACCAAAACACTAAGAGAAGGGAGGTATTCCGCTTGAAACTCGTAAGTACAACAGAGGAAAATGGTTTAAGAGATGAGAAGGAATCGCCAACAAATGAGAAGGGTTGGCTTGAGTGCTTAACACCCTACTTTCGGCTTTGTACAATTAAAGAAAGAGGAAGAAAATGTGAGAAGAAGGGATATAGGTTTCGCCACACAATTGAAAAAGAAAAGTGATGAATGAGCACATTCGCTATCAAGGAGTTTGAAGAAAAATAAAACAAATTCGCAACTAGGCTTTGACTTCACGAAGGAAAGATGGAGGAATTTACTTGGAAAGTTTCGACTTGCTTTTGAGAGAAGAAGAATTTCGGTTTACAAAAGAAGAAATGGGAAAAGGAAATGTTTTTAGAGGCTTGAGTTTGGTTCCAATAGATGAAAGAAAGAACAACAATGAGAGAATTTCTACAAAGGAAATTGGTTGTTTTTTTGACAAAAGAGAGGACTTTAGCTTACCAAAATGACCGAAAATGCACCAAAGATGCAAAGGCATATTCGCCTTCCCTCTCCCACACTAAGCCGTCACTTTCCCTCCAACTCCCCTAAATTTTGGCCACAATCCCCAAAGCTCCCATTCACTCATTTGAAATGAGTGGACCAAGTCCTCTTCCACACTTTGCTCTCCACCATCCAAGTCACCACTTGACTAAGTCCAAGGTGGAGTTTAAATCACCCACAACTCCTCCCTCCTATGCCGCCCAAAATAAGTGACAAAAGGGACTCACTGCTTGAACTCTGGACCTCCCTCACATGTGGATGACGCCACACCAAGCTCCTCCCTTGCCACTCTGCCTTGACTCTTCACTTGTGCAATAAAATACCAAAGAAAACCCTTATACCCTAGCTCCAACAGCTCCCCGACTTGACACCCAAAACCAAAATTTTCCCATTCACTGTGCACACTCCTAGGCTACAATTAAGCCCCTAAAACACCGAAATAGCAACACAGCACACTAAACACATGCAATAACATGTAGCAACAAAATAGCCCCTAACCCGGGATATTACAGCCCCTCCCTTTTATAACCACAAGCTGAACATGCCATCTCCCAAAGTCCCATTCAGCACCAACTCCTCTCTTTCCTCATCTCCTGATTTTTCTCCCTGATAACACCTTAATCTTATCTGAAATTTCCTCCACATCTATATCACCTGCTTACCTCAAACTCTCCACGGCAAGAGTTCAAAACCAATACAAATCTTGCCATCTAACCATGCAAAATAAACTTCAAAAATACACTCCCAATGCTTGAACCTTGGACCTCCTCAGATTACTCACACGCCACCTTGCAGCTGCCAAGTGACGCCACCTACCTCTAGACCACAAGCCCATTTGTGTCCTACTTTCTCTTAATCTACTTAAGAGGCCTACTAACTGATGTCACAATTCCCTTGGGGCTAAAACCAAAAATTTTCCTGTACCCTTACTTGATCCTAGTACTTCTCCAACATCCATAAACATCAAAAATTCATTAACCCTCAAAGCCCACATGCCAATTGTCATTTTCTCGCTCACTTAAAATTTTTTTGAGACCTAAAGCCCAAAGCCCAAAGCCCAATAAGCCCAATACTTCTAGGCCCAAATTCGGGGCATTACATACTTATTTTTCATTCTCACACTTTGTATACATTACTAGTGTACCTTAATCGGATATACATTTCACATAATCATTCATTTCTTGGAATGCCCGTTGAACCGTTCAAAATCTATAAGGATACTCAGAGAACTCGAAAAGCTCGTACAATGCTAATGTGTCATACGTGGTCTTACATGTAAACAGTATCGATGCCACTGTCCCAAACAGGGTCTTACACGAAACCAAATACGATGTCGATGTCCCAGACATGGTCTTCCACGTAAATAACAAATCGATGCCAACGTCTAAGACGTGGTCTTACACGATAACACATATCAAAATCTTATGTCATGACATACGTATCCTAACTACTTCCTATGGTTCGTACGAGACTTTTCAAACGTCATTGCTTTATCGAATCTTTTTCAGGTTTCATATATTCAGCTTGAATGGCCATATATCACAATTCATTCATATATAAGTAATAATATGTAACATCCAAGATTTAGGGGTCTCGTATTTTACTTTGTATCTATGTGCTAGTATGCTCTGTATCCTTGTTTGAGTGTGTTTGGGGGCTTCAGGGAACCTTGGGGTTAAGTCTTAGCCTTACTAAAATTTTTGGTTTGAAGCCTTTAGGGGAGAGCTAGTGGAGCTAGGCCTTAAGGGATTAAAAGTGGTGATTAAGGACACAACAAGTGACGTGGTGGAGTGGCAAGGAGACGCTATCTGATGTGTAGGGGAGTTGTGTCAAATGGGAGTTCCAAGGGGGAGAAGGAGATTCGAGCAACATGGATAACAATTTGGGAGTTGTATTTTGCGTCAAGGGGGGAGGTAGTGGACTCGGCATGGGCACTTGAAAGAGGGAGGTTTGAAAGGGTCAAACATTTTGAATGATTGGTGGGGAGAATTAGTAGGAGTTGAATCATTCAAACTTGTTTGAATGAGAGGATGTGAGTAAAGTTAGGAGAGGAATAAGGGGTGAGGAGAGGGGTGTGAGAGTTGGCCGATTATGGGGTTCTAGGGGGTGGCATTTTCGGTCATGTTAGAGGGGGCAGGTGCCAAATTTGTTTAGTGGCTGGAGTATTCATCTTTTACGTTTTCTCCCTTCTCTAGCCTTTGTGTCGAAAGGTGTTAACCAAAAAGCTATCCATTTCTTTTCTCTCTTCATTTTCTAAAGTCAAAAACCGAAAGTGAGATTAGCCAATTGGTGCATTTTGTTCATGTCATTTTCCCTCTTGCCAAACTCTTGTGCATCCATCTTCTTCTCTTTCCTTTTTGTTCATTCCCTTAGTCTCTTAAGCCGAATCTTTCTCTCCACTCTCTCCTATTGCTGAAACCTCTTAACCTCCATCTTCTCTTCCACTTTTTCACCGATCACTTCACTCTCAAAAGTCGAACAACCCATTTGTTGCATTATTGGTAGTAGCTGAATGAACTTTCCCCATTTGTGAAACCATAGCCGAATCTCCATTTCTTCCCTTTTCTTTTGTTTCTTGTTATTTTTCAAGCTGAATCTCCCTTGTGTGGTGACTTTTTTCAATTGTTAATCTCTAGGGGGTGCTGTCATTCATCACTTGCCAATTCTTTCAATCGGGTTAGTAGTAGGGTAAGGGTTCGTTATTCCTTTTTAATCTTTCTATTTTCTTCCTTTGGTTTCCGAAATCAAAAGCTTGACCTTAGTCTTTGGGTGTGGCCGAATCTGTATAAGGGCTTAACTTTGTGTCTCTTCTGTTTGAAGCAAGCATTATGAATGTTAGGGATCTCTCGGGGATCGACCAAGGTAAGTAGATTCCAATATTCGCTCGGCCAAAGGCCACTTCTTTTGGTTTTTAAGTTTGTAGGCCGAATCTAATATGGGTTGTATAGGGATTTCGATGATCGTTAAAGCGTAAGCGAGTAGCCTTTTTGGATCCTGTCGACTTTGGTAAGGTGTTCTTTCAATCAAAGTTTTCTTTTAGTTTCCGTTATTATTGATTCAATGTTTAACCGAATCTTCTGGCCAATATCCTGTTTGATGGAACCGAGTACCAGTCGATTGAAGGGAGGGGTTGGACACGTAGTTCCTACCCCTAAGTTTAAGAAGCGATCAGTTTCAGTGGTTTGGGATTGGCCATCGGGGTGTGGGCCAGTGTCAGAAAAAGACAAGCAGATCGTTGTAGTCTCTTCGAGTGAGGACGTTAGGGAGATCGATAGTCTAGTTCTTCAGATTGTCAGGTGTGCAATTATCACATTGTTGCCTTAGTTATTTAAATTAAATGTATATATATTATGTCGAAGCCAAAAAAGTGGCTGTGGTGGTGTTATTACCTATATTGGGTAACCCGGTAACCAGGTTAGTATACTTTCTGCATCAAGATTGTAGATATATAATTGTGAATGTATGTAAACAAGCTATATATGCATATCTGGATATGTTCATATGTTTATATGGCCATTTCATCATATTATGCTGCATGTGCATGGGGTTCGGGATATATTGATTAAAGGGGAAGTGTACATTTATATGTGGGTGACTCTGTCACGATTAATGATAGCCTCGAGCCTCATTATGGATTGATGATCACCTTGAGTCTCATCGTGGATATTTGTGATTTAATCACGTAGATCAGTGGCAAGGCCACTAAGTGGACTTTGAGCAGTGTGTCCGTCGGCATAGACTGCCAAAGAGGTGTGTAGCGGATGGAGGGTCGATTGTAGAAATCCCCAAGTGTGTATGAGGATGGATATACGGGTGGTGTGTAGCGGATGGATACTAGGCTGGGTTGGGTTAACATATTGCATCATTATACGTGGTATATTGCGTTGATGTGGATTTAGGGCCAAGCCCATTTGTGGAATCATGTGGATTAATTGCACACTGAGTCTGGTGACTTACCCTGTTTTTCAAACCAATGCGGGTAATTCATAACTCAATGGACCGGGCTGGAGGGGATTCGAGGTGGCCATGCAAAAGCTGTATTCACTAAGTTTACATATACTTTCAACTGTTGGATATTAATTGGGTTATTTTTATGATCTAATAAGGCCATTTTAACTATTTTGGGATATCATGGATTTAAGTCAGATTTGTTAACGGACAATTTATTGAAAATGACTTTAAAACATTTGCAACCTAAAAATCAAATTGAAGTTTTCAAAATTCGGATTACTTATACATAACTTGTTTTCTCGAAATTTCATTCTATTAACGATTTGAACTTTATACAACCCGAAAGTTTTTATTCCTCGGCAAACTACTACTTTCAATCAACAAACCCCTTTTAGCGGAGTATTTATTTTTAGAACTTAAAAAGAAAAAATATTATTATTTTCACCTTCTAAACAGAATCCTTTTCGACACTTTTCCAATAACATTCCAGATTCGGCCGTGGTGCTTTGGGTTGGGTTTGGGGTGTTACATAATAATTTAATACAAACACATTTATTTGTATATCAACTTACCTTGTACTGATACGAACGGATGGAAACGACTGCTCGACCACTTTCGATTGTCCCTGATCTAATTCTGTTTTCCTTGGTTCTTGATCTATTCACATTCAAATTTAACTCTTTTATTCACCAATTCATTCAATTCAAACCATATACATATATTTAAGGTATTTTAAAAATAAACCCTTACATTTTCACATTTTAACATTTAAGTCCCTATTTCATAAAATCACCAAATACACATAATTTCTTTATAACCATGCTTAGTCGAATATTCCATTAATCCATATAAGCCAACATAATTCATTTATTTCACATTTTAGTCCTTCAATCTCCCATTTTCACAATTTAGCCCAAAATAGTCAAATTCATCAAAAATTCAAAGACAAAATATATTAATCTATCAGATATCTTTCATATTTCAAAAAATAACACCACAAAGCTTACAAAATCATCAATGGCATAACTTACAATATTCATCAAATCTAGAAATTAAGACATGGGCTTAAGAGAATATGAAGCAACGATCACAAAAACATAAAAATCATCAAAAATTGAGCTAAAACCATACCTTAATCAAACAAAGAATGTGTCGAACCCTGGATGAGCATGAAAGCTTTCTTTTTCTTTTCTTTCCTTGCTATTTTCAACCAAAAGGATGAACATAATGGCCATATTTTATGATTTGTTTTATTTAACACATATTAATAAACCATTTACCAAATTAGCCTTATTAGATACATTTAAAATCCACTAACCCTTGGCATATATGTCCATTCAGAAATTCAATCGTCCATTTACAACATAAGGACCTCCTCTTATAAAGACACATCAATTCGGCCATCATTCATATAGAAGGACACTTTTGTACTTTCTGGGATTTAGTCCTTTTTGCAAATTAAGCACACAAACGGATAAATTAAATCACGAAAATTTCACACATATCAATTCAAATATTTTATACTCAGAAAATAACACTAAAATATTTTTTTGACTTAGATTTGTGTCCCAAAACCACTATTCTAGCTAGGGTCTAAACCGGACTGTTACATACTAGGGATAGTTTCATTTAAGTTTTGTTCTAGAAAAGGCAAAGTTTCTGATCTTTCGTTGATGTCATCTCTACTTCCATTGCCCATGTCAAACAATTCTTTAGGGGTGTTACGGAGTACAACATACCAACCCTGATCAGTTGGATCTTTCGAGTAAAAAACTTGTTTGACTTGAGAAGAAAATACATACGGCTTGTCTATCAATTGTTGTCCAGTGTGAATTAATCGAGAGAAGTTCACCATTGTAAAACCAAATTGATCTTTTTTAATTTCACGAGCAGTATTAACATCAGCCCAATCACATCAAAATAAGACGACCTTCCGTTTGCCATAGTAATCCAACTCGATAATGTCTATAAGAAGTCCGTAATACTCCACATCTCCCTCAAAAGATTTACTATTCCTAGTACTAGCATAACTTGTAATTGAAGAATTAACATCTATTCCAAAATTTTGAGTCCTCCTCAATCTTTCATGAGATTTTGTATGAAACTTGAATCCACTAATGAGAAAGGCAGTATATCTTTTTACTACTCTATTCGGACCTTCGAAAAAGCCATTTAACTTTTTCATTTACGTCCTTTCCACTCAAAACATATTGTATTGAAAGTAAATTGATTAATAATAATGTTATATGAAAAATTATTATTTTCAATGAAAGCTTTAGTTGCATACCGTTTGCCCTAACCAATCATTAGAAGATTCTGTGAATAACTTATGAATCTCTCGATGTTGTAATCTTCGGGAGCTTGAACGAGATCTTAAGACTTGTTTGTACTCACTATGTTAAAAAGTGGATTGCTTGATTAGAATATAAACAAATGAAAAAGATGAATAATTTATCAAATTCTTAAACTTACTTGAGTAATGGTTCAATTGGATCGTGGTGGAAAAGAACATATCGATGTGCTTGTACCCATGATCTATCATCTAAGTGTGCAATATCAACTTTACCGATTGGTTGTCCACAACTTTGAAATAGATAAGTTTCAACTAAATTATGATTAGTGAGCCCAACATTTCTACTTGGTCTATCCAGTCTTGTTTCAACATCTTCTAAATATCTAGAGTAGAAAGTCATACTCACTTCTATTTTCCAAGTGACCATAGCAATTGATCCTTCTAGATAATGCTTATTACGACAATAAGACTTCAATTTGTATAGAAACCTAAACACGATATACAACATTATCAAAAGTTGTAATTAAAGGTATATTCATGAATGAATGAAAACTTCACAAATAAATTACCACATCTCTATAGGATACATCTACTAATATAAAACCGGTCCACCAAGTTTTGCTTCATGAGGGAGATGGATTAACAAGTGCACCAAAATAGTGAAGAACGAAGGTGGAAAGATCGTCTCCAAGTTGCATAAAGTCAAGGTGGCTCGATCTTGTACTTTCTCAAGTTATTCAACAATCAAAACTTTTCCACAAATAGCTTTCATTATATTGGATAGTTTAATTATAGAAGACGTCATCTTTTTTGACATACAACACCGTAAAGTAACTGGCAGTACATCTTGCATCAAGATGTGATAATCATGTGATTTTAGAGAATATAGTCTTCGATCTTTAAGATTCACACGTCAAGATATATTTGATGCATACGTCTTTAGGACCTTTATATCCTTTAACACCATGCAGAACACTTCTTTTTCTTTCTTCGACATTGCAAAAATAGAAGGTAGTAACTGAGATTTTCCATTCGAAATTAATTGGGGATGAAGATCATGCCAAATTCCCATGTCAACTAGATCAAGTCGACTCTGAAGATTGTCTTTCGATTTTCTATCGACATTCAAAATTGTCCCGATTATGTTCTCACAAACATTCTTTTCAATATGAATGACATCAAGATTGTGTCGCAAAATGTGATGCTCCCAATAGGTCAACTAAAAAAATACTTCCTTTTTTCCACAAGACTACCTCATTAGGATCATCCTCTTTATAAGATTCAACATCACTCTGGTAGTCAACATCGCCAACATACACCTCCCTTGATCTTCTTTTTGTTTGCCTGTTGGGTGTTTGATTCATCTTCCTATAACTAAAATTGATATCTTTTAACATGAACAAGATTTCAGATCTAATGGTCTGCTTAGGAGCTTCTCTAAACAATACCATCAAATAGAGTCCTTTGAAATATAAATCTATGATTTTCATCTAACCACCAACTAGGCCACATATGAGAGAACTTCTTCCCATTATGTAACCACTTTGAACATGTTTGCGTAGCACAACAAGGACAAGCATAACGTTCTTTGGTACTCTAACCAGATAAATTGGCATAAGCTGGGAAATAATTAATAGTCCACAACAAAACTGCAAGTAAATAAAAGTTCTCCTTTCTCAAGACATCATATGTTTCTACACCCGCCCATAACTATTTCAACTCTTCAATAAGTGGTTGCATATAAATCTCAATATCATTCCTAAGACCTTTGTTTCTAGGGATAATCATAGATAAGATAAAGAAAGATTGCTTCATGCAAATCCATGGAAGCAAATTGTAAGGAACAAGCACTACAAGCTTAGTACTGTACAAAGTACTCATGATTTTAAAAGGATTAAATCCATCAAATGCTAGCCCAAGCTGCACATTCCAAGGATCGCTTGCAAAGCTTGGAAATTTATTGTCAAATGATTTCCAAGCTAAGGAATCCGCAGGATGCTTTAATACTCCATCATCGGTTCGTTGATCATGATGCCACCTCATAGACTAGGTTGTCTTTGACAACATGAAAAGCCTTTGAAGCCTTGGTATTAGTGGAAAATATCACAAAATCTTTACTAGCTTCTTTCTTGATTGTGTCTCACCTTCATCCTCATTCACATATTTTGCATTCCTATTCATCCAACAAGATTTATCGCAAGCATGACAAGATTGTTGGTTTTTCTGATCACCCCAATACAACATGCAGTCATTTGGGAAACTATGAAT
The DNA here is from genome assembly GCA_025506655.1 of Gossypium rotundifolium. Taxonomy (NCBI): domain Eukaryota; kingdom Viridiplantae; phylum Streptophyta; class Magnoliopsida; order Malvales; family Malvaceae; genus Gossypium; species Gossypium rotundifolium. The sequence goes on from CP106726.1 coordinate 56,909,038, forward strand.
TTTGCCGTACCCAAGGCCTAAATCCTTTATCAGTTTCTTCATACATTTGCATGAATGAGGGATTTTTGCAAACGAAAACATATCTCTCAAAAATTCTAACAGTAGCATAAAATAGTTTCCACTCCACCCTCCTAAACATTTTACGTGAAAAGGACGATGCAGAAGGACAATTTTGAAAATTTCAATCCCTCATAAAGGTCTTCATTCATTTTATTAAGTAACTTGTAGAATTTCGCCGCTTCTCCATTTGGCTCTTGATCAGGTGCACTTCTTCTCATTCCAGTAAATCACAATCATCGGATGTAAAAATTCAGGTGGAATCAATTGCAAACCATGACTGTGCATATTAAATGCATCTCGTAACATACCTTTCATGTCATCTTCTTTAACAGACTAACGATGAGCATTATGAGGATAAGCTGGATTAATCATTGAAGAGGTTCTACGAGGTGTAGACTTTTCATGAAAAATCCATTTTTAATACTGTAACACCCCAAACCCGGGCCATGCATTTCGACCAGATCTGGTGTGTTATGGAACACATAACACTTTATCGGATTTTGAAAACACAAGTTAATTATTTAAAATTTGAATAAAGAAGTGACTTTTTGGAAATAAACCTCTTTGTATTATTATTACGTATAAATAAACCTTGACATAAATTCATAAGTTGCATAGCATTGAAAACTACTTAGTTGAATAAAACTAGGGGCCTTATTACATAAATATTCTCAAATAAAATAAAATAAAATTTAAAGAAATCCCAAAAATAATTTGTACAAATAAAACTTGATGGCCCCTCGAGTCCGTCTCAGCTCCCATGTCCACGACCTACTGCTCGTCTAGAAGAGTAGAGAAAAGGAAAGCGTGAGTCACCAAGACTCAGTGTATAAATCTCAAAACACACAACGACCCGATCCTACAAACACATTATGGGCCTCGGCCCATACATGAAGGTAACAATCATAATCACATGGTAAACTTTAAATAATGAATAACCCAACCCATCCTAGGTTTCCATCCTCTACACACCAACCCGTACCAACCATCACACCTTGGGGATTTCTACAATCAACCTTCAATCACTACACACCAAAACGCAACATGACCGCCTATTCCTATTAATTAGAATCATTGAATGTGGCATAGCCACCGATCACTATGTGACCTAACATTTTTATATGTGGATTTCCACCACCGATCACCAAGTGACCTATCATGCACTTCCCCTTCAATATCATATTCCCACCCCATGCATACACATAAAGAAAACATCATGCAGTCATATATATTTTCTGATACACATAGGGAGTTCTATGTTTATGTACCTGGCATCCTTGCCTAATCCTTTTAGGGTTCCATTCGACTGTCTAAATAGCCTTATTCCGGCTTTTAAGCCCATAACATATATATAGTCATACATACATGTTTATTAGTGTGTTAGAGATCTACACACCTGATTACCGATAAGACGATGCTTTCTATGTCGACGCTATCCTTAGTCGACACTACTGCTATCTCCCTAAGGTGTTGTTCAGAAGCCGATCCACAACCAAGTGGCCAATCTCGAATGGTAGATACTGCTCTTTTCTTAAACTTAGGATTTTCTCCTTTGCCTGATCCATATTTAATTCCATCACAAGTCTTTATCAGAACTACTATCACAATATTTAATCGTTAATTCTCATTATAACCTTAAGATCTTGCATATAATGATCAATTCTAATAGAAATCTAGGGAAATCTTCTTACCTCAAAAATCCCGAAAGTAGAGACTAGCTATTTTCGGCTTTTAAATCTAATTGACCAAGCTTCCTTCAAATCCCGAATTGCCGACCAACATAATCATTAAACTGTTAATTTTTCGGCTTTTGCCTTTTAAGAACCAAAATAGAATATGAGATCTAACAGAAATCGGCATTTACCTTAGTATAGGGAATTCGGCTAACACTTGGAAAGGAGATTCAACAACGCCAAAGGAAAGTTTTAAATGCTAGAAGAATAGAACTAATTCTCAAATAGGATGAATAAAAGAAATGTAACACCCCAAACCCGACCCAAAACGCTACAGCCGAATTTGGAATGCTACAAGGAATATGGTTGAAAAGAATTTGATTTAATGGGTGAAAACACGTTTTGAATTTTAAATATTTACTCAGTTTATAAAAGAACAAAAAACTTTAAAGGTTGTGTGTAGTTTAAAACATTGTACGTTTGGAAATTTCAAGAGAAATCGAGTTATATAAAATATTCAGGTTAAAACTCAAGTTCAATCTTTAAGTTGTAAATTATTTCCAAAATCGTTCCCAGTTTTTAATCGATAATCTATCTAATTCACAATAAAGTAAAAATCCCCAAATATTTAAATGGCCTTATTACATCAAAAGGAAATTAACCCAAAAGTAACTAAGAATTTAAGTGCATAAAACATTAAAACAACTTCTGCATGGCCACCACGAATCTACTCCAGCCCGGTCCATGTATCACACATCACTTGCATTGGTTAAGAAAAATAGGGTGAGTCAAACAGACTCAGTGTGCGATTATTTCAAATGTTTCCCAAATGGGCTTGGCCCAAACCACACAATCCACATACCACACATGATGATGCAAAAATGTTACCCAACCCATCTTAATATCCATTCTCTACACACCCCCGTATCCTGTCATTACACACCAGGGGATTACTAAATCGACCCTCCATCCGCTACACACCTCTTTGGCAGTCAAGCTGCTCAAAGCTAATATAACGTGGCCTAGCCATCGATCACCATGTGACCAAATATGTCGTGGCCTAGCCACCGATCACCATGTGACCAAATATGTCGTGGCCTAGCCACTGATCACTATTTGACCAAATCTCGATATCCACAATGTGACCCATGGTCATCATCAAATCACGATGAAGCACAAAGCAAGCATCAATCCCTCAATGTGGCACATAGCCGACATCAAGTCGTGATGTGGCACATAGCTAATCACCGCCACTTACATAAATGTACACCCAATTCTTCATTTCACATATACATCCCGATCCCATGCATGTGCATCATGCTATAATGATTATGACAGAATAATGCATGGACATATTAGGTAGACATACAACATGCTAGCAAATAACCATAGTAATTAACCACAACCACACCTTAGATAGAGTACTAACCTGGTTACCAAGATACCCTATTAAGGGTAACAAATCCACCATAACCACCGTACCGGTTATCACACGCATAACACATATAATTAATTAACTAATCATAGAAACAGCGAATTAACAACACACCTGATAACCCGAAGCACTAGACTTTCGATGTTGGCACTGTCCCTAAGCGAAACTACCGCTATCTGCCTACGATCCTGCTCCGACGCTGGCCCACAATGCGGTGGCCAATCCTGAATCATAGAAACCGAACGTTTCTTGAACTTAGGGGTAGGGACAACCCCTTCCCCCACTTGGCTGGTATTCGGTTCCATGAAACAAAGTCTTGGTTGAAGACCCGGTTAAACATTAAATCAAAACTCCAAATGAGACAACACTAAATCTAAATCGATTACTCCTATCGAAATAGATCCAAATCCTGAAGGCTCCTACTTGATTATGAGAGTTGTCGAAATCCCTACATAACTTATGTTAGATTCGATTCTAACATTAAATCGATGAGAAGGAAGTGGCCTTCGGCCAAAGGTTGCGTCTTGCTTACCTTTACTGACCAAATCCCGGAAGATTCTTAATCCCCTTCAACGCTAGCCTAACAGAGATCCCGAAATCAGCCCTTCCAAGATTTGGCCACCCACACACAAACACACAGTAAGGCATCTAACTTTTGGCAACCAACAAAAAAAAGAGAATTGAATAGAAAAAACCCTTACCAACTATTAGATCCGATGGAATAGAGTCTGACAGATTAGGCCTAGAGTAATAGGTTTGAGAAATAGGAGAAGAACACGAAAAGAAAGAGAAAAGATACCTTAGAAGATTCGGCCAAAACTCAAAGAAATAGAAGGGTTATTCGGCTTCTTAGCAAATGAAAATAAAAGAAAGGGGTGAAGGTTTATGGGTGTTTCACTATGGTGGAAGTGGAGAGAAAGATTCGGTTTTGGTGAGGGAGTGAACAATTCAGAGAAAAATAAGAAAAAGATGAATGCCCCAAATGGAAGTCTCACTTTCAGTTTTGGCTTCTAAGAAACAGAAAGAAAAGAAACACACTTTTACTAGTTTTTGGTACACCACTTTTCGGAAAAATGAACTAAAAGAAAAGAAAAGAAAATCAAAGGCAAAATGACCTCTAAATAACTACACACATTTGGCACCTACATATCCCACTACCACCAACCGAAATGCCACCCCCCAAACCCCATATTCGGCCAACTCTTCCTCTCTCACCCAAATCCCCTCTTTTCCTCCTACTTTTCCTCTTCACCTCTAATTCAAACAAATTTGAATGTTTCAAACCTCTCTAAAAGCTCTCCACCACTTATTTAAACATCTTGACCAAGTCTTCCTCCTATCCTTCCAGAGTCCAAATGTCGCTCAACTCTCCCACTCCCTTGACGCAAAAAGCAACCCCCAAAGTGCTTCCACTGCAGCTCGAACCTTGCCCCACTAGCTCCCTGAGGCGTCACTCCCCTGCGCACTAAGTGGCGCCTCCCAAGCCACTTCACCACATCAATTCTTGTGTCTTAAACTCTACACAAGAACTCTTAAGGCCTAACTCCCCCTAGCTTCCCCTAAAGGCTCTAAACCAAAAATTTGCCTAAGGTCCAAACTTAGCCTCAAGATTTCCCGAGACCTCCAAACACATACAAACAACATATAGAGCACACTACCAGATACATGTAACTTAGAAAGAAGTACAAGACCCCTAAACCCCGGATGTTATAGTTCTACCCCCTCAAAAATAATTTTGGCCATGAAATTACCTAATCAAAATAAGTGAGGGTATTGGTGTCGCATAGCTTCTTTCGACTCCCACGAAGCTTCTTCTGAACCATGGTTACGCCACAATACTTTAACTAGAGGAACTAATTTCTTACGCAATACCTTCACATCTCACTCCAAAATCTGAATCGGTTCTTTTTGTAGGACAAATCTGGTCTCAACTCAACTTCCTCAGCTGGCACTACGTGAGTTGGATCCGATCGATATCGACGGAGCATTGACACGTGGAACACATCATGCATCTGCTTCAATTCTGATGGCAATTCCAACTGATAAGCCACTGGCCCCACTCGCTTCAAAACCCTATAAGGACCTATAAACCTGGGACTCAGTTTACCCTTGCGTCCAAATCTCATCACCTTCTTCCATGGTAAAACTTTCAGGAACACACTATCACCCACAGCAAATTCTATCTCTTTCCGCTTAAGATCCGCAACGACTTCTGTCTGTCAGATGCCTCTTTCAACCGTGCTCAAATTACCTTAACCTTTTCCTCAGATTCTGCCACCATCTCTGGACCCAAAACATGACGTTCACTTAATTCTATCCAACATGTAGGAGTCCGACACTTCGCCCATATAGTGCTTCATACGGCGCCATCTAAATACTTGCTTGGTAACTATTGTTGTATGCAAACTCCGCCAAAGGCAAGAATTCCTCCCAGCTACCCCTGAAGTTGATAACGCAACCCCTCAGCATATCTTCTAACACATGAATCACCCTTTCAGACTGGCCGTCTGACTGTGGATGAAATGTCGTACTGAAGTCCAACCTGGTACCCAAAGCCTGATGCAACGCCCTCCAAAACCTTGACGTAAATCTAGGATCCTTATCCGATATGATCGACATTGGCACTCCATACAGTCTCACAATTTCTGCTACATACAGCTTCACTAATCTTTATAGAGGGTAATCAACCCGAACAGGTATGAAATGCGTAGACTTTGTCAACCGATTCACAATCACCCATACCGAGTCCTTCTTAGTAGGTGTAAAAGGAAGCCCACTTACGAAATCCATTGTGATCCTTTCCACTTCCATTACAGAATCTTCATTGGTTACAGCAACCCTGAAGGTACCTGATGTTCAGCCTTGACCTGTTGACACGTCAAGCACTTCCCCACAAATTCTGTAACTTCACGCTTCAGTCCAGGCCACCAAAACTGTTCCTGTAGATCCTTATACAACTTACTTCCTCCAAGATGCATAGCGTAAGGGCTACTATGCGAATCCCAAAGAATCTTCTGCCTCAGTTCTACATTCTCCGGCATACACACCCTACCACGGAAACATAAGACTCCGTCACTGTTCACACTATAATCCTCTAACTCCCCACTCTGGACTTGCTGAAGTCGAGTACTCAGAACCTCATCCACCAACTGTTTCTCTCTTACCTGACTTAACCACGTCGGCTTCACCTACAGTTTCGCTAACAAACTCCCATCGTCGTAGAGACTAAGATGTGCAAACATAGCCCTCAAATCCGACACCACTTTCTGACTTAATGCATCCGCCACCACATTCGCTTTACCCGGGTGGTACTCAATCGAACAGTCGTAATCCTTTAATAGCTCCACCCACTTTCGTTGTCTCAAGTTCAGCTCCTTCTGAGTCAACAGATACTTCAGGCTCTTGTGGTCCATGTAGATCACTGACTTCTCTCCGTACAGATAGTGCCTTCACACTTTCAAAGCGAAAACTACTGCTGCTAATTCCAGATCATGCGTCGGGTAGTTAACTTCATGCGATCTTAGCTGCCGAGACGTATAAGCAACCACCTTCCCTTCCTACATTAGCACACAACCTAAACCCGTGTCAGAAGCATCACAATACACCACAAAGTTTTTCCCCGCCACCGACTGGATCAAAATCGAGGCTTCAGTCAAAACTCTCTTTAGCTTCTCGAAACTCTCCTGCTGATTATCCGACCATACAAAAGGTACTTCCTTCCTCAACAGCTTAGTCAAAGGTGCCGCTATAGAAAAGAACCCTTCAACAAACCTCCTATAGTACCCTGTTAGCCCCAAGAAACTATAAATTTTAGCTACCGACCTAGGTGGTTTCCACTCCAATACTGCCTCAACCTTCTAGGGATCCACCCTTATTCCTTCCGCGGATACCACGTGACCCAGAAAGCAACTTTTCTCAACCAAAATTTGCACTTGCTAAACTTGGCATACAACTTCTTTTCCCTTAAAATTCGCAGCACCATCCGTAGATGTGTATCATGTTCTTCCTCATACTTTGAATACACCAGTATGTCGTCTATGAACACCATGACGAATTGATCCAAGTAAGGTTGGAAAACCTGATTCATCATGTCCATAAACGCAGCTGGTGCGTTAGTCAACCCGAACGGCATTACCAGGAATTTGTAGTGCCCATATCGAGTCCGAAACACCATCTTATGGATATCAGCCTCTTTCACCTTAAGCTGGTGATATCCCGACCTCAAATCTATCTTTGAAAAGACCGCAGCTCCTTTGAGCTGGTCAAACAAGTCGTCTATCCTCGATAGCGGGTACTTGTTCTTAATCGTCAGTTTATTCAACTGGCGGTAATCTATGCACATACGCATAGACCCATCTTTCTTCTTCACGAACAACACCGGTGCTCCCCATGGAGATGGTCGATTAAACCTGTGATCTAGCAACTCTTGGATTTGGGCCTTCAGCTCAACCAACTCTTTTGGTGCCATCCTATAAGGAGCAATGGACACCGGTGCTGTTCCTGGCAACAGGTCAATTCCAAACTCCACCTCCCGATCCGGAGGTAACCCTAAGAGTTCTTCTGGAAAAACATCCGCAAACTCCTTCACCGTCCTGACCTCCCCCAAAGCTACTTCATTGGCATCCAAGGCACTAACCAACATTAGAAAAATTGACCACCCCTTATTCACCATCTTCACCGCCTTAAGAGCAGACACTACGTTAGACAGGTAGTCTCTCCTCTCACTTATCACTGCAACCTCATAATTCTCGAGGGTCCTTATTGACGTGTGCTTAGCAGCACAGTCCAGATTCACACGATATCTTACTAACCAATCCATCCCTAGGATCAGGTCAAATTCCCCGAACGACAGCTCCATCAAGTCAGCTAGGAATACCACCCCCTGAACCACTAAAGGCACGTCTATAAAGAGTTTATCTACTACCACAGATTGCCCTAAAGGACTAAGTACGGTCATCCTCCTAGGGATAGTCTCAGAGTTCACATTCAAGGTTCTAGACACCATAATAGCAATATACGAATGCGTTGACCCAACATCGATTAAAGTAGTAAAGGGTAATCCATAAATAAGGAACGTACCCGTGATAACATCTAGTGCGTCCCCCTCCTCACGACGTCTGGCTGCATACACTGACCCTGGCTGCTTTGCATCTGAGCTCCAACACCTCTACCCGGTGCTCCACGAACTTGGCCAAAACCATTCCCTCCACGGTTCGGGCCACGACTTCTTGACATCTGTGAACCACCCCTTCCTCGCTGCACATACCCTTGGCCCACTGACTGAGCCCTATCTGCATTCTGAGGATAATTCCTCACGAAGTGAGTCTTAGACCCACACCTAAAACACTCTCTAATCTTTCCCCAGTACTCGCCTATATGCATCCTCTCACACTGAGCACATGGACGGACCTGATTCCCAGCAGCCGGCATAACAGCACGAGTAGGATTATCCACCCTAGGCTTTTTCTGGAGACCCTCCGAAGACCCTGACGATCCAAAACCTCTCTTGTTCTAGTCTCTGTCTCTATCCCTATTCTGCCTTTCAGCTCGCTTAACTTCCTCGGCGATCCGAGATTTCTCCACCAAAGTGGCAAAGTCCCTCTCACGCTGAGGAGCTATCAACACCCACGGTTCATCTCGGAGCCCATCTTCAAACCTCACGTAGCGCTCGTAATCAGCAGCGATAATCCCTCTGGCATACCGACTTAACCTCAAGAATCCTACCTCATATTCCGCTACTGACTTACCCCATTGCACCAGATTCAAGAGCGCCTTCCTCTGTGTGTCTACGTAACTAGCTCCAACGTTCTTCCCCTCAAACTTTACCTTAAAGTAACTTCAATCTACTCGGTCCGCTGGAGTACCCTCTTTGACGGTAAGCCACCACTGATAGGCCTCATCCCGTAGTAGAGATACAGTGCCCTTCAGTTTTTCCTCAGCAGTGCAGTCTAAATCATCCATGATCCTCTCGACTGCCTCCAACCAATACTCCGTCGCATTTGGAGCCACCCCCAAGACACCTCTGAATATCTCATCTCTATTCGCCCGAAGTCTCTCAGAAACAGACTTCCTAGCCCCGGTACCCACATTCGCTCCCGCAACTCTTTCCAAGACTCGTAGCATAGCCTAAGATACTACGTTATCTCCACCCGTCTGATCTTGAAACTCCGCTTCTACTGCATGGCAAGCATCGTTTCATTCCCGATCCATGACCGCATCCAAGCGGTTCGATATTGACATTACGCCTTACCATGTCCACGAGTACTACGACCTCGTCCCCTAGAACTCATGTCTATCGTAGCGTTTTAATCTGTTTAAGAAATTTTATGCATTAACTTATTGTTCCACTGATTATCCACACGTAATTTTATGTAAAGACATTTAATAGTAGTTCTTTCGGTCATTCAAAATTTTGTCTCAAGTCCTCCACCCTATCTCAGAGAATCTCATTCACCCATCAACACTATCCACTACACACATTCACCACCTTGAACATTTTCATCCGTTCCCAACCCAGGGGTATTTTCGTAATTTATCCTATAAGACTATTTTCATAATTTTCCAAATCAGGGGTATCTTGCAATTTTGCAAAATAGGGATATTTTGGTATTTTTACAAAGTAGGGGTATTTTGGTAAAAATCGAGGGTAGTATGGTAATTTCATAAACTGGGGGTATTTTAGTAATTTTCACAAGTCAGGGTACTTTGATAATTTTACAAATCGGGGTAATTTGATTATTTTACAAAATTGGGTGTTTGGTCCCTTTCGGGTTTTATTTATAGATTTGGCCCGTTAACGAGTCTTCACGGTTAAGGTGAACAATCACTGCGCACCAGGCAGGATTCCAGAAAAGAGGAGGTGAGTCGCTAGGACTGCTTAAATACCAACCTCATTCGGAATCCATGCCTAGACATGCGCATGCTTGTTACCACACCAAAACTCTTCGACTTATTCCCAGGCTTGGTGAAATGAGTTAAGTCTTATGAAATTTAGTGTTGGAGTAAGCTAATCCTAAGGTTTAATAGTTCCTAACTTACTAATCTACGATCGCATATCACCCTTCACCTTACATATAAATCATGCAACGATTTAAAGTACTTACTTGGTGGACATCAGGCCGGAGACTCAGGTGCCATGACAAAAAACCTGAAATCTTGTGAAAATACAAGTTTTAGTAAAACCCATCTTCGAAAGACGTTTTGGGCCCAAAAGCCTTCAAAGTTGAGTTTTGAATCTGGCTCTGATACCAAACTGTAACACCCCAAACCCAGCCCAAAATGCTACGGCCAAATTTAGAATGTTACAAGGAATTTGGTTGAAAAGAATTTAATTTAATGGGTGAAAACACGTTTTTAATTTTAAATATTTACTCAGTTTATAAAAGAACGAAAAAATTTGAAGGTTGTGTGTAGTTTAAAACATTGTACGTTTGGAAATTTCAAGAGAAATCGAGTTATATAAAATATTCAGGTTAAAACTCAAGTTTAATCTTTAAGTTGTAAATTATTTCCAAAATCGTTCCTAGTTTTTAATCGATAATCTATCTAACTCACAATAAAGTAAAAATCCCCAAATATTTAAATGGCCTTATTACATCAAAAGGAAATAACCCAAAAGTAACTAAGAATTTAAGTGTATAAAACATTACAACAACTTCTGCATGGCCACCACGAATCTACTCCAGCCCGGTCCATGTATCACACATCACCTGCATTGGTTAAGAAAAATAGGGTGAGTCAAACAGACTCAGTGTGCAATTATTTCACATGTTTCCCAAATGGGCTTGGCCCAAACCACACAATCCACATACCACACATGATGATGCAAAAATGTTACCCAACCCATCCTAATATCCATCCTCTACACACCCCCGTATCCTGCCATTACACACCAGGAGATTACTAAATCGACCCTCTATCCGCTACACACCTCTTTGGCAGTCAAGCTGCTCAAAGCTAATATAACGTGGCCTAGCCACCGATCACCATGTGACCAAATATGTCGTGGCCTAGCCACCGATCACCATGTGACCAAATATGTCGTGGCCTAGCCACCGATCACTATGTGACCAAATCTCGATATCTACGATGTGACCCATGGTCATCATCAAATCACGATGAAGCACAAAGCAAGCATCAATGCCTCAATGTGGCACATCAGCGACATCAAGTCGTGATGTGTCACATAGCCAATCACCACCACGTACATAAATGTACACCCGGTCCTTCATTTCACATATACATCCCGATCCCATGCATGTGCATCATGCTATAATGATTATGACAGAATAATACATGGACATATTAGGTAGACATACAACATGCTCACAAATAACCATAGTAATTAACCACAACCACACCTTAGATAGAGTACTAACCTGGTTACCGAGATACCCCATTAAGGGTAACAAATCCACCATAACCACTGTACTGATTATCACATGCATAACACATATAATTAATTAACTAATCATAGAAACAGCGAATTAACCACACACCTAATAACCCGAAGCACTAGACTCTCAATGTCGACACTGTCCCTAAGCGAAACTACCGCTATCGCCACGATCTCGCTTTCGATGTCGCCCACTTTTGATGGCCAATCCCAAATCAGAAACTGAACGTTTCTTGAACTTAGGGGAAGGGACAACCCCTTCCTCCACTTGACTGGTATTCGGCTCCATTAAACAAAGTCTTGGTCAGAAGACCCGGTTAAACATTAAATCAAAACTCCAAACGAGACAACACTAAATCTAAATCGATTACTCTTACCGAAATAGATCCAAATCCCGAAGGCTCCTACTTGATTATGAGAGTTATCAAAATCCCTACATAAATATGTTAGATTTGATTCTAACATTAAATCGATGAGAAGGAAGTGGCCTTCGGCCAAAGGTTGCGTCTTGCTTACCTTTACTAACCAAATCCTGGAAGATTCTTAATCCCCTTCAACGCTAGCCAAATAGAGATCCCGAAATCAGCCCTTCCAAGATTCGGCCACCCACACACAAAAACACAGTTAGGCATCTAACTTTCGGCAATCAACAGAGAAAGAAGAGAATTGAATAGAAGAAACCCTTACCAACTATTAGATCCGATGGAATAGAGTCTAACAGATTGGCCTAGAGTAATAGATTTGAGAAATAGGAGAAGAACATGAAAAGAAAGAGAAAAGATGCCTTAGAAGATTCGGCCAAAACTCAAAGAAATAGAAGGGTTATTCGACTTCTTAGCAAATGAAAATAAAAGAAAGGGGTAAAGGTTTATGGGTGTTTTGGCTACGGTGAAAGTGGAGAGAAAGGTTCGATTTTGGTGAGGGAGTGAACAATTCAGAGAAAAAGAAGAAAAAGATGAATGTCGCAAATGGAAGTCTCACTTTCGATTTTGGCTTCTAAGAAACAGAGAGAAAAGAAACACACGTTTACTAGTTTTTGGTACACCACTTTTCGGTAAAATGAGCTAAAAGAAAAGAAAAGAAAATCAAAGGCAAAATGACCCCTAAATAACTACACACAATCGGTACCCACATATCCCACTACCACCAACCGAAATGCCATCTCTCAAAGCCCCATATTCGGCCAACTCTTCCTCTCTCACCCAAATCCCCTCTTTTCCTCCTACTTTTCCTCTTCACCTCTCATTCAAATGAATTTGAATGTTTCAAACCTCTCCAAAAGCTCTCCACAACTTATTCAGACATCTTGACCAAGTCTTCCTCCTATCCTTCCAGAGCCCAAATGCCGTCCAAATCTCCCACTCCCTTGACGCAAAAAGCAACCCCCAAAGTGCTTCCACTGTAGCTCAAACCTTACCCCACTAGCTCCCTGATGCGTCACTCCCCTGTGCACTAATTGGCGCCTCCCCAGCCACTTCACCACATCAATTCTTGTGTCTTAAACTCCACACAAGAACTCTTAAGGCCTAACTCCCCCTAGCTTCCCCTAAAGGCTCTAACCCAAAAATTTACCTAAGGTCCAAACTTAGCCTCAAGATTTCCCGAGACCCCCAATCACATACAAACAACATATAGAGCACACTACCACATACATGTAACTTAGAAAGAAGTACATGACCCCTAAACCCCGGATGTTACAAGAAAAGACTATAGATGCTTCGGCTTTTCAGAGAAATCGACACAAGGAGGAAAAAGTGGAGAAGAGTTTCGGCTTTAGAAAAAATTGGAGAAAAGAAATTAGAGAGGGAGAGGCTAAGGAATTTTGGCACAATGAGAGAAGAAATTAGGGTTTTCAATGTCAGAATCAAGGAGCTATCCCCCCTATTTATAGATATTTCGACACCTCATGTATAAAATCGAAAATGCCCTTCCTAATTAATTAAAATTCAAGCTAAATAAGAGGGAAAATTTGGCACCCCCTTTGCCATGCAGTAGTCGATTTCTACACTCCTCTAGGTGATGGATTTTCGGCCATCACCTCCCTTGTAGATAAGCTCCTAACTTTTCTCCTTTTTAACTACTATTTTATCAATTATAAAATCCATCTAAATCTTCCAATTTTTGAGCCTTGTAGCCGTCCACCTCATCAAATCTTAATGCCTAAATTTAACTCACTTAAATTAAAAGATTTGGGCTTTATTAAACTTAAATTTTGGGCCCCTAACTCCTTGTGTGTGGCGCCACTCCTTGCATCATTTTAGGTGTCGAAAATGGCCCTAAAAATATGGGCTCGTTACGGCTAAAACTTAGGCCTCTTTTATTGCTAATGATGCCACCTTAAAATAATTCAATCAAGGCCTTTGCCTAATCCTAAGCCTAATTTTGAACCCCTATCACTTAAATTAACAAATTAAACATATCCCCACACTAAATGCATAGGCCCATAACTTTAGGATGTTACAGTTCTACCCCCTTAAAGAAATTTTGTCCTCGAAATTTTTAATTAACTAGTAAACAAACTACCTAAGTCTCACTACTATGCTTTCGCTGCGCACTCTTATTCTAAAGCCAAAATAAACACTTAGTATACTATGGTAGGGTACGCACCGATATTCACATCTAGAGCGTCCTCGTCCCCTTGGCGACGTGATGCATAGTCCAAGGATGGTTGCCTCGCCTCAGCATAGCCTTCACCTCCACAACCATGTCCTGTGCCATTGCCACCATTGACTTGACCACGGCCCTTGGTGGTTGTTGACCTCCTCTTCCTGGTGGTGCATTCTCTTGACCTATGGGCCCTTCACTGTCCCATTGTTGCGGACAGTTTCTAACTTGGTGGTTCGTAGATCCACACCCAAAAACTTTCCAGTGCCTTCCCAACACTCACCGGTATGGAACTTACCACATCGAGCACACTTTTGTGTCTGGTTAGCAGCAGCCGGTCTCTTATCCTGTTTCGGCCCGTCTGACCTAGGTCTTTTCTGAGTTTGTCCAACTGCCCTTGACGATTCAAAATTCCTCTTACTTCCACTCCTATCTCTATCCCGATTCAGTTTCTCAGTTCACTTTACCTCTTAAGCTATCTTAGCCTTTTCCACAAGCACAGTAAATTCCCTCTCCTGCAGTGGGGCTATCAAAACATGCAAATCATCGCTCAGGCCATCCTCGAACCTAACACAACGTTCATGCTCCGTGGCTACCATCCTATGAGCATAACGGCTAAGACGTAAAAATTTAGCTTCATACCCAGCCACTGACCTACTCCCTTGCACTAGATTCAAAATGCTCTGCGTTGCGCATCCACATAACTTGATCCAATATACTTATTCTGAAACACTATTTTAAAGAGATTCCAGGTAATACGGTCAGCCACTGTTCCATCCTTAACCGTAAGCCACCATTGTTAGGCTTCATCTCGCAGGAGAGATATAATTCCTTTCAACTTCTCCTCCTCCGTAAAGTCTAAATCATCCATTATCGTTCTACCTCTAACCAATACTCATTTGAACTTGGTGCTACACGAAATTCCCTAAACACTTACGCCTATTGGCCCTAAGCCACTCCCAAGACAGATTTTGCACTTTGTGCCCATGCCTACTCCAGAACCTCTCTAAAACCCTCAACACGCTTTGAGATACAAAGCACCATCTCCGGTGCTTGATCCACGACATTCGACCTCTTCATTTGGTATTTCATTTCACGACGTGGCGAGATCCTACTAGTTCTGACAGAGTCATCCTACCCCTACCACGACCACTTGGTGGACGTCCTCTACCCCTTGTACTCATTCTATCACTTCACGTTTATCTGATTAGAAATTTTATGAATTATTAGTTTTCTTCCACTGATTAACCACGAACAGTCTTATGGATAATAGTTTTAAAAGTAGTTCTTTCGAATTAATATTCACAATACAGTCTCAAGTTCATATCCTCTAGGAAATACATACATTCAATCATCAACATCCATGAACTTACATTCATCACGGAAAAGTGTTGTTGTTGTTGTTGTTGTTTTACTACCTAAAGGTATTTTCGTAATTTTATCCTGTAAGGGTATTTTCGTAATTTTTCAAAATAAGGTTCCTTGGTGATTCTGTAAAATAAGGGTATTTTAGTAATTTTGCAATCCAGGGGTATTTCGGTAATTTTTGAGATTTAGGGGTATTTTAGTAATTTTGACATCTAGAGGTATTTCGGTAATTTTTCAAATCAGGGATATTTTGTCGTTGTTCTTGTCGTTGCTATTTTTTTAATTATTATTATTTTTTCGAAGGGGTATTTTGAAAAAAAATCTAGTTACTATTGTAAACATACGGTTTTTAGGTAAATTTTCAAATCATAAGCATTTTACAAATTCACTGTTGGTTGGAAATTTTCACAAATCAAGTGTATTTCTTTGGAAATTTACAAAAATTAGGGGTTTTTGTTTGCAAAATAGGGTGGCTGGTCCTTTTCGGGTTTTAATTGTAGGTTTGGCCTATCAACAAGTCCTTATAATTAAAGTGAACAGCCACTACGCACCAGGTAAGATTCTAGCGAAGAGGAGGTGAGTCACTAAGACTGCTTAAATACCAAGCTCTTCCAAATCTATTTCTAGACATGCGTATGCCTATTGCCACACCCTAGTCTTGCGACTCGTTCATGGGTTTTGTTTAGTAAGGTTAAGTCTTATGAAATTTAAGGAGTTGTTTCAGCTAAGCCTAGAGTCCATCAAGTTCTAGATCTAATTAGTCTATGTCCCATAAAGCCCATCAAGCCCACATAGATATATAACATACAAAGAGTTCAGAATACTTACCTGGGTGGATCGGGTGCCGGTAGACTTGAAAGCCATATCCTCAAACCAGACATTTTTCAAAATTTTTTTTCCAAAACACTTCTAGGCCCATTTCACAGCCCGAGTTTTGAACTGGGCTCTAATACCAAAATGTAACACCCGTAAACCCGGCCCATGCATTTTGACCAGATCTGGTATGCTACGAGTTGTACATTGAAAACTTTTGCTTTGTCCGTTATGGAAATCGTAAGTCAATTGGACATTATTTGGATAAATAAGTGACATTTTAAAACTTAAAATCCCTTGTATTACTATTATTAAGTATAAATAAACCTTGTCATAAATTCATAAGTTGCATAACATTGAAAACTACTTGGTTGAATAAAACTAGGGGCCTTATTACATAAATATTCTCAAATAAAATAAAATAAAATTTAAAGAAATCCCAAAAATAATTTGTAGAAATAAAACTTCATGGCCCCTCAAGTCCGTCTCGGCTCCCATGTCCACGATCTACAGCTCATCTGGAAGAGTAGAGAAAAGGAAAGCGTGAGTGACTAAGACTCAGTGTATAAATCTCAAAACACACAACGACCGAGCCCACAAATACATTATGGGCCTTGGCCCATATATGAAGGTAATAATCATAATCACATGGTAAACGTTAAATGATGAATAACCCAACCCATCCTAGGTTTTCATCCTCTACACACCAACCCGTACCAACCATCACACCTTGGGGATTTCTACAATCAACCCTTAATCTGCTACACACCAAAACAACAGCCGCACTGCCTATTCCTATTATTTAGGAATCATTGAATGTGGCATAGCCACCGATCACTATGTGACCTAACATTTGTATATGTGGGATTTCCACCACTGATCACCAACTGACCTATCATGCACTTCCCCTTCAATATCATATTCCTACCCCATGCATACCCATAAAGAAAACATCATGCAGTCATATATATTTTCTGATACACATAGGGAGTTCTATGTTTACATACCTGGCATCCTTGCCTAACCCTTTTAGGGTTCCATTTGACTGTCTAAATAGTATCATTCTGGCTTTTAAGCCCATAACATATATATAGTCATACATACAGGTTTATTAGTGTGTTAGAGATCTTCATATCTGATTACCGATAAGACGATGCTTTCTATGTCGACGCTATCCTTAGTCGACACTACTACTATCTGCCTAAGGTGTTATTCAGAAGCCGGTCCACAACCAAGTGGCCAATCTTGAATGGCAGATACTGCTCTTTTCTTAAACTTAGGGAGTTTCTCCTTTGCTTGATCCATATATAATTCCATCACAAGTCCTTATCAGAACTACTATCACAATATTTAATCGTTAATTCTCATTATAACCTTAAGATCATGCATATAATGATCAAATCTAATAGAAATCTAGGGAAATCTTCTTACCTTAAAAATCCCAAAAGTGGAGACTAGCTATTTTTGACTTTTAGATCTAATTGACCAAGCTTCCTTCAAATCCCGAATTGCCGCCCAACATAGAATCATTAAACTGTTAATTTTTTGGCTTTTGCCTTTTATGAACCGAAATAGAATGTGAGATCTAACAGAAATCGGCACTTACCTTAGTATAGGGAATTCGGCTAACACTTGGAAAGGAGATTCGACAATGCCAAAGGAATGTTTTAAATGCCAGGAGAATAGAACTAATTCTCAAATAGGATGAATAAAAGAAAAGACTATAGATGCTTGACTTTTTAGAGAAATCGGCACAAGGAGGAAAAAGTGGAGAAGAGTTTCAGCTTTTGAAGAAATTGGAGAAAAGAAATTGGAGAGGGAGAGGCTAAGGAATTTCAGCACAATGGGAGAAGAAATTAGGGTTTTCAATGTCAGAATCAAGGAGCTATCCCCCCTATTTATATAGATTTTGACACCCCATGTATAAAATCGAAAACGCCCTTCCTAATTAATTAAAATTCAAGCTAAATGAGAGGGAAAATTCGGCACCCCTTTTGCCATGCAGTAGCCGATTTCTACACTCCTCTAGGTGATGGATTTTCGGCCATCACCTCCCTTGTAGATAAGCTCCTAACTTTTCTCCTTTTTATCTACTATTTTATCAATTATAAAATCCATCTAAATCTTCCTATTTTTGAGCCTTGTAGCCGTCCACCTCATCAAATCTTAATGCCTAAATTTAACTCACTTAAATTAAAAGATTTGGGCTTTATTAAACTTAAATTTTGGGCCCCTAACACCTTGTGTGTGGCGTCACTCCTTGCTTCATTTTAGGTGCCGAAAATGGCCCTAAAAACATGGGCTCCTTGCTGCCAAAACTTGGGCCTCTTTTATTGCTAATGACGCCACCTTAAAATAATTCAATCAAGGCCTTTGCCTAATCTAAGCTCAATTTTGAACCTCTATCACTTAAATTAACAAATTAAACATATCCCCACACTAAATGCATAGGACCATAAATTTAGGATGTTACAAATACCCCCGAATAAAGCCATAAACAATTAGATGCTCGTAGACAACTTCACAAATATGCCAATTGATGTTGCCACACTTCTTACACGGGCAAAGAATCATATTCTTTTGACTTGCATTTTGAAATGAAAATTTTTAAAAAGTTTGTACTTCATTTCAATAATCGTTGCTTACCCTTGACAAATCCATCCAAGTCTTATCCATTTCATAGTTCTTGAAGTGTAAAGTTGACAATAAAATATGGTTACCGAAGTGTTCTAAATAGATTTAATCCATGTTTATAATATGATTACTTAAGTGACCTAAATAGATATAAGTCAATTTTCAATTCTAATTTTTATATTATGCTCAAATTTATATCTCAATGTTTATAATATGATTAATTAATCTTAATTTTTTATTTAAGTAAATTTAAGGCTATAAATAAATAGTTTATGAGTTGGATCTTTTTTATTTATATTTGTTTGTTAGGTTTCATAAATTAACATTAATATAAATTTAAAATTGGTTTATTAAATTAACCTAATATAAATGAAACATATCCAAACTAATTATATTCATGCTAGTAATATCACAATGAGATATGTAAGATATTATGCCTTCATTCAAATCACTAACATGGATTTATCTCAAAACAATGTTGTATTAAATTAAAACATGTAAGTAATATGAGGTACTTACAAATTCAGTTAAGGAGAGCTTAAAGTCGTGTTGTTTGATTAGGCAATTCAAATGAGCCTATCCAATACTTCTTTTGTAGAGATTCAATTCACTGTTTCAATAAAAAACATAATATATAAATGATAAGATAAATTATTGTATTTATCTACGTGTGTTTCATGTTATTTTAAAATTCTTTAATTATTTATTGACGTAATATATAAGACAAATATTGTCATATTAACATGAAGTATACATAGAGCTTAAAAATAATTTAACTCTTTTTAAAAAAAATTAATAGCTAAATTTAGTTTTTAAAAATAAAGGTCAAATTGATAATAGAATATAAATATTAATAACTAAATATGTTATTATATTAAAAGTTGAGATGATTATTTTGAGAAACACTTTGAGTACAATGGCATTGTAATGTTATTATGTAATAGTTAATTTGTATTCCTTGATTTTTTATTCATTCTTAAATAAAATCAAATATATCTTTACCTAAATAAATAAATAATATGTATTAAAAGGTTCATAACTTTGGGATTTTATTTTTATACTTAAAAATATAAACGGTCATACTTATTATATTAACACTTTGTTCCATCATTAATACTAATTAAAACCCAACCATCTCTATTTTAGAAGCAAATTATTATAAATTTAATAAACATATAATATATATTAAGTAATTTTTTCAACAAACAAAATATTTAAAAATTTTAAGCAAAATTTGATAAAATATTAATTTTTTAAAAAAGTATTTAACCTTTATTTTTTCCAATTACGGAAACAAATCTCAAATTTTTGAAAATAGAAGAAAGATTTATGGAAGCACTTTATATGGAAGCATTAGTCTCCCAATAAAACGAGATTTATGTACTAATGGAATGATATTGAATTTTAACTTTAGAGAAGGACAATTATTGGCAATCTTCGGCAATTGTTATACCCTATAAAGACCATGCCAAGCGATCCTCGCCAAAGAAAAACAATACTTAATAAGGAAGGGCATCAGATCTTAAACTCATTTCCTAAGAAGATCGACACTTGTGTTCATCATTTCCCAATACCAACTCCTCAACACAAAACTATGCCCTGACTAGTTACATTAAATCAACTCAGACAGCCATAAATCCAATCAACCATGATCGTATTTTAAATTTAACCTCAACACAAAACTATGTACAGGTCAACAATGAGAATTAATTTGTATATGAAAATTTGAATAGTTAAAGATGCTTTGTAGGAGAATGAATACCAGAATGAAACTGAGCTGCTTGTAGTCCTCCTCTAGGAATTTGGTTTGAGAGAAGCACAGCATAAAGTTAGGCAAATAAAAGCTTCACTTAACATATGCTACTTAAAGAATATATATTTTTGCGTGACGAATAAGCAGTTTATTTCCTCACCTTAATGTCTGACAATCTTAATTGTCCATTTGCTGCAACTTTATTTCTTTGGTCCGTTGACCAGCTGCTTGTAGCCTTATTTTGTTGATCTTTAGCTGTAAACAGAAACCATGGCCAATCATATTTTGTGTTCTTCTAAAAATAGAAAAACAAAAATCATGCATAAATAGGCATAGCTAGAGAGCAAATAACGACATTGAAACCTCTTTTACATGACAGTTTACTTTTCAAAAAAATAAAATATCATGTTAAAAGAAAATAAGGACAGAAAGCATATGCATCAATACCATTGAAGACTGAAACTAAACTCTTTCTATGACAAATTACTTTTCAATTCATTCCTACAAATAAACTTTTAAATTCATTGTATAAAACAAACAATACGTTGTATAAAACAGTATACTTTTCAATTGATTGTATAAAACAAACAGAAACTAAACTCTTTCTATGACAGTTCACTACAAATTAATCCATACACCAATCCGTTCCTCAATATCTAACAGTCATATTTTATCTAGGTGAGATATTTAGAACCCCAACACATGCTCCAATCTATTAAATTTAAATATATTAATCAACAAATACACAAAAAAATGCATGAAGAGATTAAAAGATTTAAATTATAAAAAGACAGAAGAAAATAAAAGAACAAAAACATAGACTGCAGAGATAAGAGCATATGTAACGCCCCAAAATTTTAATTTTTGATTTCGTGTATGTGTAACACACAATGTCTATCTACTTCAGTGGTTATGTGTTCTAGTTGTGTGTGAGAGGTCCCAAGTTCAAGGCTTACTTGGGCAAATTTTTTTATTTTTATAAATAAAGCCTTAACTTTGTGCAAAGGGCTTAAGTTTAAGTGTTGGGTAAATTACATCAGAATGGGCCTGCTGGTCTGGTGGATAAGTGGTGTGTTATTATGTTGGAGGTCTTATGTTCGAATCCCTGTGTAGGCAAAGGTATTATATTATTATTTTCTCAGATTTTGGGATAGAGTTGTGTAATAGGGGGATTCTGAGTAATGGATGTGTTGTGAGAATTAGGGGAGAAGTGTAACACCCCAAACCCGGCCTAGACGTTATGACCGGATCTAACATGCCACATCAAAGTGTTGTTTGAAAACTATGCTTCCCTTACCTTCTACAATTTAAAACTTCCTACCATTTAAAACCTCAAATTTCGTTGCTTTTTTTCAAAACAAGATTTACTCAAAGACATTCTCTTGTAAAATATTATTATTTTTAAAACCTTATTTGTTGCGAAAGTTTAATTCAAAACAGTTGCGGATACGTGATATTTTGAAAATAGTAGTTATTGTTTTAAAAACCCATGTTTAATAGACTAGCGAGTTGAAATTAAAAGAAACACCATATAAAAGTTAAAAATCCCAAATAGCCTTATTACAAAATTATTAACCAAATAAAATAAAATAAAGTCACTAAGTTTAACTTTAAAGCATATAGGACGTGTGACCACTTTTGAGTCCCTCGCAGCTCCAAATCCTCTAAGTCTGGGGATTACCTGCACAGTTAAGGAAAGGGTGAGTTACAAGAACTCAGTGTGTAATCCCCTATTACGGTCACAGTCTGGGCCTAAGACCTAAATCATATCAATGCAAAACAGACAAGTAACCTAACCCTGTCCAGCCAACACACCACCCGTACCAACCAACACACCATGTGGGGACAAAGTCAACCCACCCAACCAGTACACCGATAAAACAGTCTAGCTGCTAATAATAATATACGTGGCTAAGCCACTAAAATCAGTATACGTGGCAAAGCCACTCGATCGGTAAAACGTGGCAGAGCCACTAGTACAGTGCTTCCTCCAAAATCCATAACCCAACCCAATACAGTATGTCATGTCATAAATAACCCATGTATGCAGTGCATCACAATCATAATCAATCATACAATTATTACACATACATCATTGATCCTACCATTAAGGGTATAATGGTCATTTGGTCAGTTGGGGGTAAATCGGTAAATCACCCCTCGGGGGTATTCCAGTAAGTTTACCCATCGAGGGTATTCTACAAATTTCACTCATTGAGGGTATTTCAGTATTTTCACCCATTGAGGGTATTTTGATAATTTACCCATCGAGGGTATTTCAGTAATTTACTTTGATATCGGCCCTTCCCGAATGCCTATAGTCATCTCGAGCGATGCAGTCACCCTTTTTAGTCGAAATGGTGCAATTGGGCCCAAAGCCCAATTTTTAGCCCAAGTGGGCCTACACGCCCGTGTGGCCCACACCGCCCAATATTGGTTGCGGCTAAGTGAAGTTCATAGCCCAGTTCATTGTTATCATTCTACTAGGGATTTTACCCTTGTGGGGCCTATTGGGCCCTCATGGCCCATCGAGGCCTATTACGACCTTAACCCACCGAAATGTTCGTGGCAGCCTCAACAATCCAATGCCAAAGATTGTTGCCCGATTTATCCCTACAAGCATTCGCATGCTCGAGGGCCTTTAGATGCCAAAAATATGATTTTTCAGCTTTTATCGATATATAGTAGCACAGAAGTGCAAAACAATAATATCCGGTGTTTGAACAGTATGGTAGTAGGTGTACAATTACACACCTTGATTACAAAACACGCCACAAATCTCTTAGCACCGATCACACCTACGTTAAAAATACTATCAGTTAATCATCCGTTCAAAGGGCTATCCTCCTTTTCCACAACCAAAACCAAAACCATACTTACACCTACCCTGATTAACTGAGTTTTGTTAAGCCTCTCCAAAAATCAACGAAGACTAAGAACCCATGGATGGATTCTGCATTACAATACACCTTTATTAGGAGGGATTAAATAAATATTTCAATAAAATCCACCCTCGACCAGTACAACCCTCAGATAAGATTAACCCTCAATCTAAACCCAGGTCGAGAACACTTACTTGATCAAAGTTAAGAGCAACGTATCACTTGCTTCCGTTGCTAGGCCCTTTCCACACTTCGAAAGACCTTAACGACCAACCCACATCAAACTTAAGAAGAAAGGGAAGATTCGGCAGTATAGAGAAAAGAATAGTACCATCACGAAATAGCTAGAAAACAGTCAGTACTACTTACCCTCAAATTCGACAAAGATTGGTTCCTTTAAGTAAAGAGGAATTAAACACATACGGCCACCAGAGATGAAAGTATAATAGAGAAAAGCAGAGTTTAACTTCGGCTCACTCAAAAGAACAAAAGATGTGGCATTGAGAAGAAGGGGAAGGATGGATTCAGCTAACTTTAAGAGAACAAAGAAAGAAAGATGGGAGGAAAAGAGGATGTTGAATTCGGCCAAGGAACCTAAAAGAAGAAAAGAAGTGTAGGCAGGAAGTGGGCAACAGTTGGGGAAATAATGAACGAAATGAAAACCCGAATGGTAACAAATTTGCTTGAGACATTATATCAAAAGAAAACCCGAAATGAACAAAAAGAGAAGCAGAAAAGTAGAAAGGAATTTTCGGTTTCTACTAACTCTCAAGGTTGCCGAAAATACTCCAAATGACCCCCTCTAGCCGAATTTCTCACTTAACCACACTTCCTAATTCAACCAACACTCCCACACACATCACTTCCTTAATTTTCTCCACTAAAATCTCCTAGAATTGCTCTCCACCTTCCGTTTGAAATTTTTGACCAAGTTCTCAACCTCCATTGTAGAGTTTGATCCAAACTCTACTTCTTCCACTCCCAATGCATAAAATAAATGCCTTCATTTGCTTGACAAGGGATTCGAACTCCACTCCCCTTGTTATCCCAGTGATGCCACACCCACCAGGTCCCATGCTCAACTTGTGTCACTTAAACACACACAAATATACTTAAGTCCGTCCTACTGCAAACAGCCCTCTCCTCTTGAGGGCCAAAATTAAAATTTTCCAAAGCTCAGACTCGAACCCAGTCATCATTAGAACCCCCAAATACACTCAAATACATAGCCATTCAAGCACAACATGAATTTAAAACAAAATTACAGCCCCTAATTTTTGGGACATTACAACTCTACCCCCTTAAAGAAATTTCGGCCTCGAAATTTACCTAATCAGAAGAGGTGAGGGTATTGCTGTCATATTGTCTCCTCAAGATCCCACACGGCTTCCTCTAAATCGTGATTACACCAAAGCACCTTGACTAATGGGACACATTTCCTTCTTAACACTTTAACATCTCGATCCAATATCTGCACCAGTTCTTCCTCAAAGGTCAAATCAGGTCTAACTTCGATCTCCTCCAATGGCACTACATGTGAAGGATTAGAATGGTATCGCCTCAGCATAGAAATGTGGAACACATTATGTATATGATTTAACTCAGGAGGTAGCTCCAGCTGATAGGCAACCGATCCCACACGTTTTAATATCTAGTAAGGTCAATAAATCTAGGGCTCAACTTGCCTTTTCTCCCAAATCTCAAAATCTTCTTCCATGGTGAGACCTTTAAGAAGACATAATCTCCTACTACGTGCTCAATCTCTTTACGCTTTAAAGCAGCATATGACTTCTGCCTATCAGATGATTCTTTTAACCGATCACGAATCAATTTTACTTTCTCCTCGATTTCAAAAGCTAATATTCACCGCTCACTCAATTCTATCCAACAAGTATGGGCACGACACCTATGACCATATAATGCCTCGTATGGTGCCATCTAAATGTTGGATTGGTAGCTGTTATTATAAGTGAATTCCACTAATGGCAAATAGTCTTCCCAACTACCCTTGAAATCAATTACAAAGCTTCTTAGCATGTCTTCAAAAATTTGAATTACCCTTTTCGACTGACCATCAGTCTGCGGATGAAATGCCATGCTGAAATCTAGCCTTGTACCTAAAGCTTCGTGTAACCCCCTCTAGAACCGTGATGTGGATCTAGGGTCACTATCCGAAATGATAGACACTAGTTGTAACAGCCCGATTTAGGGCCTAGTCGGGATAGTGGTGCGAGGCCACGAACCCGAGGTGAAATTATGAGTTTTTCAAGTTTATGCCATGTTTGCACGTTAGTATGAAAGTTTTGTAAAGCAATTTTATTAAGTTGAGGTCAATTGGCCCAAAAAGGACTAAATTGTAAAAGTTGCAATATATGAGTTTCTAGAAGCTTTTTCATGAAATAGCTTTAGAATAATAATTATGAGCCCTTAAATAGCAATTTGCCCAAAATTTAATTTTTGGACAAAATTGGCCTTAAGAGACTATTATGGAAATTTTTAAGAGGAAGGACATTTTGGTCATTTGACCTCATTAGTGATTAAAATAGAATAAAGATGAGAAAAATTCACCCATCTTCTTCATTGTTGCTCCAAAAATTGGGAGACACCATAGCTAGGGTTCTTCATTTTTTTCAAGATCATAGTAAGTTCATCTTAGCCCCGTTTTTAATATTCTTCGTATTTTTTAAGTTTCCGTATTATGAATTAGCTAATTTTAGCTATAAAATGAGCTAAGATGCATGTTCAAAAATCTACCCTTGAATGACATGTTTGTTAAATGATGTTTTATGGAAGTTTAAGAGAGTTTGGTGTTAGATAAACATCTTTTCCTTAATGAATTTCATGAAAAATGGTAGTAGGGACCATTCTGTAACAGTTATAAAATTGGTCATACCTACTAGAAATAGTGAGAATTGATGATTGTTATAGAAGAGAAAATGATTCGGTTGAGCATGAAGTTTAAGAAAGTTGCATGAAAATCATTTTATGAGAATTGGGGCAAAAGTGCAAATATTAAAAAGTATAAGGGCAAAATAGTAATTTTTCCAAAGTATGAATTATGAGTCAATTTAATCAATATGGTTTTTAAATGATCTATTTATGATTATAGATCAAGAAAAATGAAGCCCGGATCGAAATCGAGGTAAGAATAAAGTCAAGGACTAAATTGCACATCTTCATACATTTTGTATATTGAGGTGAGTTTGTATGATTTCTAAGTTTTATGATTTTTATCATTAATTTTCTTAGAATAATTAACAATAATTGTATGAAATGATCATGTTATGTTCAAGCAAGAAATCACGATAATATGTACAAGCAAGTCCCGATTGAAGATGAATTTCCCTAGGATACTCGATCTACCATACAAGTTATCATGTAAGTCCAAGGCAAGCGTGGCATTGATCAAGATATCATGTAAGTCCAAGGCATGCTTGGCATTGATCAAGATATCATGTAAGTCCAAGGCAAGCTTGGCATTGATCAAGATATCATGTAAGTCCAAGGCAAGGTTGGCATTGATAAGATAGCAAGCAAGTTATCATATAAGTGCAGGGCAAGCTTGGCATTAAACAAGTCAGCAAGGAAGTTATCATGTAAGTCCAAGGCAAGCTTGGCATTGATCAAGTTAGCAAGCAAGTTATCATGTAAGTCTAATGACTCAAGCTTGGCATTGAGAATGTTATCAAGAGCAAGACTTCATATAAGTCCATGTCAAGACATGACCTTGAAACCAAGATGAGATATCCCATGTAAGACCATGTCTAGGATATGGCTTTGGCATCATATTATGTGGAAAGAGATTTAGTATCCTCGGTTATTCATAGAAATTCATCGGGCAAATGAGTAAGATAAAAGAAGATAGCAAGAAAGCTAAGAAAGTAAAGTTAGTATTAAGATAAAGTTAAATGAAGTTGAGTGTTATTCATGTTGTGAATGAGAAAGTAGATATCATGATTATTGTTATTATAGTATACTGATCAATGTGATCAAATGATACAAGCATCATGGTTACCTTACAAGTATGATAATAGTAAGTGTCATGAGACATGTAAGAATCTATATGAGTAAGTAAGCTCTTTAACTGAAATTCATGATACCATTGTTTATGTGAAATGGTTTATATTAAGCAATGATGATGCTATGAGTTGTTACATGCAAACTTACTTACATTATGATTCTTTCTTTCTATGCAGTCCCACCAAGCTAACTCGTGGATCATTAAAGTCGGAGCTCGCAACACACTATCAACTCTTATTTTGGTATAACCAAGTTACTTTACTAAGTATGGCATGTATAGGAAACATTCATTTTGTGGACATGTTTTAAGAAGGGCCTTTGTAAAGGCTATCAAGTTTATTATTCTTTTGTATATGGCTAAGTGATTGGCCTAATTTGACTAAGCATGTATGTTTATTGAGATCAATGAAGCATGTAGTATTATTCATAAAATTGGGTTGTTATTTCATCATTGAATTGTGTATGTATATGATCTTCATTTTAGGGTGGCTAACGGCTTGGTAAATAGCCTGTAAGTGCCCACACGGTTTGACACACGGGCGTGTGTCAAGACCGTGTTAACCCTGTACCTTAGTATTATTAATCAGAATAGGCCACGGGTAAATCCCACGGCCATGCATGTGTGCTGTGTAAGACACACGATTTGGACATGGGCGTGTTCCCAGACCATGCTGATTTAGTCAGTATATCAAGGATTAGCACACGGTCTAAGCCCATGGGCGTGTCATGGACGTGTGAAATTAGTCAGTAAACTTCCACTGTTGGTAGACACGGGCGTGTCTAAGCCGTGTGGAAATAGTCAGTAGCCCTACACGGTTTGAGGGCATAGGCGTGCTTAAGAGTACACGGGCGTGTTCCAGGTCACACGGGCATGTGAATCCTGCTTCAAAAATAAGTTACTTGATTTTAATTCTTAAAGTTTTCTGACATGAGTTAAAGGCCTCGTAGGCCCTATTATATGTGTTGACTAAGAAAGTGAAGTTATTAAGTTGGATAGAAATTTTATAGCCCATAAGTACATGTTTCAGTGAGTTCAAGCATGGTAATGTCTCGTATCTAGACCCAGTATCGGTCTTGGGTGCGAGGTGTTACATTTAGTGGTATCAGAGCTACGATTTAGTCGGTTCTAAGACTAACATAGCACGAGCATGAGTCTAGCTATACATGTCATACGTAAGAATGTTTTTATAATGATAGTGTGACAACTCCTGATGACTTAAATTATGTTTATGCATATAGTAAATGGATCCCGAAAGAGCTGAGGCGGATGATGTAGAAAGTAACGCACCAGCTCCCGTAGAAGGGACTGTGCCATATGAGAATGAGAATAGACCCTCTACTGTGAGTCAAGAAGGAGGAGGAGAAGAGGCCAAAGAAGCCTTCCTCCATATGATGGATGCTTGGTACACAGAGTTTGTTCGAGCGAACCCGAATGCACAACCCCCTCCACCCCCGCCTGTTCCACAACTTACTCCAGTAGCCCCTCAAGTAGTAGAGGTGGTAAGAGGAGATAAACCTCCAATTGATAGGATCAGGAAGTATGGGGCAGAAGAATTCTGAGCTAGAAAAGATGATGATCCAGAAAGAGTTGAGTTTTGGTTAGAAAATACCATCAGAGTATTTAACAAACTGTCCTACACTCTTAATGAATGCATGAAGTGTGTAGTCTCTCTCTTAAGAGATTCTGCTTACCAATGGTGGAACACCCTTGTGTCGGTGGTACGAAAGGAAAGGATCTCATGGAAATTCTTCCAAGAAGAGTTTAAGAAAAAAAATATCAACCAGAGGTTTGTAGAACAGAAAAGGAAAGAATTTCTAGAGCTGAAGCAAGGCAAGATGTCAGTAATTGATTATGAGCGAGAGTTCATACGACTCAGCAAGTACGCTAGCGAATGTGTGTCCACTGAGGCCATTATGAGTAAAAGGTTTGAAGATGGTTTAAACGAGGACATTAAGCTGGTTGTTGCTGTCCTCGACTTAAAGGAATTTGTTGTGCTAATGGAAAGGGATTGCAAAGTCGAAGAACTAGTAAAAGAGAAGAATAAATTTGAAATGGAGTCTCGCAATTCTAGAAAGAGAAAGTGGAACAAGTCGTTCAAATTGTCATCCAAGAAGTCAAGAGATTTCTCTACTCGATCAGCTACTTCCACTGGATTTTCAAGAAAAGACAAGAGTAAGCAGTATTTGGGAAATAAAGCACGGACGACTTTAGTTGCAAGTGTTGGGAATTTTAGACCTGATAGACCAGAATGTCCACAATATGGTAGACACCATTTGGGAGAATGCCGAGCACATGAAAATGCATGTTTTAGATGTGGTTTCCAAGACCATTTCATAAAGGATTGTCCAGAGATGACTAAAGAAGACTCAGAACCCGAGATCCGGGAGTATGGTCAGAGGGAGACTGCAGAGGAACCTAGGAAGTGGGGCAAGTGGAAGAGGTAACCCCAGAGAGCGGCCATGAGACCCGAGGATGAGGCGCTGCAAGGACTTATGCCATTCGCACTCGTGAAGAGGCATCTTCCCCTGATGTTATTACGGGTATCTTTTCTCTTTACAATACCAAAGTTATTGCTTTAATAGACCCCGGATCCACACACGCTTACATTTGCATGAAATTAGTACCCGGTTTGGGTGTGCTTATAGATACGACATAATTTGTGATTAAGGTGTCTAGTCCTTTAGGCAAGAGTATGTTAGTTGATAATGTTTGTAAAGATTGTCCATTAATGATTAGAGGTCATTGTTTTAAAGCAAATCTTTTGTTGTTACCATTTGATGAATTCGACCTCATTCTTGGTATGGACTGGTTGACTACTCATAATGTAATTGTAAATTGTGGGAAGAAATACATTGAGATGGAATGTGAGAATGGGGATACTCTGCATGTAGAATCGGATGAGCAAGGTAGATCGTTGATAATAATTTCTCATATGA
Source organism: Gossypium rotundifolium (assembly GCA_025506655.1). Lineage (NCBI taxonomy): Eukaryota > Viridiplantae > Streptophyta > Magnoliopsida > Malvales > Malvaceae > Gossypium > Gossypium rotundifolium. Next base: position 56,939,612 of record CP106726.1, read on the forward strand.
TGGCGTAGAGATATCTAAGAAAAAGGTATTAAACATTTTTGGCCTTTGTATTGAATGATAAAGAGACAGAGTTAAAGATTGAATCGGTCGATAGTATGTGAGTATGTGGATGTTTTCACGAGGAATTACCAGGATTACCACCAGCTTAGAAGTTGAGTTTGGCATTGAGCTAGCTCCGTCTTGTACCAATATCCATTACTCCATGTAGAATAGCTCAATGAGAATTGAAAGAGTGAAGTTCTGATTGCAAGAGTTTGATGACAAAGGCTTTGCAAGATCAAGTTGTTCACCATGGGGCACTCTGATTTTGTTTGTGAAAAAGAAAGATGACACCATGAGATTGTGCATTGGTTACCGTCAGCTTAATAAAGTGACAGTAAAGAACAAATACCTATTACCTAGGATCGACGATTTGTTTGATCAATTGAAAGGAGCGACTGTTTTCTCCAAAATAGACTTGAGATCAGGGTACTACCAGCTGAGAGTGAAAGATTCAGATGTATTCAAGGCTACCTTTCAAACGAGGTATGGGCATTATGAATTTTTAGTCATGCCCTTTGGGCTGACCAATGCTCCTGCGGTATTCATGGATTTAATGAACCGCATTTTCAGACCATACCTTGACAAGTTTGTAGTCGTTTTTATTGATGACATACTGATTTATTCCCGAGATGAGAATGAACATGCTGATCATCTACGGATAGTTTTACAGACTCTTTGAGAAAATCAATTGTATGCCAAATTTAGTAAAAGAGAGTTTTGGCTCAAGGAAGTGGGATTCCTGGGACATCTTATCTCGAGAGATGGAGTTCGAGTAGATCCAAGTAAGATCTCATCTATAATAGACTGGAAACCACCGAAGAACATCACGGAGATTAGAAGTTTTCTGGGCCTAGCCGGCTACTACAGACGATTTGTCAAGGGGTTTTCTATGATTCAAACCCGATGACTAACAGAAGAATATGAAGTTTGAGTGGTCAGAAAAATGCCAACAAAGTTTTGAGAAGTTGAAAGCAATCTTGTGAAGCTCAGGTTTAGTACAACCCAAGGTGGAAAGAATTCATAATTTATAATGATGCATCCTTAAATGGATTAGGTTGTGTACTCATGCAAGAAGGCAAGGTAATTGCTTATGCCTCCAGACAGTTGACGCCTTATGAGAAAAATTATCCGATGTATGATCTTGAATTGGCTGCCATAGTCTTCGCTTTAAAGATTTGGAGACACCATTTATATGGTGAACGATGCTAGATTTTTACCGATCACAAAAGTTTGAAATACTTGATGACACAGAAAGAGTTAAACTTAAGACAACGAAGATGGTTAGAGTTGATAAAGGACTATGACTTGGTCATTGATTACCATCCTGGAAAGGCAAATGTGGTCACCGATGCTTTAAGCAAAAAATCCCTATTTACCTTGAGAGCATTGAATTCAAAAATATCTTTATCAGATGATGGTTCTATTTTAGCTGAGTTGAGAGCTAGACCAATGTTCCTTCAAGAGATCTTGGAGGCTCAGAAAGAAGTTAGTGAATTACAAGTTAAGAGAGCTCAGTGCAAGTTAGGTGCTGAATCCAACTTTCGGATTAATTCTGATGGATATTTAATGTTTAGAGATAGAGTTTGTGTGCCAAGAAAAGAGGAGTTTATTCAAAAATTTTGCACGAGGCACATAACGGATGTTTATCTGTACATCCGGGTAGCACCAAGATGTATAATGATCTAAAGCAACAGTATTGGTGGCCGAAAATGAAGAAAGACATTTCAGAATTTGTTACCAAGTGCATGATTTGTCAGCAAGTAAAGGCTGAACACCAAGTACCTTCGGGTTTACTTCAACCTATCTTGATTCCCGAGTGGAAATGGGACCGTATCACCATAGATTTCATAATGGGTTTACCGTTGTCTCCGAGCAAAAAAGATCTATTTGGGTAGTGGTTGATAGACTCACGAAATAAGCCCACTTTATACCTTTACGAGTGGATTACTCCCTAGACAAGTTGGCAAACTTGTATGTTTCAGAAATAGTAAGACTTCATGGAGTTCCCTTATCGATTATATCAGATAGAGATCTGAGATTCACATCTAGATTCTAGAAGAAGCTGCAAGAAGCTTTGGGTACAAAATTGAGTTTTACCACAGCTTTTCACCCTCAGACTGACGGTCAGTCAGAAAGGTTAATTCAAGTACTTAAGACATGCTCAGATGTTGTGTTTTGGAATTCCAAGGCAGTTGGGAAAAGTTTACCCCATTGGTAGAATTCGCCTATCATAATAGCTTTCAGTCGAGCTTAAAGATGGCGCCTTATGAGGCCCTATATGGGCGTAAGTGCAGAACTCCCTTGTTTTGGACTGAACTCAAGGAGAACCAAATTCACGAGGTTGATTTAGTTAAAGAAGCTGAAGAGAAAGTCCAAGTAATTCGAGAATGTTTAAAAGCTGCCTCAGATAGACAGAAATCCTATTCGGATTTAAAAAGAAAAGAGATCGAGTACCAAGTTGGGGATAAAGTCTTTTTTAAAGTATCACCGTGGAGAAAAGTTCTCAGATTTGGCCGTAAAGGCAAGTTAAGTCCACGTTTCATTGGACCTTACGAGGTTACGGAGAGAATTAGGCCGGTAGCTTACGGTTTGGCTTTGCCATCATAATTAGAGAAGATACATGATGTGTTTCACGTGTCAATGTTATGACGCTATAGATCAGACCCTTCATATGTAATTACCCCTTCGAAAATAGAGATTTGTCCCGACATGACTTATGGTGAATAACCAGTTAAGATTTTGGCTCGAAAAGTTAAGCAACTAAGAAATAAGAGTATTGCCTTAGGAAAGGTATTGTTGCAAAGGCACGGAATCGAAGAAGCTACACGGGAATCAGAAGAGAGTATAAGAAATCAGTATCCAAACCTTTTTGCTGGTATGATTTTGAGGACGAAAATCCCTAAGGGGGAGAATTATAACAGCCTGATTTAGGGCCTAATCGAGATAGTGGTGCGAGGCCACGAAATCGAGGTGAAATTATGAGTTTTTCAAGTTTATGCCATGTTGCATGTTAGTATGAAAGTTTTGTAAAGCAATTTTATTAAGTTGAGGTCAATTGGTCCAAAAAGGACTAAATTGCAAAAGTTGCAATATATGAGTTTCTAGAAGCTTTTTGCATGAAATAGCTTTAGAATAATAATTATGAGCCCTTAAATAGCAATTTGCCCAAAATTTAATTTTTGGACAAAATTGGCCTTAAGAGACTATTATGGAAATTTTTAAGAGGAGGGGCATTTTGGTCATTTGGCCTCATTAGTGATTAAAATAGGATAATAATGAGAAAAATTCACTCATCTTCTTCCTTGTTGCTGCCAAAAATTGGGATTCATTTTTTTCAAGCTCATAGTAAGTTCATCTTAGCCCCGTTTTTAATATTCTTCGTATTTTTGAAGTTCCCGTATTATGAATTAGCTAATTTTAGCTATAAAATTAGCAAAGATGTATGTTCAAAAACCTACCCTTGAATGACATGTTTGCTAAATGATGTTTTATGGAAGTTTAAGAGAGTTTGATGTTAGATAAACATCTTTTCCTTAATGAATTTCATGAAAAATGGTAGTAGGGACCATTTTGTAACAGTTATAAAATTGGTCATACCTACTAGAAATAGTGCGAATTAATGATTGTTATAGAAGAGAAAATGATTTAGTTGAGCATGAAGTTTAAGAAAGTTGCATGAAAATTATTTTACGAGAATTGGGGCAAAAGTCTAAATATTAGAAAGTATAAGGGCAAAATAGTAATTTTGCCAAAGTATTAGTTATGAGTCAATTTAGTCAATATGGTTTTTAATGATCTATTTATGATTATAGATCAAGAAAAATGAAGCCCGGATAGAAACCGAGGCAAGAACAAAGTTGAGGACTCAATTGCACATCTACATACATTTTGTATATTGAGGTAAGTTTGTATGATTTCTAAGTTTTATGATTTTTATCATTAATTTGATTAGTATAATGTACAATAATTGTATGAAATGATCATGTTATGTTCAAGCAAGAAATCACGATAATATGTACAAGCAAGTCCCTATTGAAGATGAATTTCCCTAGGATACTCGATCTACCACACAAGTTATCATGTAATCCAAGGCAAGCATGGCATTGATCAAGATATCATGTAAGTCCAAGGCAAGCTTGGCATTGATCAAGTTAGCAACAAGTTATCATGTAAGTCCAAGGCAAGCTTGGCATTGATCAAGATATCATGTAAGTCCAAGGCAAGCTTAGCATTGATCAAGTTAGCAAGCAAGTTATCATGTAAGTCCAAGGCAAGCTTGGCATTGAACAAGTTAGCAAGTAGGTTATCATGTAAGTCCAAGGCAAGCTGGGCATTGATCAAGTTAGCAAGCAAGTTATCTTGTAAGTTCAATGACTCAAGCTTGGCATTGAGAATGTTATTAAAAGCAAGACTTCATATAAGTCTATGTCAAGACATGGCCTTGAAACCAAGATGAGATAACCCATGTAAGACCATGTCTAGGATATAGCTTTGGCATCATATTATGTAGGAAGAGATTTAGTATCCTCGGTTATTCACAAAAATTCATCGGGCAAATGAGTAAGCTAAAAGAAGATAGCAAGAAAGCTAAAAAAGTAAAGTTAGTATTAAGATGAAGTTAAATGAAGTTGAGTGTTATTCATGTTGTGAATGAGAAAGTGGATATCATGATTATTGTTATTATAGTATACTGATCAATGTGATCAAGTGATACAGGTATCATGGTTACCTTACAAGAATGATAATAGTAAGTGTCATGAGACATGTAAGAATCTATATGAGTAAGTAAGCTCTTTAGCTGAAATTCATGATACCATTGTTTATATGAAATGGTTTATATTAAGCAATGATAATGCTATGAGTTGTTACATGCAAACTTACTAAGCTATATGCTTACGTTATGATTCTTTCTTTCTATGCAGTCCCGCTAAGCTAACTCGTCGATCATTAAAGTCGGAGCTTCCAACACACTATCAACTCTTATTTTGGTATAGCCAAGTTACTTTACTAAGTATGGCATGTATAGGAAACATTCATTTTGTGGGCATGTTTTAAGAAGGCCTTTGTAAAAGCTATCAAGTTTATTATTCTTTTGTATATGGCTAAGTGATTGGCCAAATTTGACTAAGCATGTATGTTTATTGAGATCAATGAAGCATGTAGTATTATTCATAAAATTGGGTTGTTATTGCATCGTTGAATTGTGTATGGATATGATCTTCATTTAAGGGTGGCTAACGGCTTGGTAAATAGCCTGTAAGTGCCCACACGGTTTGACACACAGGCGTGTGTCAAGACCGTTAACCCTGCACCTTAGTATTATTAATAAGAATAGGCCACGGGCAAATCCCACGACCGTGCGTGTGTGCCGTGTAAGACACAGGGTTTGGACATGGGCGTGTTCCCAGACCATGCTGATTTAGTCAGTATATCAAGGATTAGCACACGGTCTAATCTCACGGGCGTGTCATGGCCGTGTGAAATTAGTCAGTAACCTCTCACGGTTGGTAGACACAGCGTGTCCAAGCCATGTGGAAATAGTCAGTAGCCCTACACAATTTGAGGGCATAGGCGTGCTTAAGAGTACATGGGCGTGTTCCAAGTCACATGGGCGTGTAAATCCTGCTTAAAAATGAGTTATTTGATTTTAATTTCGAAAGTTTTCTAACATGAGTTAAAGGCCTCGTAGGCCCCTATTATATGTGTTGACTAAGAAAGTGAAGTTTTTAAGTTGGATCGAAATTTTATAGCCTGTAAGTACATGTTTTAGTGAGTTCAAGCATAGTAATGTCTCGTATCCAGACCCAGTATAGGTCTTGGGTGCAGGGTGTTACACTGGTATGCCATGTAACCTCACAATTTCTTCCACGTATAACTTGGCCAACTTCTGCAATGAGTAATTAGTGCGGATCGGTATAAAATGGGCGGACTTAGTCAGTCGATCAACAATTACCCATACCGAATCTTTCCTATTACGCGTCAGGGGTAGCTCACTAACAAAGTCCATGGTTACCCTCTCCCACTTCTAGAGTGGAATTTTAATAGGTTGCAGTAATTAAGAAGGCAGCTGATTCTTATCCTTCACTTGCTGGCAAGTCAAACACTTACCTACGAAATCAGTAACCTCATGCTTAAGTCCTGGCCACTAGTATAGTTAACGTAGATCTCGGTATAACTTGTTTCCACCAGGATGCATAGCGTATGGGCTACTATACACCTCCCGCAGTATAGACTGCCTTAACTCAGAAGCCCTCATTACACAAACTCTCCCACAGAAGCATAATACTCCCTCACTATTCAACCCAAAGTCCACAGTCTCTCCCTTCTTCACCAGTTGGAAACGAGGAACCAACGATTCATCCAACAGCTGCTTATCTTTAATTTGACCAATCCAATTCGGTTTTACTTGAAGTTCAGATAGGCTGAGACAAGCAAACATTGCTCTTAAATCAGATACAACCCTATGGCTCAGTGCATACGCTACTACGTTGGCTTTTCGCCGATGGTACTCAATCGAGTAATCATAATCCTTAAGCAACTCTATCCATCTTCGTTGCCTAAGGTTCAACTCCTTCTAAGTAAGAACATACTTGAGACTTTTATGGTTGGTATAAATGATCGACTTCTCCCCGTACAAGTAATGTCTCCAAATCTTTAGTGCGAACACCACCGCAGCTAATTCCAAGTCATGAGTGGAGTAATTCACCTTGTGCGGCCTAAGCTGACGAGACGCATAAGCTACCACCTTACCCTCTTGCATCAGCACATAACCCAAACCCGTGTCCGATGTATCACAGTAGACAATGAATTCCTTTCCATCCTCAAGCTGTATTAATACTGGGGCTTCAGTCAAAATCTTCATCAGTTTCTCAAAACTCTCCTGCTGTTTATCAGTCCAATTAAACGGTACCTCTTTACGCAGTAACTTAGTTAGAGGTGCAGCAATTAGTGAAAACCCCTTAACGAACCGTCTATAATACCCTGCTAGAACCAGAAAACTTCGAATCTCAAATACCTTCTTTGGTGGCTTCCAGTCTAATACGACCTCAATTTTTCGAGGATCAACCCTAATACCCTCGGTAGACACTATAAGACCTAAAAAGGTCACCTCTCACAGACAAAATTCGCACTTTCTGAACTTGGCATTAAACTACATTTCCCTCAGTATTTGTAGAACAATTTAGAGGTGTGAATCATGCTCCTCATAGGTTCTTGAATACACCAGAATATCATATATAAACACCACCATGAATCGATCTAAATATGGATGGAAAACTCGGTTCATCATATTCATGAAAGAAGCTGGTGCATTCGTGAACCCAAACGGCATGACCAAAAACTCGTAGTGTCCATAACGAGCCCTGGAAGTAGTCTTGTACACATCTGCCTCCTTAACCCTTAGTTGATGATACCCTGATCTAAGATCTATCTTGGAAAAAATTGAAGCTCCTTGCAGCTGGTCAAACAGACCATCTATCCTTAGTAAAGGGTACTTGTTCTTAATTGTCAGTTTATTTAGCTAACGATAATCAATACACATGCACATGGACCCATCCTTCTTCTTCACGAACAGTACTGGTGCTCTCCATAAAGACACACTCGGCCGAATGAATCCTCGATCTAGTAGCTCTTGACCTTTAATTCTACCAGCTCCTTCGGCACCATCATTTAAGGGGTGATGGACACCGGAGCCGTTCCCGGTAGGAGCTCAATACTGAATTCAACCTCACGATTTGGAGGCAACCTTGGAAGCTCTTCGGGAAATACAACCAAAAATTCCTTTACCGTTCTGACATCCCTAATAGACAAACCATTAAAATCAGATATGCTGACATAACCAAGGAACGCCTCACAACCTTTGTGAACTAGTTTCTCGGCCCTTAGTGCTAAGATTACAGTAGATAAATAATCCCTTCGTTCCCCTATCACGACCACCTCTTCAACCTCTGAAGACTTCAATACCATACACTTAACAGCGCAATCCAAATTCACACGGTGTTTCATTAACCAATCTATGCCCAAAATGAGATCGAATTCGCCAAACGGCAGTTCCACCAAATCCGCCGGAAAGGCAACCCCTTGGACCTCTAGGGGCACATCTCTAAGCAGTTTATTCACCCTAATTGACTGTCCTAGTGGACTAATCACTGACATTTCCCTATCAATAATTTTTAATTGTATGCCCAATGTTCCAGACACAGTACATGCAACATACGAGTGCATAGACCCAATATCAATTAAAGCGGTATATGGTACAATATGAATGAGGAACGTACTAGTTATGATGTCAAGAGCGTTGCCATCCTCTAGATGTCGAGAAGCATAAACCAACGATGGCTGTCTCACCTTTGTGTTACCAGCACCTCTTCCTGGTGCTCCACGACCTTGTCCCAACCCATTTCCCCCTCTGGGTGGACCACGGCCACTCGGTGGCTACTGACCACCTCTCCCTGGCTGCACATAGCCATGTCCTGCAGCTTGCATCTGAATGGGCCTCTGAGTACAGTTCCTAACCTGATGGTCCTCGAACCCAGATCTGAAGAACGCCCTAGTTCTTTTCCAGCACTCTCTCAAATGAGATCTCCTACACTTAGCACAAGGCTGCGGTTGAACAGCAACAACAAAAACCCCAGCTCAGGCTGGCCAATGAAACCTTAGCTTCTTTTTAGGCCCACCAGAAGAACTTGAGGGCCCAAAATTCCTCTTACTTCTACCTTTATCTTACTCACGGTTCTGGCGCTTTGAGCATTTCACATCCTCAGCTATCTTTGCCTTCTCAACCAGGGCAGCAAAGTCTATTTCCCTCTACGAGGATATCAGTACCTGCAACTCATCCTGGAGACCATCCTCAAAACGCACGTAGTGCTTATACTCAATCGCGACTATGCCCGAGCATACCTGCTCAACCATAGAAACTCTGCCTCATACTCTGCTACAGACTTATTTCCCTAGATTAGACTCAAGAATTCCTTCCTTCGGGCATCCACATAACTCGCCCCAACATATTTTCCTTGGAAGGTCGTCTTAAAGCACTCTTATGTCAAATGGTCGGCCTCGTGCCTTCTCTCACGGTAAGCCACCATTGATATGCCTTATCTCGCAGTAAAGACACTGCTCCTTTTAGTTTTTTCTCCACCGTACAATCGAGGTCATCAATTATTCGCTCGATAGCCTCCAACCAATATTCCGCAACATTCGGAGCTACACTAGAAATACCCCTAAAATTTTTTGCCCCATTCGGCCAGAATCGTTCAGAAAGTGACCCTCGGCCCACTAACCCAATACTTGCTGCAATAACCCTTTCAAGAATCAGTAACATCGCTTGTAACAAGGCATCATCCCCACCGACTCGATCATGAGACCCCATCTCAGTCACTAGTGAGGCTTGCTTCCCTATCAGGCATGTGTCATGATGCTGACGATCCAGCCCTAGCACCTCGACCTCTACCATAGCCATGTGTACCCTTTTCGTGACCTCTTTTGCTTATATCGATGTAGCGTATTTATCTAATTTAAGAGTTTTATGAATCAGCTTATAGTTCTCATAATTATTAATAGATATTTTATGAAAAACAGTAATTAGGGTTATTTTCGCAGATCGAATTCTTACTACAATTTTCAATCTCCTATAGTCTCAGTTTCTCTAACTAAGGAGTTTTAGTGTACTATTACTAACCCTAGTAGTTTCTCAGTATAATCATTTCGGTATATAACAGAGTATAGTCTCAGAGAACTTACAGATTTGGTGCTGGAGACTTAGTGTACCAACCTTTCAGTAACAACATTACTTTCCAAACCAAAATTTAAACAGATCAAAAATTTTCATAACCCATTCCACAGTCGAGTTTTACAACTCGGCTCTGATACCACTAAATGTAACACCCCAAAATCAGCCTAGACTTTATGATCGGATCTAACGTGTCACATCAAAATATTGTTTGAAAACTATGCTTTCCTTGGAAACCCTTCTGCAATTTAAAACTTCCTACCATTTAAAACCTAAGATTTCGTTGCTTATTTTCAAAACAAGATTTACTCAAAGACATTCTCTTGCAAAATATTATTATTTTTAAAACATTGTTTGTTGCGAAGTTTAATTCAAAACAGTTGCGGATACGTGATATTTTTAAAACAATATTTATTATTTTAAAGACCCATGTTTAATAGACTAGCGGGTTGAAATTAAAAGAAACACCATATAAAAGTTAAAAATCCCAAATTGCTTTATTACAAAATTATTAACCCAATAAAATAAAATAAAGCCACTAAGTTTAACTTTAAAGCATATCGGACGTGTGACCACTTCCGAGTTCCTCGTAGTTCCAAATCCTCTAAGGCTGGGGATTACCTGCATAGTTAAGGAAAGGGTGAGTTACGAGAACTCAATATGTAATCCCTTATTATGGTCATAGTCTGGGCCTAAGCCCTAAATCATATCAATGCAAAATAGACATATAACCTAACCCTGTCCAGCCAACACACCACCCGTACCAACCAACACACCATGTGGGGACCAAGTCAACCCATCGAACCAGTACACCAATAATACAGTCCAGCTGCTAATTATAATATACGTGGCTGAACCATTAAAATCAGTATACGTGGCAAAGCCACTCGATCGGTAAAACGTGGTAGAGCCACCAGTATAGTGCTTCCTCCAAAATCCATAACCCAACCCAATGCAGTATGTCATGTCATAAATAACCCATGTATGCAGTGCATCACAATCATAATCAATCATACAATTATTAGACATACATCACCGATACTACCACTAAGGGTATAACAGTCATTTGGTTAGTTGGGGGTAAATCGGTAAATCACCCCTCGGGGGTATTCCAGTAATTTAACCCATCGAGGGTATTCTACAAATTTTGCCCATTGAGGGTATTTCAGTATTTTCACCCATTGAGGCTATTTCAGTATTTTCACCTATTGAGGATATTTCGATAATTTACCCATTGAGGGTATTTCAGTAATTTATTCGATATCGGCCCTTCCCAAGGCCTATAGTCCTCTCAAACGACCTAGGCACCCTTTTTAGTCAAAATGGTGCAATTGGGCCCAAAGTCCAATTTTTGACCCAAGTAGGCCCACACGCCCGTATGGCCCACACCGCCCAACATCGATTGTGGTTAAGCGGACTTCACAGCCCAATTCATTGTTATCATTCTATTGGGGATTTTACCCCTATGGGGCCTATTGGGCCCCTATGGCCCATCAAGGCCCATTACGACCTAAACCCATCGAAATGTTTGTGGTGGCCTCAACGATCTAACGCCAATGATTGTGGCTCGATTTATCCCTACGAGCATTCGCACGCTCGAGGGCTTTCTGATGTTAAAAATATGATTTTTGACTTTTATCGATATACAGCAGCACAGAAGTGAAAAACAACAATATCTGGTGTTTGAACAGTATGCTAGTAGGTGTACAATTACACACCTTGATTACGAAACATGCCGCAAATCTCTTAGCACCGATCACACCTACGTTAAAAAGACTTTCAGTTAATCATCCATTCAAAGGGCTACCCCCCTTTTCTACAACCAAACTGAAACCATACTTACACCTACCTTGATTGACCGAGTTTTGTTAAGCCTCTCCAAAAATCAGCGAACACTAAGAACCCATGGATGGATTTTGCATTACAATACACCCTTATTAGGAGGGATTGAATAAATATGTCAATAAAATCCACCCTCGACCAATACAACCCTCAGATAAGATCAGCCCTCAATCTAAACCCAAGTTGAGAACACTTACTTGATCAAAGTTAAGAATAACGTATCGCTTGCTTCCATTGCTAGGCCCTTTCCACACTGCGAGAGACCCTAACAACAAACCCACATCAAACTTATGAAGAAAGGGAAGATTCGACAGTAGAGAGAAAATAATAGTACCATCACGAAATAACTAGAAAACAGTCATACTACTTACCCTCTCATTCGACAAAGATAGGTTCCTTTAATTAAAGAGGAATTAAACACGTACGACCGCCAAAGATTAAAGTATACTAGAGAAAAGCACAGGTTAACTTTGGCTCACTCAAAGGAATAAAATATGTGGCAGTGAAAAGAAGGGGGAAGGATGGATTCAGCTAACTTGAAGAGAACAAAGAAAGAAAGATGGGAGGAAAAGAGGATGTTCAATTCGACCAAGGAACCTAAAAGAAGAAAAGAAGTGTAGGCAGGGAGTGGGCAGTAGTTGGGGAAATAATAAACAAAATGAAAACCCGAATGGCAAAAAATTTGCTTGAGATGACACATCAAAAAGAAAACCCAAAATAAACAAAAAGAGAAGTAAAAAAGAAGAAAGGAATTTTCGGTTTCTACTAACTTTCAAGGTTGCCAAAAATGCTCCGAATGACCCCCTCTAGCCAAATTTCTCACTTAGCCACACTCCTAAATTCACCCAACACTCCCACACACATCACTTCCCTGATTTTCTCCACCAAAATCTCCTAGAATTTCTCTCCACCTTCCATTTAAAATATTTGACCAAGTCCTCAACTCTCTTGTAGAGTTTGATCCAAACTCTACTTCTTCCACTCCAAGGCATAAAATAAATGCCTTCATTTGCTTTCCAAGGGATTCGAACTCCACTCCTCCTTGTTATCCCAGTGACGCCACACCCACTAGGTCACATGCTCAACTTGTGCCACTTAAACGGACACAAATATACTTAAATCCTATTGCAAATAGCCCTCTCCTCTTAAGAGCCAAAACCTAAAATTTTTCCAAAGCTCAGACTCGAACCTAGGCGTCCTTAGAACCCCAAATACACTCAAATAGATAGACGTTCAAGCACAACATGAATTTAAAAAAATTATAGCCCCTAATTTTTGGGACATTACAACTCTACCCCCTTAAAGAAATTTTGGCCTCAAAATTTACCTGATCAAAAGAGGTGAGGGTATTGTTGTCGAATTGCCTCCTCAGGATCCTACGTGGCATCCTCTTAACCGTAATTACGCCAAAACACCTTGATTAACAAGACATATTTTCTTCTTAACACTTTAACATCTCGATCCAGTATCTGCACCGGTTCTTCCTCAAAGATCAGATCAGGTCTAACTTGATCTCCTCCTCGGCACTACATGTGAAAGATCAAAATGGTATCACCTCAGCATAGAAACGTGAAACACATTATGTATATGATTTAACTCAGGAGGCAGCTCCAGGTGATAGGCAATCAGTCCCACATGTTTTAGTATCTGGTAAGGTCCGATGAATCTAGGGCTCAGCTTGCCTTTTCGCCCAAATCTCAAAATCTCTTTCATGGTGAGACCTTTAAGAAGAGATAATCTCCCACTGTGTACTCAATCTCTTTACGCTTTAAATCAGCATATGACTTCTGCCTATCAGATGATTCTTTTAGTCGATCACGAATCAATTTTACTTTCTCCTCGATTTCAAAAACTAATATTTGCCGCTCACCCAGTTCTGTCCAATAAGTAGGGGTACGAAACCTACAACTATATAACGCCTCGTACGGTTCCATCTAAATACTAGATTGGTAGCTGTTGTTATAAGCGAAATTCACTAATGGAAAATAGTCTTCCCAACTGCCTTTGAAATCAATTACACAGCTTCTTAGCATGTCTTCCAAAATTTGAATTACCCTTTCCGACTAACCATCAGTCTGCAGATGAAATGCCATGCTGAAATCTAGCCTTGTACCCAAAGCTTCGTGTAACCCCCTCCAAATCCGTAATGTGAATCTAGGGTCCCTGTCCGAAATGATAGACATTGGTACCACATGTAACCTCACAATTTCTTCCACGTATAACTTGGCCAACTTCTACAACGAGTAATTAGTCAGCCGGTATAAAATGGGCGGACTTAGTCAGTCCGTCAACAATTACCCATACCGAATCTTTCCTAGTATGCGATGGGGTAGCCCACTAACAAAGTCCATGGTTACCCTCTCCTACTTCCAGAGTGGAATTTTAATAGGTTGCAGTAATCAAGAATGCAGCTAATGCTTAGCCTTCACTTGCTAGCACGTCAAACACTTACCTACAAAATCAGTAACCTCACGCTTAAGTCCTGGCCACTAGTACAGTTCACGTAAATCTCGGTATAACTTGTTTCCACCTGGATGCATAGCGTATGGGATACTATGCACCTCTCGTAGTATAGACTGCCTTAACTCAGAATCCCTCGGTACACAAACTCTCCCACGGAAGCATAATACTCCCTCACTATTCAGCCCAAAGTCCACAGTCTCTCCCTTCTTCACCAGTTGGAGACGAGGAACCAACGATTCATCCAGCAGCTGCTTCTTTTTAATTTGACCAATCCAAGTTAGTTTTACTTGAAGTTTATCTAATAGCTACCATCCTCAAACAGGCTAAGACGAGAAAACATTGCTCTTAAATCAGATACAACCCTACGACTTAGTGCATCCACTACTACATTGGCTTTTCCTTGATGGTACTCAATCGAGCAATCATAATCCTTAAGCAACTCTATCCATCTTCGTTGCCTAAGGTTCAACTCCTTTTGAGTAAGAAGGTACTTGAGACTTTTATGGTTGGTATAAATGATCAACTTCTCCCCGTACAAGTAATGCCTCTAAATCTTTAGTGCGAACACCACCGCAGCTAATTCCAAGTCATGAGTGGGGTAATTCACCTCGTGCAGCGTAATCTGACGAGACGCATAAGCTACCACCTTACCCTCTTACATCAGCAATAACCCCAACCCGTGTGCGATGCATCACAGGAGACAATGAATTCCTTTCTAGCCTCTAACTGTATTAATACCGAGGCTTCAGTCAAAATCTTCTTCAGTTTCTCAAAACTCTCCTGATGTTTATCAGTCCAATTAAATAGTACCCATTTGCCAAGTAACATAGTTAGGGGTGCAACAATTAGTGAAAACCCCTCAGCGAATCGTTCGTACTACCCGGCCAGAATCAAAAACTTCGAATCTCAGATACCTTCTTTGGTGGCTTCCAGTCTAATACGACCTCAATTTTTCGAGGATCAACCCTAATCCCCTCGGCACACTATATGACCTGAAAATGTCACCTCTCATAGACAAAACTTGTACTTGCTGAACTTGGCATAAAGCTACTTTTCCCTTAGTATTTGCAGAATAATTCGAAGATGTGAATCATGCTCCTCCTCGGTTCTTAAATACACCAGAATATCATCTATAATCACCACCACCAACTGATCTAAATAGGGTTAGAAAACCCGATTCATCATATCCATGAAAGTAGTTGGTGCATTCGTTAACCCAAACGGCATGACCAAAAACTCGTAGTGTCCATAACGAGCCCTGGATGCAGCCTTGTACACATCTTCCTTCTTAACCCTTTGTTGATGATACCCCGATCTAAGATCTATATTGGAATAAATTGAATCTCCTCGCAGCTGGTCAAACAGATCATCTATCCTTAGTAAAGGGTACTTGTTCTTAATCGTCAGTTTATTTAGCTGACGATAATCAATACACATGCACATGGACCCATCATTTTTCTTCACGAACAGTACTGGTGCTCTCCATGGAGACACACTCAGCCGAATGAATCCTCGATCTAGTAGCTCTTGGATTTGAGCCTTTAATTCTACCAGCTCCTTCGGCGCCATCCTATACGGGGCGATGGACACCCGAGCCATTCCCAGTAGGAGCCTAATGCTGAATTCAACCTCACGATTTGGAGGCAACTCTGAAGCTCTTCAAAAAATACATCCAAAAATTCCTTTACTATTCTGACATCCCTAACAGACAAACCTTTAAAATCAGATATGCTGACATGAGCTAGGAACGCCTTGCAACCTTTGCGAACTAGTTTCTCGGCCCTTAGTGCTAAGATTACATTAGATAAATAATCCCTTCACTCCCCTATCTTGACCACCTCCTCAACCTCCGAAGACTTCAATACCATACACTTAGTAGCACAATCCAAATTCACACGGTGTTTCATTAACCAATCTGTGCCCAAAATGAGATCAAATTCGCCAAATGGCAATTCCACCAAATCCGCCGGAAAGACAACCCTTTGGACCTCTAGGGGCACATCTCTAAGCAGTTTATTCACCCTAACCGACTGTCTTAGTGGACTAATCACCGACATTTCCCTATCAATAATTTTCAAAACTGTATGCCTAATGTTCTAGACACAGTACATGAAACATACGAGTACATAGACCCAATATAAATTAAAGTGGTATATGGTACAATATGAATGAGGAACGTACTAGTTATGACGTCAAAAGCGTCGCCATCCTCTCGATGCCTAGCAGCATAAACCAACGCTGGTTGTGTTGCCTCTGTGTTACCAGCACCTCTGCCCGGTGCTCCACGACCACATCTCAACCTATTTCCCCCTCTGGGTGGACCACAGCCTCTCGGTGGCTGTTGACCACCTCTCCCTGGCTGCACATAGCCCTACCTGTAGCTTCATCTGAACAGGCCTCTGAGTATAGTTTCTAACCTAATGATCCTTAGACCCACATCTGAAGCACGCCCCAGTTATTTTCCAACACTCTCCCAAATGAGATCTCCCACACTCAGTGCAAGGCTTCGATCGAACAGCAACAATAAAACCCCAGCTCGGGTTGGCCCATCAAACCTTAACTTCTTCTTAGGCCCACCAGAAGAACTTGAGGGCCCAAAATTCCTCTTATTTCTACCTTTATCTTGCTCACGATTCTGGTGCTTTAAGCATTTCACATCCTCAGCAATCTTTGCCTTCTCAACCAGGGCAGCAAAGTCTATTTCCCTCTACAGGGCTATCAGTACCTGTAACTCATCCCGGAGACCATCCTCGAAATGCATGCAGTACTCATACTCAGTCGCGACTATGCCCTGAGCATACCAACTCAACCGTAGAAACTCTACCTTATACTCTACTATAGACTTATTTCCCTAGATCAGACTCGAGAATTCCTTCCTCCATGCATCCACAAAACTCGCCCCAACATATTTTCCTTGTAAGGTCGTCTTAAAGAAGTTCCATGTCAATTGGTCGGCCTGCATGCCTTCTCTCATGGTATGCAACCATTGATATGCCTCATCTCGTAGTAAAGACACTTCTCCTTTCAGTTTTTGCTCCACCATACAATCGAGGTCATCCATTATTCGCTCGACAGCCTCTAACCAATATTCTGTAACATCTGGAGCTACACTAGAAATGCCCTTGAAATTTTTTCCCCATTTAACCGAAGTCGTTTAGAGATTGACCCTAGGCATACTAACCCAATACTTGCTCCAGCAACCCTTTCAAGAACCAGTAACATCACTTGGGATAGGGCATCATCCCCACCGGCTCAATCATGAGACCCCATCTCAGTCACTGGTGAGGCTAGTGCTTCTTTATCAGGCATGTGTCCTGATGCTGACGATCTAGCCCTAACACCTCGGCCTCTACCACAGCCATGTGTACCCTTTCCACGACCTCTTGTGCTCATATCGATGTAGCGTATTTATCTAATTTGAGAGTTTTATGAATCAGCTTATAGTTCTCATAATTATTAATAGATATTTTTATGAAAAATAGTAATTAGGGTTGTTTTCGCAGATCGAATTCTTACTACAATTTTCAGTCTCCTATAGTCTCAGTTTCTCTAACTAAGGAGTTTTAGTGTACTATTACTAACCCTAGTAGTTTCTCAGTATAATCATTTTAGTATATAACAAAGTACGGTGTTAGAGAACTCACAAATTTGGTGCCGAAGACTCGGTGTACCAAACTTTCAGTAACAACATTACTTTCCAAACCAAAATTTAAACAAATTAGAAAATTTTCAAAACCCATTCCACAGCCGAGTTTTGCAACTCGGCTCTGATACCTCTAAATGTAACACCCCAAACTCGGCCTAGACGTTATGACCGGATCTAATGTGTCACATCAAAGTGTTGTTTGAAAACTATGCTTTCCTTGGAAACCCTTCTACAATTTTAAACTTCCTACCATTTAAAACCTAAGATTTCGTTGCTTATTTTCAAAACAAGATTTCCTCAAAGACATTCTCTTGCAAAATATTATTATTTTTAAAATCTTGTTTGTTGAGGAAGTTTAATTCAAAACAGTTGTGGATACGTGATATTTTTAAAGCAATATTTATTATTTTAAAAAGCCCATGTTTAATAGAATAGTGGGTTGAAATTAAAAGAAACGCCATAAAAAGTTAAAATCCCAAATGGCCTTATTAAAAAATTATTAACCCAACAAAATAAATAAAATAAAATAAATTTGCTAAGCTTAACTTTAAAGCATATCGGATGTGTGGCCACCTCTGAGTTTCTCGCAGCTCCAAATCCTCTAAGGCTGGGGATTACCTGTACTGTTAAAGAAATGGTGAGTTACGAGAACTTAGTGTGTAATCCCCTATTATGGTCACAGTCTGGGCCTAAGCGCTATTCAGTAATAGTCTGGGCCTAAGCCCTAAATCATATCAATGCAAAACAGACATGTAACCCAACCCTGTCCAGCCAACACACCACCCGTACCAACCAACACACCATGTGGGGACCAAGTCAACCCACCTAACTAGCACACCAATAATGCAGTATAGTTGCTAATGACAACACAGCAACGCTGCTAATAATAGTATACATGGATGAGCTACTAAAATCAGTATATGTGGCAAAGCCACTCGATCGGTAAAACGTGGCAGAGTCACCAATACAGTACTTCCTCCAAAATTCATAACCCAACCCAATGCAGTATGTCATGTCATAAATAACCAATGTATGCAGTGCATCACAATCACAATCAATCATACAATTATTACACATACATCACTGATACTACCACTAAGGGTAAAACGGTCATTTGGTCAGTTGGGGGTAAATCGGTAAATCACCCTTCAGGGGCATTCCAGTAATTTTACCCATCGAGTGTATTTGAGTAATTTTACCTATTAAGGGTATTTTAGTATTTTCACCCATTGAGGGTATTTCAATATTTTCACCCATTGAGGGTATTTTGGTAATTTACCTATCGAGGGTATTTTAGTAATTTAGTTCGGTATCGGCACTTCATAAAGGCCTATAGTCATCTCGAGTGACGCAGGCACCCTTTTTAGTCAAAGCGGTGCAACTGGGCCTAAAGCCCAATTTTTAGCCCAAGTGGGCCCACACGTCCATGTGGCCCACACCGCCTAATATCGGTTGCGACTAAGAGAACTTCACAACCCGATTCATTGTTATCATTCTACTTGAGATTTTTCCTCTGTGGGGCCCATTGGGCCTCATGGCCCATCGAGGCCCATTACAACCTAAACCCACTGAAATGTTCGTGGCAGCCTTAACGATCTAACGCCAACGATTATGGCTCGATTGGTCCCTACGAGCATTCGCACGCTCGAGAGCCTTCAGATGTTAAAAATACGATTTTTAGCTTTTATCGATATACAGTAGCACAGAAGTGAAAAACAAAATATCTGGTGTTTGAACAGTATGGTAGTAGGTGTACAATTACACACCTTAATTACGAAACGTGCCACAAATCTCTTAGCACCGATCACACCTACGTTAAAAAGACTATCAGTTAATCATCCATTCAAATGGCTACCTTCCTTTTCCACAACCAAAACCAAAACCATCCTTACACCTACCTTGATTGACCGAGTTTTGTTAAGCCTCTCCAAAAATCAGCAAACACTAAGAACCCATGGATGGATTCTACATTACAATACACCCTTATTAGGAGGGATTGAATAAATATGTCAATAAAATCCACCCTCGGCCAATACAACCCTCAGATAAGATCAACCCTCAATCTAAACCCAACTCAAGAACACTTACTTGTTTAAAGTTAAGAACAACGTATCGCTTGCTTCCGTTGCT
The DNA here is from genome assembly GCA_025506655.1 of Gossypium rotundifolium. NCBI lineage: Eukaryota > Viridiplantae > Streptophyta > Magnoliopsida > Malvales > Malvaceae > Gossypium > Gossypium rotundifolium. The sequence goes on from CP106726.1 coordinate 56,959,462, forward strand.
AAGCCTTGCCACACTTTGAGAGACCCTAACAACCAACCCACATCAAACTTAAGAAGAAATGGAAGATTTGGCAGTAGAGAGAAAAGAATAGTACCATCACGAAATAACTAGAAAACACTTAGTACTACTTACCCTCAAATTCAGCAAAGACAGGTTCCTTTAAGTAAAGATGAACTAAACACGTACAGCCGCCAGAGATGAAAGTATACTAGAGAAAAGTAGAGGTTAACTTCGGCTCACTCAAAAGAGCAAAACATGTGGCGTTCAGAAGAAAGGGGGAAGGATGGATTCAACTAACTTAAAGAGAACAAAGAAAGAAAGATGGGAGGAAAAGTGGATGTTGAATTCAGCCAAGGAACCTAAAAGAAGAAAAGAAGTGTAGGCAGGGAGTGGGCAGCAGTTGGGGAAATAATGAACGAAATGAAAACCCGAATGGTAACAAAGTTGCTTGAGACGACACCTCAGAAAGAAAACCTGGAATGAACAAAAAAGAGAAGTAGAAAAGTAGAAAGGAATTTTTGGTTTCTACTAACACTCAAGGTTGCCAAAAATGCTCCAAATAACCCATTCTAGCTGAATTTATCATGTAGCCACAGTCCCAAATTCGGTCAACACTCCCACACACATCACTTCCCTGACTTTCTCCACCGAAATCTCATTGAATTGCTCTCAACCTTCCGTTTGAAATATTTGACCAAGTCCTCAACCTCTCTCGTAGAGTTTGATCCAAACTCTACTTCTTCCACGCCCAAGTCATAAAATAAATGCCCTCATTTGCTTGCCAAGGATTCGAACTCTACTCCCCCTTGTTATCCCAGTGATGCCACACCCACCAAGTCCCATGCTCAACTTGTGTTACTTAAACGCATACAAATATACTTAAGTCCTACTACAAACAACCCTCTCCTCTTAAAGGCCAAAAATTAAAATTTTCCCAAAGTTCAAACTCGAACCCAGGCCTCCTTAGAACCCCTAAATACACTCAAATAGTAGTTTTTTCTCTGTAATTTGGGTGTAAGAGGAGGCTCGGGCTGGTGAATTTTGTGTTCTCGTCTTAACAATAGTTAGACAGAGGGATATCATTGGTGATAAGTTGGGTTTCTATTCATTCTTGGTTTTCAATTCGCTTGTAAAACCGCTAAATGGATGTTGAGTATCTTAATTTTAGGCCTTGAAGTGCTCGGGAAGATTAGGCATCAAAATGATACCAGGTGTGTACCTGACATGTAGAAAACGGGATTCGATAAAAAGCCAAAATTGCTTGCTATCGAGAAATAAGAGAAAATGATGCGAAAAATTGTAGAGAAAGGAAATAAGGGTGTTAAAAACTAGGGAATCAACATTTTTCACTAAAATAATTTTGAACATCAATAGTAGTCTAACTTTGAAAAATCATAAAAAAATAGTGTGAATTGAGTTAGAGGTTGAATAAAATATGAAATTAAAGTTTATTGAGTCTAGTCTTTTGTAAGCAATGGAATTGTAAATCATGAGTTATAATAAATTTTCTGAGATAAGGTCAGAATGATTTCGGGTTCCCTTGTTCTGACTTTGGAAAATCTTCAAAAATTGTAAAAAATAATTAGAGGTTTAAATTTATATGTTTAAATCCTTAATAAGTCTATTTTCAATAGAAACAAACAAAAACATCATCTAAATTTCGTACTAAGAGATAAATGATTTTTAGTAAGGAAAGGATGAGGCTGTCAAACAGCAGAATAGGGTAACTTTAAAGATTTTGCTGTATTTGATAAACTATAAATTTTGAAAATTTAATAGTAGAAAGTTATATGAGTCTAGTTTCAAAAATATTAAGCAGATTGTAATTTGGAATTCTGGAGCTCAAGATATAAATAATTTAGTGATAATGACTCAAGTAGGCAGCTTTGAATGAACATATAAGTAAATAGTGAAAACATATAGGAGTATTGAGCTAGCATGGGTTACTTTAAAGATGGATCACACGGCGAAGGCCAATTTGGACCGAGTGGCCACACGGGCAGATCATTTGGGCATGTGGGCCCATTTTTATCGAAATGTTTTTAAGGTTGCACGGGTTGTCCAAGCCGACTGTGAACCTATTGTATGGTCGGTAAGCACTACTTAGACCCCTAAATGTGTGAAATTGACTGAATGATATCTGTACTGAGCATGTTAATATCTGAACTGAAATTACTTAATAGCATATCATCTATTGTATGTTGTATTGCATTGGGTTGGGGGTTGTTATCCGGAGGAAGTGTAATGAAAGGCTTTAAGCCTAATTTACTGTCAGCTCAGCTACAAATACTGTTTTGTGCCGCATTCGATACTACTTAGAGTGTAGGGATGGGTGGGTTGATTATATCCCCAAATGGAGTGTAGGGTTTGACGGAGATTGTGTGTAGAGGCTGGTTGGGTAGGATTTTGCTACTGCATAACTGTTACTGCTTTTGATACTATGATGGGCTAAGGTTGCATTTTTGACAATGTATTGAGTTGGGCTAAGGCCCAAACTGTCACTGATACCAAAAAGGGATTAGCCCAAGACTGTTTAACTTTTCACTGTGAATACTGATTGTTTGTTTGTTTCTACGGGATCAAACACTGAGTTTACGTAAAATCACCCTTTTTGTTTAATGTACACAGGTAATCCCAGACTTAGATGAATCAGAGCGACGAAGGACTCAATTGTGACCACAGTAATTATTGGACTTCATGGTTTTCAATTTACGAGTTATGATTTGTTTATTATTGATTATTTGGGTTGTAATTTAAGGACCCTCTAGGACTTTGGTTTTAAATTTGGGTTTTATTTACTAATTTTACTTTATGGATTTATACCTGCTGGTCGTACGAAATTCGATTTTCAAACTTCCGCAACAAGGGATGTTTCAAAACAAATGTTTTAAATGAATAAAGATGACTTCCTAAGTTCTAAAAAAGGTTTACTAAAGATAATGACATGGAATATTTTCATCGTAACAATAAGGACATTGCCAGATATGGCCATAATGTCTATGTCGGGTTTGGGGTGTTATATTTAGTGGTATCAGAGCTAGGGTACAAAACTCGACTGTGGATTATGGGTTATATAAAAAATTGGCTTTCAAAAAATTGATTGATTTCCTAATGATTTGAAATGTTTTTACTGAGTAAGTGGTACACCGAGTCTCCGGCGCCGTTCCTGTAAGTATTCTGAACTGTGACTTGTTTTAAGTTGAAACTGTTATGGATAGTATATTCTTAAACTACTATAGGTAGTAAACTGTACTTAAAACCACTATTGTTAGTGTATAATAAAATTTGTAAAGAAACTGAAACTATAGTGAGACTGCGATTTACGAAAACGAACTCTAAATAATCGATATTGTTTTACATAAAATATTTGTTAATAACACTGGAACTATAACTGTAACTGATTCATATAACTGTTAATACAGATAAACGTGATTAGACAATGAATGCATGAGGTATCCACAGATGGGGTACTAGAGGTCGAGGTAGAGGCTGTAGAGGGGCTTAAGCTGAGTCCTCTTCACTTGGTAGCATACCAAATTTGGATACAAGTGAGATGCCAGTGTCGCCTGCTACTGAGAATGGGTCTCAAGATCACATGGTTGGGGACGGCGCATTGTCCCATGCTATACTAAGGATTTTGGAGAGGGTCAGTTACAAAATAACTCTGGTCCAATGGAGCTGAGCTTTTTAGGGGTGTCGCTAGGGTCATCCCTAATATGTTTGAGTATTGGATTGAGGCCACAGAGAGTGTCATGAATGATCTGAACTGCACCCCCTAGCAGAAACTGAAGGGTGCAGTGTCGTTACTGCGTGATGAGGCTTATCAGTGGTAGCTCACTGTTAATGAGGGCAATCAGCCCGAACAACTGACCTAGGAGTATTGTAATACCACCTTCAAGGGGAAATATGTAGGGGCCAGTTACGTGGATGCTCGTAAGAGAGAGTTTTTGAATCTGACTCCGGGAGATAGATTAGTGGCCGAGTATGAGGTTGAATTTCTGCGACTGAGTCGCTATGCGCGAGGTATGGTGGCAACTGAATATGAGCGATGTATTCGCTTTGCGGGTGGTCTCAGGGATAATCTAAGGGTTCTGATAGCTTCGTAGAGGGAGTGAGATTTTGCTGTATTAGTGGAGAAGGCAAAGATCATCAAGGAGGATACTGAGGTAGTAATGATTGGGGAACGACGAAATTATCTGACTAATGTGATCTCTACACTGGTGGCTGAGAAACTGGTTCGTAAGGGATGTGAGGCATTTTTGGCCTATACGAGTGAATCTATTTTTGGGGACTCTACCATCAAGGACATTAGGACTGTAAAGGATTTTCTAAACGTTTTTACTGAAGAACTACCGAGTTTACCTTCAAATCGTAAAGTGGAGTTTGGGATTGAGCTTCTTCTTGGTACAGATCCAATGTCCATTGCCCCTACCGAATGGTACCGAAGGAGCTTACGGAGCTTAAGGCTCAGGTTTAGGAGCTATTGGATCGTGGGTTCATTCGTCCTGATGTGTATCCATGGGGTGTACCTGTGCTGTTTGTGAAAAAGAAGGATGGGACGATGAGGATGTGTATAGACTATCGACAGCTGAATAAGCTAATGATTAAGAATAAGTACCCACTTCGCAGGATTGATGATTTGTTTGACCAGTTTCGAGGGGCTTCTATGTTCTCCAAGATTGATTTGCGTTCTAGATATCATCAGTTGAGGGTTAAAGAGGCTGATGTATTTAAAATGGCATTTAGGATTTGCTATGGATACTACAAGTTCCTAGGGATGCCTTTTTGGACTGACGAATGCACTGGCAGCTTTCATGGACCTGATGAAATGAGTATTTTAGCCCTACTAGATTGATTTGTGGTGGTATTCATCGATGACATACTGGTTTATTTGAACACTGAGGATGAGCATGATGAGGACCTTAGAATTGTCCTTCAGACTTTGAGGGAAATGCAGCTCTATGCTAATTTTAAAAGTGCGAGTTTTGATTTTCATTGTAGTTGGGAGGAGTACTTGCCATTAGCGGAGTTTGCCTATAATAATAGCTACCAGTCTAGCATCCAGATTGCACCTTACGAGGCACTTTATGGTTGTAATTGTCGCACTCCCTTGTATTGGACTGAGTTGGGTGAACGACATGTTCCGGGTCCTGAGTTAGTTGCTGAGACTGAGGATAAAGTTAGACTAATTCGGGATCGTCTAAAAGTGGCATCTGATAGACAAAAATCCTATGTAAACCTGAAGTGATGTGAGATTGAGTATTCTGTGGGGGACTTTGTATTCCTTAAGGTTTCACCATTGAAGAAGGTATTGAGGATTGGTCGTAAGGGCAAGTTAAGCCCTAGGTTTATTGGACCTTACTGTATTTTAAAGCGAGTGGGACCAATCACTTATCAGTTGGAGCTAGCTCCAGAGTTGGATTGTATCCATGACATGTTCCACGTCTCAATGTTGAGGCACTACCACTCTGATCCTACTCACATCGTTTCTGTTGAGGAGATTGAGGTTAGGCTAGACTTGACCTTTGAGGAGGAGCCTGTTCAGATTTTGGATCGAGATGTAAAAATTCTGAGGAGGAAATCTATTCTACTGGTTAAGGTTCTTTGGCATAATCATATCACTGAGGAGGCTACGTGGGAGCTTGAGGATACGATGCGTTAGCAATATCCTCATCTGTTCTAACCAGGTAAATTTCGAGGACAAAATTTTCTTTTGGGGGTAGAATTATAACGCCCCAAATTTTAATTTTTGATTTCGTGTATGTGTGACACACAATGTCTATCTGCTTCTGTGGTTATGTGTTCTGGGTGTGTGTGAGAGGTCCCAAGTTCAAGCCTTACTTGGGCAATTTTTTTATTTTTATAAATAAAGCCTTAACCTTGTGCAAAGGGCTTAAGTTTAAATGTTGGGTAAATTACATCGGAATGGGCCTACTGGTCTGGTGGTTAAGTGGTGTGTTATTATGGTGGAGGTCTTGTGTTCGAATCTCTGCGTAGGCAAAGGTATTATTATTATTATTTTTGCTTAGATTTTGGGATAGAGTTGTGTAATAGGGAGATTCTGAGTAGTGGATGTGAACTGGGAATTAGGAGAGAAGATTAAGAGATTTTGGGGGTTATCAAGATTTTATTTTATTTTTTTCTCATAACCGAATTTTCGCTCCCTTTTCCAAAAAAAAAATATTTCTGCCTTCTATTCTTCTCCTTCTCCTCTTGTCGAAATTCTCTATGTTTTTCTATATTTCTCTTCTTTTTCTTCTCCTTGATTTTTCCCTAACCATTTATTTTCCTTCATTTTCGCACGCGGTTAGTGCTCGCTTAGTTTTGGTAAGTGTTTCTCTTCGTTTCTGTCATGAATCTCTTAGCGACTAAAGTGGTAATGTATTTTCTCTGTGATTTGGGCATAGGGGGAGGCTCGGACTGGTGAATTCAGTGTTCTTGTCTTAACAATAGTTAAACGGAGGGTTATCATTGGCGGGAAGTTGGGTTTTTGTTCGTTCTTGGTTGTCAATTTGATTGTAAATCCGTTAAATTGATGTTGAGTATCTTGATTTTAGGCCTTGAAATGCTCGGGAGTGATTAGGCACCAAAACGATACCAGGTGTGTACTAGAAACCCAAAAATAGGGTTTGGCGAAAAGCCAAAATTGCTTGCTATCAAGAAATAAGAGAAATAAGTTAAAATGATACGAAAAATTGTAGAGAAAGGAAATAAGGGTGTTAAAAACTAGGGAATCAACATTTTTCAGTAAAATAGTTTTGGGCAGTAGCAGTAGTCTAACTTTGAAAAAATCATAAAAAATAGTATTAATAGTATAAATTGAGTTAAAGGTTGAATAAAATATGAAATTAAACTTTAATGAGTCTAGTCTTTCATGGAAGAAACAGTGTAAGAAATGGAATTGTAAATCATGAGTTATAATAAATTTTGTGAGACAAGGTAGAATGATTTCGTGTTCCCATGTTTTGACTTTTGAAAATCATCAAAATTTTAAAAAATAATAATTAGGAGCTTAAATTTATATTTTAAATCCTTAATGAGTCTATTTTCAATAGAAACAAATGGAAACATTATCTAAATTTCGTACTAAGAGATAAATATTTTTAGTAAGGAAAGGATGAAGCTGTCAAATAGCAGAATAGGGGTAACTTTAAAGATTTTACTGTACTTATTTGATAAACAATAAATTTTGAAAATTTTATGGTAGAAATTTATTTGAGTCTAGTTTCAAAAAAATCAAATGGATCGCAATTTGGAATTCTATAGCTTAATATATAAATAATTTAGTGATAATGACTCAAGTAGACAACTTTGAATGAACATATAAGTAAATAGTGAAAACATATATGAGTATTGAGCTAGCATGGGTTACTTTAAAAATGGATCACACGGCCAAGGCTAATTTGGGCCGAGTGGGCCACACGGGCAGATCACATGGGCATATGGGCCCATTTTTATTGAAATGTTTTTAAGGTTGCACGGGTCGTCCAAGTCGACTGTGAACCTACTGTAGGTTAGTAAGCGCTACTTAGACCCCTAAATTAGTGAAATTGACTGAATGATATCTGTACTGAGTATGTTAATATCTGAACTGAATATATGTACTAAAATTGCATAATAGCATATCATCCATTGTATGTGGCATTGCATTGGGTTGGGGCTTGTTGTCTGGAGGAAGTGTACTGAAAGGCTTTAAGCCTAATTCTTGTGACTCATTTGCAAACTCTTTATTTTGTGCCGCATTCGGTACTACTTGGAGTGTAGGGATGGGTGGGTTGATTATATCCCCACATGGAGTGTAGGGTTGGATGGAGATGGTGTGTAAAGGCTGGTTGGGTAGGATTTTTCTACTACATAACTATTACTGATACTGATACTAGGATGGGCTAAGGCTCTACTGCATTTTTGACACTGTACTGAGATGAACTAAGGCCCAAATGTCACTGATACTGAAAAGGGCTTAGGCCCAAGACTGTTCAACTGTGCAATGTGAATACTGATTGTTTGTTTGTTTGTACGGGATCGCACACTGAGTTTACGTAAACTCACCCTTTTTGTTTAATGTGCATAGGTAATCCCTAGACTTAGACGGATCAATGCGATGGAGGACTTAACGGTGACCACAACAATTTTGGACTTTATGGTTTTTAATTTACGAGTTATGATTTGTTTATTATTGATTATTTGGGTTGTAATTTAAGGACCCTCTGGGACTTTGGTTTTTAAATTTGGGTTTTATTTATTTATTTTACTTTATGAATTTTATCCGTTGGTCATAGGAAATTCGATTTTCAAAAAAAGTTAAAAGTATTTTCTAAACGCATGATCACCTAGATTGATTTATTAAATCTTCCACAATGAGGGATGTTTCAAAATAAATGTTTTAAATGAATAAAGACGACTTCCTAAGTTCTAACAAAGGTCTATTAAAGATAATAACATGGAATGTTTTTATTATAACAACGAGGTTTCAAAAACACTATCGTGTGACATTGCCAGATACGGTCATACAGTCTAAGACACGTTTGGGGTGTTATAGCATAATTATGAACAGTGTCTTTAAATTTCTCCTCATCAAGAAATTGAAGTATAAGGAACACAAGTTCTCTGCTAAGTACAACCCAATCCAAAAGTACTCACTTTTATAATTAAGATTAAAAATAGTGAGATTTATGGAGTTTAATAAGATTTTTTTAGTTCAAATCCAAAGTCAAAACCCTTAGATTCAAAATTCAACAAATTGATTCTTCTTTAAAATTTTTAATTTATTTTGATTTTGATGATATGGATATGGATATGAATTTAGCAACTTGGAGCGAACTCATAAAAAAATTAAAATAAAATTACAGTTCCAACTTGTAAAATTCAACAACCCAATAACATTATCCAAAAATTAAAAAAAAGATATAAAAATATATTAAATGCACAGATTGGGAGAAATTTCTGGAGAAAGTGAAGAGAATGGTAGGTCATTTTACTAGAGAAAGTGAAGCGAAGCGAAGAGAAAAGGGTTAGGATTTAAAAATGAGAAAATAAATTAACAAACAAAATGAAAAATATAAAAACTTACACTGCGATGCAGCAAAGTATTATCGACTGCAATACAGCAGACGTTAGGGAAAAAAGTAATTTGCGAAAAAAACTAAGGGATTTTGGGGAAAAAACTAAGGCCATCAAAACGGCACCAATTCAATAAAATTTAATAAATTTTTGCCGCGTTTATGGGTAAAATATCGCTATTGCTTTACCTTTTGCGACATTTATTCAAAAACGCCGCTACTGCTTTACCTTTTGCAACTTTTATTTAAAAACGCTGCTACTACTTTACCTTTTACGACTATTTTCTCATAAACACCGCTATTTCTTTACTTATGAAGGTGTTTTTTGGTTACTAGCACTAATGTATAACCTTTGCGGCATTTTTTATCCAAACGCCACTAAAAACGCCACTAAAAGCTTAATTTCCTGTAGTGCAAGTTTGTTTTCTCCAGTATTTGACTCTATACTTGTAAAAGCAACGTCATTTGTGGGAGCTCAAACCTATCAAGTGAACTTCTTTAAAGAAATATTTTAACAGTATTAGGGACCTTGGACGGATCCCCGACCCACGGTGAGCCTTACAGAAATCAAACTCATACCCCACCTTAAATGTATACTTGATCTCTCCATTATAAATGTTGTAGTAAAAAATCAATTTAGTTCATGGTAATGAAGAACACAAGGAGGAATCACAATTGCGATTGCATCAATAGGAATATTACTATATGAAGAACACTCATGATTCTACTTCCTTTCTTTTCTCAATTTGTTGTGTTTTGGAAAATGACCGAGTACCTGAATATGTAAATTGGGACATACAAAATTTATAGAAACGAAATGGTCTCAAGATTGTTAAAAATTTTAGTTAATTAGACAACTTTAAAACTAGCCAAATATGTAATTTCATTAATTTTCATAAGTGTCATGAAATGATTGGTGGCACATGGCAAATTATAAACTCTATTAAAGTTGAAGGATTCCACAAATCCAACAAAACCTTGTAATAGAATATATATACTTGATATGTCAGATTAATGTATTTTATTGAGTTGGTGCCCACACCAACTTAAGATTGATGACAACACCATGATAAGCATTGTTATTATAATTAATTTGTTTCAAACCAGACATTTCATTATTTATTATATGTTATTTTCAAACAAACATATATGTTCTAGATTTATGATTTCCATAGATACGTGTGTTAAAAAAATTGTAATTATCTATTAGTAGGAGAGAAGAAGACAATAGGGTGGAATAGCATAAAAGAAAATTTACTGACAATCATTCAGAAAAAAATCCCAAATGTACTATGTTTGGGTATCAAATGTTGTACGTAAAAAAGGGAGGACACATGCATATAAAAATAGTAGTTTTAGCAAGGATGACCGATTGTGCAGCTGAGTGGTCTGATATACTTTGTGAGTTCAGGGACTAATTGACCGCGTTTGAAAGTCATCATTTTGTTATCGCCAAATTTCTTGTTGGAACTTGGATTATCGGATGGAGTAAAAAAGGCACCGTTCTCGAAGTGGTCACCCTGTGATACCCAATTCAAATTATTCCACTCTTCGGTTTAAGAGGCCCCTACAGGTCACCTCCTTAGCCACGAAGGTGCTTGGCACAAAATACCTATTGCCTTTGTTGATAATTGTAGGGTGGATGGTGCCGCCAATGGCATATAAGAACCAGTGATTGTAGTCATTGTTGACGACATGAATAAAACCAAACTGGCACCTAGGCATTCTCTCTACCAATCCTTTACAAAAGTGGTTCAAAGAAACAGTGACCTGTATCTTCTCATCGGTACTGGAGGAGTCGCTTGCTCTGAACAACATATCCTGTAATTTTTTTATTTCAATTACACTATTTTGTCAATAAAAAAATTTCCTCTTCGTGCCTAGTTTAAAGTGGAAAACAAAGTAAGATTACATCATTGTGGTCAGTAAAGTGGTAGTTAGAAATGGTAACAACATTGGAACCTTGAATGACATCGATAAGACCATCGGCGCAATGGTGAAGGGAAAGCTGGTCGAGCAAAACGTTGGTTGCTCCAAAAAGAGAGACCCCATCTCCATCGCTAGCACTCCATAACCCAAGGTAGTTTTCTCCATCCTTGATTTTGCCACCCTCGGTGGGAATAATGTGATGGATATGGAGGCCACGGGTAATGACATTCTTCTCAAATTGGATAGTAATACCAGCACCATTGCAAATTTCCACATTGGCTCCCCTCACATCAATGGTCTTGTCACTTGTGACAATGAGCTTCTATTCCAGCTTGATGGTCATGGACCCTTCGAAAGTGATCCAAAGTGGTTCGGTTTAGGTGACAGCATGACGCAGAGTTCCAGGCAAACAAACATATATGTTCTAGATTTATTATTTACATAGATACGTGTGTAAAAAAAATTTTAATTATCTATTAGTAGGAGAGAATAAGAAAATAGGGTGGAATCGCATAAAAGAAAATTTACTGACAATCATTCAAAAAAAAAATACCAAATGTAATATGCTTGGGTATCAAATGTTGTACGTAAAAAAAGTAGGACACATGCATATAAAAATAGTGGTTTTAGCAAGGACGACCGATTGTACAGCTGAGTGGTCCGACATACTTTGTGAGTTCAGGGACCAATTGACCACGTTTGAAAGTCATCATTTTGTAGGCACCAAATTTCTTTTTGGAAATCGAATTATCAGACGGAGTAAAAATGGCACTGTTCTCTAAGTGGTCACCCTGCCATACCCAGTTCAAATTATTCCACTCTGCCGGCTTTAAGAGGCCCCTATAGGTCACCTCCTTAGACGTGAAGGTGCCTGGCGTGAAATACCTTTTGCCTTTGTTGATAATTGTAGGGTGGCTGGTGCCGCCAATGGCATATAGGAACCAATGATTGTAGTCATTATTAACGACATGAATAAAACCAAATCGGCACCTAGGCATCCTCTCTACCAATCCTTTACCAAATTGATTCAAAGCAACAGTGACCTACATCTTCTCGTCGGCACTGTAGGAGTCACTTGCTCTGCACAACATCACCTGCATTTTTTTCATTTCAATTATACTATTTTGTCAATAAAAAATTTCCTCCTCGTGCCTAGTTTAAAATGGAAAACAAAGTAAGATTACATTGTTGTGGTCAATGATGTGGTAGTTAGAAATGGTAATAATCTGGAACCTTGAATGACATCGATAAGACCATCGGCGCAATGGTGAACGGAAAGATGGTCGAGCAAAACGTTGGTTGCTCCAAAAAGAGAGACCCCATCTCCGTCAGCTGGCACTCCATAACCCAAAGGTAGTTTTCTCCATCCTTGATCACGCCGCCCTTGTTGGGAATAATGTGATGTATATGGAGGCCATGGATAATGACATTCTTCACAAATTGGAAAGTAATACCAGCACCATTGCAAATTTCCACATTGGCTCCCCTCGCATCAATGGTCTTGTCACTTGTGACAATGAGCTCCTATTCCAGCTTGATGGTCATGGACCCTTTGAAAGTGATCCAAAGTGATTCGGTTTAGCTGAAAGCATTACGCAGAGTTCCAGGCTCGGGGTTAGTAGCATTATTAATAAGGTCAGTGACCACGTAAAACTCACCACCCTTTCCACCCGTAGTACCACGAGCAAATCCAAGGGCATAGTCGGCCAACTTATTATTGTTCTTTTCCTAGTCAGGATCACATCGCCAGCAACTATCAATGGGGTTGGTAACCTCACACGGACCCTTTTTCAATTCCTCCAACACCCTTTTGGTGCTATTAAACTCGAGCATGGTCCTAAAGACGTGGTCATTGTAATGGTGGCCCACCTCTTCTGGGTTAGGATGATAGGCCTTGTCCAGGTTCTCAATGGCTTCCAATTCTCGTGCCTTCTAGTACTCGTCATATTCAGCGATGTACGAATCTAGAGTTGGGACTACGACAACAAGCAACAACAGAAAAAAACTATAACTATAACTAGAAATACCCATAGTGGTTCTTATTTTAACTATCAATGCCTAGCTCTTGGAAACAACTGGTTGGATGCAAACAGGACCCTGATAGGATAGGAGAGACAAGATACGACACCAAATAGTGGAACTCGAGCTTGACGTGCTTGGAACACCATCATCATGTCGCTATTTACACTACACTGGGATTCATTAAAATTTCTAAATTTACAGAATACACTTGGCTACCAGTGTTTTGAGTGCTGAAAAAAGGTTTAGGTTTTCTTTTCCTTTTTTTTTTTTGCATAGAAAAAGTTGAGGTTTTCCTTGCATTTTTTACGCCGTTTTGAACGTCTAATTTTAGAAATTATAAAAAAAAAATTCTCCAATTCTTCTCGAATCCCTCTACTCTTCAACATTTCGAGAGGAAATCTCATTCCTTTCAATTTCAAGATTTTAGTCCTTCCACTTGTCTGATTTAAAAAATAAAAGTTCAATTGGTATGAAAGTTTATTGATTTCTCTTAATTTGAATATGAGATATGAATTGGACTCTAATTTTTTAATTGGACCTTTGAATATAAAAGTACTAGGTATTCAAATTTAACGAATTTTGTTAGTAGTGTTATCAATCAGATTTGTAAAAAAAATTATATTAAATTGAATAAGTAAAGTAGTACATTCATGTAATTTTAAAAATAGAAGGATGAAATTTTAAAAGTCTAAAAGGGTATAGAGATCTGAGGCGACATTAAACCTTTGTGGTGATTTTTAATGCATATTTCATTATCGTTACAATGTATACTAACTTCTATTGAAGCCCTTAACTAATTCGGTGGCACGAGTCAATCGATCACCTACTCTATTACAGAAATCGAAAATATTTTCCTTTCGTATTTAAAATAAGTTATATTATTCAAGACTATTTTAGATTTTTTATTTAAAAAAATATAAAATATGCTTTTGAAGGATTTGAGCCCACATCAATTAATATGTTAGTAAAACATTAAATTTAACACTCTACCAAAACCTTCATTTTCTTTTATGAATTTCAATTTTGTTACGCATACTTTATTACCTCCATCAATTATAAATATCTATACGATTATTTTAAGTGCTTGACTAAGTTGATAGCACGCGTCAACTGAGGACCAACTCAAAACATAGATGCTGAATCATTAATCTTATGTATTCTCGACTTTGCAAGTTTGTTTGCTTCAATATTTTACTCTACATTGGTGTAGCGTCATTTGTGGGAGCTCAAACATATCAAGTGAACTTCTTTAAAGAAATCTTTTAACAGTATTAGCGGCCTTGACGGATCCCCGACCCACGTTGAGCCTTAAAGAAATCCAACTCATACACCACCTTATATGTATACTTGATCTCTCCATTATAAATGTCTTAGTAAAAAATCAATTTAGTTCATGGTGATGCAAGAACACAAGGAGGAATTGCCATTGCGATTGCATCAATAGGAATATTACTATATGAAGAACACTCGTGATTGTTCTTTCTATCTTTTCTTGATTTGATGTGTTTTGAAAAATGACCGAGTACCCGAATATGTAAGTTGGGACATACAAAATTTATAGAAACGAAATGGTCTCAAGATTGTTAAAAATTTTAGTTAATTAGACAACTTTAAGACTAGCCAAATATGTAATTTCATTAATTTTCATACGTGTCATAAAATGATTGGTGACACATGGAAAATTCTAAACTCTATTAAAGCTGAAGGTTTCCACAAATCCAACAAAACCTTGCAATAGAATATATATATTAGATATGTTGAGTTTGTGCCCACACCAAATTAAGATTGATAATAACACCATGATAATAAGTGTTACTATTATCAATTTGTTTCAAACCACAAATTTCATTATTTATTATATGTTATTTTCAAACACACATATAAGTTCTAAATTTATGATTTCAACACATACGCGTATGAAACAAATATTAATTATCCATTAGGAGGAGAGAATAAGAGAACATGGTGGAATCTCATAAAAGAACATTTACTAACAATCATTCACAATAAACCCCAAATGTACAATACTTGGGTATGAAATGTTGTATGTAAAAAAGGGAGGACACATGCATATAAAAATAGTGTTTTTTGCAAGAACAACCGATAGTGTAACTGAGTGGTCCGACATGCTTTATGAGTTTTTGGACCAATTGACTGAGTTTAAAAGGCATCATTTTGTTCGGACCAAATTTCTTCTTGGCACACGAATTACCAAATTGAGTAAAACAGGTACCGATCACGAATTGGTCACCCTATGATACGAAGTTCCAATTCTTCTACTGTATTGGTGGTAAGAGGCCCTTACAGGTCACCGCATTAGTCGCGTAGGTGCCTGGCGCGGAATACCTGTTGCCCTGGTTGATAATTGTGGAGTGGCTAGTACCGCCAATAGCATATAGGAACCAGTGAATGTAGTCATCGTTGATGACATTAACAAAACCAAATCGGCACCTAGAAATCCTCTCTACGAATCCTTTACCAAAGTGGTTCAAAGCAACCGTGACCTGCATCTTCTCGTCGGTAATGTAAGGTCACTTGCTCTAAACAACATCACCTGTAATTTTTTCATTTCAATTATACTATTTTGTCACTCAAAAAATTCCTCCTCGTGCCTAGTTTAAATTAGAAATTAAAGTAATATTACATTGTCATGGTTAGTGAAGTGGTTGTTAGAAATGCTAATGGTAGTGGAACCTTGAATAAGATTGATAAAACCATTAGCGTAATGGTGAAGGGAAAGTTGGTCGAGCCAAACGTTGGTTGCTCTGAAAAGAGAGACCCCATCTCTGTTGCTAGCAGTCTGTAACCCAATGTGGTTTTCATGATCCTTAACCTTGCAATCCTTGGTGGGATTAATGTGATAGATATGGAGGCAATGGATAATGACGTTCTTTCCAAACTGCGTAGTAATACCAGCACCATTTCAAATTTCCACATTGGCTCCTTTCGCATCAATGGTCTTGTCACTTGTAACAATAAGCTCTTGTTCCAGCTTGATGGTAATAGACCTTTATAAAGTGATCAAAAGTGGCCCGGTTTGGAAGATAGTATCACGCAAAGTTCTAGTCTTGGGGTTAGCAGCATCATCACTAGGGTCAATGACTACATAAAACTCGCCATCCTTTCAACCGGTAGTACCACAAGCTAATCCAACGGCACAGTTGGCCAACCTCTTCCTATTCTTTTCCCAATGAAGATCACATCGCCAGAACCTATTGTAACACCCCAAAATAGTGCCTAGAAGTTTTAGGGGTGTTTTAGGGATTTTAGCCTTTGAGTTTTCGAAATTCTATGACATAGCATACTGGTAAAGTTTTCAATTATGATGTTTAGAAAAATAAATCAATTTCTAAAAATGAGTTTTAAATACCTCTAATTTTAGAAAAATGATTAATTTGTAAAATAGTCAAATTTAAGAGTTTTTATGAAGCAATTTGACTAAATGTCCAAAATCAACTTTAAAACCCCCTTTTCCAAATAATTTTCATGTCAACTTCGCCTCCCCCATATTAGTGCCATCCTTTTACTCTCCTAATAAATTTTGAATTCCAATTCCTAATCCTCTTTGATTTCTATCACCCTTGAACCTTAAACCTCTATAAAAGACCAAGAAAAGCACCCAAAAATACCATAGTTCCTCCATTGTCAAGCTTTCGTGTTTTTCAAGTATTTGATCAAACACATAAATTTTCTTCATCTAAGGCAACAATTCAATTCTTTCTGAGTTTCTAATGTTATCTAGTCTTTAAAACCATGTTTTTAGCCATTAAATCGCATTTTTAAATAAAAATCAAATATTGGGTCGTTAATGATAAATTTCAGGATTTTGCATAAAAAACATGGCTTCAAAGTGTTTTTCAACTTGTTTTAACATGTTTAGGATATCTAAAGTTACTTTTAAGTTTCTTTAAATATTTCTTGAGTTTTAATGAATTTTCAAAAAATAGCCATAAAACATGTTGAAAAAGATGATACTATGAATTGAGTATTTTATTATAGTTTAAAGGTTGGGAATTAGTCGTAGGTGAATGATCAGATGATCGGAATTTGTTTTAGGTGAAAAGATTAAATATGGATCGAGATATTTTAATTTAAAGTTACTATGTTATAAGTTTTTGTTACATGAGAACTTAATTTAGGCTTATGTTTTGTATGCTTGCAATGAGCCTTTGGCTTATTTTTAGATGCGTTGTTGTGTGAATTTATTGTGTTGAAGTTCTAGATTCGATAGAACCTTCTACAAGTAGAGATAAAGGCAAGGAAAATGTAACATCTAGGAATCAGAGGCCCTGCATTATTGTATGTTGCTATGTGTTTGGCATGTTTTGTTTGTTAATTTGCTGTGTTTGCGGGTTCGGGAAGGCTCGGGGTTAAACTTGAGCCTTGGTGAAAATTCTGTTTAAGTACTTCAGGGGGGAGCTAGCAGAGGCAAGTCTTAAGTATAAGTACTTGTGTTTGATGACACCAGAAGAGAGGTGGTAAATTGGCAAGGAGACGCCACTTAGAGTGCAAGGAAGTGGCGTCACAAGGGAGAAGCAGGATGGAGGAGGTTCGAATCCCCAAGGCCTCACTTTGAAGCTTTATTTTTGGCACCTAGATGGGGAGAAGGTGGATTGGTGAAGACTCTCCAAGGTGGTTGGTTGAATGAGTCAAACCGTTTGAATTGGTGGCCATGAGGTGTTGGTGGAGGAAGACTTGGTCAAATTAATTCAAAGGAATGAAGAGGAGTGAAAGTAGGAGGGAATTAAGGAATATGGCCATGAAAGAAGGTGTTGACCGAATAAGGAGTCTTGGGTGAGGGGTGTTGCGGTTTAGTTGCTGGAAGGGGGTGCCGAAATTTTGGATTAGTGTTGAGTTTTCTACCTAGGTGCATTCGGTCTTAGGGGTTAGTATAGTATTAAGGGGAAAGACGAAACTTTGAGGTACATCTTGGTTCTTCTTTTTCATTTTCGGTAATCACTTTGTGTGTGAGCTAAAACGATTCTCTTCTTTTTTCCTATACCTGTGCGGAAACCATCATCTTCTTATTTCCCGTTTCTCAGTTGCATTGTAACACCCCAAACCCGGTCAAAATGCTAAGACTGAATCTGGAATGTTACAGGGAAGAAAACATTTGAAAACTCGTTTGTTGTCTCAAATTAGAAAGTAAACCTTTGCATTCATGAAAGAACCCAGTATATATGGTGTAAACCGGGAAAACATTTTAACCCTTAGTCTTAAGAAATTAGAGTGGACGTGTTGTTATTACTAGTAAATTAGTTACCCGATGGTAAAATTGGAAAAAAAATCCTGAAGGTTTATTTAGTTTTGAAAACGTCCATTTATAACTTACTAGGCATGCTTTAGTAATTAATCAAAATTATAAAGAAATTCTACCCAAAAGAATAGTCCCAAAGAGAAAAACTAAGTGGCCTTATTACAAAACTGATAACCCAAATTTAAAACAAAACAAATCTGAAATAACCATTTTAAACAAAAGAACCGTAATCTTGAGCATGGCCACCTCGAGTCCTCCCAGCTCCATATCCACGGTCTAGGAATTACCTGCAAGATGGTAATGGAAGGGGTAAGTCACCGAGACTCAGTGTGTAAATCCCCATCCCGAAGACATTAAACTTTACACAGTTTTATATGCCAATATGTATGTCATGCAACCCATCCAACCTATCCAACTGAACTCCCAATTCTACCCCTTGTGGCACCTAGCCACTGGTGGTACCTAACCACTGGTGGTTACAAAACATTGGTGACCGAAGTCACAAATAATCATTAGTAGGGCCAACCCACTGTGTGGTACCTAACCACTGGTGACGATCCCTTATCTCGATATATGGGGCCAACCCACTGTGGTACCAAACCATTGGGTTGAGTCACAAAAATGTAGATATGTGGTACATAACCACTAGTGGTTCCAAACCACTGAGACTTACTCACAATATCATAGGAAGCGAGGCCAACCCACTGTGTGGTACCTAACCACTGGTGACAGTCTGAAAATATTCCTTCCCCCTCCTCTCATTACCCATTTCTCATGTACATGTTTGCCACCAAGTATAATCATGCTTAACATATAGAATAACATATGTAAAATAACATGGCACTGATAGATTCCAATATATACAATTAACGTTTGCAGCCATAGCAACTTACCCGGCATCCGTGCTTTTACCCATAGGTAAATTAGTGATCTCTACCGTTATTCCAGCTTTTAACTACACCTAACAAATAGCATATTAAACAATGAAAGTGTGTAAGAGTTACACACCTGATTACTCATAACACTACGCTTTCTACGTCAACACTATCGTTCACTAACACTACCGCTATCTGCCTACTTTTTTGTTTAGAGGCTGGCTCACAACCCGGTGGCCAATCCCTCACCGCTGATACTGCCCGCTTCTTGAACTTAGGGGCTGGGTTCACTGATCCAACCCCTCCTAACGCTTGGTTGGCATTCAAGTCCATAATAACCCTTGGTCACTAACTGAATTAATGCATGAGTAAGGACAAATGGAAATATGTGGAAAGGTTTCTTACCTAGGCTAATTGAATTCGAAGCGTTGGGCTTGATTCACAAGTCAAGCGAATCCCGAATATCTCCACTAAAATGCGACACCCCCTTCTCCACCTACATTCGACCAAGCCCTCACATTAGGCCAATTAACCCTTCTACTTTGGCATGAAAACCCGAAATAGATACTTACGAAATTGGGAGATCGCCCTTACCTTCCTGTTCAGATTCGATCACCCCCTCTACTAGATTCGGCAAAGGCTAAAAACAAGAGAAAATCTAATGAGAAAACCAAAAATAGAAATACCGATTTTCAACAGTACGCCTAGAGATCTCGACTTATCTTACCATAGTAATCAAAATAAAGAAAGGAACAAAGATGTGGGAATGTTAGAAAGATTCTGCCTCAAAAATAAAAGAGAAAGAAAGAGAAGATAAAAAGAAAGGAGAAAGCAATGAGATCTTACCTGCTTATGGGTTGAGATTTCGGCTTTGAGAACCAGAGAAGGGAAATAGATTTTAGCACCCTAGGAGATTAAGAGGAAACGCAAGAAGAGGAAGAAAATATGGGCAAGGGGTATTCGGCTTATGCAAGAAAAAAAAAGGTGAGAAGGGAGTTAGGAAATTTCGGCCTCAAGAAGCAACTGGGAGAAGAGAGAACACTAATCAAGAAAGTAAGGTTCAGCTAACAGAAGATGAAGGAGATAAAGAGAAGGGATGGAAGATGCAGTTTTGGTTTTTGATGTTACTGGCAAGAAAATAAACAAAAAAAATATGATGGGTGTAGGGTAATGTAGTTTCAGCCAAACACCAAAAGTAGAGAGAAAAAAAGAAGGCTTAAGGACAATTCGATTTTGACAAAAAGAAGAAAAAGAATGCACTCAGCCTTCCCTAGCTAGCCGAAAATGCTTACTTGAGATCAATTCTCCCCCTAAGTCCGAATGTGAAATTCGACACTCCTAAGCTACCCAAAAACCGATTCTTCCCCTCCCCCTTAGTGTTTAACATTCGACCAACTCTAAGCTCAAGTGTCCATTCCCCTTATTCCTCCACAATTTCCTCCTGACCACACATTCAAATCTGTTTGAATGTTTCCAACTCCACCGATTTCTCTCCTCCACTTATTTGAATTTGTTGACACTTTCAACACTCATCCACCAGAGTCCTACCTGAGTGCAACTCTCCCTTGTCCTGGTGTCAAAAATAACAAGCAGAAAGGAGATTTCTGCTGCTCGAACCAAGGCTCCCTCACTCACCTGAGGCGTCACTTCTTTAAGCCTTAAGCGGCACCTCCTTGCCACTTTACCAAGGCATTCCTTGCGTCACAACCTACCACCAGCTACCTTTAACCCTTAACTCGACCAACTCCCCCCTCTAGAAGCCCAAAACGCAACTTCCAAAAAAAAAAAACTGGCCTATCCCTAGCTCATGCCTAGAGCCTAAAATAGCCTAAACTAGCATGACAACCATACTATCTAATACAAGCAGCTAAAATGCAAAGACCCCGATTTAAGGATGTTACATGCATAACGTTTCTTACATCGACAAGCCATAGCTGAACCTCATGTTACTCCTTATTTTTCTTTTTATTTTGTTTCTCATCATTTGATTCTCATCTCTATTTCTTTTCTCTAGCCGAAACTCCTTGAAACCCTTGCCGAATCTTCTATTCCTCTTTGTTCATCTCTCAAAACACCATAATCGAGCCTCCCTTCCTATCATTTTCTCTCTTGGTAAACTGAAACCTCTATTTTCCTCTACTATTACCTTTCCCTACCCTAATCATCTCTCAAGTTTAATTTATTCTTCTTTTGGCCGAATACCAAGTTGTTCATCTTCTCTTTTCTCGGCATTTCTTTGGTTATAGGTGATTGAAGCCTAAACTTACTTCTCTTCTTCCTC
Source organism: Gossypium rotundifolium (assembly GCA_025506655.1). NCBI lineage: Eukaryota > Viridiplantae > Streptophyta > Magnoliopsida > Malvales > Malvaceae > Gossypium > Gossypium rotundifolium. Next base: position 56,980,885 of record CP106726.1, read on the forward strand.
TTCTCTCTTCATTGTTCATACCTTATGGAAGCCAAATCTTTTGGGGTGACAACTGAAGGCAACCTTTCATCGATTTGCTAGTAACCAAATATAGCCTTCCAATCGGCATCTTTTTGTTTTGGTAAGGTTTATTCTTTTTAGTTTCCCTTTTTGATCTTTCTCTTTTCTTGGTAGTCTGTTAACCAAAGGTGTTGGCTCATTTCTTTAGGGCTTTGGTCGATTGTAGAGAGACTCATTATCGTATTCTCCTTCTCTCATAGCCAGCATTCGGGAGGTCATTGGTAAGTTGGGTATGTGGGCCGAATGGATGGGAAGGGTGGTCTTTTTTGTTTAGTTTCATTGAAAGACCATTTCATTTGTCCTATTATGGGGATTGATTCTAACTTGGTGATATCTAGGGACTTATTCGGTTTCATAAGCCAATCTTTTAGAAAATAAATTTTCGTTGATCGAGGTAAGAAGTTTCCTCTTGTTTGGCATGTATTCTTTCTTTCTTTTTTTGCTGCGTTAATCTAGTTTTCTTATCAAAGACCCTTACCATGGATGCCAGTTTAGGTCAATCAAGAGAAGGGAGCGAACCCATAGCTTCGGCTCCTAAGTTTAATATGGCGTGGTGTCGGCGATTCGAGACTTTTTTCATTGGTACGTGGTAGAGAGAAGCGTCTGCTGGGATAGGCAAATAGCCGTCATTCCTATTAGTGAAAGTGTCGACATAGAAATCCTAGTGTTACGTGTTATCGGGTGGGTATTACCCACACATTTCTTTACTATTTACGTTAGTAACTGTGAAGGCTGAAAGCCAAAATGACTGCATTGTTAGTCGAAATACCCTCGTGGGTAAGGTTTGAGACGCCGGGTAAGTTCTCGATGATGATATTTCTGATTATATGCATGTATGTATGATCGTTGTTATGCATGAATGATATAATTATCTGTTACACATGGTGATCATGGTTGCATTCATATTTTGGCACGATGAAAAGAGCATGGGCTCCAGATTGAATATAAGGAGAAGGGAGATTAAGTGACTTTGTCACGAGTGACTATTGTCACAAGTGGTCTAAGAACCACGGTGGTTGAAACCACGAATGTTCTAATCAGTGACTTGTCTTGGTGGTCAAGTACCACAGTGGGTTGGCCCTACGTAAGCGTAAATTTATCAGATATCGTCACGGTGGTCTGACACCATAGTGGGTTGGCCTCACAATTACATGATTTAGTGACTCTGTCACGAGTGACTATTGTCACGAGTGGTCTGGGACCATGGTGGTCATGAACTACAATGGCATAATGCCACGGGTGTTTGGATGGAGAATTAGACTAGGTTGGGCTGCATTGCATACATGTGACATATGCCATACTGAGTGGGATAAGGCCCAATTTGTGTTATACGGGGATTTACACACTGAATCTTAGTGACTCACCCCTCTGCTAAATGTTGTAGGTAATCAGTAGATCACGGGTTTTGGAGCCGGGGCAGACTCGAGGTGGCCGTGCATTGCTATTTTTCTCGTAAATTTCATTACTTTATTTTGAATTTAGTTAAATTTGGGATTTTATTATTTAATAAGGCCGCTTTAACTTAAATTTGGGTTGGTTTTCAAATGCCGATTTTAATTATGCAATAAACTGTCAAAAATGGGGTTTTCTTAAAAACGTAAATAAAGGTTTTCCAAATACTGACAAACGGATCACATGAAGTCAGTAATTAAAACTTGGAATTTTTTTTTAGAACTACTAATAACCCTATAACTTCTTTCTTTTCTCCAAAAACCACATTACTTAATGCTATTTTCAACAATGTTTCCAAAGTATGGTTTCCTGAAAATAACCCGGTTTCAGTACCTAATGAACTCAATAAGAAGATGGTAAGATATGTACAACTCAACCGAATTTTAGTTAGCCTTAGCTTGCACACACTAAACAAAACATTTTCTCAGATTACGATATTCCATTAAACGTTTGTTTTTAAACTGCCTATCCAGTAACATACCAGATTTGGTCGTAACGTATAGATCGGGTTTGGGGTGTTATAGAAAAGCTAGTTTGAGCTTTTGACTTTTCGGCGAAAGCATAATTGGTGAGTGTTTAGAATAATTTCTTGTGGATATGATTGAATGCGTTATTTGGGAATTTAGTAGTAGCTAAAACCCCTACACTAAATTCCTAGTGTAAGCTTTCTCATACCTCTACTATCTTGTGAACAATGTGCTTATGCATTTGTGAATATGTGAATTGAGATGAGATGATATAACATGTGATATGTGGTTATGTTAACCAATGTGAAAGTGTGAATGTGTACATGATAGGTATATGTTAAATGTTAGTGACACTATTTTGCTAAATATGCAGTGATAGTGCATGGATAATCGATAAGTTATATGTGTTTGATTTCGGATATTTTAGCCTTGCGATATTGAAATCGTTGGATATAGTTGGCATGCCATACGGTTGTGAGTACTCACCTATATGTACAGTGATTTTTGGTGTTGAGGCCTTAGGACATGTTGGAGGGATAGGAGAATGTGAGCTAAGCTCCATTCAACGGGACATGAGAGGGGAAATAAGGAGAGTGTTTGTAACACCCTTATCCCGTGTCCATCACCGAATTAGGTTTAAGGGCGTTACCTGTCATAGCACAAGGTATTGCATATAATTACTATTTACGAAGTCATAGTCAATTTCATTAAAGATAATAAAGTACTATTTAAAGGTAAACTCATTAGCTGAATACATATATATATTGACTTTACTTAAACAATTCATCACCACCAATGCCAAAAAAAAATCTATGTACATATTCTTTCAAGACTTATCGACATAAAATATACCAACTTCAATACCAACAAATGAACATTTCGTCATAATTTAAATCACTTCTTTTGTACGAACATAGTTAAAACAACATGATCAAACATACCTCTTACTAACCAAAAACATGTGAATCTAAGCTCAATTCATATTGCACATGAGAAAACATGGCCGAATATGCCCAACTCAAACATATGACCTATACAACTTTTCATACCGAATATACACACTTGTTTACCACTTAATACAACCCCATGTTTGAGTATCACATCTATAATTTAACTTTAAACAATCAAACCATTTAACCTAAATACCATACATAAATACATTCTAAGGCATAATTTCTTATTCCTTTAATAACATGACCGAATATAACAAGTAATTATATTATATCTTGATCATTCATATATATCACACCTAATTTAAAAGAAAAAATCTCTCATGATATGTATATACCATAACCTAACATGCATGATAATAGTACCACACTCAAGCATGATTAAACCATATTCAAGCATAAATGATAATTCATGGCATGAGCAAACTATATCATCAAACACGAAACAAGTTATCCAAAATAGATAGCCATTTTAGCATGGCTAGCATATTTACGATTACAAAACATTAGTTATCTTGTTAGGTCTAATCTATACATGCCCTTTTAATACAAAACTAACTTATTCAATACCAAAAGAAAGTCGATAGTGCGGTTGACTTCTTCCCGGATCCTTCAAGTCATGACTTGAACATAAATCTATAAAACAAGGGTAAACAAGAATACACACAATAAGCTTGCTAGATTAGTAAGTCTCAAGCGATATTTATGACATATACACACATATGTACCATCATAGCCAGTATATCAATGTTCATATATAGCGAGACCTTATTCATCGTATACTTAACTTGTAAGACTTATCGAAAGTACCTTGATCGATAAATAAAGTCATATGCATTTCCACATACAACCGAATAACATCTTCAATGTACATTTAAAATGATCTCACATAATTGAATGTATACAAATATATATATGTATAAAGCATGGTGAAACTATATATATATAATAATTTCTCCTATATGCAAACAATCCACATCAACTCAATGTCATTTTTAATCGCATACCTTACATACCAAAAGGCACTTGATGCTCAGCTTTTACTTAGCGACAAATTAAGCACTTTGAAACAAATTCAGATATATCTTGTTTCATACCAAGCCACCAGTAGAACTGCTTCAAGTCATTATACATTTTCGTGCTACCTGGATGTATCGACATCTGACTTTATGAGCTTCTTTCAATAACACCTGAATCAAATCCACGTCCCTCGGTACACACATTCGGCCTTTATAATTCAAGCAGTCATTTTTATCAATTCAAAATTCTGACTCTGCATTATTTCCACACTGAGCCTGTTTAACAGTCATATCTTTGTCAGCTTTTTGTGCATCACAAATTTGCTGAATAAACATCGGTCTTACTTTTAACTCGGCTATGATCGAACTATCATCTGACATAACCATCTGTGTGTTCAATGTACGAAGAGCAAGCAATGATTTTCGACTTAATGCATCTGCAACAACGTTAGCTTTCCCCGGATGGTAGTCAATCACTAACTCATAGTCTTTCAAAAGTTCTAACCATCTACGTTGTCTCAAGTTCAACTCTTTTTGAGTCGTCAAATATTTAAGACTTTTGTGATCCGAGTAAACATGACATTTCTCACCATATAAATAATGATGCCAAATTTTCAATGCGAACACAATAGTTGCTAGTTCTAAATCATCGTCGGGTAGTTTCTTTCATGCGGCTTCAATTGTCTTGAAGCGTAGGCTACAAATTTGCCTTCACGCATCAAAACGCAGCCCAAGCCATTTAAGGAAGCATCGAATACACAACAAATTCTTTACCCGATTCAGTTGAGCTAACACCGAGCTTCCATCAAAGGGCTTTCGGTGATCGAAACTTTTCCGACAATTTTTCGACCACTCAAACTTGACATCTTTACGTAGTAGCTTTGTCAAAGGTGTAGCTATTACTGAAAACCTTTCACTAAGCTGTCTCTGATTGCAAGTCCAAGTCGAAAACTTGAATCTCGAAACACTTTTCGGTGGCTTCCAATCAAGTATAGCAGAGATTTTGTTCGGATCTACTCGAATGCACGATCTTTGAAACAACATGTCCCAAAAAGTGACCTCTTTCATCCGAACTCACACTTACTAAACTTCGCATACAAGCTGTTGATTCCGCAAAGTTTGTAGCACTAATCTCAAATGCTCAGTATGCTCGATTTCATCTTTGGAGTAGATCAATATATCATCAATAAACTCTACTACAAATTGATCCAAAAGCTGTCTAAAACCCGATTCATCAAATCCATAAAAATAGCAGTGCATTAGTAAGCCCAAAAGGCATAACCAAAAACTCAAAATATACATACCTCATCCAGAATGCGATCTTGACACATCGTATCTTTGACTCATAACGGATAATAACCCGATCTCAAATCTATCTTGAAAATCTGAAGCCCTTTCAATGATCAAACAAATCATCAATCGAGGTAATGGGTACTTATTCTTTATAGTTACCTTATTCGGTTTCGATAATCAATACACATTCGCATCGTTCCATCTTTCTTTTCACAAAAAGAATGGTGCACCCAAGGAGAGAAACTTGGTGGTGCAAAGCCCTATCTGTTAACTCTTGCAATGTGCTTTCAACTCTTTTAGTTTAGTAGGTGCCATCCGATATGGAGCTATTGAGATCGGAGTCGTTCCCGGTGCTAATTCAATGCCAAACTCAATTTCTCGTCTTTGAGGGTAAACCCGGTAGTTCTTCAGGAAACACATCTCGGTATTCACATACAACTGATGCATGATTCAATATGTGTCTCAAACAATTTATTATCCAGTACATAAGCCAAATAAGCTTCGCACCCTTTTCTCATATACTTAGGGCTAACATCGAGGATATAAGCTAGGAAACCCACTTAAATCACTAGATTCAATTCTAATGATCTCACCATTCGATGTCTCAAATCAATAAGCTTTCTTTTGCAATTCACCACTGCATCATGCGAAGTTAACCAGTCCATTCCCAAAATTATATCAAACTCATCGAAAGGCAACAACATTAAATCATGGGAAGCAAAATCCCGAATCATCAATGGGCAACCTTTCACACTTTATTAACAAACACACATCTACCCAAAGGGTTGGACACGCTGAATCACAAACTCGATGAGACTCAACTAGCAGAGTCTTACTGAATACCAGAGTTTCACATACATATGAATGGGTCGAACCAGGATCAATCAATGCAATCACAGTAGTATCATAAAGGGTGAAAGTACCGATAATGACATCTAGAGAAGCAACATCCTCTCTAGCTCGAGTAACATAAGCTCTAGCTGGAGCTCTAGCCTCAGATCGAACTAATGTGTTCTTCTTCCCTCTCTGACTACCACCTACATTGCCGAATGCAGGTGGTCTACCCGTCTTGATGCCTTTGCTCGGTCTAGAGTTACATGCTATATCGCTTTCATTAACATCGGGCACTCTCGAATCAAATGGTCTGAGGATCCACATTTAAAGCAGGACCAATCACGAACTCTACAACTCCCAGAATGCCATTTTCCACAATGTTTGCATTCAACTCGATTTTGTGGAACGTTACCAACACTGGCCATCGAGGTAGCTCGGGAGCCCACTGGAGGTCGATCATGTCTAGGTAAATCTGGAGTAACTTTATGTCATGGAATCATCTCTCGAACTTCTTAGATGTGGAATGGAAAGTCTTACCGACGACCTCTTACGAATGTCTCTAGCTTACATCTCGACCTTTCTTTTCTCTTTCCCAAGCTCTTGACTTTGCAAGCTCGCTCAACTAGAGTCACAAATTCTTGAATTTCAAGAATGCCAACAAGCAACTTTATCTCTTCATTCGGACTGTCTTCAAACCTTTTACACATAATGGCTTCGGTTGATACACACTCTCTAGCATATCTGCTAAGCCCGACAAATTTCCGTTCATATTCAGAACGGTCATCCTTCCCTGTTTCGATTCAAGAAATTCTTTTCGTTTTGATCAATGAATCTTTGACTGATATATTTCTTGCGGAATTCATTCTGGAAGAAATCCCATGTCACTTTTTCTTTCAGAACCACTGATACTATTGTATTCCACCAGTGATATGCAGTGTCCCGAAGTAAAGATATAGCACACTTCAGGCATTCGTCTGGAGTACAAGATAGCTCATCTAGTACCCGAATAGTGTTATCAAGCCACATTTCGGCTCGCTCTGCGTTATCATCATCATTGGCCCTGAATTCTTCGGCCCCAAATTTCCTGATTTTATCAACTGGAAGCCTACTAGATCTCATCGGATCTATCATGGGGGTGCTGAAGGTATCGGAGTTGGATTATTCGGGGGTGGAGGTTGGTGTACAGCCAGATTAGTCTGGATAAACTGGGTAAACCACTCATTCATCATCGATAGAAGGCTTGTTTAGCCTCCCTCGTGGCTACACAAGCCCGGTCGAGAGTCTTAAGACCGATCTATGTGCACGGTTAGGCGCCACACTCTCTACATCATCCGCTACGGCTCTTTTTAGGTCGGTGTCCATTTACTATATAAAACACGAGCCGAATATCGAAGTCACCACACTATCGATATATGAAAAAGGCATGTATAGCTAGACTCACACGCGCTACTAGAGTCCTAGAATCGACTAAATCGTAAGCTCGATACCAATCAAATGTAACACCTATCCCGTGTCCATCACGGATTAGGTTTAAGGCGTTACTGTCATAGCACAAGGTATTGCATATAATTACTATTTACGAAGTCATAGTCAATTTCATTAAAGATAATAAAGTACTATTTAAAGGTAAACTCATTAACTGAATACATATATATATTGACTTTACTTAAACAATTCATCAGCCACCAATGCCAAAAAAAAAAAATCTATGTACATATTCTTTCAAGACTTATCGACATAAAATATACCAACTTCAATACCAACAAATGAACATTTCGTCATAATTTAAATCACTTCTTTTGTACGAACATAGTCAAAACAACATGATCAAACATACCTCTTACTAACCAAAAACATGTGAATCTAAGCTCAATTCATATTGCACATGAGAAAACATGGCCGAATATGCCCAACTCAAACACATGACCTATACAACTTTTCATACCGAATATACACACTTGTTTACCACTTAATACAACCCCATGTTTGAGTATCACATCTATAATTTAACTTTAAACAATCAAACCATTTAACCTAAATACCATACATAAATACATTCTAAGGCATAATTTCTTATTCCTTTAATAACATGACCGAATATAACAAGTAATTATATTATATCTTGATCATTCATATATATCACGCCTAATTTAAAAGAAATAATCTCTCATGATATGTATATACCATAACCTAACATGCATAGAGAATAGTACCACACTCACGCATGATTAAACCATATTCAAGCATAAATGATAATTCATGGCATGAGCAAACTATATCATCAAAACACGAAACAAGTTATCCAAAATAGATAGCCATTTTCGCATGGCTAGCATATTTACATGATTACAAAACATTAGTTATACTGTTCAGTCTAATCTATACATGCCCTTTTTAATACAAAACTAACTTATTCAATACCAAAAGAAAGTCGATAGTGCGGTTGACTTCTTCCCAAATCCTTCAAGTCCGCAGCTTGAACCTAAATCTATAAAATAAGGGTAAACAAGAATACACACAATAAGCTTGCTAGCTTAGTAAGTCTCAAGCAGTATTTATGACATATACACACATATGTACCATCATAGCCGAATATCAATGTTCATATACAGCGAAACCTTATTCATCGTATACTTAACTTGTAAGACTTATCGAAAGTACCTTGATCGATAAATAAAGTCATATGCATTTCCACATACAACCGAATAACATCATTTAAAATGATCTCACATAATTGAATGTATACAAATATATATATGTATAAACCATGGCCGAAACTATATATATATAATAATTTCTCCTATATGCAAATAATCCACATCAACTCAATGTCATTTTTAATCGCATACCTTACATACCGAATGCACCAACACATCTCTATCAACTTACGTATTTGATCAACATCACATATATCATGAACTTGATTCAATACATACCTTTTGGCCGAACATAATCAATCATATAAAAATATATAATTTAACTTTCATTATTACAAATACATAAATAGGCCAAATCATGTATATGTTCAAATAGGTTAACACATAATTCATATTTACATAACCATTTATCGTTTCAAATAATCAACTTACCTTGTCACTTACCAATATAATAAGTTAATTTCTTTTTTTTTTCTTTTTAGAGCTTATAGCTCAATCTACTATGTATATACCTCTCCAATTCTCTGTTTTAACTTATCACCGGCAAAAAGCCTGCTAGGCATTAAAGCCCGAATTAAGTCACCGGCACGAGGCCTGCTAGGTAGTAAGCCTAAAATGAATCACCGGCACTAGGCCTACTAGGCACAAAGCCTGACATATAACACCGGCACAAAGCCTGCTAGGCATTAAAGCCTGAAATGAATCACTGGCACAGGGCCTGCTAGGCTTAAAGCCTGAAATAAGTCACCGGCACTAGGCCTGCTAGGCTTAAAGCCTAAGATATCATCATTTTCAACATTTCAATGAACATTTCAATAGTATCATAACCACTTATCACTTAGATTTCATAATTCTATCACATTTCCAATTCAACTAAGCTCATTCATTTTTCACAAATAAAACTATTATAACATTGTATAATAAAACACTACATTCGGCTATCACATGAAAATATACCCAAATTTGTCAAAAATTGTCATTTAATACTTTCATAATGCATTCATTAATATAATCCAGCTTAGGGACTTACCTCGGCTGTCGATAGACCGTGCGAATCGGCTATTCGAGAACCTTCGTCTTTCCCCGATCTAAATCCGTTTTTCTTTGCTTTTGATCTAAAACACATTAAAATTTAACTCATTCAAGTACATTTAATCTCAATTTAGTCCCTAAGCACATAAATAGGCAATTTACCATTTTACCCTACTATTTCAAATTTTACAATTTAGTCCTATTTGCCTAAAACACAAAATACACCAAATTTCTCAATACCCCTCAAGGGTCGAATATGTATAGGGGCTATACAAGCCCTTTTCCTTCAATTATTTAGCAAATAAGTCCTCTAAAATTTACTTTTACAAATTAGCCCTAAATACTAAAATTCACTAAAATTTCTAATACAAAATATATCAATCCTTAACATATCTTTAATTTAAAATCATCAAACATCAAAAACCTCAAGAATTCATCAATGGCGAATCATATATACACTCTAATCTTAGAAATTCTAGCATGGGTGGGTAATATACTAAGCAACGATCTCAAAACGTAAAAATTAACAAAAATCGAGCTAGATTTCTTACCTAATTAAGCTTGAATAAGGCGAATGTTTCAAATCTTTTCTCCCTTTTGTTTCTCTTTTCTTTCGCAAAATAAGCATGCAATGGCTTTATTTTATGAATTGTTTAACTAATAATAACATAATTTAATTATTACCATTTTAACCTTATGTTATAAAATATTAAACATTATAAACTAAGGTTAGTTATGTACTTGGCCGGCCACTTACTATAGAATTTGGCTATTTGTCCTTTTAGGACTTCAATTTAAAAAGCCACTATCACATTAGGACTTTTCACTATAATTTGCAACTTTTGCACTTTACGCGATTAAGTCCTTTTTATCAAATTAAGTGCTTAAACGATAAAATTTTTCTCTGAAACTTTCACACATTAATTCACATATAATAAACACATAATATAATATTTAAAAATTTTTAGACTCGGATTCGTGGTCCCGAAACCACCGTTCCGATTAGGGTCAAATTCGGTCTGTTACAACTCTCCCCCCTTAAGGATTTTCATCCCCGAAAATCTTACCGTTAAATAACGTCGGATATTGTTGCCTCATTGAGTCCTCAGGCTCCCACGTAGCCTCTTCAACTCCGTGCCTTTTCCACAATACTTTTACTAATGGAATTTCCTTGTTTTTTAACTCTTTCTTTTCCTGAGCTAAAATATGAATCGGTTCTTCCTCATACGTCATATCAGGTTGGATTTCAATCTTTGACGGTGTAATCACATGGGACGGATCTGATCTGTACTTACGAAGCATCAAAACATGAAATACGTCATGTATCTTGTCTATCTCAGAAGGCAATTTCAATCTATAAGCAACAAGCCCAATACGTTCAGTAATTTCATAAGGTCCGATGAATCTCGGACTAAGTTTGCCTTTCCGACCAAATCGGAGTATCTTTTTCCACGGAGAAACTTTCAAGAATACTCGATCTCCAACTTGAAATTCAATGTCTTTATGTTTCAAATCAGCATAAGACTTTTGACGATCCGAGGCAGCTTTCAAATTGTCTCTAATAATAGCTACTTTCTATTCGGTTTCTTTAATCAAATCAACCCCGTATATCTTATTCTCACTGAGCTCAGTCCAGTATAATGGTGTTCGACACCTTCGCCCGTACAAGGCTTCATAGGGCGCCATTTTGATACTAGATTGAAAACTGTTATTATAGGCAAATTCAATCAGAGGTAAGTATCGTTCCCAAGTACCTTCAAACTCGAGAATGCAACATCCTAACATGTCCTCAAGTATCTGAATAGTTCTCTCGGATTGTCCATCCGTCTGAGGATGAAAGGCTGTACTAAAATGAAGTTTAGTACCTAAAGCATCTTGCAACTTCTTCCAAAATCGTGATGTGAATCTCGGGTCTCTATCCGAAACAATGGAACTCGGCACACCATGCAACCTCACAATTTGTGATATATACAATTCAGCAAGTTTATCAAGTGAGTAGTCCGTTCGAATTGGTACGAAATGAGCCGATTTGGTCAATCTATCAACTATAACCCAGACTGCATCTTTCTTGCTCGGTGTCATAGGCAAACCAGATACAAAATCCATAGTGATTCTATCCCATTTCCATTCAGGTATCATGATCGGCTGAAGCAACCCAGAAGGCACTTGATGCTCGGCTTTTACTTGCTGACAAATTAAGCACTTTGAAACAAATTCAGATATATCTCGTTTCATACCAAGTCACCAGTAGAACTGCTTCAAGTCATTATACATTTTCGTGCTACCTGGATGTATCGACATCTGACTATTATGAGCTTCTTTCAATAACACCTGAATCAAATCCACGTCCCTCGATACACACATTCGGCCTTTATAATTCAAGCAGTCATTTTTATCAATTCAAAATTCGACTCGCATTATTTCCACATCGAGCACATTTAATGATCATATCTTTGTCGACTTTTGTGCATCACAAATTTGTTGAATAAACATCGGTCTTACTTTTAACTCGGCTATGATCGAACTATCATCTGACATAACCATCTGTGTGTTCAATGTACGAAGAGCAAGCAATGATTTTCGACTTAATGCATCTGCAACAACGTTAGCTTTCCCCGGATGGTAGTCAATCACTAACTCATAGTCTTTCAAAAGTTCTAACCATCTACGTTGTCTCAAGTTCAACTCTTTTTGAGTCGTCAAATATTTAAGACTTTTGTGATCCGAGTAAACATGACATTTCTCACCATATAAATAATGATGCCAAATTTTCAATGCGAACACAATAGCTGCTAGTTCTAAATCATGCGTCGGGTAGTTTCTTTCATGCGGCTTCAATTGTCTTGAAGCGTAGGCTACAAATTTGCCTTCCTGCATCAAAACGCAGCCCAAGCCATTTAAGGAAGCATCAGAATACACAACAAATTCTTTACCCGATTCAGGCTGAGCTAACACCGGAGCTTCCATCAAAAGGGCTTTCAACTAATCGAAACTTTTCTGACAATTTTTCGACCACTCAAACTTGACATCTTTCTGTAGTAGCTTTGTCAAAGGTGTAGCTATTACAGAAAAACCTTTCACAAACCGTCTATAGTTGCCCGCAAGTCCCAGAAAACTTCGAATCTCAGAAACACTTTTCGATGGCTTCCAATCAAGTATAGCCGAGATTTTGTTCGGATCTACTCGAATGCCTGATGCTGAAACAACATGTCCCAAAAAGCTGACCTCTTTCATCCAGAACTCACACTTACTAAACTTCGCATACAACTGCTGATTCCGCAAAGTTTGTAGCACTAATCTCAAATGCTCAGTATGCTCGATTTCATCTTTGGAGTAGATCAATATATCATCAATAAACACTACTACAAATTGATCCAAAAACTGTCTAAAAACCCGATTCATCAAATCCATAAAAACAGCAGGTGCATTAGTAAGCCCAAAAGGCATAACCAAAAACTCAAAATGTCTGTACCTCATCCGGAATGCGTCTTGGCACATCATCGTATCTTTGACTCAAGAATCGATAATAACCCGATCTCAAATCTATCTTGAAAATCTGAAGCCCTTTCAACTAATCAAACAAATCATCAATCTGAGGTAATGGGTACTTATTCTTTATAGTTACCTTATTAGGTTTCGATAATCAATACACATTCGCATCGTTCCATCTTTCTTTTCACAAAAAACTGGTGCACCCAAGGACAAAAACTTGGTCGCAAAGCCCTATCTGTTAACTCTTGCAACTATGCTTTCAACTCTTTTAGTTTAGTAGGTTCCATCCGATATGGAGCTATTGAGATCAGAGTCATTCCCGGTGCTAATTCAATGCCAAACTCAATTTCTCGTACTGGGGGTAAACCCGGTAGTTCTTCAGGAAACACATCTGGGTATTCACATACAACTGGTACAGATTCAATCTGTGTCTCAAACAATTTATTATCCAGTACATAAGCCAAATAAGCTTCGCACCCTTTTCTCATATACTTTCGGGCTAACATCGAGGATATAACTGTAGGAAACCCACTTAAATCACTAGATTCAATTCTAATGATCTCACCATTCTGATGTCTCAAATCAATAAGCTTTCTTTTGCAATTCACCACTGCATCATGCGAAGTTAACCAGTCCATTCCCAAAATTATATCAAACTCATCGAAAGGCAACAACATTAAATCGACTGGGAAGCAAAAATCCCGAATCATCAATGGGCAACCTTTCACACTTTATTAACAAACACACATCTACCCAAAGGGTTGGATACGCTGAATCACAAACTCGATGAGACTCAACTAGCGAGTCTTCTTGAATACCGTAGTTTCACATACATATGAATGGGTCGAACCGGGATCAATCAATGCAATCACAGTAGTATCATAAAGGGTGAAAGTACCGGTAATGACATCTAGAGAAGCAACATCCTCTCTAGCTCGAGTAACATAAGCTCTAGCTGGAGCTCTAGCCTCAGATCGAACTGATGTGTTCTTCGTCCCTCTCTGACTACCACCTACATTGCCAGAATGCCTGGGTGGTCTACCCCGTGCTGATGTACTGCTCGGTCTAGAGTTCTGTGCTATATACTGCTCAGCTAACATCGGGCACTCTCGAATCAAATGGTCTGAGGATCCACATTTAAAGCAGGACCAATCACGAACTCTACAACTCCCAGAATGCCATTTTCCACAATGTTTGCATTCAACTCGATTTCGTGGAACGTTACCAACACCGCCATCGAGGTAGCTCGAGAGCCCACTGGAGGTCGATCACGTCTAGGTAAATCTGGAGTAACTTTATGTCGATGGAATCATCTCGAACTTCTTAGATGTGGAATGGAAAGTCTTACCGGCGACCTCTTACGAATGTCTCTAGCTTCATCTCACCTTTCTTTTCTCTTTCCCAAGCTCTTGACTTTGCAAGCTCGCTCAACTAGAGTCACAAATTCTTGAATTTCAAGAATGCCAACAAGCAACGTTATCTCTTCATTCGCACCGTCTTCAAACCTTTTACACATAATGGCTTGGTTGATACACACTCTCTAGCATATCGCTAAGCGACAAATTTCGTTCATATTCGTGAACGGTCATCCTTCCCTGTTTCAGTTCAAGAAATTCTTTTCGTTTTTGATCAATGAATCTTTGACTGATATATTTCTTACGGAATTCATTCTGGAAGAAATCCCACGTCACTTTTTCTTTCGAACCATCGATACTATTGTATTCCACCGGTGATATGCGGTGTCTCAAGTAAAGATATAGCACACTTGAGCATTCGTTCGAGTACAAGATAGCTCATCTAGTACCCGAATAGTGTTATCAAGCCACATTTTCGCTCGCTCTGCGTTATCATCATCATTGGCCTCAATTCTTACCCCAAATTTCTGATTTTATCAATCTGGAAGCCTACTAGATCTTATCGGATCTATCATCGAAGTCTTGAAGGTATCGGAGTTGGATTATTCGGGGTGGAGGTTGGTGTACTGCCAGATTAGTGCGGATAAACCGGGTAAACCACTCATTCATCATCGATAGAAGGCTTGTTTAGCCTCCCCTCGTGGCTACCTAAAAGCGGTCGAGAGTCTTTCTAAGACCGATCTATGTGCACGCGGTTAGGCGCCACACTCTCTACATCATCCGCTACGGCTCTTTCAGGATCAGTGTCCATTTACTATATAAAACACAGTTCAGAATATCAGAAGTCACCACACTATCGATATATGAAAAAGGCATGTATAGCTAGACTCACACGCGCTACGGTAGTCCTAGAATCGACTAAATCGTAAGCTCTGATACCAATCAAATGTAACACCCTATCCCGTGTCCATCACCGGATTAGGTTTAAGGGCGTTACCTGTCATAGCACAAGGTATTGCATATAATTACTATTTACAAAGTCATAGTCAATTTCATTAAAGATAATAAAGTACTATTTAAAGGTAAACTCATTAACTGAATACATATATATATTGACTTTACTTAAACAATTCATCAGCCACCAATGCCAAAAAAAAAAATCTATGTACATATTCTTTCAAGACTTATCGACATAAAATATACCAACTTCAATACCAACAAATGAACATTTCATCATAATTTAAATCACTTCTTTTGTATGAACATAGTTAAAACAACATGATCAAACATACCTCTTACTAACCAAAAACATGTGAATCTAAGCTCAATTCATATTGCACATGAGAAAACATGGCCGAATATGCCCAACTCAAACACATGACCTATACAACTTTTCATACCGAATATACACACTTGTTTACCACTTAATACAACCCCATGTTTGAGTATCACATCTATAATTTAACTTTAAACAATCAAACCATTTAACCTAAATACCATACATAAATACATTCTAAGGCATAATTTCTTATTCCTTTAATAACATGACCGAATATAACAAGTAATTATATTATATCTTGATCATTCATATATATCACGCCTAATTTAAAAGAAATAATCTCTCATGATATGTATATACCATAACCTAACATGCATAGATAATAGTACCACACTCACGCATGATTAAACCATATTCAAGCATAAATGATAATTCATGGCATGAGCAAACTATATCATCAAAACACGAAACAAGTTATCCAAAATAGATAGCCATTTTCGCATGGCTAGCATATTTACATGATTACAAAACATTAGTTATCTTTATTAGGTCTAATCTATACATGCCATTTTAATACAAAACTAAGTTATTCAATACCAAAAGAAAGTCGATAGTGCGGTTGACTTCTTCCCGGATCCTTCAAGTCCGACTTGAACCTAAATCTATAAAATAAGGGTAAACAAGAATACACACAATAAGCTTGCTAGCTTAGTAAGTCTCAAGCAGTATTTATGACATATACACACATATGTACCATCATAGCCGAATATCAATGTTCATATACAGCGAAACCTTATTCATCGTATACTTAACTTGTAAGACTTATCGAAAGTACCTTGATCGATAAATAAAGTCATATGCATTTCCACATACAACCGAATAACATCTTCAATGTACATTTAAAATGATCTCACATAATTGAATGTATACAAATATATATATGTATAAAGCATGGCCGAAACTATATATATATAATAATTTCTCCTATATGCAAACAATCCACATCAACTCAATGTCATTTTTAATCGCATACCTTACATACCGAATGCACCAACACATCTCTATCAACTTACGTATTTGATCAACATCACATATATCATGAACTTGATTCAATACATACCTTTTGGCCGAACATAATCAATCATATAAAAATATATAATTTAACTTTCATTATTACAAATACATAAATAGGCCAAATCATGTATATGTTCAAATAGGTTAACACATAATTCATATTTACATAACCATTTATCGTTTCAAATAATCAACTTACCTTGTCACTTACCAATATAATAAGTTAATTTCTTTTTTTTTCTTTTTAGAGCTTATAGCTCAATCTATATGTATATACCTCTCCAATTCTCTGTTTTAACTTATCACCAGGCAAAAAGCACGCTAGGCATTAAAGCTGAATTAAGTCAAAGACGAGGCACCGCTAGGTAGTAAGCCTAAAATGAATCACCGGCACTAGGCCTACTAGGCACAAAGCCTGACATATAACACCGGCACAAAGCCTGCTAGGCATTAAAGCCTGAAATGAATCACCGGCACAGGGCCTGCTAGGCTTAAAACACGAAATAAGTCATAAGCACTAGGCACCTGCTAGGCTTAAAGCCTAAGATATCATCATTTTCAACATTTCAATGAACATTTCAATAGTATCATAACCACTTATCACTTAGATTTCATAATTCTATCACATTTCCAATTCAACTAAGCTCATTCATTTTTCACAAATAAAACTATTATAACATTGTATAATAAAACACTACATTCGGCTATCACATGAAAATATACCAAAATTTGTCAAAAATTGTCATTTAATACTTTCATAATGCATTCTTTAATATAATCCAGCTTAGGGACTTACCTCGGCTGTCGATAGATCGTGCGAATCGGCTATTCGAGAACCTTCATCTTTCTCCGATCTAAATCCGTTTTTCTTTGCTCTTGATCTAAAACACATTAAAATTTAACTCATTCAAGTACATTTAATCTCAATTTAGTCCCTAAGCACATAAATAGGCAATTTACCATTTTACCCCTACTATTTCAAATTTTTACAATTTAGTTCTATTTGCCTAAAACACAAAATACACCAAATTTCTCAATACCCCTCAAGGGTCGAATATGTATAGGGGCTATACAAGCCCTTTTCCTTCAATTATTTAGCAAATAAGTCCCTCTAAAAATTTACTTTTACAAATTAGCCCTAAATACTAAAATTCACTAAAATTTCTAATACAAAATATATCAATCCTTAACATATCTTTAATTTAAAATCATCAAACATCAAAAACCTCAAGAATTCATCAATGGCCGAATCATATATACACACTAATCTTAGAAATTCTAGCATGGGTCGGGTAATATACTAAGCAACGATCTCAAAAACATAAAAATTAACAAAACCGAGCTAGATTTCTTACCTAATTAAGCTTGAATAAGGCGAATGTTTCAAAGCTTTTCTCCCTTTTGTTTCTCTTTTCTTTCGACAAAATAAGCATGCAATGGCTTTATTTTATGAATTGTTTAACTAATAATAACATGATTTAATTATTACCATTTTAACCTTATGTTATAAAATATTAAACATTATAAACTAAGGTTAGTTCTGTACTTGGCCTGCCACTTACTATAGAATTTGGCTATTTTTCCTTTTAGGACTTCAATTTAAAAAGCCACTATCACATTAGGACTTTTCACTATAATTTGCAACTTTTGCACTTTATGCGATTAAGTCCTTTTTATCAAATTAAGTGCTTAAACGATGAAATTTTTTTACGAAACTTTCACACACATTAATTCACATATAATAAACACATAATATAATATTTAAAAAATTTTCAGACTTAGATTCTTGGTCCCAAAACCACCGTTCCGATTAGGGTCAAATTCGGTCTGTTACAGTGTTAGCATTATACTTCATTTTGGGACATGTTTGACTCTATGAGTCTATGTTTGGTGTGTTGAAGATCCGTGTATCCCATGAGAGATGACAAAGCTCACTTTTACGTTTCCTAGCTTAAGTGCCAAATTATTTATAAATATGATTGCATGTATTGTGATATATGTGTAATGTGATGAATGTCTAAATGAGTATGTGGTTGCTATGCAAATTATCTTAAAATGTATATATGATATATGCCTCAATGAGTATGTGGTTGCTATCTAAATTATCTTAAATTATGAATATGTGTATAATGTGATATATGCCTATGTACATGTGACCATTATGCAATTTAGCTATAAGGATGTTTTCAAGTATTGTGACATATGTTTAAATGTTATGTGATTATATGAGTATTGTGAGATATGCATGTATATTAGGTGATTATATATGTAATATGGTATATGCTTGAAAGTGAATATGTTTACCATGTAAAATAACTAGAAAATAATGCACGAGTAAGTATATTATAACACTAAAGTTTAAACTGTTGAGGTTGTGCTATATGGTTGTTTTGTTAATGTTTAATGAAATGTTTGCATGGTAATTATTGTAGGCATTCACTGAGCTTGTTAAGCTCACCCACTCCTTTTAAACCTTTCCAGATTAGTTGTGTGCCAGTGTGAGTGGTGTGGCTTGTAGAGGGGTGATCCTAGCAAGTACATTTTTTCATTCGTATGTGTTCATTATTTGGTTATATTTTGGGAATAAGGCAATGTTGTAGTCTTTGTGATAATATTGGATATGATATTTTGAATTTGTTTCGATGATTTAATTCCTCTTGGGATTTTGGGATTTTGTTTCGTAATATGTTGATTATTGCTCAGATTTGCTTTTGATGTTTGAAACTATAATTGTGGTCATTTCAGTGTTTATTAGATGACGATATGATAGCATGTTGAACTGGTACAAGTTGGAATGACTTATATGCTAAAAATGTTATATTTTTCGGGTCAGGAGTAGCAGTATCAATATTTGTGTTTTAAAAATGATACCTCTATGTTTTGAGTCGTGTAGGAAGTCAAAATAGAGATTTGGTATCGATACCTTTTTCTCGAGTATCGATAATCAGGGCAAAATTATCGATACTTGTTCAGTTGTACTGATATTTTCTAAAAGTTGGCTTTTTAATCGAGAAACAAAATACAAGTTTGGTATCAATTTTCAAGGTGGTATTGATACCACTTGAATAAAATATTGATACCCTAGTATCAGAATCGATACCTATGGACGTGTTTTAGGAATTTTACTAAATAGACCTTATGCATGTTTTAAATTGTTTATAAGACTAATTATTGTAAATTTATCTTGTGGCAATGGTAACTATCTTGAATGATTGACTTAAAATGTATACGAACAATAAAATGATGGATGTTTTGTTTACAATAAGCTTTCTACTTGATGTATGTGACATGAGACGGTGGTGTGACACCGGGATATTTGGGATTGGTGACCAGGCCGGGTATGGGGTGTTACATTTGATGTAACAGCCCGATTTAGACCCTGGTCAGAACAGTGGTTTCGAGACCACAAATTTGAGGTCAGAATAATAATTTAATATTATTTTCTATGTAAATAATATACAACATGGTCTGTGTGAAAGTTCTGTGTGATGATTTGATCTTTTTAGTGTCGGATTAAGAGAAAGGACTTAATCGCGTAAAGAGGAAAAGCTATGTGCTGATTTATGAGTATCTAAATGTTGATGTCTTTTAAATATGGAGGCTTTATGATGCAATTAAACAAAGGTTTAAGATAGTGGGTGGTAATTGACAACTATAACCTTGGTGATTATATGTTTTAATTATTAATTGAAAGGATAAAATAGTAACCAGTTAAATAATATGTGTTTAATGAAATCAAAGCATGAAAATGGTCATTATTGTTCATATTGGTGCCGAAAATAGCAAAGAAAATAAAAGAAAAAGAAAGCTAGGGGTTCGGCCATTGTTAAGCAAAAATTTAAGTATGTTTTAGCTCGATTTTTGATAATTTCTACATTTTTGTAATCGTTGCTTCGTGCTCTAGCTAGCCCATATTGTAATTTTGTGAATGGATGATGTTTTTGTGATGAGCCATTGATGAATGCTTAAGCTATGTGCTAGATGATAGTGAAATATAAAGACTTGGTGTTGGATTAACATGTTTTGTCTTTGAATCTTTGATGAAATTTAGTAAATTGGGATAAATTGAGAAAAGTGTAAATTGGGGGACTAAAATGTGAAATAAATGAAATGTGTGGACTCCTATGAGACTAAGGAGGATTTGGCCTAAGCATAGTGTAATGAAATTTTGAGAATGTGATGATTTTGTGAGATATGGACTAAAGTGTCGAAATGTGAAAATGTGAGGGCTATTATGAAAATGCCCTAAATATGTGTATTTGGACTAAAATGAATGAATTGTTGATTGAATGGATTAAATTTGAATGTGTATAGACCAAGAGAGGAGAGGTTCGGATCGAGATCGAGGCAAAGATAAAGTGCTCGATTAGTCGACCGTTTCAGTATTTTGACATCCGAGGTAAGTTCGGATATAATTCTAGTTGTAAACTTTATCTATGTGATATAAATTGAATGGATATGTATTTATGAGATTTGAAATGCTATGTGCTGAATTGAGATAAAGGTGCACTAAGTGTGCGAAATTTGAAACGAGAAAAAGATGATTGGCACTGTGTGTGCGAAAAGATAAAAGCTTCGGCTTATCGACTTGGCACTGTGTGTGCGATACCAATATAAGTTTGGTTTAATGTATTGGCATTAAGTGTGCGGTGATGAATACATTTCAGTTATGAAATTAGCACTAAGTGTGCGAATAAATCAAAGTAATAGTAAGGGTTGAACGAGAGGTAATATCGAACAATTGAGTAGCATAAATGGTAAGTAACTATGTGTTGATCAAGGTACGTTTGGACCTATGCGGCTGATGATAGATTTAAGAGTTGAATGAATAGATAATTGGGTATGTGGTTGAGATTGATAATGTGCCTAGTTGTGCCTTTATCTATGTGATGGTACATACATATATACATATTGATGTTGTAGTATCGAGTAATATGTATTATATTATGAACTTACTAAGCTTTGGAAAGCTTACTGTGTGGTTTGTTTCTCTACCTTGCAGTGTTAGTAAAGCTAGCTCGGATTTGGGATCGTCAGCTTCTAAATCACACATCGGCATTCTGTTTTGGTACTTTTGAAAAGATGTATTTAGTAAGAAAATGGCATGTATAGGCTAGTAAATTGAATTATGTTTGAGATTGTAATTAGCCATGAAGTATGGCTAAATATGTGATAGGTTTGGCATGAATGAATGTGATATGTGTGATGCATCTTTTGGCATGATTTGTGGATTGTTAAATTTGCTATTAAGTGGTAACTTTGAGTTGATAAATGCTAATAGGGGTTAGTTAAATTGAGAATGAATTATGCTTGTGGTAGAATAAGTTTTGGTATTGAATTTGTTATGGTTGGAATGAGAAATGATTATATAGATTGGATAGCCATATTTGTAAGTTATTGGTTCCCTTATGTGCATGATATGTTTTGGTATGTGTTGCTTATAGGTTTGACTTTAAGTGAGTGGCATGTTGGCCTTGCAAAAATGGCCTATAATGCCACGGTTGGGGCACACGGGCGTGCCTCAGACCGTGGGTAAATTGGTCAAATGTGGCTTTAGTTGTACACGATCTTGGCATGGGCGTGCCTTCAGGTCGTGCGAGAAATGGTAGTATATGATCTAGTAGTACACGGCCTTAGCACACGGGTGTGCTTGGTGGCCGTGTTGATTTTGGCAGTATGTAACCACGGGGAGATCACACGGGCGTGTCTCCCCTGTATTTTAGAAAAGTCTCAAATTTTTCATGAAATTTTATATGTGTTTCGGTTTAGTCCCGATTATAAGCATGCTTAGGGTCTTGATGACTCATTTAAGGGACACTATAGTTGTATATGAATGTGTTTGATGATGATTGACTTTGTGTCGTGAATGTGATGCAAAATGATCTTATTGTTCGATAATGCCTCTAAACCTTATTCCGTCAACGGTCTCGGGTTAGGGGTGTTACATTTGATGGTATAAGATCTCTAGGTTCAATTGCTCTTGGACCTTGGTGATTGTTGTGTGTTTGGAGTTTCGAAACTCATGAGACTAAATCTCTTAGATTTCTTGAAATTGTTGACATCCAAATTTTGAGATGTTTTTGATTAAATTCCATGTGGGGTAGGAAAGAGAACACATTACCTTTAATCCTAAATTTTGCTTGTAAGAAGAGACTTGGATCATCTCCTCGCCATTCACACCGTTTGTTTATTTGTTTGTGTGTATGTTAGATTATTAGATACTCATTTTAGATATGTTAATGTTAGAGCTAGTTCTCAAGTGGATGGTATATCCTCTTCACCTCCTGTACCACCACGTAAAGTGAATATACTTGATGAGGGCATAGGCCCTCTAATGGAAGTAATAATAAGAGCGTTTCAGTGGATTGCTGGTGCTAACCCTACTCTTGTACCTGCAAATCATGCACCGGTTAATCGAGGTTTTCTAGTTGAATGTTTTTGGGTGTTAGGTGGTAAAGAGTTTTCTAGAGTAAAAGGTACTGATCTGACCATAGTTGAGTATTGGTGGGAAGGAGTTAAAAGGATCCTCTAATAGATGTCCTATTTTGATGAGGAAAAGTTGGCTTGTGTTGTGTCCTTACTTGATGGTGAGGCTCATCGTTGGTGTAATACGATTTGAAGGGGCACTGTTTCTTATAGATTGACTTGGAATTATTTTCTAGAGGTTAAGTGGAAATTTATGGGCGAGTAGTACATGGAGGCTCGTAAGTGTGAGTTTTTGGATTTGGTTTGGGAGATTTGTCAGTGGTTGATTATAAGGTTGAGTTTCTACGATTCAGTCAGTATGCTCCTAAGATGATACTTTTTTGAAAGGGACCGTTGTAAGAGGTTTTTTTTTTGGGGGGGCTTAATCGTGAGATTCAGGTTTATTTGGTAGTATAGAATGTAGAGATGTTTGATGAGTTAGTCGAGAAAGCCAAAGCAGTTGAAGAGACTTTGGCCGAGTTGCCTCATTTTATGGAAGCTAAATCGAGTAAGAAGACTTTTGATGGTGTATCTAGACGGTCGTCCAATAGAAGACGTGATATTAAGGATTCTTATAGGAGTGCATAACACGAGTTTTGACCAAGTGAGCCGGAGCAATAGAGTAATGTAATAGTTAGTAATAGTGATAAGATGGGTGGTTCTGGATGGCCGCTTTGTGTGCATTGTGTAACACCCCTAGCTCGAAATTGTCACCGGAATAGCACTAAGAGGCATTACTGAACAATCGGACATTTCATATCCATTTCATGATACTAAGTGAATTATCATTCAATCATATTCAAACATAATCATATAGTCCCTTAGTGAGGTTATCGAGACCTTAAACATGCTTTAGAATAGGGTCGAGACTAAACTGAACACTTACGAAAATTTCTAAAATTCAAACATTTTTCTAAGTTACAGAGGTCACACACCCGTGTGGGTAGGCCATGTGCCTCAAACGGCCTCGGACACGCCCATGTGTCCAAGCCGGGGCAAAACAGGGCGTAGCTATTGACTTGACCACGCGGCCTGAGACACACCCGTGTGCCTCACCCGTGGTCAAGCCTGACTTGTACTATACGGCCAGTCAAACACTGTCTGTCCAGCCTGTGGTCGAGCCTGACTTGTTTCACTTAGCAAACTTAAACAACACGGTCGAGCCACACACCCGTGTGCTCAACCGTGTGGTCAATTATAGGCCATTTTCAGGGCCAAATTTGCCTTCCACACCTTGAATCACCTACAAGCTTCAAATCTTAAACATTTATACCTTAATTGGCAACCAATTCATACTAATATATGCACCAATTAATCATGACCTATATCATCAATTTCCATACTCAATTCCTACTCAAACAAATCCATCCAAAACATCATCTTCACAACTCAAATCACAAATCAAGCATCATGTAATTCATGCTACAAGTTTATATTTTATCGATCATTCTCATCAACCAACTCAAGCATAAAACATACCATTTTCATTCTCACTCATTCATACCTCATTCATCATTTTTTCAACCTACAAATATGCATCAACATCATTCAACTTCCAAACCATGTCACTTAACATATACCAAACATTTCAAAACATATCATAACTTGTAGCCTATACATACCATATACCAACTATATACATCTCTCAAAAGTACCAAAGTAGATAAGTCGATAGTGTGATTGAGTAGCTTGATGATCCCAGGATCCGATCTAGCTTTACTGACACTGTAAAATAGAGAAAACACATCACATAGTAAGCTCAAAAACTTAGTAAGTTCGTAACATAATACATTCAAATTATCAAATCCAATATATTATACAACAAATCCATCGCTTAGATCATTTCTCAAATAACCATACCATAACATCCATAGCTAAAATACTCACTCAACCATTTATAATTCTATACACAAGTACTTCAACCACAAAGGTTCAATACATACCTTAGCCAACACATAGTTATTCACCAACCATACTAATTCATGCTCGATGTTACATTTTCAATCAATCTTTGCTTTTCATTAATTTTAATTACACACTTAGTGCCAATTTTGTAGCTGAAGTATGTCATCGTACACTTAGTGCCTCAACATACACAGAACTCAATTCGGTATCGCACACATAATGCCAATTAGTAAAGCCATAGCTTTCATTACTTCGCACACACAGTGCTATTCAATTCTATCTTGATTTCAATTTCAGACACTTAGTGCCACATTTCACAATCTCATATATAACATTTCTAATTCAATACTTATACATTCATTCAATTCACATCACATAGATATAGTTTAACAAATAGTATTATATCCGAACTTACCTCGGACGTCGAAATATCAAAACTAGCCGATCAATCGAGTACTTTGTCTTTGCCTCGATCTCGATTCAAATCTCTCCTTTCTTGGTCTATACATATTCAAATTTAACTCATTCAATTACTATTCATTCAATTTAGTCCAAACACAAATATTTAGGGCATTTTACAAAATAGCCCTCACATTTTCACATTTCGACACTTTAGTCCCTATTTAACAAAATCACAAAATATAAAAAATTCCATATCACCCAAGCTTGGCCGAATATTCCCATTCTCCATACAAGTCCACACATTTCATTTATTTCACATTTTAGTCCCTCAAAATATTATTTTCACAATTTAGTTCAAATTACTCAATTTCACTAAAAATTCAATGACAAAATATGTTAATCTTCCACCTATCTTTCATATTTCATCATCAACTATCAAACATATCATGAATTCATCCATGGCACATTTCAAATTAATTATCAATTTACAAAATTTAAGCATGGGTTTTATAGAGCACGAAGCAAAGATTACAAAAAAACGTAAAATTATAAAAAATCGAGTCAAAAACATACATCAATCAAGCTAAGCCCTAGCCGAAAATATCAAAGCTTCAAACTCTCTTATTTTGTTCTTATTACGGTGGAAAATGGATGATAAATAGCCACCAAATGTTTTTGTTTTGTTTAATATTAACTACATTGACATTTTTCCATTTTACTCTTAATGTATAGCATTTAAAATCAACTAAAATAAGCCTATTTTTGTCCATATCCACTATAAAAGATCTATTTACAACATAAGGACTTCTCCTTTATGAAGCCATGCCAAATGAGTACTTTAACAATTAGCACACAACTTTTACATTTTATGCGATTAAGTCCTTTTTGCTAATTAAGCACACAATCGATATAATTTTCACAGGAAACTTTCACACATGTTCAATAACATATTATAAACACCAAAATAATATTTAAAATATTTTATGACCTTGGATTTGTGGTCCCGAAACTACTATTCTGGCTAGGGTCTAAACCGAGCTATTACACATTGTCAGCGTAGGCATTCTGGTGAGTGTCGTAAGTTGGCAGGTGGATGTTTTAAGTGTGGTTCGAAGGAACATTTTTTGAGGGATTGTCCAAATAGAGTTAAAGTTTCACAGACTGAGAGATCGGCACCTACTTCTGAACCTACTAGAAGCCGTAATCGTGATGGAAGTATGGAAGACCGATTGGGCAATAGATTGTTGCTCAAACTGTTGCCACATCGATTGAGTCTGGAGGTCCAGCTCGAGTTTATGCTATTAGGGAACCACAAGATTGAGTTTTAAACATCGAGATAAAGGTATTCGTGCCTTGTAATCACTTCTTTTATTCCCATTGCTAGATTTAGGTTTTATGCCTTTGTAAATTTTAAGTGAATTAGCTAAAAAGTGGAGAATCCCAATAGAGACTAGAGAATTAAGAAACACGGTTATGAGTTCCTTTAGACGAGAGTGTTGTAGTGAATACTAGAAAAATTACTATAGAATAAGTTCGTGGCATTGAATAAGATCATTAAGAAAAGCAGTAATAAGTTAGAATCAAAGTGCGCAGCAAAAGTGTGAAAGTTCATTTCAAGGTAGAAATAGCATATTTTGTGATTAAGAAAGTGAAGTGTCAGTAAGGAATTTCGAGGAAAAATTACTTTTAGAGGGGTAGATTTGTAACACACCAAAATAGAGCCTAGGAGTTTTAGGGGTATTTTAGGAATTTTAGCCTTCGAGTGTTCAAAATTCTATGACATGACATACTGGTAATGTTTTTAATCATGATTTTTAGAAAATTAAATCAATATCTAAAAATCAATTTTAAATAACTTTAATTTTAAAAAAGGATTGATTTGTAAAAGAGTTAAAATTAAGAGTTTTTATGAAGAAATTTGACCAAATGTCCAAAATCAACTTTAAAACCCCCTTTTCCAAATAGTTTCATGTCAACTTCTCCTCCCCCACATTAGTTCCATCCCTTTACTCTCCCAATCAATTTTGAACTCTAATTCCTAATCCTCTTTGATTTCTATCACCCTTGAACCTTAAACCTCTATAAAAGACCAAGAAAAGCACCCAAAAATACCATAGTTTATCCATTGTCAAGCTTTCGAGTTTTTTGGGTTTTTGATCAAACACATAGATTTTCTTCATCTAAGGTAATGATTCAATTCGTATGAGTTTTCAATGTTATCTACTCTTTAAAACCATGTTTTTTAGTTATTAAATTACATGTTTTAAATAAAAGTAAAAAATTGGGTATTAATGGTATATTTCAGGATTTTGCATAAAAACATGGTTTCAAAGTGTTTTTCAACTTTTTTTAATATGATTAGAAGATTTTTAAAGTTACTTTGGAGTTTCGTTAAAAATTTCTTGAGTTTTAATGAATTTTTGAAAAATAGCCATAAAACATGTCAAAAAAGTCGATACTATGAATTGAGTATTTTGTTGTAGTTTAAAGGTTGGGAATTAGTCATAGGTGAATGATAAGATGAATGGAATTGGTTTTAGGTGAAAAGATTAACTATAGATCGTGATATTCGAATTTAAAGTTGCTATGTTATAAGTTTCGGTTACATGAGAACTTAGTTTAGGCCTATTTTTTGTATACTTGTAATGAGCCTTTGGATGATTTTTGGATGTATTGTTGTGTTAATTTATTGTGTTTAAGTTCAGGATTCGATAGAACCTTCTACGAGTAGAGATAAAGGCAAGGAAAAACTAGTTTGAGCTTTCATCATTTCGGCGAAAGCGTGATTGGTAAGTGTTTGGAATAATTGCTTGTGGACATGATTTATTGTGTTATTTGGGAATTTAGTAGTAGCCAAAACACCTACTCTAAATTTCGAGTGTAAGCTTTCTCATACCTTTACTATCTTGTGAACAATGTGTTTTGTGTTTGTGAATATGTGAATTGAGATGATATGATATAACATGTGATATGTGGTTATGTTAACCAATGTGAAAGTGCAGATGTGTACATGATATGTATATGGTAACTGTCAGTGATAGTGTTTTTCTAAAGATACAAATATGTAGGGATAGTGCATGAGTAATCGGTAAGTGATATGTGTTTGATTTCGGATATTTTAGCCTTGTGATCTTGAAACCGTTGGATATAGTTGGCATGCCATAGGATTATGAGTACTCACCTATATGTACAGTTAATTTGGACATTGAGGCCCTGGGACATGATGGAGGGATAAGGGAATTTGAGCTAAGCTCTATTCAACGGGACATGAGAGAGGAAATAATGAGAGTGTTAGCTTTATGTTTCACTTTTTTGACATGTGTAACAGTTTGTTTTTGTAGAATCAAAATAGTGGTTTTAGGACCACAAATCTGATGAGTAAATATTTATATTATTATTTTAATGTTTATGGGACTATATTAAGATTGTGTTAAAATTTTGTTAAGAAATTTTGACGTTTGCATGCTTAATTTTGTAAAAAGGACTAAATCGTAAAAGGTACAAAAGTTGGGTTCTATTAGTTAATAGGGTTAAAAGGCTATATAAATGAAACTAAATGGACTTAAATGGTAATTAGACTATTTGAATAGTTAGTGGACATATATGGGCATAACTTAAGTGATTTTGGAAGTTAAAAACAAAGGTTAATTTAGTAAATTAATAAATTAAACATAAAACAATTAAAAGTAAAATAAGTGTCCCATCTTCTTTAGATGAATTCTCCACCTAAAATAGGGTAGGAAAACCCCATTAAAGAAGCTTGAAGGTTTGGCTAGGTATTCCCATTGCATGTAAGTGTAATTTTGTCCTGTTCTTACTAATTTTTATGTTTTCGGGATCGTTGTAGCTTAATCTAGCTAGCTCGGGGATCAATTTGTAATACTGTTAAAGAATTAGGGTTTTTTGATGAATGTTCTTGCATGATTCTTTATGTTTAATGGTTGATTTTTAGTCCTTGTTGATAAATAAACAAGTTTTGTAAAGTGATTTTTGATGAAAATGTCATTTAGGGACTTATTTGTAAATATGGTTAAGTTTCAAGTTAAATTCATGAAATGATGATTTGTATGAGTTGATATGGATTTATAATCAATTTGGTTAGCATTAAATAGGGATGAAAATGTTTAAATTTCAAATTGTGAGATTAAGGGTAAATTATAAAAAGGTTAAAATGTTAGGGGAAAATTAATAAATTTTCAAAACATAAAATATGGATTGAATTGAATAATAGAAATATTAAATGGATTGAATTTTTCTATTTAGATCAAGATAAGCCATGTACAAATGTAGATCGAGGAAAAGCTAAAGCCTCAGATTAGTTAATCTCATTTCTACGTCTTTGTCATCGAGGTAAGTTCGTATAAACGAATTTATTTGTCTATTGTTATTTAATTGTATGTAATTATGTCTTTGTAATGTTAATAGTCCATGTATATCCAACAATGCCATGACGGTTATCGAGCCCCGTTTGAACTTTAGGAATTCATAGGATACAAATGGCATGTCATTAGGGATTTCATGTTTCGGGTGCTGCTCTTGAATGTCCTACCGATGGCTGGGGTCCTACATTTGTTTATGATACTCCATAGGTCATGTGAGCAGCATTGTGTAGCTTACATTTTGACCCACAGCTCGTGTGAGTAGGCCCATTTCACAGTTCATGTAAGCAATGATGTAAAGGAAATGTTACGATTATATGTTTAGCACACTTCGTGTGAGCTTTCCCACGTATTCGATGATATTCTAAATCATTCAACGGGCATGAAAAGGAAAGGAATGGTAAGTGTTCAAATGAACCATATCATGTAATTGTGAAAAGGTTTGAAATGGTAAGCTTAATTGGAAGTATGCTATGTTAAAGAAAATGATGAATTCAAATGAAGTAGGTTCATGTATAATGACTTAGCTTATGTTAAATTCAAGTGAGTTATGTTTGAATATGCTAACATGTGTTGTCGATTGTGTTTAGTCTTGTGCCAAACTTATGGTTGGATTATATTATGCTTATCTTAATGGTATGTAATGAAATGGAAGTTATGTTTCAAGTATACAATTTATGACTATGAACTTAAATCGACAACTAGCACGTAGGAAGGCGATCAACTAATCCACAACTTTTTCCTTTCTTTGATTAAATCTGGTTGTGTTTTATCTTGATCTAAATAAATAAATTCTACCAATTTAATAACTATTCTATTCAATTCAGTCCAAATTCACATTTTTGCATAATTACACTTTTACCCCTAATATTTTGATTTATTTATAATTTATTCCTTAAGCTCGTAAAATGAAATTCATGCAATTTCACCCCTACCCAATCCTAGCCGAATTTCATACAAGCTCCTAATAGCCCCCACATTTCATTATTTCATAATTTACACCATGGACATTACACATTTTATAATTTAATTCCTAATTGACAAATTCATCAAAAATCACATAACAAAAGTTCTTTATCTAACAACATGGTCCCATTTTCTATCATCAAACTTCATAAAAAACATAGATTCATTCATGGCAAAACTTAAATCTTTTAACAGTTTTGCAATTTAGTCTCTTGGCTAGCTAGATAAGCTACAACGACTCCAAAAATGTATAAATCATTAAAAACGAGACCGAAATTCACTTGCATGCATTACAAAACCCTAGCCACCTTCCATGGAGTTTTTAACCCTTATTTTCATTGCAAAAAGATGAACCAACAAGATGACATTTTTGTTTTCATTATTTTACTTAGTTTATTTATTAAATTACAACTTCAACCTTAATTATTAACCTTTAAAACCATTAAATATTTCTCCATATTTTTCCACTAATAATACTAGTGGTCTAATTACTATTTGAGGACTCATACTTTAAGGTTTTATAGCCATTCAATACCTTTAGCTACTAGAACTCCACTTTTGTACCTTTTACGATTTAGTCCTTTTTATTAAATTAAGCATGCAAACGGTAAAATTTCTTAACAAAATTTTTATACGATAATACTAACATGCTGTAGACATTAAAAAATAATAAAATAAATATTTTCACGTCAGATTTGTGGTCCCAAAACCACTATTTTGATTTCACTGAAAACGGGCTGTTACAACTCTTCCTTTAAAGGAATTTTTGTCCCCGAAAATCTTACCAGAAAAGAGGTTCGAATCTCATAGCTTCTTCGGGTTCGAAGGTGGTTTTCTCTATACTGTGACATCACCAAAGAACCTTTACTAAAGCTATGGTCTTATTTCTGACTTCTTTAACCTCTTGAGCCATAATTCTGATCGGTTCTTCATTATACGACATATCAGGTTGAATCTCGACATCCACTAGTGAAATAACATGTGAAGGGTGAGATCGGTACCGTTGTAACATAGATACATGAACCACATTATGAATCTTTTCTAATTCTAACCGCAAAGCCAAACGATAAGCTACTGGCCAGATTCTTTCAATAATCTCATACGGCCTAATAAATTGCGGACTTAGCTTTCCTTTTCGACTAAAACGAAGAATTTTCTTCTAGGGTGATACTTTCAGGAATACTCTGTCGTTGATTTGAAATTCAATGTATTTACGTTTAAGATCCGCATACAGTTTCTGTCGATCTAAAGCTACTTTCAAACTATCATAGATTACTTTCACTTTTTCTTCGGTCTCCCTAATCAATTTAACCCCGTGAATCTTTTTCTCACTGAGCTCAGTCCAATATAAGGGAGTTTGACATTTACAACCATACAAAGCTTCATACGATGCCATCTTTATGCTCGACTAATAACTATTATTGTATGGTGACTCAACCAACAGTAAATATTTCTCCCAGTTGCCTTTGAACTCTAATACACAACAAGGAAGCATATCCTCGAGTATTTGAATTACTCGCTCAGACTGACCATGGTCTGAGGATGAAATGTAGTGTTACTATGCAATCACGTACCTATAGGTTCCTATAACTGTACATAGAATCGTGATGTAAACCGCGGATCTCTATCCAAAATTATAGAAACTAGAACCCAGTGCAATCTAACAATCTCAACAAAATAAACTCAGGTAATCTCTCAAGGGAATAATCTATAACACCCCGTACCCAAGATCAAGGCTAGGTTTGGATACGAGACATTACGATGCTTAAGCTCACTTAAACATGTACTTACGGACTATAAAATTTCGTTATAATTTAAAACCTCACTTTCTTAGTCAACACATATGTTACAAGGGCCTACGAGGCCTTAAACTCATGTCTAAAAACTTTCGAAACTAAATCAATTAAATCACTTTTTTTGAAGCAGGGTTCACATGTCTGTGTGACTTGGAAGATGCCTGTGTGTCCTTAAGCACGCCCATGCCCTCAAACCGTGGGGAGCTACTGACTATTTCCACACGGCTTAGACACACCTGTGTCTTTCAACCATTGGAGGCTACTAACTAATTTCACACGGCCATGACATGCCCGTGGGCTTAGACCGTGTGCTAATCCTTGATACACTGACTAAATCAACACGGCCTGGGAACATGCCCATGTCCAAACCGCGTGTCTAACACCACATACATACACACGGCCATGGGATTCGCCCGTGGCCTATTCTGATTAATAATACTAAGGTGCAGGGTTAACACGGTTTTGACACACGCCTATGTGTCCAACCGTGTGGGCACTTACAGGCTATTTACCAAGCCATTAGCTACTTTGAAACGAAGATCATATCCATACACAATTCAATGATGCAATAACAACCCAATTTTATGAATAATACTACATGCTTCATTGATCTCAATAAACATACATGCTTAGTCAAATTTGGCCAATCACTTAGCCATATACAAAAGAATAATAAACTTGACAGCCTTTACAAATGCCCTTCTTAAAACATGTCCACAAAATGAATGTTTCCTATACATGCCATACTTAGTAAAGTAACTTGGCTATACCAAAATAAGAGTTGATAGTGTGTTGCGAGCTCCCACTTTAATGATGCACGAGTTAGCTTGGCGGGATTGCATAGAAAGAAAGAATCATAACGTAAGCATAAAGCTTAGTAAGTTTGCATGTAACAACTCTTAGCATCATCATTGCTTAATATAAACCAATTCACATAAACAATGGTATCATGGATTTCAGCTAAAGAGCTTACTTACTCATATAGATTCTTACATGTCTTATGACACTTACTATTATCCTACTTGTAAGGTAACCATGATACCTGTATCACTTGATCACATTGATCAGTATACTATAATAACAATAATCATGATATCTACTTTCTTATTCACAACATGAATAATATTCAACTTCATCTAACTTCATCTTGATACTAACTTTAAATTCTTAGCTTTCTTACTATCTTTTTTTAGCTCAATCATTTGCCCGATGAATTTCTGTGAATAACCGAGGATACTAAATCTCTTACCACATAATACGATGTCAAAGCCATATCCTAGACATGGTCTTACATGGGTTATCTCATCTTGGTTTCAAGGCCATGTCTTGACATGGACTTATATGAAGTCTTGCTCTTGATAACATACTCAATGCCAAGATTGAGTCCTTGGACTTACATGATAACTTGCTTGCTAACTTGATCAATGCCAAGCTTGCCTTGGACTTACATGATAACTTTTTGAACATAACATGATCATTTCATACAATTATTGTACATTATATTAAGCAGTTTAATGAAAATAATCACAAAGCTTAAAAATCATACAAACTTACCTCAATATACAAAATGTATGTAGATGTGCAATTTATTCCTCGACTTTGTTCTTGCCTCGGTTTCGAGACGGGCTTCATTTTTCTTGATTATGAGCTTGAAAAAACATGAAGAACCCTAGCTATGGTGTGTCCAAATTTTCGGCAGCAACAAGGAAGAAGAGGAGTGAATTTTTCTCATCTTTATCCTATTTTAATCACTAATGAGGCCAAATGACCAAAATGTCCTTCCTCTTTAAAATTTCCATAATAGTCTCTTAAGGCCAATTTTGTCCAAAAATTAAATTTTGGGCAAGTTGCTACTTAAGGACTCACGAGCTATTTCATATAAAAAGCTTCTAGAAACTCATATTTTGGAAACTTTTGCAATTTAGTCCTTTTTGGACCAATTGACCTCAACTTAATAAAATTGCTTTACAAAACTTTCATACTAGCATGCAAACATGGCATAAACCTGGAAAACTCATAATTTCACCTTGGTTTCATGGCCTCGTACCACTATGCCGACTAGGCCCTAAATCGGGCTGTTACAATTCTCCCCCTTAGGAATTTTTGTCCTCGAAAATCTAACAGTAAAAAGGTTTGGATACTGATTTCTCATACTTTCTTCTTATTCCCATGTAGCTTCTTCGATTCCATGCCTTTGCCACAATAACTTTACTAAGGCAATACTCTTATTTCTTAGTTGCTTAACTTCGAGCCAAAATCTTGACTGGTTCTTCACCATAAGTCATGTCGGGACGAATTTCTATTTTCGAAGGGGTAATTACATATGAAGGGTCTGATCTATAGCGTCGTAACATTGGCACTTGAAACACATCATGTATCTTCTCTAATTCTGATGGCAAAGCCAAACAGTAAGCTACCGGTCCAATTCTCTTCGTAACCTTGTAAGGTCCAATGAAACATGGACTTAACTTGCCTTTATGTCCAAATCTGAGAACTTTTCTCCACGGTGATACTTTCAAAAAGACTTTTTCCCCAACTTTGTACTCGATCTCTTTTCTCTTTAAATCCGAATAGGATTTCTGTCTGTCTGAGATAGCTTTTAAAACATTCTCTTCAGCTTCTTTAACCAAATCAACCCCGTGAATTTGGTTCTCCTTGAGTTCAGTCCAAAACAAGGGAGTTCTGCACTTACGCCCATATAGGGCCTCATAAGGCGCCATCTTTAAGCTCGACTGAAAGCTATTATTATAGGTGAATTCTACCAATGGGAGAAACTTTTCCCAACTGCCTTGGAATTCCAAAACACAACATCTGAGCATGTCCTCGAGTACTTGAATTAACCTCTCTGACTGACCGCCAGTTTGAGGGTGAAAAGCTATGCTAAAACTCAATTTTGTACCCAAAGTTTCTTACAGCTTCTTCCAGAATCTGGATGTGAATCTCGGATCTCTATCCAATATGATTGATAAGGGAACTCCGTGAAGTCTTACTATTTCTAAAACATATAAGTTTGCCAACTTGTCTAGGGATAATCCACTCGTACATGTATAAAGTGGGCTGACTTCGTGAGTCTATCAACCACTACCCAAACAGTATCTTTCTTACTCAAAGACAACGGTAAACCCGTTATGAAATCCATGGTGATACAGTCCCATTTCCACTCGGGAATCAAGATAGGTTGAAGTAAACCCGAAGGTACTTGGTGTTCAGCCTTTACTTGCTGACAAATCATGCACTTGGTAACAAATTCTAAAATGCCTTTCTTCATTTTCAGCCACCAATACTGTTGCTTTAGATCATTATACATCTTGGTGCTACCCGGATGTATAGATAAACACCCGTTATGTGCTTCATACAAAATTCTCTGTATAAGCTCCTCTTTTCTTGGAACACAAACTCTATGTCTAAACATCAAGTATCCATCAGAATTAATTCGAAAGTCAGATTCAGCATCTGACTCGCATTGAGCTCTCTTGACTTGCAACTAACTATCTTCTTTTTGAGCTTTAAAGATCTCTTGAAGAAACATTGGTCTAGCTCTTAACTCAGCTAAAATAGAGCCATTGTCAGATAAGGATATCCTTGAATTCAATGCTCTTAAAATAAATAGAGACTTCCTGCTCAAAGCATCGACAACTACATTCACATTTACTGGATGGTAGTCGATGACCAACTTATAGTATTTTATCAACTCTAACCATCTTCTTTGTCTTAAGTTCAACTCTTTCTACATCATCAAGTACTTCAAACTTTTGTGATTGGTAAAAATTCAACATCGTTCACCGTATAAATGGTGTCTCCAGATCTTCAATGCGAAGACTATGGCGGCCAATTCTAGGTCATGCGTCGGATAATTCTTCTCATGAGGTTTTAACTATCTTGAGGCATAAGCAATCACTTTGCCTTCTTGCATGAGTATACAACCCAATCCATTTAAGGATGCATCGCTGTAGACTACAAATTCTTTCCCTGATTTGGGTTGTCTAAGACTGGAGCTTCTGTCACCATTGCTTTCAACTTCTCAAAACTTTGTTGGCATTTTTTGACCACTCAAACTTCACGTTCTTCTGTAATAATTTAGTCATCGGGGTTGCAATTATAGAAAACCCCTTGAAAAATCGTCTATAGTAGCCAGCTAGGCCCAGAAAACTTCTAATCTCAGTGGTGTTATTCAGTGGTTTCTAGTCTATTATAGCTGAGATCTTACTTGGATCTACTCAGACTCCATCTCTCGAGACAATATGTCCTAGGATTCCCACTTCCTTGAGCCAAAATTCACTTTTACTGAATTTGGCATACAACTGATTTTCTCGAAGAGTCTGTAAAACTATCCGTAGATGATCAGCATGTTCATTCTCGTCTTGGGAATAAATCAGTATGTCGTTAATAAAAACGACTACAAACTTATCAAGGTATGGTCTAAAACTGCGGTTCATTAAGTCCATGAATACCGCAGGAGCATTGGTCAACCCAAAGGGCATGACTAAAAATTCATAATACCTATATCTTGTTCAAAAGGCAGTCTTGGATACATCTAAATCCTTCACTCTCAACTGGTAGTACCCTGATCTCAAGTCTATTTTGGAGAATACAGTCGCTCCTCTCAATTTATCAAACAAATCGTCGATTCTAGGCAATGGATACTTGTTCTTTACTGTCACTTTATTAAGCTGGTGGTAATCAATGCATAATCTCATGGTGCCATCTTTCCTTTTCACAAATAAAACCGGAGCGCCCCATGGAGAACAACTTCATCTTACAAAGCCTTTGTCTGTCAACTCTTGCAACTGTAACTTCAACTCTTTCAACTCTGTTGGAGCCATTCTATAAGGAGTAATGGATATTGGTATAGTACCGGAAGCTAGCTCAATGCCAAACTCAACTTTTCTAACTGGTGGTAATCTTGGTAATTCTTTAGGAAAAACATCCACATACTTACATACTATTAGCACTGACTCGATCTTTAACTCTGTCTCTTTATCATTCATCACAAAGGCTAAATATGCTTCATTCCCTTTTCTTATATATCTCTGTGCTGTCATGTGAGATATCACTACCAATAATCCATCTTGTTCATCTGATTCTACATGAAGAGTATACCTATTCTCACATCTCATCTCAAATTATTTCTTCCCACAATTTACAATTACATTATGAGTAGTTAACCAGTCCATACCAAGAATGAGGTCGAATTCATCAAATGGTAACAACATAAGATTTGCTTTAAATTAATGACCTCTAATCATTAATGGACAATCTTTACAAACTTTATCAACTAACATACTCTTGCCTAAAGGATTAGACACCTTAATCACAAATTCTGTGGTATCTATAGGCACACCCAAACTGGGTACTAATTTCATGCAAATGTAAGAGTGTGTGGATCCGGGGTCTATTAAAGCAATAACTTTGGTATTGTAAAGAGAAAAGGTACCCGTAATAACATCAGGGGAAGATGCCTCTTCGCGAGTGCGAATGGCATAAGTCCTTGCAGGCGCTCTACCCTCGAGTCTCACGGCCTGCTCTCTGGGGTTACCTCTTCCACTTGCCCCACTTCCCGGGTTCATCTGCGATCTCCCTCTGACCATACTCCCGGATCTCGGGTTCTGAGTTCTCTCTTCTTTAGTCATCCCTGGATAATTCTTTATGAAATGGTCTTGGGAACCACATCCAAAACATGCATTTTCATGTGCTCGGTATTCTCCCAAATGGCGTTTGCCACATTGTGGACATTCAGGTCTGTTAGATCTAAAATTTCCAGCACTTGCAACTGAAGTAGTCTGTGCTTTTTTCCCCGAATACTGCTTACTCTTGTCTTTCCTTGAAAACCTATTGGAAGTAGCTAATCGAGCTGGAAAATCTCTTGAATTCTTAGATGATATTGGAATGACTTGTTCCACTGTCTCTTTTTAGAATTGCGAGACTCTATTTTAGATTTCTTCTTTTCTTTTACCAGTTCTTCGACTTTACAAGCCCTTTCAACTAGTACAACAAATTTTTTAATTCGAGGACAGCAACAACCAGCTTAATGTCCTCATTTAAACCTTCTTCAAACCTTTAACTCATAATGGCCTCAATGGACACACATTTGCGAGCGTACTTACTCTCGCTCATAATAAGTTACTGACATCTTACCTTGCTTCAACTCTAGAAATTTTTTCCTCTTCTGGTCTACAAACCTCTGGCTGATATACTTTTTCTTAAAATTTTCTTGGAAGAATTCCCATGAGATCCTTTCCCTTGGTACCACCGAAACAAAGGTGTTCCACCATTGGTAAGCAGGATCTTTTAAGATAGAGACTACACACTTTATGCATTCATAAAGAGTGCAGGACAATTCATTAAATACTTTGATGGTATTTTCTAACCAGAACTCAGCTCTTTCTGGATCATCATCTTTTTTAGCTCGAAATTCTTCTGCCCCATACTTCTTGATCCTATCAATTGGAGGTTTACCTCCTCTTACCACCTCTACTACTTGAGGGGATACTGGAGTAGTTTATGGAACAGGTGAGGGTGGCGGGGTTTATGCATTTAGGTTCGCTCGAACAAACTCTGTATACCAGGAATTCATCATATGGAGGAAGGCTTCTCTAGCCTCTCCTCCTCCTCCTTGACTCACCGTAGTGGGTCTATTCTCATTCTCATACGGCACCGTCCCTTCTGTGGGAGCTGGTGCGTTACTTTCTACATCATCCGCCTCAACTCTTTCGGGATCCATTTACTATATGTATAAACATAATTTTAAGTCTTCAGGAGTCGTCACACTATCATTAAAAAAACATTCTTACTTATGACATGTATAGCTAGACTCATACTCGTGCTACGTTAGTCCTAGAATCGACTAAATCGTAGCTCTGATACCACTAAATGTAAACCTCGTACCCAAGATCGAGGCTAGGTTTGGATACGAGAAATTACCATGCTTGAGCTCACTTAAACATGTACTTACAGGCTATTAAATTTCATTCTGACTTGAAAACTTCGCTTTCCTAGTCAACAAATACGTTACAAGGGCCTATGAGGTGTTAAACTCATGTCTAAAAACTTTCGGAACTAAATCAATTAAATTATTTTTTTGAAGCAGGGTTCACATGCCCGTATGACTTGGAACATGCCCGTGTATCCTTAAGCACGCCCATGCCCTCAAACGTGGGGAGCTACTGACTATTTCCATACGGCTTAGACACACCTGTGTCTTTCAACCATGGAAGGCTATTGACTAATTTCACACGGCCATGACACACCCGTGGCTTAGACTGTGTGCTAATCCTTGATATATTGACTAAATCAACACGGTCTGGGAACACGCCGATGTCCAAACCGTGTGTCTTACACGTCGCACACACACACGGCCGTGGGATTTACCCGTGGCCTATTCTGATTAATAATACTAAGGTGCAAGGTTAACACGGTCTTGACACACGCCCGTGTGTCCAACCGTGTGGGCACTTACAGGCTATTTACCAAGCCGTTAGCCACCCTAAAATTAAGATCATATCCATACACAATTCAACGATGCAATAACAATAGAATTTTATGAATAATACTAGATGTTTCATTGATCTCAATAAACATACATGCGTAGTCAAATGTGGCCAATCACTTAGCCATATACAAAAGAATAATAAACTTGATAGCCTTTACAAAGGCCCTTCTTAAAACATGTCCACAAAATGAATGTTTCCTATACATGCCATACTTAGTAAAGTAACTTGGTTATACCAAAATAAGAGTTGATAGTGTGTTGCGAGCTCCCACTTTAATGATCCACGAGTTAGCTTGGCGGGACCGCATAGAAAGAAAGAATCATAACGTAAGCATATAGCTTAGTAAGTTTGCATGTAACAACTCTTAGCATCATCGTTGCTTAATATAAACCATTTCATATAAACAATGGTATCATGGATTTCAGCTAAAGAGCTTACTTACTCATATAGATTCTTACATGTCTCATGACACTTACTATTATCATACTTGTAAGGTAACCATGATACCTGTATCACTTGATCACATTGATCAGCATACTATAATAACAATAATCATGATATCTACTTTCCCATTCACAACATGAATAATACTCAACTTCATCTAATTTCATCTTGATTCTAACTTTACTTTTTTAGCTTTCTTGCTATCTTCTTTTGCTCACTCATTTGCCCGATGAATTTCTGTGAATAACCGGGGATACTAAATCTCTTCCCATAAAATATGATGCCAAAGCATATCCTAGACATGGTCTTACATGGGTTATCTCATCTTGGTTTCAAGGCCATGTCTTGACATGGACTTATATGAAGTCTTGCTCTTGATAACATACTCAATGCCAAGCTTGAGTCCTTGGACTTACATGATAACTTGCTTGCTAACTTGATCAATGCCAAGCTTGCCTTGGACTTACATGATAACTTGCTTGCTAACGTGATCAATGCCAAGCTTGCCTTGGACTTACATGATAACTTACTTGCTATCTTGATCAATGCCAAGCTTGCCTTGGACTTACATGATATCTTGATCAATGCCAAGCTTGCCTTGGACTTACATGATAACTTGCTTGAACGTAACATGATCATTTCATACAATTATTGTACATTATATTAAGCAATTTAATGATAATAATCATAAAGCTTAAAAATCATACAAACTTACCTCAATGTACAAAATGTATGTAGATGTGCAATTTAGTCCTCAATTTTGTTCTTGCCTCGGTTTCGATCTGGGCTTCGTTTTTCTTAATTATGAGCTTGAAGAAAAATGAAGAACCCTAGCTATGGTGTCTCCAAATTTTCAGCAGCAACAAGGAAGAAGATGAGTGAATTTTTCTCATCTTTATTCTATTTTAATCACTAATGAAGCCAAATGACCAAAATGCCCTTCCTCTTAAAAATTTCCATAATAGTCTCTTAAGGCCAATTTTGTCCAAAAATTAAAATTTGGGCAAATTGCTACTTAAGGACTCACAATTATTAATCTTGAGCTATTTCATATAAAAAGCTTCTAGAAACTCATATTTTGGAAACTTTTGCAATTTAGTCCTTTTTGGACCAATTGACCTCAACTTAATAAAATTGTTTTACAAAACTTTCATACTAGCATGCAAACATGGCATAAACCTGGAAAACTCATAATTTCACCTCGGGTTTGTGGCCTCGTACCACTATCCCGACTAGGCCCTAAATCGGGCTGTTACATAATCTGTATGTACCGGGATAAAATGTGTAGATTTTGTCAAACAATCAATGAAAACCCAAATTGCATCTCTCTTCCTCGGAGACAAGGGTAACCCCGATACAAAATCCATGGTGACAAACTCCCATTTCCATTCTGGTATCATTACTGGATGGAACAAACCAGAAGGTACTTAATCTTGAGCTTTAACTTGTCGACATACTAAACATCTTGATACAAAGTTTGAAATCTCTCGTTTCATACCTGACCACCAATACATTTGTTTCAAATCATTGTACATTTTTTTGCTACCAGGATGAACAGACAAGCTACCACTATGAGCTTCATGCAAAATCTTCTGGATGAGCTCTGAATTCCTCATTACGCAAATTCTGCCCCTAAAAATTAAACAGTCATCGGCCCCAATCTAAAAATTTGAGTCACGAGTGGACTCAATCCGTTTCCTTTTTGCTAACAACACGTCATCACTCTTCTAAGCCTCGCAGATTTGTCGTAAAAACATAGGTCTAGCTTTCAACTCAGCTAATATCGAACCATCATCAGACAATGTCAAACGTGTATTCAGCGCTCACAAAGCATACAAAGACTTTCTACTCAAAGCATCATCAACTACATTCACTTTACCAGGATAATAATCAATAATAAAATCGTAGTCATTTAATAGCTCGAGCCACTTGCGATGTCCCAGATTCAAATCTTTCTGCGACATTAAATACTTCAAACTCTTATAGTCGGTGAATATGTGACATTTTTAACTGTAAAAATGGTGTTACCAAATCTTCAATGTAAACACAATAGCTGCAAGTTCTTTTCAAGTGACTTTAACTGTCTGGAAGCATAAGCTATTACCTTGATTTCTTACATTAAAACATAGCCTAAACCATTCAAAAAGCATCACTGAAAATCGCAAACTCTTTACCCAATTCAGGCTGAAGTAATACAGGTGCCTCGGTCAACAACGCTTTCAATTGATTGAAACTTTGTTAACATTTCTCAGACCACTTGAACTTCACATCCTTTTGCAATAATCTCGTCATCGGTGTAGCAATCATCAAAAATCCCTTGACGAATCTTCTATAATCTCCGGCTAGTCCCAAAAAACTTCTAATCCCAAATACATTTCTCAGAGGGTTCTAATCAACAATAGCTAGAATTTTACTCGAGTCTACTCTGATTTCATCCGCCGACACAACAAAAAAACAAACTTCTCAAAGCAAAAATTCACATTTGCTAAACTTAGCAAATAATTACTTTTCACGTAAAGTTTGTAAAATAGTTCTTAGATGCTCGGTATGCCCGAATTCATCTTGTGAGTAAATCAAAATATCTCTGATGAATACCACAACAAATCGGTCTAGATACGGTCTGAAAATTATGTTCATCAGATGCATAAATACTGTAGGTGCATTGGTTAAACTGAACGGCATCACTAAAAATTCATAATGTCTGTAGTAGGTTCTGAATGGATTTTTTGGCATATCCGAATCTTTAACTCGCAACTGATAGTAACCAGAATGAAGATCAATCTTCAAAAATATTGTTGCACCTTTCAACTAGTCAAACAGATCAACAATACAAG
Organism: Gossypium rotundifolium; assembly: GCA_025506655.1. Taxonomy (NCBI): domain Eukaryota; kingdom Viridiplantae; phylum Streptophyta; class Magnoliopsida; order Malvales; family Malvaceae; genus Gossypium; species Gossypium rotundifolium. The sequence continues at coordinate 57,024,530 of CP106726.1, forward strand.
GCAATAAAATTTGTTCTTTATCTTCACCTTGTTTAGTTGTCGGTAATCGATACATAGCCGATAGTCACGTATTTCTTCCTAACAAATAAAATAGGAGCACTCCAAGGTGAAATTTTGGGCCGAGCAAAGCCTCTATCTGTCAACTCTTGCAACTATACTTTCAACTCTTTTAATTACATAGGTGCCATTCATTATGGTGCCATAGATATTGGGGATGTTCTCGACATCAACTCAATACCAAACTCAACCTCCCGGGTCAGAGGTAACCCTAGTAACTCTTCTGGAAACACATCTAAGAATTCACATACCACTGGAACCGATGCTAATTTTATTTTGGAATTTTGGAGTCAACTATATAAGCAAGATATGCTTCACAACTCTTTTTAACGTGTTTCTGTGTCGTCATAACAGAGATTATACCAGATGTACCGTCCAAACTGTCTGATTTAATTTTGACCCATTTACCATCTTGACATTTAAGCACGATATATTTTCTTCTACAATTCACAATAGCGTCATGCTGTGTTAACCAATCCATTCCTAGAATCACATCAAACTTATCCCAAGGTAACATCAAACTAGCGGGAAAGTCATAAACCCTAATTTTCAGTGGGCAAAACCTACATAATTGATTAACTAGAACAAACTAACCTAAAAGGATTTGTAACTTTAACAATATATTCAGTTAATTCAACATATATTTTCTTTTTGTCTACTAATGTAGTACATATATACGAATGAGTTAATCCAGGATCAATCAATTCATATACATTAATATCAACGAGAGAAAAAGTACCCGCAATAACACCTGGAGTAGTAGATTCTTCTCAAGCCCAGATTGCATACACTCTAGCCGATGTTCTCGCTTCTGACCGTTCATTCATCTAACTATTCTTTCCTCGACCGTGAGTAGTATTTCTAGCATTTCTAGATCTTCTACCCCTATGATAAGTTGCTTCAAGCTTATTTAATTGATTCCTGAAATCACTTTGCTTCTTAGGACAATTACGGAGAAAGCGGTCAGTAGATCCACAATAAAAACAAGCTCTCGATTTTGATCGACACTTACAAAAATTTCTTTTATTATAATCATCAAACATCGAAATAGCTCTCAACATTTCTTACACTTCCAACACTCGCCGCTAGAGCATTGACTGACTGGAAATCACTTTGTCTCAGTTTCTCTCAATTAAAAAACTCTGAATGAGCAACTAACAGACTAGTGTTATTTCAAATTTCTTTGAGGGAGATGATTGAGCAGGCTTCAATGACCCTCTCTTGTTATAATCTCTAAATCTTGAATCTAATCTTCGTTTGCTTTTACAAATCTCTTCAACCTTCTATGCTCGATCAGAAAGTTCTACTAATTCCCGTAACTTTAATGCTACTACAGCTAGCCAATCTCATCGTTCAACCCATCTTCGAATCTGTTACACATTTCCTCCTCAATTGATACGATGTTACAAGCATACTTTCTTAATTGCACAAATTCTAGTACATACTCAGCTACAGTCTGGTTTCCTTGTTTTAATTAAAGAAATTCTTTCTTTTTTTAGTCGATAAATAATCGGCTAACATACTTTTTCTTGAATTCATTCTAGAAGAAGTCCAAATTAATCGGATCTTTCAATACCATCATGCTCAAGATATCCCACCATAGATATGACAAGTCTTTTAGTAAGGACACTGCACATCTCAAGCGATCTTCAGGGGTGCACAAAAATTCTGCAAAAACTCTCTTTGTGTTTAACAACCAATATTCAGCTTTTGAAGGATCATCATAAAAGCCAATATTCAGCTTTTGAAGGATCATCATCTACCATACCTCTGAACACTTCCTCTCCACATTTTTTGAATTTCATCTACTAACATCCGAGTAACCACCACAAGTACAGTGTGGTAGTATTCAAGGGTGCCGGAGGAGGCACAACAGGGGGTGGATGAGCCGGAGTTGGCATCTTTTATTGCTTAAATTAGTTGAACCATTGGTTCATCATTTCCATAAACATATTTTTCATTTCATCACCAACAGATTGAGGAATAGGAGTACTATTACTTGCCTTAGGATTCAAAGCTTGAACATTACTTTCATCTTCATTAACTATAGCTTGATTTGATTCCGCTAACATCTTGAATCTATAAGAAACAAATTATTAAAACGAATTAAAAGCATCACACTATCACAAGGTATATGTGGCATGTATATACTAATTCTTTTTTAGCTATGTTAGTCTTAGAATCGACTAAACCAATGATCTGATACCAATAAATGTAACACCTCTAACCCATATTTGTCGCCAGAATACGGTTACAGAGTATTACCAGAGATTACAATTCAAAACAATCAAAAAATTTAAAACATTTAATTCACATCATCAATCATAGCAAAAGCAATCAAAGGCATACATATTGTCCCTTATTCGAGCCCTCGAGGCTTTAAAAACACATTAGAAATAAGTGGGACTAAATCAAAAACATATAGAATTTTTTGAAAAAAGATGAAAATTTTCAAATTGCAAGGGTGACACGGCCGTGTGGCCAGGCCGTGTGACTCACACGGCTGAGACACATGCACGTGTCCCAGGCCATGTGGGCATTAAAAGTAGGAACACACGATCATCTCCCAGTCTATGTCCATGCCCGTGTAACTCACTACAGTCATCTCCCTAACAGACAGTTCAGATACTACACCTAGTGTTTCAGCTACTCTACATGCAATATATGAGTGGGTCGAGCCAACATCAATTAAAGCAAAGTAAGGCTTGTCATCTATAAGAAACGTACAGGTTATGATGTCCGGTGCATCACCATCCTCCCACCAACGAACTGCATACACCAGACTTGGTTGTCTCGCTTCTGTGTTATCAACACCTCTGCCCGGTGTTCCCTGACCCCTTCTAGAACCATTACCTCTGCCAACTAGACCACGACCCCGCGGTGGCTGCTATCCACCTTTTTCAGCCTAATTAAGACCCTAACTTGTTGGTCGGCTCCCGTCTGTTTTCATAAGACAGTCCCTAATCATGTGATTATTGGATCCACACTTAAAACATCCCCCTTTCTTCTTCCAACACTCTCCCAGGTGCATCCTTCCACATTGAGCACAAGTACGGTACTGTCCTCCCGTAACAGGCTACTGACCTCACGGCCCATCAACTCTAGGTCTCTTTTGAATGTTTCCGGATGACCATGATGATCCAAAACCTCTCTTTTGTCTATTCCTATCAGAATTCTACCTCACAGATTCCTTAACCCCTTCGGCTACCTTAGCCTTCTCCACCAACACTGTAAACTCTCGCTCCTGATGTAGAGCTATCAGTAATCTTAGGTCATCCCTCAATCCATCCTCAAACCTAACACATCGTTCATGCTCCGTAGCCACAATGCCTCGAGTATACTGGCTCAGCCTTAAAAATTCTGCCTCATACTCTGCTACAGACTTATTCGCCTGAACCAGCCTCAGAAATGCCTTCCTCTGCGCATCAATATAGCTAGTCCCAATATACTTCTTCTGATACGCCGCCTTATAATACTCCCAAGTAAGATCATCCACTGTGACACCATCTCAAACCGTGAGCCCCCACTGGTATGACTCATCACGGAGAAGTGATACCACTCATTTCAGTTTTTCCTCAATAATTAGGTCCAAATCATCCATGATTTGCTCCGTCGCCTCCAACCAATACTCAGCCATATTGGACGCCACACCAGATACACCACGGAATACCTCAGCTCGATTAGCTCAGAGTCGTTTGGGTATAGATTTTTGAGCTCCCATGCCTCCACCTGCTCCAGCCACCCTTTCAAGAACTCGCGAGATTGCTCTGCGCATCGCATCATCCCGTCGATCTCGATATTCAACACCAGTAGCTGGTGGTGGTGGCATCTCATTCTCGGACCCTTGACCAGACCTAACGGGTTTCGATACGGTCATTCTGCCTCTACCACTCCCTCGTACATTACGACCACGTCCCCTAGAACTTATTCTTCTGAGTTGCGTTTATCTGATTAAGAATTTTATGATTTATTATTTCTTTCCACTGATTTATCGCGAATAGTCTTATGATTAATAGTTCTAAAAAGTAGTTCTTTCGAATTCATACACACACTACAGTCTCAAGTTCATTCATTCTATCATCAACATTCATGAACTCGCGTTCATTACAGAAAAGTGTTGTGGTTGTCTTTGTTGTTGTTTTCCACTACCCAGGGGTATTTTCGTAATTTTATCCTACAAGGGTATTTTCATAATTTTTCAAAATAGGGACCTTGGTGATTTTGTGAAATAGGGGTGTTCTGGTAATTTTGTAATCCCGGGGGTACTTCGATAATTTTGGAAATTTGGGGGTATTTCGGTGATTTTGGAAATCTGGGGGTATTTTGATAATTTTGAAAATCTGGGGGTATTTCAGTGATTTTGGAAATCTAGGGGTATTTCAGTAATTTGGGAACTAAGGTTTTTATAAAATAGTGTAGCTAGTCCATTTCGGGTTTTAATTATTGAATTTAGCATGTGAATAAGTCCTATTGGTTAGGGTGAACCGTCACTGTGCACCAGGTAGGATTCGAGGAGAGGAGGTGAGTCATTAGGACCTGCTTAAATACCAAGCTCCCCTAATCCAATCCTAGACATGCGCACAACGGTTGCCACACCCTTAACTCGGTGACTCACTCACAGGTTTGTTTGATTAGACTTTAAATTTTATGCAATTCTGTGTTGGAGTAAGCTAATCCTAGGATCATTAGCTCCTAACCTACTAATCTATGTCCCCGTAATACGCACATACAAATCACAAAACAGTTAGAGGTACTTACCTGGTGGACTTCAGGCTGGAGACTCAGGTGCTATGCCAGAAAACCTACTCAACCTTTTAGTAAAGCTCAATTTCAAAATAAAAATGTTTTTGGGTCCAAAAGCCCTCAAGGCTGAGTTTTGAACCAGGATCTGATACCAAACTAAAATACCCCAAACCCGGCCCACAAGCCCTAACCGGATCTGGCATGCTTCTTGAGTAAAATGTAGCTAAACCTCGTTCTGTCACTTTAGAAAAATTGGTGGTTTTAAAGAAATTGGATTTGTATTGTGATCAGGTTGAAAACCGTGTTGTTTTTGAAGTTTTTATTGAAACATTATTATCATGTGTTCAAAAATTTCAAGTGAAAAGAAATGTCAAATTTTAGATGTTTAGGTGTCAAAACAATTGAAGTTGTTTTACGAAAAATGGTTAATCATTTGTTTGATGTTGTTCATACCATAATAAAAATTAAACCGCAAAATAAAACAGTTAAATAACAATGGCCTTATTACAACAAAATAAAACCTAAAATAAATTCAAAAAAAAAAACATAATAAGAAATCTAAAATCTTTGAAATGAGCATGGCCACCACTAAGTCTCTCATGACCGGTCCATTTATCGAGTATCACCGCAAAATGTTAGCTCACGAAGGGTGAGTCAATGACTCATGTGTAACTACCATCACAGATTCCCAATCGATCATAGCATATTATATCACATACAAAAAAATATAAGCAATGATGCAACCCAAACCCACCTAGATATCCAACCTCTACACATCACCCGTACCTACCAATCACACCGTGGGGATTACTAAATCGACCCTCCATTCGCTACACACCATCGAAGGCGATCACCTGCAGTCAACTACACATCGCCCTTATAATTGTGGCATAGCCACTTGATAATGTGAGTCACCAGATTCATAATATGTGACACAAGTCACCAGATAATGTGGTAAAACCACCGAACACTTCCCCTTTATCATTATCACCCATATGCCCATGCAACATACAAATCATACACATATCATGCAATTTACCTTACCCCATGGCCATAACGATATTCCTCATATTTTCATATCAATATTTATAAACTTTATTAACCGAAAGTTAGGGGTAACATACTTGAATGCACTGTACCATTGAATGGTACCCTTAGCCATATTCATTCATTGCCTTATTAACATATACATAGTTGTTATTATTAATCAGGAATTTAGGGTGGGTTACACACCTGACTATTCATAGGTTTAAGCGAAATCCCGAAACATTTGCTTTCCCCCTTTCTATAATCACCAACACTTGTTAGTAACCAAAAGCCTATTCGGCTCAACTTAGAAATCCCGAAGGATATGTCACATGAAGATATCACCTTTCCTTAATGCCGATGTGGTTTCCAACAAAATCTCGAACTATGTGATGACTCCTCCTTGCAATCAGCCGACAACTAGATCGACCACCGAATCCCGAAGATCTACCGAATCAGGTTGTACTCCTCCCTATGAATCATAGTTTGAATCGGCAACCCTCAATAGGTAATATGGCCTTTGGCTGAATATTACAACTCCCTTACCTTGCTTGTTCAAATCCTGGAAACTATCGTCTGCTCCTGAAGTTGCCGAGATCCCTACATAGCTTAGGTTAGAATTGGCTTAGTGCCTTAAAACCAACAGAAGTGGCCCTTAGCTAAATGGTATATCTTGCTTACCTTGGATGTCCAAATCTCGAAAGATCTCCTTCTAATCGTTGGCTACAAAGATCCCAAAATCTCCTTCATAGTTTCAGCCAAAAAAATAAAAAGGAATTAGAGTCTTTAACTTTCGACTAAACAAAGGAAAAAGAAGAGAACTCAACTAACTGTTAACCCTTACCAAAATTGATTGAACACCTTTGCTTGGAACACGGAGAGATTCGGCCACAACAAAAGGTTGATTGGCTTTGAGAAAGAAATAGAAAAGGAATCGGTTCAAAAAGGAGTAAAGATGAAATCAGCTATGGAGAGTGACGGTAAAAGAGGTGAGATTCGGCTTTTGATCTAGTGGACAAATCGGCTTCAAAGGTTAAATATGCAATCGGCTATAGTCTAGTGTGTTGTTGGCATTTTAATGACAGAAAAAATCATGAGAAGAAAAAGAAAAGAGATTGCAAGTTGGTGTTGTTCGGCTTTGGTGAGAAAGAGGAAGAAAGAGTGGTGAGAAGAAGAAGAGATGAGGAATGATGGTGAGGCTCAGTTAAAATCTGACTTAGGGAGTTTTGGCTACTAGGTGACCGAATTTGTTATCATAAAAGTCCCTTGGCCGGCCAACTCTCCTTCCCTCATCCAAATCTCCCTTTTTACTCCTACTTTGCCGAATCTTTAAGCTATTTGACCCAATCTACACTTCATCCATGAAGTGTCCTTGTGCCATCCATCACTGCATCTCCTTGCTAAAAAATAAAAGCTCCAAAACACTTCCCTTGCTGCTCGAACCTAGGTCCCCTTACACTCCTTGTGGCGTCACTGACTAAGGCCCTAAGTGGCGCCTCCTTGCCACTTTACCAAGGCTTTTCTTGTGTCCTAAGCCACACAATAAACTCCTTTAGGCCTAGCTCCCTTAGTTCCCCTTTTTAGGCTTCAAAACCAAATATTTTCTAAGGCTTCTACCTACATCCCAAGGTTCCTGAAGCCCCCAAAACACATTCAATTCACACACACGCATGCTACCACACACATTTAAGTAAAAATGCATAACCCCTAAATCCTGGATATTACAGTAATAGTCCTGTTTAAACCCTAGTCAGAATAGTGGTTTCGAGACCACAAATTTGAATAAAAAAATATTTAAATATTATTTTCTGTGTTTATACTGTGTTAATTAATATCTGTGAAATGTTTGTAATGTAATACCCCAAACCCGGCCCATGCCTTACGACCGGATCTGACATGTCACATGAGGAAAACGTATAAAGTCCTTGTGATTTGTACTAAAATAAATGTTATGTAACATCCTGAAAAGGGCCTATGCATTTTTGGCTTAATTGTACGAAATGACATGTTTGATGTGTTATGAATAAATTTTGAATATTTTTGGAAACCTGGGAATGTATGGAAATGTTACGTTTTGGAAACCTAAGTAAAATAGGAAAGTGACCATTTTGGAAACCTAAGTTTAAAGAGCCGAACGAAAAATTTTGGAAACTTAAAATGACCTAGAAATGTCGAGTTTTAAAGTTTAAAAGAGGAAATTAAGGCAAAGTGGCCTTAAGAGAAAAAGTATGTGAAATTTGACATACAAACGGGCTTGGAAAAATGGCCTGAAGATGCCACTTAGGGCCTCAGGAAATGGCGCCACATGCAAGTGTAATTGGGCCAAGGATCGAGTCACTTAGGAAGCAAATAAAAGAAATTTTATTTTGCTACAAGAGCAGAGAGGTGGACGCCATATGGGCTCTAAAAGGAGGAGTCTTATTTCCTTTAGAATTTCAGCTAATTAGGAGATAATTGTTGGATTAAATCTTTTGATAAAAGTGATAATTATCACATAGGAAGAGTGGTGGCCAAGTAGGGGACTCTAGCCTAAGAATTTCGGCAATAGAGGGAAAATAAGGGCCATTCTTCATTCATTCTTTTCTCTTCAAGGAAACCTCTGTCGAAATTCTCTAGAAAATAACACCATTCTTTTCTTCTCTCCTTAGCCAAATTCTCTCTGCCATAATTCTCTTCTTTTCTTTTCTTCTTCTATTACAAACACAATAAAAAAAAAACTAAAAGTAAGCAAAGCCCTAGCCGATTCCTTTATTGTTACAAAAGTCAAACCTTGTGTTACACATAAGGGCCATAGTAGAATACTACTAAGGATTCAAGCAAGAGTTCCATCAATTCTTCATGAAGGGTAAGATTAGGTTAGATTCTCATTCTATTTCTTTTAAGTCCGTCAAATTAAGATCCTAATATCCTCTATATATTGTTGCCAAACCTTGAAGAGATCTTTCGGAATTACTAAGTGTCGACTACAAGGAAGGAGAAGTTCTTTTCGAAGGTACACCATAGGCAGCAGATTCCTAGTTATTCGGTGAAATTTAGATTTAAAATCCACAAGGTAAGCACCTAAAAGCATTCGCCAAGGCTTGTATGAATACTTAGATCTGTTCTTTAATTATTAAAAGCCAAAAACTAACCTATGTTGAGATTTAGGGTTGGTAGAATACTGTGAAGAAAACAAAGTTTTCGGATTTGAGTGTTAAGCAAATCGGCATTAAGGTGAGTTTTAGGGCACCAAATCCAACTAGGATTTGGTTTTGTGGCTGAATGAGTTTCTCATTAAACCTTTAATGTTGGCTAATATAAGAAGCAAGATCTAGAAAAGAGATCTGGATTCTTCTGGATTTTAGTGAATTTGCTAAGTGAATCAGGTGTGTACCCCACACTAATCTTAATAGATTTATGGCTTAAATTTGATGTATATGTTAATATGAAAGTGTAAGAATGTGGCTAAAGTACCATGTTATGGTACAAAGTACTCAGGTACGTTTTCCTAGTCTTACTAGGATTACGAAATATGTTATACTTAACATGTGAAAAGTAACATGAATGTGAAATTAAGTATGATATGCATGGTATGAATAATATGGGGCATTCGGGTTATTTGAGAAAGGGAAGTGAATGTGATGACTTCGGTCTCACTAAGTGAATGTGATGACTTGGTCTCACTAAGTGAATGTGGTGACTTGGTCACATTATCCGGATGTGGTAACTCTGTTACATTATCTCAATGTGGTGTCTCATGACACAATTATCTGGAGGCTATGCCACGAATTTTATGTGGGCGATGAGCACGCCGTCGTAGTATCGCCTTCAATGGTGTGTAGCGGATGGAGGGTTGACTTAGTAGTCCCTACGGTGTGTGTGTGTTGGTACGGTGGAGTGTAGCAGATGGCATATAGGTTTGGGTTCGAGTTTGCATCATTATCTTGAATTATTATTTGAACATGATGTGTATGGTATGCCTAATTCTATTATATTTTGGTGTTGTTTACACATTGAGTCTATCAACTCACCCTGTTGTGGGCACATGTTTGTGTGATGAATAAGTGATAGACCAGACGGCAGAACTTGTGGTGGCCATGCTCAACTTGAAGAATTATTTAATATGGACATTTTATTTTATTTAAGTACTGTATAAATTTTATTTTGGGTTTTGTTTTATGTAATAAGGCCATAGTGATGATTTTATTTTTGTTTTAATTACTAAGTTACGATTTTAGGGTATTTAAAGAACAAGTCCATTTAATTTAAAAGAAGCTTAAATATTCATCACCGAAATAAATGGGTTTTGATATAAAAATAAACTTGTTTTCAACTCGAGCCCAACCCACAAACAAACTATCTTCAAAACACATAGTTTTCAAAGTAACAAAAGAATTTTTGAACCGGGTTACACCGAGGAACATACCAGATCCGGTCCAGGCTCGTGGGCCGGGTGTGGGGTGTTTCATGTTATTTGGTTATGGTTAATAAAATAAGTTTGGATGTAAATATTTGATAAAATACAACTATTTTTGAGAGGTTGATTGATGAATCAAAAATCGAGGTAGTGAACGTTAAAACGTGACTCTTGAAAATGTCGTTGGTAATTTGAAAGAGAATTCAAGTTAAAATATTTGTACATATTTATAAAAAAATTTCTTAATCAATTTTGGAAACCGTTATTTATGATTTTTTTTTAGAAAATTCCCATTTAAAATAAATCAAGCAAGATAATAAGTACGTCAAACATAAAGCAAATATAAATTTTTCCAGAGGCCTTATTACAACTTAAAAACCCAAAATAGTAAAAGTAATAATGTAAACGTAAATAGAAATCTAAAGTTCAAAAATACCATTTCTGAAGTATGACCTCCATCGAGTTATCCAAGGCCCAAGTCCACATCATTGAGCATTACCTACAAGGGTTAAGGAAAGGAGTGAGTTACAAGAACTCAGTGTATAATCCCCTTACTGTCATTCACTGGGCCTGAACCCATTTTGCATCATTTTGGGCCTAAGCCCATTTACATAACAATAATTATATGATATGATTGTAACCTGACCCATCCATCTAATCACACCCCCAACCAGCCAATCACACCTGTGGGGATCAAGTCAACCTACCCCGCCGCTCACACCAATTTTGCAGTCAAGCTACTAATCACGGAATATTTGTGGCTGAACCATCGGAATCATAATTATGTAATCATATATTTATATTGTGGCAATGCCACTAGGCTACACTGCTCTTCATTCATTATCCCACCCTATGCAATATGTACATATGCAACATGATAAAAATATATCCACATAAGTAACAATTATCAATTTAATGAACAATTTCGATGAATCGACCCATTATAGCAATTCAGCCCATAGGGGCATTTTCGTAATTTTTACAAATAAATACTGATTTTGTCAGATCTTTAGAAATATTGTAATTTACACAAGTTACTCAATTTTTGCCATATTACGATTTTAGCCTTGTAAATAATAACGATCTATTTTCTATCAAGATATCGAATCATGAATCTACAGGATTTCGGTGTGAGATTACACACCTGATTATGGTAAGGATTAATCCTTCTTGATCATCCGCACTTAAATCACCATTACAATCGATTAATCCAACAAACGAGATTTTATTAATCTAAATCTAAATCAAACGATCTATTGAAACGCTTACCCTTAGTATCGTGAACAATCACGATTTGTCTATTTTCACTGGATGATGGTCCATAACCCGGTGGAAAATCCTGAACTATCGATACCGCCCTTCGTTTGAACTTGGGAGTAGGAATCACAAATCCACTCCTTTTGTGTACTCCAGTCGTTTTTCCTTTCAAATCGATACCACTTGCCTCCATTGGAAAAGTCTTAATCAAAACGATATTACGATGATATAAATCGATTGTCTAAGGAGAAGGTTTGGCTTACCACTATTTCTGTAGGATCTACAAGTGAATAAAAACGATCGATATGATCCCTAGAATAAGCATTTATACATAATCATCAATCCGTTTTAGTGGAATAACCAAGTATTGATATATATCAGAATAAACCTCGAAGAAATCCCTTACCTTGACAATAATAGATCCACTTCTATTGATTGGGCATAAGGCTAGAAATGATTCGGCTAAGATGTGGTATTTGACCACCCACTGGAACACTACGAAAAAGATTTTATAATTATAAGAGAGTGTAGGAGAAAGAGACGTTTGATTTAGAAATAGAGTGAAATAGCCGTATAGTGATGGACATACATAATCGGCTAGAAAGAAAAGAAAATGAAATTGAAAAAAGGAGAATAAGGTCACTTACCGGTTCAATCAAGAAGAGAGTGCCCAACACGAAAGAAAAGAAAGAAAAGAAATAGTGAAATGGTTGAAAAAGTGTCAAAAAAAAAGAAGGGATGGAGAGAAAAGAATGCTAAATAGTTTCGACTAACAATCAAAAGAAGGTGAACCAAATGAATCGAGGGTTAGTAAAAACAAGGGAGAATGATGAACAAATGGACTAGGAGGTTTCATCCAGAACAAGGGGAAAAGAAATTGGAAAAGAAAGTGCCCAAAATGACTTTAGTGTTTCGGCAAGACAAAGGAAAAAGATTAGAAAAGAAACACAAAATGTTCAAACCAAAGAAAATGCCTCTCATGCACCAAACTTCTAAAATGACTCTAGGAAAATTTGGCTCTCAAGTCCCCCTCCCAAAATCGTGTATCATCTTTACCAAAAGATGAATGTTGACCAAAAATTCCTCCCCAAGGCAACTCCTAGTATTCGGCCAACATGTTCCCTTCCTTATCCCTTTTCTTTGATTTCTTTCCTTCATTTTCCCTTGTTTTCCTCCTTACCATAATTCTTAGTCATCTTTACAAAAATAAAAAAAAGTCTTCCTTAACTTATTTAAGACCATGGCCGACAATTGGAAGGGAAAAATAAAAATTTAATCAAAAATTTACACTAAGTGGGATTTGAACTCCTCCCCTAAATCCCTTCATGTGACGCGACAACCTCCTTGCCATATGCACACTTATTCTAGCAACAAACACACTTATTTCCTTAAGCATTTATGCCACTTACCTTCTCTCCTTAAAGTGCTTAAACACAAAATTTTTACTAAAGCCCAATTCAACCCAAAGCCTTCTTAGAAGCCCTAATCAAACAAAATTAACATTTTTAACTAGCCTAACGCAAGATATACTTCAAAACATAAAATTATAAATTTCAAGATGTTACACGTAATTTAATTTTAGCGTTTGTGTGTTTGATTTAATTAAAAGGACTTAATCGTGTATAATTTAAAAGTAGCTAACTATTTGTTAAAGTGCTTATTTGCTATGGCTTCTTAATTTTAAAGCCCTTGAAATGGAATTAGACCATTGATAGTGGGAATGGACATAAATGGGTATATATTAAGTGATTTTATAATGTATTCATTAAGGTTAAATTTGGTATTTGATTATTATGGTAATTATTAATTAAAATAAAACATAATGGTGGTCACTTTATCATCTTTTATGGCCGAATAAAGCAAATAAGATAGCTAAAATAGGGTTTGAAATTTTGGCACTTGCATAGCTTGATTGAGGTATGTATTTTGCTCAATTTTTGATGATTTCTATGGTTTTGTGATCGTTGCTTCCAATACTAGCTAGCCCATGCTTGAATTTTTGAATTTGATGATGTATTCATGAATTGCCACTGATGATAGTTTGTGGTTATTGTTGTTTGATGATGGAAAATAAAAGATATATGGTAGATTAATATGCTTTGTCTTTGTATTTTTGATGAATTTGAGTAAATTGGACTAACTTATGAACATGGTATTTTGAAGGACTAAAATGCAGAATGAATGAAATATGTGGGTTTATATGAACTAGGGGAAAATTCGGCTAGGCATTTGTATAAAGAAATTTTTTGAATTTTGTGATTTTGTAAAATATGGACTAAAATGTCAAAATGTGAAAATGTGAGGGCTAATTTGTAAAATTTTATAAATATGAGTATATGAATTGAATTGAATGATTTGTTGAATAAAAGAGTTAAATTTGTATTAATTTAGATCAAGAAAAAAGGAAATCAAAATTAGATCGAGAAAAATCTAAAGTGGTTGAATAATCGTCTCGTTTCTTCCATCGTTGTATGAGGTAAGTTCATAAGTAAATAAGTGTTATTAAATTCAATCGTTTATATTTTTATTTTATTTGTATCAAATTGAATTATTACTTGTATATTTATGTGAATGCTGAATTAGTAAAAGTGAGGAAGAATTGTCTACAGGCTTGAATCGATCGAGTTACGACGTCTGAAAGCCCAGTATGAACCTTAGGAATAGTTAGGATACATATGTCATGACATATGATTTTTGTAACAACCGATTTAGACCATAGTCGGAATAGTGGTTTCAAGACCACAAATTCAAGGTACAAAAAATATTTGGATATTAATTTATGTGTTTATTATATGTGATTTAGCCTGTGTGAAAGTTTCGTGTGAAGATTTTATCGATTGTGTGTTTAATTTGCGAAAAAGACTTAATCACATAAAGTGCAAAAGCTGTGTGCTGATTGTTTAAGTGCCTAATTGTTGTTGTCTTTATAATTTGGAGGTTTTATGATGCAATTAGACCACTTTATAAGATTGTGGAAGATGATAGCATGGTTTTGGTGTTATTATTAATTTTCATTAAGGGTAAAATGGTAAAAAGCCTATTAAGTTAATATTAAATAAAATAAAACAAAAAAATTGTTCATATTTTATTCATCCTTGTCAAAATTTGCTAAATAAAAAGAACGGAGAAGAGTTTTAGGGTTCGGCCATTTGTGTCTTTGATAAAGTATGTTTCAAGCTCGGTTTTGGATAATTTCTACGTTTTTTGTAATCAATGATTTGTGCTCTACAAAACCCACACTTAAATTTTGTGAATTGATGTTGAATTTGAAATGTGCCATGGATGAATTCATGAGCTTTGTGAAGTTTGGTGATGGATTATGAAAGATATGTGTTAGATTAACATATTTTTGTCTTTGAATTTTTGATGAATTTGAGTAAATTGGGCTAAATTGAGAAAAGTGTAAATTGAGGGACTAAACTGTTAATTAAATAAAATGTGTGGACTTGTATGAACATAGAGATAATTTGGCTAGGCATGGGTGAAGTGAAATTATGTGTATTTTGTGATTTTATGAAATAGGGACTAAAGTGTTAAAATGTGAAAATATGAGGGTTATTTTGCAAAAGGCCCTAAATATGTGTGTGTGGACTAAATTGAATGATTTGGTGATTGAATAAGTTGAATTTAAGAAGTTCAGATCAAGATCAAGATCGAGGCAAAAATAAAGTGCTCGATTAATCGACCGTTTTGGTACTACGACATCCGAGGTAAGTTTGGATATAACACTTGCCATTGAACTTGTATCTTTGCGATGAGAAATGAATGAATGTATATTAATGAAATAGAAATGTGTTATATATGAACTCAAGTATTGAGGCACTAAGTGTGCAAATTTAGAAAACGAGACAGAGACAATTAGCACTGTGTGTGCAAAACAATAAAAGCTTCGGCTTATTGAGTTGGCACTATGTGTGCGATACTGATATAAGCTCGGTTTAATGTATTGGCACTAAGTGTGTGAATAAATCAAAAGAATAGAAAAGGTTGGTCGAAATGTAAATTCGATCGATTGAGTAGTATGATCGGTGAGTAACTATGTGTTGGCAAAGGTATGTATGATACCTATGTGGTTGATGAACTTGAAAGTAGATGAATGGAAGGTTATGTGAGTATTGGATATAGTTGAGTTTGTGTATCATTGGTAAATTATCTATGTGATGGTTCAATTTGTAGATTGGTTTAATGAGTTAATTGTATTATATTACGAACTTACTAAATTTTTGAAAGCTTACTGTATGATTTGTTTCTCTATTTTACAGTGTCAGTAAAGCTAGCTCGGATCTGAGAATCATTAGCATCTCTATCACACTATTAGAAATCTATTTTGGTACATTGAAGATGTGTATATTTGAATATGGCATGTATAGGCTAGTCAATGTGGCATGTCTTGAGTTGTATAGCCTTGCCATGTGATATGGCTTGGAAATTGAATGTTGTTAGTTTATACTTGAAGGTATGAAAATGATGATTTTGGTTTGATATAGTGAGATTGGAATTATTATATTTCATACTTGAATTGGTTGATGAGAATGGCATATTAAGTGTGAATTTGTAATATGATTAGGTGATGCATAGTGATAGGAATTGAGATGTGAAATTAGTTGTGTTTGGATGAGCTTATTTGAGTAGAAATGATGTATGGTTAGAGATGGTATAATTGATGATGACTTGGTGTTATTATTGGTATATTTGGATGCATTTTGAGGTATGATTTGGTATTGATTTGAGGTTTGTAGGTGATTCAAGGTGAGGGGGACAAGTTTGGCCTTGAAAATGGCCTATGAATGCCCACATGGTTGAGAACACGGGCGTGTGGCTCGACCGTGTCCCTCGTGGTTATATTTCAAGGCAAGTCAGTAGTGACCACGGGCTTGACACACGGGCGTGTGACTGGCCATGTGGTGCAAGTCAGGCTCGACCACGGATGAGGCACACGGGCGTGTCTCAGGCAGTGTGGTCAAGTCAGTAGGTATGCCCTATTTTTCCACAGCTTGGACATATGGGCATTCATTCTCAGAGTTATTTCGAACGAATTCAGCTACTCCACAACCTCCACCTCTACAAGTACAAGTTCTACCACAAGTTGTAGATCCAATCCGGCTGAACAAACCTTCTGTGGATAAAATCTGAAAGTACGGAGCCGAAGAGTTTAAGGCCACAGCTGATGATGATGCTGAGTGAGCTGAGTTTTGGCTCGAGAATACAATCTGAGTGTTCGATGAGATGTCGTTGACCCATGATCAATGGATTAAGTGTGCAGTTTTTTGTTGAGAGATACGGCTTATAATTGGTGGAAAACATTGGCATCCGTGGTTCCGAGAGAGAGAATCACCTGAGATTTCTTCCAAATAGAATTTCGAAAGAAGTATATCAGTCAACGATTCATAGATCAGAAACGTAAAAAGTTTCTAGAGCTGAAATAGGGGCGTATGTCAGTTATTGAGTATGAATGTGAATTTGTAAGATTGAGTCAATATGCATGGGAATGTGTTTCAACCAAAGCTACTATGTGTAAACGTTTCATTAAAGGGCTGAATGAAGACATTAAATTGCTGGTAGGAATACTTGATTTGAATGGATTTGTTATGTTGGTTGAATGAGCTTACAAAGCCGAGGAGCTTAGCAAAGAAAAGAAGAAAGCCAATTATGAAGCTCGAGATGAAAGAAAAAGATTGATGAGTAAGTCGTCTAAACTTTCGACAGAGAGATTAAGTTATGTAAGCAATCGTTCAAATGTTTCATTTGGACATCCGAGTAGAGACTGTGCGAGACAAAGTGTTGGTCCAAAAGCTCAATTCCTGACTGAATCAAGTGTTGGCAGTGTTAAAAGCAATAAGCCTGAGTGTAGACAGTGTGGAAGAAGACATGTTTGATGTATGCTAGAGCAAGTATAATAATAGAACTTGTTATAAATGTGGATCACGAGATCACTTCATTCGAGACTGCCAAAAGTTAGTTGAGGAAGAAAATGTTCAGAGTATGAGACCGAGTAATGTGACTGCTAGGGGTAGACACCTAGAAATGTCAGGAATGTGAGTGGAAGTCAAAGAGGGACCACTGATACAACTGTGAGATCAGAGGTGTGAGCACTAGCCCGAGCCTATGCACCAAAGAAGCGTCATCTCCAGACGTCATTACTAGTACTTTTACTCTATGGGATACTGATGTGATTGCATTGATAGATCTAGGTTCTACCCATTCCTATGTGTGTGTGAATCTAGTATCAAGTAAGACTGTAACAACCTAAACCCGGCCCAAACACTATGGTCGAATCGATCGTTACGAGGAAAAACCTTTTCAAACCATTTCTAAACCCATTAAGCTTTGTTGAAAAACTTTTCGATTGGATTATCTTGATAAAATCATACTTAGTGTTTATTTTAAAAAATATTTAAGTCAAGTTATGAAACAAATTTCAACTGTGTTCGATGGCATTTTAAAATATTTTCGTGTTTAATTGGAAAACGTAATCTAAATTCAACAATAATAATACCCGAGTTTAAAATAATATCCCACATAAGAAAATAAAAAAATAAAGTATCGGGAGGCCTTATTACATCCAAATAAAATAAACCCAAAGTAAAATTATTAAACCTGAAATTAAAGTCATTTAAATTTAATTCCACCGCATGGCCACCTCGAGTCAACCCGGCTCCACATCCGCGATCTAAGTGTCACCGAAAAATATAAAGGAGAGGGTGAGTCACCAAGACTCAAGATGTAACCCTTCCCCATTTTAAAGCATTTTCATACACATCGATAACAATTAATATGCGTAATAATGTGTACCCAACCTAGCCAACCATACGCCATTGTCTACCCCGTTGTGGTACCAAACCACTTGGTGGTGCCAAACCACCGGTGACATATAGTCACAATGTGTTACTAAAACACCGTGTCCGAGACACAAATCGGGTGATGGGGCCAACCCATCGTGTGATACCAAATCACGCGACGATCCCATATCTCAAGTGGGGCCAACCCACGGTGGTGTTAACCACGTGGATAAGTCGCTATTAAGGTACCAAACCTCCGAGGTACCAAACCTCCGTGACCGTAGTCACAAGATGTTACCAAAACATCGGTGCCCGTCGGCACATTATCACCGCCTCCACTCATCAACCCATATCACAACCATAACAGAGTTTATACATTTATCATATGTATTAAAATAAAACATGCTTCCCAAAAGCATCACAATAATCTCATATAAACAGAGACTTACCGAGGTTCTCGCTTGTACCATTTAAGGTACCAAATCCATATCTACATCAAGCGATTTACAAACAACAAATATTTATCACACATATTAATCGCTATAAGTGTGTATGTACACACCGATATCGATGGTAGTCCTAAATCCCGAAAGAAAGAGTTGGTCACCACAGATCCACTTGTCCTATATTCGCCAAATCCATGGATTAGTCTTATGGCCTATTCGCCTAATTAAATTATTTGGGAGGGTTCCTTGTGAACCCGAGATCTTACCTTAACACTCTTTGCTATTATCTCACCGTACTTGATACTCGAATCGCTTCGTCACCATCATTGATTAGCAAGTAAACCAATAACCTTCGCTTTTAATCGAATCGCTAGAATAAGGAGATTGATCTTACCACCACTTACCAAATTGAACACTAGAGATCAGCTGTGAGTCATCGCTTTACTTCCTCGAATACCTATAAGAAATCGGTTACTAACCATTTAGAAGCCATTGTCAAATCGCACCTCTCCTCGTAAAAGAAATCGACGTAAAAGAAAGAAAAGGGAAGATGGACATTCGCCAAGATCACTTACCACCTTATGAACCGATTGAAGGAGAGTCTAGAGGAGATTATTCTGCTGCTATTCGCCAAGTCTTGGAATATGACGAGGGAAATTGCTATCGAAAGGAAAAGGAAAGGAAGACAAATGAAGAAATTGGTACTTCCAATGGTATATTTGGCCGAGAGAGTTAATAGGAAGGAAAGAAGTTTCGCTAAAGAGCTTGAGAGAATGGTGAAAACGCAAGAGCAAAAGAGGGCTAGGAATTCGCACTTAGCAAAAATTTGAAGAAAAGAAAACAAGGAGATCAACTCATGTATTTATAACCACCAAGCACCCTTGCCGTCACCCTTTCTAATTAATTCAAATAAATTTTGAATTAATCCCAATAATCCTTTGATAATCCAACTAATATCCAACAATTCTTTTAATCTAATAATCCCTCAATTATCCTACATTTATCACATCATCAAAATGATAGTAATATCCTTAATTTATCTTCTTAATATTAAGGAATTAAAACCAATTAAAATGCTCACAATATCTTATTATCCAAGTAAAAATCTAATTAATAATCCCTTTATAAATAATAATAATATCCTCATTATTATCTCTATTATCTAAATAGATAATAAGAAGAATTAAGGAGAGAAAATCTCTCTCCTTGTGCCGCCCAAATAAAGAACAAAAGAGGGATTTCCATGACTCGAACACAAGCTCTCCTTGCTCCTTGGTGGCGCCACATGTAGCTCTTAAGTGGGCTTCCTTTGCCACTTAGTCTAGGCTCATTTTATGTCCAAATTATCCCCATTTATTCTTATAACACCCCCTCGCTAAGGCTCCTACCTTAAAAGTTAAAACTAAAATTTCCTACCAAATCGAGCCAACACAAAGCCTTAAATTGATCATTATTATTCCATAAATAATGACAATAGCTCATACATAAGAAAAATAATTTATTTCCAAATAGCCCTGTTTTTGGATGTTACGATTCTACCCTTAAAATAAATTTCATTCCAAATTCCTTGATCAAAACAGTGGGGTATTGTCGCCAGATCACATCCCTGGCCCACGCGGCCTCTTCCATACCGTGGTTCCGCCATAGTACTTTCACTAAGGTACCGACTTCCTATGTAAGACCTTCACATCTCGATCCAAGATCTCGAATCGTTCTTCTTCAAAGATAAGTCCGATCCACCTCGATCTTCGCCATCGGCACAACGTGCGATGGGTCCGACCGATACCGCCTCAAAGATTGATACGTGAAAGACGTTATGTATCCGACTCGATTCTGCAAGCAACTCTAGCCGATAAGCTCTGGGCCCCACTCACTTTACAATCAGATATGGGCTATCGAACCTTGGGCTCACTTCCTTTTCGCCAAATCTCAACACCTTTTCCAAGGCGACACCTTAAGAAAAACCTTGTCACCTACCTCATACTCCATCTCCTTGCGCTTCAAGTCAAGATAAGACTTCGCTCTATCTCGATGCTTCCTTAAGACGATCCGAATCGCCTAACTTTGTCCTCGCCGCAACCAAATCGGACCCAAGACTTGTCTTTCACCTAACTCCGCCCAACATGTAGGAGTACGGCATTTCCGCCCATACAATGCTTCAGATGGTGCCATCCGGATACTCGCTGATAGCTATTGTTGTAGGCAAATTCCGCTAATGGTAGAAATTCTTCCCAACTACCTCTAATTCCAAGACACAACCCTCAAAGATATCCTCTAAAATCAGATTACTCTCCGATTGTCCATCGACCGTGGATGGAAGGCTATATCGAATCCAACCGTACCCAAAGCTTGATGCAACGCTTCCAAAACCTCGACGTGAACCTCGCTCCCTATCCGAGATAATCGACATTGGCACACCATGCAATCGACTATCTCACCACATATAACCTTGCTAGCTTTCGAGTGAATAATCCATTCTTACAGTGTACGGTGGGTGACTTGGTTAACCGTCCACAATCACCCAAATCAGCGCCCTTCTTGTCGGGCGTGAAGGGTAGCCCACCGATTTAAATCCATAGTGATCCGCTCCTACTTCCATTGAGGATTTTACCGTTGATGTAGCCCTCGATGGCAATCGATGTTCAAACTTAACTCCGACACGCCAAACACTTCCTACAAATTCGTTATTTCACGCTTTCAACCCGCCACCGTAACTGCTTTCGAGATCTCCATACATCTTGCTTCCTCCCGGATGCATAGCGTATGGGTCGCTATGTGCATCATGGAGAATTTTCCGCCTCAACTCCATTTCCTTTGGCATACAAGCTCGCCCTTGAAAGCATAACACTCCATCACTAGACATATCAGATCCTTCCAAACCACCATCCCGGACTTGCATCCTCTTAGCGCTCAACCCTTCATCCACTAGCCGCTTCCTTAATCTCGCCGATCCATGTCGCTTAACTTGAAGTTTCGCCAAGAGACTCCCATCGTCATATAGACTCAACCGAGCAAACATCGCCTTAAGTCCGTCACAACCTTCCGGCCAACGCGCTACTACTACGTTAGCCTTGCTCGATGGTATTCGATTGAACAATCGTAATCCTTTAATAGCTCAATCCACCGACGTTGTCTCGTGTTCGAGATCCTTCGAGTCAAAAGATACCTCAAACTCTTATGATCTGTAGACTATCGACTTCTCCCCATAAAGGTAGTGTCTCCATATCTTCAAGGCGAAACGATCGCGGCTAACTCCAAGTCGTGAGTTGGGTAGTTCAATTCGTGTGGTCTTAATCGACGGACGATAGGCTACAACCTTTCCTCCTCAGATTAACACACATCCTGCATCAAGATGGGATGCATCGCAATAGACAAGAATAACCTTCCCGCTCAGTGTACTCAAAACCGAGCTTCCGTCAAAATTTTCCTTAGCTTATCAAAGCTTTCTTGCGCTTCTCCGTCCATACAAATGGAACACCTTTTCTTAGCGACCTTCATAATGGTGTCGCATTAAAGAAAATCCTTCACGAATCTCCGATAGTACCCGCTAAACCCAAAAACTTTGTATTTCAAACCCATCGTTCTTGGTGGTTTCAATCCAATATCGCTTCAATCTTGCGAGGATCTACTCTAATTCCTTCACGATACCACATGACCTAAGAAAGCCACCTCCTTCACCAAAATTCGTGACTTCATCAATTTGGCATATAACCGCTTCTCCTCAATACTTGCGTAACTATTCAGAATGCTTGTCATGTTCCTCCTCCGCCTTAGAATAGACCAATATGTCGCCTATGAATACCACGATTTAATCGATCCAAGCATCGCTGAAATACTCTATCCATGAACGTCACGGCATTGGTCAACCTAAATGGCATTACGAGGAACTCAGAGTGCCCATACCGAGTTCTAATGCCGCCTTGTGAACATCCACTTCTTCACCCTTAATTGATGATAACCCACCTAAGGTCAATCTTTGAAAATATCGACGCACTCCTTAATTGGTCAAATAAGTTGTCAATCCGAGGCAACGGGTACTTGTTCTTGATTGTTAACTTGTTCAGCTGACGGTAGTCAATGCACATTCGCATGGAACCGTCCTTCTTCTTGACAAATAACACGGTGCTCCCCACGGAGATATGCTTGGTCGAATAAATCCTCCGTCCAAGAGCTCACGAATTTGAGCCTTCTCCACCAATTCCTTTGGTGCCATTCGGTATGGTGCTATAGACACAGTGCTGTTCCGGTAGCAAGTCTATACCGAATTCGACTTCCGATCTGGAGGTAGACCCTAAGCTCTTCCGGGAACACATCAAGAAATTCCCAACCGCTTGGACCCTTCCAACCATCGACTTTAGCTTCCAAAGCATGATTCGAACCAAATACGCCTTACAACCCTTCTTGACCATCTTTTTCGCCTTCGAGGCAGACACTACATTGGATAGGTAATTCCTTCTATCACCTATCATAACCACTTCACCACCTTCACTGCCTTAAGAACCATGCGCTTAGCAGCAATCCAAATTCACCGATACTTAACCAAACCGGTCCATTCCAGGATCAAATCGAACTCCCAAATGGTAGTTCCATCGGATCAAGAACGAAAACTACCCCTTGGAGTTCTAGGGTACGTCTCTATAAAGTTTGTCTACTTATCACAGAGTGTCCTAGAGGGCTTAATACCGCCATCTTCCTAGAAGTAATCTCGAGTCTAGGTCCATAGTTCCTACCACACTACTAGCAATGTACGAAAGTCGTTGAACCCACATCAATCAATGCAACATAAGGAAAACCAGATTAAAACATACCGGTTATGACATCCGATCGTCACCCTCCTCGCGACGCCTAGTCAGATAGACTAAGCCAGTCGCTTAGCTCGTGTTGCCGAACCTCCGCTTCGACTTCCACGACCTCGGTTAGGACCGTTGTTTCCTCTGCCATTACCACGACCCTCTGCGGTCCCATATTTCTATTCGAGTGCATTTCGCCCCTCGGTGATTTCGAGCTCGCTTAGGATAATCTCGACCGATGCTCTAAAGACCCACACTCAAAACATCCTCTATCGCCGGTCGAACAATTTCCCCAATGGGACTTCCCACAACATGATTACCGGGCGGTCTCTTGATTAGTAGCTACGGCCTTGTTGCTTGATTTGGCCCACTTGGCTAGCCTTTTTCTGGACATTACCACCGACCGGTGGCCCAAATCCTCTCTCTCGATTATTCCTACTATAACTTTGCCTCACGCCTCCTTGATCCCTTCACTACCTTAGCCTTTTCTACCGAGATGAGAACTCACGAACTTGTCATGGGCAATCAAGAACCTCAAATCATCTCAAGGTCAGTCCTCAAAGCGGACGCAATACCATGCTCGAGGCTACGATTCCTCCGCATACCTACTCACCTTTAAAACTCGCCTCATACTTCGCCACTGACTTAGTTCCTTGTACTAGACCGTAAAAGCCTTCCTCTCAGACGTCAGTAGTGGTGCCCACATACTTCTTCCAAAAGCGGTTTTAAAGTAGTCCCACGTGAGATCATCACCGTGGCTCCATCCCGAATCGTCACCACCACCTGCACGCTTCATCCTTTAGAAGTATAATCGCCTTTCACTTTTCCTCCTCGGTCGGTCAAGATCATCCATTATCCTTCTCAGAGATTCCACCTAATACTCTTGACCTGGTGCCACTCGACACGCCTCAAATACCTCACTCCATTAGCCGGATTCGCCGGGAACAAATTTTCGAGCTCCTAGATTTCCACCTACCTGACCACAATCTCCGAACTCACAATACCGCTTGCGACATCGCCTCACCACCACCGATCTGCTCCTCACTCTAAAAGTAGGAGGTGGTGGTGGCGGTGGTACTTCATTTTCGTAACCCCGTCCCACCTAATGTGTTCGACACGGTCATCCTACCCCTACCAAGGCCCACGAGATCCTCGCCCTCTAGAACTCATTCTATCTACTTGCGCTTTTAACTGATTAAGAAAATTTTATGCGTTAGCATTTGTTCCATTTTATTACTCACAAGAAATTTTATGGATAAGGTTTAATCGGAGATTCTTTCGAGCAAAAAGTTTTCAGTCTTCTATCCTAGTTCATACAAAGGAGTTCATGCATTCATTCCTTAATGCTTTCCATACCTATTCACCCTGACATTTACCATTTCTACCCTAGGGGTATTTCCGTCATTTTCCTCTGTGGTATTTTCGTAATAAAAGAAATTTTAAAACTTTAGTAAAGTGGGTCGTTTTGAAATTCCCAAACCGGAGGGTTTTTCCGAAAAAGTTGTAAAATTTTAAAGATACAACATCACTTTGAAACCGTGGGGTATTTTGGTAATTTGTCATTTGGGGCATTTCGTAATTTTAATAAGTCGAGGTATTTTTAACAGCTTGTAAAACTCGAGGCTTCCTTTTTCAAGTTTTTCTTTCCCAAACGTTCTTTGTTTGCAAAAGTTCAAAAGTCAAGGTCATTTTGGTAATTTTGCGGTTTAAGGACGTTTTTGTAATTTCCAAAACCAAAATATTTTGTTGATGATTTTCAAAACTAGGTGGTTGAATATTTGTGAAATAATTGAAATTTTGAGCAAAACCATTGAACCGATGTTTTATGAACCGAGGTATTTTAGTAATTTTACCCCTAAGGGTATTTTCATAATTTTCCACAAATCGAACTTTTCGGGGAAAACATTGTAAAAAGAGTTGTTCTTATGGTTTGAAGGAGTGATTTTAAAAGTTTTAAAACCAAATTTTGTTGTTTCATTCCTTTTTCAAAAATCAAGGCTAATTCCCTTTCGGGTTTTAGTCATTATGTTTAGCCTATGACCGAGCCTTCTTGGTCGTGGTGAACCAAGCTACGCACCAGGTGTGTTTAAGTGTGGAGAGGAGGTGAGTCACGCGGATCGCTTAAATACCAAGCTCCCACCGAACCTTTCTAGACATGCGATAGAGGTTACCACACCATCGAGCCCTCTTGAGTTAGGGTGAACCCAAGCCACGCACTGTAGGATACTGCCAAGAGGTGGTGAGTCACCTGACCGCTTAAATACCAGCTCTTGGGCTCCAATCCTAGACATGCGATAGGGTTACCACACCCTAGCTCGGTGACCAAGTCATAGGTTGGTTTAGTTCTTTAAGTCTTATGTTCATGCGTGTGTTTGAGTAATCTAATCCTAGGGTTCAAGTTCCTATAAGTCTATCTACGTTCCATGCTTCCTACCCTTCTACGTAATATAATTCACAAAGAGGTTTAGATGTACTTACAGGCGGATCGGTCTTGGGAGACTCAAGCCATCTTTTTTAAAACCCAAAATCAATTAATAAGGCCTACTAAAACATTTTTGGGCATTGGGCCCCACAAATGAAGTTTTGAACTGGCTCGATATTAATTTTGTAACAACCCAAACCCGCCCAAACACTATGGTCGAATCTGGATCGTTACGAGGAAAACCTTTTCAAACCATTTCTAAACCCATTAAGCATTGTTGAAAAACTTTTAGGATTGGATTATCTTGATAAAATCATACTTAGTGTTTATTTTAAAAATATTTAAGTCAAGTTATGAAACAAATTTCAAGCTGCCGATTGCCTTTTAAAATATTTTCGTGTTTAATTGGAAAACGTAATCTAAATTCAACAATAATAATACCCGAGTTTAAAATAATATCCAACATAAGAAAATAAAAAATAAAGTATCAGAGGCCTTATTACATCCAAATAAAATAAACCCAAAGTAAAATTATTAAACCTGAAATTAAAGTCATTTAAATTTAATTCCACCGCATGGCCACCTCGAGTCAACCCGGCCCACATCCGCGATCTAAGTGTCACTGAAAAATATAAAGGAGAAGGTGAGTCACCAAGACTCAAGATGTAACCCTTCCCCATTTTAAAGCATTTTCATACACATCGATAACAATTAATATGCGTAATAATGTGTACCCAACCTAGCCAACCATACGCCATTGTCTACCCGTTGTGGTACCAAACCACCGGTGGTGCCAAACCACGGTGACATATAGTCACAATGTGTTACCAAAACACCGTGTCCATAGACACAATCGGGTGATGGGGTCAACCCATCATGTGATACCAAATCACGCAGACGATCCCATATCTCAAGTGGGGCCAACCCACGGTGGTGTTAACCACAGGATAAGTCGCTATTGAGGTACCAAACCTCTGGAGGTACCAAACCTCGGTGACCGTAGTCACAGTGTGTTACTAAAACACTCGGTGCCCGTCAAGCACATTATCACCGCCTCCACTCATCAACCCATATCACAACCATAACAGAGTTTATACATTTATCATATGTATTAAAATAAAACATGCTTCCCAAAAGCATCACAATAATCTCATATAAGCGAGAGACTTACCGAGGTTCTCGCTTGTACCATTTAAGGTACCAAATCCATATCTACATCAAGCGATTTACAAACAACAAATATTTATCACAGATATTAATCGCTATAAGTGTGTATGTACACACCGATATCGATGGTAGTCCTAAACCCAAAGAAAGCGCTGGTCACCACAGATCCACTTGTCCTATATTCGCCAAATCCATGGATTAGTCTTATGGCCTATTCGCCTAATTAACTTATTTGGGAGGGTTCCTTGTGAACCCGAGATCTTACCTAACACTCTTTGCTATTATCACCGTACTTGATACTCGAATCGCTCGTCACCATCATTGATTAGCAAGTAAACCAATAACCTTTGACTTTTAATCGAATCGCTAGAATAAGGAGATTGATCTTACCACCACTTACCAAATTGAACACTAGAGATCAGTATGTGAGTCGATCGTTTTACTTCCTCAATACCTATAAGAAATCGGTTACTAACCGCTTAGAAGCCATTCTTCAAATCGGCACCTCTCCCGTAAAAGAAATCGATGAAAAAGAAAGAAAAGGGAAGATGGACATTCGGCCAAGATCACTTACCACCTTATGAACCGATTGAAGGAGAGTCTAGAGGAGATTATTCACCTGCTATTCTACCAAGTCTTGGAATATGAATAGGGAAATTCAGCTATCGAAGGAAAAGGAAAGGAAGACAAATGAAGAAATTGGTACTTCCAATGGTATATTCGCCGAGAGAGTTAATAGGAAGGAAAGAAGTTTGACTAAAGAGCTTGAGAGAATGGTGAAAACGCAAGAGCAAAAGAGGGCTAGGAATTCGTCACTTAGCAAAAATTTGAAGAAAAGAAAAACAAGGAGATCAACTCATGTATTTATAGCCACCAAGCACCCTTGCCGTCCACCCTTTCTAATTAATTCAAATAAATTTTGAATTAATCCCAATAATCCTTTGATAATCCAACTAATATCCAATAATTCTTTTAATCTAATAATCCCTCAATTATCCTACATTTATCACATCATCAAAATGATAGTAATATCCTTAATTTATCTTCTTAATATTAAGGAATTAAAACCAATTAAAATGCTCACAATATCTTATTATCCAAGTAAAAATCTAATTAATAATCCCTTTATAAATAATAATAATATCCTCATTATTATCTCTATTATCTAAATAGATAATAAGAAGAATTATGAGAGAAAATCTCTCTCCTTGTGCCGCCCAAATAAAGAACAAAAGAGAGATTTTCGCGACTCTAACACAAGCTCTCCCTTGCTCCTTGGTGGCGCCACATGTAGCTCTTAAGTGGGCTTACTTTGCCACTTAGTCTAGGCTCATTTTATGTCCAAATTATCCCCATTTATTCTTATAACACCTCCCGCTAAGGCTCCCTACCTTAAAAGTTAAAAACTAAAATTTCCTACCAAATCGAGCAAACACAAAGCCTTAAATTGATCATTATTATTCCATAAATAATGACACAGCAGTTCATACATAAGAAAAATAATTTATTTCCAAATAGCCCCGTTTTTGGGATGTTACAAAGACTCTACCTGTTGAGTCTATTAAAATTGTGATTAGAGTATCGAACCCCTTGGGCAAGTGTGTCTTGGTGGATAAAGTGTGTAAGGACTGTCCATTAATGTTTCGGGATGTTTATTTTTCAGCTATTTTGGTGTTGGTATCATTCGATAAATTTGATATAATTTTGGGCATGGATTGGCTCACTTTGCATAATGCTATTGTGAATTGTAAACAAAAGAGTATTGAATTGAGAAGTCAGAATGGTGATATAGTTTAAATTGAATCCAGCGATTTGAATAGGTTACTAACTGTTGTATCTGCGATGAAAGCCTTGAACTATGTAAGAAAGGGTTGCGAAGCTTGTAACGCCTTAAAAATCTTAAAACCCTAATTTCTATACATATGTATGTGTAGCACTTAGAATAATATAATAAAAGTAGTATCGGGATTATTTGAAGCCTTAGAGTTAGGGGTGACCACAGGGAAAAATTTATTTTTCTTACATAGTGGACCCTAGTCTCAGGCATGAGGCCTCATAAGCAGATTAAGAGAAGAGAAGACACAAATGGGCTTGTGGTCGAGTGGAAAGTGGCCTCATATAGGCCCTATGAGGTGGAATGTTGAGCAGTTAAGGAGGTCCAAGGTTCGAGGCCTAGGAGGGAAAAAATTAAGGAGATTTATTTTTGTGCCTGAAAAAAAAGAGTTGGCATTGGTAGGGACTTTGAAAGGGTGTGTTCCGGAGAGAAATTTAAGGGGAAGATAAGTGAGAAAAGATAGGGATTGAGAGGTGGATATAGTGGTGCCAATTTGGACTCTAAGGGAGGGAAAGTTTCAGCTAGGGGCTATATATATGGGTTCCTAATTAAGTTCATAGGTTAATGTCGAATTTTTTCTCTCCTTCTGACCGAAATTCTTCACTTGTGAGAGGCTCGGACATTTTTTTCTCTAAGTGTGCCAAAGCCAAATCCTTCATACTCTCCCTTCCCAAGTTCCCTTTTTGGTTCACCACTTGGTTTTAGCCGGATCACCTCTTTTCTGATTTTCCCTAGTGTTGTCGAATTGCTTCTATCACCTTACTAGTCGCAAAAGCCGGACTTAAGCCACAGGATCAAAGGAAGATTTTGGTAAGAGCTTAGTTGAATTTTTAGTGTGATTTATTAAAAGTCGAAGGGTATCTAACCCCTCTTTGTCGTTAACATGTATTAACAAGGGTGTGGCTCAACAATCACAAGCGTGGTAGGTAAGGATTGTTATCAAGGCAGTAAGTATTTTTGACTCAGTCACGGTTTAGTAAATGGTCGAATCTAATGTGGCTCATAGGGGTGACTTATGATCAATATGGGTCATTTGGTTTTGACGATATAGGTGTTTGGGTGCAGAACTAGAGGGTAATCGCAAATAGTACCAAAAGAATGGCTACTAGAACGTGAAGCACACGGTAAGGGTACGGTGAGGTTTTGATTTTTGATAAGTATGTGTTAAAACCTTGGTTAATCACTAGTAATTTCGATTGTAGGTTCGTGACTAAGGGGTTTGCAGCACGTGAGGTTACCAGGTGTGTATAAACACTACACACACAAAATCGGCAATGTCGAAAAGCTGAAAAGCCGAAAGTGGCTAAATTGGCTCGGTGGGCCCTAAGGCTAAGTTTGGTGGGATGGTTTGGTTAGTTATACGAATTGAGTTAGTCATGCATGATACACGATTTGAATTTGTTTTGGGCCTAACAGGCCATTTGATAAGATTTGGGCCTAATGGGTCGTAAGGTTGGGATTTGGATTGGATGGGCTTTATGAGGACGTAGACAAATATGAAAGGGTTCATGGACTTAGGCCTAGTTTGAACAACCCTTAAATTTTATAAGACTTAACTTAATTAAACATGTCTATGAACAAGTCGTTCGGTTAGGGTGTGGCAATAGGCATACGCATGTCTAGGATTGTATCTAAGGAGAGATTGGTACTTAAGCGGTCCTAGTGGCCCACCTCTTCTTCTTTGGAATCCTACCTAGTGCGTAGTGTCTGTTCACTTTAGCCGCGAGGACTTGTTGATGGGCCAAAGTTCATAACTAAAACCCGAGAGGGACCAAATACCCATATATTTGTAAAATTACTAAAATACCTTTATATTTGTAAAATTACTAAAATACACTTATATTTGTAAAATTATTAAAATACCCTTTTATTTGTAAATTTATTAGAATACCCTTATATTTTTAAAATTACTAAAATACCCTTATATTCGTAAAATTACCAAAATACCCCTATTTTGCAAAAGTACCAAAATACCATTGTTTTACAAAATTACCAATATACCCCTATTTTGCCAAGTTACCAAAATACCCTTGTAGGGTAGAATTACGAAAATACCATTGGGTAGTGAAATGATGAGAATACCCCTATGTGACGAATATGAGTTTATGGACATTACTCGTGTGTTTGATGCATTCATATGATATTCTACTTATGATGCATATAGGTGGGAATTATGGTACGGAGGAAGATTTGAGGATCGCATGGCCGTATGGTATGGATCCACCGGAGGCTTTAAGCCCAATATATGATTAGCAGCTTTGTTGTAACGTTCGGTAGTACCGCAACCGAGCTACCCTTGGTGTGTAGCGGAGGGGTGGGTCGACCTAGAATTCCCCACAGGAGTCATGAGGTTGGAAGGGAAATGGTGTGTGTAGCGGATGGATTTTGGGGGTGGGTTTTGCTTTATCTTGTTTGTATGTGATGCGTTATGGTATGATATGAGGTCATTGTGGGCTAAGGCCGAAGACCACCGATTTTGATAGGGCTTAGGCCCAACGTGAATGTTTGTATGTGATTTGGATTGCCAAGGGTTGTACACACTGAGTTTCAAAACTCACATCCTTTCATTTAATGTTTCAGGTGATCCTGAATAGATGGCTCGACGTGGGAGAGGACTCGGAGATGGCCACACTACAAGTTGTTTGAATTTTCAATTATTTGTTTCAAAATACATGTGTTTATTTACTTAATTTTTAGTGGATGTAATAAGGCTTTGTACTTCGTTTTGACTTCAGATTTATTTTGGGTTTTGAGTTTAATTGTTTATTTAATTATTAAATCTAAGTAAGCTCTTATGTTTAAACTTGGTTTCTGAAATACTTAAAACAATGAAATGGGTTTTTATCTTTACTTAATAAGACTAATAGATTTTTGGGCTTTTGGGCCTTAAACTTTTAATTAGTAAGACTGTTTTGAATTGTGCCTTTAATGTGACACTCTGGATTCGGGCCTAACTTCTAGGCCTAGTTTGGGGTGTTACATTTAGTGGTATCAGAACCCAGTTGCAAAGCTCGGGCTGTGAATGGGCCTTAGATTTTGGGTTTTATAAAGTTTTTGTAGGATTCTTCAAGTGTGGTTTACCGAGCCCTCAACGTCGAGCCAAGTAAGTTCTCTATACTACATTTGGTTAAAGTACTAAACTGTGTAGATAATGGGCTACTTAAAGATAGGCTTTTAAAGACTAATGCTCGTAGGGAACCTAAGTGTAACATCCTGAATTTATGGGTCTATGCGTTTAGTATAGGAATATGTTTAATATGGTGAAAGGGGTTTAAATTTGGGCTTAGAATTAGGCAAAGGCCCATATTAAATTATTTTAAGGTGACATCATTAACAATTAAAAAGGAACAAGTTTTGGGTCGCAAGGAGCCCATGTTTTTAGGCCAATTTTGGTACTTTAAATGAAAATAAGGTGACGTCACATACAAGGAATTAGGGGCCCAAATATTAAGTTTGATAAGGCCCAAATCTTTTAATTTAAGTAAGTTAAATTTTGGCATTAGGGTTAGTAGAGGTGGACGGCTATAAGGTTCAAAAATAGGAGAAATTATGTGGATTTTATAAGTGATAATATCATAGTTAAAAAGGAAAAAAGTTAGGAGCTTATCTTCTAGGGAAGTGTTGGCGAAAATCCATTACCTAGAGGAGTGTAAAATTTACTCATGGATGGCAAAGAGGGTGCCAAATTTCCCTCTCTTTAGCTTGAATTTATATGCGTTTTCAGTATTTTAGCGATGGGTGCCAAAATATCTATAAATAGGAGGGGCTAGCTCTTTGTTCCTGACACTGAAAACCCTAAATTCCTCTCCCATTGTGCTGAATTTCCCTGGCTTTTCCTTCTCCAATTTCTTTTCTCCAATTTCTTCAAAAGCTGAAACTCTTCTCCACTTTTTCCTCCTTGTGTCGATTTCTCTAAAAAGTCGAAGCATCCATAGTCTTCTCTTTTATTCATCTTATTTGAGAATTAGTTCTATACTTCTGGCATTTAAATCTTCCATTGGCATTGCCGAATCCTCTTTCTAGTGCTAGTTGAATCTCCTATACAAAGGTAAGAGTCGATTTTTGATTAGTTCTCACGATCTATTCTCAGTTTTTGAAACGCAAAAGCTGAAAGCTAATAGTTTAATGGTTTTATGATGGGCAACAATTCGGGATTTGAAGGAAGCTTGGTCAATTAGATCTAAAAGCAGAAAATAGCTAATCTCTACTTTCGGGATTATTAAGGTAAGAAGATTTCCCTAGATTTCTATTAGATTTGATCATTATATGCAAGATCTTAAGATTATAATGAGAATTAACGATTAAATATTGTGATAGTAGTTCTGATAAGGACTTGTTATGTAATTAAATATGGATCAGGCAAAGGAGAAAATACCTAAGTTTAAGAAAAGAGCTGTATCTGCCATTTGAGATTGGCCACTCGATTGTGGACCGCTTATAAACAACACCTTAGGCAGATAGCAGTAGTGTCGACTAAGGATAGCGTCGACATAGAAAGCATCGTCTTATTGATAATCAGGTGTATAGATCTCTAACACACTAATAAACTTGTATGTATGACTATATATATGTTATGGGCTTAAAAGCCAGAATAAGGCTGTATAGATAGTCGAATGATGCCAGGTACGTAAACATAGAACTCCCTATGTGTATCAGAAAATATATATGACTGCATGATGTTTTCTTTATGTGTATGCATGGGGTGGGAATATGATATTGAAGGGGAAGTGCATGATAAGTCACTTGGTGATCGGTGGTGGAAATCTCACATATACAAATGTTAGGTCACATAGTGATCGATGGCTATGCCACATTCAATGATTCCTAATTAATAGGAATAGGCAGTGCGGCTGTCGTTTTAGTGTGTAGCGGATGGAGGGTTGATTGTAAAAATCCGAAGGTGTGATGGTTGGTACGGGTTGGTGTGTAGAGGATAGAAACCTAGGATGGGTTAGGTTATTCATTATTTATCGTTTACCATGTGATTATGATTGTTACCTTCATGTATGGGCCAGGGCCCATAATGTGTTTATGGTCTTGGGTCGTTGTGTGTTTTGAGATTTATACACTGAGTCTTGGTGACTCACGCTTTTTATTTCTCTACTCTTCCAGATGAGCAGTAGATCGTGGACATAGGAGCCGAGACAGACTCGAGGGGCCATCAAGTTTTATTTCTACAAGTTATTTTTGGGATTTCTTTAAATTTTATTTTATTTTATTTGGGAATATTTATGTAATAAGGCCCCTAGTTTTATTCAACTAAGAAGTTTTCAATGTTATGCAACTTATGAATTCATGATAAGGTTTATTTATACTTAATAATAGTATTACAAGGATTTTAAATTTTAAAATGTCACTTATTTATCCAAATAATGTCCAATTGACTTACGATTTCCATAACTAACAAAGAAAAGTTTTCAATGTACAACTCATAGCATACCGGATCTGGTCGAAATGCATGGGCGGCTTTTAGGGTGTTACATTTTGGTATCGAGCCCGATTTAAAACTCGGGCCGTGAAATGGGCCTAGAGGTGTTTTGGAAAAAATTTTTACAAAATGTCCTGGTTTGAGGATATGGCTTTCGAGTTCACCAAGACCGATCTACGCAGTAAGTATTCGAACTCTCTATGTGTTATATATCTATGTGGGCTTGATGGGCTTTATGGGACGAGACTAATTAGATCTAGAACTTGATGGACTCTAGGCATAGATGAAACAACTCCTTAAATTTCATGAGATTTAACCTCAATAAACAAAACCCATGAACGAGTCGCAAGACTAGGGTGTGGCAACAGGCATACGCACGTCTAGGAATAGATCCGGAAGAGCTTGGTATTTAAGCAGTCCTAGTGACTCACCTCCTCTTCGCTGGAATCTTAGTTGGTACGTAGTGGCTGTTCACTCTTATTATGAGGACTTGTTGATGGGCCAAACCTATAATTAAAACCCGAAGGGACCAGCCACCCTATTTTGCAAACAAAAACCCTAAGTTTTGTAAATTTCCAAGAAATACACTTGATTTGTGAAAATTTCCAACCAACAGTGAATTTGTAAAATGCCTATGTTTTAAAAATTTACCCAAAAACCGTATGTTTACAAGAGTAACTAGATTTTTTTCCAAAATACCCTTGAAAAAAATAATAAAAACGCAACAACAACATCAAAATATCCCTGATTTGAAAAATTACCAAAATACCCCTTGACGTCAAAATTATTGAAATACCCTCAATCTCAAAAATTACAAAAATACCCCCAGATTGCAAAATTAATAAAATACCCTTATTTTACAAAATCACCAAAGAACCTTATTTTGAAAAATTATGAAAATACCCCTGTAGGATAAAATTATGAAAATACCCCTAGGTAGTAAAACAACAACAACACTTTTCTATAATGAACGTAAGTTCATGGATGTTGATGATTGAATGTATGTGTTTCCTAGAGGATATGAACTTGAGATCAGACAGAATACGAATTCGAAAGAACTACTTTCAAAACTATTATCCATAAGACTGTTCGTGGTTAATCAGTGGAAGAAAACTAATAGTTCATAAAATTTCTAATCATATAAACATGAAGCGGTAGAATGAGTACAAGGGGTAGAGGACGTCTGCCACGTGGTTGGGGTAGGGGTAGGATGACTGTGTCGGAGCCACTATGATCTGGCCATGGATCTGGGAATGAGATGCAGCCCACTAGTCATGAGGAGAAATTTCAAGATCGGACATCAAGACGATCACGGTATCTCACGCGATGCTAAGGGTTCTAGAGAGGGTTGCTAGGGCTGGTATGGACACAAGAGCCCGAAAATCTGTGCCGGAGCGACTTAGGGCCAATGGGGCAGAAGTGTTTAGAGGAATTTCTGGTGTAGCCTCAAGTTCAGCTGAGTATTGGTTGGAGGTGGTAGAACGCATAATGGATGATTTAGACTTTACAGAGGAGGAGAAGTTGAAAGGAATTATATCTCTCCTGTGGGATGAAGCCTACCAATGGCGGCTTACAGTTAAGAATGGAACAGTGGCTGACCGTATTACCTGGAATCTTTTAAAATGGCGTTTCAAAATAAGTATATTGGATCAAGTTATGTGGATGCGCAGCACATAGAATTTCTGAATTTGATGGAAGAGAGTAGGTCAGTGGCTAAGTATGAAGCTAAATTTTTACGTCTTAGCCATAATGCTCGTGGGATGGTAGCCACGGAGCATGAAGTTGTGTTAGGTTCGAAGATGGCCTGAGGGATGATTTGCGTGTTTTGATAGCCCTACAGCGGGAGAGGGAATTTACTGTCCTAGTGGAAAAGGCTAAGATAGCCGAAGAGGTAAAGTGAATCGAAAAATTAAATCGGGATAGAGATAAGGGTGGAAATAAAAGGAAGTTTAAGTCGTTTGGAACAACTGGGCGTACTCAGAAAAGGCCTAGGTCTAAAGGACCAAAACGGGAAGAGAAACCTGCCGCTACTAACCAGACACCAAAGTGTGCTCGATGTGGTAAATTTCATGCTGGTGAGTGTTGGGCAGGCAGTGGGAAGTGTTTTAGGTGTGGATCTACGGATCACCAAGTTAAAAAATCTCTGCAGTAATGGGACGGTGAAGGGATCAGGGGTCGAGGGAATGCTCAGCCTGGCAGAGGAGGTCAGCAACCACAAAGAGGTCGTGGTGCAGGCAGAGGTGGTAATGGGGCTGGTCGAGGTCGTGGAGCATCAGGTCAAGGGGAAGAAAACACTAAGGCAAGACAGCCGGGGTTGATCTATGCTGTCAGACGTCGAGAGGAGGCTGGTGCACTGAATGTCATAACCGGTACGTTCCTAATCTTTGGCTTACCTTACACTACATTGATTGACATTAGGTCGACGCATTCGTATGTAGCTAGTAGCGTATCTGGAACTTTAAAGTTAGAATCTAAAATTACCCCTAGGGCAATGACTGTAGTTAGCCCGTTAGGACAATCTGTAGCAGTGGACAAACTCTATCGAGAAGTACCTCTAGAAGTTCAGGGGATAGTCTTTCGAACGGATCTGATGGAATTATCGTTCGGTGAGTTTGATTAAATTTTGGGCATGGATTGGCTTGTGAAGTATCAAGCTAATCTAGATTGTGCAGCCAAGCATATGGTGTTGAAAACCCCCGAAGGTGATGAAGTGTTGGTGATAGGAGAAAGGGGGAATTGTCTGTTGAATGTAGTAATTGCCCTAAGAGTAGAAAGGATGGTGATGAAAGGGTGCGAGGCAGTTTTATGGTTTGTACGGGCTCTGAAAGCCAAGGACCTGACTGTTAGAGATGTTACGATGGTAAAGGAATTTCCTGATGTTTTCCCTAAAGAGATTCCGGATTACCCTCAGAGCGTGAAGTGGAGTTTGGCATCGATCTTCTTATGGGAACAGCGCCGGTATCCATTGCTCCGTATAGGATGGCGTCAAAGAAGTTGGTGGAGTTGAAGGATCAGATTCAGGAGTTGCTGGATAGAGGGTTTATTCGACCAAGTGTGTCACCTTGGAGAGCGCCGGTATTATTTGTTAAGAAGAAGGATGGATCAATGCGTATGTGCATTGATTATCTTCAGTTGAATAAGCTAACAATTAAGAACAAGTATCCGTTGCCAAGGATCGATGACTTGTTCGATCAATTGAAGGGGGCCTCAGTCTTTTCAAAGATAGATATGAGGTCAGGATACCATCAGCTTAGGGTCAAGGAGGAGGATATTCATAAGACGGCTTTTAGGACTCGCTACGGTCACTATGAATTTATGGTGAAGCCGTTTGGATTAACCAACGCGCCAGCAGTGTTCGTGGAGATGATGAACTAAGTGTTCTAACCCTACCTAGATCGGTGTGTCATGGTGTTCATCGATAATATCTTGGTTTATTAAAAGTTAGAGGAGGAGCATGATACCCATCTACGAATAGGTTTGCAGATTCTATGGGAGAAGCAGTTGTATGCCAAATTTAGTAAATGTGAATTTTGGCTAAGGGAAGTTATGTTTCTAGGGCACGTTGTGTCGGCAGAAGGGATTAGGGTTGACCCTCGAAAGATTGAAGCAGTGCTAGATTGGAATCCACCCAAGTCTGTGGCTGAAATTAGGAGTTTTATTGGTTTAGCTAGGTACTACCGAAGGTTTGTTGAAGGATTTTCTTTGGTAGCGGCCTCATTGACTAAGTTGTTATGGAAAAGAGTTCCGTTTGTTTGGTCCGACAAGCAGCAGGAGAGTTTTGAGAAGTTAAAGAGGAATTTGACGGAGGATCCGGTGCTGATTCAGTCGGAGGTGGGAAAGGAGTTCGTAATTTACTGTGATGCGTCACACACAGGATTAGGATATGTGTTGATGCAAGAGGGAAAGGTGGTTGCATATGCATCTCGGCAGTTAAGACCGCATGAATCGAATTATCCCACTCATGACTTGGAATTGGCAGCCGTGGTATTTACCTTAAAAATATGGAGGCATTATTTGTATAGGGAGAAATCTATCATTTACATAGATCATAAGAGCTTAAAGTACCTTTTGACTCAAAAGGAGTTGAATCTAAGGCAGATAAGGTGGATCGAGTTGCTAAAGGATTATGATTGCTCAATCAAGTATCACCCAGGAAAGGCTAATGTAGTGGCAGATGCTCTAAGTCATAAAGTGGTCTCTGACTTAAGAGCAATGTTTGCACACCTCAGTTTGTATGAGGATGGAAGTTTGTTAGCTGAACTTCAAGTGAAACCCTCTTGGATCAGTCAGGTGAAGGAGAAGCAACAAACCGATGTGTTGCTGAAAGGGAAATTGTAGTTAGTCTCAAGGGATGGGCCAGTGGAATTCAGTATGAATGAGGAAGGGTTGTTATGATTTCAAGGGAAAGTTTGCATAACAGGAGATCCAGAGTTGAAGAGTAAAATTTTGCATGAGGCGCATGGTGGTACATACGCTATGCACCCTAGAGGAAGTAAAATGTTTCGAGATTTGCAAAATCAGTTCTGGTGGCTGGGGTTGAAGCAAGAGGTAACTGAATTGGTGGGTAAGTGTTTGACCTGTCAGCAGGTCAATGCGGAACATCAGTTACCATTAGGATTATTACAGCCAGTAAAGATTCCACAATAGAAGTGGGAAAGAATTGCCATGGACTTTGTTAGTGGGCTTCCCCTTAGACCCACTAAGAAAGATGCGGTTTGGGTAGTTGTTGATCGTTTGATGAAGTCTGCAGACTTCATACCCATACGTGTTGACTATTCCTTGCAAAATTTAGCCAAGTTGTACATAGCGGAGGTAGTGAGGTTGCATGGAGTACCGATTTCGATCATATCCGATAGGGACCCTAGGTTCACCTCACGATTTTGAAAGGCGTTGCATCAAGCATTGGGTACGAAGTTGAATTTTAGTACAGCATTTCATCCTCAGACCGATGGACAGTCTGAGCGAATGATCCAGATCTTAGAAGACATGTTGAAGGGATGTGTCATTGATTTTAGAGGTAGTTGGGAAGAGTTCTTACTATTAGCAGAATTTGCTTACAACAATAGCTACCAGTCAAGTATTCAGATGGTGCCCTACGAAGCTTTGTACGGGCGAAAGTTTCATACTCCTATCTGTTGGACAGAACTAGGGGAATGTCACGATGAAAATCCTTCAACAAATCTTCTGTAATAACCTGCTAATCCCAAGAAACTGCGAACCTCAGTTATGGACTTGGGTGGTTTCCAATCTAGTACAGCCTCAATCTTCCGAGGATCTACCCTTATCCCTTTCGCAGACACCACATGGCCTAAAAATGTGACTTCCTTCAGCCAAAATTCACACTCGCTAAATTTGGCATATAGCTTCTTCTCCCTTAAAACTTGCAACACAATCCGGAGATGCTTATCATGCTCCATTTCGGACTTAGAATACACCAGGATGTCGTCTATGAATACCACGATGAATTAATCCAAGTAGGGTTGGAAAATCTGGTTCATCATATCCATGAACGCAATTGGGCGTTCATTAATCCGAATGGCATTACCGTAAATTCATAATGCCCATATCTAGTTCGAAAAGTCGTCTTATGGATATCCGCTTCTTTCACCTTAAGTCGATGATACTCGACCTTAAATCAATCTTTGAGAACACCGCACTCCTTTAAGTCGATTGAACAAGTCGTCGATCCTCGATAAAGGATACTTGTTCTTGATGGTCACTTATTCAACCGCCAGTAATCTATACACATCATTATCGTTCGCCTTCTTCTTCATGAATAGGACGGTGCTCCCCATGGATACACACTAGGTCGATAAATCCACGATCAAGCAACTCCGAATCGAGCCTTAAGCTCAACTAACTCCTTCGTGCCATTCTATATGGAGCAATAGAAATCGGCGCTGCCTGCAATAATTCAATCCCGAATTCTACCTCTCGATCCGAGGCAATCCTAGAAGTTCTTAGAAAAACATCTACAAATTCATTCACGCCCCGACTTCTTCAAGCAGCTTGCCTCCTTAGCCTCCAAGGCACTCACCAACATCGTAAAGGCTACACATCCCTTTCTAACCATCTTTTCGCTTTAAGAGTGGATACTACATTTGATAAGTAGTACCGTCTCTCGCCCATCACTACAACTTCTTTGTCATCAAAAGTTCTTATGACATCCGCTTAGCAAAGACAATCCATATTTGCACGATACTTCACTAGCCAATCCATGCCTAAGATCGTGTCGAATTCCCCAAATGGCAACTCCATTAAATCACCAAAATTGTATCCCTTGAACTTCTAAAGGCACTTCCTTAAAAGTTTGTCTATTACTACCGTCTCATTCTAAAGGACTAAGTATATCATCTTCCTAGGTACAGCCTCGTAAGTCACATGCAAAGTTCCGGATACTTCACTAGCGATATAAGAGTGAGTTGACCCTATATCTATCAAAGCAATAAAGGGCAACCCAGAAATTAGAAACGTACCCGTGATAACATCAGTACGCCATCGCCTTCTCTCATGATGAATCGCATATACCGTATATGGTTGTCTTGCCTCGAGCTACTATCGCCTCATCAAGTTTCACGACCTCTACCGTAACCATTACCCTTCCATTTGGACCACGGCCCTTATCGTCATTGTTTACCTCTCGCCACTGATTAACACCCTGACCTACTAGGCGGTTCTTATCTGAATTCATCGGGCAACCCTTGATCATATGGTCTTTAAACCCGTACTTGAAACATCCCCCGGTCTTTTTCCAACATTCTCCCGGGTGCATCTTCCCACATTGAGTGCAAGCACGATGTTGTCCACCAGTGAGTGCCTCAACGACTTCGTGGCCCATCATTTCTTGGTTTCTTTTGAAAAATCTCGGATGACCCTGAAGACCCAAAGCTTCCCTTATTCTTATTTTGGCCTCTGTCTCGGTTCTGTCTCTCAGTCCGCTTAACTTCTTCAGCTATTCTTGCCCTTTCCACCAAGATTGCAAAGTCTCTTTCCCGGTGCGGAGCAATCATCACTCGCAGTTCATCTCTAAGTCCATCCTCAAATCTGATACACCATTCATATTCAGTAGCTACTATCCCTCTGGAATATCGACTAAGTCGTAAAAACTCTGCTTCATACTTAGCTATCGACTTATTTACTTGTACTAAATTCAAAACCGCCTTTCTCTGGGAGTCGATGTAGCTAGCTCCAACATATTTCCCTTCAAATTTAACTTTGAAATACCCCCAATCCACTCGATCCACAGGGGTACTCTCATTGATAGTGAGCCACCACTGGTAGGCCTCATCACGGAGTAGTGAAACAGCACCTTTCAGCTTTTCTTCTGCAGTGCAGTCTAAATCATCCATGTTCCTCTCGACTGCCTCCAACCAATATTCATCTGCATTTGGAGCTACTCCAGATACTCCCCTAAAAACCTCGGCCCATTTGATCTCAATCTCTCACCATCGACTTTCGAGACCCATTTCAAGATTAGCTTCGCCACTCGCTCCAAAACTCAAGCACGACTTGTGATATCGTCACCTCCTCTATTTTTGTTCTTGAAATTCCACCCCAACACCTTGGTATGAGCTTCATTTTGGAACCTTGACCAGATCTAACTGGTTCCGACACGATCATTCTTCCTCTATCGCGTCATGACGACCACGCCCCTAGAACTCATGTCTACTACGCCAGATTATCTGCTTTTTACTAAAAAGTCTTATGCATTAGAGTCTTTTCACTTCTTATTAAAAGAAAGTTTTATGCAACAAATATTCAGTGGTTTTTCCGTAGTAGTACACATACACCTAGGGTCCATGTCTCTAAAGTATAGTTTCCTTAAGCTTACCATACATTCATATCACTTTTTCAATAAAAGTACTTACCTGATGGATCTGGGTCGAGAACTCGGGTGCCATGCTTCTATAAAACCATTCTAACTAAAGAAAATTTTTAAAAAGTCATTTGGGCCTAATTATGAAAACGTTGTGGGCTTCACAACCCAAGGCCGAGAGTTTAAAAC
Organism: Gossypium rotundifolium; assembly: GCA_025506655.1. Classification (NCBI taxonomy): domain Eukaryota; kingdom Viridiplantae; phylum Streptophyta; class Magnoliopsida; order Malvales; family Malvaceae; genus Gossypium; species Gossypium rotundifolium. Next base: position 57,066,880 of record CP106726.1, read on the forward strand.
TGGGCTCTAATACCAAGTTGAAACACCCCAAACCCTACCCAAAAGCCCGATCGATTTGATATGTTCCTCGAGTAAAACTTTAGCAAATTCTCGCTTTGTTTAAGAAAAACTTGATGATTTTGAATAAAATGATTAACTTAAAGATCGGGTTGAAATCAAATTGTAAAGTAAATTTGTATCTTCTTAAAACATTATTTTAAGAGAAATTAATAAGTTAAAGAAAAACCAAATTTAATGAAAATTTTATTTATTACTTTATAATATATATATATTAGTGTCGAAAACATTTAAAATAATTTATCGAAAAACCATTTAGTTATTTAATTAATAATTGTTCATGGCAGAAAAATAAATCCAAACACAAAAATTAAAAACAGTTCATAGTGGCCTTATTACATAAAAATAACAAAACCCATAATAAATTCTAAATAAGTTTAATAAGTTTAATTTGGAAAATCTCCAAAATACTTTATTTGAGCATTGGCCACCAAATAGTCCTCGCTGACCAGATCCATCGTGCTAAGAGTCATCTGAAAAATTATCCCACAAAAGGGGTGAGTCATAAACTCAATGTGTAACACATACAATAAAAAGCCCATTTGATCATAGCCTTTAAGCCCATTAATAACACATATAGCCATAGGCCCATTTTTAGTCATATTTGACCAAAAGCCCATTTTTATAGCAGATCAAATAATAATCATTTAAAATCACATGGATATATACATATAATGAAATGCAAACCCGGCCCACCTAAATATCCATCCGCTACACACCACCCGTATTCAACCAATCACACCGGGATTACTAAATCGACCCTCCATCCGCTACACACCATCAAGGCGCTGTTGCAGTCAACATGCCAATCGCCTTATAATTTTGTGGCAAGGCCACTGCACAAATGTGACCAAGTCACCAGATTATGTGGTAAAACCACTGGAATACTTCCCTTTATCAATTTTACCCATATGCCCATGCACATACATATTATTCAGTTTTCATGCCATTTACCCCAAAATCATAATATAGTCATACTTATTTCACATTTATGCATATAGCAAAATTAACGAAATATTGGGGTAAACATACCTGAATATCGTATACCACTGAATGGTATTCACAATCAGTATCAAACATATTTTCATATAAATCACATTTAATATAGATCTATGAGATTTTAGTGTAATGTTACACACCTTATGACTGTGAGAACGATATCTTCCCTCTCGTCAACACCCTCGGATTCTCGAACAAGGTAAAACTTCCTTAACGTATCAACTACCGTAGGGCAGGAGGAGTTCTATTAGACAACCCATCCTTTTTTCTTTTTTCTTTTTTTGCACAAATGGAGAGTTTCGGATACAATTCGCATACCGGACGGATTACCATATATAACACAAAATTTCTCCACCGATTCCTCTCGTTATTTGTGGTTTTTCTTCGCTAGATGGATCAAAACCCGCTGACAACCCACTAACGAAAAGTGGTTCGGTTGTACGCACGACTTCAAATAACCAATCTTCGTTAGCAGAGGGTCCACAACCCGGTGGAAAATCTCTTATCACCGATACAACCCTTCGTTTGAAGTTTGAGGGCAAAATAGAGCCTCCTCTCTTCCAAACACTCCGTACCGCTCTTTTTGAACCTATCTTGTTAGTCTCGAATTCACCCCTTGGATGATTTCGAAAGATCTCTCCTTAAATGTTGGTTTCAAAAAGGATCCTTAACAATCCCTTCCAAAGTTTCGACTTAACCACTTGAAGATTCGGCCTTGTCAAAGTAGAAGAAAAGAAATGATGATTCGGCTTGAACAAAAAGAAGAGAAAAATATGGTGTTTTTGGCTATGGTGGTTTCGGGTTTCCAACAAAAGAAAAGAAAGATTGAGATGAAAATGGAAGATGATTTGGTTTGACAAGAGAGAAGAAAAGAATGTTGATTTTGGTTTTGGTAGAAGGTGGTTTCGGTTGAAAGTGAAAAAGAAAGAAAAATGAAAGAAGAAAGAAAGAGAAAAGGAAGAAAAAGATAATGATAATGATGATTTCCAAAAGAAAAGAGATGAGTTTAGGGACTTATGTGCATTCGCCAAGAGGGAAAAATAAAGAAAATAGGTCTTTGAACTTTGGTACTTTGGTTACAAAGAGGAAGAAAAGATGTTATGTTTAGGAGAAAAGAAACTAGAAAGACTTCTCAAATGAAATGGCAAATTGCAAAAGGCCAAAAGAAGAGAAAAGACTTCTCTTTTGTGTAGATAAGCATTCGGCTATGAATAAGGTTTTGGAGAGAAAATTGGTTAAAAATTTTGGCCAACTAACACCCTATTGCCTATGCAAAAATTCGGCCAACCTTACCCACATAATCCCCTTTTTCCTCCTCAATTCTTCCCCATCAATCCCTTGATTCCTAACACAATTAAACATTCTCCCCTTAGCCCCTAAAGCCGACTAGGTTCATGGTCAAATGACCATGAAAAAGCTTCCATAACATCCTCCTTTCTTCAAGCCTTTTGTCCCCCTATATTACCATATCATCATGAACCCATGCCATAACTTCTAGCTTGCTTTTTTCATATGGTCTACTAACAAAAAATAAGAAAATGACCATCCATTCTAGAATAGTCTTGGCTGACACTATAGGAAAGAAAATAAAAAAAATTAAAATTCTTCCATTTGCTAGCTAGGGGATTCGAACCTCTCTCCTCATGCATTCACTCATGCACCATTACCACCTTGCCAAATGACTTATTATGCTTTCAACTTCTTGTCAATATTTCTTAAAGCCTATCTTGCTTAGCTCCATCTTAATTATTAAAAATTTAATATTTCACTAAGCATTCACTTACATAATGAAGTTCAAAAATAAACTTCCAAAACACACTCAATCATATTTAGGCATGCAACAACATTCAATTAAGTAGAGATGCATAACCCCTAATTATCAGGATGTTACAGCAGATGAAGGAAAATTGAACTGCTTCTCTCCATCCACTATGATCTAATATATATGTCTAATATAATTATTAATTAAGATTAACATCATTATAAGTAATGCTTTTAACACCCCTAACCCGTATCCGCCACTGGACTAGGGTTAAGAGGTATTACCGTACAAATCGGAACATTTTACACTCATTTCACAACATCAATCACACATCATCATTTCATAATAATAATACTCATATAGTCCATTCAGAAAGTCTACGACACCTTAAACATGCTTTAGAGAAGGTTTGGGACTAAACCGATCTCATACAAAAACTTTGCTGAACTTAGAAAATTTTTCTTTCAAAACAGGGCACACGCCCATGTAGCTATGCCGTGTGCCTCATGACCATGCCTTAGATCATGTCTTACCCTGTGTGCAACATTGACTTGGGTCACACGGCCTATCACACGCTCGTATGTTTGGCTCGTGTGCAACATTGACTTGGATCACACGGCCTGTCACACGCCCGTGTGTCTGGCTCGTGTGCAAGTTTGACTTGCTTCGAATTGGGACATTGAAGGACATGATCGAGACACATGCCCTTGTGCTCAATCGTGTGGGCAAATATAGGCCATTTGTAAGGCCAATTTGCCACCCAAAATTGGGTCATACCTACAAGCATCAAACAAGTTTCAAATCGTGCCCCAAAGGTAGCCAAAACATACCAAATCATGCACAATTTAACACGTAACAACATCATTCATTTCCATATATAAATCCAACTCAAACATACCAATTCAAAGTACTAAACTCACATCAAAAACATGTGATTCATACATCATATAAATCCATTTCAATTCATAACATTTCTCGTCATTTTAATTTCCCAAATCAACTATGTAACTTACCAAAATTAACCATTTCTTTTGACCATTTATGAGCACATCAAAACATACCAAATTTTGCATTACATGGCATGCACTAAATTCACTCCATATTCACATTCATTATCAAGCCATATCACATGGAAATATATATAGATGTCCCAACACATATCTTAACATTTCTTGTAACACCCTAAACCTGGCCTAAACGTTAGGGCCAAATCTGCGTGCCACATTGAAGTGTTTTTGAAAACCATGTTTTCATTGAAAACCCTTCTTGAAATTTAAAACTTCTTGCCGTTTAAAACTTGTACAAAACCATAGTTTACATTTGTTTACTTTCAATCGTGGTTTATTAAAAAGTTATTCCCTTTTAAAATGTTATTACCTTTAAAACATTATTTATTGCGGAAGCTTAATTTAAAAAAATGATTTACAAAAATGTGATATTTAAAAATTGAGTTGCAGAAATGTAGTGTTTGAAAATGTTATTGTTTTGGAAAATCGTGTTCTACTTCTAGCAGATATAAATCACAATCAATAAAATCCAAAATTTAAAATCTAGAAATTATAGAGGCCTTATTACAACCCGAATCAAAATCAAAGTGCTTAAGTAAATGAGCAAAATAGAATAAAACATATGCAATTGTGTGGCCCTCTCCGAGTCCCTCGCAGCTTCAAACCATCTAAGGCTAGGGTTTACCAGTATAGTTAAAAGAAAGGGTGAGTTTACGAAAACTCAATGTGTAATCCCCTATCACCACCAAGAATAATATACGTGAGAATAGTCTGGGCCTTGGCCCTATTCAATAATAATAACAGTGTGGGCCTAAGCCCATTACAGTATCAATATGATGCAAATATGCAACCTACCCTAATCTAGCCAATAGACCACCCGTACCCACTAACACACCATGTGGGGATAAAATCGACCCACCCAGCCAGCACACCAATATCGCGGCATAGCTACTAGTAATAATAACGTAGCAGAGCTGCCAGTAACAGTATGGCTAAGAGCCATAAATAGGATAGCTATAAGCTATAAACAGGAAGGCTAAAAAGCCATCAGTAGCTATAATATGATCAGTACAGAGCCATCAGTAGCTGTAGTATGACCGGCACAAAGCCATTAGTAGCTGTAATATGATTGGTAGAGAGCCATTGGTAGTTGTACTATGATCGACACAAAGCAATCATCTATGGTAATATAACCGGCACATAGCCATGGGTAAGTATGATTGACACAAAGTCATCAATAATTACGACTGGCACACAGCCATGGATAAATATGATCGACACAAAGTCATAATCAAGACGGCACAGAGCCATAATTAGGTTGGCATAGAGCCATAATCAAATTAACTGGCTTAAAGCCATCGGTAGGTCCACAATCGTCTCGTGCGACCCGCGCGACCTTAACAAATCATTACTGGGTCCACAGTCGTCTCATGCGACTCGTTCGATCCTATCAGAACAGTACTTCCTCCATAACCAATATCCCAATCCCATGCAGCATGTCATGTATGCAGAATGTCTGGCCCACAAATCATCATATCATTCACAGTTAAGTCAATCAAATCATAGTCATCCAATCATAGTCAAATTAGTCAAATCCTAGCACAAGTCAGTCATTTACCCTATAGGGGCATTACGGTCATTTTACCCTATAGGGGTATTATGGTCATTTTACCTTACAAGGGAATTATGGTCATTTTACCCTATAGGGGCATTACGATCATTTTACCCTACAGGGGCATTACGGTCATTCTACCCTACAGAGGCATTACGATAATTCTACCCTACAGAGGCATTACGGTCATTCCTCCCTACAGGGTATTTCAGCTATCTTACCTTAACAGTCACAATGTGAATGGGCCCTAAGGCCTATTATGCGGCCCATGTGGGCCCACATTCTCATGTGGCCCGGTAATCCTAGAAATGACCTTAGCCATGTGAACGACACAGTCGGGTCCAATAATTTCCACATGTCCTTAGGATTTACCCGTGCAGGGCCCACAATCCTATTGGGCCCACACGGCCCATTTTGGCCCAACGTGGCCCAAAACGGCCTAAGCCCATGAGATCGCTCATGGTGGCCTCTATAGTCAAACGCCCATATTTTTGGCTTTTCGACTTTTGCCGTTCCACAGTCAGATTAGGGTGTGTACACACCTATTTGTGAACACTTGCAAAAACTCTTGAGCACCAACCTACATTCATTTGATTTCTCCATCAGTCCCTTTTGAACAAGACCAAGACTTAATAAATCTTTTCACTATCATACTAATCATAGAGACTCTAAACCCCTACCTTGATCAATCAACAAAAGGCCACACTCCTATTTCGTTGCCAGAGATTATCCACTAGGCCTTAGGAAAACCCTGCATAAGAATCGATTCTTATCAAACACCTATTCAAATGAATAGTTTAAGCTAAACGAGTCTTTACTTACTGACAGCGCAAAGTCAACAATTGAAGAGAAAAATAATCGGCTTACACCCCTTTTAAGGGCCAAAATCGAAAGTACTAAGAGTGATGGAGATAAAATGGGGCAATGATACTCTTATTTGAAAATGGCAGAAAACATATGATGTTAGAAGAAGAAAGGGCCCTTAACATTAATGAGAAACCAGAAGAAAAACCACGAGCACTTACCCTTTTTTCAGAAGACTTTTTTAAGTCGATACGATAATACTACTAAGAGAACAAGAGAATATTCGACCAAGTATCCCAAAAGTGAAGGATGAAGAGTAGAGTTCAGTATTCGACAAGGGTTAGAGAAAAAATGTAAGAAATTATTGAAAGGGGAGAAGAATGAGAATTGAGGAGAGGAGAAGAGAAGAGTAAAGATTCAACAGAGAATGTGGAGAGATTAAAAGCACTCAGAGAGTATACGATTAAGGACAGAAAGAGGAGGAGCAAAGTTCAGCTTTGGCACATAAAGGGATTGAAACAAAGTAAGGCCAAGAATAAAAATGCCTATTCGGCCAAAGAAGAAAAATGACAACAAAATCTACTAGAAGAGAAAAGAAGAGGCGAGAGACCAGAGTCCCGAAAAATGAACAAAATGCCAAATATGCACCAAGAGCAGTCGACACTTTGCCCACTTTCAAAAGATCCCAACTTTCCCTTAAATCGAAACTAATGCAAGATTAGAGTTTCAATTCGGCTACACAACTTCCAACATCAAATCCCTTATTATCTCCCAAATTCTCTCCACCAAATTGACACCAACCACTATCCTAATCCCCACTTTTCCTCGAATTTCTCCATGACTCATTCAAATTCCAACCTATAGAGTTCTAGTCAAAGTCCACTTCTCATGAAGCAAGTAAGTAAAACAAATACTCCCTTGTGTAACAGGAGACTCGAACTCAAGCTTCCTTGCCATCTTAATCATGCCACTGCTACTGGACTATAAGCTCATCTTGTGTCGTAATTTAACCACAACAATTTAAAAGCCCTTTATCTAGATTCCAAGGATTTTATACTCTAAAAATAAAATTTTGCTAAAGCCCAAGTTTGAACCCATGACTTCTCAAACACTCCCAAACACTACTAAATCACTTAATCACTGAAGCAGACAGTCAATTGTGTTATTTCCTTACAAACATAAACTTTTATGTGTTCCTACACTCAAGGCCTATTTCTTCTAAGATCAAATTCGGGGCGTTACATTTCTAGCCTATACATGCCACACTTCAAAATGTACATTTTCAAATGGTACCAAAATATAGTTCGATAGTGTGGTGATGATCCTCGACGATCCCTGATCTTTCAGTGGCTTTGATAATCTGTAAAACATTGCAAACACACACAAATTAAGCTTTCAAAAGATTAGTAAGCCATATGCAAATAAACTTATCATATAGAACAATTATAAACCATTTCATACATATGATTCATGATATAACACAATCACAAGTCATATTTCTTTTATATCTCAAGTGATCTTATTCACTTACTCATAACCACTTACTCATAACCACATATCATGTAATGTAGTTCACATATCAAATGATCATATACATACATACCTTTTATTGCCAAATTTTAAATACATACATACGTACCAAAATTCGAATGCACATTCATATACTCATTCATTTCTTGGAATGCCTGTTGAACCATTCAGAATCAAATAGGATACTCAGATAGCTCGAAAATATCGTACAATGCCAACGTCCCAAACGTGGTCATACATGTAATCAATATCGATGCCACTGTCCCAGATAGGGTCTTACACGAAATCAAATATGATGCCGATGTCCCAGACATGATCTTACACGTAAATCACAAATCTATGCCAACGTCCTAGATGTGGTCTTACACGATAACTCATATCAGAATCCTATGTCATAACCTACATACGGGGGCTTCTCGGACGTCGTCACATTACCAAAATTTTCTCAGATTTTACATATTCAGGTCGAAGAGCCATATATCACAATTCATTCACATATAAACAATAATAATTCAATTCAAACACATGTATATAGACTTACCTCTTACGGGAAAGAACAGAATGAATGGCTATTCAACTACTTTCGATTTCCCCTGATCTAATTCTATTTTCTTTGCTTCTTGATCTATACACATTCAAATTTAACTCCTTTATTAACCAAATCATTCAATTCAATCTGTATACACATATTTAGGGCATTTTACAAATTAGTCCTCACATTTCTACATTTAGATATTTTAGTCTCTATTTCATAAAATCAAAAAATACACATAATTTCAAATTTTTAGTCATTCAATTTCTCATTTTCACAAATTAGCCCATAATAATCAATTTCATAAAAAATCCCAATACAAAACATATTTATCTAACATCAAGCTTCCATATTTCACCATTTATCACCACAAAGCTCACAACATCAACAATGGCATAACTCCAAATCATCATCAATTTCATGAATTAAGGCATGGGCTTAAGAGAACATGAAGCAACGATCATAAAAACATAGAAATTATCAAAAAACGGATCAAAAACACATACCTGACTGATGCTTAGACATTGGTGGAATATTTGAGAATCAAACCCTTGTTTTCTTTTTTATTTTGGACAAGATGATGAAAAGATGAAGCAAAAATCATGTTTGGTTTAATTAATAAACATTAATTCATCATTTACCAAAATTACCTTATTAAACAAATTTAAAATCCATTAACCCTTGGCATATATGTCCATTCATAAATTCAATGGTCCATTTACAACATAAAGACCCCACATTTAATATACTATGTCAATTTGGCACTTAATTAAATAGATGGCCACTTTTACATTTTCTGCGATTTAGTTTTTTGCAAATTAAGCACACAAACGGTTAAATTAAATCACGAAAATTTTAGACATACCAATTCACATGTTGTAGGCTTGGAAAATAATATAAAAATATTTTTCTAACTGGGATTTGTGGTCCCAAAACCACTGTTCCAACTAGGGTCTAAACCAGGCTGTTACAATGCTAACACTTGTCCGACCACTAAATATAAGAATGACTAAATTATCATTCTAGTCCCTAATCGACCAACATGTTACATTTACAAAAGAAATCTATAATGGTCACTTTTACCACCTTTATAATTTTGTCCCTATGCTAAAGCAGATTATTTAATCAATCAAACTAATGAACTAGAGTTTCACATCACCCTACAATAGACAAATGAATATTAAATATTAAAACTTATTGGCTCAATCATCAGTGAAAGGGGTTACGAAACCACTGGTTCCAGTACCGCTAAAAATGGGTTGTTACACTTATTGGATCTGGTGCCCTAAGTGTAGTATTTTCATCTAAGTACACTTGTATGTTTTTGAACAGATTGGTTAATAAAATTATTCATAAATTACAAAAGTACTTTCTATATTGTCCTTACATGTTTTTGCACACAAAAAAATAGAAGCAAATTTTGCTCAATGGTTGTCAAATGTTTAACTAATATTAAACGGTATTCGATGGTCGGATATAATGCATATGTGTTTCAAGGTGCATGTTTGTATGGGTACGTAAACACTATGTAAATGAACTAATAGATAATACATGTAAAGGTACTATATGTATCTAGATGTAAGACTTTTGTAATTGTACTTATACATGGTTGTCTTGTGGATGCATGAGGGACACATTTGCGATGTGATTATTCTAACCATTCACGAAGCTTATTAAGCTCACCCACTCCTTTCTTTACCCATTGCAGATTAGTTACGTATCGGTGTGAGTAGTGTATGTAACACCCCAAACTTGACCTAGACGTTACGACTAGATCTGACGTGTCACATCCAAGGGCTGATTTAAAAATTGGTCTTATCGATGCAAATTCATGCCTCAAGTTTTAAATCCCTTTTAAAACTAATTGCTATTGAAAACTTTGGGGTGGTAAAATCAAAACTTGTTAATCACTTATTGGTCATATTATATATTACAAGTTATTAATCTGGATTAGAAACCGTGGAAGCTTTTCCAATTGTAAACTTTAAAATTTGAAAATGTGTGATTCCATTGGGAACAATTATTATTTTGAAAACCCGTGTTTCTTAATCTAGCAGATTAACGTAAAAAGTTAAAACCAAATAAAAGTTAAAAACCTCAAATGGCCTTATTACATAATTATTTCCCCAAAATAGATAATTTAAAAAAAATAGGTATAAATCAAAATACTCACGAACATGTGGCCACCTCCGAGGCCCTCACAGCTCCAAATCCTTTAAGGCTGGGGATTACCTGTACAGTTAAAAGAAAAGGGTAAGTTACAAGAACTCAGTTTGTAATCCCCTATCATGCAGTAACAGTCTGGGCCTGAGTCCTATTCAGTAACAGTGTGGGCGTAAGCCCAAATAATATCAGATCAGAGCAGAAATGCAACCCAATCCAATCCAGCCAACACACCACCCGTACCAACCAACACACTATGTGGGGAATAAGTCAACCCACCTAGCCAGCACACCAATATCTTAGCGTAGATGCTAATAGTAACATAGCAAAGCTACTAAGAACAGTAAATGTGGGCCAAGCCACTAAAATTAGAATACGTGGAGAAGCCACTAGAACAGTAAAAACGTGGCAGCGCCACTAGTACAATACTTCCTCCAAATCAGAATCCCAACCCTAATGCAGAATGTCTTGTCATAAATATTACGTGTATGGAGTATGTCATATACATAAACAGTCGTATAGATAGCATACACACATCAACTAAGCTACCACTAGGGGTATAATGGTCATTTCGTCGGTTAGGGGTAAAATTTAAATTTTGCCCCTCAGGGGTATTTCGGTAATTTTAGCCTACGAGGATATTTCGATAATTCTACCCTGTGAGGTTTTTTATAATTCTACCCTTCGAGGGTATTTTGGTAATTTTACCCTTCGATGGTATTTCGGTAATTTTACCATTTGAGGGTATTTCGGTAATTCTACCCTTCGAGGTTATTTCGGTAATTTTACCCTTCGAATGTATTTCGATAATTCTACCTTTGAGGGTATTTCAGTATAGTTTATGACCTTTCCAAAGGCCTACTGTCGTCTCGAACGAATCGGATAACTTATATGGCCAAAACAGTATAATTGGGCCTAAGTGGGCCCACACGCTCGTGTGGCCCATTTGGCCCACATTCTGTCACGGCTACGCGAACCTCGTAACCCAATCCCTTATTAGTCACTTACCGTGGATTTCGTCCCTGTGGGGCCCATGAGCCCATTAGGCCCACAAGTCCCATTTCGGCCCTAAGAGGCCCATTACGACCTAAGCCCACGAGAACGTTCATGGCGGCCTCTACGGTCTATCGCCAACAATTGTGGCTCGATTTATCCCTACGAGCCTTCGACCGCTCGTGAGCCCTCAGATGCCAAAGTTTCAGCTTTTGGGCTTTTGCCGATTCACAATTAAACAGGGATGTGAATACACACATTCATCCATTGTTTTGACAGAAACAACATTGGGTGTACGATTACACACCTTTTTGTAGCTCGTACAAGCAACGCATGAACATCGAACCTACATCCATCAATGTTTTTTTCCGTTAATATCAATATCTAATACTAAGTTTCAATCCCAACGAGAATGGTATTGATACTTACCTTCACCCAAGAATGTTGTCCAAACCATTTATGATGCTAACCGAAATATGTCTATACTCCTATCCTGCCGAAATGCTGCATTAATCAAAAGAATCCAACACAAGAGAAAGGTCCAAGAGTTAGCAACCTTAAACCGAATCATTCGGCTTTGTCAGCAAAGAGACATCAAAAAGGGACCAAGAACCAAATAAAAACAAGGAATACTTACCAAAATTATTCAATAGAAACGGTAGAATAAAGCAACAATCGACCACTTGACAGAGGTTGGCATCACAAGGGAAAGAGGATAATCGGCTGAGGGAATCAAGAGAGACAAGGAGTTAGGTTTGGCCAAAGGAGAAAACCAAGAAGAGAAGAAGATGAACCAGATTCGATAGAGAGAAAGATGTGGAGAAGAAAGATAGGCTTTAATGAAGAATTTGGCAATTGGCAATTGGTATTGTGCTTGGAAAAAGTGAATAACAGTTGAGAGAAAAAAAAAGGTTAAAGAGAGGAAGACCTGAATAGTCACAAGTGATGCACGAGACGCCACAGAGAGCAAAACCCGAAACGTAACAAACGAAAACCCCAAATACCAAAAAGGAAAGTCAGCTTCTACCCTTAACCCCAAATGCCAAAAGTGCACAAATAAAACTCCCTTAGCCGGAATCCCCCTACTAAATCTCTCTCATTCAGCCAAGACTCCCCTCACATCCCAACTACTTGAAAGTCTCCACCGATTCCTCCTAGAATTACTCCACACCTCCTATTCAAACTCATTCAAATTTGATGACCAAGTCTCCAACCACCTTTGCATAGTTTGAATTAGACTCATCCTCTCACGCCACAGACTCATAAAATAAAACCTCCTACTTGCATGCAATGGGATTCGAACCCCCTCCCCCATGCATGCCCAACACGCCACTTGCCACCACAACACAAGCTCTCTTGTGTCCTAAAACAACACCACTTAATATATAACCCTTTAAGCTAACATCCAAGTTTCCCTAAATAGAAAAAAATCAAATTTTTGCCAAAGGCGATACTTGAACCCAGTCTTCCTAAATACCCCAAAGCACACTCAAACATTAGCCATTGAAGAAAACAAGCAATTGGTCAGAACATGAAAAATTAAAGACCTTTTCTTCTATGGCGTTACAATTCTGCCCCCTAAAAAGAAATTTCGGCCTCAAAATTTTACCTAGTCAGAAAAGGTGAGGATATTGTTGTTGCATCACCTCCTCAGGCTCCCACGTGGCTTCCTCAGTACCATGATTATGCCAAAGCACATTGACCAAAGGAACAAATTTCTTCCTTAATACCTTAACATCACATCCAGTATCTGCACCGGTTCTTCCTCAAAAGTTAGATCAGGTCTAACCTCTATCTCCTCTACCGACACTATAAGTGAGGGATCAGAGCGATATCGCCTCAACATGGAGACATAGAAAACATCATGTATCCTATTTAACTTGGGAGGCAACTCAAGTTGATAGGAGACCGGTCCCACTCGCTTTACTATTCAGTAAGGTTCGATGAATCTAGGGCTTAGTTTGCCTTTCTGTCTAAATCTTAGAATCTTCTTCCATGGTAAGACTTTCCAAAAGACATAATCCCCCACAGAATACTCTATCTCTTTATGCTTAAAATCTGCATACGACTTCTGCCTATCTGATGCTTCCTTTAACTGATCTCGAATCAACTTTACTTTTTCTTCAATTTTAGAAACTAACTCTAGCCCCAAAACTCGCCGCTCACCAAGTTCAGTCCAACATGTAGGAATATGACACCTACGACCATATAACGCCTCATAAAGTGCCTTTTGAATGCTGGACTAGTAGTTATTATTATACACAAACTCTACGAGTAGTAGAAGGTCCTCCCAACTACCCCAAAAATTGATTACATAGCTTTTAACTTGTCTTCCAGTATTTGAATCACCCTCTCTGATTGACCATCTGTTTGAGGGTGAAACGCAGTACTGAAATCTAATCTTGTACCCAAGGCCTTGTATAACTTCTTTCAGAATCGAGATGTGAATCTAGGATCTCTATCATATATGATAGAGATCGGTACACCATGCAGTCTTACAATCTCGGCCACATACAACTTAGCCAACTTCTGCAATGAATAATCAGTGCGGACCGATATAAAATGGGCAGATTTAGTCAATCAATCTATAATAACCCATATCGAATCCTTCTTAGTAGGTGTCAAAGGTAGCCCACTAACAAAGTCCATGGTTACCCTCTCCCACTCCCAGAGTGGAATCTTAATGGGTTGCAGTAATTCAGATGGCAGTTGATGCTCAGCCTTAACATGCTGGCATGTTAGACACTTACTCACGAAATCCGTAACCTTACTCTTAAGCCCTGGCCACCAATACAATTCACGCAGATCTCGGTACAACTTTTTCCACAAGGATGCATGGCATAAAGACTGCTATGTGCCTCCCGTAGGATGGACTGCCTCAGATCAAAATCTTTTGGTATACAAACTCTCGCACGAAAACATAGCACTCCCTCACTATTCAGCCCAAAATTCGTAGTCTCCCCCCTTTCAACTTGTTGGAAACGAAGAGCAAGTGACTCATCCAACAACTGTTTCTCCTTAATTTGACCAATCCAAGCTGGTCTTTCTTAGAGTTCAACTAACAAGCTATCATCATCAAACTGGCTGAGATGAGCAAACATTGCTCTCAAATCAGGTACAATCCTATGGCTCAATTTATCGGCTACTACATTAGCTTTACAAGGGTGGTACTCAATTAAGCAATCATAATCCTTAAGCAACTCTATCCATCTTCGTAGCCTAAGGTTCAACTCCTTCTATGTAAGGAGGTATTTGAGGCTCTAATTATCTGTGTAAATAATAGACTTCTCACTATATAAGTAATGCCTCCAAATCTTCAGTACAAATACCACCGCAGCTAGTTCCAAGTTACGAGTGGGGTAATTTTCCTTGTGATACTTAAGTTGACGAGACGCGTATACAACCACCTTACCCCATTGCATAAACACACAACCTAATCTAGTGTGTGATGCATCAATATAGACAGTGAATTCCTTCCCAGACTCTGGCTGTATTAACATAGGGCTTCAATTAGAACTTTCTTTAGTTTCTCAAAACTCTGTTGCTGCTTATCAGTCTAATTAAACGGCACCCCTTTACGCAGTAGCTTAGTCAGGGGTGTAGCAATTAGTGAAACCCCCTCAACAATACACCTGTAATACCCAACCAGACCTAGAAAACTTTGAATCCTAGATACAGTCCTTGGTGGTGTCCAATTCAATACGGATTCTATTTTTGAGGATCGACCCTAATCCTCTCGGTGGATACCACATGACCTAGAAATAACTAGAACTCACATTTGCTGAACTTTGTGTATAGCTGCTTTTCCCACAGGATTTGCAAAACCATTCGAAGATGTGCATCATAATCCTTCTCGGTTCTGGAATACACCAGAATGTCGTCTATAAACACAACTATGAACCGATCCAAATAGGGCTGGAATACTCAGTTCATCATATCCATGAAAGCAGCTGGTGCATTTTTCAACCCAAACGACATTACCAAAAACTTATAATGACCATAATGAGTCCTGAACGCAGTCTTATACACATCTGCTTCCTTAACCTTTAGTTGATGGTACCCAGATCGAAGATCTATCTTGGAGAAAACTGAAGCTCATCGCAGCTGGTCAAACAGATCATCTATCCTCGATAAAGTGTACTTGTTCTTAATCATCAGTTTGTTCAGTTAATGATAATCAATACACATGCGCATGGATCTATCCTTTTTCTTCACGAATAGCACTGGTGCTCCATATGGAGACACACTTGGCTGAATGAATCCTCAGTCCAATACTTCTTTAATTTGAGCCTTCAACTCCACCAGCTCCTTCGGTGCCATCCTATAAGGGGCGATGGATACTGGAGCTATCCCTGGTAGGAGTTCAATACCAAATTTGACTTCACAGTCTGGGGGCAACCCATGAAGCTCTTTAGGAAATATATATGGAAATTTCTTAACAGTCCTAACATATCGAACAGAAGGACCCTTAGAATCAAAACGGTTGACATAAGCTAAAAACATCTCGCAACCCTTACGAACCAGTCTCTCGGCCTTTAATGTTGAGATTACATTTGTAATATCTCGGGTTAAGGGCTATTTTTTTGTTGTGACCTTGTTTGCATGTGTCTGGTGTGCTATGTTGCTGTTTTGTTGTTTTAGGGGCTTAGTTGTAAGCTAGGTGTAAGCCTGTGTAGGTGGGGAAATTTTGGTTTTAAGCTTTATGTGAGAGGAGCTGAAGGAGTTGGGGTTAATAAGCATTCTTTGGTGAATTCTAGCACAAGTGATGAGCTGGTGGAGTGGCAGGTTAGGCGCCACTTAAGGCTTGTGTGTGGGACGCCACTTGCAAGGGGTGAGGTCCTGTGTTCAAGCTGCAGGATGCTCACTTTTTGTCTCCATTTTGACGCCAAGGTGGTTGAGGTTGGACCAAGTCTACCATTTTGAATGGTGGGTGGAGAGTGATTGTAGGAAGTGGACTAATTCAAAGTGATTTAAATTAGTGGCTTGGAGTGGTTGAAAGTGTTTGGCCAGATTTTGGAGAGGTTTTAGGGGAGTGGACGGCGTGGTAAGTGTAGTGGGGGAGTGTGCCAAATTTTCATTTAGTCAATTTGTGCATTTTCGGTCATAGCTAGTGTCAAGCAAGTTCTTTCTTTTTGTCAATAGCCTAAGCCAAATTTTGGGAAGAAAAGTCTTTCTTTTGGTCTTTTGGTAAGCCGAATTTTGGGAAAAACTCTCCCATTTTTGCTTCTTGAAATCGAAACCTCAAGCACCTTTACTTGCCAAAATTTGCCTTGTTCTTCTTAATTGTGTACTTGTGGCCGAATGCTCCTTTCCATGTGTTTTTCTTTTTCATTTGAGTAAGCCAAAACTACTACTCTTTCTTCTCCATACTTTTTCCTTATTTGAAAACCTTGGTAGCTGAATGTTCATCTCTCTCCCTTTCTTTTCCAATTGTTGAAGCCGAAACTAGTGATCCTTCCTTCTCACATTTTCTTTTTTACAACTCTTGTGCCGAATTCACATTGCCTTCTTAGCCGAATTTTCCATTTGTTTCCTTACCATTTCATTAAGCCGAAACCATCTTACATTGTTCCCCTAACCTTCATTTTCTTTTCTCAATACCATCTTGTCGAAACTATACTCTCAGTCCACATCTTTTCTTTTCTCTTTTTACTCAAAGTCAAACATAGGTTGGGTTGTGCACCTATAGCCGAATCTTCCCTTCTTCTTTTTGGGTGCATCTTGGCCAAATCCTAGGAGGGTGGTCGTCTTGTTGGGGCACTTGTTGTCAATCGGTGGGATAGGTAAGAGTTTGGCCGAATGGTTATCTTCTCTCTCTCATGTTCTTATTTGGTTTGGGTTTGTTTAAGTGGCGATTTTTGGGCTTTTGTTGAAGGGAGTTAATCTCTTGTGTCTAAACCGATTTCAGTATAGGACATCTGGATTTTGGGAACGATCGTGAGAGCATTCTTTCTCTGTTAAGCAATCGGTAAGTGGTGGTAAGAACGAGTTCTTTTAGTCGATTTCATTTAGTTTTCTTTAAGCCAAGTTATTAAGAGATTAACCGTTTTCATTTCTAGGGTGTGACCGATTGGTAAGGGAACCATTGTTGGTTCGGGTTTGGTAGGAGACCAAACCATTTGCGAGGTAAAGGTTTAACATAAACCCTTTTGGTTTATTGGTTTTGGCCGAAAGTTGTAAGTGACTAATCTGTGTTTGGCCACTTTTAGAGCAAAATAATCGAGGGTTTAAACGGTTTTTGGGATTGAGCGTGCGTTCTATCAGATGTGTAAACTAACACACCTTCTTAACTGAGTAATATGTTAATAACCTGGTTGTGTAAGTGAAACAGTATCGTTGACCGATGCAATACCCAATGAGGTATAGATACGGATTCGGGTAAGTCCGTTTCATTACAAGATCTGTGATGAGATGTGATATCATGATTTATTGGTGTATGTATTTTGAAATGCCATATTGAGCATGTAAGCATGATAGTATGATTGCACGTTTTGCATTAGTATGATGTGATATTGGGTGATACGAGAGGAGGGGGATATGATATCCATATCTTTGGGACACCAGAGGTTTGGCACCTCCAGTGGTTTGGTACCACAGATTGATTATTGTGACTTTGGGTCACCAGAGGTTTGGAACCTCCGCCTCCCAAAGTGGCTTAGCACCACAGTGGGTTGGCCCCACGGTTGATTTTACGGGATTGACGCTAGTGATTTGGTATCACATGATGGGTTGGCCCTATCATCTTAATCGTGACTACGGTCACCAGTGATTTGGTATAACACTTGTGTCTTTGGGACACCAGAGGTTTGGCACCTCATAGCGACTCGTCCCTGTGGTTAACACCACCGTGGGTTGGCCCCACTTTTGAGATACGGGATTGTCGCCAGTGATTTGGTATCACACGTGGGTTAGCCCCCAGATGGATCTTCGTGACTTTGGGTCACGGTGGTTTAGCACCACATCTATGGATATCGTGACTTTGGGTCACCAGTGGTTTGGCACCACTAGTGGTTTGGTACCACACGGGGTAGAAAAGGTGTTATGGATGGTTAGGATCGGGTGCATTAATTGTATTGCTTTGTTATGTTGTATGTTAGTATGTTGCATTCATCGGAGGGGATTTATGCCTTTGAGTCTTGCAACTCACCTTCTCCCTTATCATTTCAGGTGACACTTAGATCGCGGACTTGGAGCCGGGTGGACTCGAGGTGACCATGCTAAAAATAAAGTCGGACTTGCACTGATTTTCAAACTTGGTACTTTACACTATTCATTTCCATTTGGTTTGTTGGGTTTGTAAAAGGCCTTTTAAAATTTTACTTTGGTTATTTTATGCTTAAATTTGATTTGGATATGCCTTAACAAATTATTGGGTAATATTCGATAAAACTTGGAACAATAAGGTTTTCAAAACTACAAAGCGATATGTTTTAAACTTTACCATCGGGTATCACGTCAGTAATTTAAAATGAATGCAACTCAAATGTTTTTTTCAAATTCAACCTGAATCAAAATGTTTTAAGCAACTAAAAGGAATAACTCAAATTTCCAAATGATATAAATTAGTTTTGCAATTGATTCCACTAAGTTTTCAAAACTTTCGAGTTAGCAAAGTGCACTATCGGTTTCAAAACAATCATGCCCAAGATTTTACCAAGTACAAAATACAGCAAAGAGTTTTCATCAAACCTTTATCCGAAAATCTAACCTCTCAAATATATTTTTCCTGTAACATACCGGATTCAGTCATGGTGTATTAATCGGGTTTGGGGTGTTACAATTGTGGTATCAGAGCCAAGTTCAAAGGCTCGGCTTGGGCCCGAGGCCCAAAATATTTTAAATTCTGGTTTTTTTTAAGAATATGGTTTGAAAGGCATGGCACCGAGACTCTACCTAATCGCCTGTAAGTACCCCTTACTATTGTTTGTGATTTTGATGTTGATGTGAGTGGATGGCTAGCAATAGTGGATTACCTTGGAAACTGAAACTGATAGGACTCAGTGGACTTGCGAAAACAAAGCTTCTTTAATATTCATAAGACTTTGCTTTTAAACAGTGGAATAATTACTGATGCATAATATTCTTTAACTCAGACAAGATTTTAGTCATGAGTACACGAGGTGGACGTGGTCGTGGACGTGGTCGAGGTAGGATGATGTTCGAACCCATAGGTTCCGTCGTGGTCGAGAATGAGATATCTGCATCGCCACCGGTGGAGGTGGTGAGTTTCGAGATCGGGCCGGGATGACGCAGGTGTCAAAGCGATGCTGCGGGTTCTGGAAAGGGTAGTTGGAGTAGGTGGAGGCGCAGGAGCTAGAAAATCTATGCCTGAACGACTTCGAGCAAACGGGGTTGAAGTTTTTTGAGGTGTCTCTGGTGTTGCTCCCAGCACTGCTGAATGTTGGCTGGAAGCGACAGAGCGGATCATGGACGATTTGGACCTGACTGCTGAAGAAAAGTTAAAGGGGATAGTATCACTTCTCCGAGATGAGTCATACCAGTGGTGGCTCACGGTTTCGGACAATATTGCAATGAAGATCGACTTGGGACTATTTGAGGTCGCTATCGGAAAAAGTACGTTGGAGCTAACTACATTAATGAGCAACGAAAGCATTTTCGAGGTTAGTTTAGGGAGTAAATCGGTGTCGAGTACGAGGCGAGTTTCTCAGTGAGTTGGTATGCTAGGGGTATGGTGGCTCTTGAACACGAGAGGTGTGTTCGTTTGAGGATGGCCGTGAGATGAATTAAGGTTGTTGATTGCGCCAACAGAGCGTGAATTCTTGTCTGGTTGAAAAGGCGAAGGTAGTCGAGGGTATTAAGGAGTCTGTGAGGCAAGGCATGGATAGGAACCGACATAAGAGGAGTTTTGGATCTTCTAGGTCATCAGGTAATCCTCAGAAAAGGGCTAGACCGAAAATAATCGATCCCGTAGGTTTGTTGTTGCTAGTCGGGACCACCGCATGTAACCGCTATGGAAAATATCATTGGGAGGTCTTTGGACCGGTGGAAAAGGGTGTTTTGAGTGTGGCTCGCTGGACCACCGCGTGAGGGACTGTCTGCGTAAGTTGGCTAGGATTGGTCCAGAGTCGAGGGCCGTACTCGGTTCAGAATAATGGACCACCACCGCAGAGGGGCCGAGGTAATGGCGAGAGGAGGTAATGGTTCGGTCGGGCCGTGAAGCACCGGCAGAGGTGCAGTAGTTCGAGGCCGACAATGAGGCTAGTGTATGCAATGAGGCGCCAGAGAGGAGGGTGACGCACTGGACGCCATAACCCAGACGCTTTTAATCTTTGCTTCTCCATTTATCGCTTTGATTGATGTGGGTTCGACGATTCATATGTTGCAAGTAGCATAGTGAAGACCATGGATCTAGACTCTGAGATATCTTCTAGGCAGATGACCGTAATAAGCCCTCTAGGTCACTCTGTAGTTGTAGATAAGCTGTATAGAGATGTACCTCTAGAACTCCAAGGGGTAGTGTTTGTGGATAATCTGATGGAACTGCCATTTGGGGAGTTCGATCTGATTCTCGGGATGGACTGGCTGGTTAAGTATCAGGCGAAGTTGGATTGCGTGGCTAAGCGCATGGTTCTGAACACAGCTAAGGGTGATGAGGTAGTCCTGATCGGTAATAGAAGAAATTACTTGTCCAACGTGATGTCTGCTCTGAAAGCCAAGAAAATGGTAGGAAGGGCTGTGAAGCATATGTGGTTCATGTGTATGCCTTGGAGGCTAAAGAGTCTACTGTAGAGACAGTTCGGATAGTTAGGGAATTTGCTGATGTGTTTCCTGAGGAGCTTTCGGGTTTGCCACCAGATCGTGAGGTAGAGTTTGGGATAGATCATTGCCGGATCGCGCCGATGTCTATGGTTCCGTATAGGATGGCGCCTAAAGAGTTAGTAGAGCTTAAGGCTCAGATCCAAGAGTTGTTGGATCGGGGTTTTATCAGACCAAGTGTTTCACCTTGGGGAGCGCCGGTACTCTTTGTCAAGAAGAAAGATGGTACTATACGGATGTGTATAGACTACCGCCAATTGAATAAGCTGACGATCAAAAACAAGTACCCGCTGCCCCGGATAGATGACTTGTTTGACCAGCTGAAGGGTGCGTCGATTTTCTTGAAGATTAATTTAAGGTCTGGGTATCACCAGTTAAAGGTGAAGGAGGCGGATATCTGTAAGACGGCATTTCGTACTCGGTATGGGCATTTTGAGTTCTTAGTTATGCCATTTGGGTTGACTAACGCGCCGGTAGCCTTTATGGATATGATGAATAGGGTGTTCCAATAGTATTTGGATCAGTTCGTAGTGGTTTTTATCGACGACATCTTGGTATATTCAAGGACTAAGGAGGAACATGATGCGCATTTACGGGTGGTATTGCAGATTCTGAGGGAGAAACAGCTTTATGCAAAGTTTAGTAAATCGAGTTTTGGCTTAGAGGTGTGCGTTCTTAGGTCATGTAGTGTCGGTGAGGGATTAGAGTGGATCCTCGAAAGATTGAGGCGATTTTGGATTGGAAGTCGCCTAGGTCAAGAGTTGAGATTCGAGTTTTACGGGTTTGGCGGTGATATCTACCAAGATTTGTAGAGGATTTTCGTTGATCGCAAGACCGATGACCAAATTGTTAAGAAAAGGGTTAGTTTATTTGGTGAGAAGAAGCAAGAGAGCTTCGACAAGTTAAAGAAGATTTTGGTGAAGCTCGATTCTAATTCAACCCGAGGTGGAAAGGAATTCACGTTTATTGCGATGCATCACATACGGGTTTGGGTTGTGTGCCGATGACAGAAGGAAAGGTTGTGGCTTACGCATCTCGGCAGTTGAGGCCATATGAGGTCAATTATCCGATGCACGATCTGGAGCTAGCGGCTGTAGTCTTTGCCTTGAAGATTTGGAGGTATTACTTGTACGGAGAGAGATCGATAGTCTACACGGATCATAAGAGTCTGAAGTGCCTTTTGACTCAGAAAGACTTGAATCTGAGGTAGCGCAGATGGATTGAGTTGCTGAAAGACTACGACTGTTCGATTGAGTATCATCCGAGCAAGGCTAACATAGTGGCAGACGCGTTGAGCCGTAAGGTTGTTTCGGATCTAAGAGCGATGTTTGCCCATTTGAGTTTGTACGACGACGGAAGTATTTTGGCGGAGCTGCAGGTTAAGCCTACTTGGGTTGAGCAGATCAGAGAAAAACAGTTGATGGATGAGGTTTTGAGTGTGCAGAGGTCACAAGTGCAGAATGATGGTTTGGAGGGTTCTGATTTGTCTAGTGATGGAGTCTTTGTGTTTTTGGGAGAGCTTGTATGCCGAGGGATATTGAGTTAAGGCAGAAGATTCTTCAGGATGCACATAGCAGCCCCTACGCTATGCATCCTAGAGGTAGCAAAATGTATAGGGATCTCAGAGAGCAGTTCTGGTGGCCGGGTCTGAAAAAGGAAGTGACAGAGTTTGTAGGAAAGTGTCTGACATGTCAGCAGGTCAAGGCTGAGCATCAGTTGCCGTCAGGGTTGCTTCAACCAGTGAAGATTCCACAGTGGAAGTGGGAAAGGATCACTATGGATTTCGTCAGTGGATTACCTCTTACACCTAGCAAGAAGGATTCAGTTTGGGTAATTGTGGATCGTCTGACTAAATCAGCTCACTTTATCCCGGTGAGGGTGGATTACTCACTTCAGAGGTTGGCGAAGCTGTATGTGTCAGAGATAGTGAGGCTGCACGGTGTGCCAGTATCGATCATCTCGGATAGGGATCCCAGATTTACGTCAAGGTTCTGGAAAGCATTGCATCAGGCTCTGGGTACGCGGTTGATTTCAAAGATGGCATTTCACCCTTGATCGACGGGCGATCGGAAAGGGTTATTCAGATCTTAGAAGATATCTTTGAGAGGTTGTGTTCTGGACTTCAGGGGTAGTTGGGAGGAGTTTCTGCCAGTAGCTGAGTTTGCCTACAACAATAGTTATCAAGCAAGCATCAAGATGGCACCATATGAGGCGTTGTATGGTAGGAAGTGTCGCTCACCTACTTGTTGGATGGAGTTGGGTGAACGTCAGTTGTTGGGACCCGAGTTGGTTGCAGAGACCGAAGACAAGGTTAAGTTGATTCAGGGTAGATTGAAGGAAGCTTCAGACCGGCAAAAGTCTTATGCCGATCTTAAGCGGAGAGATATAGAGTTTGCTGTGGGGGATAAGGTTTTTCTGAAGGTCTCGCCGTGGAAGAAAGTGTTAAGGTTCGAAAGGAAAGGCAAGCTAAGTCCGAGGTTTATTGGGCCGTATAAGGTGCTAAGACGAGTGGGACCAGTAGCATATCAGCTTGAGTTGCCAGCAGAGCTAAGTCAGATTTACGACGTATTTCATGTTTCGATGCTTCGGCGCTATCGCTCAGATCCATCGCACATGGTGGCAATGGAGGAGATCGAGGTGAACCCAGATTTGACCATAGAGGAAGAGCCTGTACAGATTTTAGAGCGGGATGTGAAGGTTCTGCGTAGGAAGTCTGTGCCTTTGGTTAAGGTACTATGGCAGAATCATGGCATGGAAGAAGCGACGTGGGAACCCGAGGAGGTGATGAGACAGCAATACCCTCAACTCTTCTGATCAGGTAATTTCGAGGTCGAAATTATTTTAAGGGGGTAGAACTATAATATCTCGGGTTAAGGGTTATTTTTTGTTGTGACCTTGTTTGCATGTGTCTGGTGTGCTATGTTGTTGTTTTGTTGTTTTAGGGGCTTAGTTGTAAGCTAGGTGTAAGCCTGTGTAGGTGGGGAAATTTTGGTTTTAAGCTTTATGTGAGAGGAGCTGAAGGAGTTGGGGTTAATAAGCATTCTTTGGTGAATTCTAGCACAAGTGATGAGCTGGAGGAGTGGCAGGTTAGGTGCCACTTAAGGCTTGTGTGTGGGATGCCACTTGCAAGGGGTGAGGTCCTGTGTTCAAGCTGCAGGATGCTCACTTTTTGTCTCCATTTTGACGCCAAGGTGGTTGAGGTTGGACCAAGTCTACCATTTTGAATGGTGGGTGGATAGTGATTGTAGGAAGTGGACTAATTCAAAGTGATTTGAATTAGTGGCTTGGAGTGGTTGAAGGTGTTTGGCCGGATTTTGGAGAGGTTTTGGGGGAGTGGACGGCTTGGTAAGTGTAGTAGGGGAGTGTGGCAAATTTTCATTTAGTCAATTTGTGCATTTTCGGTCATAGCTAGTGTCAAGCAAGTTCTTTCTTTTTGTCAATAGCCTAAGCCAAATTTTGGGAAGAAAAGTCTTTCTTTTGGTCTTTTGGTGTCAATTTGGAAAAACTCTCCCATTTTTGCTTCTTGAAACCGAAACCTCAAGCACCTTTACTTGCCGAAATTTGCCTTGTTCTTCTTAATTGTGTACTTGTGGCCGAATGTTCCTTTCCATGTGTTTTTCTTTTTCATTTGAGTAAGCCGAAACTACTACTCTTTCTTCTCCATACTTTTTCCTTATTTGAAAACCTTGGTAGCGAATGTTCATCTCTCTCCCTTTCTTTTCCAATTGTTGAAGCCGAAACTAGTGATCCTTCCTTCTCACATTTTCTTTTTTACAACTCTTGTGCCGAATTCACATTGCCTTCTTAGCCGAATTTTCCATTTGTTTCCTTACCATTTCATTAAGCCGAAACCATCTTACCTTGTTCCCCTAACCTTCATTTTCTTTTCTCAATACCATCTTGCCGAAACTATACTCTCAGTCCATATCTTTTCTTTTCTCTTTTTACTCAAAGCCGAACATAGGTTGGGTTGTGCACCTATAGCCGAATCTTCCCTTCTTCTTTTTGGGTGCATCTTGGCCAAATCCTAGGAGGGTGGTCGTCTTGTTGGGGAACTTATTGTCAATCAATGGGATAGGTAAGAGTTTGGCCGAATGGTTATCTTCTCTCTCTCATGTTCTTATTCGGTTTGGGTTTGTTTAAGTGGCCGATTTTTGGGCTTTTGTTGAAGGGAGTTAATCTCTTGTGTCTAAACCGATTTCAGTATAGGACATCCGGATTTTGGGAACGATCGTGAGGAGCCTTCTTTCTCTGTGAAGCAATTGGTAAGTGGTGGTAAGAACGAGTTCTTTTAGTCGGTTTCGTTTAGTTTTCTTTAAGCCAAGTTATTAAGAGATTAACCGTTTTCATTTCTAGGGTGTGACCGATTGGTAAAGGAACCATTGTTGGTTCGGGTTTGGTAGGAAACCAAACCATTTCGAGGTAAAGGTTTAACGCAAACCCTTTTGGTTTATTGGTTTTGGCGAAAGTTGTAAGTGACTAATCTGGTGTTTGGCCGCTTTTAGAGTAAAATAATCGAGGGTTTAAACCGGTTCTTTGGGATTGAGCGTCGTTCTATCGTGTGTAACTAACACACCTTCTTAACTGAGTAATATGTTAATAACCTGGTTGTGTAAGTGAAACAGTATGGTTGACCGATGCAATACCCAATGAGGTATGGATACGGATTCGGGTAAGTCCGTTTCATTACGAGATCTGTGATGAGATGTGATATCATGATTTATTGGTGTATGTATTTTGAAATGCCATATTGAGCATGTAAGCATGATAGTATGATTGCACGTTTTGCATTAGTATGATGTGATATTGGGTGATGAGAGGAGGGGATATGATATCCGTGTCTTTGGGACACGGAGGTTTGGCACCTCCAAAGTGGTTTGGTACCACAGATTGATTATTGTGACTTTGGGTCACGGAGGTTTGGCACCTCCGCGCCTCATCCCAAGTGGCTTAGCACCACGGTGGGTTGGCCCCACGGTTGATTTTACGGGATTGACGCTAGTGATTTGGTATCACACGATGGGTTGGCCCCATCATCTTAATCGTGACTACGGTCACCAGTGATTTGGTATCACACTTGTGTCTTTGGGACACCAGACGTTTGGCACCTCATAGCGACTCATCCCTGTGGTTAACACCACCGTGGGTTGGCCCCACTTTTGAGATACTGGGATTGTCACGGTGATTTGGTATCACGTGGGTTGGCCCCACAGATGGATCTTCGTGACTTTGGGTCACCGGTGGTTTGGCACCACATCTATGGATATCGTGACTTTGGGTCACCGGTGGTTTGGTGGTTTGGTACCACACGGGGTAGAAAAGGTGTTATGGATGGTTAGGATCGGGTGCATTAATTGTATTGCTTTGTTATGTTGTATGTTAGTGTTGCATTCATCAGAAGAGGGATTTATGCACTGAGTCTTGCGACTCACCTTCTCCCTTATCATTTCAGGTGACACTTAGATCGCGGACCTAGAGCCGGGTGGACTCGAGGTGACCATGCTAAAATAAAGTCGGACTTGTAATCGATTTTCAAACTTGGTACTTTACACTATTCATTTTCATTTGGTTAGTTGGGTTTGTAAAGGCCTTTTAAAATTTTACTTTGGTTATTTTTATGCTTAAATTTGATTTCAGATATGCCTTAACAAATTATTGGGTAATATTCGATAAAACTTGGAACGATAAGGTTTTCAAAACTACAAAGCGATATGTTTTAAACTTTACCATCGGGTATCACGCTGTAATTTAAAATGAATGCAACTCAAATGTTTTTTTTCAAATTCAACTGAATCAAAATGTTTTAAGCAACTAAAAAGGAATAACTCGAATTTCCAAATGATATAAATTAGTTTTGCAATTGATTTCCACTAAGTTTTCAAAACTTCCGAGTTAGCAAAGTGCACTATCGGTTTCAAAACAATCATGCCCAAGATTTTTACCAAGTACAAAATACAGCAAAGAGTTTTCATCAAACCTTTATCCGAAAATCTAACCTCTCAAATACATTTTTCCTGTAACATACCGGATTCGGTCGTGGTGTATTGACCGGGTTTGGGGTGTTACAACATTAGACAAATAATTCCTTCGCTCCCCTATCACCACCTTCTCCTCATCCTCAGTAGACTTCAACACTATACGCTTAGCAGTGCAATCCAAATTCGCACGGTGATTCACAAGCCAATCCATGCCCAATATAAGATCGAATTCACCAAACGGCAATTTCATAAAATGTGCCTGAAAAACAACCCCTTGGACCTCTAGGGGCACGTTTCTGAACAACTTATTCACCATAACCTACTATCTCAACGGACTTAACACAGTCATTTCACTATCAATAATTCCAAACTGACAACCCAATGTCCTAGACACAGTGCATGCAACATACGAGTGTGTAGACCCAATGTCAATTAATGTAGTGTATGGTACATTATAAATTAAGAACGTACCAGTTACGACATTTGGGGTGTCGCCATCCTCTCAGCGACGAGCAGTATAGACCAAACCTGGCTGTCTCGCCTCCATGTTACTAGCACCTCTGCTCGGTGCTCCACGACCTCCTCTCAAACCATTTCCTCCTCTAGACTGACCATGACCTCTCAGTGGCTGTTGACCACCTCTTTCTGGCTGGAGATGGCCTTGACCAGTAATTTGCATCTAAATAGGCCTTTAAGTACAATTCCTAACCGATGATCCCTGGACCCACATCTAAAGCACGCCCCAGTTCTTTTCTCGCATTTGCCCTGGTGGGATCTCCCATAATCAGTGCAAGGCTACGTCTAGCAGCAACAACAAGAGCCCCAGCTCGGACTGGCCCATCAATTTTGGGCTTTTTCTTAAGCCCACCAAAATAACTTGATGTCCCAAAATCCCTCTTATTTCTACCCTTATCTTTTTCTCGATTCTAGCGCTCTGAGCGCTTTACATTCTCGGTAATTTTTTCCTTCTCAATAAGGGCAGCAAAATCTCGTTCCCTCTGCGGAGCTATCAGCACCCACAACTCATCTCGGAGGTGTAACACCCCTAACTTGAATCCGTCGTCGGATTAGGGTTAAGGGCATTACTTATCCGATCACAAGTCAATGCACCTTATAGAAACTACTTCATTAATAGATGCGTACCAATCTATACTTTCACGATTAAACATGTACATCCCTTCTAATATCAAAGCATTAAATAACATATCACAAATGATATCATTAACATCAATTAAACCTAATTACATTCAATTAGCAAAACACTAATCATTTGGTCATTTTGAATAGCATAGCCAAATTTATATATATAGATTTATTTATAGTTAACTTATACCAATTAATTGACCACATATATTCAGTCACATGCATACCATAACTAATTATAAACAACAATGATTTAACATTTTTAAAACCCCATGACCGAACATATGCATATATAATCAATCCAAGAAAAAAAACATAAATACCAACTAAGACAAATGCCATAACCGAATATTTACGAGTGAGAATAATTCCATTGAATCATTAATACATCAAATTCATTAACTACATATTCATTCATATCTTGTCTTGTAAGTGCATGTAAAAATATAAGCAAAATTTATCCATTATCCACAAAGTATGATATACCTTATTTAAACCAAAGTCAAACACTCAAGTATTATGCATAACCTAATATGACATAACTTCCAAGTTAAGCTTATAGTCAGGCATGGCATTCTTATTTGAACATAAAGATAATATCCCTTACATAATTTCATGAAACACATACATACCAAACAAGTTTATACTATGACCCAATATGCGCAAACATATAAGACATCTCAAACATATTCAACCAACTCAAGCATGGAAAATAAAGCCATTTTGCATGGCATTTATATATATATATATATACATATACATCATTTGAGTCAAAATAAAAGTAGTTTAGCCTATACATGCCATAGACTTAAAGTTCATTCACAAAAGAGGTACCAAAAATATTGACGATAGTGTGATGAACTTCAACGATGATCCGTGAGCACGATATGAACCCCTAAAAGAGTTCTACAATGCGAAAACAACCAAGAACAAGTAAGCTTTCATAGCTTAGTAAGTTTTAAGCAATTACATCACATATAAGTTTTATCATGATTTAGTAAGTAAATTCAATTATAACCTCATTGCCGAATAGTCAAATATACAAAAGTAGATTTCATAGCAACCGTTATATATATATATATATCCATATACTACCTTCACATGATAAAATAAATAGCATGTACATCTATTACTTACTGAACCTCTACTTACATTTCAAGCTCCCATCAAACACAAGTCGATATATATATAATTCATATTTCTAGTTCATTCACCACTCCAAACATTACCATTCGTGCATAACATATAGTTGTATACCCGATCCTTTTACTATACTTAATGGTATTAATAGTAGGCATCATTTACAGAGTATCAAACCAACACACTTATTACTAAGATTCAGTAATGTATCGCACACTTAGTGCCGTTACTTTGACATTCCGCACACTTAGTGCAAATTTTCTGTAATGTATCACACACTTAGTGCCGTTACTTTAATAGCTCACACACTTAGTGCCATGTGACCAATTTCGCACACTTAGTGCATTTTGTAAACCTGTTATTCATTTAAATGTAAACTTATACATATAAGATCAAATCCACAACTTCACATATAAGCACATATATATATATATATATAACTTTATTATTTCATACCCAATTCTATATCACTTTCGGCCAAAACATTAGTATGTAACTAACAATTCCTTTGGCTATGTTCATACTCTAATTTAAAATCTCCCATATATATTTACATCATTACCATATAGGTATACATTTACTCAATTGAATCCAACTTCCAATCAATCTCACATTCGGCTAACCCATATTAAACACATCTAATTCTATCAATTAAATATGATACATTATAAATAAAGTTCGATTCAGCCCAATTGCATTAAAACTTACCTCAGAAATTAACGGATTAGGGTTTCTCGACTATTCGTTCAACTTCGCCTTTCCCCGATCCAATCTCGATTCTTTTTGTTCTTGATTTAAATAATTCCAAATTAAGCTCATTCAAATATATTTTCATTCAATTTAATCCAAAAATACATAATTATGCAAATTACCATTTTGCCCCTAACTTTTATAATTTTTACAATTTTTACAATTTAGTCCCTATTGCACAAAACACAAAATACACAAAATTTGAACTCTCTCCTTTAGAGCTGAATGTTAAGCATGTTCATACAAGTCCATACAATCCATTTATTTCACATTTTTACCCCTTCAATTTACAAATTTCACAATTTAGTCTTATTTACTCAAAATTATCAATATCTTCAATATATAACATGTTAATCTAAAACATATCTTTAATATAAAATCATCAAACTTCACAAAGCACAAGCTTTCATCAATGCCAAACATCACATATGCATCAAGATTAGAAATTATAACATGGGTCGTATAGTATTCGAAGCAACGATCTCAAAAACGTAAAAATTATTAAAAATCGAGCTAGTTACAAACCTCAATTTGAGCATGCAAGGGCCGAATAGTTGAAAGCTTTAGTTCTTTCTTTCTTTCTTCTTTTAGTTTCGGTGAAGAAGAAATGAAAATGACGATGACTAAAGTGTTTCTTTATTATAATAATATTAACATATATTATAACTTAACATTTTAACTTTAAAAATTATGTTTATAAAACACTTTAATATAAAATTAAAGCCAATACCGTCCACTAACATGCAAAAAGGTAAATTTGCAACTTAAATACTCATACAAAAGAAGACAAATCAATTTAGCCACTTAATTTAATAAATGGCTACTTTTACCACTTATGCGATTTAATTCTTTTCTTTAAATTAAACACACAGATGGTAAAATCAATTCACGAAAATTTTTGCACATGCACACTCATAAATCATAGACAACAAATATAATATATTAATATTCTATCGACTCAAATTTGTGGTCTCGAAACCACTATTTCTGATTAGGGTCAAAATTTGGCTGTTATAGGAGGCCATCCTCAAAATGCACACAACTTTCATACTCAGTTGCGACTATACCACGAGCATACTGACTTAGCTATAAAAACTCTGCCTCAAACTCTGCCATAGAACTATTCCCCTGGCTCAAGCTTAGAAATCCTTCCTCTGGGCATCCACATAACTCGCCCCAACATAGTTTCCTTGAAAGGCCATGTTGAAGAAATCCCACGTCAAACGATTGGCCTATGTACCCTCTCTTACAGTGAGCCACCACTAATATGCCTAGTCTCGTAGTAAGGACACTGCTCCTTTTAATTTCAACTCCATAGTACAGTAGAGGTCATCCATTATTCCCTTGGTAGCCTCTAACCAATACTCTGCTACATTCGGGGCTACACCAGAAACACCCCTGAAGATTTTCACTTCATTAGACCAGAGTCGCTCAGAAATTGACCCTCGGCCCACTGATACAGTACTCACTCTAATAACCCTCTCAAGAACCTGTAGCATTGCTTGGGATAGAGCATCATCCCCAACTACTCGGTCATAAGACCCTGTCTCCGTTACTGGTAAGGCTGGTGCCTTCCTAGCAGGCATGTGACCCGATGTTGAAGACCCAGCCCAGCACCTCGGCCTTTACCGTGACCTTGAGTGCCCCTTCTAGCGTTCATTTTCTCTTTGAGTATTATTTGTTTTAAAAGTCTTATGGATCAGTTCATAATTCTAGTAATTATTAACGGATGTTTTATGACAATCAGTATTTAAAGTTTTTATTTTTGCAGATCGAGATATCTCACTACATTTTTTAGTCTTCTACAGTCTCAGTTTACCCTAACAAAAGAGTTTTAGCAAAATACTACTATCTATAGTAGTTTCTTAGTATAACATTTCATTCGATAGTAGTAAACATTGTCAAAAAACATACATATTTGGCGTTGGAGACTCGGTGTACCACACTTTCAGTGACAATCTTTCAAAAACCAAAATTCAGACAATTCTAGGAAAATTTTCAAAAAACCATTCCCCAACTGAGTTTTGCAACCTAGCTCTAATACCACTAACTGTAATACCCCAAACCCGGCCTAGACGTTACAACCAAATCTGATGTGTCACATCCAAGGGCTGATTTAAAAATCGATCTTATCGATGCAAATTTGTGCCTCAAGTTTTAAATCCCTTTTAAAACTAATTGCTATTAAAAACATTGGGGTGGTAAAAGCAAAACTTGTTAATCACTTATTGGTCATATCATATATTACAAGTTATTAATCTGGATTAAAAATCGTGGAAGCTTTTCCAATTATAAACTTTAAAATTTGAAAATGCTTAATTCCCTTAGGAACATTTATTATTTTAAAAACCCGTGTTTCCTAATCTAGCATATTAACGTAAAAAGTTAAAACCAAATAAAAGTTAAAAACCTCAAATGGCCTTATTACATAATTATTTCCCCAAAATAGATAATTTAACAAAAAACTAGGTATAAATCAAAATACTCAAGAACATGCGGCCACCTCCGAGTCCCTCGTAGCTCCAAATCCTTTAAGGCTAGGGATTACCTGTACAGTTAAAAGAAAATGGTAAGTTACAAGAACTCAGTGTGTAATCCCCTATCATGCAGTAACAGTTTGGGCCTGAGCTCTAGTTAGTAACAGTGTGGGCCTAAGCCCAAATAATATCATATCAGAGCTGAAATGCAACCCAACCTAATCTAGCCAACACACAACCGTACCAACCAACACACCATGTGGGAACTAAGTCGACGTACCCAGCTGACACACCAATATCGCAGCGTAGTTGCTAAAATAACCCAGCAAAGCTGCTAGTAACAATAAACGTGGGCCAAGCCACTAAATTTAGAATGCGTGACGAAGCCACTAGGACAGTAAAAACGTGGCAGCACCACTAGTACAATATTTCCTCCAAATCAGAATCCCA
This sequence comes from Gossypium rotundifolium, assembly GCA_025506655.1. Taxonomy (NCBI): domain Eukaryota; kingdom Viridiplantae; phylum Streptophyta; class Magnoliopsida; order Malvales; family Malvaceae; genus Gossypium; species Gossypium rotundifolium. The sequence goes on from CP106726.1 coordinate 57,100,054, forward strand.
ACCCAAATGCAGAATCCCGTGTCATAGATATTACGTATATGCAGTATGTCATATTCATAAACACTTGTATAGATAGCATACACACATAAACTAAACTACCACTAGGGGTATAATGGTCATTTCATTGGTTAAGGGAAAGACGATAATTTCACCCTCAGGGTTATTTCGGTAACTCTACCCTACGAAGGTACTTCAGTAATTCTACCCTTCAAGGGTATTTCGATAATTCTACCCTTCGAGGGTATTCCTGTAATTTTACCCTTCGAGGGTATTTCAATAATTTTACCCTTTGAGGGTATTTTAGTAATTCTACCCTTCGAGGGTATTTCGATAATTTTACCCTTCGACGGTAATTCGATAATTTTGCCCTTTGAGGGTATCTCGTTAACCTTCAATGGTATTTCGATATAGTTTATGACCTTTCCAAAGGCCTACCGTCGTCTCGAACGACTCAGATAACTTATATGGCCAAAACAGTATAATTGGGCCCAAAGCCCGTTACTTGGCCCATGTGGGCCCACATGCTCGTTGACCCATTCAACCCACATTTCACGGCTACGCAAACCTTGCAGTCCAACCACTTATTAGTCTCTTACCATGGATTTCGTCCCTTTGAGGCTTATGAGCCCATTGGGCCCATATGGCCTATTTTGGCCCTACGAGGCCCATTACGAACTTAACCTATGAGAACATTCGTGGCTGCCTCCATGGTCTATCGCCAATGATTGTGGCTTAATTTGTCCCTACGAGCGTGCCCTCAGATGCTGAAGTTTCAGCTTCTTGGCTTTTCGACTTTTTTTGATTCGCAACTAAATAGGGGTGTGAATACACACCTTCATCTGTCGTTTTGATAGAAACAACATTCCTGTACGATTACACACCTTTTTCGCAACTCGTACAAGGAATCCAAGAACACCGAACCTACATCCATTAATTTTTTGGTTAATATCAATACCTAATACTAACATTCAGTTCCAACGAGAATGGTATTGATACTCACCTTCACCCAAGAATGTTGTCCAAACCACTTATGATGCTAACCAAAAGATGTTTATACCCCTATCTTACTGAAATGTCGCATTAATCAAAAGAATCCAACACAAGATAAAGTTCCAAGAGTTAGCAACCTTGAACCGAATCATTCAGCTTCGTCAGCGAAGAGCCATCAAAGAGGGACCAAGAACCGAATAAAAACAAGGAATACTTACCAAACTTAGTCGATAGAAATGGTATAATAAAACAACAATCGGCCACTTGATAGAGGTTGGCGTCATAAGGAAAAAGAATAATCGACTAAGGGAATCAAGAGAGACAAGGAGTTAGGTTTGGCCAAAGGAGAAAACCAAGAGGAGAAGAAGATGAATCAGATTCGGCAGAGAGAAAGATGTGGAGAAGAAAGATAGGCTTAAGTGAAGAATTTGGCAATTGGCAATTGGTATTGTGTTTGGAAAAAGTGAATAACAGTTGAGAGAAAAAGAAGGTTAAAGAGAGAAAGACCCAAATGGTCATAAATGATGCATGAGATGCTACAGAGAGCAAAACCCAAAATACAACAAAAGAAAAACCCAAATACCAAAAAGGAAAATCGGCTTCTACCCTCACCTCCAAATGCCGAAAGTGCACAAATGAAACTCCCTTAGCCGAAATCCCCTACTCAAGCTTTCCCATTCGGCCAAGACTCCTCTCACATCCCAACTCCTTAAAAGTCTCCACCGATTCCTCCTAGATTCAATCCACACCTCCAATTCAAACTCATTCAAATTTGCTGACCATGTCTCCAACCACCTCTGCAGAGTTTGAATTAGACTCAACTTCTCACGCTACAAAGTCATAAAATAAAACCTCCTACATGCATGCCATGGGATTCGAACCCCCTCTCCCATGCATGCCCAACACGCCACTTGCCACCACAACACAAGCTCTCTTGTGTCCTAAAACAACACCACTTAACATATAACCCGTTAAGCTAACATCCAGGTTTCCCTAAAGAGTGAAAAATCAAAATTTTTCCAAAGGCCATACATGAACTCAGGCTTCCTAATTACCCCAAAACACACTCAAAACACTTAGCCATTAAAGCAAACAAGCAATTGGTTAGAACATGAAAAATTAAAGACCCTATCTTTTGGGATGATACATGTGGCTTTTTGAGAGGTGGTCCAAACCAATTTTGTGTTATTCCATAAATGTTCTTTATTTACATATTGGGAAAAAGGCAATGTGATAGACTTGTTTTGATGCCATGATGTGTTTGGACTATTTATCGGTCTTGCTTTTTTTTTCTCAAAGGTTTATGAGTTCATATATTTGCTTTAAATTTATGAACATTGATAATGGTATGATGATACTTGCTCGAACACAATTTTCATAATTTGAACTATTGATTAAATTGTTTGGATGGTTATTTTTTTATAGTTGATGAATGATGATTAAATACATATTTAGAATGAATTTATTGTGTATGTGTACTATATTTTTTAGGTCTGGAGTGGATGTATCAATAATTGGGTTTTAAAAATCAATAACTCTGTGCTTGAAACATGTAGGATGTCAGACTAGAGATTCTATATCGATACTTTTTCTTGAGTATTGATACTTGGGGGTTAAAGTATCGATATTTTATAACATGTACTGATAGTTTTCGAGTTTTGGGTTTCTAATCAAGAAAAGAATACAAGTTTAGTATCATTTTTCCATGTGGTATCGATACCACTTAGTGAAAATATCGATACCCTAGTGCCAATATCGATACATATGAACATGTTTTGAAAATTTTGCTGAAAGGATTCTATGCATGTTTTAAATTATTTATAAGACTAATTATTGTGAGATTTCCATGAAACAATGAGAACTATCAAGTTGAGTGGTTTAAAACCTTTACAAAAAATGAAATGATGGATGATTTGTTCGAATGAGCCTTTTTCTTGTTGTATATGACATGAGATGAAGGTGTGAGATCCAATATTCGGGCTTGGCGACCTGGCCAGGTATAGGGTGTTACATTTGGTGGTAGCAGAGCTCTAGGTTTAATAACTCTCGAACCTCGGTGATTGTTGTGTGTGTGGAGTTTTGAAACTCATGAACTTAAATTTCTCTATTTTCCTGAATTTGTTGGTACAACATTGTTAGAATTGCTTGGAATGTCTTGGTTGAATTATATGTGGGGTTAGAATGGAAACACATTGCCTTAATCCTAAAATTTGCTTGCACGAACGAGACTTGGATCATCCCCTCACCACTCAAACCTTTTATTTTTTTGTGTGTATCCTAGATTATTAGATATGCCTCTTAGACTTGTTAAAATGTGAGCGAACGCTCAAGAGGATGGTGCATCTTCTGTACCTCCTGTGCCGCCGCATAGAGTGAACATACCTGATGAGGGTGCAGGCCCTCTGATAGAAACCATGATAGGAGTGTCTCAGCGGATTGTTGGTGCTAACCCTACTCCTACACCTACCAATCCTGCACCAGTTAGTCGTGGGTTACCGCTTGAACGTCTTTAGGCATTGGTTGATAAAGAGTTTTCTGGGGTGAAATGTACTGATCCGACAATAGCTGAGTACTGATTGGAAGGAGTTGAAAGGATCCTCCAGTAGATGTCTTTTTCTGACAAGGAGAAGTTAGGTTGTACTGTGTCTTTATTCAATGGTGAGGCTTATCGTTGGTGGAATACGGTTAAGAGAGGTATTGTTTCTGAAAGGATAACTTGGGATTACTTTCTCAATGTTTTTAAGAGGAAGTTTATGGGTGAGCAGTATATGGAGACTCGTACGCGTGAATTCTTGGATTTGATTCAGGCTGATCTATCGGTGGCTGACTATAAGGCCAAGTTTGTGCGACTTAGTCACTATTTTAACACCCCTTACCCATGCCTGACGCCATGGCAGGATACGAGGCACTACCATACTTAACTTTACTTAAACATGTATTATCGGGATATAAAATTTCTTTCCATCTTAAAACTTTTCTTTCTTACTAATAACATACTATTCATAGGCCTTCGAAGCCTTAAAAGTACATCCAGAAGGTTTCAGGATTTATCCAAAAACTTTGGTACTCCTAGAAAATTTTTGCCTAAACAGGGGCCACACGCCCATGTTGTCTAAGGGACACGTCCGTGTTCCCTAAGACATGCCCGTGTTCGACACCTGTGGTCGACACTGACTTATTTTACAGGGCTGAGCACACACCCGTGTCTATAACCCGTGTCCTTCACACGACTTTGACATGCCCGTGTCGTCTAAATGTGTAGCTCTTTGTTTATGATGTCATCATACTCTTAATAGCACACGGCCATGGCACACGCCCGTGTGCTGGCCCGTGTGATGAATCGTATTTTCATAAATTAATGCAGAGGACACACGACCTATCAACACACCCATGGGACTAACTGCGTGTCACACATGACCTAGACACATGCCTATGTGTTTACCCATGTGGACAATTACAGGGCTATTTTCCTAGCCAATTGCCACCCTGGAACATAAACACACTTATACTATCTTAAGCAACTCAATTATTCCATCCATTGTATAAACTTAAATGCATAAACTTATCATCATTAAAGGGCATATAACTTAACAAATATTGACCAATTTCTAATGGCCATATACAAACGAATGTATAATCTTAATAACCAATCCTTTAGCTTACAATATGTCATGACCAAAATGATCAAACTCCTATACATGCTATACTCAAAATTTATTTAACTTTACTATACCCAATTAGTGGATGATAGTGTGATCCGAGCTCCGACGACTGTGATCCCTGAGCTAACTTGGCGAACCTACATAGAAAAAGGAAAGGAGAGAGGTAAGCGTATAGCTTAGTAAGTTTGCATGAGGATTTAACAAAGCAATATAATAGCTTATAATTAAACTCATTCCTAATAAGTCTAAAGCAACATAAATCTCAAGTGCTTGAACTTACTTACTCTTACTTACTCTTTCTCATCACTTACCACATTATAATTTCATATTTGTAGTTAAATTAGGGTACCTGTACCACTTACTCACATAGATTAGCACTTTTGCTAATATAACATGAACATCAAATCATTATCTTCCTTAAATTAGGTAGAATTCTTTATTATTCTTGAATAACTTAACTTGTGTTATTTTGCTTACTTAGCTTTCTTGTTACTTCTTTCATACCTGTCTCTTTTGCCCGTTGAATGCTCGAAATGTCGGAGGATACCCAATCTCGTCAAACATATATTTTGATGCCAATGCCATATCCCAAATATGGTCTTACATGGAATTTCCTTATGATATCTATGCCATATCCCAGATATGGTCTTACACCGATTCCTTAGCTTGATGTCGATGCCATGTCCCAGACATGGTCTAATACGAGATCTTTCTTATATGTTTCCTTTGAAGCTTACCATTGCCATGTCTTGACAAGGTCTTACGTGGTATCCTTGCCTTATGAACTCACCAATGTGATGTCTTGGCATGGACTTACATGGGATCCTTGCCTTATAGTAACTTATCAATGCCATGTCTTGACATGGACTTACATGATATCCTTGCCTTATAGTAACGTGTAGATGTGCAATTTAGTCCACAACTTTGTTCTTACCTCAGTTTTGGCCTGGGCTTTGTGTTTCTTGATCTATAATAACAAATTTAACTTTTTTAATACTTACATTGGCTAAATTGACTCATAATTCATACTTTGGAAAAATCTACAATTTTGCCCCTAAACTTTTTAAAAATTACACTTTTGCCCTTTGGCTCGTAAATGATTTTCATTCAACTTTCTTCCATTTCAAGCCTAGCCGAATCATATTCTCCACTATAGCAACTTTCAATTTTTACTATTTCACTCATATATGACCATTTTTATAACTTTTACAATTTGGTCCTTTTATGGATTTTTCATGAAAATCACTTAGAAAAAGATATTTATCCTACCTCAAACTTACATATTCTTCCATAAAATATCAAAATACATGTATGTCACACATGGGAAAAATTTTTAACATAAACTCTAGCTCAAAATATGGCTAAAAATAGCTAAACCGAGCTACAAGGGTCTCAAAAATACGAAGAACATTAAAAATGGGGCTAGGATGCACTTACTATCAAGCTTGGAAGATGAAGAAACCCTAGCTATGGTTCCCTTGTGATTGTCAGCCAAGAAGGAAGAAGATGGACATGATTTTAGCTTATTTTTCCCTTTTCAATTCTTTAATTTACCGAATGACAAACTTGCCCTTAATGATTATTTCTTGAGATTTTTCGTTCCTAAGTCCATTTTTGTCCATCTCAAAATATAATGGTCTAATTTCTAAATAAGGACCTCTAATACTATTCTCGACTAGGCCCTTTATAATTCTATAGAGATGATACTTAATGAGAGGGACCATTGTAAGAGTTTTGACTTAATTGTTACTTAAACCTTCTAGAATCTCATGTTTTCTAATCCTTGCAATTTAGTCCTAATGGACAATTTGTTCACTAATTAACAAAATTCCTTCATGAGATTTTCACACAACCATAAAAATACCTCATAAGCCTTATAAAATCATTTAACACATATTTCTTCTTCAAATTTGTGCTCTCGCTCCACTATTCTGACTAGGCCCTAAGTCAGGCTGTTACAACTATACTATAGAGATGATACTTAATGAGAGGGACCATTGTAAGAGGTTTTGTTTTTGACTTAATTGTGAGATTCAGGTTTACTTAGTAGCTCAGAATGTAGAGGTGTTTAATGAGTTAGTGGAGAGATCTAAGGCAGTAGAGGAGATTTTAGCTGAGCTGTCTCATTTTATGGTTCCGATTCTAGTAAGAAAGCTTCGAATGGTGCGTCAAGTAGGTCGCCTAAGAGGGGACATGATAGCCATAATTTTGGTAGAGGTGCGAGATGTGGATCTCAATTGAGTCAATCTAGGTAGCATAGTAGTATTGTGGTTAGTGCTAGTGGTCATAATTGTGGAGAGAGAAGAGAGAAAAGAAAAGAAAAGAAAAATAATTTTAAGAAATAAAAAGTGTTAGCGCTCGGGTTGCCTCCAGAGAAGTGCTTGTTTATAGTCTTTAAGCTAGACTATCTTAGGCTTTGAAAATTTAGGGAGGTTTAAAGGTTTGAATATTTTCCCTCTTACTGACAGTTTTATTTTCGTGACAAAGTTTAGGTCGAGAAGAGTTTACCTTGAAATTGCTGAACATTGGATTGCTTACCTTGACTATTTCGTGTGGGAAAACATCGTGTACCTGATGGAGTATTTCTTCCTGTTTCTTCAGTTCTATTGAACTGATGTAAGGATCGGCTTTATCTAACAACACTTGATCTTGTATTTTAAAGTGATTTGATGTCCCTATGAGCTCTTCTGGTGGTTCTTCAACTTTTATTTCATGTGGATCCAGCTTTTCTTTGGTGTGTATCTTCTACTCTTCTAAATTTTTGATCGTACGATTTTATGTTGGCTCAGTTTTGATGCTTTGTGATGTTTCCTGCGATGAAGGTTGAATAATTTGATTATCCTTACCTTCATATTTTGTGGTTCTAGCTGAGTCGAGAGCTTGAAGATTGACTGATTCATCTCCTACATGAACTATGAGTTCTCCTGTGGCAACATCAATTTTAGTCTTGACAGTTACAAGAAAAGGTCTTCCTAAAATTAAAAGGATTGAATTTTCCTCATCCATGTCTAAAACGACAAAATCTACTGAGAAGATGAATTTATCGATTTTTACTAAAATGTCTTCAATAATGCCCTTAGGAATTCTAACAGTTTTATCAGCTAGTTGGATACTCATCCTAGTTTGTTTGGGCTTCCCTAGACCTAGTCGCTTAAACAATGTATAAGGCATGACATTTATACTTGCCCCTAAATCAGCTAACGCATTATCAATAGTTAAACTACCAATTAAACATGGAATCGTAAAACTTTCTAGATCTTTAATTTCTATGGTAGTCGATTTTGTAGCATTGCTGAGCATGTTTCGTTAAGTTCCACATGGTGCTCTTCATCTATTTTGCATTTGTTTGTTAAGAGCTGTCTTAAAAATCTCCTTGAGTCGGGCATCTGAAAAAGAGCTTCAAGAAGAGGTAAGTTAATGTGTAATTTCTTTAGAAGTTTTAGAAACTTATCGAATTGTTCCTCTGAATCATCTCTTTTCAATGCTTCGGGATAAGGTATTCAAGGGTGGTATTCTTTAATTACCGATTTTTCTTGTGCTACCTCTGTTTTACCTGTTTCTTCCTTGGTTTCTTGTACTGAGGTGGGTTTGTCTACCTTTGTATCCTCTTGAGATGTGATGGCTTGTATCTATTCTTTTGGGTTTATTTCTTTGTTGCTTGGTAGACGTCCTTGTTGACGTTCTGAAACAAGCTTTGTGAGTTGTCCCACTGACATAGTGATTTCCCCGACTTGTTCCTTGATTTCTTTGATTGATATTCCTTGGTTATCAAGTGTTGTATCAGTTCTTTGGAGACGGGCATCTGTGTCTTTCATGAACTTTTTCAGCATCTCTTCAAGACTCAGCTTCTTTTCCGGTGGATAAGGTTGAATTTGGTAATTTGGAAGAGGTTGCTGCCTTTGATTTCCCTGTCCTCTCCACGAAAAATTTGGGTGGTTCTTCCAACCTGGATTGTAAGTGTTACTATAAGGATTATTATTAGAACTGAAATTGTTACCTATATAGTTTGTCTGCTCATTTTCTGCTCTTGGTTGGTAAGGTGGGTACTCAGAATTTGCCACATTCTCACTCGCTTCGCATTGCATGACTAGATGTACCTGTGAAGAACATAAATTATCAAGCTTTTTATTCATTAACTCCATTTGTGTTGACAACATTGTCACTGCGTCTATGTTAAAAACTCTGATTGATTTTGTTAGTTTAGCCCTTGTAATTTGCCATTGATAGGTGTTCAATGACATCTCCTCAATATAATCGTAAGCCGCTTCAGGAGTTTTATTATTCAGAGTTCCACTGGCTGATGAATCAATCATTTGCCTAGTTGGAGAATTCACACCATTGTAGAAAGTCTAGACTTGAAGCCACAAAGGTAATCCGTGGTGTGGGCATCTCCTTAGGAGATCCTTATATCTTTCCCATGCATCATATAATGTTTCTGCGTCATTTTGCACAAAAAAATATATATCATTCCTAAATTTAGCCGTTTTGGCTGGTGGAAAATATTTTAAAAGAAACTTTTCAATCATTTGATCCCATGTGGTGGTTGACCCTCGTGGTAACGAGTTCAACCACTGCTTTGCTTTGTTCCTTAGTGAAAAAGGAAATAACCGAAGACATATGGCATTGTCAGAAATGCCATTTATTTTGAAGGTATCATAGAATTCTAAAAATTTAGATATATGAGTGTTTGGATCCTCATCCTGCAAACCATCAAATTGAGCAAATTGTTGAATCATTTGTATTGTGTTAGGCTTTAATTAAAAATTATTAGTAGCTATAGCGGGCCTAACAATACTAGATTCAACTCTTGTCAAATTAGGTTTAGCATAATAATACATAGTACGCAGAGCATTTTGTTCTTGCACATTTGGTGGATTGTTCTCGTCCATCCCTTCAATAGGATTGGATCTTTGCTGTTCTTCTCTTTGATAGTCTAGGGCTCATCTTCTTTCTCTGCGATTTCTGCGAGCGGTAGCCTCAATGTCACTTTCGTATTCTAATGGTCCTTTCGAATTTATTCTAGTCATAAACTAGAGGTACCTGATATGAAAAGAAAGAAAGAAATTTAGAAAAATAAAAACAAAAATATATGTATAAAAGAGAAATTTAAAAATAAAAATGGCTAAAGTAATAGAAATAAAGCTTTCTTAATATTTTAGATGTTCCCTGGCAACGGCGCCAAAAACTTGATCGTGTCAAACAGTTGAGTTTTAATATTTATAAAGAATGATCGAACCTGTAGACTAACTGCGACAATAATAGAGGCAAGTGCACCTATCGAACAGTAGTATAGCTCAGGCAAGAATATCTTATCGAACCCAAGGGAACCTAAAAGTACTACTACTCACTTTCTTTCTATTATTTAGCCTAAAATATGGAGTGATTGGATTATTAAACTAATGAAATTGTAACACCCCAAACCCGGCCTAAAAATTAGGCCCGAATCTGGCATGTCACAGTGAAAGAAGTTGAAAAGCTAAGCAATTTGTTTAGAAAAGTTTTATCAAATTTTGAACTCCGAGTTCGTTGTTTGATTGAGAAAAACATGATTTGCTAAATGACCGTTTAAAAGCTGTTATTATTTTGAAAAACTATTTTGTTATGAAAGTTGAACTTGCATCGTTGCGTAAACATGATATTTTAGAAAATGATTGCTAATGTTTTAAGAAAACCCAGTATTTATAAGTTTAACAGTTATAAATGAAAAATTAGAAAAATAAACCAATGGCCTTATTACAAAATATTAACCCAAAATAAATAATCTAAAAGAAAAGGCAAAAATCAAAATTACTAAAGTTCACGAGTAGTATCTCCGATGTATAGCCACCCCCGAGTCCTCCACGGCTCCTAATCCTTAATTGCTAGGAACCACCTAAAACATTAATAAAAAGAGGGGGTGAGTTTACGAAAACTCAGTGTGTACAACCCTCATCGGTAAGAACATGCATCACAACAATCCATGTCAAAGCCCATTACAGTAGTGGTGGCAATTGGGCCTTAGCCCAAAATAGCCTCGATTGAGCCTTAACCCATATCATATGTCACAGCAGATAATGTATGCAATGCGATGCAAACCCAGCCCAACCCAGATTTCCATCCTCTACACACCACCCGTACCAGCCAATCACACCGTGTGATTTCTACAATCAACCCTCCAACCGCTACACTCCATATGTGGCACCTAGCCACTGGTGGTACCTAACCACTGGTGGTTCCAAACCACTGATGACAAATGTCACAAAAGAGAATACGTGGGGCCAACCCACTTATGGTACCAAACCACTAGTGACAATCCCGTAATGAATATATGTGGGGCTAACCCACTGTGGTACCGAACCACTAGGATGAGTCACAAAATAATATATATGTGGTACCAAACCACTGGTGGTTCCAAACCACTGAGACTTAGTCACGAATCAAGAATGTGGGGCCAACCCACGTGTGGTACCAAATCACTAGTGACAGTCTTACACTTCCCCTTAAAATATCATATTCAACCCATGCATACAAGTGTCAAATGAATATAGCAAGATGCCAAGTACACAATATCATTATGGCATACAATCATTAGCGCATACATAAACAACATTGAATTACCTGGTATTTCGGTCATGCCCATAGTGGCATAACGTCGATTCCTCTAACCATTTTGGCTTTTCAGCCCAAATATTTAATAACACATAAAAATATTAAAGTGTGAATTTTACACACAATCACGCTAATCAACCCCTAAGGGTATAACGGTAATTTTACCCACAGAGGGTATTCCAAGAATTTACCTACCAAGGGTAATTCGATAATTCTGCTCATAACTAATCCATGTATGCAGTGCATCTCGAACATACTCAATCATACAATTCACACAGACAACATTAGTACTACCACGATGGTACAACGATTATTTATCGTTTAGGGGTAAAGTGGTAATTACACACTAAGGGTATTTCGATAATTTTGAAATTCGGGGGTAATTCAATAATTTTGCAAACCAGGGGTAACTTGGTAATTTTGCAAACCAGAGGTAATTCAGTAATTTTGCAAACCAGGTGTAATTCGGTAATTTTGAAAATCAGGGGTAATTCGGTAATTTTACAAACTAAGGGTAATTCAGTAATTTTACAAACCAGGGGTATTTCAATAATTTCACAAATTAGGGTGTTTCGATAATTTCATGAGCTAAAGGTATTTTGGTAATTTTACAAATCAAGGTATTTTAGTAATTTCATAAATCGGGGGTATTTTAGGTATTTTACAAATCGGGGTATTTTGGTAATTTCATAAACCAGGGATATTTCAATAATTTCACAAATTAGGGTATTAACGACCTAATAGAAGGTCCACTGTTGCCTCGAACGACTCAAGTATTCTAAATAGAGATAATGATGCAAATAGGCCTAAGGCCCATTCTCGACCCAAGTGGGCCCACACACTCGTATGGCCCATTCAGCCCAAACCTAGCCACATATGTGAGATTCACATACTCTAGTTCACTATCTACTACTCAATCATACAATTTAATCATATGGGCCCCCGAGCCCATTTGGCCCCTTTTGGGCCATCGTGGCCCAACAGCCCACACTCACAAGAACACTACTGATGGCCTCAACTATCGCGTTGAAACCCCACACGTGCACTCGCATGCTCGTGTGGTTACTATCGCCGTGTCACCGGCATTTCGGCATTTGTCGCTCTACAGCTAGAGTAGAGAGAATACACACCTGATAGGAATCTAAAGCCGCTAAACCGCGCTCCGAGCACTCTTATGCCTAACGCCAACCAGGTATGCTTCTTCTCCTCCTAGGCAGCTCTATATATAGCTAGCTTATCACCTTCCTTCTTTGTATCTTTCCGATGTGGGATCCCTCCATCAGTAGAGTTTAAATCCAACTCAAACTCTTCCCGTCCAATCCACAAAATAAATACTCCACTGTTTTCCATGAGATTCGAACCCAAGCTCCCTTATAGCACAATCCACGCCGCTAACCACTTTACCAACTAGCTCCTTGTGTCTAAAACCATGCACAACTAAATATAACCTTATGCAAAATCCTAAAGTCTATATAAAAAGAAAACCAAAATGCAAGAGCCAAGACTTGAACCTTGGACCTCCTTCCTTCCTTTTTGGCATCACCCCCTTGCCTCTTATGTGGTGTCACTTTGCCAATACACCACACACTCCACTTGTGTCTTTTTCCTCTACATTTAATTCTTAAAGCCTACTACTAACTCCCAGTGTTTTTTTAACCTAAAACCAAAATTTTTCCTAAGGCCTCACTTGAACTCGGGACTTCATAGAAGCCCCCTAACATTCCAAAATTACTCACCTAATAGATCCAACTTGCACTAATGCCATTCTCTTATTCCCAAAAATTTTAAACGCTCCTACGCCTAAGGCCAAATGGGCCTAATCCTACTAGGCCCAACTTTGGGATGTTACAAATCTACCCTTCTTAAAGAAATTTCGTCCTCGAAATTTCCAACTATAGATCAGTCACTCATCCTCACCTACAACACTACACTCACGTTGCGCACTCTATTTCTAAAATAGTAATACACTTTCTAACTTAAGCTTGGAACCTCTTCACACAACCAAATATCTAATACCGAAACAAACAGATATTTAACACTCATACATAAAAATTTTCCATTCAAACATCACATCCAAATCAAATACAAAATAAATACAGTTATTATAGCATATAATAATAAGTAAGGGGACCTACGGATTTGGTGCCAGAGACTCGGGTGCCATACTTCCTATAAGGATAATTTTTTTTAAAAAACCAAATTTTAAATAACTTTGAAAAAAATATTTTTTGAGCCCATTCCACAGCCGAGTTTTACAACCTAGGCTCTGATACCACAATTGCAACACCCCAAACTGGGCCTAAAAGTTAGGCCCGAATCTAGCGTGTCACAGTGAAGGAAGTTGAAAAGCTAAGCAATTTGTTTAGAAAAGTTTTATCGGATTTTTGAACTCTGAGTTCATTGTTTGATTGAGAAAAAATGATTTGCTAAATGACCGTTTAAAAGTTGTTATTATTTTGAAAACCTATTTTGTTATGAAAGTTGAACTTGCATCGTTACGTAAACATGATATTTTAGAAAATGATTGCTAATGTTTTAAGAAAACCCAACATTTATAAGTTTAACAGTTATAAATGAAAAATTAGAAAAATAAACCAATGGCCTTATTACAAAATATTAACCCAAAATAAATAATCTAAAAGAAAAGGCAAAAATCAAAATTACTAAAGTTCACGAGTAGTATTTCTGATGTATAGCCACCCTTGAGTCCTCCACGGCACCCAATCTGCAATTGTTGGGAACCACCTGAAACATTTAATAAAAAGAGGGGGTGAGTTTACGAAAACTCAGTGTGTACAACCCTCATCGGTAAGAACATGCATCACAACAATCCATGTAAAAGCCCGTTACAGTAACGGTGGTAATTGGGCCTTAGCCCAAAATAGCCTCAATTGAGCCTTAACCCATATCATATGTCATAGCAGATAATGTATGCAATGCGATGCAAACCCAGCCCAACCTAGATTTCCATCCTCTACACACCACCCGTACCAGCCAATCGCACTGTGGGGATTCCTACAATCAACCCTCCATCCGCTAAACTCCATATGTGGCACCTAGCCAATGGTGGTACCTAACCACTGGTGGTTCCAAACCACTGGTGACAAATGTCACAAAAGAGAATACGTGGGGCCAACCCACTTGTAATATCCCGGGTTAAGGGCTATTTTATGTTGGCATTGTTTGCATGTTAATGACTTGCTATGTTGTGGTTTGTGTAGTTTCGGGGCTTAGTTGTAGGCTAGGAGTGAGCCTGAGTAGGTGGTAAAATTTTAGTTTTGGGCTTTAGGTGATAGGAGCTGGAGGAGTTGGGGGTTATATATTTTATTTGTTGAATTGTGGCATAACAAAGGAGTTGGTGGAGTGGCAAGGCATGTGCCACATGGAGAGTGGGGTTGGCGTCAACTGCAGGAGGAGGAGGTCCTGAGTTCAAGCTGCGAAAATCCCACACTTTTGCATCCATTTTGATGGCATGAAGGGAAGAGTTGTAAGAAGTTTGAACTCTGCCTTGGACTTTTTCAACTCTTTCAAACGGTGGGTGGAGAGTGAAAATAGGAGGAAGACTTGGTCAAGGGGATTCGAATTTGTGGTTTGGGAGTGAATGGGGGGAGGTTGCCGATTGTTAGGAGAGTTTTGGGGGAGTTGGCCGGTTGGTAAGCTTGGGGAGGAGAGTGCCGAAACTCCACTTAGGCAAGTGTGCATTTTCGGTCACAATTGTTTTTGGTAAGCTAATTCTTGTTTAGTCAAAAGCTAGTAAAAGAGCTCTCCACTTGCAAATAGCCTAAGCCGAATTTCACCCATTTTGTTTTTTTGCATTCTTGAAACCGAAACCCCAAGTGCTTCATCTCTTTTTCATTTTTCTTTTGTTCTCCTTAAACCGAAAGCTTCAACACCCTTACCCTTGCCGAACCTAACATCCCATTATCATCTTTTTCTCTCTTTTGGAAACCTTGTTAACCGAATGCCTCTCCCACCTTCTTTTCTTTTTCAATTGTGTTAAACCGAAACCAGCTTGGTGTTTCTTTTCAACTTGAGCCGAAAGTTCTCTTCTCTCTCCCTTTCTTTTTTCCATTCATGCTAAGCCAAAATTTGTTCTTCTTCTGAACACTTTATTCATTTCTTCCTCTTTCTCAAAATCGAAAGTATCCATCATTCTATTTTCTTTTTTCCAAAGTCATTTTAGCAGAAACCTTGGTGTGAAGCCAAAGCTTTTCCTCCATTTCTATTTCTTCTCAAAACCGAAGGTATCTTTCTTTTTCCTGCTTTGGTGGTGGTGGGATAGTAACTCCTTCTTCTTTACAACTCTCTTTGTGTAAGGTGAATCTTTCTTCTCTCCTAGTGGTGTGTGGTGGCGAATATTGGGTGTTGTTAGGTCTTTGGTTTCAATCGGTTGGTAGTGGGTAAGAGCTTGGCGAATGGCCATTTTTCCTTTTCGTTTTTATATTTGGTGGTTTAAATGAAGGTAGGTTTGTTATTGGTTGAAGGATATGGATCTAATGTGTAGACCAATCTCTTTGTAGGACATTCGGATTTTGGGAACAAGTGGGAGGAGCCTTGTTATCTGATAAGCAATCGGTAAGTGATGGTAAGAAAGGGTGTTTGGATCCGATTTCGTTTAGTTTTCTTTAAGTTAAGTCATTAGGAGATTAACCATTATTCTTTTCTAGGGTGTGATCATTTGGTAAAGAAGCATTATTGGTTCGGGTTTGGTTGGAAACCGAACCATTCAAGAAGTTGTAGAGTAACGTAACCCTTTGGGTTACCTATTTTGGCCGAATGGTATAGTGTTAATCTCTTGATTGGCCGATTGTAGGGTTAAGGCTGTCGGGGTGATCAAAAGATTTTGACCGGTTCTTAGGATTAACATTTTTGCTATTCAGGTGTGTAAACCAACACACTATCCTAACTAAAGTAATGTGATAATCTGTTTGTGTAAATGAAACAGTGTGGTTGACTATTTCGATACCCATTGAGGTATGGATACGGATTCAGGTAAGTCCGTTTCATTATGAAATATGTGATGATCTACGATATCATGATTATGGGTGTATATTCATTGAGATGCCATATTGAGCATGTGAGCATGATAGCATGATTGCGATTTTGCATCTAGTATGATATGTGATTGGGTGATATGAGAGGAGGGGAGTATGATATCCGTGTCTTTGGGACACTGTGTCTTTGGGACACGGAGGTTTGGCACCTCCGGTGGTTTGGTACCACGTATTTTGTGACTTTGGGTCACCAGAGGTTTGGCACCTCGGCGCCTCGCCCGGTGGCTTAGTACCACGATGGGTTGGCCCCACGATTGATTATCTGGGATTGACGCCGGTGATTTGGTATCACACGATGGGTTGGCCCCATCATCGGATTTGTGACTACGGTCACGGTGATTTGGTATCACATTGTGTCTTTGGGACACGGAGGTTTGGCACCTCATTGCGACTCGTCCACGTGGTTTGGCACCACCGTGGGTTGGCCCCACTTATGAGATATGGGATCGTCGCTAGTGATTTGGTATCACACGATGGGTTGGCCCCATCATTGGATTATTTGTGACTTGGTCACCGGTGGTTTGGTACCACAGATGGATATCGTGACTTTGGGTCACGGTGGTTTGGCACCACCAGTGGTTTGGTACCACACGGGGTAGAAAAGGTGATATGGTTGGTTAGGATTGGGTGCATTACTTGCATTATTTTGTTATGATATGTGTGTTGGCATGTTATACCGGGAGAGGGAATTATACACTGAGTCTTGCGACTCACTCTCTCCTTTGACAATTTCAGGTGACACATAGACGCGGACATGGAGCCGGGATGGACTCGAGGTGCTCATGCCATGCTAATAAAGGATTTGCTCAGACTTTATAAAATTTGGTACATTAGTTAATTATTTCTATGTGGTTTTATTTTGGGTTGTAAAAGGCCTTTTAAAAATTATGGTTTGCTTGTTTATACTTAAAGTAAATGTTTAATATGCCTTAACAAATTAATTTGGTTAAAATGTGCTAAAATTTGGAAAGATAACGATTTCAAAAGTACAAAAGCGATATTTTAAACTATACCATCGGGTATCACACTAAGATTTGAAAGAAAAGAAGAACTCAAATGTTTTCTAACCTAATCACGATTTTCTACTAAGATAAATGTTTTTGTAACCATGAGAAACAACTCAAACTTCTTAACGAGATAAACCTGTTTTGTCTACCCATCGAAGTAAGTTTCTAAAAATTTTTGGGTTTTCAAATACATCATCAAATTTCAATCAAACCTACTCAAGTTTTTCTTCAAATGCACAACCTAGCGAAGTGTTTTTCTCCAACTTTTAAACTCAAACCTAAACCTCTCAAAAACTTTTTTTTCCCTGTAACATACCAGATTTGGTCGTGGTGTATTGATCGGGTTTGGGGTGTTACATTTGTGGTATCAGAGCCAAGTTCAAAGGCTCGGCTGTGGGCCCGAGGCCCAAAATATTTTCAAAAGTCTGTTTTAAGTGTTTTGTTTTAAAAAGTATGGTTTGAAAGGCATGGCACCGAGTCACCGGCACCAATCCGCCCAGGTAAGTACCCCGTACTATTGTTTGTGGTAATGATATTGATAAGATTGAATGGCTAGTGATAGGTAAGACTACCTTAGAGACTGAAACTGATAGGACTCTGTGGACTCGCGAAAACGAAACTTCTTTAATAAGCAATATTCATAAGACTTTGCTTTTAAACAGTGGAATAATGACTGATGCATAAAATTCTTTAATCAGACAAGATTTAGTCATGAGTACCCGAGGTGGACGTGGTCGTGGACGTGGTCGCGGTAGGATGATAGTTTCTGAGCCCGTAGGTTCTGGTCAGGGTTTAGAGAATGAGATACCGATTCCGCCACCAGCTGGAGGTGGTGAGTTTCAAGACCAGACTGGGGATGACGCGATGTCACAAAGCGATCTCATGGGTTTTAGAACGGGTAGTGGAGTAGGTGGAGGTGTAGGAGCTAGAAAATCAGGCTCGAGCGACTTGAACAGCAAATTTGAATTCTTTTGGGGTGTCTCGGGTGTTGCTCCTAGCACTGATGAGTATTGGCTGGAAGCGATAGAACGGATCATGGACGATCTGGACCTAACTGCTGAAGAGAAATTAAAGGGGATCGTATCACTTCTCGAGATGAGTTATACCGGTGGTGGCTCACGGTCCAAGACAATACTGCATTGAAGATCGACTTGGGACTATTTTCGGCCGCTTATCGTAAAAAGTACGTGGGGCTAATTACATTAATGAGCAAATGGAAAGCATTTTGAGGTTAGTTCAGGGAGCAAATCGTCGTAGAACGAGGCGTAGTTTCGAGGTGAGTCGGTATGCGTGGGTATGGTGGCTACTTGAACATGAGAGGTGTGTTTGTTTGAGGATGGCTGCGGGACGAATTAAGGTTGATAATTGCACCCAGTGAGAGCGTGAATTTGTTGTCCTAGTTGAAAAAGCAAAGGTAGCCGAGGGCATTAAGGAACTGTGAGGTGGTATGGAAAGGAACCGACACAAGAGGAGTTTTGGATCTTACGGGTCATCGAAATCAGCAGAAAAGGGCTAGACCGAGTGGGCGAATCGGTCGAGTAGGTTTGTTCTTTGCTAGGCGTGGACCGCCATGATGTAACCGTTGTGGGAAGGCTCATTGGGGAGGATGTTGGGTGATGGTAGAGGTTGTTTTGAGTGTGGCTCATTGGACCACCGTGTGAGGGACTATCTGCGCCAAGTTAGCTAGGATTCGATCAGAGAATCGTAGGGCGTACAAGATCTGAAATAATGGACCACCGCAGAGGGGCCGAGGTAATGGCGAGAGGAGGTAATAGTTCGGTGGGGCCGTGGAGCCGGGCGGCGAGGTGCAGTAGTTCTAAGGCCGACGGTAGGGGCTAGTGTATGTCATGAGGCGCCGAGAGGAGGCGGCGCGCTGGACGTCATTATCGATACGTTTTAATCTTTGGTTCTCCATTTATCGCTTTGATTGATGTGGGTTCAACACATTCATATGTTGCAAGTAGCATAGTGAAGACCATGGATCTAGACTCGAAATATCTTCTAGGCGGATGACCGTAATAAGCCCTCTAGGTCACTCTGTAGTTGTAGATAAGTTGTATAGAGACGCACCTCTAGAACTCTAAGGGTATCTTTTGAGGTCGATCGATGGAACCGCCGCTTGGGGAGTTCGATCGATTACTGGGATGGACTAGTGGTTAAGTACCGTGCAAAGTTGGATTCATGGCTAAGCGCATGGTTCTGAGCACAACGGTGAGGTGATGAGGTAGTTCGATCGGTAATAGGAGGAATTATCATCCAATATGGTATCTGCTCAAAGCCAGAAGATGGTCGAAAGGGTTGTGAAGCATATGTGGTTCATGTGTATGCCTTAGAGGCTAAGGAGTCTTTGTGGAGACAGTTGGACGATTAGGAATTTGTGGATGTGTTTCTGAGGAACTTCGGGTTTGCCACCGATCGAGAGGTAGAGTTGGGATAGATCATTATCTAACCGCTACCATATCTATTGCTCCGCATGTGATGGCACCTAAAGAGCTAGTGGAGCTTAAGGCTCGAGATCCGGGAGTTATTGGACCGAGGCTTTATTAGGCCAAGTAGTTCACCATGGGGAGCGCGGTACTCTTTGTAAAGAAGAAAGATGGTACTATGCGGATGTGTATAGACTACCGCTAACCGAATAAGTCGACGATCAAAACAAGTATCCACCGCCTCGGATAGATGACTTGTTTGATCAATTTGAAGGGTGCGTCGGTTTTCTCAAGATCGACTTAAGGTCCAGGTATCACCAATTAAGGGTGAAGGAGGCGGATATCGTAAGACGGCATTTCATTACTCGGTATGGGCACTTTGAGTTCTTGGTTATGCTGTTCGGGTTGACTAACGCACCAGCTGACCTTCATGGATCGATGAATAGGGTGTTCCAAAAGATTCAGACCATCAGTAGTGGTTTTTATCGACGACATCTTGATATATTCAAGGACCAAGAGGAACATGATGCGCATTACGGTGGTATTGTAGATTTTGAGGAGAAACGACTTTATGCGAAGTTCAAGAATGCGAGTTCGCTTAGAGAGGTAACGTTCTTGGGTCATGTAGTATCTCATGAGGGATTAGAGTGGACCCCGTAAGATAGAGGCCGTTTTGGATTGGAAGCCGCCTAAGTCGATGGCGGAGATTCGAGTTTTCGGGCTTGGCGAGGATACTACCAAGATTTGTAGAGGTTTCTCATTGATCATGAGATTGATGACTAAATTATTGAGAAAAGGGTTTCGTTTATTTGGACCGAGAAGCGGCAGGAGAGCTTCGATAAGTTGAAGAAGATTTTGATGAAGCTCGGCTCGATTCAACCCGAGGTCGGTAAGGAATTCACAGTGTATTGCGATGCATCACATACGGATTGGGTTGTGTCTTGATGCAAGAAGGGAAGGTTGTGGCTTACGATCTCGGCAGATTGAGGCCACATGAGGTAAATTATCCAATGCATGATCCGGAGTTAGCGGTGTAGTATTTACCTTAAAGATATGGAGGCATTACTTATACAGAGAGAGATCGATAGTCTACACGGATCATAAGAGTCAAGTACCTTGACTCGGAAAGACTGAATCTGAGGCGGTAGCAGATGGGTTGAGTCTTTGAAAGACTACGATTGCTCAATTGAGTATCATCCGGGCAAGGCTAACGCCAGGCGATGTGTTGAGCCGTAAGGTTGTTTCGGATCTAAGAGCTGCTTGCCCACTTGAGTTTGTATGACGATGGGAGTATTCTCGCAGAGCTGCAGTGTTGCCTACTTGGGTTGAGCAGATCGAGAAAAACAATTGTTGGATGAGGTTCTGAGTGCGCAGAGGACACAAGTGCAAAACGATGGTTTGGAGGGTTACAGTGTGTCGGGTGATGGAGTGCTGTGTTTTCAAGGGAAGGCTTGTATGCCGAGAGATTCTGAGTTAAGACAAAAGATTCTTCAGGATGCACATAGCAGCCCCTACGCTATGCATCCTAGAGGTAGCAAAATGTATAGAGATCTCAGAGAACAGTTCTGGTGGCCGGGTCTGAAAAAGGAGGTAACCAAGTTTGTGGGGAAGTGTCTGACATGTCAGCAGGTCAAGGCTGAGCATCAGTTATCGTCCGGGTTACTTCAGCCAGTGAAGATCCCATAGTGGAAGTGGGAAAGGATAACTATGGATTTCGTCGATGGATTACCGCTACACCGAGCAAGAAGGATTGATGCAGGTAATTGTGGATCAACCGACTAAATCACTCACTTTATTTCGGTGAGGGTGGATTACTCACCGCAGAGGTTGGCAAAGTCAGATGTGTCGAGATTGTGAGGCGCACGGGTGCGATGTCGATCATCTTGGATAGGGACCCGATTCACGTCAAGGTTACGAAGGCATTGCATCGAGCTCGGGTACACTGTTAGATTTTAGCACAAGATTTCATCCGCAGATCGAGGCAAATGGAAAGGGTTATACAAATTTTGGAGGACATGTTGCGAGGTGTGTATTGGAATTGTGGGTAGTTGGGAAGAGTATCTACCGTTAGTGAATTCGCCTACAATAATGATTACCAAGCAAGTATCAAGATGGCACCTTATGAGGCGTTATACGGTAGGAAGTGTCGCCACCTACTTGTTGGACGAGTTAAGTGAACATCGCTTGTTGGGACCAGAGTTGGTTCTTGAGACCAAGACAAGGTTAAGTTGATTGAGCTCGGTTGAAGGAAGCTTCGACCGCGAAGTCCTATGCCGATCTTAAGCGGAGAGATATTGAATTTTTTGTAGGAGATCGGGTTTTCTGAAGGTCTCACCGTGGAAGAAAGTATTAAGGTTCGGAGGAAAGGCAAGCTAAGTTCGAGGTTTATTGGGCGTATAAGGTCTTGAGGCGAGTGGGACCAGTTGCTTATCAACTCGAGTTGCCAGCAGAGCTAAGTCAGATTCACGACGTGTTCCACGTTTCAATGCTTCGGCGTTATCGTTCAGATCCATCGACGTGGTGACGATGAGGAGAGATTGAGGTAAACCCGATATGACCATGGAGGAAGAGCTGTTGATTTTAGATCGGGATGTGAAGGTTCTGCGGGAAGTCTGTGCCTCTGGTTAAGGTACTATGGCAGAATCATGGCGTGGAAGAAGCTACGTGGGAACCCGAGGATACGATGAGACAGCAATACCCGCAACTCTTCTGATCAGGTAATTTCGAGGTCGAAATTATTTTTTTAAGAGGGTAGAACTGTAATATCCGGGTTAAGGGCTATTTTATGTTGGCATTGTTTGCATGTTAATGACTTGCTTTGTTGTGGTTTGTGTAGTTTCGGGGCTTAGTTGTAGGCTAGGAGTGAGCCTGAGTAGGTGGTAAAATTTTAGTTTTGGGCTTTAGGTGATAGGAGCTGGAGGAGTTGGGGGTTATATATTTTATTTGTTGAATTGTGGCATAACAAAGGAGTTGGTGGAGTGGCAAGGCATGCGCCACATGGAGAGTGGGGTTGGCGTCAACTGCAGGAGGAGGAGGTCCTGAGTTCAAGCTGCGAAAATCTCACACTTTTGCATCCATTTTGACGGCATGAAGGGAAGAGTTGTAAGAAGTTTGAACTCTGCCTTGGACTTTGTCAACTCTTTCAAACGGTGGGTGGAGAGTGAAAATAGGAGGAAGACTTGGTCAAGGGGATTCGAATTTGTGGTTTGGGAGTGAATGGGGGGAGGTTGGCCGATTGTTAGGAGAGTTTTGGGGGAGTTGGCCGGTTGGTAAGCTTGGGGAGGAGAGTGCCGAAACTCCACTTAGGCAAGTGTGCATTTTTTGTCACAATTGTTTTTGGTAAGCTAATTCTTGTTTAGTCAAAAGCTAGTAAAAGAGCTCTCCACTAGCAAATAGCCTAAGCCGAATTTCAACCATTTTGTTTTTTTGCATTCTTGAAACCGAAACCCCAAGTGCTTCATCTCTTTTCATTTTTCTTTGTTTTCCTTAAACCAAAGCTTCAACACCCTTACCCTTGCCGAACCTAACATCCCATTATCATCTTTTTTCTCTTTTGGAAACCTTGTTAGTCAATGCCTCTCCCACCTTCTTTTCTTTTTCAATTGTGTTAAACCGAAACCACTTGGTGTTTCTTTTTAACTTGAGTCGAAAGTTCTCTTCTCTCTCCTTTCTTTTTTTCATTCATGCTGTTTAAAATTTGTTCTTCTTCCTAACACTTTATTCATTTCTTCCTCTTTCTCAAAATCGAAAGTATCCATCATTCTATTTTCTTTTTCCAAAGTCATTTTAGCGAAACCTTGGTGTGAAGCCAAAGCTTTTTCCTCCATTTCTATTTCTTCTCAAAACCAAGGTATCTTTCTTTTTCCTGTTTTGGTGGTGGCGGATAGTAACTCCTTCTTCTTTACAACTCTCTTTTATGTAAGGCCGAATCTTTCTTCTCTCCTAGTGGTGTGTGGTGGCCGAATATTGGGTGTTGTTAGGTCTTTGGTTTCAATCGGTTGGTAGTGGGTAAGAGCTTGGTCGAATGGCCATTTTTCCTTTTTCGCTTTTATATTTGGTGGTTTAAATGAAGGCGGTTTGTTATTGGTTGAAGGATATTGATCTAATGTGTAGACCAATCTCTTTGTAGGACATTCGAATTTTGGGAACAAGTGGGAGGAGCCTTGTTATCTGATAAGCAATCGGTAAGTGGTGGTAAGAAAGGGTGTTTGGATCCGATTTCGTTTAGTTTTCTTTAAGTTAAGTCATTAGGAGATTAACCATTATTCTTTTCTAGGGTGTGATCGTTTGGTAAAGAAGCATTATTGGTTGGGTTTGGTTGAAACCGAACCATTCGCAAAGGTAGAGTAATGCAACCCTTTGGGTTACCTATTTTGCCGAATGGTATAGTGTTAATTCCTTGATTGGCCGATTGTAGGGTTAAGGCTGTCGGGGTGATCAAAAGATTTTGACCGGTTCTTAGGATTAACGTTTTCGCTATTCAGGTGTGTAAACCAACACACTATCTTAACTAAAGTAATGTGATAACTGCTTGTGTAAATGAAACAGTGTGGTTGACTATTTTGATACCCATTGAGGTATGGATACGGATTCGTAAGTTCGTTTCATTATGAAATATGTGATGATCTACGATATCATGATTATGGGTGTATATTCATTGAGATGCCATATTGAGCATGTGAGCATGATAGCATGATTGCACGATTTTGCATCTAGTATGATATGTGATTGGGTGATATGAGAGGAGGGGAGTATGATATCCGTGTCTTTGGGACACTTGTGTCTTTGGGACACGGAGGTTTGGCACCTCCAAAGTGGTTTGGTACCACGTATTTTGTGACTTTGGGTCACAGAGGTTTGACACCTCGGCGTCTCGCCCCGTTGGCTTAGTACCACATTGGGTTGGCCCCACGCTTGATTATACGGATTGACGCCATGATTTGGTATCACACGATGGGTTGGCCCCATCATCGGATTTGTGACTACGGTCACCAAAGTGATTTGGTATCACATTGTGTCTTTGGGACACCGGAGGTTTGGCACCTCATTGCGACTCGTCCACGTGGTTTGGCACCACCGTGGGTTGGCCCCACTTATGAGATATGGGATCGTCGCTAGTGATTTGGTATCACACGATGGGTTGGCCCCATCATTGGATTATTTGTGACTTGGTCACCGGTGGTTTGGTACCACAAGATGGATATCGTGACTTTGGGTCACCAGTGGTTTGGCACCACCAGTGGTTTGGTACCACACGGGGTAGAAAAGGTGATATGGTTGGTTAGGATTGGGTGCATTACTTGCATTATTTTGTTATGATATGTGTGTTGGCATGTTATACCGGAGAGGAATTATACACCGAGTCTTGCGACTCACTCTCTCCTTTGACAATTTCGGGTGACACATAGACGCGGACATGGAGCCGGGATGGACTCGAGGTGCTCATGCCATGCTAATAAAGGATTTGCTTAGACTTTATAAAATTTGGTACATTAGTTAATTATTTCTATGTGGTTTTATTTTGGGTTGTAAAAGGCCTTTTAAAAATTATGGTTTGCTTGTTTATACTTAAAGTAAATGTTTAATATGCCTTAACAAATTAATTGGGTTAAAATGTGCTAAAATTTGGAAAGATAACGATTTCAAAAGTACAAAAGCGATATTTTAAACTATACCATCGGGTATCACACTAAGATTTGAAAGAAAAGAAGAACTCAAATGTTTTCTAACCTAATCACGATTTTCTACTAAGACAAATGTTTTTGTAACCATGAGAAACAACTCAAACTTCTTAACGAGATAAACCTGTTTTGTCTACCCATCGAAGTAAGTTTCTAAAAATTTCCGGGTTTTCAAATACATCATTAAATTTCAATCAAAGCTACTCAAGTTTTTCTTCAAATGCACAACCTAGCGAAGTGTTTTTCTCCAACTTTTAAACTCAAACCTAAACCTCTCAAAAACTTTTTTTTCCCTGTAACATACCAGATTCGGTCGTGGTGTATTGACCGGGTTTGGGGTGTTACACCACTTGTGGTACCAAACAACTGGTGACAATCCCGTAATGAATATATGTGGGGCCAACTCACTGTGGTACCGAACCACTGGGATGAGTCACAAAATAATATTTATATATGGTACTAAACCAATGGTGGTTCT
This sequence comes from Gossypium rotundifolium, assembly GCA_025506655.1. Classification (NCBI taxonomy): domain Eukaryota; kingdom Viridiplantae; phylum Streptophyta; class Magnoliopsida; order Malvales; family Malvaceae; genus Gossypium; species Gossypium rotundifolium. The sequence continues at coordinate 57,125,940 of CP106726.1, forward strand.
AAACCACTAAGACTTAGTCACGAATCAAGAATGTGGGGCCAACCCACTTGTGGTACCAAACCACTAGTGACAATCTTACACTTCCCCTTAAAATATCATATTCAACCTATGCATACAAGTGTCAAATGAATACAGCAAGCTGTCAAGTACACAATATCATTATGGCATACAATCATTAACGCATACATAAACAACAGGGTACTTACCTGGTATTTCGGTCATGCCCATAGTGGCATAACGTCGATTCCTCTAACCATTTGAGCTTTTCAGCCCAAATATTTAATAACACATAATAATATTAAAGTGTGAATTTTACACACAATCACGCTAATCAACCCTTAAGGGTATAACGGTAATTTTACCCACCGAGGGTATTCTAGTAACTTACCTACCAAGGGTAATTCGATAATTTTGCTCATAACTAATCCATGTATGCAGTGCATCTCGAACATACTCAATCATACAATTAACACAAACAACATTAGTACTACCACGAGGGTACAACGATCATTTGTCATTTATGGGTAAAGCGGTAATTACACACTAAGGGTATTTCGGTAATTTTGAAATTCGGGGGTAATTTAGTAATTTTACAAACAAGGGGTAACTCGGTAATTTTGTAAACCAGGGGTAATTCAGTAATTTCACAAACCAGGGGTAATTCGATAATTTTACAAACTAGAGGTAATTCGGTAATTTTACAAACTAGAGGTATTTTAATAATTTCACAAATTAGGGTATTTCGTTAATTTCATAAGCTAGGGGTATTTTGGTAATTTTGTAAATCGAGGGTATTTTAGTAATTTCACAAATCGGGGGTATTTTAGGTGATTTTGCAAATCAGGGGTATTTTGATAATTTTGTAAACTATGGGTATTTTGATAATTTTGCAAATTAGGGTATTAACGAACCAATAGAAGGTCCACTGTCGCCTCGAACAACTCAAGTATTCTAAACAGAAATAATGATGTGAATGGGCCTAAGGCCCATTCTCGACCCAAGTGGGCCCACACACTCGTGTGGCCCATTTAGCCCAATCCTAGCTACATATATGAGATTCAAATAGTCTAGTTCACTATCTACTACTCAATCATACAATTTACTCGTATGGGCCCTCGGGCCCACTTGGCCCATTTCGGGCCATCGTGGCCCAACAGCCCACACTCACAAGAACACTACTGATGGCCTCAACTATCGTGTTAAAGCCCCACACGTGTGCTCGAACGCTCGTGTGGTTACTATCGCCGTGTCACCGGCATTTTGGCATTTGCGCTCTACAGCTAGAGTAGAGAGAATGCACACCTGATAGGAATCTAAAGCCGCTAAACCGCGCTCCGAGCACTCCTATGCCCAACACCAACCAGGTATGCTCCTTCTCCTCCTAGGCAGCTCTATATATAGCTAGCTTCTCACCTTCCTTCTTTGTATCTTTCCGATGTGGGATCCCTCCGTCGGTAGAGTTTAAATCCAGCTCAAACTCTTCCCATCCAATCCGCAAAATAAATACTCCACTGTTTTCCATGAGATTCAAACCCAAGCTTCCTTGTAGCACAATCCATGCCACTAACCACTTTACCAACTAGCTCCTTGTGTCTAAAACCATGCGCAACTAAATATAACCCTATGGCAAAATTCTAAAGTTTATATAAAAATAAAACCAAAATACAAGAGCCAAGACTTGAACCTTGGACCTCCTTCCTTCCTTTTTGGCATCACCCCCTTGCCTCTTATGTGGCGTCACTTTGCCACTACACCACACACTCCACTTATGTGTTTTTCCTCCACATTTAATTTTTAAAGCCTACTACTAACTCCCGAGGTTTTTTCCACCTAAAACCAAAATTTTTCCTAAGGCCTAACTTGAACCCGGGACTTCATAGAAGCCCCCTAACATTTCAAAATCACTCACCTAATAGATCTAACATGCACTAATGACATTCTCTTATTCTTAAAAATTTTAAACGCTCCTACGCCTAAGGCCCAATGGGCCCAATCCTACTAAGCCTAGCTGTGGGATGTTACAGAAATACTTAAACTAAATGCAAAGACAAAAGATTGAATTGGAGAAAGACTTTAGGAAAACTCAGTTGATAAAGAAGAAACCCTGAGGATGAATCCACCATGACTTCACTTATTATTTATTCCCCAAACCATATGATTTCTTTACTTAGTTTGATCCGTGAGACTCCCTAACCTATATTAAACCCTCTCTCAAGGTGAATAATGTCTAACCTTAGGTTAATTAGTGGAACTCTCGTTCTCTTATAATAACCCCCTAAGGAAGCAGTAAATTGATCAATGGATTCCCATATTAAGTTTCACCCTAATCTGGCAAAATCTTGTAACCCTATCTCTAGGTGTCCGACCAACTCCGCTCAATTATGCTAGATCTACTCTTAAGTAGGGTCTATTCCTCCTCCACCTAAGCACATCAAATTGAATTAAGCAACATAATTAAGAACAAACCAAGTACTTATCATATAATTTAGAAATCAAATAACAAAATCCATCATAGGTTTCATCCCCTTCAGGTATCTGAGGGGTTTAATGCATAACTAAATATGAAAACATCCCAAGAGTAAAGAATAAACAAAACATAAGAACTCCCTAAAACCCCATGAAGGAATTGAAGAAGAGATCCTCCGTCTTGCATGGAGTTCCGACTTCTTAAGATGGATCAACTAGATATCTTCAAGTGACTTCCTAAAAGATGAATGCTTCGGCAAAAAAGACTCTTCCAAAAAAAAAAAAGCTCTCTTTAATGTCTGCCTTGGGTTGTTTATATAGGCTTTGGGATGCTATACTTGGCTCCTAAGTATCTCCTTCAAGTAGAATTACTATTAGGGTATTTGAGTAGACTTAGGAGTATGTTTCTTTGGCTTCAAGCATCCAATTCCGAGTGAAATTGCTCATTCCCACGGTAGAGGCACGCCTATGGCACATGCCCTTGTAATTTCAAGGTTGGGCCGTGCCTTAATTTTGTCGTTTTGGGCATGGCCATGTAGATCACCAAGCACGCCCGTGTGTGGTAATGAGATGATGCATGGCCGTGCAACTCGTGAGTTGGGCCGTGCTCTAGGTAATCATCGAGACATGGTCGTACAGGCTTTGTGCTAGGCCGTGTTGGTTTCTTGCTGAGGCCCAATTACACCATTTTAAACCTGTTTTGTGTTCTTTTTAGTCTCTGGTGCTTTCCTGAGTATAAACATGAAAAGAAAGGATTAAAATCACATTTTTACATAATTTAAGGGCTAAATCATCCAAAAGCCTATTAAATATGGGGTTAAAATATGTTACTTTTACGGTTTATCAAGTAAATTATAAGAAATGAAAAAGTTCAAGGAAAATGCATAAATAATGAAAACTTAAGGGTTGTATGCATAAAATTGAGTTAGGATGTGTATTTGAAGTTGATGAGATTGAATTTAATTATTATAGATCAAGATTTGCTTCATACAAAGGATAACCGAGGAAAAGGAAAAAATTATGAAGTAATCCCTATGAGTTAACCATTGGTATATAATAGGTAAGTTCATAGTGTAAGTATGTGTATATGAATATTTATTTATATTTGTACTAATTTTTGTTGGATAATTGTATTTAATGTGAGATTTCATTATTTACTTATAAATTATTAAATGTTGCAATTAAGTACAAATAAAATATCTACTAATGGGAAATCTTGTGATTTCACAATGTTGAAATGAATGTATAAGATTTATAATATGTTTTTGAAAATTATGAATTACTTTTGGATGCAAAGAGGTCAATTAAGTTATAATTCCCGATTGAACATAGTAAACTGTCAAGATACGATTGGCATGCCAATAGCGTTAGTACACGTGCTTGTACGAAATTGCACTTTGATGCCTCTATTTACACTTTGGTGCCTTTAATTGCACATTTGTGCCTCTGTTACTCATCTTTGATGCCTTTTTTGTACTGTAGTTACCCCAGTATCCAAGTCATGTTGCTATAGTTCACTGGGCTATGAAAATATGTGTTTAATGTTGAAATATCGATGTATACTATTGGAATATTGTAACAAATATGATTTTGTAATATGTTTCATATTGAGGATTATGTGATTAAAGGTAGATACTTATAAACATATATGAATTAGTTTGGATTAAATTATTATAGAATATGAATCATATGATGAATCATTTTCAATACTAATTCCATACTTGTATAATAAATGATTGACAAGTAAGATTATCTAATTATTTAGTTTTAACATTGTTTAATTGAAATAAGTGATTCAAGAATGATATGTTTATATGCATTAATGAAACAAAATATGATATATGGAATGATTATGAATTAAATGTGTAAATGAAATGGTAAAATGAAATATTTAGATGAAATGGTTATAGTGGTTATTCCAAATGCTTATATGGAAATATATATATATATATATATATATATATATGAAACAGTTTTATGAAGTGTTTATATAAAATATTTAAAGAAAATAAATATAGGAAAAGAGATATTTGAAATGAGCACTTGAAGTAAATATGTTAAATGTTAAATGAATATGTGATGGTTGGGTGCGTATCAAATGTGTTTTTAGTTATATGTTTGATAATATGATAAAGTTATATGTTTTAATTATGAACTCAATAACTTTACTAGACTTGTGTTTTAAATAACTCATGGCTATGATATTGGGTTATCTTGTAAAAATTGTTTAAAAAAATATCTTTACAATAAGTTAAAGTTAAAGTTTATTTCGAACTTGTTAAGCTTTATGCAAGCTTACCTCATTTTGGTTTTTCTTTCTCGTAGATCGTCGCTGTCGATTGGATTGTCTTTGTAGATCACACTTTCTGTCAACTTGATCGATAACTATTTGTTTATTTTAGTCCGATTATAAGTGGCATGTCAATATGATTTTGGTATATATATAGGTCATAAACATTATGGTTGTGTGTTGTGTCGATTGAAGTATGAGATGGATCTATATATGTAAAGCTTATTTAGTATTGTAACATCCCAAAATTGGGCCTAGAAGAATTGGACCCATTGGGCCTTGGGCACAGGAGCGTTTAAAATTTTTAAGAGTAAGAGAACGGAATTAGTGCAAGTTGGACCTATTAGGTGAGTGATTTTGGAAGGTTAGAGGGTTTCTTTGAAGTCCCGAGTTCAAGTTAGGTCTTAGGAAAAATTTTGGTTTTAGGTGAATAAAACCCTAAGAGTTAGTAGTAGGCTTTAAGAATGAAATGTGGAGAAAAATGACACAAGTGGAGTGTGTGGTGTAGTGGCAAAGTGACGCCACATAAGGGACAAGGGGGTGACGCCACAAGGAAGGAAGGAGGTCCAAGGTTCAAGTCTTGGCTCTTGCATTTTGGTTTTCTTTTTAAATGGACTCTAGAATTTTCCATAGGGTTATATTTAGTTGCGCATGATTTTAGACACAAGAAAGTGAGTGGTCTAGTGGCAAGGCGTCATTAAGGGTGCAAGGAAGCTTGGGTTCGAATCTCATGATAAGCAAGGAAGTATTTATTTTGCGGATTGGACGAGAAGAGTTTGAGTTGGATTTAAACTCGCTAATGAGGGATCCCACATCAGTAAGATACAAAGAAGGAAGGTGAGAAGCTAGCTATATAGACATTCTATGAGGAGAGTTAATATGCCTTGGTGGGCATTTGGGTGCAGACCTAGAGGATAATTGCCAATAGTAGCGAAGGAAGGGCTAGTATAATGTGAGGTGCACGGTAAGGTTACGGTGGGGTTTTAGTTTTAGTTTCCAATAAGTGTATGTTAAGTTATGATTAATCATTAGGTGATGTCGATTATAGGTTCGTGACTAAGGGGTTTACAGCACACGAGGTTGCCAGGTGTGTACAAACAGTACACACACGAAATCGATAATGCCGAAAAGCCGAAAAGCCGAAAGTGGCTAAATGGGCCTAGTGGGCCCTGAGGCTAAGTTTGATGAAATGATTTGGTTGGTTATATGAATTGAATTAGTCATGCATGATACATGAATTGGATTTGTTTTGGGCCTAATAGGCCATATGATGAGATTTGGGCCTAATGGGTCGTAAGGGATTGGTTTGGGCTTGATGGGCTTTTGGGGACGTAGACATGTATGTTAGGGTTTATGGACCTTAGGTCTAGTTTGAACAACTCTTAAATTCCACAAGACTTAATTTCTCTAATTAAACATGTTTGTCAACAAGTCACTGGGTTGGAGTATGGCAACAGGCGTACGCATGTCTAGGATTGGATCTAGGGAGAGCATGGTACTTAAGCGGCCCTAGTGGCCCACCTCTTCTTTTCTGGAATCCTACCTGGTGCGTAATGTCTATTCACTTTAGCAGTGAGAACTTGTTGATGGGCCAAAGTTCATAACTAAAATCCGAGAGGGACCAAATACCCTTATATTTGTTAAATTACAAAAATACCCTTATATTGGTAAAGTACCAAAATACCCTTATTTTGTAAAATTACCAAAATATCCCCGATTTGTAAAATTACCAAAATACCCCCGATTTGCAAAATTACCAAAATACACCTAACTTGTGAAATTGCCAAAATACCTTCAATTTATGAAATTACCAAAATACCCTCGATTTGTAAAATTATCGAAGTGCCCCCGATTTGTAAAATTACCAAAATACCCCTAATTTGTGAAATTACCAAAATACACTCAATTTATGAAATTACCAAAATACCCCTATTTTGCAAAAATACCAAAATACCCCTATTTTGCAAAATTACAAGATACCCCTATTTTAGAAAATTACCAAAATACCCCTGTAAGGTAAATTACGAAAATACCCTTGGTAGGTAAATTACCAAAATACCCTTGGTAGGTAAATTACGAAAATACTCTTGGTAGGTAAATTACGAAAATACCCTCGATGGGTAAAATGACCGATATGCCCCTGAAGGGCAAAAATGACAAAAATGCCCTTACATGTTATATGATTATTCTTGTATGAGGTTTATGATTGTTTTCATATGATTATTATTGTATGTTGCATTCATGTGTTATTATATTGCTTGGGGATGGGATTATTCGAAAGGGGAAGTGCAGATAGGATCACAGGGTCGTTTGACGACTGTGGATCCACCGAAGGCTTTTAGCCACCGAGCAGCTATGCTACACCGATAAGTTAGTGCCGCAACCGGTGCTACATAAAGAGTGTAGGGATGGGTGGGTCGACTAAATCCCCACAGGAGTGTAGGTTTGGACAGGAGACGGAGTGCAGGGTTGGTATGGGCATTAATGCATTGTATATGTGGTTTTATTTGAGATGGGCTCAGGCCTAGATAAATATGATTTGTGACATTTATGGGTTAAGGCCCAACTAAGGCTTTTATGGGCTAAGGCCCAATTGCCACCTTTACTGAAATGGGCTTTGGCCCAAACTGTTGTGATTCATGTTCTTATTGATGAGGGTTATGCACATTGAGTTTTCGTAAACTCACACCCCCTTTTTAATATTTTTTTCTTAAGTAATCCTCAGTAAGCGGTTCGATGTGCTGGAGGACTCGGAGGTAGCGACACTGTGAGCAGTTTTGGACTCTAGTACTTTACTTATTTTTAACTTGGGTTAATATTTTGTAATACGGCCTCTCTTAAATTCTGATTTTATTTTTGGATTTTTAGTTTATTATGTTTTAAATCTGCTAAACTTTGTATCACGGTTTTCCAAAATAATATTTGCTTTCAAAATACTATGCTTTCGCGAATAGGTCGTAAACATCATGTTTTCATAAGTCAGTCATTTTAATTAAGTTTTTGCAACAAACAAAGTTTTTTTAGGTAATAACTTTTTAAATAAATGTCGATTAATAATAAACAAATGCAAACTGAGACGTTAGTTTTTAATATCAAGAAAGGTTTTCAAAAAGCACCCTAATGTGACACGCCAGATTCGGGCATAACTTCTAGGACCGATTTAGGGTGTTACATTTAGTGGTATCAGAGCCTAGGTTGCAAAGCTCAGGCTTTGAAATGGGCCTTAGATTTTAGGTTTTTTTTAAAAGTTTTGGCAGGATTCTTGAAGTGTGGTTCATCGAGCCCTCGACGTTGAGCCAACCAAGTTTTCTGTTATTGTTTGAATTATTGAACTGTATAGATAATGGGCTACTTAAAAAGAGACTGTTAGAGGCTAAAGCCCGTAGGAAACTTAAGCCTATAGTAGATTCTCGACCGCGAAATAACTCTAAGAAATTGTTGTTACTTACATAAGACATGTGCCCTAAACAAGTGGAACTAAGTACTAATTTCATAAAATTGTTAAATCAGAGTGCGCAGCGAAAGCATAGTGGTGTGACTTGAGCAGTGCGTTTAGTAGTTAGTTGGAAATTTCGAGGACGAAATTTCTTTACGGAGGGTAGATTTGCAACATCCCAAAATTGGGCCTAGAAGAATTGGGCCCATTGGGCCTTGGGCGCAGGAGCTTTTAAAATTTTTAAGAATAAGAGAACGACATTAGTGCAAGTTGGACCTATTAGGTGAGTGATTTTGGAAGGTTAGAGGGTTTCTATGAAGTCCCGGGTTTAAGTTAGGTCTTAGGAAAAATTTTGGTTTTAGGTGAATAAAACCCTGAGTGTTAGTAGTAGGCTTTAAGAATGAAATGTGGAGAAAAATGACACAAGTGGAGTGTGTGGTGTAGTGGCAAAGTGATGCCACATAAGGGACAAGGGGGTGACACCACAAGGAAGGAAGGAGGTCCAAGGTTCAAGTCTTGGCTCTTGCATTTTGGTTTTCTTTTTAAATGGACTCTAGAATTTTTCCATAGGGTTATATTTAGTTGCGCATGATTTTATACACAAGAAAGTAAGTGGTCTAGTGGCAAGGCGTCCTTAAGGGTGCAAGGGAGCTTGGGTTCGAATCTCATGACAAGCAAGGGAGTATTTATTTTGCGGATTGGACGAGAAGAGTTTGAGTTGGATTTAAACTATGCTAACGGAGGGATCCCACATCGGTAAGATACAAAGAAGGAAGGCGAGAAGCTAGCTATATATAGAGCATTCTATAAGGAGAGTTAATATACCTTGGTGGGGGTTTGGGTGCAGACCTAGAGGATAATCGCCAATAGTAGCGAAGGAAGGGCTGCCATAACGTGAGGTGCACGGTAACGTTACAGTAAGGTTTCAGTTTCTGATAAGTGTATATTAAGTTATGATTAATCACTAGGTGATGTCGATTGTAGGTTCGTGACTAAGGGGATTACAGCATGCGAGGTTACCAGGTGTGTACAAACACTACACACACGAAATCAGTAATGCCAAAAAGCTGAAAAGCCAAAAGTGGCTAAATGGGCCCGGTGGTCCCTAAGGCTAAGTTTGATGAAATGGTTTGGTTGGTTATACGAATTGAATTAGTCATGCATGATACATGAATTGGATTTGTTTTGGGCCTAATAAGGCCATATGATAAGATTTGGGCCTAATGGGCCGTAAGGGAGTGATTTGGGCTTGATGGGCTTCTGGGGACGTAGCATGTATGTTAGGGTTTATGGACTTTAGGTCTAGTTTGAACAACTCTTAAATTTCATAAGACTTAATTTCTATAACTAAACATGTCTGTGAACAAGTCGCTGGGTTGGAGTGTGGCAACAGGCGTACGCATCTCTAGGATTGGATCTAGGGAAAGCTTGGTACTTAAGTGGCCCTAGTGGCCCACCTCCTCTTTTCTGGAATCCTACCTGGTGCGTAGTGTTTGTTCACTTTAGCCGCGAGGACTTGTTGATGGGCCAAATTCATAATGAAAATCTGAGAGGGACCAAATACCCTTATATTTGTTAAATTACAAAAATACCCTTATAATGGTAAAGTACCAAAATACCCCTATTTTATAAAATAACCAAAATATCCTCGATTTGTGAAATTACCAAAATACCCCCAGTTTGTAAAATTATCGAAATACCCTTGACTTGTGAAATTACCAAAAAACCCTCAATTTACAAAATTGCCAAAATACCCTAAATTTACGAAATTACTGAAGTACCCCCGATTTGTAAAATTATCGAAATACCTTCGATTTGTGAAATTACCAAAATATCCCCGATTTGTGAAATTACCAAAATACCACTGTTTTGTGAAAATACCAAAATACCCCTATTTTGTAAAATTACAAGATACCCTTATTTTAGAAAATTACCAAAATACCCCTATAGGGTAAATTATGAAAATACCCTTGGTAGGTAAATTACAAAAATACCCTTGGTAGGAAAATTACGAAAATACCCTTGGTAGGTAAATTACGAAAATACCATCGATGGGTAAAATGACCAATATGCCCCTGGAGGGAAAAAATGGCGAAAATGCCCCTACATGTTATATGATTATTCTTGTATGAGATTTATGATTGTTATCGTATGATTATTATTGTATGTTGCATCCATGTGCTGTTATGTTGCATGGGGATGGGATTATTCGAAAGGGGAAGTACAAATAGGATCGCATGGTCGCTTGACGGTTGTGGATCCACCGCAGGTTTTTATCCACCGAGCAACTATGCTGCACCAATAAGTTAGTGCCGCAACCGGTGCTACATAAGGAGTGTAGGGATGGGTGGGTCGATTAAATCCCCACAGGAGTGCAGGGTTGGACAGGAGACGGAGTGTAGGGTTGGTATGGGCATTAATGCATTGCATATGTGGTTTTATTTGAGATGGGCTCAGGCCCAGATAAATATGATTTGTGACATTTATGGGTTACGGCCCAATTGCCACCGTTATTGAAATGGGCTTTGGCCTAAACTGTTGTGATTCATGTTCTTATTGATGAGGGTTATGCACACTGAGTTTTCGTAAACTCACACCCTCTTTTTAATATTTTTTTCTTAGGTAATCCTCAATAAGCGGTTTGACATGCTGGAGGACTCGGAGGTAGCCACACTATGAGCAGTTTTGGACTCTAGTACTTTACTTATTTTTAACTTGGGTTAATATTTTGTAATAAGGCCTCTCTTAAATTCTGATTTTAGTTTTGGATTTTTAGTTTATTATGTTTTTTAAATCTGCTAAACTTTGTATCACGGCTTTCCAAAACAATATTTGCTTTCAAAATACTACGCTTTCGTGAATAGGTTGTAAACATCACGTTTTCATATGTCTGTCATTTTAATTAAGTTTTCGCAACAGACAAAGTTTTTTTTAGGTAATAACTTTTTAAATAAATGTCGATTAATAATAAACAAATGCAAACTGGGACATTAGTTTTTAATATCAAGAAAGGTTTTCAAATGGAACCATGGTTTCTCAAAAAGCACCCCAATGTAACACGCCAGATTCGGGCCTAATGTCTAGGCCGAGTTTGAGGTGTTACAACTATTTTGGTAAAATTTTGGGTATTTTTTTGTTTAGCCAATTTGATTGATGGTTTAAGCATCAGTAGATTTGTAACACCCCAAACCCGGTCAATACGTTACGACCAAATCTGGTATGTTACTGGAAAGGTAGTTTTCAAATCATTTAATCGGGCATCGCAATTTGAGATAACATTTTTTCTGTTTGATAAGTCCAAGTTGAGGGTGATTGATTAGGGTGTATTATGTTGTAACGACTGCTTACTAAAATATCCAGAAGTAGAAATCGGGTTAAATTCGAAAAACCATACTTTAGAAAATTTTGTTTAAAGTAGTGTTGAGTAATGTGACTTTTGGAGAAAAGAAAGAAATAGAGATGTTATTACTAGTTCTAAGAAAATTTGAAGTTTTAATTACTTATTTCTTGTAATCCGTTTGTTAATATTTGGAAAAAACTGGATTTACATTTTTAAGGAAACCCCATTTTGACAGTTTATAATATAAACGAAATCAGCATCTTAAAACCAAACCCCAAATTTAAGTTAAAGCGGCCTTATTACATAATAAAATCCCAAATTAAACTAAGTTCAAAATAAAGTAATGAAATTTACGAGAAAATAGCAACGCATGGCCACCTCGAGTCCATCTTGGCTCCAAAACCCACCATCTCTGATTACCTACAAAAATTATCAGAGGGGTGAGTCATCGAGACCCAGTGTATAAATCCTCGTAACGTAAACTAGGCCTTAGCCCACTCAGTACAGCTCATGTCACATGCATGCAATGCAGCCCACCCTAATTTAACTCTCCATCCAAACACCCGTGGCATTATGCCACTGTGGTTCATAACCACTGTGGTCCTAGACCACTTGTGACAATAGTCACTCGTGAAAAAGTTACTATAATATGATCGTGGGGCCAACCCACTTTTGTCTTAGACCATCCTGACGATCTCTAATAAATTACTCATACGTGGGGCCAACCCACCGTGGTCTTAGACCACCGAGACAAGTCACTATTATAAGCAATCGTGGTATTAACCACCGTGGTACTTGACCACTCATGACAATAGTCACTCGTGACATTAGTCACTTGATTATCACTTCCTCCTCTTTCCAATTCTCGAGCCCATGCTCTTTACATCGTGCACAATATGTATGCAACCAATATCATAGTGTGTGACAGATCATATTTCATGCAAGCATTATATGAAAATATACATCCATGCATATTAACAACAATACCAATATCGAAGAACTTACCCGGCATCTCCAACCTTACCCATAAGGGCATTTTGCCTATCCATCAGTTATTTTGGCTTTCAGCCATTACAGTTAATAACACAATCAACAAAGAAGGCGTGTGAGTAATACACACCTAATAATGCGTAATACTAAGCTTTCTACGTCGACACTCTCGTTAGCCAGAACGACGACTATTTGCCTATCCCAAGCCGACGTCGGCTCTCTACCACAGCCCGGTGGAAAGTCTCGAACTGCTGACACCGCTCGCCTTTTGAATTTAGGAGCAGGAATTACGAATACGCTGCCTCCTCAGCTTGACTGTTTCTTGTATCCATGAAACAGACTTGATCAGAGTTAAGGAGAACCTTTATTGGCTACCAAAAGATTCCATTAACGCCAAATAAAGAACAAAGATTCACACAAAGAACAATCAGGGGCTCCTTACCTTAAACCCGAATAGAAGGTAAGGTCCAGAAGCCAACAGCTTATTAGGCTTTCAACTCCACATGTTCGGCTTCAGGGGTTTCCCGAAGTAAGCGTTCATAAAGAGAGTAAAGAGATACTATTAGTCGAAACTTAAACATTAACATGTCCGTAGCCATCGGCTTTGATTTCCATAGAAAATCAAAAGGAGAATAAGATACGAAATAACTCCACTTATTTTATGATATTGTCGACAAACAACCAAGATCACTTTGGTAGCAACGAGTATCCCCTTTCACACCTTAAGCTACATGAGCGGCATTGATTTGCATTGCCAAATAACCAGCGGTTCGATTAGAGAGGAAGAAAATAGGGAAATGAGAAGAAAAAGAGAAAGGAGCCGAAAGAAGGGAAGATACTTTCAACCAAAAAAGAGAAAAGAAGATCTTACCTTTAACAATATTGAATCAGAGTGGAACCGATTTGCTTGGGATTACAGGGGCTATTTAGCTAAGAGAGAAATAATAGGGTGACAGTAGAACAGATGAAATGTTTCGGCTTCAAATAAGGGAGATGAGAGTTGATTTAGATTTGGTTATGGTGCTTTAGAGAAAAAGAGAGAAGATGAAGAAGATTTAGCAAGGAACAAAAGGATAGAAATAGGGAAGATGAAGGTGACTAAACAAGAGATTTCGGCCAAAGAGGGGAAAAGAAAGTGAAGTACAAGAAAAGAAAAGATGCTAAGAAGGGTTTCGGCTTTGGGAGATATGAAGAAAGAAAAAGAACAAAGAGAGAATGAGAGTTGAAAAAAAATATGCCACAGTTTCTTTGGTAAAGCAAGACAACTTGAAAGCAAATGGCCAAAATACCAAGGAGAAAAGAAACTCCAAATGACGGTTTTGGTTCAATTCTACTCTAAAAAATGCTAGCCACCAAATGGCACCATATGACACCTTGAAAACTAATTAAACCACACCCAAAAAGAAAAACCAGGTGCCACCAGCCATAAGGATTTCGGTACACCTTAGCTTAGCATCAAATTGATTTCTCCCCCCTCTTCAAGCTTCCCACAACCGGCCACCACTCTACCAACTTGAAAATCCCTTGATTTTCTCCCCTTTCAATCTTCTTCACTCATTCAAACCTTGTTGACCCGTTCAATCCCCATCAACACCTCACGGCCACCCATTCAAACACTTTGACTCCTTCAACACCCATCCTTGAAGAGCCCTTACCGAAACCACCACTCTAGCTCCCTAGGCGTAAAATATAAAGTTCCAAAGTGAGGCTTGTAGGATTCGAACCTCCTCCCTGCTGCAACTCCCTTGTGACACCACTTCCCTGCATGCTAAGTGGCATCTCCTTGCCATTCTATGACTCATTTTCTTATGTCAACAAACACAAATATCCATACTTAAGACCTGTTTCTACTAGCTCCCCCCTAAAGTGCCTAAAAATAGAATTTTCACCAAGGCTAAAGCTTAACCCCGAGCCTTCCCGGGACCCCCAAACACATCAAAATAATGAACAAAGCATGCCAACACACAGCAACATAAAATAATGCCATGCCCTAATTCTAGGATATTACAGTTTTACCCCTCCTTAAAAGAATTTCGGCCTCAAAATTTACCTGATTAAAAGAGGTGAGGATATTTTTATCGAATCACATCCTTTGGCTCCCACGTGGCCTCCTCTGAACCGTGTTTTGCCACAATACTTTAACCAACAGAACCGTCTTTCTCCGCAAAACCTTAACATCTCAGTCTAGGATCTGAACCGGTTCCTCTTCAAAAGATAAATCAGGTCTTACTTCGATTTCTTCCACCAGTACTATGTGAGATGGGTCTGAACAGTAGCGCCTTAACATTGAGACATGTAATACATCATGTATCTGTCCCAATTCAGGAGGTAACTCGAGCTGATAAGCTACTAGTCCCACACGCTTCAACACACAATAAGGCCCAATGAACCTGGGGCTCAACTTGCCCTTCCGTCCAAACCTTAAGACTTTCTTCCACGGTAAAACCTTTAAAAAACCCCAATCACCCTCAGAGAACTCTATATCCTTACATTTCAGATCTGCATAAGATTTCTCCCTATTAGAAGCTTCCTTTAAATGAGTTTGAATCAATTTGACTTTCTCCTCTGTTTATGAAACCAACTCCGGACCCAACAACTGTGCTCTCCCAACTCTGTCCAACAAATAGGAGTGTGACACTTTGACCATACAACGCTTCATAGGGTGCCATCTGAATACTGGATTGATAGCTGTTGTTGTATGCGAATTCTGCCAATGGTAGAAACTCCTCCCAACTACCCCTGAAGTCGATGATGCAACCTCTCAACAAATCTTCCAAAATCTGAATTACCCTTTTTGACTGACCATCAGTCTATGGATGAAATGCTATGCTGAAATCCAGTCTTGTACCCAATGCTTGATGAAACGCCCTCCAGAACCTCGACGTAAACCTGGGGTCTCTGTCTGATATGATCAACACAGGTACCCCATGTAACCTTACAATTTCTGCCACATACAGCTTGGCTATTTTCTGCAAAGAAATCAACCCAAATCGGTATGAAATGATGGACTTCATCAATCAATCCACAATTACCCACACTGAATCTTTCTTCGTAGGCGTCAGGGGTAGCCTGCTCAAAAAATCCATCATTATCCTTTCTCACTTCCAAAGTAAAATCTTTACTGGCTGCAGTAACCCCAAAGGCAATTGGTGTTTCGCCTTCACCTACTGACATGTTAAGCATTTACTCACAAATTCAGTTACCTCTTGCTTCAAAATCGGGCACCAAAACTATTCCTGCAGATCCTGATACATCTTACTCCCACCAGGATGCATAGCGGATGGGCTACTATGCGCTTCGTGCAGAATCGTCTGCCTTAACTCAGAATCTGATCGTGTCAAACAGTCGAGTTTTAATATTTATAAAAGAGTGATCAAACTTGTAGACTGGCTGTGACAATAATAGAGGCAAGTGCACCTATTAAACAGTAGTATAGCTCAGGCAAGAATATCTTATCGAACCCAAGGGAATCTAAAAGTACTACTACTCACTTTCTTTTTATTATTTAGCCTAAAATATGGAGTGATTGGATTATTAAACTAACGAAATACTTAAACTAAATGCAAAGACAAAAGATTGAATTGGAGAAAGACTTTAGGAAAACTCAGTTGATAAAGATGATACCCTCAGGAAGAATCCACCTATGACTCCACTTATTATTTATTCCCCAAACCATATGATTTCTTTACTTAGATTGATCCACGAGACTCCCTAACCAATATTAAACCCTCTCTTGAGTCGAATAATGTCTAACCTTAGGTTAAATAGTGAAACTCTCGTTCTCTTATAATAACCCCCTAAGGAAGCAGTAAATCGATCAATGGATTCCCATATTAGGTTTCACCCTAATTTGACAAAATCTCGTAACCCTATCTCTAGGTGCCCGATAACTCCGCTCAATTACGCTAGATCTACTCTTAGGCGGGGTCTATTCATCCTCCACCTAAGCACATCAGATTAAATTAAGCAACATAATTAAGAACAAACCAAGTACTTATCATATAAATTTAGAAATCAAATAACAAAATCCATCATAGGTTTCATCCCCTTCAGGTATCTGAGGGGTTTAGTGCATAACTAAATATGAAAACATCTTAAGAGTAAAGAATGAACAAAACATAAGAACTCCCTAAAAGCCCCTAAAGGAATTGAAGGAGAGATCCTCTGTCTTGAATGGAGTTCTGACTTCTTGAGATGGATCAACTGGCTATCTTCAAGTGACTTCCTAAAAGATGAATGCTTCGGCAAAAAGCCTCTGCCAAAAAGCTCCTGTTTTGACTTTTGTCAAACTCCCTTTTTAGTTGCTACCTTAGGTGTTTATATAGCCTTTGAGATGCTTTACTTGGCTCCTAAATATCCTAATTCAAGTAGAATTCCTCCTAGGATGTTTAATTAGACTTAGTAATGCATTTCTTTGCCTTCAAGCATCCAAATCTGAGTGAAATTGCTCATTCCTGCGGTAGGGGCACGCCCATGGCACACGCCCGTGTCAATCGTCTTTAGGTCGTGTCTCGATTTTGTCGATTGGGGCATGACCATATAAATCGTGGTATGTCCGTGTGAAGTAATTTGATGAGGCACGGCTGTGTGGCTTGAAGTCTAGGTCGTGTTGATTTTCACGTTGGCCCAATTTGGCCCGTTTTAAGCCCGTTTCTCGTTCTTTTCGTCCTTTGGTGCTTTTCTGAGTATAAACATGAAAAGAAAGGATTAAAAGCACCTTTTTACATAAATCAAGGGCTAAATCATCCAAAAGCATACTAAATATGGGGTTAAAATATGTTACTTATACGGTTTGTCAAATACCCCCACACTTAAGCCTTTGCTTGTCCTCAAGCAAAATTCTCAACTTACAATTAAAACGAACTTTCCATAATTCATAATTCCTATAGACAATGTCTCATCATAATTCATAGATAATTTATACATGGATAATTCAACTAAAAAAACCCTAAAGATTCAATTACGATAAGTCATACCTTTATAGTACGAAAACATAGGTGCCTCCCGTTATCTAAGTGTTTACCTTTAATTCAAAATCGACAAGGATTGACATCCTCCCAAAAGATTCACTCAAATTAGTCGAAGTGTTTAAGGTTCAAGAATAAGCACTCATAAGTCGAACCTAAAAAGTTAATCCCATAGGCTTGCCTGAAAATCAAATCTCCACCACTGTATATGAGATGATACACAGATCAAAAGGTCTTTATCAGGGTTGTAACGGGGCTAAGGGTAAGGGTGTGGATACAGGCTTAATTAAAGGTTATAATCGGGATTGAATTGACTAATCACCTAATCTAAAAATAATGAACTAAATATGAATATTACATCAAATGAAAAACTAACAATATATACTATTGATCATTACTTTATAATAAAGAGTATTTTCATCACTTAAAATTTGATAATACTTTAATACGAGCTTTTTCTTCAACAATTAGAATTTAAATGCTCTAAGCTTTTTATATACTACTAATATACTTAGGTGTTTTTTTCTAAGAACAAACTAAAATATTACATCATAAATGATAAATGTAACCACTAAACTAATATAATTCAGTAACTTAATCAAATCAAACCTCGATTAAAGGGTAGTCAAAAGAATGGTGATAACAAATACAAAGGGATTTTGGGTTAATATTAGTGGATGAGTCAATAAAAAGGTTGTTAGGATTCAACGGGGTTCACTAGGGGTTAATTTGTGAAGGTAGGCTTTTTATGGAGTGAATAGGTTAACCCCTAGGTGCCTTTATCATCTCTGTATATCAAATCAAAAGTGTGGTCTCGACATGTATAAACAAGGCAAGTTCTGGAATAACAGTTCAAAGTTGACACACTCATAATCAATAAAGTGATGAAAAAGAATGTATGCTCTATAAGGCTCAAAATCTTACAAAAATTATAGGTATTTTTGACATTAATCCTGTAAATTTCAAACTTCAAAGTAATACTCAAATTCAGTTCAACGACCTACTAATTTTTTAATTTTTAGAAAGTAGACTTATCATGCTCGATTCTTTAGTATTCTTCAAATTTAATCATCAATGCACAATTACTATGACTTAATCTAAAACATATCAATAAAAATCATAAATCATCAGAAATTTCATCCTAATTAGTAATATGAGAAAAATACATGAAAACAAGACTAAATTCAGGATTTGAGAATAATGCAAAAAATCAGGTACTTTTACCCCCCACACTTAAGATGTACATTGCCCTCAATGTACAAAGATAGATAAACAATTATGTAATAATAAAATCAAAAGAGAAGGGGAGAAGTAACACTTCCTGAATTTTTGGATGAAGTCTATGAAAAGAAACCGGATAAGATTGAAGGTGAACGTGGGGAAGCGTCTCGAATCGTTTGAAATTGAATCTTCGAAGTAGCCACATTGGTTTTATTGTATTCTAAGATAAATCTAAATATCATAAAGAATAAGAAGAATAGAATAAAATAAAGTAAAAAATAATGATGAAATAAAATAAGAACAAAAATAAATAATGGAAAATGAAAGATAACTAGAAAAATGGGGAATGAGGTTTAAATAGAGATGTAGCTCATGTTTTGGGATTTTGAATTTTGAACGCATTCAGGGTGTTCGGGCATGGCCGTGGGTGTCGTGGCATGCCCGTCTCTTTCTTCACACAGTCATTTAATACTGGCATACTCCTTTCGTGTTTGATAAGTCAGAATGTTGGCATGGTTGAAAGGCACGGTTGTGTTTAGCCCGTGCTTGGAAAGTCAATAACCTCGCAGGGGGCGTCGGCACGGGCGTGGACTATTATCGCCACCCGTGTTAGGAAAGGAATTTTTTTCTATGTCGTGCACGGCTACTGGCACGCCCATGGTTCATCCCCTGGCTTACACACAGCCACGAGCACGCCCGTGTGTAGGGCTGTGTGGCCTAGAAATCTACTCTTTGGTTAGTTTATGGTTAGGTGCTAAAAAGAAAAAAAGAAAAGAAAAAAGTAAAAAATAAAAAATGTAAAAATGGGGTTAGTGTTCGGGTTGCCTCCCGAGAAGCGCTCGCTTATAGTCTTGAGCTAGACTTACCTATTGTACGTACAATCATGGAGGTTTGAGGAGGTGGAAATCCTTTCTGATACGATCAACTCGGTTATGGATATAAAGTTTAAGTCGAGTAATGTTTACCTCAGAAGTGTTGAATTTAGGATTGCTTACCTCGACTGTGCCGTATAGGAAGACATTAAGTACCTCAAGAGTGATTTCTTCATTTGCCTTGAGTTCTAAATTGGTGATTCGAGGGTGTTCCTTATTCAACAATACCTAATCCTCTATTTTGATGTGATTTGTTGTTCCTATCACCTCATTTGGGGTTTCCTTCGATTTCACTTCATGTTGTTCTGGTTTCTCATGTAATTTTTCTTTATTAGTACAAGGTCTATGATCTGGCTTATGTTTGTAGCTTTGTGGTGTTTCCTGTAATGAAGGTTGAACAAGTTGGTTATCAACTAAATTTACTTTCTCACTTTTATCACTTGATGTTCTGGCCGAGTCAAAAGCTTGAAGAGTGACTATCTAAATCGCCTACACGAAGTATGAGTTCTCCTACATAGATATCAATTTTAGCTCGGCGTTGCTAAAAAGGGTCTTCCTAAAATTAAAGGGATCGTGTTGTCCTCATCCATGTCTAAAATGACAAAGTCTACTGGGAATACGAATTTATCAATTTTGATTAGAACATTTTCTATTATACCCCTAGGAATTCTTATAGTTTTATCAATTAATTGAATGCTCATCCTAGTTTGTCTGGGTTTACCTAGACCTAGTTTTTTAAATATTTTGTAAGGCATAACATTGATGCTTGCCCCTAAATCTGCTAACACGTTATCAATAGATAAACTACCAATTAATCATGGAATTGTAAAACTCCCTAGATCTTTTAATTTTCGTGGCAGTTTATTTTTAGAATTGTTAAGCACATTGCGTTTAGCTCCACGTGGTGCTCTTCGTCTAATTTGCGTTTGTTGGTTAAGAGCTGTCTTAGAAATTTCCTTGAGTCTGGTATCTGAAAAAGAGCTTCAAGGAGAGGGAAGTTAATATGTAATTTCTTTAAGAGTTTAAGAAACTTACCAAACTGTTCCTCTGAATCGTCTCTTTTCATTGCTTTAGGATAAGGTATGCGATGTTGGTACTCCTTGATTATCGGTTTTGCTTTTCTTCTATTACCTCTATCTTACCTTCGTGTACCTTGTTTTCTTGTATTGAGTTTGGTTCATCTAACCCCTTATTGTCTTGAGCTGAGATGGCTTGAATTTGCTCTTTTGGGTTAACCTTAGTGTTACTTGGTAGACGTCCTAACAGTTGTATTAGCTTTGCGAGATGTCCCACTGAGCTAGTAAGTTCTCCAACTTGATTCTCGATCCCTTTGATCGATTTTTGTTGATCATCAAGTGCTTCTTCAGTCTTTTGGAGACGAGAATCTATGGCTTCCATGAAATTCGTCAGCATCTCTTCAAGATTCGACTCCTCTTCTTGTTGGTGTGGTGGTTGTTGAAAATCTGGAGGAAGTTCTGATCTTTCGCTATTTTGATAATTCCACGAGAAATTGGGATGGTACTTCCAACCTGCATTATAAGTGTCACTACAAAAATTATTTTGATATCTAGAATAGTTACCTGTATAGTGAGCTTACTTGTTTTCCATGCCATATCTGTAGGGTGGGTACTCAGGATTCGCCACGCCTCCTAGATTCAAATCATATTGTATTTCTAGATGTACCTGCGAGGGACTGGTGACCACGTCGAGGTTGAAAACACTGCTTGTTTTAGTAGGAATTGCCCCCATACCTTGCCACTGATAATTATTCAGTGCCATCTTTTCCATAGACTAAAATTTTTTGCCAAAAGCAAAATAGAGGAAAAAATTAGCAAAGTAAAAAGAAATAATAATAAAGAATAATGTAATAATAAATTGCAAATAAAAAATTTGGCTACAGCAATAGAAATAGAGTTTTCTTAATATTTTAGTGTTCCCTAACAACGGAGCCAAAAACTTGATTGTGTCAAACAGTCGAGTTTTAATATTTATAAAAGAGTGATCGAACCTGTAGACTGACTGTGACAACAATAGAGGCAAGTGCACCTATCGAATAGTACCTAAGGGAACCTAAAAGTACTACTACTCACTTTCTTTCTATTATTTAGCCTAAAATATGGAGTGATTGGATTATTAAACTAACGAAATACTTAAACTAAATGCAAAGACAAAAGATTGAATTGGAGAAAGACTTTAGGAAAACTCAGTTGATAAAGATGATACCCTCAGGAAGAATCCACCTATGACTTCACTTATTATTTATTCCCCAAACCATATGATTTCTTTACTTAGCTTGATCCGTTGAGACTCCTTAACCTATATTAAACCCTCTCTCAAGGCGAATAATGTCTAACCTTAGGTTAATTAGTGGAACTCTCGTTCTCTTATAATAACCCCCTAAGGAAGCAGTAAATCAATCAATGGATTCCCATATTAGGTTTTACCCTAATCTGGCAAAATCTCGTAACCTTATCTCTAGGCGCCCGATCAACTCCGCTCAATTACGCTAGATCTACTCTTAGGAGGGGTCTATTCCTCCTTCACCTAAGCACATCAGATTAAATTAAGCAACATAATTAAGAACAAACAAAGTACTTATCATATAAATTTAGAAATCAAATAACAAAATCCATCATAGGTTTCATCCCTTCAGGTATCTGAGGGGTTTAGTGCATAACTAAATATGAAAACATCTCAAGAGTAAAGAATAAACAAAACATAAGAACTCCCTAAAACCCCCTGAAGGAATTGAAGGAGAGATCCTCTGTTTTGAATGAAGTTTCGACTTCTTGAGATGGATCAACTGGCTATCTTCAAGTGACTTCCTAAAAGATGAATGCTTTGGCAAAAAGACTCTGCCAAAAAGCTCCTGTTTCGGCTTCTGACGAACTCTCTTTTTAGTTGCTACCTTAAGTGTTTATATAGGCTTTGAGATGATGTACTTGGCTCATAAGTATCCTAATTCAAGTAGAATTCCTCCTAGGATGTTTAAGTAGACTTAAGAATGTGTTTCTTTGCCTTCAAGCATCCAAATCAGAGTGAAATTACTTATTCCCACGGCAGAGGCACGCCCATGGTACACGCCCGTGTCAATCGTCTTCAGGCCGTGTCTCGATTCTGTCGATTGGGGCACGGCCGTGTAAATCGTGGCCTGGCCGTGTGAAGTAATTTGATGAGGCATGGTCGTGTGGCTTAAAGTCTAGGCCGTGTCAATTTCCTCTTTGGCACAAATTGGCCCATTTTAAGCCCGTTTCTCATTCTTTTCGTCCTTGAGTGCATTCCTGAAAAGAAAGGATTAAAAGCACATTTTTACATAAATCAAGGGCTAAATTATCCAAAAGATACTAAATATGGGGTTAAAATATGTTACTTTTGCGGTTTATTAGAATCCTTTGGCATACAAGTCTTCCCTCGAAAACACAATACCCTATCACTGTTCACACTAAAATCTTTCGCCTTACCACTCGCCACTAACTGAAGTTTCGAACTTAGCAACTCATCAGACGATTTCTTCTCTTTAATCTGACTGACCCAAGAAGGCTTCACTTGAGGTTTTTCTAGCAAGCTTCCATCATCATAAGCTGAGATGAGCAAACATTGCCCTAAAATCCAATATTACCTTATGACTCAACACGTCTACCACTACGTTAGCCTTACTCGGGTGGTACTCAATCGAACAATCATAGTCCTTCAATAATTCAATCCACCTTCGCTACCTTAAATTCAATTTCTTCTGGGTAAGAAGATACTTCAGACTCTTGTGGTCCGTGTAGATGATGGACTTCTCCCCAGACAGATAGTGTCTCCAAATCTTCAAAGTGAACACTGTCGTAGCTAACTCCAGATCATGTATGGGATAATTCACTTCATGCGGTCTCAACTGCCGAGACGCATATGCCACCACCTTCCCTTCTTGCATCAACACACACCCTAATCCTATGTGCGACGCATCGCAGTAAACGACAAACTCCTTCCCGGCCTCAGGCTGAATCAACACTAGAGCCTTAGTTAAGATTCGCTTAGCTTCTCAAAACTTTCATGTTGCTTATCTGACCAGACAAACGGTACCCCTTTTCGTAACAACTTAGTTAATGGTGCAGCTATTAACGAAAATCCCTCAACAAACCTTTTGTAATACCCAACCAAACCAAGAAAGCTCTGAATTTCTACCACAGACTTAGGAGGTTTCCAGTCCAACATGGCTTCAATTTTTTGGGGATCAACCCTAATCCCCTCAGCAGACACAACATCTCCCAAAAAGGTAACTTCCCTCAGCCAGAATTCACACTTACTGAATTTGGCGTATAACTGTTTCTCTCTCAAAATTTGCAAAACCACCCGAAGATGCGAGTCATGCTCAATATCGTCTATGAACATTATGACGAACCGGTCCAGATAGGGTTGAAATACCTAGTTCATCATGTCCATAAATGAAATTGGTGTATTGGTCAACCCAAATGGCATCACCAAGAACTCGTAGTGACCATAACGAGTTCGAAAAGCTGTCTTATGGATATCTGCCTCCTTAACGTTAAGCTGGTGATAACATAACCTCAAATCTATCTTTGAAAAGACCAAAGCGCCTCGCAACTGATCAAACAGATCGTCTATCCTAGGCAACGAGTATTTATTCTTAATCATCAACTTGTTCAACTGCCTGTAGTCAATACACATCCGCATCGAACTATCCTTCTTTTTAACAAATAACACTGGCACTCCCAAGGTGACACACTGGGTCAGATGAAACCTCGGTCCAACAGTTCCTAAATTTGGGCTTTCAGTTCCAACAACTCCTTCGGTGCCATTCTATATGGGGCAATAGACAATGGCGCTGTTCCCAGAAGAAGATCGATACTGAACTCCACCTCACGATCCGGAGGTAACCTTGGAAGTTCTTCTGTAAAAACATCATAGAATTCCTTCACCATTCCAACATCCTTAACAGACAATTCCTTAGCCTCCAGAGCACTAACAAAAGTTAAGAATGCCTTGCATCCATTTTCACAAGCCTTTCAGCCTTTAAAGCAGACACTACATTGGACAAGTAGTTCCTCCTTTCGCCTATCACTAAGACTTAATTATCCTCAAGAGTCTTTAACACCAAGCGCTTAGCAGCACAATCCAAGTTTGCACGATATTTCACTAACCAGTCCATTCCTAAGATTAAATCGAACCCTCTGAACGATAGTTCCATCAAATCAGTCGAGAAAACCATCCCTTGTTCTTCTAGAGGCACATTCCTAAAGAGTTTGTTCACCACTACAGATTGTCCTAAAGGACTAAGTATAGTCATCTCCCTAGTAGCAATCTCAGAGTCTATGTTCAGAGTCCCAGACATAGTACTAGCAACATAGGATTGTGTTGACCCAATATCAATCAGTGCAGAAAAAGGCAATCCAAAAATAAGGAACGTACCGGTTATGACGTCCGGTGCATCACCCTCCTCTCGGCGTCTAGCTACATAGACCGACCCTGGTTCTCTTGCATCTGTGTTCCCAGCACCTCTGCCTAGTGCTCCACATCCACGACCAAAACCATTTCCTCTTCTGGCTGGACCATGGCCTCTCTGTGGCTACGGACCACCTCTACTAGGCTGTACATAATTCTAACCCACCGGCCCCACTCTGTTGGGTTCTTGCAGACAGTCCCTTACTCGATGATCCACTGATCCACATTTGAAGCATCCATTACTTATTTCCCAGCACTCTCCCAAGTGAAACATCCTACATGTAGCACATTGCTAAGGCCGACCAGTAACAATGGGCCTCACGGCTCGACCCGGCCCATCCAACCTAAGCCTTTTTTAGAAGTTCCCAGTAGATCTTGACTGTCCAAAACTTCTTTTATTCCTACCCTTGTCCCTATCCTGGTTCTGCCTTTTAGATTGTTTCGCCTTTTCAGCTATCTTAGCTTTTTCCACCAAAACAACGAACTCCTTTTCCCGTTGTGGAGCTATCAGTACTCGCAACTCGTCCTTTAGACCATCTTCAGATCGGACACAATGCTCATGATCTGTAGACACAATACCACGAGCATACCGACTTAAACACAAGAATTCCACTTCATACTCGCCCACTAACTTACTCCTCTGAACCAAGTTAAGGAATGCCTTACGCTGAGCACTACATAGCTCGACCCAACGTATTTCCCCTGGAACGCAGACTTAAAGAAGTCCCAGGTAATGCGATCCGCTGCTGCACCATCTCTAACTGTGAGCCACCATTAGTAAGCCTCATCACGGAGAAGAGACATAACTCCTTTCAATTTCTCTTCTGTGGTGCAGTCAAGATCATCCATGATGCGTCAACCGCCTCGAGCCAATACTCAGCTACATTAGGAGCTACACCAGAGATGCCTCTAAACATTTTAGCTCTGTTCGCTCGCAGTCACTTTGACATAGATTTTGAGCCACTGATCCCGTGCTCGCTCCCATAACTCTCTCCAGAACACGTAACATCGCCTAAGACACCGCATCATCTCTACCAGTTTGATCATGAAATTTTACTTCTGCAATTGGTGATGCTAGCACCTCACCTTTCGACCTATGCTCAGATTCCGAAGGCTCAGCCCCAACATCTCGGCCTCTTCCATGGTCTCGCATACCTCGCCCACGTCCTCTAGTACTCATTACTACTAATGTGATTTAATCTGATTAAAAGTTTTATGAGTTAGTGTTTTCTTCCATTTGTTTATTACAGAACAGTTTTATGACAATATCATTATGAGTAATTCTCGCCACTTCATGCCTACCTAGGGTTTCAGTCTCTAAAGTTGCATTTCTCAGTACAAGTAATCATAACATATCACACTTACTTCATGTAAAACGACCAAAAGTCAGAAGACTTACCGTGCGAATTTGGTGCCGGAGACTCGGTGCCATGCTTCCAGAAGACATATCATTTTTCTAACCATCCTTTAAAACATTTTTGAACCCCATACCCACGGTCAAGTTTTTGAAACCTAACTCTGATACCACAATTGTTACACCTCAAACCCGGTCGATACGTTACGACCAAATTTGGCATGTTACTGGAAATGTAGTTTTGAAAATCATTTAACGGGGCATCGCAATTTGAGAAAACATTTTTTTCTATTTGATAAGTCCAAGTTGAGGGTGATTGATTAGGGTGTATTATGTTGTAACCACTGCTTACTAAAATATCCGGAAGTAGAAACCGGGTTAAATTCGTAAAACCATACTTTAGAAAATTTTGTTTAAAGTAGTGTTGTGTAATGTGACTTTTGGAGAAAAGAAAGAAATAGAGATATTATTACTAGTTCTAAGAAAATTTCAATTTTTAATTACTGATCTATTGTAATCCGTTTGTTAATATTTGGAAAAACCTGGATTTACATTTTTAAAAAACCCCATTTTGACAGTTTATAACATAAACGAAATCAGCATCTTAAAACCAAACCCCAAATTTAAGTAAAAGCGGCCTTATTACATAATAAAATCCCAAATTAAACTAAGCTCAGAATAAAGTAATGAAATTTACGAGAAAAATAGCAATGCATGGCCACCTTGAGTCCATCTCGGCTCCAAAACCCGCCATCTACTGATTACCTATAAAAATTATCAGAGGGGTGAGTCATCGAGACTCAGTGTATAAATCCCCGTGTAATGCAAACTGGGCCTTAGCCCACTCAGTACAACTCATGTCACATACATGCAATGTAGCCCAACCCAATTTAACTCTCCATCCAAACACCCGTGGCATTATGCCATTGTGGTTCATAACCACTGTGGTCCTAGACCACTCGTGACAAAGTCACTATAATATAATCGTAGGGCCAACCCACAGTGGTCTTAGACCACCGTGACAATCTCTAATAAATTACTCATACGCGGGGCCAACCCACCGTGGTCTTAGACCACCGAGACAAGTCACTGTTATAAGCAATCACGGTATTAACCACTGTGGTACTTGACCACTCGTGACAATAGTCACTCATGACATTAGTCACTTGATTATCACTTCCTCCTCTTTCCAATTCTCGAGCCCATGCTCTTTACATCGTGCACAATATGTATGCAACAAATATCACAGTGTGTACTAGATCATATTTCATGCAAGCATAATATCAAAATATACATACATGCATATTAACAACAATATCAATATCGAAGAACTTACCCGGTGTCTCAAACCTTACCCATAAGGGCATTTTGCCTATCACATTAGTTATTTCAGCTTTTAGCCATTATAGTTAATAACACAATCAACAAAGAAGGCGTGTGAGCAATACGCACCTGATAACGCGTAATACTAAGTTTTCTACATCGACACTCTCGTTAGCTAGAATGACACTATTTGCCTATCCCAAGCCATCGTCAGCTCTCTACCACAGCCCGACGAAAAGTCCCAAACTGTCAACACTACTCGCCTTTTGAATTTAGGAGCAGGAATCATGGATACGCTCCCCTCCTCAGCTTGATTCTTTCTTGTATCCATGAAACAGACTTGATCAAAGTCAAGGAGAACCTTGATTGGCTACCAAAATATTCCATTAACACCAAATAAAGAATAAAGATTCACACAAATAACAATCAGAGGCTCCTTACCTTAAACCCGAATGAAAGGTAAGGCTCAGAGACCAACCGCTCATTAGGCTTTGAACTCCACACATTCAGCTTTAGGGGTTTCCCAGAGTAAACGTTCATAAAGAGAGTAAAGAGATACTATTAGCCAAAACTTAAACATTAACATGCAGTAGCCATCGGCTTTGATTTCCAAAGAAAATTGAAAGGAGAATAAGATACGAAAAAACTCCACTTACTTTATGATATTGTCAAAAAAAACCAAGATCGCTTTGGTAGCAACGAGTATCCCTCTTCACACCTTAAGGTATATGAGCATCATTGATTTGCATTGGCAAAGAACCAGGGGTTCGATTAGAGAGGAAGAATATAGGGAACCGAGAAGAAAAAGAGAAAGGAGTTGGAAGAAGGAAAGATATTCAGCTTTTAACAAAAAAAGAGAAAAGAAGATCTTACCTTCAACAATCTAGAAGCAGAGTGGAACTGATTTTCTTGGGATCACAAGGGCTATTCGGCTAAGAGAGAAACAATAGGGTAACAGTAGAATAGATGAAATGTTTCAGCTTCCAATAAGGGAGATGGGAGTTGATTTAGATTTGATTATGGTGCTTTAGAGAAAAAGAAAGAAGATGAAGAAGATTTAGCAAGGAACAAAAGGATAAAAATAGGGAAGATGAAGGTGACTAAATAGGAGATTTCGGCCAAAGAGGGGAAAAAAGTGAAGCACAAGAAAAGAAAAGATGCCGAGAAGGGTTTGACTTTGGGAGATATGAAGAGAGAAAAAGAACAAAGAGAGAATGAGAGTTGAAAAAAAAGATGCGATAGTTTCTTTGGTAAAGCAAGACAACATGAAAGCAAATGGCCAAAATACCAAGGAGAAAAGAAACTCTAAATAACGGTTTTGGCTCAACTCTACTCTAAAAAATGCTAGCCACCAAACGGTACGATATGACACCTCTAAAATTGATTGAACCACACCCAAAAAGAAAAACCAGGTGCCACCAGCCATAAGGATTTTGGCACACCGTAGCTTAGCATCAAATTGATTTCTCCCCCTCTTCAAGCTTCCCACCACCGCCACCACTCTACCAACTTGAAAATCCCTTGATTTTCTCCCCCTTTCACTCTTCTCCACTCATTCAAACCTTGTTGACCCGTTCAAAACCCACCAACACCTCATGGCCACCCATTCAAACACTTTGACTCCTTCAACACCCATCTTTGAAGAGCCCTTGCCGAATCCACCACTCTAGCTCCCTAGGCGCAAAATATAAAGTTCCAATGTGAGGCTTGTGGGATTCAAACCTCTTCCCTGATGTAACTCCCTTGTGACGCCACTTCCCTGCATGCTAAGTGGCGTCTCCTTACCACTCTACCACTCCTTTTCTTGTGTCAACAAATGCAAATATCCATACTTAAGACCTGTCTCTACTAGTTTCCCCCTAAAGTATCTAAAAACAGAATTTTCACCAAGGCTCAAACTTAACCCCGAGCCTTCCTAGGACCCCCAAACACATCAAAATAACGAACAAAACATGCCAACACACAGCAACATAAAATAATGCCAATCCCCTAATTCCAAGATGTTACAAGATTATTAATGCCATGTGCTTTTGTAACTAGATTAGTTGAATGAATGGTCTTTTATTGTGATGCCTTTGAATAGCATATTGGATAAACATGAAATGAATGAAATTTGACATGTACTTGGTAGTTAGAATGTGTTTTTGAACCATCGAAATGATCTAGATATGGCATGTCTTATTGTGCACAGAAGGATGCACAAATTCTCTTATTTTAGGGGTTAAAAATGATGCACTTGGCCTAGGACACAAGCTATCACACGTTCGTATGCCACACACGGTCACCCCACATGACCGTGTGATCTCATGTTACACGGGCATAGTTAATTACACAGTTTGGCCACACGGCCATGTTTCTGAGCCACACGATTTGGGATTTGTCACATGACCGTATGACCCCTATTTTGTAAATTTTTAAGTTTTTCTAAAACTTTTGATTTGTTTCGATTTAACCTTGGATTGTCTTCAAACTATTTTTAAGGCCTTGTAATCCTAATTCAAGTTCTATAAGTGTAATTATGCTATGAATTGATTTGTTTGTAATTTTATTAGTTTAATTGTTTTAGAATGAAGTCAAGTGTCATGTTTTACTTAGTAACACTCTGTGACCTTAATTTGCTAATGGAGACAGGATATGGGTGTTACATTTAATGGTATCTGAGCTACGATTTAGTCAATTTTAAGACTAAACATAGCATGTATTAAGTCTAGAAATACATGCCACTTTATAACATGTGGTAGTGTGATAACTCCCAAAAAGTTTGACTTGTTCCTTTATAGATTAAAGATGTCAATTGAATCCAACCGAGCTAATTCTGACGGATTTTAGAGTTGAGTTTCAACCACCGATCAAGGGGTTGCGCATATTGTGTCAAAATTCTTGAAGTCTAGAGAAAAGGTTCACAATAATTTTATTAATAATGAATAATATGTTTATTGTGTTTATAAAAAAAATCATTTTTTTCGCTCTACAACCTCCACCCCTTGTCCTCAAAGTCTTACGACATAATATTCACTGGATTTCTATTGATAAAATTCAAAAAGTGCGGGGCTGAAGAGTTTTTCTGTAAAGTGAGTGATGATTCAGCCAGAGCCAAGTATTGGTTAGTGAACAAAAAGTTTTTTAGATAAAATGTTATGTCTTTCATGTTATTGTTATAAGAGGAGGTTTTCATTGGTGATCGACTTTTACTACTTTGGTATTGAAAGAATGGATTAGTTGGGATTTCTTCAGAATTGGTTTTCGAAAGAATTATGTCAACAAACGATATTTAGAGAAGAAGAAAAAGGAATTTATTGAATTGAAGTTGGGAAACAAAATAGTTGCGGAATATGAACGAGAGTTGTTCAACTCAATAAATATGCTCATATGATTATGCCAATTGGAAAGGAATTGTGTATTCATTTTGAAGATGGATTGAATGATGAGTTTAAAGTACTTGTGTGTAAAATGGAATTTTGTGAGTTAGTAATTTTATTTAATCAAGATCAAGGAAATGGAAGAAATTTGTTATCATGAGAAATAGAGCGAGACAAGAGTTTAAGGATTCAATAAATGAAATTTACCCACAACATTTTCCACTTCCCCGCCAAAGAAAAATGAAAGAACTGAGTAGTCTTTTTCAGTGACATCAGAGTTTTTGGTAAAGATAGAATGAAATAGAGTAATGTGAAACCACCGATAACTTTAGTAATTAGTGCAAGTAATGTTAGAGATGTGAATAAACTTGAATGTAGTTTTTTGTGGTTGGAATCATTCTGAGGTATATAGATAGAAAGATGGATTCTACTTTATTTATGGATCTTCTAATCACTTCAAGAAAATTTTTTGAAATGAACTAAGTCAAAAAGATATCAGAATACAAAATACGCTATTATTTCTACAAGAGGCAGACAACCAAAAATCAAAAGAAGACAAGTAAATGACATAGCGGTTCGATCTGAAGCTTTAGTTTTCACTGGAATTTATGTGATTCGAGTGCGCATGAAGGCTTCAGTTCTTGATGTTATTGTTGGTACCTTTCTTACTTTTGATGTTACAATATAGACATTAAATTGACTTTGGATTGAGACACTTTTATATATGCACTAAGTTAGTAATAGCCACATGAAAAGTAATGAACCCTTTAGGTTAAAATGTCATAGTTGAATCGGTTTGCAAATAGCAGACACTGAGAATTCAGGGTTGCAACTTATATGATGACTTGATATTATTTTTGTTTTACTAAATCTGACGTTATTTTTGGAACAGACTAGTTTATTGTTTATAATGTTGTAATGAATTGCCTGTAGAAATGAATTTGTTGGGATACAAGAAAGGTGAATTGATTTTGATTAAATTTTCTAAGTTTGATTGGGTTTCAAATTTGATTTCAGCGATATTTGTATAGAATTGGATCAGAAAGGTTATGATGCATTTTTATGCGTATGTCCTGGATTCTTTCTTGATCTATAAATACTCAAATTTAACCCTTTCATTCATCAACTTATTCAATTCAATCCAAAAACATACATTTAGGGCTATTTGCAACTTAACCCTCACATTTGCACATTTTATCAATTTAGCCTATTTTTCACAAAACATCAAATATACAAGATCACATATATCTATGTTTAGTCGAATGATCATGTATCTCATATAGGTCCAATCATTTCATCAAATTTATAATTTAGTCCTTCAAAAATGCTATTTTCACAATTTAGCCCTAATTAGCTAAATTCATCAAAAATTTAAGAACAAAACATGTTCATTTAACTCATATATTTCATTTAACACCTAAAGTCATCACAAAGCTCACCATTTCATCAATGGCACATCTCATAAACATCATCAATTCTTCAAATTGCAACATGGGTTTTATAGCATACGAAGCAATGATTGCAAAAACATAGAAATTATCAAAAATCGAAGCAAAACATACCTTATTCTGTCCAAAATATGTGCCGAATGTGAAGAGAGCTCAAACCCTTATTCTTTATTCTTATTTTTGGTAGATGAACACACATAATGGCTAATTTCAAGCTTTTTTTATTATAATTAACATAATTATTAATGTACAAAATTAACCTTTCATAATAATATATAAAACATATGCACACAAGGTCATTTGTGACCATTATCATCCACTCTCTTCATTAATGGGCTTATTGCCTATTAAGGACTTGACATTATAAAAACATAAAAAAATTGATACTTTCACATTTAAACATCAAACTTTCATTTTATGCGATTAATCCATTTTCTCTAATTAAGTATACAAACAAACAAATTAACTCATGGAATTTTAGCATATGCTTAGTCACATATCATAAGCACAGAAAATAATATTAAAATATTATTCTAACGCGGTTTGTGGTCCCGAAACCACTGTTCCGACTAGGGTCTAAATTGGACAGTTACATCATAACTAGTACTTTTACTCTTTTCGATACTAATGTGATTGCATCGATAGATCCAGGATCTACTCATTCATATGTGTGTGTGAATCTAGTATCTAGTAAGATTCTGCTTGTTGAGTCTACTGAGTTTGTAATTAGAGTATCGAACCCCTTAGGCAAGTGTGTTCTGGTTGATAAAGTGTGCAAGAAATGTTCGTTGATGTATCGGGATATTTGTTTTCCGGCTAATTTAATGCTGCTACCCTTTGATGAATTTGATATAATTCCGGGTATGGATTGGCTAACTTTACATAATGCTATTGTGAATTGTAAATGAAAGAGTATTGATTTGAGAAGTCAGAATGGTGAGATAGTTCAAATTGAATCCAGTGATTTGAATGGGCTACCGGCTATTGTATCTTCGATGAAAGCTTTGAAATAAGTGAAAAAGGGTTGCGAAGACTATCATGCATATGTGATACATACAAAAGTGACAGAAAATTAAGTTGAATTTGTGCCTGTAGTTTGTGAATTCCCTGATGTGTTTCCTAAAGAATTATCGGGATTACCTCCGATACGAGAAGTTTAGTTTGGCATTGACTTAGTGTCAGGAATGGCTCCTATATCAATAGCTCCTTATAGAATAGCACCACAGAATTGAAAGAGTTGAAGTCTCAGTTACAAGAATTGACAGATAGAGGATTTGGACGACCGAGTTTCTCGCCTTGGGGTGCTCCTATGTTGTTTGTGAAAAAGAAAGATGGTACTATGAGGATGTGTATTGATTATCGACAGTTGAACAAAGTGACGATAAAGAATAAATATCTTTTATCGTGAATTGATGATTTGTTTGATCAATTAAAATGGGCTACAGTATTTTCGAAAATAGATTTGAGATCAGGTAATTATCAATTGAGGGTTAAAGAATCAGATGTGCTGAAAACTACTTTCAGAATGAGGTACTGTAACAGACCGAATTTGACCCTAATCAGAACGGTGGTTTTGGGACCACGAATCGAGTCTGAGAAATATTTTAATATTTTATTTTGTGTTTATTATGTGTGAATTAAAATGTGTGAAAGTTTCGTAGAAAAATTTCATCGTTTGGGTGCTTAATTTGACAAAAATGACTTAATCGCGTAAATTTTAAAAGTCTCTGATTAGTGGGAAAGTCATAGGAATCACCATCGAAGAAGTTGAAAGAATATCACAGACGTTCTTCAACTTCAGTGGGTTATTCAAATAAAGATAGGTGAAAACAACATGCGAGTTCAAAACCTCAAGCTACGTCTGTAATGAGTGTGGGCAGTGTTAAGAATAAGAAGCTCGAATGTCAACAATGTGGACGAAAACACTTCGGTGATTCCAAGATGAAAGATGGGGCATATTTTAAATGTGGTTCATATGAACATTTGATAAAGGACTGCCCGAAAAGGTCCAATAGAGAAAAGGTTCAGACTACTCGACCGAGCAATACTGCTGCGAAAGGTAGACAACTGCGAAACACTGTAAATGTGGGCAATAGTCATAGTGGGACAAAGGACTCTGCTATGAGATCTGAGGCATGAGCACCTGCTAGAGCTTATGCGATCCATGCTTGAGAGGAAGCTTCAGCGACAGATGTTATCACTGGTACATTTTCTATCTTTGATACTGATGTTGCTGCTTTAATTGACCCGGGGTCAACGCATTCATATGTATGCATGACTTTAGTGTTAGATAAGAAATTTCCTTTTGAGTGTACTGAGCTTGTGGTTAAAGTAATGAACCCCCTAGATCAGTATGTGTTAGTTGATAAATTTTGTAAAAACTATCCTTTGATGATTCGGGGTTGCAAGTTTCCGGCTAATTTGAAGTTACTACCCTTTGATGAGTTTGACATGATTTTGGATATGGATTGGTTAACTCTGCATGATGCTGTAGTGAATTATAGACGAAAGCATATTGAGTTGAAATGTCAGAACGGTGAAAAGCTTTGAATTGAGTTAGATTGTATTGTGTATCTAATGTTATATTGACGATGTCAGCATAGAAAAATGTTAGAAAAGGCTGTGAAGTGTATCTCGCTTATATATTTGATTCCAAAATTTTAGAATCAAGGCTAGAATAGGTTCCAATGGTATTTGAGTATTCAGATGTGTTTCTAGAGTAGTTACCCGAGTTACTTGCCGATCAGAGAGGTTGAGTTTTTTATTGAGTTAGTGTCGGGAACATATCCAATATCGATAGCTGCTTATTGAATGGCATCTACAGAGTTAAAAGAGTTCAGAGCACAGTTGCAAGGTTAACATATAGGGGTTTTGCTTGACCTAGTTTTTCTCCTTGAGGTGCTCTAGTGCTATTTGTTAAGAAAAAGAACGGGTCCATGCGGTTATGCATTGACTATCGACAACTCAACAAAGTCACGATCAAGAATAAGTATCCATTACCACGTATTGACGATTTGTTTGAACAATTGAAAAGTGCGAAAGTGTTCTCAAAGATTGACCTTTGTTCTGGTTATTATCAGTTGTGAGTTAAAGACTCAGATGTGCCAAAAATTGCATTCAGGACTAGGTACAGGCATTATGAGTTTCTTGTGATGACATTTGGTTTAACTAACTCGCCTGCAGTATTTATACATTTGATGAACAGAATTTTTAAACCGTATTTAGCAAGATTCATTGTGGTATTTATCAATGATATTTTGATTTACTCACGAGATGAGATAGATCATGTCAAGCATTTAAGGATTCTTTTGCAAACTTTACGTGAAAATAAATTGTTTGCTAAGTTTAGAAAATGTGAGTTCTGGCTTCAAGAAGTCGAATTTTTGGGATATGTTGTATTGGCCGACGGCATTAGAGTTGATCCAAGCAAATTTTCAACTTTTGTTGATTAGAAGCTGTAATGCATAGGTTTGTGCAAGTGTACACAGTCGTTATCAAGTAATAAGAAAGTATCAAGTTATCGTCTCCATAGGGATTGTATTTGTGCTAAATCACTTGATTGTAAAACTATATTATCAACTTGGTAAATAAAAACACAATATGATTGAGAAGTGATGATTAAAATTAAATATATTAAACTAAATGCAATGATCCCCAATGCAAATTATCCTAAATATGCAAACTATATGAATAAAATAGATTTTATCAAAATTAAACACAATTTGCAACAATTATAACATAAATAAACTAGGACAAATACTTTAATTAAACTCAATTTATTATCAGCATGCTTAATAACATTCAGAAAAACATTCCATGGCAACTCGATCTTTCATGAGTTTGGGAACCATATTAGGTCCTTTCGGAATCCTTTACTTAGTAAATATGCATAGCATTCGTGTGAGGTAACAGGGACATGTTAGGTTTGAAACAATTTAATCACACAAATCTAAAATCTATGCAGATAACAGAGCTTGGTTAGAGTTGTTATGCAGCCTGTAATTTAATAGTGTTAGGATCTAAATTGAGCATGCACATTTCAATTATGTGTCTATTAGTTGTCGTCTGGTTAGGATCGCTCAGCTAATTTAGGTGCATTTCAATCACGTATGAACCAAATATAGACTTGATTTTTAATTGAAAACATGATCAATTGAGTCACAAACATTATAAGCATGAATCAAATAAATATTATTTAATCAAGTAATCATCCTAGCTTAAATAAAATTAAGCTAACATTGTTGTAAACAAAAAGAAAGAGCACATAGGAAACATCTTCAGATTAAATAAAAGAAAAGAAAGATTAAACCCAAATCAAAGTGGCTGTCACCAAGACTCTGACCGATGAGGCTCCTTCATTCCTTCGCTTTGCTCATTTGCTGATGGCTCTCCAAGGTGGCCGACCAAGGGCTCTTTAAGAGGCTTAATTACTAAAACCTCTATGAGGGGATGATGCTATGCATAAGGAATGGAATATGCTAAAGAGAATTGAGAAAAAAGTGAGAAGGATAATGGATGAGAGATGATTAGGAATGGTGAAATGAAATCTTATTTATAGGTGAAGAGAGGAGAGTAGTTTGCAAAAAATAGAGAGGTTTAGTCTCTTCATGCTTCTTCAATGAGTGGCCGATCATGATTAGTGGATTTTGAGTTGAATCTATCTTGATTTTTAAGCAATTTAAATGGCATAACAACTCAGGACTGAGACTCGATCAAATGTAAATCTTCGGGCAAATCTCTAATTTCTTCAACATTACAAGGACCTTGTGTAATTAAAATAAAAAGTGGTTTATGTGGACAGCCATGTGTAGCCAAAATTGGGTTGACTTGATCTTCAATTTGGACAATTTTTTGTAAACCAACAAAACTATCTAACCTGTACAAAATAAATCAATAAATTAAAGGACCAAAGAATAATATTTGTCCAATTTAAATAATTAATTAAAACCCAAATTATTAATGAAATATTTTAAAATGAATTATTAAATATAATTTTATATTTTATTATTTAATATAATCATGCATGGCCCATTTTAGTCTTAAAAATATAATATGTTCAAATAAATATAAAATAAGCCATTTTATGCATGAAAACTATACAATAAAGCCTAAAATCACATTTTAATAATTTCTATGTCCTAATCTCATATTTTCACATATTTCATTAATTTATTAAACAATTACTTAGTTTTAACAATGAATTTAAGTAAAATAGTGATAAATTACAAAGGAAAAAGCCTATATATTTTTTAGTTTACACACCCCCAAACTTAAATCATTGATCGTCCCGAGTAATGTTTATGCACAGCAAATGATCTTGCTAAGGTAAAATTGCTAACTGTGTAAGCAACATCAATCTTTGTCCCATAATCATGCATTAATAACTTCACGTTCATAGATCTTCTTTATTAACAAGTAATTCATGTGCAAATATTTTTAGAATTTTATACTAAGTTTCAAAATGTGCCAACATGAATCATTGTTTGTATGTATGTCACAGCCACAGATAACTTTCTTCATTAAACATAATTTCTTATCAATCAAGCAAACAATCATAAGGCTTATTTATGATTTTCATATGTTGAACTTAGTACTTCCTCTCCACTAATGTTGGTGACATAATCATCAAATCAATAGTTCTTTTATAAGGTTGTCATGGGGCTCGGTTAAATGTAGGGATTTTAAGAGATGAGACATTTCGTTCCAAATCTTAACCTTTACCTTTGTCTTAGATTTCTTGAAATATAGCCTTTTTCTTTAAGTGAACCTTTGGACACCCCCAAACTTATTTTGAACTCATGCTCATACATTTTTCTTTCTGGAGACTGAGCAAACTTTTCTTCACTTTTTCTTCGTCTTTTTTTTAAGCATGAGCAAACTTTTCTTACCAAGACAACTTTAGTTTTCTTCGATAGCTTAAAAAGATTTGTTTTAAGCATGAGCACATATATCTAATATCATAAGGTTTTGAAAATTTCCTCAAATGTTGATTACCAAGACAACTTTAGTTAAGATGGGTGCACAAAATTAGGATAGCTTAAAAGATGGTAATGTGGCTTATAATGTAGGTTCATTGCAATAAATTCAATAAAAAAGTACTTTAAACAAAAGTGGCCTTTAAGCTCAAAATTAAATTGCTTAAAATAATTAAATTAATCTCAAGGATCTAATATCATAAGGTTGGCTCGGTGTGTAATTAAAAAGGCTCAAACGATCCAAAGAAATAGTGCCTTTATCATTTTATATTTTATGTCTCTTAGAATTTCACCTCAAGAAAGTTACTAAGTCAATTCTAAAGATATAAACCTTCATCAACCACACATGTCTAATCTCAAGAGAAAATACCACCCTAAACTAAGTTTTCATCAAAAGAATTTGAATAAACAAACATTACAACCCTTATCACTTACCTTCCAAATTGAATTCTAAAATGACTAAACCACCTTAAAACTAAGATCACTTTGATTTTTATGCTATAAACATTTGTATTTAAGCCCTTCCTACTCAAGCCCATAACCGCATATAAAAAAAAAGTATTCCATAAACGCCAAACCCAAAAATTCAAAACCTTTTTTGCCTTCCTGAATCGAACTCGAGACCATAAGGCGTCACCTTCCTGCACCCAAGTAGCGCCTCCAAGCCACTTCACCCAATTGCTTCTTGTGCCATAAATTACCAAAAAAATATACTTAAGGCCTCCCTTGGCTCGTTTCCTTTTCCACTAAAAATCCAAAATTTTCCAAAGCCTTCCCTTTCATCCAACATACCCTAAAACTCATCCAAGCACTCCCAAAACCTACTAACACTCGAATTACACACAACACTGATAGCCCCTAAAACCGTGGTGTTACAATAACATACATTAACTCAGATAGAATCATCATTCATACTTGCATACAAACTATCTCATTAACATAATGTCTCTAAACATTCATTTATTTAAACATACTTATGAAAGAAATGATTGAAACATACTTACAAATTTTAAAAATTTGAGTAGTTTATTTGCCTTACCCCCTTTTAAAAAGAAGCAATGTCTTTATTGCAAGAACAAAGTAATGAATGAAAATTGAACACCAGGTTGGGTTGTAAAGAAAGAGAGGTGAGTCATTAAGACTGCTTAAATACCAAGTCTTTCCTAATAACCCAATCCTAGACATGTTCATTCCCATTACCACATCACTTAGTCTTTTTCTTTCTAAAGAAGTGTTAAGTTTATTCATGCTTGTTATGTTTTATTCTGTAGGAATTAAATCCTAATTACTAAAGAAATAAATTCCTAAAGACCTAAAAATAATTAAATAAATAACAAGACAAGAATCCCCTTTTTATTTTTTTGACTCATTCCCTTTATCTTCTTTAGCTCCATCTCCACTTGCATAGTCAGTATCTTCTGTCCATGTCTCAAAGATAGCATTTAGGGATTCAGGAACAAAAGTATTAAAGATATTCTTAGAAGTATTTTGAATTGAGTCATCTCTAATTTTTGCATATTTCTAGTAAGTTTGTTGTTGATTGTGCATCAACTTGCACATATCCATCATAATTGACAACTTCGATTTCTTTGAAGCACTTGCAGAAGTCGACATAGGAGTTGTAGATTTAGGTTCAACACTTAGCTTGACTATTTCATCTTCTGGCTCAACCTTTGGTTCTGGGGTTGCAGATCCTTCGCTGGTTTAGGACTTTCGGTTCCTTATCAGATTCTTCTTCTTCAGTGTCTGTAACTGAATTGCCTTCAGTTTTAGTTTCATTTGTTGACTCCTCAATATCTGGCTCAGTTGGCTCTTCTTGCTCGCCTTGATTCAGATCATACACCTTCTCTACTAACCTTTCAAGATCATGATTTGTAATGCACCCTTGAACATATTGCCCCTTCAGATTTGCTTATGTTTTAACATGGGCCCTTAAGCAAAGTGAAGTGATTAATGATGGGAAATAAGCACTTCCTGTCTTCTTTTTAGCACAATCATGAATCTCCTTGAGAATAATTTTCCTAACATTAATGGAATTTTCTGTCAAAATTGCATATAACAAGAGCATCCGTTCCATCGAGATGGTGGAACTATAAGAAATAGGCATAAAACTATAGTGAACAAAATAAAACTATACCTTTGCTACTAGTTTTAGGTATTCCCTTCGACAAGAATGGCTTCCAAACTTTCTTATAATCCATTAGGATCCCGGATTTGTCACAACATCAAGCACTTGTTGAAGAAAATCCCAAAGTTAAACAAATCATTGATGGACTTAGAAGTAAGAGGTACCTTTTTCTTTCGAACAATGACCTCATTAGCATCTTGCATAGTCAAACTAGCATAGAATTCTTGAACTAGTTCATCATCGAGAAGTGAAAGAGCATCACAAAATCATTTCCACTTGAGAGCATTGATTTTATTTCTAATCGGTATGGGAACAACCATCAAATAATGACTCTTCAAGTTAAAACCTTTTTCCTGCATCATAGATTGATGCTTAAAGATGAATCAAATTTCTCTTTCACTTCTTCATCGAACAAAATCGGGTTTTAAAGAGTAGTCTTTGAAGATATGGTTCTTCTGCGAGACATGGTATCATTTCTTGAGAATTTGGAAAAGTTTCTACACAAAGGGAAAGAGAAATCGGCAAGGTGGGTAAGGCCTTGCTACGACAAAAATCTTGCGACTGCAAGGATAGTCCGGTGGTAACGACAGCGTGCAACAGCAACGATGGTGTATGACGACGACAACAGTGATGTGCGGCAGCAACGTTGGTGCTTCAAAAATCTTCTTACGGTGGCAATAGGTGATTTTGGCAAAGAGGGAAGAGAAACTAGGGTTTCATTTAGGATTTGAAGCTAGCGGCACAAGAGGGAGATTTAAGGATTTTTAGGATTAAGCAAATTTCTTTGAGGGATATGAAAAATAGTAGAATGAAGAGGAGTTTATATAGGGAAGAATTAAGGCAACATGTAGCTAAAATTTAGTTGCATTAGGGTTACTTGGGCGGCAGGTAATGGGAGTGGCAGCAAAGTATGGATTTTTTCCCTCCTTTTTGTTGTCTTGGGCCTCAAACTCAAACTGTATTTGCAAACTTACTCAAGAAAAAACTTATTAGTACTTGGGCCAAATTTGACCCCCTTTATTAACATAAAAATTTAAAATTTAAACAGAACAAATGAAACTTAAAAATTTTAAATCTTAATTAGAAAATTTCTTCTTAACAAATTACATTAAATTAACTCCGTGAAAGGTTGGAGGGTCACGGTAGTCCGCTTAAGTTCTATGTAATGAATCGAATCGACCCTAATCGAACGGTGGTTTGGGACCACGAATCCGAACTCGAGAAATATTTAAATATTATATTTAGTGCTTATTATATGTGAATTTATGTGTGTGAAAGTTTTGTAGAAAAATTTTATCGTTTGAGTATCGAATTAGACAAAAAGGACTTAATCGCGTAAAATGTAAAAGTGGCATACTAGAGTGTAAAGTGCCTATTTGAGTATGGCTTTAATATGAAACATTAAATGGGTAAATAACCCATTTTTAAAGTTAGTGGGTGGCTTTTGACAAAAATATCCATAGTATATATATTGGTTTTATTTTATATTAAAGGTTATATAAGTAAATTAATAAATTTCTTTATTATATGTTATAATAACATAAAATAAAGCCATGATATCATCCATTCTCTTAAGGCCAAAAGTTGAGAAAGATAAAAGGATTTTTGTTCTTCAAATTTCGCAATTTGAAGCTTGATTTCAAGGTTAGTTTGATTTGGTTTTAGTAATTTTACGTTTTGAGATCGTTGCTTGAACCGTAGCCGACCCATGTTGAAATTTTTGAATCTAAGTATGCTTGATGTTCGCCATTGTTGTGTTCATGTGGTTTTGTTATTTGATGATTTTAGATGATAGTTAGGTTAAAAATTAGTATGTTATGTGTTGGAAGTTTTGATGAAATTGAGTTTTTAGGGCTAAATTGTAAAAATAAATTTTAGAGGGCCTATTTGCAAAATAAATGAAATGTGAGGACTTGTAAGGTCCCTAGGAACATTCGCCCTTGCATAGTTTTGGCTAATTTGGTGTATTTTGTGTGTTATGCAAATAGGACTAAATTGAAAAGTTGTGAAATTCTAGGGGTAAAATAGTAATTTGCCCATTTATGTGCTTAAGGACTAAATTGAGATGAATTGTGGTTGAATGAGCTAAACTTTAATGTGTTTTAGATCAAGAGCAAAGAAAAACGGAATTAGACCGGGGAAAGTCGAAGGTTCTCGAATAGCGGATTCGCATACGGACTATCGACAACCGAGGTAAGTCCTTTAGCTAAAGAATGTTAATGACTTAATTATGATTATAAACAATGGTATGAATTGCTGAATTTTTGTACCTATTTTCATTATGGCCGAATGTATGGTGGGATAGTTGGTTGATGATTGAAGTTGGTTATGTGAAATAAATTGTTGGATTGCATAATGATATAGTAAATTTTATTGGTTTAATGTGAATGAGCTCAATTGAGTTAAACATAAGTATATATTAGTTGTGAAGAGTGTGTGTAGAATGTTTGGTTATATTGATTTAATTAAAGCTTCGTGCCTAGCGTGCTTAATGCTTGGGTGACATATTCTAAGCTTCGTGCTCAGCGTGCTTAATCTGGTGACATATTAAGCTTCGTGCCTAGTAGGCTCAAGGGTGATAAATTAAGGCTTCGTGCCTAGCAGTGCCTTGTGCTTGGTGTTTGATTTCGGCTTTAGTGCCTAGCGTGCTTTATCTTGGTGATGTGTTATAAATGGAGAAATCATGAATCATACAAGGAGAAATGTATTTAAACTCATGAACTAAAAGTGTGTATGTTTAAGCCTTCTATATTTACCAAAGGTAAGGTAGATGGTATAGTATTATTTAAATTAAGTGTGTTATGATATGGTTGATGATTCGATAGGAATTTTGATATAAGCTTTTGAGCTTACTATTGTTGAGTATGAACATTATAATGGAATTTGAGCTTATATGTGATATTTTAGAGAACCGATATTAAGTGAAAATGTTAAGAGTGAAAGAGTTAAGATGTGTTTGTATAAATATTCAAATAGGTATATATGATTAACGTAAATGTTGTACTCACTCGATTTGGAATATGCGAATATATGTGATATATTTTGGTGTTTTAGTGAATTATGTGATTATGGTTATAAAGTGCAAATACTTGAGTTAAGGAATTGATAGCATTCGGCCATGTTTAAATTTACATGTTAAAATGTTTTTGAGCTTGGGACTTACTAAGCTAGTAAGCTTATTTGTGTGAAATGTTCTCCTCGGTTTTACAGATTTTGTTTACGCTATGGGCTCGAGTAGGATCGTCAAGCAAGTCGACCACACTATCGATCGCTATTTTGGTATTTTAAAAGCTTAAACTACAAACCTATGGCATGTATAGGCTGGTTTTTATATGTTTGGTTTTGGAAAATTGTATATAGACAGCCATGCGAGTATGGCTTAATTATAATGTCAAAGTTTGTGTGTATGTGGCCATAACCTAGATTTATTTTGAAAGCATGTTTTTGGCATATATTTTGTGATGTTTGGTTATATAGGTTCGGTTGCTAAATGATAAGAGTGAATATGTTTCATGACTATTTTTGTTGTGAAATAGTTTTTAGTTACAGCAGTGATGTGATTTTGAAAAATCACCAAAAATAGGAGAAATTGAATTAGAAAGTGAATAAGACATAGAATTAAATTTTATTATGTCTATTTTGATATGAAAGAAACAAGTTAGGCAAAGGAATTATATATAATGAGATATTTAAGTTTTAGTGAGACTTGTCCTGAATGAATTCGTGAGTCCCTGTTCTGTTTTGGAAAAATTGTCAAAAATTGTACAAAAATCATTAAGAAGCATGGTTTATATGTGTAGAACCCTTAATGAGTCTATTTTTCATTGGTATAAACAAGAACATTATAGGAAAT
Source organism: Gossypium rotundifolium (assembly GCA_025506655.1). NCBI lineage: Eukaryota > Viridiplantae > Streptophyta > Magnoliopsida > Malvales > Malvaceae > Gossypium > Gossypium rotundifolium. The sequence goes on from CP106726.1 coordinate 57,170,410, forward strand.
TTGTGAAATGAGATAACTGTATGTTTGTAGAGACAGGTCAGAATTGTCAAGCAGTGTAATAAGGGTAATTTTGATGAATAAACTGTACTAATTGGCCACGTGAAAAATTCTGGAAAAATTATGGTGAAAATTTATATGAGTCTAGTTGCAAGGAAAATTTACGGATCTAAATTTTGAGTTTTGTAACTCGATTTATGGTCGATTTGGTCAGTATAACGTAGTTGGACAGCTTTAAATTTTCATGCCCCGAGATAATAGTCAAGTCTAGTAATGCCATGTACTCGATTCCGGCAAGGGTTTGGTGTATGGGGTGTTACATTTATTGGTATCGAGCTACGATTTAGTCAATTCTAGGACTACCGTAGTACGTAAGAGTCTAGCTATACATGCCATAGAATTTTATATGTGATAGTGTGGTGACTTCGACAATTTCAATTGTATTTTATATAGTAAATGGATTCGATCCCGATAGAGCCGTAGAATGATGATGTGGAGAGTGTTGCGCCTGGTCTCGCACATGGATCAGCACCATTAGACTCTCAACCAGTTATGGGTAACCAAGAGGAGAGGCTAAACAAGCCTTCTACCAAATGATGAATGAATGGTTTACCCAATTTGTTCAAAATAATCCCATTGTACAACAACCTCCACCCTGAATAATCCAACTCGGTTCCTTCAAAGACTTCGATGATAGATCCGATGAGATCTAGTAGACCTCCGATTGATAAAATCAGAAAGTTTGGGGCCAAAGAATTGGGGCCAATGATGATGATGACGACGAACGAGCTGAAATGTGGTTTGATAATACTATTCGGTACTTGATGAGTTATCTTGTACTCGGAGGAATGCTTGAAGTGTGCCATATCTTTACTTGGGACACTGCGTATCACCGGTGGAATACACTAGTATCGTGGTCCCGAAAGAAAAGTGACGGGATTTCTTCCAGTTGAATTTCGAAGAAATATATCATCCAAAGGTTCATCGACCAGAAACGAAAAGAATTTCTTGAACTGAAGCAGGGGCGAATGACCGTGACGGAATATGAACGGAAATTTGTCAGGCTCAGCAGATATGCTAGAGAGTGTGTTTCTACTGAGGCTATTATGTGCAAAAGGTTTGAAGACGGTCTGAATGAAGATATAAAGTTGTTTGTTGGCATCCTTGAAATTCAAGAGTTTGTGACATTAGTTGAGCGAGCTTGCAAAGCTGAAGAGCTCGGGAAAGAGAAGAGAAGGGCTGAGACAGAAGCTAGAGACAGTCGAAAGAGATCGTCGGGTAAGAATTTTCATTCTACATCTAAGAAGTTTAGAGATGACTTCAGTCGACACAAAACTACTTCAGATTCATCTAGACATGATCGACCTCCAGTGGATTCCTGAGATACCTCGATGACCAGTGTTGGTAACGTCTCACAGAATCGAGTTGAATGTAAACATTGTGGAAAATGGCATCCAGGAGTTGTAGAGTTCGTGACCGGTCTTGTTTTAAATGTGGATCCTCGGACCATTTTATTCGAGAGTGCCCGATGTTAATCGAGTCGAATCTGAGATGAACACTAGACCAAGTAGTGCATCAAGATGCAGGCGGACCACCCGGACATTACGGCAATGTAGGTGGTAGTCGAGAGGGACAAAGAACACAACAGATCGATCGAGGCTAGAGCTCCGGCAAGAGCTTATGTTACTCGAGCTAGAGAGGATGTCGCTTCTCCGGATGTCATTCTGGTACTTTCACCCTTTATGATACTCTTTGTGATTGCATTGATTGATCCTGGTTCGACCCATTCATATGTATGTGAAACTCTGGTATTCAGTAAGACTCTGCCAGTTGAGTCTACTGAGTTTGTGATTCGGGTATCCAACCCTTTGGGTAGATGTGTGTTTGTTAATAAAGTGTGTAAAAGTTGCCCATTGATGATTCGGGATTTTTGTTTCCCAGTTGATTTAATGCTGTTGCCTTTCGATGAGTTTGATATAATTCTGGGAATGGACTGGTTAACTTCGCATGATGCAGTGGTGAATTGCAAAAGAAAGCTTATCGATTTGAGACACCAGAATGGTGAGATCATTAGAATCGAATCCAGTGATTCGTGGGTTTCTACGATTATATCATCGATGTTAGCTCAAAAGTATGTGAGAAAAGGGTGTGAAGCTTATTTGGCTTATGTCTTTGGATAATAAAGTGTCTGAGAAACAGATTAAATCTGTACCGATTATATGTGAATACTCAGATGTGTTTCCTGAAGAACTACCGGGTTTACCCCCTATACGAGAGATTGAGTTTGGCATTGAATTAGCTCCGGGAACGACTCTGATCTCAATAGCTCCATATCGGATGGCACCTACTGAGCTAAAAGAGCTGAAAGCATAGTTGCAAGAGTTAATAGATAGGGGTTTTGCACGACCAAGTTTCTCTCCTTGGGGTGCGCCATTCTTTTGTGAGAAAGAAAGATGGAGCGATGCGAATGTGTATTGATTACCAAGCAACTAAATAAGGTGACTATAAAGAACAAGTACCCATTACCTCGGATTGATGATTTGTTTGATCGGTTAAAAGGGCTTCATATTTTCAAGATAGATTTGAGATCGGGTTATTATCGATTATGAGTCGAGATACAGATGTGCCAAAGACGCATTTGGACGAGATACTGAACATTTTGAGTTTTGGTAATGCCTTTTGGGCTTACTAATGCACTGCTATTTTTATGGATTTGATGAATCGGGTTTTAGACGGTTTTGGATCGATTTGTGGTGGTGTTTATTGATGACATATTGATCTACTCCAAAGATGAAATTGAACACGCTGAACATTTGAGGTTAGTGCTACAAACTTTGCGAGATCATCAGCTGTATGCGAAGTTTAGTAAGTGTGAGTTCTGGATGAAAGAGGTCAGCTTTTTGGGACATGTGGTTTCAGCATCAGGCATTCGAGTTGATCCGAACAAAATCTCGGCTATAATTGATTGGAAACCACCGAAAAATATTTTCGAGATTCGAAGTTTTCTGGGACTTGCGGGTTACTATCGACGATTTGTGAAAGATTTTTCTATGATAGCTACCCCGTTAACAAAGTTACTGCAGAAAGATGTCCGGTTTGAATGGTCAGAAAAATGTCAGAAAAGTTTTGATCAGTTGAAAGCCCTTTTGACAGAAGCTCCAGTATTAGTTCAGCCTGAATCGGGTAAAGAATTTGTTGTGTACTCTGATGCTTCTTTAAATGGTTTGGGCTGCGTTTTGATGCAGGAAGGCAAAGTTGTAGCCTACGCTTCAAGACAATTGAAGCCGCATGAAAGAAAAAACCCTACGATGATTTAGAGCTTGCGACCATTGTGTTCGTGATGAAGATTTGGCGCCATTACTTATTTGGCGAGAAATGTCATGTTTACTCGGATCATAAAAGTCGAAGTATCTAATGACTCGTAAAGACCTGAATTTGAGACAACGCAGTGGCTAGAATTGTTGAAAGACTATGAATTGGTGATTGACTATCACCCGAAAAGCTAATGTTGTTGCGGATGCATTAAGTCGAAATCATTATTTGCTCTTCGTGCATTGAATGCACAGATGGCTATGTCTAGTGATGGTTCGATCATAATGAAGTTACGAGCAAGACCGATGTTTATCCAACAAATTTGTGATGCACGAAAGTTGACAAGAATATGATTGCTAAACGAATTCGATGTGAAAAGGTGCAGAGTCGATTTTCGATTGATGCAAATGACTGCTTGAATTTTAAAAGCGAATGTGTATTCCAAAGAACTGATTTGATCTGAGATGATTTTGAGTGAGGCTCATAGTGGCCGACTATCGATACATCCGGTAGCACGAAAATGTATAATGACTTGAAACAGTTCTATTGGTGGCCTGGTATGAAACGAGATATATCTGAATTTGTTTCAAAATGCCTAATTTGTTAGCAAGTAAAAGTCGAGCATCAAGTGCCTTCTGGGTTGCTTCAGCCGATCATGATACCTGAGTGGAAATGGGATAAAATTTCAATGGATTTTGTATCCGGTCTTCCTATGACACCAAGTAAGAAAGATGCCTTATGGGTGATAGTTGATAGACTGACTAAATCAGCTCATTTTGTGCTTGGTTCGCATGATTTTTCACTCGATAAACTTGCTAAATTGTATGTATCGCAAATTGTAAGATTGCATGGTGTACCGAGCTCCATTGTGTCGATGTGAGACTCGAGATTTACATCGCGATTTTGGAAGAAGTTGCAAGATGCTTTAGGTACTAAACTACATTTTAGTACTGACCTTTCATCCGCTTTTCGAGACGATCGATCCGAGCGAACTATTCAAATACTTGAGGACATGTTGAGATGTTGCGTTCTCGAGTTTGAAGGTGCGTGGGAACGATACCTACCTTTGATTGAATTTGCTTATAATAATAGCTTTCAATCAAGTATCAAAATGGCACCTTATGAAGCCTTATACTGGCGAAGATGTTGAACACCATTATACTGGACTGAGCTCAGTGAAAATAAGATACACGGGGTTGATTTGATTAAAGAGACCGAAGAAAGTGGCCATAATCGAGATAATTTGAAAGTGCGTCGGATCGACAAAAGTCCTATGCTGATTTGAAACGTAAAGATATTGAATTCGGATCGAGATTGAGTCTTTTAAAGGTTTCACCATGGAAGAAAGTGCTGCGTTTTGGCCGGAAAGGCAAGTTGAGCCCGAGGTTCATTGGACCGTATGAAATCATTGAACGTGTTGGGTGCATTGCTTATAAATTGAAGCTACCTCGAATTAGAAAAGATACACGATGTATTTCATGTTTCTATGCTCCATAGATACTGATCGATCCGTCACATGTGATTGCTCGTCGAGATTGAGATACGGCCCGATATGACGATGAGGAAAAGTCGATCCGTATTCTAGCTCGGAAATGAAAGAGCTAAGAAACAAAAGATTTCCTTAGTGAAGGTATTATGGAATCGACATGGAGTTGAAGAGGCAACGTGGGAGCCCGAGGATTCAATGAGGCAACAATATCCGACATTGTTTAACGGTAAGATTTTCGGGACGAAAATCCTTAAGGGGAAAGTTGTAATGAATCGAATCGACCCTAATCGAACGGTGGTTTCGGGACCATGAATCCGAACCGAAAAATATTTAAATATTATATTTAGTGCTTATTATATGTGAATTTATGTGTGAAAGTTTTGTAGAAAAATTTTATCGTTTAAGTATCGAATTAGACAAAAAGGACTTAATCGCGTAAAATGTAAAAGTGGCATACTAGAGTGTAAAGTGCCTATTTGAGCATGGCTTCTTAATATGAAACATTAAATGGGTAAATAACCCATTTTTAAAGTTAGTGGGTGGCTTTTGACAAAAATATCCATAGTATATATATTGGTTTTATTTTATATTAAAGGTTATATAAGTAAATTAATAAATTTCTTTATTATATGTTATAATAACATAAAATAAAGCCATGATATCATCCATTCTCTTAAGGCCGAAAGTTGAGAAAGATAAAAAGGGATTTTTGTTCTTCAAATTTCGGCAATTTGAGGCTTGATTTCAAGGTTAGTTCGATTTCGGTTTTTAGTAATTTTTACGTTTTTGAGATCGTTGCTTCGAACCGTAGCCGACCCATGTTGAAATTTTGAATCTAAGTATGCTTGATGTTCAGCCATTGTTGTGTTCATGTGGTTTTGTTATTTGATGATTTTAGATGATAGTTAGGTTAAAATTAGTATGTTATGTGTTGGAAGTTTTGATGAAATTGAGTTTTAAGGCTAAATTGTAAAAATAAATTTTTAGAGGGCCTATTTGCAAAATAAATGAAATGTGAGGACTTGTAAGGTCCCTAGGAACATTCGACCCTTGCATAGTTTTGGCTAATTTGGTGTATTTTGTGTGTTATGCAAATGGGACTAAATTGAAAAGTTGTGAAATTCTATGGGTAAAATAGTAATTTGCCCATTTATGTGCTTAAGGACTAAATTGAGATGAATTGTGGTTGAATGAGCTAAACTTTAATGTGTTTTAGATCAAGAGCAAAGAAAAACGGAATTAGACCGGGGAAAGTCGAAGGTTCTTGAATAGCCGATTCGCACGGACTATCGACAACCGAGGTAAGTCCTTTAGCTAAAGAATGTTAATGACTTAATTATGATTATAAACAATGGTATGAATTGCTGAATTTTTGTACCTATTTTCATTATGGCCGAATGTATGGTGGGATAGTTGGTTGATGATTGAAGTTGGTTATGTGAAATAAATTGTTGGATTGCATAATGATATAGTAAATTTTATTGGTTTAATGTGAATGAGCTCAATTGAGTTAAACATAAGTATATATTAGTTGTGAAGAGTGTGTGTAGAATGTTTGGTTATATTGATTTAATTCAGGCTTCGTGCCTAGCAGGCTTAATGCCGGTGACATATTCGGGCTTCGTGCCTAGCAGGCTTAATGCCGGTGACATATTCGGGCTTCGTGCCTAGCGTGCTCAAATCTTGGGTGATAAATTCGGGCTTCGTGCCTAGCGTGCCTTGTGCGGTGTTTGATTTCGGCTTTAGTGCCTAGCGGGCTTTATCTGGTGATGTGTTATAAATGGAGAAATCATGAATCATACAAGGAGAAATGTATTTAAACTCATGAACTAAAAGTATGTGTATGTTTAAGCCTTCTATATTTACCAAAGGTAAGGTAGATGGTATAGTATTATTTAAATTAAGTGTGTTATGATATGGTTGATGATTCGATAGGAATTTTGATATAAGCTTTTGAGCTTACTATTGTTGAGTATGAACATTATAATGGAATTTGAGCTTATATGTGATATTTTGGAGAACCGATATTAAGTGAAAATGTTAAGAGTGAAAGAGTTAAGATGTGTTTGTATAAATATTCAAATAGGTATATATGACTAACGTAAATGTTGTACTCACTCGATTTGGAATATGCGAATATATGTGATATATTTTGGTGTTTTAGTGAATTATGTGATTATGGTTATAAAGTGCAAATACTTGAGTTAAGGAATTGATAGCATTCGCCATGTTTAAATTTACATGTTAAAATGTTTTTGAGCTTGGGACTTACTAAGCTAGTAAGCTTATTTGTGTGAAATGTTCTCCTCGGTTTCTGATTTTGTTTACGCTACGGGCTCGAGTAGGATCGTCAAGCAAGTCGACCACACTATCGATCGCTATTTTGGTATTTTAAAAGCTTAAACTACAAACCTATGGCATGTATAGGCTGGTTTTTATATGTTTGGTTTTGGAAAATTGTATATAGACAGCCATGCAGTATGGCTTAATTATAATGTCAAAGTTTGTGTGTATGTGGCCATAACCTAGATTTATTTTGAAAGCATGTTTTGGCATATATTTTGTGATGTTTGGTTATATAGGTTTGGTTGCTAAATGATAAGAGTGAATATGTTTCATGACTATTTTGTTGTGAAATAGTTTTTAGTTACAGCAGTGATGTGATTTTGAAAATCACCAAAAATAGGAGAAATTGAATTAGAAAGTGAATAAGACATAGAATTAAATTTTATTATGTCTATTTTGATATGAAAGAAACAAGTTAGGCAAAGGAATTATATATAATGAGATATTTAAGTTTTAGTGAGACTTGTCCTGAATGAATTCGTGAGTCCCTGTTCTGTTTTGGAAAATTTGTCAAAAATTGTAAAAAAATCATTAAGAAGCATGGTTTACATGTGTAGAACCCTTAATGAGTCTATTTTTCATTGGTATAAACAAGAACATTATAGGAAATTTGTGAAATGAGATAACTGTATGTTTGTAGAGACAGGTCAGAATTGTCAAGCAGTGTAATAAGGGTAATTTTGATGAATAAACAGTACTAATTGGCAACGTGAAAAATTCTGGAAAAATTATGGTGAAAAGTTATATGAGTCTAGTTGCAAGGAAAATTTACGGATCTAAATTTAGAGTTTTATAACTCGAGTTATGGTCGATTTGGTTAGTATAACGTAGTTGGACAGCTTTAAATTTTCATGCCCCGAGATAATAGTCAAGTCTAATAATGCCATATACTCGATTCCGGCAAGGGTTTCGGGTATGGGGTGTTACAGTTCCAATCTCCTTAGACAGAATTAATTAAATGTAATAAGTTAAGAAAATAAGTTCTAATTATTTATTTATTTACAAAACGAGTTCATGAAAAATCAAAGGTCTATTAATTTGAACGAGGATTCAACTCACTCAACTTCACCATCCCAGTAGTCTTTGAGACGTTGACCATTAACTTTAAACTTACCTCCGTAATTTTCGTATATTTCAATAGCTCTATAAGGATAAACTCGGTAGATGGTATAGGGTCCTTTCCATTAGGATTTAAGCTTCCCAGGAAATAACTTCAACCTTGAATTAAACAACAAAACCTTTTGACCTTCTTTAAACTTGTGAGGTTGTATATGACTATCATGCCACCTCTTTGATCTTTCTTTACACATTTTGGCATTCTCATAGGAAAACAACCACAGCTATTCCAACTCATCAAGTTGTAACATCCTTCTCTCACCGGCTTGCTTAAGATCAAAGTTCAACTGCTTCAAAGCCCAGTGAGATCTATTCTCCAACTCTAATGGCAAATGATATGCATTTCCAAAGACTAACCACTAAGGAGCCATTCCTAACGATGTCTTAAATGTTGTTCGATAGGCCCATAATGCATTATCGAGCCTTCGAGACCAATCTTTTCTACTAGGACGTACTACCCTTTCAAGGACACCTTTGATTTCACAGTTCACTTTTTCAAATTCCCTATTAGACTAGGGGTGATAGGCAGTAGCAATCTTGTGCTTCACATCATATTTGTCAAGCAACCACTTAAGCCATCTGTTCACAAAGTGAGAACCTTCATCACTAATAATAGCTCTTGGTGTCCCAAAATTTGTAAACGGATGCTTATGTAGGAATCGCATGACTACCTTAGCATGATTTGTAATGTATGCTTCAGCTTTAACCCACTTGGATATATAGTCCACAGCAACTAAGATGTATTTGTTCCCATACGAAGAAGGAAATAGGCTTAAGAAGTCAATGCCCCATACATCGAATAATTCAATCTCCAAAATGTTTGTCAAGGGCATCTCAATCCTCCTTGATATATTTTCGATCCTATGGCATTTATCACAGTTCTTCCTATAGGCATAAGCATCTTTAAATAATGTAGGCCAAAAGAAACTTGCTTGCAAAATATTTGCTGTAGTACGTGAACCACCAAAGTGTCCCCCACTTGTAGATGAATGGCAATGATACAAGATCTCAGCAATCTCACTTTCAGCTACACACTTTCAGATTATATTATTTGCACATTGTTTAAACAAAAACGGATACGCCCAAAAATAATACCGACTATCATGAAGGAATTTTTTCTTTGTTGGTACGTCATTTCTCGAGGAATTATTCCACATGCAAGATAATTGGCAAAGTCAGCAAAGTAAGGTGTTTCATGAATTTGACTTACCTCAAATAAGTGTTCATCTGGGAAATTCTTGTTGATAGGCTCACATGATTGAGTTACCTCAGTTGGCAGATGATCAGCTATTTGATTTTTGACACCTTTTTCTGTCTTGGATTTTAAGGCCAAATTCTTAGAGTAAAAGTATCCAACGAATTAGCCTCGGTTTCGCATCTTTCTTCCTGAGCAAGTATTTAACGGCTGCATGGTCAGGAAATACTGTAACTTTGGTACCTATAAGATATGAGCAGAATTTGTCAAAAGCAAAAACAATAGCAAAGAGTTCCTTTTTAGTTACCATATAATTGAGTTGGGCTCCTGTCAAAGTTCTACTTCTATAGTAAATAGGGTGAAACACTTTGTTTCCTTTTCGACCCATCACAGCTCCAATGGCATAATCACTTGATCGCACATCAACTCAAAAGGTGAGCTCTAATGAGGTGTAACGATTATTGGGGCTGACATTACCCATTTTTTTTAGATCTTCAAAAGCTTCTAAACATGCTTTGTTGAAATCAAACACTGAATCTTTCTTTAACAACAAACACAACGGTTTAGAAATTTTCGAGAAATCTTTGATAAACCTTCGATAAGAATCGGCATGGCTTAAGAATCTTTTGACTGCTATCACAGTAATTGAGGCCGGTAATCTTTCAATTACGTCCACCTTTGTTTTATCGACTTCAATTCCTCTTTTTGAGATTTTATGCCGTAAGACAATCCATTCCTTAACCATAAAATGGCATTTTCCCAGTTAAAGACAAGATTCGTCTCTTCGCATGTAGCACCCCTTACCCGTGGTCGACGGGATAGTGTACGAGGCATTACCGTACTTAACCTTACTTAAACATGTATTATCGGGTTATAAAATTTTGTTCAAACTTAAAAAGTTTCCTTCTTAATCCTAACATGTATTTTATGGGCCCACGAGGCCTTAAACACCCATTCGGAAGATTTCAAAGTTCAACCATAAACTTTCACACTTTTTGAAAATTTTTTCCTAGATAAGGGCCACACGTCCGTGTTGTCCAAGGGACATGCTCTTGTGCCCTAAGACATGCCCGTGTTCTCCACCTATGGTCGACACTGACTTATTTCACAAGGCTTAGCACACGCCCGTGGCTACAACCTGTGTCCTTCACACACCATAGACACGCTCGTGTCCTCTACCCGTGGAGCTCTCTGTTTATGATGTCATCATACCCTTAATAGCACATAGCTAGGGCACATACTCGTGTGCTGGCCTGTGTGACAAATTGTATTCTCATAAATTAGTGCAGGGGACACAAGGCCTCTTAACACACCCATGGGGCTGGCCGTGTGTCACACACGGCCTAGACACACGCCCGTGTGTCACACACGGCCTAGACACACGCCCGTGTGTCTACCTGTGTAGATACTTAGAGGCTATTTTCCAAGCCAATTGCCACCCTAAAACATAAACACACTTATACTGACTCAAGCAATACATAATGTGGCATTCATGTAATATGAATAATTCCTAAAACATCACTTATAGAATTCATAAAAAAACTCATCATCACTAATTTATAGAACTTAACAAATATTGGCCAATCTCATTGGCCATATACAAAAAGGATAGTAATCTTAATAGCCAACCCTTTGGCTACCAATATGATATAACTCAAAATGACATAATCTCTATACATTCCATGCTTAAAATAAAACAACTTGACTATACCAAAATAATGATTGATAGTGTGATCCGAGCTCCGACGTCTTTGGTCCCCGAGTTAGCTTGGCGATACTACAAGGAAGAAAGAAAACAGAGGAGTAAGAATATAACTTAATCAGTTTGCATGAAATTCATATAACAACATATTGTTCATAATATACTAATCCATCATGAATAAGAACAACATAAATCTCAAGTGCTTGAACTTACTTACTCATAGTTACTTTTTACTCATCACATTTTACATAAAGATTACAAGCTTGTATTTTTAATCATGGTACCTGTATCACTTAGTCATATAGATTAGCACTTTCGCTAATGTAAACATGAACTCATATCGTCATCATTCTTAAATTAAATAAACTCTTTATCAACCTTGAATAACTTAGTTTATTACTATCTTTACTTGCTTAGATTACTTATTACCTCTTTCGTACTTGACTCTTTTTTCCCGTTAAATTACTCGGAATATTAGAGGATACTCCATCTCATCAAACATGTGTCTCGATGCCAATGCCATATCCCAAATATGGTCATACATGGGATTGCCTCTTAGTGCCAATGCCATATCCCAGATATGGTCTTACATGGGCTTCCTTAGCTTGATGTCGATGCCATGTGCCAGACATAGACTTACACGAGGCCTTCCTTAAATGGTGTCGATGCCCTGCGTTAGACATAGACTTACACAAGACCTTCCTTAAATGGTGTTGATGCCATGTCCAAGACATGGTCTTACACGAGACCTTCTTTAAATGGTGTCGATGCCATGTCCCAGACATGGTCTTGCACGAGACCTTCCTTATTCGATGCTGATTCCATGTCCCAGACATGGTCTTACACAGGATCTATGTTCGGTACCATTGCCATGTCCCAGACATGGTCTTACACGGGCTTTCCTTGTCTCATGTTATGACATAGGTATCCTCGTTATTCCAAGACTTCAACCGGTACTTCCATTTACTTGTTCTCATTGATTTCTTTATTGAGGCATTATTATTCATCTTAATGAAAATAATGTACATTAAATAACATAGTAAGTAATTTAATGGTAATACATGTGAAACCTTAAATTCATACAAACTTACCTCGGTACTCCAAAATGTGTGTAAATGTGTAGTGTATCCCACAACTTTGCTATTGCCTCGGTTACGATCCGGGCTTCATGTTTCTTGATCTATAATAACAATTTAGCTTTTTTGATACTTACATTGACTGAATTGAGTCATATTTCATACTTTGGAAAAATTATATTTTTGCCCTAAACGTTGTCATAATTACACTTTTTCCCCTAGGCTCGTAAAATGATTTTCATTCAGCTTTCTTGCATTTAAAGCCTAGCCGGATCATATTCTCAACTATAACAACATTAAATTCCCACTATTTCACTCATGTATGACCATTTCTACAACTTTTACAATTTGGTCCTTTTATGCATTTTTCATGAAAATCACTTAAAAAAAGATGTTTATCATACATCAAACTTTCATATTCTTCGATAAAACATCAAAATATATGTATGTCATACATTGGTAAATTTTTTAACATAATTCCTAGCTCAAAATATAGCTAGAAATAGCTAAACCGAGCTACGAGGATGTAACATCCTGATAATTAGGGGTTATGCATTTTACTTAATTGAATGATGTTGCATGCTTAATCATTATTAAGTGCAATTTTGGAAGTTATTTGAGCTTCATTAATTAAGTGAAGGCTTAGTAAAACTTTTAATTTTTATTAATTAAGAGAGAGCTAAGCAAATTAGGCCTTAAGAATTAATGACAAGGAGTTTCAAGCATAAGTTAAGTAATTGGCAAAGTGGTTAAGATGTATGGATGTGTGCTTGAGGTGTAAGGTTGAATCTCTAGCTAGCATTAGGGAGGATTTTAAATTTTGTTTTCTTCCTTATAAGTGTCGGCCAAGAATATTCTAGAGTGGATGAGAATTCATTTAATTTTGGCTATTTGACCATGTGAAAAGGAAGTTAAGAACTTATGGCATGGGATCATAAGTTGGTGATAAGATGAAGGGACAAGGGCATGATATTTGGCTATGTTTTGGGGATGTGTTCATGGTCATTTGACCATGAACCTAGACAACATGGAGGCTAAAGGGAGTGGTTTATTTTTTGATAGCAAATCAAGAGTGGATAGGGAAGAAACAAGGAGGAAAAAAAAGGATAATGTTGGCATTGATTTGGCCGAATTTGTGCTTTGCCATTAGGGGGGAGTTAGCCAAAAGTCTTGCACATTCTTTTGTCCATCTTTTCTCAATTTCTCCAAAAGTTCTCTCATAGCCGAAATTGTCATTGAATTTAGGTAAAGATCTTCTCTTTGTTTTAACTTTCTTTTTGATCAATTTTTCTCCAAAAACCCCTACCTTGGCCGAATGTACCTTAGGCACTTTGGTACAATTGTGCTTTTGATTTAGCCCTCAATTGATTGAACCAAATACTACTTTCTTTCTCCCATTTTCTTTTGAAACCAAAACTACAAAGATTAAGCACCATTTTCTTCTTCATTTTTCTCTCCCTTTTGCAATGCATCTAAGCTCCAAAATCAATCTCTTTTCTCTTTGATCAATTCTCCCTTTCTTTTTCTTTTCACTTTATTTCTCTCTTCTCTTCCTCTCATTGTCGAAACCACATAGGATCAAGAATTTCCTCCTTGGCCGAATGTGCAAAAGTTCCTAATCATCTCTTTTCTTTTGAGAAATCACCATTATCATCTTCTTCTCCTCTTTCTCTTTCTTCCTTCTTCCTTTCCTTCTCTTTTCTTTTCCTTTCTTCTTTTCCCTCAAACCGAAACCACCATTTCTCTTCTCTTTTGTTAAAGCCGAATCTTGAAGGACTCAAGTAAGAATTCTATCAATTATTTTTATCATTTCCTTTCACTTTAGTAAATTTAGAACTATAATCTTTTATTTTCTCCTAGGCGAATCTTTTGAAAAGATTTTTCAAAGATCTTTGTTGAAGACAACCTTTAAGTGACCATTCGAATCATCAAGGTAAGGTTACTATTTTAGATAATATCAATTTCTTTAGATGGATCACTAATCTACGTTATTTTAGGGGCGATCTAAGATCAACAAGATAGGTAAGAAAAGGGCTGTAAGTGTTTGGAAGAGAGGAGGTATTCCTTTACCATCGAACTACAAACGAAGGGCTGTATCGGCGGTTAGAGACTTTCCACCCGGTTGTGGACCTTCTGCTAACAAAGATCGGTTATTCGAAGTAGTGCGTACAACCGAACCACTTTACGTTGGTGGAATATCGGCGGGTTTTGATCCATCTAGTGGAGAAAAACCACAAATAACTGTCGTTCGTGAATCCGAGGGTAAGGATTTAGATCTATTGTCAATAAGTATAGTTTTGTTAACAATAGTTTATACTAACCAAGTGTGTTAATCAATTAGGTGTTGACGAGCAAGAGGGTATTATTCTCACTGTTACTAGGTGTGCAACCATACATTAAAAATTTCCATAGATTTATATTGTTAAAAAGTGATTATATGATAGTATGTTTTGTTTGTGGATACCAATCATTGGTATACAAAATTCAGGTATGTTACCCAATATTTTGTTTATTTTTGCTATATGCATCAATATGAAATAAGCATGACTATATTATGATTTGTGGGTAAATTGCATGAAAATCTGATTTGATATGTATGTGCATGGGCATATGGGTATGTTTAATAAAGGAGGAAGTATTCGGTGGTTTTACCACAATTACAGTGACTTGATCACATATGTGAAATTGGTGACTTGGTCACATATTTGACTCTGGTGGCTTTGGTCACATATTTGACTCGGTGGCTTCGGTCACATATTTGGCTCCGTGACTTGGTCACATATTTCGCTCCGGTGACTTGGTCACGATTTGAAATTTGGACTTGATCGGTGACTTGGTCACATCTGTTTTGGTGGCTTTGCCATAATAAGGCGATGTGCATGTTGACTGCAAAGAATCGCCTTCGATGGTGTGTAGCGGATGGAGGGTCGATTTAGTAATCCCACGGTGTGTTGGTTGGTAGGGGTGTGTAGCGGATGGATATTTAGGTTGGTAGGGCTTGCATTTCATTTCATGTGCATAATTATGTAATATTGTATGTTTATTACTTGATCTCATTATGAAATGGGCCTTTGGGCTAAATATGAATTAAATGGGCCTTTGGGCTAAATATGAGCTAAATGGGCCTTGGGCTAAATAAGAGTTAAATGGGCCTATGGCCATATGTGAAATTTTGGGCTTGAAAGCATATGATAAAATGGGCTTTTTAGTGTATGTGTTATACATTGAGTTTATGACTCACCCATTTTTATGGGATAACTTTTCGATGACTCAGAGTGCGATGGATCGGGTAGCAAGGAATTGAGGTGGCGGTGTTTCGTATCAAGTATTATGGAGATTTTCCAACTTAAACTCTTTAAGTTAAATTTTATTACTTAGACTTTATTATGGATTTGCCAATTTTATGTAATAAGGCCACTATAAACTATCTTTCATTTCGTGTTTGGATTTACTTTTATTTTGACATGAACAAATATCTATTAAATAACTAAATTGGTTTTCGATAATTATTTAAAAAGGTTTTTGTCTCTAATATATAAATGTTTTCAAGGAAATTTTCTTAAGTTTGGTTTCCTTTTGATTTTATTAATTCATCCTAAAAAGAATGTTTCAAAAGACAAAGTTACTTTACAATGTGTTTCCACTAAAGTTTTACTCGAGGAACATACCAAATCCGGTTAGGCTTTTTGGGCCGGGTTTGGGGTGTTTCAGAGGATCTCAAATATACAAGAACATTAAAAATAGGGTTAGGATACACTTACTATCAAGCTTAGAAGAAGAAGAAACCCTAGCTATGTCTTCTTTGTGATTTTTGGCCAAGGGGAGGAAGATGGACACTAATTTTGACTTCTTTTCCCTTTTAATTCTTTAATTTACCAAATGACAAAAATGCCCTTAATGATTATTTCTTGAGATTTTTCCTTCCTATGTCCTTTTTTGTCCATCTCAACATATAATGGTCTAATTGCTAAATAAGGACCTCTAATAATTTTTATAATTCTATTTCATACTTAAACCTTCTAGAATCTCATATTTTCTAACCCTTGCAATTTAGTCCTAATGGACAATTTATTCACTAATTAATAAAATTTTATGAAATTTTCACATGCAAATACCTCATAAGCCTTTTAAAATCATTTAAACACATATTTCTTCTTTGGATTTGTGGTCTCGTACCACTATTTTGACTAGGCTGTAAGTTGGGCTGTTACATCGCACCTCTTTAGTACCTTAGCCAAATTACTCA
Source organism: Gossypium rotundifolium (assembly GCA_025506655.1). Taxonomy (NCBI): domain Eukaryota; kingdom Viridiplantae; phylum Streptophyta; class Magnoliopsida; order Malvales; family Malvaceae; genus Gossypium; species Gossypium rotundifolium. The sequence goes on from CP106726.1 coordinate 57,186,889, forward strand.
AACAAATACCGTAAGTGTTACCCAAAACAAAAAAAATCATCCATGAAAACCTCAACAAAATTTTCAACCATATCAGTGAATATTGCCATCATGCATTGTTGAAATGTTGCAGGTGTATTGCATAAATCAAAAGGCATTCACCTAAAAGAAAACATACCGTATGGACAAGTAAAGGTTGTTTTATGTTGGTCCTCCAGAGCTACAACTATTTCGTTATATCCGAATAGCCATCTAAAAAAAATTGAATTCATTACTTGCCAGTCGATCTAACATTTGATCCATAAAAGACAATGGAAAATGGTCCTTACGATTGGCTTTATTCAACTTGTTGTACTCAATAAAAATTCTCCAACCAGTAACATTTCTCGTTGGAATCAACTCGTTACGCTCATTTTCAACAATCGTGATTCCACCTTTCTTCGACACACATTACACCAGACTTACCGACGAACTATCTGAAATAGGATAGATGATTCCTGCATCTAACCACTTGATAACTTACTTTCTCACTTCTTTCATAGTAGGATTGAGCCTCCTTTGCCCATCAATTTGAGCTCTTTCAACTTCTTCTAGAATAATTTTATGTATGCAAAAAGAAGGGCTTATACCTCGAATATCAGCTATGGTCCAACCAATTGCTTTCTTAAATTTCTTTAGAACAGCAATTAGTTACTCCTCTTGATCTTTCATTAATTCTATTGAAATATTCACGAGCAAAGTGGAACAGTCACCTAAATAAATGTATTTCAAATAGGAAGGAAGTACCTTTAGTTCGAGTTTAGGTGGTTCTTCAATTGAGAACTTGGGTTGCACAAATTCTCTGACTTCTAACTCCAACGGTTCAAACCATGTGGATTGAATAAAATTTCTCAAATTGGCTTCCATCAAATCCATGTTTTCTTCACCTTCTTCATCCTCCAAAGGGTCAAGATCTAAGGCTTTTTCCAATGGATCTTCTTTAAAATTGCTTTCCATAAAAAACAAGGTTCTATCTCTTCCATAACTGAACACTCTTCTATCGGATCGGGAAATTTCATCACTTTAAGAATGCTAAAGGTTAACTGATCATCTCTAACTCACATGGTGAGTTCACCTTTCTGCATATCAATTAAATTTCTTCACATGGCTAAGAAAGGTCTCCCAAGGATGATCGACACTTCCTTATTTGCTTCAAAATCTAAGACAATGAAATCAGAAGGAAAAACAAATTTATCGATTCTTACCAAAACATCCTTGATCTTTCCCTCAGGATATGCTAAAGATCGATCCGCTAGCTGAAGCGTCACAGTTGTAGGTCTTCACCTATCCCTAGCATCTTGAAAATAGACTTAGGCATCAAGTTGATACTTGCTCCTAAATCACACAAAGCTTTACCACAGTAAGATTCACCAATGTTACAGGGTGTAGTAAAGCTTCCTGGGTCTTTCAATTTCAGTGGCAGTTTGTTCTGCAAGAACGCACTGCACTCATTTGTCAAGGCAACAGTATCATACTTACTCAGTCGTTTCTTCTTAGACAGTATATCCTTCATAAACTTCACATAATTCGACATTTGTTCTAAAGCCTCCACCAATGGAATATAGATGTGTAACTGCATCAGAACATCCAAAAACTTCTTGAATTGTACCTCCTATTTATGCTTGTGTTGCTGCAATCTTTACGGATATAGTGGTGATGCAACTTTCATTTGAATCGAATAATTTTTTTTGAGTAGGTAAATCTACATCCAAAAAAGATGTTAAAGTATCTGAATTCACTAAGTTAGGATTTACCTTGTCAGTCTTTGTAGATTCTAACTATTTTGGTGTAGGAATTTCAACAACTGGTTGATTCTTCTCAACGGGCTTATCTTCAACATCAATCAATCGGGGTTCCAAAATTTTACCACTTCGCAATGCCACTGCCTTGATATGTTCTTTACCCAAATTTCTTGGATTCTCAGTAATTCTTGGCAAGGTTCCTTGCAGTTTATTACGAAACTCCGTAACTAACTGGCCCATTTGGTTTTCAATTTTTTTCAATGTTGCTCATTGGCTTTGGATCAAAGTGTCATTTTTTGCCATGAACACTTTCAACAAGTTCTCCAAACTGTTTGATTCCTCAACTTGAAGTGGTTTTGGAGCTTGTTGATTAAACACTTAAGATTGGTTGATTCTATGCTGCAATAAGTTGTTGTTCGGTCCATTTCTTTGGTTGCTCCAAGAAAAGTTAGGATGATTACACCATGAAGGATTGTAGAAGTTGGACTGGGGTCCTTGTCCACTCCTTTAATGATGTTGCCTCCCCACATAGTAAACTGACTCAAGATTTGATGGACAATTCTCAAAAGAAGGACCTTCCCTACAGTTCACACAGGAAACTACTTCAAACGGACTTGGTGGTTGAACTACAAAATTATTAGCACTATTAGTGGCAAACTATTTTAACATAGAGAAAATAGACGATACTTGAGTTGATAATGAAGTGAGAGCGTCAACATCATGAACTCCGACTACACGTCATCTTGGAGCTGTTCGCTTTGTTGGCCATTGATAGTTATTACTCACGGTCTTCTCGATGATCTCATAAGCCTTATTATAAGACTTAGACAAAATTGCACCATTCATAGAAGCATCTACCATCAATCTTGTATGTGCATTAAGACCATTATAGAATGTCTTCAACTAGATACAATGATGAATCCCATGATGAGGAAACTCACGAAGTAACTCATTGAATCGCTCCCAAGCCTTATACAAGGACTCGCCATCCAGTTGTTGGAAAGTTGTGATCTCGTTCCTCAACTTAACATTTTTGCTAGGCAGGAAATACTTAACCAAAATTCTCTTTGTTAATTCTGTAACAACCCAAACCTAGCCTAGATGTTAGGCCTGAGTATGGCATGTCAAATTGAAGTGTTTTTACAAAAACCTTGTTTTCATTGAAAACCCTTCTAAAGAAAAGTTAAGTAAAATCCAGTTTGCTTTCAAAACTAGGTGTATCCAAAAACCATTTCCTTGTTACTATGTTAAAAAAAATTCCTTTGACAGCTGAAGCTCACAATTATTTTCAAAAACCTGAAATATGCTTAAAAGAAATAAATCTAGGTTTCGTTTCAAATTTTCAATGCTTAGTGGAAGTAATGGAATAAGAACTAGAGGGAAAACCTTATTACATCCAAAGTAAAATAACTTAAAGTAAATAAATTAAAATCTAGAATTTAGATTTTAAGAAAAATAGGTCTAATCATCTTGCTAGTTGGCCATCTTTGAGTCCCTCCATTCGTCGAACTGCCTACTGTGGATCACCTAAGAAAAAAAAAAGAGGGAGTGAGTTTTCAAAAACTCAGTGTGGAAGGCCCCACTCAAACAAATAGTATACATATCATATTATTAACATAATAATATCATACATACAATGCTGTGCAAACCCTCCCCAAATAATCCATCTAGTACACTTCATCTCCGTCCAACCGAAACACTTCTGTGGGGATTTCTAAATTGACCCATCCATTTGATACACTTCAAGGGTAGCCCAGTTGCGGTACTACCTAACATTACAGCAAAGCTTCTTATCATATAATGGGCTTAAAAATCCATCAGTGGATCCACGGTCGTCAAGCAACTATGCGATCCTCATATACTCCCTCCATTCCATAATTCCCAACCCATATGTAACCTAATAGAATATCATATGAATTTAGCAAATGTACATGTAACATCTATAAATCTTACATTCAACACGTAGGGGCATTTTAGTCATTTTTGCCCTTAGGGGCATTTCGGTCATTTCTCTTATTTATGGGTCTATTACTTACCTTGGCCCGTTATCAAGTCCTCGTTGGCTAAAGTGAATAGATACTATGCACCAAGTAGGATTATAGAGAAGAGGAGGTGAGTCATTAAGACCACTTAAGTACCAAGCTCTCCCTAGATCCAATCCTAGACATGCATTTACCCATTGCCACACCTTAACCTTATGACTTGTCCACGGTCGCAATTAGTTAATTATTAAAGTTTTATGTAAGGTTAAGCAATTTACCAAATACTAAGCCCATGACCCCTTACAAAGCCCAAACAAATTCACAGACGTTTATATGGCCCACCAAGCCTAATCTCATTCGTATGGCCCATTAGGCGCAAATCACATTCATCCGGCCCATCTGGCCCAATCAATTCCAAGCCATGTAAACAGCATGACTAGTTCATCACTTATTACTAACTCATCAAATTTGCCTATTTTTTAGTCCACGGCCCATTAGGCCCATCCTACCCATTCTAGCCCGATTGGCCAATACATGACCCAAGTCCATGAGATCACTCATGGGGTCTCTGATAACGTATCAATTTTCCCTTACGAGTGTCCGCGCACTTGCAAGACTACCGTAGCCAAAACTTTCAGCTTTTTGACATATCGACTTTTGCCAATCTAATGTGTGTGTAGTGTATGTACACACCTGATAACAAACGCGCTGCGATCTCCTTAGCCACGATCCTAAAACAACAAGCCTTAATAGCTTTTCCTCGATCACTAATCACGAGTACTTCCTAAATTTGCATCAATCTTAATTATTAAAAATTTAACCATAAGTGACTTATATCTATCTTAAGTCACCCTTACATTACTTACGACCATTCGGCCAACCTTCAAAACCAAAAGTGAAGAATACTTACCCGAATCCCGAAACGCATAAAGAGTAATTCGGTAGAGATCTGAAGAACAGAGATTCGATATCAATCCCCTACCAAAATCGATTTAGAAAGAGTGAGGGAAAGGAGAAGTCAGTTCTAGCAAGACCAATTGAAAAAGTAAAGTACTTACACAAGAATCGGCTAGGTTGAAGAAACAGTGATGGCATAAAAAGAATTTCGACAAAGGGAGGGTGGAATTATTCAACTTTAGAGGGTTTGGAAAAGGTAACAAGAAGAAAACATTAGTTATTTGTTCCACTTATTTATCAATGAAGGAGTTTTATGAGAAGAGATTTTAGAGTGGTTCTTCGTATCATACAACACACGTCTTTTCCATTCTTCCATTCATTCATCAAACAAGTATGAACCTTCGTTCATTCAGAGAAACGTTGTAGTTTTTGTTGGTTGTTGTTGTTTTCCACTACCCGGGGGTATTTTCGTAATTTTATCCTCTGAGGTATTTTTGTAATTTGTCAAAATCGGGTTCCTTGGTGATTTTGTCAAAATTATTTTTAAATCCAAAATCTCGAGGTAATTTGGAAAATTTTGAAGTCCAGGGTATTTCGATAATTTTGACCTCGTGGGTATTTTGGTAATTTTCACAAATCGGGGTAAATTTGTAAAATTTAATAAATTTGGGTATTTCAAAAGTTGTAAAACTTTGAGGGTTCTTTTCAAAAGTGTTCCTTCAAAATGGGGATGTTGCAAAATTTTGGAAATTAGGGTCATTTTGGTAATTTTGTAAGTTAGGGGCAATTTTGAAATTTTTTTCAAAATCACGATATTTCGTATTTTACAAAGTAGGGTTTTGAATGTTTATGAAATCATGAAATTTTGATAATGTTGTTGAGTAGTTGAATCATTTTACAAATAAGGGCGTTTTGGTAATTTTACTGCTAAGGGCATTTTTGTAATTTTCGTAAATCAAGAGTTTTTTTCGAAAATGTTGGAAAAATAATTTTCTCGATTTAAAAGAAAAGTTTTAAAGGTTTGAAAAAAAGCGGGGTTTGTTGTTTCGTTCTATTCCTTTTTTAAAAAAACATGGCTAGTTCCTTCTGGGTTTTAGTCATTATGTTTAGCCTATGATGAGCCCTCTTGGTCGTGGTGAACCAAAGCTACGCACAGGCAGATTCGTGTGGAGAGGAGGTGAGTCACGCGGATCGCTTAAATACCAAGCTCCCACCAAACCATTCCTGACATGCGCACAGAGGTTGCCACACCACCGAGCCTCCGAGTTATGGTGAACTGAAGCTACGCACTGTAGGATTCTGCGAAGAGGAGGTGAGTCACTAGGACCTGCTTAAATACCAAGCTCTTGGGATCCAATCCTAGACATGCGTACAAGGGTTACCACACCTTAGCTCGGTGACTTAGCCATAGGTTGGTTTAGTACATTAAGTCTTATGTGTTTGTGTTTGAGTCGCCTAATCCTAGGGTTCAAATTCCTATCATTCTATTCTACGTTCCATGCCTTTTCTACCCTTATATAAATCATGAATCACACATAAAGTTAGGGGTACTTACGGTGGATCATGGTTTGAGACTTAGGGGCCATGCCAAAAGCCCTGCTTATGTTCAAAGAAAATCATTTTGGGCTCGCATTGAAAATGTTTTGGGCTGAGCCCACAGCCGAGAGTTTAAAACTGGCTCGATACCAAATCGAAACACCCACTTTTACGGCTCACGAGCTTGAACCGGATCTGGTATGTTCCTAAAGTAAACCAATCTCAAAATCATTCGATACTTAGAGAAAGTTGTAGATTTTTAGAAAAACTATTATTTTGAGTTGGGCTTAGATTGAAAACCCATTTATTTAATCTTGTAAATCCAATTTGATGTAACATGTCCAAAATAGTTCTTAGCAAAATATTAAAAAGTAATGTAAAAACAAAGAATAATCCATTGGGCCTTATGGCCTTATTACATCAAGTAAACCCAAAATAAAATTAAAAAGTATTAAAATTAAATAAAGTTCAATTCTAAATAAATTCTTCAAGTGATGCATGGCCTCCTCATGGTCTACCAAGCTACCATTCGTCACCGATCATCACCGAAAAATAATTCCCACAATGGGGTGAGTCAAGCAGACTCAATGTGCACACAATACTATCAATCAATAATTCAGCATTCATGTTCAAATCATCAAGTCCATATAATAATGAAATTATGATGCAACCCAAACCCAATCCTAATGGTCCATCCGCTACTCTCCACCAGTACCGCCATTCACACCGTGGGGACTAAAAGATCAAGTGTGCTTGTGTGAGGTAACTATAGGATATTGGTAAAAAAAAAGATGACTTATTTGCAAAACTCCCCAAATGCCAAAAGCCACAATGAAAAATTCGTAATACCCCCTAAAAGACCCAAAAACGGCACTCATTTACCCTCCTAAGCCGAATTTATACAGTTTCCACTTCCCAAGACAGCACCAACTCTTCACACATCTCAGCTCCTAACTTTTCTCCCTGATAACTCCTTAATCTCATCCTAAATTTTCTCTAAGATACTCTCCCCTTATCCCTCCTTGATTTCCTCCACAACCATCTCACAAGACCAATTCAAACTCTCCAAAGCTAGAGCTTAATTCCAACACAAACTCTAACCATCCAATCTGCAAAATAAATACCCCAATAAAATACCATGCCACTACAAAAACCTTGCACTCCCTTGCCTGCTAATGACGCCACCTCCTTGCTCCCTAAGTGGCGCCACTTTGCCACTACACCACAAGTTTTCTTGTGTCATTTTTCTTCTTCATTTATTTAAAAGGCCTACTAATAGAAGTCACAGTTCCCTTAGGGCTAAAACCAAAATTTTTTCCTATACCCTTACTTGATCCCAAGACATCTCCAACACTCCTAGACATTCCAAATTCATTAACCCTCAAAGCCCACATGTCAATTGTCATTTTCTCGCTCACTTAAAAATTTTTTGATACCCAAATCCCAAAGCCCAATTCATCCGGGCCCAAAAATTTGGGGCGTTACAAATTCTTTCCATGTAGATATAGAAATTGGTAGCAATGAATTGAGCCATGCTCGTGCTCGATCTCACAACGAGTATGAGAACAAATTCAATCTTAGTGCATCTTTAGTCACACCGGCTATCTTGAATGAATCACTCACCTCCATAAACAATCGAAGGTGGAGATGTGGATCTTCCGTGGGCATACCACTGAATTGGCCCACCATTTGGAGCATATGAAACATCACTGGTTTCAATTCAAATTGGGTTGCCTCAACATCTGGCCTTCTAATTCTTGGGTTTAACTCACTAAAAAGTTGCACAGTATATTGTCTGATGCATCGATCCCTATCATCGACAATGAGGATGGGATTTCGTACATGAATGGCTTCATTACCTTGGCCTTGATTCTGATTTCCAAGATCCATCTCGACTTGTCTTTGAGCAGTTTGTTCACATCTTATTCGTCTAAAAGTTCGCTCAATTTCAGGGTCTATAGGGAGTAAATCGATAATCTGATCTACGCCCATAAACACCTGAAAAGAAAATCACAAAATTAAAAAGAATAAATTAGTAATGTTAGAAATAAATCGAATTGAAATTACATAATTTCACAAAAAAATGACTATGGCAACAGTTAACATCCCTTGGCAGTGGCACAAAAAACTTGTAACGCGTAGGTTTGTGCAAGTGTACATAGTCGTTATCAAGTAATAAGTAAGTATCAAGTTATCGTCTCCACAGGGATTGTATTTGTGCTAAATCACTTGATTATAAAACTATATTATCAATTTGGTAAATAAAACATAATATGATTGAGTAGTGATGATTAAGATTAAATATATTAAACTAAATGCAAAGATCCCTAATGCAAATTATCCTAAAATGCAAACTGTATGAATGAAATAGATTTTAGCAAAATTAAACACAATTTGCAACAATTATAACATAAATAAATTAGGAAAATTACTTTAATTAAACTCAATTTATTATCAAGATGCTTAGTAACATTCAGAAAAATATTCCATGGCAACTCGATCTTTCATGAGTTAGGAAACCATATTAGGTCCTTTCTGAATCCTTTACTTAGTAAATATGCATTTTTCTAATCCTTATTTACTAAGGGTTTATTAGCATTTGTGTGAGGTAACAAGGACGTGTTAGGTTTGAAACAATTTAATCACACAAATCTAAAATCTATGCAAATAACAGAGCTTGGTTAGAGTTGTTATGCAACCTGCAATTTAATTGTGTTAGGTTCTAAATTGAGCATACACATTTCAATTATGTGTCCACTAGCTGTCGCCTGGTTAGGATCACTCAGCTAATTCAGGTGCATTTCAATCACGTATGAATGAAATACAGACTTGATTTTTAATTGAGAACATGATCGATTGAGGCACAAAAATTATAAGCATGAATCAAATAAATATTATTTAATCAAAGAAATCATCCTAGCTTAACTAAAATTAAGCTTGTAACAGTCTGATTTTGACCCTAATCGGAAAAGTGGTTTCGGGACCACAAATCCGAGTCCAAAAAATATTTTAAAATTATTTTTCGTATTTATTATGTGTGAATTTGTTTGTGTTAAATTTTCGTGACTTAATTTTGTCATTTTGGTGTCCAATTAAATAAAAGGACTTAATCGCGTAAAATAAAAATTTGATGGTTAGTTGTGAGAGTGCCTAATTGTTGTTGTCTTTTTAATATGGGGGATTTATGTTGCAATTTTGCCATTAATAAAGATAGTGGACGGCATTTGCATTATGTTTATATTATATAGTTTTTTTATTATTTATAAAGGTTAAAATAATATATATTATAATATAAGGTTAATATAATAAAACAAAAACATTAAAGGAAGCCATACTCATCTTTTAGTGCCAAACTAAGGAAAAGAAAAAGAAATAAGAGAGCTAGGGTATTCGGCCATTGTTGAGCTAAATTAAGGTATGTATTTTACTTGGTTTTGATAATTTTACGTTTTTGAGATCGTTGTTAAGTTATCTTCAAAGCCCATGTCTTAATTTTTGAATTTGATGATGATTTTGTGTTTTGCCATTGATGGTACCTTGTGGTTTTTGATGTTTGATGATGAAATATGAATTATATGTGTTAAATTAACAAGTTTTATCTTTGAATTTTGATAAAATTGAGTAATTAGGACTAAATTATGAAAATAAATTTTTAGGGACTAAAATGAAAAATTAATGAATTATATGGGCTTGTATAGTCATGGGTAAAATTCAGCATAGCTTAGGTATGAAGAAATTTGATGTATTTTGTGTTTTGTACAATAGGGACTAATTTGTAAAAGTGTGAAATATTAGGGGCAAAATGGTAATTTGCCCATTTATGTGTTTTGGGACTAAATCGAATAGAAATGTGTTTGAATGAGCTTAATTTGAACATGTTTAGATCAAGAACAAAGAAAAATGGACTTGGATCGAGGAAAAACAAAAATTATCGAATAGCCGATTTTTACTGTCCGTCGATATTTGAGGTAAGTCTCTAAGCAAATAATCATCGTAAATTATTTACGTAATTTAGTATATGCTAAAAATTTGAAATCATCATAATTATTTATGAATTAGCTGAATTTGGCTAAGTGTAATATTCGATTCGGATAGGTTATTGAATGATATGTGTTATTTGAATGTTCGTACAATAAGTTCGAAATGAGTAAAAGGTTCTATATATGAAATGATTCGTGTGAGAAATCTTAAAGTATAAATATACATGTTGGCCGAATGTGGAGTATGAGTTTGTAGTGAATTTAATTTGGTTAATGTAATGTGAATATGTATGTTGGATTAATAGGTGAAAGGAAAATGAAGAATATGAGATGGTTGATATTTTAATACTAAGTAATGTGTATCGAAGGTTGAATGTGTTCATATTCTAAGCTTCGTGCCTCAGAGCTTAGTGCCGTGACATATTCTAAGCTTCGTGCCTAGCGAGTTTAGTCTAGGTGACATATTCGACTTCGTGCTCAAAGAGAGCTTAGTCTTGGGTGACATATTTGGGCTTCGTGCCTCAGCGAGCTTAGTGCCTAGGTGATATATTCTGCTCGAGCCTAGCGTGCCTTGTGCCGTTGATCTATATCGGGCTTAATACCTAGCGTGCCTTGCCGTGATTAAATATCGACCTCTAGTCTAGCGTGCTTATAGCCGGTGAATGAATATCGGACCGGGTCAGCGGTGCTTGGTGCTTGGTGTGTAATTTAGGCTTATGCCTAGTAGGTTTTATATAGATGATCTATAATACGAGTTTATGTTTATGAAATGATTGAGTTATGGTGGCCATTGAACAGCTAAAGCTTATTTAAATGAATTAGATTAATTAGGCCATAAGGTATGTATTTACATAAGTACATGTTATATGTGATCTGTATTGAATAAGTAAGTGATAGGTAATGTGTTTGTATATTCGGCATCTTCGATTATGTTGAAAATTTTAATATATGGCATGTATAACAAGGTAAAAAGGTGGAATAGTGGCCATGCAAAAATGGCTTATCTTCTTTTGATTGATTTGGGTTCCGTGTTTTTGGTTGTGATGGTCATTGGAAATGAGTTTATACTTATGCATATTGTTTGTGGTATAAGTTCATGATAGGTAAGTAAGCATGATGTTATAATTTGGACATGTTGAACTCGGTTTAGTGATATGTAAATGTTTATGTGTTGAGCATTTTGTGATGGGTTGATCTATTTATTAAATGGACTAAAGTCGAATATATATATATATATATGTTCGAAGTAAATAAATAGGTATAAAGTGCTGTTTACTCATTAAGTCCTTAATAAGTTGGTTTGAATTGAGGATGTCAAGTATGAGTGTTTAGTTATATACTTGTGATAAATAGTTAAATATGTGGTAAATGGATTTGGTATTGAGTTTAGATATGAAATTTGGTTGCATGATGTGATAATAATTTGAATGGACAATTTTGAATATATATTTATCGTTATATTATGTTAAGTAATGGACATGTGGTTAATATAATATATATATATATATGTGTGTGTGTGTGTGTGTGTGTGTGTGTGTATGTGTGTGTATTTATTGGTTTGAAAGGAAGCATGATTAGAAGCACCATTTACCTATCTAAATGATGGATATGCTATATAAGTTATCTAAGATAAATATTATGATATTCAAATGGCATACAAAATGAATGATTAGATATGTGGTTTATTTGATTAATGATATTCTAAAATGACTAAGTATATGGTAAGTTTGACAATGGTTAATTAACAATATTCAATTAATGGATGTCTTAATGCATACTAGGGATAAGATGATTATATGTTCGAATATACATAGGTTAATATGATTTGGTTGTAATGGCTAAGTATACAATTTTATTTTATTTGAATGATTCAGTATATGTACTTTGGTTTTATTATAAAACATGCGAATTTGTTATATTATGAATTGAACTTTTCGTACATAAATATTAAATGTGATTACAGTGACATGCGTATGTTATAATGGTATTAAGGCTATGTATAGCATTGTTGTAATGTGATATGATTTATTATTAAATATATATATAAATGCCTGTTCTGAGTTGTGTTTCGTTTGGTAATACCTCATAACTCTAATTCGGTGGCGGATACGGGTTAGGGGTGTTACATTTGATTGGTATCAGAGCTATGGTTTAGTCGGTTCTAGGACTACCATAGCGTATGTGAGTCTAGCTATACATGCCATATTAAATCTGCGATAGTGTGATATCTCCCGACTCTAACGAAGATTGTTTTGATGAAATAGATAAGTTTTTTTCAACTGAGCTAATTCTGACAGTACAAAAGCAATTATTCAAATAATTGAGTGGAGATGTTTTGATAATAAGTTGAGACTCATAAAGATAAGAATCAAATTTTATGATATGCTGTTATTGATAAATGTGGTAATTATATGAGCATATGAGATATGATATTTGAGTAATGATCGCTATCTGAAATGCTCTGGTTGTGAAATGGAGGTTTGAGTTGTTATATGAACAATGTGTTAATAATAAAAGTGATTAAAAGAAAAAGAATATTAAGTAATTTGAGAATGTGAAATTAGAAATGAACTGACTATTTGTGATAGTATGTATTATGTGCAATTATGTGAGAGTTAAATTTGAGACTTTATTACCCTCACCCCCTTGTCAGAAAAATGTTGCAATTTTTTTATATGAGTTGGAAAAAAAAAAGAGCTTATTAATGTGAAGTTTTAGAAACTCGTGTTTGAAAGATTAGTAATGTGGTCGGAAAAGAGAATGAATCAGCAAATGAAGACAGTACTAAAAGAGATATTGGGCAGTTCTGAAGATTATTCAGATTTTGCAAAGTTACTGTTAAAGAAGAAGTTAACTCCGATTAAATGACTTATTCAGATATGTTATCTAGTTAGAGTATTAACTGAAAGCTTTCCTGAATTTATTTCTGTTAGTGATGGGATAATATGGAAATTTCTAATAACATAATTAGACTGTGGATTGATGTTTGAATTGTATTAGTGATTAAATGAAATGGTTATAGTCGGGCAGTTATTATGATTCCATGGTGTGGATATGAAAGTCAACGGTAAAATCTGTATGAGACTAATATTCTGTTCCTATTGGTTATTTCTCTGTTGAGAATATGTGAAGATTACATTACTTCTGTTACTGTGGATTTTAGTATTTATGAACAACATTGATCTTTCTGGATATTCCTGGGATATCATCGGAACTAATATCATTCTATATGATTTGTAAATTTTCAGATATCCTGTATAACTCTAAATTATGAAATTTTGCTATTACAGTATTTTTATGACTCCATGTGATTATTTGCAAGAGATACCTATTTGACAGAGATGACTATGTGTATTACGATTATAATTTCTGACTTAAAAAGTGAGAGTACAGTGGTACCGTCCTTAGAGTTATAGAAGATGTGTTTCTTCAATGGTTGCTATTTAAATCATATTTGATTCCTTTCTGTGTTCAAATGCTTCATTAACAGCTGAGATAATATTCATTATAGGATTGAGACATTGTTCCTAGTAAGGCTCAATGATTTCTATTTGGATAAAGTGATTTTAGTAGAATTCAGAGTCTCAATGATTAATATATGAGACAGATTTACTATAAATGCTTTTCTAGTTCTAGTGAAAGTTTGATGTTGATAAAAGTGAAAATGATAGAAGATCAAGACTAAATTGTACAAAGATATGTCTAGGGTCATCCTTCTAATGAGAGGGAAGATTTCTTTGAAAAGACTGATTCAGTAGTTAATATAATTAGAATTATTTGATTGAAAAGTTAATTGGGAAATATGTGTTTGAATCTACCTATGAATTGGAAACAAACTTTGAATGTACTTGTATAAATTGAAGGATGGTTTGAAATAAGAATTTGTATTCTTAAAGACTCTAATGTATGTTTTCTGAACGAGGTACATACATTATAAGTTTTTGGTTATGTCTTTCGGACTTACTAATGCACCTACTATTTTATGGATTTGATGAATCGAATCTTCAGATAGTATCTTGATCGGTTTGTGGAATTATTCATAGATGACATTTTGATTTATTCCCGTGATGAAGCCGAACATCTGAGATTTGTGTTATAGACTTTGCGAGATAAATAGTGATATGTGAAATTCAGTAAATGTGAATTCTAGTTACGCGAAGTTAGTTTTCTAGGTTATGTTGTATCCGCATCGGGTATTCGGGTTGACCCGAGTAAAATTTCAGCTATACTTAATTGGAAAACTCCGAAAAATGTCTTCGAAGTTAAAAGTTTTTTTAATGGGACTTGCTGGTTATTACAGACGGTTTGTGAAAGGTTTCTCTATGATCGCAACACTTATGACGATGTTGTTACAGAAAGAAGTTAAGTTCGAGTGGTCAGAAAAGTATCAGAAAAGTTTTGATCAGTTGAAAAATCTATTGAAAGAAGTTCCAGTGTTAATTCAGCTAGAATCGGGTAAAGAATTTGCTATTTACAGTGATGTATCTTTGAGTGGTCTAGGTTATGTTTTGATGCAGGAAAGCAGAGTTATAGCTTATATCTCGAGATAGTCAAAGTCACACTAAAAGAACTGCCTGGCACATGATTTGGAGTTAGCAACTATTGTGTTCGCATTAAAAATTTGGCGTCACTATCTGTTCAGTGAGAAATGTCATGTTTGTGTGCAATGAATGCGTATATGGTGATATCTGATGATGGCTCGATAATAGCCGAATTAAAAGCAAGACTGTTATTTGTTCAACAAATTTGTGATACTCAGAAAGTTGACAATGAATTGTTAGCAAAGCGAGCTTAGTGTGAAATAAATGTTGAATCTGGATTCAATTGATAGAAATAAGCGTTTGAGGTTCGTGAGACCGAATATGTGTTTAGAGTAAATTCGAGTTAATTTAGACGATTTTGAACGAAGCTTACAATAGTCGATTTATGCTCATCCGTATTATGAGTATGTATGATGATTTAAAACAGTTCTATTTGTGGTGCGGTATAAGACATATCGACTTTGTTTCGAAATGTTTAGTCTGTCAATAAGTAAAAGCCAAGTATCAGGTACCTTTTGAGTTATTGCAATCGGCTATGATTCAAAATGTGTTCAAATTTAGGAATGTGTAGAGATATTTTGTAATTCTATACGATTAAAGTCGCATAAAAGAGTTATGTGATATATTTGATGACTATAAGAGTTTAAAGTGTTAATGTCAGAGAAAGATTCGAATTTGGGGAATAACAAGATGCACAACAATCCGAGATATGATATCGATGATGAGTGTAAAATGTGATATTTCTGATTTTGTTGATTATAGAATGGACGATTGTTGTTATAAGTCGTTATTGAACTCTGCTATTTCAAGATCTAGCTCTATGAAAAT
This sequence comes from Gossypium rotundifolium, assembly GCA_025506655.1. NCBI lineage: Eukaryota > Viridiplantae > Streptophyta > Magnoliopsida > Malvales > Malvaceae > Gossypium > Gossypium rotundifolium. Next base: position 57,202,413 of record CP106726.1, read on the forward strand.
ATGATCCATGGGATTAATATTGTTAGAGAAATTGAATAGAAAATGAAAACAAACTAATACAGTTATAAACAGTCTCAGCTAGAGATGATGTACATCGAAAGTCAGATCAGAATTTCAGTTGTGAGATTTGAGAGATTTGAAATCCGAAGTTATATGAAGATTTAAAATGTATACTGTGAAAACGAATCCTTACTCTATTTTCTGGTTATATTTTCGAGGACGAAAATCCCTAAGGGGGGAGAGTTGTAACAGTCTGATTTTGACCCTAATCGAAAAAGTAGTTTCGGGACCACAAATCCGAGTCTAAAAAATATTTTAAAATTATTTTTCGTATTTATTATGTGTGAATTTGTTTGTGTTAAATTTCCGTGACTTAATTTTGTCATTTTGGTGTCCAATTAAATAAAAGGACTTAATCGCGTAAAATAAAAATTTGATGGTTAGTTGTGAGAGTGCCTATTGTTGTTGTCTTTTTAATATGGGGGATTTATGTTGCAATTTTTCCATTAATAAAGATAGTGGACGGCATTTGCATTATGTTTATATTATATAGTTTTTTTATTATTTATAAAGGTTAAAATAATATATATTATAATATAAGGTTAATATAATAAAACAAAAACATTAAAGGAAGCCATACTCATCTTTTAGTGCGAAACTAAGGAAAAGAAAAAGAAATAAGAGAGCTAGGGTATTCGCCATTGTTGAGCTAAATTAAGGTATGTATTTTACTCGGTTTTGATAATTTTACGTTTTGAGATCGTTGCTAAGTTATCTTCAAAGCCCATGTCTTAATTTTTGAATTTGATGATGATTTTGTGTTTTGCCATTGATGGTACCTTGTGGTTTTGATGTTTGATGATGAAATATGAATTATATGTGTTAAATTAACAAGTTTTATCTTTGAATTTTGATGAAATTGAGTAATTAGGACTAAATTACGAAAATAAATTTTTATGGACTAAAATGAAAAATTAATGAATTATATGGGCTTGTATAGTCATGGGTAAAATTCAGCATAGCTTGGGTATGAAGAAATTTGATGTATTTTGTGTTTTGTGCAATAGGGACTAATTTGTAAAAGTGTGAAATATTAGGGGCAAAATGGTAATTTGCCCATTTATGTGTTTTGGGATTAAATCGAATAGAAATGTGTTTGAATGAGCTTAATTTGAACATGTTTAGATCAAGAACAAAGAAAATAGACTTGGATCGAGGAAAACAAAATTATCGAATAGCCGATTTTTCTTTGTCTGTCGATATTTGAGGTAAGTCTCTAAGCAAATAATCATCGTAAATTATTTACGTAATTTAGTATATGCTGAAAATTTGAAATCATCATAATTATATATGAATTAGCGAATTTGGCTAAGTGTAATATTCGATTCGGATAGGTTATTGAATGATATGTGTTATTTGAATGTTCGTACAATAAGTTGAAATGAGTAAAAGGTTCTATATATGAAATGATTCGTGTGAGAAATCTCAAAGTATAAATATACATGTTGGCCGAATGTGGAGTATGAGTTTGTAGTGAATTTAATTTGGTTAATGTAATGTGAATATGTATGTTGGATATATTGAGATGGTTGCTTGAGCCTCGAAAGATGTGCCTTATGCCGATGATCTATATCGGGCTTAATGCCTAGCGTAGCCTTGTGCCGATGATTAAATATCGACCTCTAGTCTAGCGGTGCTTATAGCCGGTGAATGAATATCGACCTCTAGTCTAGCGGTGCTTATCGACCTCTAGTTGGGTGTCTTGGGTGTGTAATTCAGGCTTATGCCTAGCAGGTTTTATATAGATGATCTATAATACGAGTTTATGTTTATGAAATGATTGAGTTATGGTGGCCATTGAACGAGCTAAAGCTTATTTAAATGAATTAGATTAATTCCGGCCATAAGGTATGTATTTACATAAGTACATGTTATATGTGATCTGTATTGAATAAGTAAGTGATAGGTAATGTGTTTGTATATTCGACATCTTCGATTATGTTGAAAATTTTAATATATGGCATGCATAGCAAAGTAAAAAGGTGGAATAGTGGCCATGCGAAAATGGCTTATCTTCTTTTGATTGATTTGGGTTCCGTGTTTTTGGTTGTGATGGTCATTGGAAATGAGTTTATACTTATGCATATTGTTTGTGGTATAAGTTCATGATAGGTAAGTAAGCATGATGTTATAATTTGGACATGTTGAACTCGGTTTAGTGATATGTAAATGTTTATGTGTTGAGCATTTTGTGATGGGTTGATCTATTTATTAAATGGGCTAAAGTCGAATATATATATATATATGTTCAAGTAAATAAATAGGTATAAAGTCTTGTTTACTCATTAAGTCCTTAATAAGTTGGTTTGAATTGAGGATGTCAAGTATGAGTGTTTAGTTATATACTTGTGATAAATAGTTAAATATGTGGTAAATGGATTTGGCATTGAGTTTAGATATGAAATTTGGTTGCATGATGTGATAATAATTTGAATGGACAATTTTGAATATATATTTATAAGTTATATTATGTTAAGTAATGGACATGTGGTTAATACATATATATATATATGTGTGTGTGTGTGTGTGTGTGTGTATTTATTGGTTTTGAAAGGAAGCATGTTTAGAAGCACCATTTACCTATCTAAATGATGGATATGCTATATAAGTTATCTAAGATAAATATTATGATATTCAAATGGCATACAAAATGAATGATTAGATATGTGGTTTATTTGATTAATGATATTCTAAAATGACTAAGTATATGGTAAGTTTGACAATGGTTAATTAACAATATTCAATTAATGGATGTCTTAATGCATACTAGGGATAAGATGATTATATGTTCGAATATACATAGGTTAATATGATTTGGTTGTAATGGCTAAGTATACAATTTTATTTTATTTGAATGATTCAAGATATGTACTTTGGTTTTATTATAAAACATGCGAATTTGTTATATTATGAATTGAACTTTTCGTACATAAATATTAAATGTGATTACAAGTGACATGCGTATGTTATAATGGTATTAAGGCTATGTATAGCATTGTTGTAATGTGATATGATTTATTATTAAATATATATATAAATGCCTGTTCTGAGTTGTGTTTCGTTTGGTAATACCTCATAACTCTAATTCGGTGACGGATACGGGTTAGGGGTGTTACAAAGCTAACATTGTTGTAAACAAGAACAAAGAACACATAGCAAACATCTTCAGATTAAATCAAAGAAAAAAAAGATTAAACCCAAATCAAAGTGGTTGCCACCCAAGACTCTGGCCGACGAGGCTCCTTCGCTCCTTCACTTTGCTCCTTTGCTGATGGCTCTCCAAGGTGGTCGACCAAGGGCTCTTTAAGACGCTTAATTGCTAAAATCTCTGTGAGGGGATGATGCTAGGCGTGGGGAATGGAATATGCTAAAGAGAATTGGGAGAAAAGAGAGAAGGATAAGGGATGATGGATGAAGGAGGAGAGATGATTAGGAATGGTGAAATGAAATCTTATTTATAGGTGAAGCGTGGAGAGTAGTTTGCAAAAAATAAAGAGATTTAGTCTCTTCAAGCTTCTTCAATGAGTGGTCGGCCATGATTAGTGGATTTTGAGTTGAATTTTGCTTGATTTTTAAGCAATTTAAATGCCATAACAACTCAGGACTGAGACTCGGAAAAATGTAAATCTTTAGGCAAATTTCTAATTTTCTTCAGCATTGCAAGGACCTTGCGTAATTAAAGCAAAAAGTGGTTTATGTAGACAACCATGTGTAGCCGAAATTGGGTTGACTTGGTCTTCAATTTGGACGGTTTTTTGTAGTCCAACAAAGCTACCAGACATGTCCAAAATAAACCAATAAATTAAAGGACCAAAGAATAATATTTATCCAATTTAAATAATTAATTAAAACCCAAATTATTAATGAAATATTTTAAAATGAATTATTAAATATAGTTTTATATTTTATTATTTAATATAATCATGCATGACCCATTTTATGTCTTAAAAATATAATATGTTCAAATAAATATAAAATAAGCCATTTTATGCATGAAAACTATATAATAAAACATAAAATCACATTTTAATAATTTCTATTTTCAATTTCATATTTTCACATATTTCATTAATTTATTAAACAATTACATAGTTTTAACAACAAATTTAAGTAAAAGGTGATAAATTACATAGGAAAAATCCAATATATTTTTCAGTTTATAGAAACCTTTGAGAAATGCATATGAGGTCAAAAGTTTTCTGTGTTTAGCAGGATATTATAGAAGATTCGTTAAGGAATTTTCGATGATTGCTACTCTGTTGATGAGGTTGTTGCAAAAAGATGCTAAGTTTGAGTGGTCTGAGAAATGTCAGCAAAGGTTTAAACAATTGAAAGCATATTATCCAAGGCAATGGTGTTAGTTCAGCCTGAGTCAGGTAAAGAATTTGTGATTTATAGTGATTCTTCATTAAATGGTTTGGGCTATGTTCTGATGTAATAGGGAAAAGTAATAGTGTATGATTCTAGACAATTGAAGCCGCACGAAAAGAATTATACGACACATGATTTAGAGCTTGCAATGATTGTATTTGCTTTAAAGATTTGGCAGCACCATTTGTATGGAGAAAAATGTCATATCTTCACGGGTCATAAAAGTTTGAAGTACTTGATGTCATAGAAAGATTTGAATTTTATACAACGCAAATGGCTCGAGTTATTAAAAGACTATGACTTAATCATTTATTATCATCTGGAAAAGCTAATGTTGTTGATGATGCTTTGAGTATCAAATCTCTTTTTGCTTTGCGAGCTTTGAACACCCAGTTGACGTTGATTGATGATGGTTCTATTTTAGCTTAGTTAAAAGCTATATCGATGCTTTTTACAACAAATTTGCAAAGCTCATAAATGTGACGATGTGTTGATATCTAAATAGAAACAGATTGAGACGACACCTGATTCAGATTTTCATGTTGGCTTTAATGATAATTTGTACTTTAAAAGCAGAATTTGTGTTTCGAGAGATTCTGATCTCGTTCAGAAGATTTTAAAGGAATCTCACAGTAGTAGCTTGTCTATTCACCCTAGTAGCAATAAAATGTATGGTGACTTGAAACAGATGTACTGGTGGCTAGGTATGAAACGAGAGTTAGAGTTTGCATCGAGATGTTTAGTCTATCAGCAAGTTAAAGTTGAGCATCAGGTAACTTCTGGTTTGTTACAGCCAGTGACGATTCCAGATTGGAAATGGGAGCACGTCACAATGGATTTTGTATCGAGATTACCTCTATCTCCAAGAAAAAAGATGATGTTTGGGTCATTTTTGATCGTTTAACGAAATCCGTGCATTTCATTCCAGTGCATACGGATTATTCACTCGAGGGATTAGAAGAGTTGTATGTGGTAGAGATCATTAGATTACACGGTGTGCCAGTTTCCATTATTTCTAATACAGATCCATGATTTACGTCTCCATTATAGAGCAAGTTACATGATGCTCTAGGTACTCGATTGCATTTTAGTATCATGTTTCACCCTCAGACCAACGATCAATTTGAGCGAATAATTCAGTACTCGAAGATATGCTTCAATGCTGTGATTTAGAGTTCAAAGGTAGCTGGAGAGATTCCTACCGTTGGTTGAATTTGCATATAACTACAGTTATCAGTCGAGCATTAAAATGGCATTGTATAAGGCTTAATATGGTTGAAAGTGTCGAACTCTATTATACTGGATTGAGCTTAGTGAGAAAAAGCTTCATGAGGTTTATTTCATACGAGAAATCGAAGAAAAGGTTAAAGTTATATGAGACAGTTTGAAAGCAGCTTCAGATCGACATAAATCTCATGCGGATTTGAAAAGAAAAGGCATTGAATTTCAAATCAGTGACAAAGTGTTTTTAAAATTATTGCCTTGGAACAAAGTTCTTCAATTCTGTTGTAAAAGAAAGCTAAGTCCGTGGTTTATCGAGTTGTATGAGATCATTGAAAGAGTCAGACCAGAAGCTTATAAATTAGCTTTGCTATCAAAGTTAGAAAAGATTCACAACGTATTCCATGTACCTATGTTGCGACGGTGTCAATCAGATCCTTTACATGTGATTTCACCTATTGATGTTGAGATTCAGCCAAATTTGACATACAATGAAGAACTGATCAGAATTCTAGCTCGAAAGGTTAAATAATTGAGAAAAAAACATAACTTTAGTGAAAGTTCTTTCGCAACGACACGGAATAGAAGAGGCTACTTGGGAACCGGAAGTGTAATAGTCTATTTTCAGTGAAATCAGAATAGTGGTTTTGGGACCACAAATTCGAGTCCGGAAGAAAATTTATTTTTAATATTATTTCATGCTCTGCATTATGATGGAAATGTCGTATGAAATTTTTGTTAAGAAATTTTACTGATTTTATGTCTAATTCGATAAAAACGACCAAATTGCATAAAATACAAAAGTTGAGTTCCAGTAGCTAAAAGGATCAAATAGCTATGGAATTCAAATTTTGAGTTCATTATATGGAAAATAGACTAATTAGTGGGGTTAGTAGATAAGTATGATTAGTCATCCATGGAAAATTAATTAAAGAAAAGGATGAAATTGGAAAGTGAAAGATGAAAAGATGATAAATTAATAAAATAAGAAAATATCATCATTTTCATCATATTTCCTAAAACAAAATACATGGAAACCTACCTAAGAGAAAAGAGCTGAAGCAAGCTTATTTGGCTTAATTGGGTAAGTATTCTTGTCTCGTTTTTAGTAATTTTTATGTTTCCGAGATCATAATAGCTTAATTTAGCTATCTTAGGGATTAATATGTAAAGTTATCAAGGTACTAGGGTTTTTCCATGGATGAATATAGATGAATTATGAAATTTATGGTAGAGAATAAAAGGTTGTTGATAGATAAACAACTTTTGTAAATAAATTTGTGATAAAATTATGATTTAGAGACTAAATTGAAATTATGTAAAATTCATGGATTGTGAAATACATGGGTGGCTGTTGTTATATGTAAAAATCGACTAGGCTTGGAATAAGGATTAAATTGTATGAATTTTATTTTCTGAACCTACTGATGAAATTGTAATTAATCAAAAGTATATGGGCAAAATGGTAATTTTGCCTAATATGTGAATTAGATTAAATTGAATATGAATTGTATTAAATTGAGTTGAATTTTCTTGTATAGATCCGAATAGATCAAATATGAAGTCAAATGGTGAAAAAGAAAAAGTGTTGGAATAGTAGACTTTACATACACGAACAATTATCGAGGTAAGTTAGTGTAACCAAATTGAGGATTTATATGTGTTAATTGAATTGAATGTATATGATTGTATTGTTGTTGCCATGTATTTGAAATTAATCACAAATTTGATAATACCCGACAACTATTAAATCCAGTTTGAATAAATGAAATCGATGGATATAGGGTTCTCGACTGGTTGTGGTCTTGCATTTGTTGCAGACACACCATAGCTCAAAAGAGCATCCCATTATTAGCTCTCATGAGCTTCCTGTTAAGTGGTTCTTGCGAGCTTCCCGTTAATAGCTCTTCAGAGCATCCCGATTGTTTGTGATCCTACATGTGTTGTGGGCACACTGTAGCTCTTATAAGTGTCCTGATATATGGCTCTTCGGAGCTTCCCAATTAAAGGCTCTATGTGAGCTTCCTGTTAATGGCTCTCCGGAGCTTTCCGATATTGGCTCGCTTGAACCTTCCTGATATTGGTTCGTATGAGCTTCCTTATAATGGCTCTCTAGAGCTTCCCGTTTCATGGCTCACATGAGCTTCCCATTATATGGCTCGAAAGAGCTTCACGTTTATGTGCTCCTATGAGCACTCCTGAATATGAGTTGACGGATTTACAGTATTATGCACTTTGTATGTACTACCCATGAATCCATCGAGATTTCAAATGATTCAACAGGTGAAATTCTAATATAAGTTAGACAAATTCTGAACGAATCGTTACCTGTATATACTTGAAAACACATGGAAATATGATATTTGATGAGCTAATCCTTGTTCTTGTTATTTACATGAAATACATGACTAACATGTTTCTTGAGGATATATATATTTAGGCTAATTTCCAAATTGCTTTGGATGAATTTGTGTGATTACCTTAATGTAAATTAATTGTAAGTTAATTTTTCGTTATACGAACTTACTAAGCTTTTAAATGCTTACTTTGTATTATTTCTTCTGTTTTATAGTGTTCAGAAGCTCGTAAAGGTTGGAACTTGGTCGAAGCTATATCACACTATCCCCCGGACTTTTCAGTATATAAAGCAAGCTAATTTTGGTTATAATGGCATGCATAGGTTAAATTGGCCAAATGATGGCATGTAAATGCTTGGTTGGAAATAGCCATTGGTATGGCTTGTGTATGGTAAATTTTGATATATATACATGTGGCTTTTACATGTGTGTTGTGTGAGTTTGAAATGGTTAAATGATGGAACTCATATGGATGGTTGGATTGAGTTAGTATATTTGGTAAAGTATGCATATCTGTGAATTGAGTCAATTAGGTAAGTTTGAATACATGAATAAATGTAATGATATGTCATGAATTACACTTGGTATTGGCTTGATTTATATGTTTGAATTGGTTGGTGAAAGTGTTGAAGTATTAATGTAGGTGGAAGGCAAATTGGGTGAGAAATGTGGCCTTGGAAATGGCCTATTTTGTCCACACGAGTAGAGACATGGCGTGTGCCTCACCCGTGTGTGACACACGGCCATGCGCATGGGCGTGTGATTTGGCTGTGTGTCCCCTGCATCTTTAAAATTGAGAAACAGAATGCTCAGAACTGTTCACACGTGTAACACCCCTAACCTGAGACCGTCTCCAGAATAAGGTTAAGAGGCATTACCAAACATTCAGAATATTTCACTACCATTTCACGACATAAAGTCAAACATCAATCAAATATATTCAATCACAGCTTGAGTTATAAGGTGTGTGATTAACCCATCGATTTCGGGTATATGATATGTATGCGATAGGTGTATGTGTTAAATATGTGTTAATAAGTGCGGTGACTATATGAACCGGATACCTTAAAGGGTATGTCGATAAACAAAAGTTAGTATCAAAGCTGTTGAGATGTGGTTATTAATACGTGTATGTGAGTATGTCTATGAATATGAATGTATGCCCGAATATCATGTACACGCTTTATTCATTATGTCATTATATTATGTTACATGTGCATGGGTGGGTTTTTGAAAGAAGGTGCGGGTGTACTTGATACGTGGTTGATGTCGACTTTGTGCTACATCGTGGATTGGTATTGACCGAGGTCGCGTTGTGGATCTTTGCGATTTAGTTCGCGTGGTTACCTTGATTGATATCGACGATGCCATATCGTGGCTTGATGGATTGCTATGTGCTCCATCGTGGTTTGATGTTAGCTATACGCTACATCGTGGATGGCATTGGTTGCCTTTTGGAGGAAAAGGAGAGGTGACTCGATAGTCCCCGGTGTGTGGTAGGTGGTTAAGGGGTGTGTAGCGGTTGGACCTTAGGATTGGGTTGGGTTTCATGATGCATTGTTTTGTTATGAAATGATATGGAAATGGGCCAAGCCCAATATGACATGTGGATAGGTATGTTTTGGGAACATACGTGAAATGGGCCAAGCCCGTAATCGATGAACTAATGAGAAAAGGGCTAGCCAGTTGCTTGAATATGATTTGATTGTGGGCCGAGCCAGATGGTGATAATACCTAAATGAATATATTTATATGTTGCATTTGATAATTGGGTTGATTTGTGGCTAGCATGTGGGTGGATATCAGTGGTTTAATTACACACTGAGTCTGTATGACTCACCCAATTATTTTCCTAACATGTCGTGACTCTTGAGAATGGACCGGGATCGGAGAGGACACATGGTGGCCCATGCAGAAGGAGATTTATTTAATTATTTTTAAGCAATTTTAATACTAAGTGTTTTGTTTAAATATTGGTTGTAATAAAAGGCCTCTTTATTTATTGTTGGGATCATTTTATTATCTTTTTAATCGGGATTATATTATACTTAGATTTATTTCCTTCAAATGATTTATAATATAATAAATTATAATGAAGTTTTAATTCAAATCAAGCTTAGATTATTATATTTATTTTAAATGGACACATTTTCCAAAAGTTAACAAAATTTTCAAGTTTTTCCTAAAGACAAAGATTTCCAACCGTTTTTCCGCAGTGGCATAACCAGATCCGGTCAAGGCTCGTGGGCCGGGTTTGGGGATGTTACAGATTGGTATCGAGCCGATTCAAAACTCGACTTTGAGGGTTTTGGGCCAAAAAAAACATTTTCAAATGGGCTTTTCAAATGGGCTTTTCAAAATATGGGCTTTTAAGAAACTTTTCAGGTATTCGGCATGGCACTTTGTACCTCCAGGCCAAGTCCACCGGTAAGTACTTGGACTTTTGAAGTGCTTAGAAGGGACGAGAGGGCAAGATCGACAGAGAAGATGTAGCGGTGTCGCAAGCTATGTTACGCGTGTTACAGCAAGTGGCAAGAGCTGGTATGGGAAACGGAGCTCGTAAGTCAGTGTCGGAAAGGCTTAGATCGAACGGGCCGAGATCTTTAGAGGAGTGTCGGAGTAGCTCTTAACGTGGCGGAGTATTGGCTAGAAGCAGCTTGAAAGAATCATGGATGATTTGACCGCATCAATGAAGAAAAGTCAAGGGTGTTGTTCGTTGTTTCGCGAAGCTTATCGCTGGTGGCTCACCGTCAGCAAGGTGTCCCGCGGATCGATTGGATTGGGACTTCTTTAAGGCTAAGTTTGAAGGAAAGTACGTAAGAGCCGCTTATTTGGACTCGCAAAGGAAAGCGCTTCTAAATCTAGTGCAAGGAAGTAAGTCGATAAATGAAAGTACGGCGGAATTTGTGCGGTTAAGCCAAGATGCTAAGGGAATTGTGGCCACCGATTATGAGAGGTGCGTCCGGTTTGAGGACGGATTGCGAGATGAACTTGAATGCTGATTGTTCGCAGAGGGAGAGAGACCAGCGGTGCTAGTGGAGAAAGCTCGGATCGTGAAGAGGTTAGGAAGACTATCGGGAGAGCCGAGAAAAGAATAGAAATGAGAATAAGAGAAGGGTTGGACCGTCAAGATCGCTTGGTGATGCTCGTAAAAGATCGAAAGTTGAAAATACTGGTATGTCCACATTGCGATTCTTTGAGAATCGGAATCGCCCTTGTGCTCGGTGTAGAAGACCTCACATAGGAGAGTGTTGGGGAAATAGTAAGGAATGCTTTCGGTGTGGATCTAAGGCACATCTGGTTAAGAATTGTCCTCGAGCGACGAGGGGTCGTGGTTCAAGTCATGGAAGGAATGGTTTTAGTCAGAGTCAACCGAAGATGTGATATCGGGTAAGCTCCTTTGTTTTGGAATATTCTTTAATTGCTTTCCTTGTTTGTAAGTTAGCTCTTTCTTGTATGATCTGGATCTTGAGAGAGAACTTAAAGACTGTGTCGGGGAGTATGATAGACTAAGATCAGAGTGCGCAGCGGAGAAGTAGAATAGCGAGTTATGATTATTCGGTAATAAGTAATTTCGAGGACGAAATTATTTTAAGGAGGGTAGAATTGTAACACCCTGGTTTAGGGGCTAGGTAATTTAAGTATAATTCAGGTGTTGGTAGGTTTTTGGGTGTGTTTGGAGGTGTTTTAGAGGTTTTAAGAATGCTCGGGTAAAAGGGGAAGGCTTAGGAAAAGTTTTAATTTTAGGGTTAAGAAATGGAGCTGGGCTTTAGAGGGCTTAAGAAATTTATTTGGAAGGTTAAGGCACATGAAAGGTATTGGCAAAGTGGTTGTCTGCCGCTTGGGGGCTTTGAAAGGTGGCGCCTAAGGAGCAGGGTTCGAGTTGTTGGGCACAACTTTGTTTTATTTTAACGTCAAGGGACTGGGCTAAGTAGGCCTTAAAATAAATGTCAAGTTGATGGACATGAAAGTCCAATTGGCGAGTGGCTCTTAGGCGCTACATAGTATTTGGAGGGAAGGAGGTCGCGATTTCGAGGGCCCGGAGCTGCATTATGGAGTTTTATTTTGTTGTTTGGTGATGGGTGAAGTAGGTTGGATTTAAAATAAAATAGTGGGGCTTTATGTCAAGGAATGCAAGGTGGCCGAATGGCTCAGGCGTTGGAGGAGCAAAGAAGGTCCTGCGTTCGAACCAGAGTCTTTGCATTGGGAATTTTATTTTGTTTTGGTCTTTGCAACAGTGGAAGATGATGGACTCAGACTTGGGATGAAGATTAAGATAGCTTTGTATTTAAATTCGGCTGGATGAGGAGTAGTCATCAACTTTATCTTTTTATTGTTTTGAGATAATAGGGATAATATTGTATATTTTTATGGATTTTATTTTATTAATCTCTATCAAGTGGCAAGGAGGAAAAATAGGCAATTGAGTGTTTAAATTATTTTGAATAATTTTGAATTAGTGGCCATAGGTGATGGCCGAAACTTGGGTTCTTTAGGTGGGGGAGTAGCCGAATTCTATAAATAGGGAGAGAGCTCACCTTTGGCCACCCTTTTGAATCCATTTGCTCTTGCCGAATTTGCTCCACCATTTCTTTTAGCCGGAATTTCAAGACTTAGTCAAATTCTCCATTTATTCTTCATATTTCACCTGAGCCGAAACCTCCATCGCATCTCACTCTTTCTTCTTTTGGATCCTTAGCCTAATCACTCACCCTTTCATTTTTTCTTTGCTTCCATTTTGTGTTAAACCGAAAGTCCACCCCCTATACCTTCCCTTCCTCTTTTCAAACCTTTTGGCCGAAACCCCTATTCCCTTGGGTTTCTTTTGTTAGCCGAATCTACACCCCACCCTTGTGTCGAATTTCCTTTCTTCAATTTGGTAGCACCTTGGCCGAATATTAGCATAGATCTCTTCGGGTTTTCGTTGCAATCATTGTTGAAGGTACTCTAGGATTTTGAGGTATTCAGTCAAGCCTAAGTTGCTAGCAGTCGACTTGGTAAGGGTTTATTTTGGTAAGTTATGTATTTGGTATTCGATTAAGACTAAGGTTGTTAAGTATTTGATGCTAAGGCCGATTGTAGGAGAAGAGCCTAACGCAGAGACTTTCTTTGGAGTGGTTTAGTCAACGTTTATGGAAGCTTTAAGTAGCGTTTGAGATTCACCAGTTGAGGTAAAGATATTTAGTAAGGTTTAATATTTGGATGTATGAGTTGGGATTTAACCGTTGTTACGATTAAGTATCGTCGATGGATGCGAGTGCCGACCAAGAGGAGAAAGGAAAGCTCCCATCCGAAGTTCAAAAGAGATCGATTCATCATGACGAGATTGGCCAACGGGTGTGGGCGTGCAATGGAAAACGATAGATGATAACGGTGGTCTCGCTAAGTGATAGCGTCGGATCGAGGGTTTAGAGCTTCAGTTATAAGTGTGTGATTAACCCATCGATTTCGGGTATATGATATGTATGCGATAGGTGTATGTGTTAAATATGTGTTAATAAGTGCGGTGACTATGTGAACCGGATACCCTTAAAGGGTATGTCGATAAACAGGTTAGTATCAAAACTATTGAGATGTGGTTATTAATACGTGTATGTGAGTATGTCTATGAATATGAATGTATGCCTGAATATCATGTACACGCTTTATTCATTATGTCATTATATTATGTTACATGTGCATGGGTGGGTTTTTGAAAGAAGGTGCGGGTGTACTTGAGTGCGTGGTTGATGTCACTTTGTGCTACATCATGGATTGGCGCCGATCGAGGTCGCGTTGTGGATCTTTGCGATTTAGTTCACGTGGTTACCTTGATTGATATCGGCTTGATGCCATATCGTGGCTTGATGGATTGCTATGTGCTCCATCGTGGTTTGATGTTAGCTATACGCTACATCGTGGATGGCATTGGTTGCCTTTTTGGAGGAAAAAGGAGAGGGTGACTCGATAGTCCCCTGGTGTGTGGTAGGCTGGTTAAGGGGGTGTGTAGCAGTTGGACCTTAGGAATGGGTTGGGTTTCATGATGCATTGTTTTGTTATGAAATGATATGGAAATGGGCCAAGCCCAATATGACATGTGGATAGGTATGTTTTGGGAACATACGTGGAAATGGGCCAAGCCCGGTAATCAGTGAACTAATGAGAAAAAGGGCCTAGCCCAGTGCTTGAATATGATTTGATTGTGGGCCAAGCCCGGATGGTGATAATACCTAAATGAATATATTTATATGTTGCATTTGATAATTGGGTTGATGTTTAAATATTGGTTGTAATATAGTCCCTTATTGAGGTCTTGAGACCTTAAACACATGTTACAAATTTCCTTCAAATGGGACTAAATTATAATGAAGTTTTAATTCAAATCAAGGAACACATATGGAAATTCTTAAAATTTAAAACTTTTCAAAGTTTCAACCGTGCACATGTTGGCATAACCAGATCCGATCATGTGGGCGGGTCGATGTCCTCCCATGAGGTCTTGCTAGACACACCCATGTGTCTTAAAACTTTTCAAAGTGGTCAAACTTGACTTAACTCCACATGTGTCTTCCCGTGGTCAAACCACCAAGCACGCCCATGTACCTTGGCCATGGTTGATCCTGACTTGGCTCCACGGCTACTAGGCACATCCGTGTGCCAAGGCTGTGTACACTTAATTAGTTACTAACTTAGTCCCACGGTCACTAGGCACGCCCGTGTGCCACAATCATGTGGCAAAATAGGCCATTTGGAATGCCAATTTGCCACCCACATAAGGGTCAATCTATACAAGCATATACAAGCATACTTATCCATACAAATGACAACCAAAAACACATCAAATGAACATCATATCATTCCATTCCATCTCATTTCTAAACATGCTAATTTGTACAACCAATTTCCATGTACATCTAAGTATAAATCATCCATAACCTTACTAAATCATTAAGGCATCTATTCATCATTGAACCCATTCATAAAACTATTTCATTTCCATGAAGCTATATTAAAATATGCATCAAATACCATATTCTCTCATGTGCCCTAATAACATTTAACTAGCCAAATTACATGGCTATTTACATCTCAAACATATACCAAGTGACTAACCTATACATGCCATATTCTATTATATACATCCTTACAAAAGTACCAAAATAGATTTGTCAATAATGTGATAGAGATGCTGATGATTCCCGGATCTGAGCTAGCTTTACTAGAACTGCAAAGAAGAGAAATAAATCACATAGTAAGCTTTCAAAGCTTAGTAAATTCGTAACATAACACATTTAAATCAAAACAAACTATCACAAAGAATATTTCACAACTATATCTTTTTATATCGTATCATCTCAAAGCTTATGTGCTCATTTAATATTTCATAAATCTCGTTCATAAAATCCTCGGCCACATAGGTTCCGAACGTACCTTAGCCAACACTTAGCTGTCAATTACATTTGCTACTCAATACTCACTATTTCATTTCGATCAACTTCCATTTCTTATTCAATTCAATCACACACTTAGTGCCCAAATAATTAGTTGAAACTTATTTAGCATCACACACATAGTGCATCTATATCAAACTGATCTTAAATCAGTATCGCACACATAGTGATAATCACCAAGTCAGAGCTCATATTATTTCGCACACACAGTGCTATTCATATCGGTTACATTTCTGAATACGAACACTTAGTGCTATATAACTCAAGCTCTCATATATCATTCTCATTTCAACATTATCACAACATTCATTTCAAATCTTTAAACATAATTAAATATACGTATTATGTCCGAACTTACCTTGGACGTCAAAATATCGATACGGTCTATTAATCGAGCATTTTATCTTTGCCTCGATCTCAATCTGAACTTCTCCTCTCTTGGTCTATAAACATTCAATTTCAATCCATTCAATCAAAATTTCATTCAATTTAGTCCACACACACTTATTTAGGCCATTTTACAAAATAGCCATCATATTTTCACATTTCAACACTTTAGTCCCTAATTCATAAAATCATCAAACACATAAAATCTCGAAACACATATGCTTAGCTGAATTCTTCCCATGCTAATACAAGCTCACACATTTCATTTATTTCACATTTTAACCCTTCAATTTCTCATTTTCTCAATTAAGTCCAAAATACTCAATTTCACTAAAAATTTCAATACATATCATGTTAATCCAACACCAAGTTTCCATATTTCACTATCAATTAACACATAGCTCAAGCGTTCATCAATGGTTCATTACAAAAACATCATCAATTCACAAAATTACAACATGGGTTAGCTAGAGCACGAAGCAACGATTACAAAAACGTAGAAATTATCAAAAACTGAGTTGAAAACACATACCAATTTTTGCCTAAGCTTGCCGAAATTTAAGAAGACTCAAACCCTTATTTTCTTTCTCAAATTCGAATGAAGATGAACACTTTTGCCACCAATTTCATGTTTTGTTTTATTAATCTTATGTTATTAATTCAATTACAAAAATGACCTTTCATTAAACATATATAACATATATATAATAAGGCCATTCATGTCTTTTAACCAACCACTATCTAAATATTGGCATATTTGCCTCATGAGGCCTCCACAATATAAAGAAAACAACACTTAGGTACTTATAAATGAGCACACAACTTTTACTCTTTATGCGATTAAGTCCTTTCTCTTAATTCGGCACACAATTGATAAAATTACCACACAGAATTTTCGCACAGGCTATATCACACATAATCGAAACCAAAAATAACATTAAAATATTATTCCAACCTTGGATTTGTGGTCTTAAAACCACTATTCTGACTAGGGTCTAAACTGGGATGTTACAACACGGCCTAGCACACAGGCGTGTGGCTTGGCCATGTGACCCATGTATTGTACACACCGCCTGGCACATGGGCGTGTGGCTTGGTCGTGTGACCCCTGCACCTTAATTAATGCAAGTCAGTATGCTCACACGGCCTAGCACACGGGCGTGTGGCTTGGCCGTGTAACCAAATCAGTAAGCACCCTAAATTGGACACAGACTGGGACACAGTCGTGTGCCCTACTTCAAATGCCCACACGGCCTGAGACACTGGCATGTACCCCCTACACCTAGGAAAAATTTGACATTTTGCAAAAATTGTCTGAGTTCCCAATTTAGTCTTGACTTGTTTCTAATGCATATTTTGGGCCTCAAGGGCTCATATGAGGGACAATACAATTGATTATGATCGATTTCTGATATGAACACTGAATGATGTCAAATGTCTATATCTAATCTTTAATCTTTGGTAATGCTCCATAACCCTATTTTTATGACTGATTTGGGTTAGGGTGTTACATTTATTGGTATCGAGCTACAGTTTAGTTGATTCTTGGGCTAACATAGAAAGTACGAGTCTAACTATACATGCTATTATATAACCTATGATAGTGTGATATCTCCTAATTATTTTAAACATTTTTTTCATTTAGTAATGTCATCCAACCGAGCTGAATCCAAAAAAGCTAAGAGAAATTCTCATGCTTCAGTACAAAGAGCAGCATCTAGTAGTAGAAGGCCCGTATCTGAGGCTCGAGGAGGAGAGGAAAAAAATCCTTCTTCTAAATAATGAACAAGTGGTTTACAGAATTTGTAAGGACAAATCCAGCTGTACAACAACCTCCCTCTCCTGTTTCCCAACTGGTTCCCTATATGTCACAAGGTACAGAACTTGTTAGAACTGGTAAGCCTCCTGTAGATAAAATTCGTAAATATGTGGCTGAAGAATTTAGAGCTACCGCTGAAGATAATCCAAAAGGGGTTGAATTTTGGCTAGAAAACACTAACAGAGTTTGACGCGATCCGGTCGGTGTTGAGAGTTGAGTCAAACTTAAATGCCCGATCGGTCAATGAGAAATATCGTTCCAAATTCTTCAAAATGTTTGAATCGGCTAAGTATGGGAAATCATAATGAAATATGGGTTTAGAAAGTTGGTTAAGTGTTTATGGATAGGTTCGACTAACAAAAGAATTAAAGGATAGTTGATAGATTGGGTGGAATGGAAAATAGAACTCAAGCTTCAAGAACTATTCAATACTATAAAGAATATTACCTTAGGACTTATATCGCTTAAGGTGAAAGATGATGAAGGTAGATGGACCTTGACCCGTAACCTAAAGAGGTAGGAAATGAAGGTATATTGAGATGGATGAACGCCACACCAAGGATTGTGATAAGTTCAATAAATTGTCGGATTGACACCACTAGCAAGCTAGATAGGTCAAATTGATACTCAAACGAAATAGAGAGGAAGAACCCTCACAAAATAAAACTTGTTTATAAAATTTGGCAAAAAGTCCCCACATCAAGCTGGAAACAAGGCATTTATAGGGATGAGACAAGCCCCAGCTGAATAGACACACATATTCAATTGAGTTTAATTCAGCTAATTAAAACTATGTGACCTTTAATGAACTTTAGCATATGTCAAAACCATTTTTAAGTCCGAAAAAATAAGAATCGACTTTAAAAAGAAAATGGAAATGGAGTCGCCACCGACCTGATTTTGAGGAGTGATCGGATCACCTTGAAATTGATCATTTTAATAAAACTTCAATTTACTGAAAACATATTTTGGTCTACAAAAACTCGAGAAAATGGGTTCGGGAGTCGGTTATGCAAGAGGAAGGGTTAGCACCCTCGTAGCACCTAAAATTGGTACCTAATTGATTATTTAAGGTCGTAATGTCAAAAAATTGAAAAGATTCTAGATTATGATCTTTTTGCTTGAAATTCATTTGAATAAAATCATGTTGGATGCCAAAACCCTCTTATTTCGTAGAAATAAAATATCATGCCCAGTAAGTTAGGGTATAACAACTTATATTCTTGAAACTGAACTTATCTTTTGAATTTTAAAACCCGTGTAATAAAGTTTGAAAAGGATATTCGGTTATTTGAGCTTTATGAAAAAATTGGAACCCAGTAAGTTAGGGCACAATTTCTCAAAATTCCCGAATACGAAATATTGCCTTTGTTTTTGAAAATTCTTACCTCGAGATGATAAAACGTCACATCCAGTGAGTTAAGATGCAATGTCTCAAATTCCCGAGAATAAGTTTTTCTCGTTTAAAAACTTATGCATTTTGATTTAAAAGAGAAAAGGGTACTCGATCGCTAGGATTTAATGAGAAAAATCGGAACCCAGTGAGTTAGGGCACGACTTTCTCGAAGTGTCTAAACGCGAGCATTGTCTTATTTTAAAAACTTTGATTAAAATGATTTTAAAAGTTAAATGACGTTAAAACACAAAATTTTTTATGAAACACAATGGAATAATAATATATAAAGCAAGATATTAATCGGCATCAAATGTTACACTAGTGCATCACTACAACCAACCAATAATTAAGAAATACAAATCACATAATAGCAATGATATAAAGTAATTTAAAAGTTTATAAACGATTTTAAAATAAGATAATATATAAAATATTTCAAAATGGTTAATAATAAAAAAACAACTTAAACTAACACTTAATCTTAATTTACTAATATATAAAAAGGAGTTTTCCATGAATAATACATACATATATATATATATATATATATATAAACGAACGTTTTAATAAAAATACAATGCAAGATCTTGACATTAATAACTATGGAACAATTTTAAAATGACTAATACATAAAAACTTAGCATAGGTAATATATGAAATAATTCAAACTAACTAATATATGTATGAACGTTCAAAGTAAATCATATATAAATTTAATGTAAATAATATACATAAAAGAAATTAAAATGAAAATGGTGTAATAGATAACATAGAATTATTTTTAAAATAAACTATAATAATAAGACAAATAAATGACAAACAAGTAAGTTAAAACAGATTAAGGGCTAATTTAGAAGTAAAACAAATTCGAAGTCTAAATAAAGAATATTAAAACAACGAGGGGACCTAAATGGAATGCGTGCGCAAAGAACAGAGGCTGAATGGGTAATTACCCCGAACCCTCAAAACGCGTCGTTTTAGCGTAAACCCAAATGAATTAGAAGCAAAAATCAAGGGGCCAAATTACAAAATAAAGAAAAATGCAGGACCACACTGCACCAAGCCACAAAAGGGGAAGGGCTTGTTGCGCAAATATACCAATAATCGAAAACGCGCAGATCCTCCCCGAGTCGGGTCACTCGCGCGGTTATGGCGCTTAAACGATGCCGTTTTGGTCATTAATAGACCATACCAAAATGACATCACACCGAGGGGCAATAAATACTAAAAAAGGACCAAAAATTCATTTTAAACATCCTTCAAAAAAAAATTTTAAACTCTCTGAAAAAACCTCTGCCCTCCGAGCACCGGCCAAGGTTCGACCGAGCTCCGATCATCGGGTTGTCGTACTCCACCACCATCCACCGTGGTGCGTGATGGTTGGATACCCCAAAAGACACCGATTTAAACTCCTTTATAAGCCCTAAACTCATATCTACAACACTGACTACTCAAATCCCCCACTAAAATCGAAGAACAAACAGAAACATTTCGTATTCGGGACTTCGATCGTCACGAGAAGGTAAAAGTTTGTATCTTTTCTCTTTATCTATGTATATGCACAATATATTAAAAGCTAAAATGGGATGAAAAATCGATTGGCAATATATCTCTTTTCTATATTTTTGCATTCAAAAAACGTAACCCTTACAACTTGTAACACCCCAAACCCGGTCTATGCATTTAAGACCAGATTTGGTATGTTACACAAAACGAACATGCATCTAGTCATCTAATGATTTAAGAAAACAGACCCTTAAAACTATTTTTGAAATGGAGCTTATTAAAAACAGAGGTTAATTTAAAATATATGATTTAAGACATAAGAGTTTATAAATTGAAACTTAGAAAATAATTGGTTTAATTTTTACGGGCAGTCTAGAAGAGCTTAAAAGGAATTTGAAAACAAGATTCTTAAAGGAATTCTTACAAAAAATTTACGAAATAATGATTTTTAAGAAAAACTTTATTTTAAAATTAAATAAACCCTCTTAAGTACCTAAACATAATTAAAATCCATCCACGAGTAAAACATCCATAAAAATAATACCAAAGGCCTTATTACATCATCACTGAAATAGAAATTAAATAAAAATACTTAAAAGAAGTTCAAAGTTCATATAAACCATCATTCGTAATATGGCTTCCACAAAGACAACCATAGCCCAAGCCTCCATTACTGATCATTACCTGAGAAGGATAAAGAAAACGGGGTGAGTTACTTAGAACTTAGCGTGTAACCCACTTACTATAGTCCACTAGGCCAAAACCATTTAAGCATGTATTTGGGCTGGAGCCCATATACAAATATAACAATCATGCATGTGATATGCAATTCCCAAACCAAACCTAAATTTCCATCCGCTACACACCACCCGTACCAACCAACACACCTATGGGGAGCTTTAGTCACCCACCCCGCCAACACACCAATTGGGATTTAAGCCATAATAAACTGGGCATGAAGCCATATATCAAACTGGGCACGAGGCCATATGTTAAATTGGGCACGAAGCCATATATTAAACTAGGCACGAAGCCATATATCAAACTGGGTACGAAGCCATATATCAAACTGAACACGAAGCCATATATTAAACTGGGCATGAAGCCATATATTAAACTGGGCACGAAGCCATCAGAATTTTGTAGCAAAGCTACCAGAACTTCTCTTCTTCAAATATCCCAACCCATGCAATCATGTAAACAACATGCATAATAATTCATACATATAATAATTTTCAACATAAGGCCTATAAAAGAATTATTACAATCTGGCCCATATTACAAATTGGCCCATTCCACAATTTGGCCCATTTCACATCTCATATCACACTTGGCCAATTTTAAAAAATAACTCATATGGCCTATTTATCACATGTGGCCCAAAATATCACTTTTCATCATTTTAGCCCATTAAGGGCGATTTCAAAATTCTCACGATTTTAATACCGATTTCATGATCTTAACACTAAAGTATTAATTATACCATATTTTTCCAATTTCACCAACTTTGCGATTTATAATCCAATTCTTAATAACGGTATAATCATCTAACCCATGAAATAAGTGTGAGATTACACACCTGATTACGGTGAGAACTATACTTTCTCGATCGTCGATACCTAAATACGTATCACGTTCGATTAGAACACTAATACTTAAAATAAATCTATGTTAAAGATAAGCAATCTAGATCTTTACCCTCAGAATCTTGAACAACTACTATTTGACGGTTCTCCCCGATTGATGGTTCACAACCCGGTGGAAAATCCCAAACAGCTAAAGGCTCTAAACTGCGAACAACTTCAAATAATTGGTTCTCCCCGGATGAGGGTCCATAACTCGGTGGAAAGTCTCAGATTTTCGAAATAGCCATTCGCTTGAATCTAGAGGGAATAGTGAATCCGCCCCTCTTTCAAACACTATTCACCACCCTTTTTGACCCTATCTTGTTTGCCTCCATTGACAAAAGAATATTAGACCAACTAATATTTCGAAAATTAAGACTATTGGTTTTAAGGACAAAATTGGCTTACCACGAAACCTTTACGTTCAAGGGATGAAAATCGAGCGATAACGTCCCTAAGATAAAATTGATTAGTAACTCCATCTTTAACGAAATAACGAGTAGTATGGAAGTCGTTGATAGAAACACTTACCTTTACACTTTGGATCGAATCCTAGCCTTTCACGATGATTACGAGCACTTCCAAGTTTCGGCCTTCTCTATAACACTATAAAGATGAAAAAAAAATTATCTAAGAGAAAGAGATAGAGGATGCTATTTTCGGTCAAAAGACCCTTCCAAACCAATATGTATATTCGGCTAAAGAAAAAGAAGAGAATAAATAATAAAAAAGGGTTCTTACCAATTGATTAAAATGAAAGTAGAAAGAATGATTGACAAGAAAATATATGTAAAAAGGGAGATTTGGCTATGAAGAAAAAATTGAAGAAAATGGTGTTAGCATCATTCGGCCATGGGGGGAAAGGGAAGGGAGAAAATGTTGAATGGATTCTGTAAGAAGAAAAAGATGAAATGGATTTCAAGTTTTGATGTTTTTGGCACTATGGAAAAAGACTTGAGAGGTTTAGGCAAAATAAAACCAAATGGTCAAAATGAAGTGACCAAAAGAAGAAAAACAAAGATTTTCACCAATGCCCCAAAGTGCATTCGGTTATGAGAGAAAAGATGAAAGGAAAAAGTGTTTTGGGAGATGAAAAGTGCACAACAACACCTATCCTTACCCAAAAGCCTTCAAAAAATTTGGCCACCCCCCTAGCCCCCAAAATCGTCCAAGTTCATGGACAAAGTTTGGCCATTCCAAACTTTCCAAAACACACCCCTTAAAAAGTGCATTGTGTTCCCCCTACATACCATAAGCTCATGATTACTTTCCCTATCTTCAATTCTTACCTTAAGCCATTAGCCACCTTGCCATAAAAAAAAATAAAGTCCAACCTACCAAAAATAGAGCTTGGCCGACACATGCTAGAAGAGTGCAAAAATTAAAGTCACAAAATGCATACCATGGGATTTGAACCTCTTCCCTCAAGCAACACTCATGGCGCCATAACCCCTTTACTGCTTTCTCGTCTTATGCTAACTTTTGTCACTTAATTTCCTTAAACATCAAGGTTACCGGTTCCACTTCAATAAAGTACTCATTACTAAAATTTATTCTAATTCTGAATAAATCCCGAGCCTTCTCAAGACTATATTAAACACGCGAATTGAATCATTCACTAGCTAAGCACTAAAATTATGCAACATATCGATTCTAAATTTTTAGGATGTTACACAACTTGTTTTTCAGCTCTTTATATAGCCGATCTGAAATAAAATTTGAGAAATACAAATTTGTTTTTTTCTTTTTATTTCTCTTGTTGTATTTGTTGTTCTTGTTTTGTCTTCTTTTGTAGGTACAGAGGCGTGGAGGCGTTGACGTGGTGGTACGGAGGCTGTGGAAGCACGAGCAGTGGCGTGCATGTGCAAAGGCTTGCAGTGCGAAAGGGAAACCCTAGGGTTTCTGTTCAGCTAAACATTTTGGGCTATTCGGGCTATTTAATCGGGTAGGGGTTATGTCTATTGGGCTTATTTAGTCCATGTTAGGTTTTAAATTAGTTCAGGTTTGGGTTTAGTGGAATTGGGTATGCTGATTTGGGTTTTAAATTTGTAATGGACATAGACTTTAATTTTAGTTTATTTTGTTTTATGTTGGACTATTTTATTTTATTTTTTATTTTTTTTAATTTTTGTGTATCTGGTTTGGTTAATATGATCCCGAGCATAAATGAGTTCTTACAGCTGCCCCTCTTTGCACGTTGTCGTGTAACGAGAATGGAGCAAAGACTTCAGAAAGGACCATTTTTGCCCGGTCTTCGAATCTTTGACTTCTTTCGATGCTTTCCTTCTTCGACTAGCTTCATTCCATCTCACTGCATCTTCAAGAGCAAAGGAAATAGCTCTTCGATCTACTCTGATGTAATTTTAGGGAGAAAAGATTTGTGATTTCAACCTACTACATCGAAACTTCAATGAGATAAAAATTTAGGGAGAAGAGACTTGTAACCTCAATCTTCTCTGCTGAAACTTCAAAGAAAAAATGATTGATCCTCAATGTAAACTCAGGGAGAAGGGATTTGTAGCCTCAACCTACTCCACTAGAACTTCGAGGAGATAAGAATTTGGGAGAAGAGATTTGTAACCTCAATCTTCTCTACTGAAACTTCAAGGAAATAAGGATTGATCCTCAGTGTAATCTCATGAAGGCGGGATTTGTAATTTCAATCTACTCTACTGGAATTTCGAGGACATAAGAATTCAGGGAGAAAGATTCGTAGCTTCAATCTTCTCTATTGAAACTTCGAGGAAATAAGGATTGATCCTCAATGTACTCTTAGGAAGGCGAGATTTGTAATTTTAGCCTACTCTGCTGGAACTTTGAGGAAATAAAAATTCAGGGAGAAGAGATTCGTAGTTTCAATCTTCTCTACTGAAACTTCAAGGAAATAAGGATTGATCCTCAATGTAATCTCAGGGAGGTGGGATTTGTATTTTCAGCCTACTCCGCTGGAACTTCGAGGAAATAAGAATTCAGGAAGAAGAGATTCATAGTTTCAATCTTCTCTACTAAAACTTCAAGGAAATAAGGATTGATCCTTAATGTGATCTCAGGGAGGCGGGATTTGTAATTTCAACCTACTCTACTAGAACTTCGAGGAAATAAGAATTTATGGAGAAGAGACTTGTAGTTTCAATTTTCTCTACTCATACTTCAAGGAAATAAGGATTGATCCTCAATGTAATCTCAGGTAGGCAGCATTTGTAATTTCAACCTACTCCGCTTGAACTTTGAGGAAATAAGAATTTAGGGAGAAGAGATTCATAGTTTCAATCTTCTCTATTGAAACTTCAAGAAAATAATGATTGATCCTCAATGTGATCTCAGGGAGCCGAGATTTGTAATTTCAACCTACTCCGCTGAAACTTTGAGGAAATAAGAATTCAGGGAGAAGAGATTCATAGTTTCAATCTTCTATACTGAAACTTCAAGGAAATAAGGATTGATCCTGAATGTAATCTTAGGAAGGCGGGATTTGTAATTTCAACCTACTCCGTTGGAACTTTGAAGAAAGAAGAATTCAGGGAGAAGAGATTCGTAGTTTCAATATTCTCTACTGAAACTTCAAGGAAATAAGGATTGATCCTCAATGTAATCTTAGGGAGGCGGGATTAATTTCAACCTACTCCGCTGGAACTTTGAGGATATAAGAATTGTAGCTTTTGATCTTTTTCACTACTGTTTAGTGAGATAAGATCTACAATCTTTAATTGATCTGCTCCACTACTATTTTAGGGAGATAAGATCTACAATCTTCAGTTTGCTTCCTGCAAACTCAAGGATGCCAGACTGGCATCTTCGATCCGCCTCGCTCAATCTCAGGAAGACAAGATCTGTGAATCTTCAATATGCTCCACTGCAAACTCAGAGATGTCAGACTGGTATCTTCGATCCACTTCTCTACAATCTCAGGATGACAAGATCTTCTATCTACAATCTACTCCACTGCAAACTCAAGAATGCCAAATTGGTATCTTCTATCCGCTTCACTACAATCTCAGGAAGACAAGATCTACTATCTTCAATCTGCTCCACTGCAAACTAAGGGACGCCAGACTGGTATCTTCGATTTGCTTCGCTGCAAACTCAGGAAGACAAGATATGCTATCTTCAATTTTCTCCACTGCAAACTCAAGGATGCCAGACTACTATCTTCGATCCAATTGACTGCAATCTCAAGAAGACAATATCTGCTATCTTCAATCTGCTCCACTGTAAACTTAGGGATGCCAGATTGGTATCTTCGATCCGCTTCACTACAATATTAGGAAGACAAGATCTGTTATCTTCAATCTGTTTCACTGCAAACTCAGGAATACAAGATTGGTATCTTTGATCTGCTTCGCTGCAATCTCAGGAAGACAAGATCTACTATCTTCAGTCTGCTCCACTGTAAAAACAGGGATACCAGATAGGTATCTTTGATCCGCTTCACTGTAATCTCAGGAAAACAAGATCTGTGAATTCATCGATGTTGCCACACTGTCCTTTGAGGGACCTATCCTATAAAATCAGTTTTATGTGTTTATGCTTATGCAAAATGGTTAGGATGCAATGATCAGAATGAATCGGATGCTCCTAACTAAATGATATTATGGAGGACATTTGCATAATGCAAAATGTCATGAGAATAATTGGGATGCAATGATCAGAATGAATCAAATGCCCCTAACTAAATATGTTTTATATGAATGCAAAATTTCTTGAGAATAATCCCTTTTTAAATGTTTAAGGTGTCATAGCTCATTATTGATCAAGGCTTTATCACTGTCGTATTGTGCCGCCATCTTGTTCGACTAGTATTCTCGACAAAAAACTCAAGAAAAAATTATATCTTGCTCAACAGATCTGTCCCAATCGTAACTTCAGGGTTCATCTCATTGTGACTTAGGGGTATGAGATCTGAATCCATCCCATTGCGACTCCAAAATGTAGGATTTCTTTCTTCTTCAATCCATCCCATTGCTATTCAAGGGTATAGGATTTGTGTCATTTTCCATCCATACCATCGCAACTCAGGCGTAGAAGACTGTAACTTGTTCAATGAACTGATCACTCCCCAAGTGACCTAACCAAATGTGTATGCATGATATTTGCATGGATATAGAATATCATTTTTTCTCGCGAATGATTCCCCTTTTACACATGGGTTAACATTGCCCATTTTTCATCAAGATTGTATCACCGATGCAATATCTTGTCATTTTGTTCAATCACCATTTTTGACAGAAATCCGGATAGATAGTCTCAGTTTAGGCTCTTCCTTAAACTTGGTGAGTTTTAAACAATAGTCCTATTTCAAGTTCTTGTATTATTTAGAAGCTTCCAGAGTATTATGTGAAACTCCTTTTATGAAAGTATTATTAGTCACTAATCGTTATTTCAATGCAAAATGCTTGAAAAATATCATAACTATGGACAGAAAGGAAATTAATTAAGAGCATAGCATGAAACAAATAAGTTAAGAAAAGATAGAAAATGCAATCAAGAAAGAAATTTATTGGTAGTGTATAAAATAATTAAAGATAACAAATTCAGAATGGGTGAGGAGAAAACTAGGTGCCCCTGATATCGTAGCCTGAGCTTCTCTATTCAAACTTCTTGATGACCATTTTGAGCTTAATATATGTTTAGGGGATCCGAAGTACTTTGTCAATGCCCCAAGACGTAGCATACTTCTTCATTGTTAATTCAGGCATAGCAAGACTGTTGTATGCCCCAGTTTTGACCAAAATTTGAGTCGCCCTTTTTGGATTTTTGACTCAAATCCCCTTTGGTCTCAAAGCGCCCTTTGCGGGTTTTCACCTTGGCCTCTCCTTTTTTTTTTTTTTCTTTCATTCTTTTTTTTTGGAAAACTTTTTATTGAATCTGAATTCAACGGATTAGGCAGGTTCTTACCATCCATCTCGGTCAATATCCATGCTTCCCTAGAACAGGCCTTCTTTGCTACATAAGGTCCTTCCTAGTTTGGCATCCACTTTCTTCTGAAGTCCCTTTTGCATCGGAAAAATCTTTTTCAAAGCCCTGTCATGAAATTTTCTAGGGCAAACCTTTTTTGTTGTAAGCTCGCATCATCTTATCATGACAGATAGCTTTTAACATCTTCTCTTCAAATTCAACTGATCATATCGAGATTAAATCCATTCTACCTCTTCCAACTTGAGTTCTGACAAGACCCGAAAAGAATGTCGACATCAATAGACAAAACACTTTTATTTCACAAACTAAGGCATTGCCCCTACGAAGGTCTTGGCCAATGTTTGGTAAGCATAGAGGGCAAATGTAACTTCTTTATGCCAATCTTTACAAGTCTAGGTCATCTTCCTATTGATCCATTTTTCATTGCTTTTATTTTTTTTGTTTTTTTCTTTTACTTTTGTTTTTCCTCTCTAGCTGCCTTTGCTGCACTGTGATGTGGCACCTGATCTTTGAACAGGCTGTAAACTTTTGACATTGTGTGGTTAAATGTGATCTATTTGACATTTTTTTATCGGTATTCTTTCTTTCTTTTTCTCTTTTTTTATTCTGATGACTATCGACTTTGTAATATTGGCCTACGAAGCTACTTCCACCCTCTTAGAGAAATAATTAATGCCTGATATAAGCTTCCAACGAGATCGTCCCAATAAACTCAGTGCCCCACATAGATAAGGTCTACAAAGAAATGAAGGAGGCACACGAGCCTTGTCTCAATAAATTTGGCATTTACGGCATAACTGATGCAATCCCTCCTCATGATGAACCAGCAGAATCTGAATCTCATGAATAGCTTGGCTATAGTAAAATCATTAGCATGTGATCTTCAAATACCCTTATGGACCTCTTCCAGGATTTTCTTAGCCTTAACAGCATACTCGCGTCTCAATAGCCTAGGCGTGTCTTGATGTGATCATGAGAAAACACCTTTGAAATCTTGGAAATAACTCAATGATACCTTGTCTTATTCTTGTGGTGAGCTAAGCTTCCATCTTCATCTCCTTCGTTAACTCGTAGTGTCCGCTGACACTTCGTAAGGTAGGATCTACCGTTCTTAACCAATTAGGACATAAGTTGCAATCTATGTCATCTTCCAAGTCCTTAGATCCCTCTAGACACATATCTCACTAAAAAGGGAGTCAATAATAGCGTCCCTCATGTCATTGATATCTGGGGACCCATTGTGGGTAGAAGGTAAATTCCAGAGAATAAAAGATTCCAAGAATGATTATTTGAAACACCCCAAACCCGGCCCAAAAAGCCTGACTGGATTTGATATGTTCCTCGAGTAAAACTTTAGCAAATTCTCGCTTTGTTTAAGAAAAACTTGATGAATTTGAATAAAACAGATTAACTTAAAGATCGTGTTGAAATCAAATTGTAAAGTAAATTTGTATCTTCTTAAAACATTATTTTTAAGAGAAATTAATAAGTTAAAAGAAAACCAAATTTAATGAAAAATTTATTAATATTGTGAAAATATATTTTGTTTTCAAAAACAGTTTAAATTATTTATCAAAAACTATTTAGTTATTTAATTAATAATTGTTCATGGCAGAATAAAATAAATTCAAATACAAAAATTAAAAACAGTTCATAGTGGCCTTATTACATAAAAATAGCAACACCCATAATAAATTCTAAGTAGTAAAAATAAGCTTAATAAGTTTAATTAGGAAAATCTCCAAAGTACTTTGTTTGAGCATTGGCCACCACGTAGTCCTCGCTAACCCGATCCATCGCGCTAAGAGTCATCTGAAAAATTATCCCACAAAAGGGGTGAGTCATAAACTCAATGTGTAACACATACATTAAAAAGCCCATTTGATCATAGCCTTTAAGCCCATTAATAACACATATAGCCATAGGCCCATTTTTAGTCATATTTAGCCAAAACCCATTTTTATAGCAAATCAAATAAAAATCATTTAAAAGTCACATGGATATTTATATAATGAATCCAAACCCAAGCCCACCTAAATATCCATCCGCTACACACCACCCGTACCAACCAATCACACCGTGGGGATTACTAAATCGACCCTCCATCCGCTACACACCATCGAAGGCGATTCTTGCAATCAACATTCATATCGCCTTATAATTTTGTGGCAAGGCCACCAGACAAATGTGACCGAAGTCACCAGATTCAAAAATATGTGACCGAAGTCACTAGATTCACATATACGTGACCAAAGTCACCAGATTCACATATGAGACCGAGGTCACCGGATAATGTGGTAAAAACCACCGGAACACTTCCCCTTTATCAATTTCACCCATATGCCCATGCACACACATATTATTCAGTTTTCATGCATTTTACCCCAAAATCATAGCATAGTCATACTTATTTCACATTTATGCATATAGCAAAATTAACGAAAAATTGGGGTAAACATACCTGAATATCGCATACCATTGAATGGTACCAGCAACCATTATTACACATATTTTCATACAAATCACATTTAATATAGATCTATGAGATTTTAATATAATGTTACACACCTTATGATAGTGAGAACGATACCTTCCCGCTCGTCAACACCTAGTTAATTATCACACTTGATTAAAATACACTATTACTTATAAAACTATACTATTGATGAGAGATCTAAATCCTTACCCTCGGATTCTCTAACAACCATTATTTGTGGTTTTTCTCCGTTAGATGGATCAAAACCCGATGACAACCAACTAATGAAAAGTGGTTCGGTTGTACGCACGACTTCAAATAAACGATCTTCGTTAGCAGAGGGTCCACAACCCGGTGGAAAATCTCTTATCGCTGATATAGCCCTTCGTTTGAAGTTTGAGGGTAAAACAGAGCCTCCTCTCTTCCAAACACTCCGTACCGCTCTTTTTGAACCTATCTTGTTAGTCTCGAAATCACCCCTAAAATAAAGTTGATTAATAAACTATCTAAAAGAAACGATATAACCGAAAGGGATAATCCTTACCTTGGATGATTTTGAAAGATCTCTCCTTAAATGTTGGTTTCAAAAAGGATTCTTAACAATCCCTTCCAAAGTTTCGGCCTAGGAGAAAATGAGAGAATTAAGTTTCTAAATCGGCTATTCTAAAAGAAATAATGAAAACATTTAACAAAAATCCTTACTTAACCACTTGAAGAGTCGGCCTTGTCAAAGTAGAAGAAAAGAAATGATGCTTTCAGCTTGAATAGAAAGAAGAGAAAAAATATGATGTTTTTGGCTATGGTGGTTTCGGGTTTTCAACAAAAGAAAAGAAAGAAGAAGATGAAAATAGAGAATGGGAGTTTCGGCCTTAGTAAGGTAAATGAGAAGAGAAATTTGAGAGAAAGGGATGATTTGCTTTTTGGTAAAAATGGTTTCGGTTGAAAGTGAAAAAGAAAGAAAAATGACAAGAGAAAGAAAGAGAAAAGGAAGAAAAAGATAATGATAATGATGATTTCCAAAAGAAAAGAGATGAGTTTATGGACTATGTGCATTCGGCCATGAGGGAAAAAGTGAAGAAAATAGGTCTTTGAACTTTGGTACTTTCGGTTACAAAGAGGAAGAAAAAGATGTTATGTTTAGGAGAAAAGAAACTAGAAAGACTTCTCAAACCGAAATGGCAAATTGCAAAAGATCAAAAGAAGAGAAAAAAGGCTTCTCTTTTGTGTAGATAAGCATTCGGCTATGAACAAGGTTTTGGAGAGAAAATTGGTTAAAAATTTTAGCCAACTAACACCCTAATGCCTATGCAAAAATTTGGCCAACCTTACCAACATAATCCCCTTTTTCCTCCTCAATTCTTCCCCATCAATCCTTTGATTCCAAACACAATTAAACCTTCTCCCCTTAGCCCCTAAAGCCGACTAGGTTCATGGTCAAATGACCATGAAAAAGCTTCCAAAACACCCTCCTTTCTTCAAGACTTTTGTCCCCCTATCTTACCATATCTTCATGATCCCATGCCATAACTTCTAGCTTGCCTTTTTCATATGGTCTACTAACCAAAAATAAGAAGATGACTATCCATTCTAGAATAGTCTTGGCCGACACTATAGGAAAGAGAACAAAAAAAAAAATTAAAAACCACTTGCTAACTAGGGGATTCAAACCTCTCTCCTCAAGCATTCATCCATGCGCCCTTACCACCTTGCCAATTTACTTATTATGCTTAAAACCTCTTGTCAATATTTCTTAAAGCCTATCTTGCTTAGCTCCATCTTAATTATTAAAAATTTTATATTTCACTAAGCATTCACTTACATAATTGAAGTTCAAAAATAAACTTCCAAAACACACTCAATCATGTTTAGGCATGCAACAATCATTCAATTAAGTAGAGATGCATAACCCCTAATTATCAGGATGTTACAGTTCTACCCCCTTAAAATAATTTCGACCCCGAAATTACCTAGCTAGAACAAGTGAGGGTATTGTTGTCGCATCGCTTCCTCCGGCTCCCACGTAGCTTCTTCTGATCCATGATTACGCCATAATACTTTGACGAGAGGAACCGATTTTCTCCGTAAAACCTTTACATCTCACTCCAGAATTTGAATTGGCTCCTCTTCATAGGACAAATCTGGTCTTAAATCCACCTCCTCAACTGGCACTACATGAGATGGATCCGACCGGTAACGACGTAACATTGAAACATGGAACACATCGTGCATTTGCTTCAACTCCGAAGGCAAATCTAACTGATATGCTACAGGTCCGACCCGCTTCAAAACCCGATAAGGTCCAATGAACCTGGGACTTAACTTCCATTTGTAACCAAATCTCATCACCTTTTTCCAAGGTGAAACCTTCAGGAATACTTGATCTCCCACCGCAAACTCTATTTCTTTCTGCTTAAGATCTGCATACGACTTTTGTCTGTCAGATGCTTCTTTTAATCGAGCCCGAATTACCTTAACCTTTTCTTGGATTCACCATTATTTTCGGACCCGTAACTTGACGTTCCCTAGTTACGCCCAACACGTAGGAGTGCGACACTTCATCTATATAGTGCTTCATACGGTGCCATCCAAATCTTGGCTTGGTAAGCTGTTGTTGTACGCAAATTTCGCTAACAAGAAGAACTCCTCGATTTCTCTGAAATCTATCACACATCCCTTAACATATCTTCTAAAATTTGATTACTTATTCAGATTGGCCATCGACCGTCGATGAAATGCCATACTGAAGTCCAATCTAGTGCCCAAAGCCTGATGCAATGCTTTCCAAAATCGAGACGTAAACCTCGGATCCCTATCTGAAATAATTGACACCGGCACTCCATGCAATCTCACAATCTCAGCCACATATAACTTCGCCAATTTCTGCAAAGAGTAATCAATCCAAACTGGGATAAAATGTGCAGATTTTGTCAATCGGTCCACTATCACCCATACCGAGTCTTTCTTAGTAGGCGTAAGAGGAAGCCCACTAACAATGTCCATGGTGATTCTCTATCACTTCCACTGCGAAATCTTTATTGGCTGTAGTAATCCCGAAGGTACTTGATGTTCAGCCTTGACTTGCTGACATGTTAAGCACTTTCCTACAAACTCCGTAACTTTCCGCTTAAGACCAGGCCACCAAAATTGATCTCGTAAATCTCGGTATAACTTACTTCCTCCAGGATGCATAGCAAATGGACTACCATGCGACTCCTGAAGAATCTTTTGCCTCAACTCTTGATCCCTCGGCATACAGACTTTTCCTTTGAAACACAATACCCCATCGTTGTTAATACCAAAATTTTCTAATTCCCCATTCTGTACCTGCCGTAGCTTTGCACTCAGATCATCGTCCATCAATTGTTTCTCCTTCACTTGACTCAACCATATCGGCCTTACTTGTAATTCTGCCAACAAGCTTCCGTCGTCATAAAGACTAAGATGTGCAAACATCGCCCTTGGATCTGACACCACTTTTCGACTTAGAGCGTCTGCCACCACATTCGCCTTGCCCGGGTGGTACTCAATAGAACAGTCATAATCTTTCAACAATTCTATCCACCTTCACTGCCTCAAATTCGCTTTCTTACGAGTCAAGAATATTTGGACTCTTGTGGTCCGTATATATCACTGACTTTTCCCCGTATAAATAATGTCTCCAAACTTTAAGAGTAAAGACCATCGCTGCCAACTCCAAGTCATGCGTCGGGTAATTGACCTCGTGTGGCCTCAATTACCGAGACGCATACGCAACTACTTTTCTGCCTTGCATCAGAACACATCCTAATCCTGTGTGAGAAGCGTCACAATACAAGATGAAATCCTTCTTTGCCTCAGGCTGAATCAAAATCGGAGCTTCAGTCAAAACCCTCTTGAGCTTCTCAAAGCTCTCTTGTTGCTTATCAGTCCATACGAAAGGTACCTCATTTCTCAACAATTTCATTAAAGGTGCAGCTATCGATGAGAATCCTTCGATGAATCTTCTGTAGTAGCCTGCTAATCCCAAGAAACTACGAACCTCAGTTACGGACTTAGGTGGTTTCCAATCTAACACAGCCTCAATCTTCCGAGGATCCATCCTTATCCCTTCTGCCGACACCACATGGCCTAAAAACGTGACTTCCTTCAGCCAAAATTCACACTTGCTGAATTTGGCATATAGTTTCTTCTCCCTTAAAACTTGCAACACAATCCGGAGATGCTTATCATGTTCCATTTTAGACTTAGAATACACCAGGATGTCATCTATGAACACCACGACGAACTGATCCAAGTAGGTTTAGAAAATCCTGTTCATCATATCCATGAACGTAGCTGGGGCGTTCGTCAATCCGAATGGCATTACCAGAAATTCATAATGCCCATATCTAGTTCGGAAAGCCGTCTTATGGATATCTGCTTCTTTCACCTTAAACTGATGATACCCCGACCTTAGATCAATCTTTGAGAATACCGCAGCTCCTTTAAGCTGATCGAACAAGTCGTCGATCCTCGACAAAGGATACTTGTTCTTGATGGTCAGCTTATTCAACTGCCGGTAATCTATACACATCCTCATCGTTCCGTCCTTCTTCTTCACGAATAGGACCGATGCTCTCCATGGAGACACACTAGGTCGGATAAATCCACGATCAAGCAACTCCTGAATCTGAGCCTTAAGCTCAACTAACTCCTTCGGTGCCATTCTATACGGAGCAATAGAAACTGGTGCCGTTCCAGGCAATAAGTCAATCCCGAATTCTACCTCTCGATTCAGAGGCAATCCTGGAAGTTCTTCCGAAAAAACATCTACAAATTCACTCTCAGTCCTGACTTCTTCAACAATTGCCTCCTTAGACTCTAAGGCATTCAGTAACATCAGAAAGGCTACACATCCCTTTCTAACCATCTTTTCTACCTTAAGAGTGGATACTACGTTTGATAAGTAGTTCGTCTCTCGCCCATCACTACAACTTCTTTGTCATCAATAGTTCTTACGGACATCCGCTTAGCACAGCACAATCCACATTTGCACGATATTTCACTAGCCAATCCATGCCTAAGATCAGGTCGAATTCCCCAAATGGCAACTCCATTAAATCACCAAAATCAGATCCTTGAACTTCTAAAGGCACTTCCTTAAAAGTTTGCCTATTACTACATGCTCATTCTAAAGGACTAAGTACAATCATCTTCCTAGGTACGCCTCGAAGTCACATGCAAAGTTGCGGATACTTCACTAGCGATATATGAGTGAGTTGACCCTATATCTATCAAAGCAATAAAGGGCAACCCGTAAATCGAAACGCATTCGTGATAACATCAAAAGGCCATCTTTTTCTCTCGCGATTTAACCGCATATACCAGACTGGTTGTCTCCCCTCGAGCTACCACTATCTCTGCCTAAAGTCCTGCGACCTCTACCAGAACCATTACCCCTTCTATTTGGACCACGACCCCTTAACGGCTACTGTTTACCTCTGCCAGCCTGATTAACACCCTGACCTGTAGGGTGGTTCTTATCTGAATTCATCGGGCAATCCTTGATCATATGATCTTTAGACCCGTACTTGAAACATCCCCCGGTCTTTTTCCAACATTCTTCCGGGTGCATCTTCCCACATTGAGCACACGCACGATGTTGTCCACCCGTAGCAGTCTGCTGACTTCGCTGCCCATCATCTCTTGGTTTCTTTTGAAAATTCCTAGATGACCCTGAAGACCCAAAGCTTCTCTTATTCTTATTCTGGCCTCTGTCCGGTTCTGTCTCTCAGTCCGCTTAACTTCTTCAGCTATTCTTGCCCTTTCCACTAAGATTGCGAAGTCTCTTTCTCGGTCTTGAGCAATCATCACTGCAGATTCATCTCTAAGTCCATCCTCAATCGACACACCGCTCATATTCAAGAGCTACTATCCTCCGCATAACGGCTAAGTCACAAAAACTCTGCTTCATACTTAGCTATCGACTTATTTCCTTGTACTAAATTCAAAAATGCCTTTCTTTGGGAGTCGATGTAGCTAGCTCCAACATATTTCCCTTCAAATTTAACTTTGAAATACCCCCAATCCACTCAATCCACAAGGGTACTCTCCTTGATAGTGAGCCACCACTGGTAGGCCTCATCACGGAGTAGTGAAACAGCACCTTTCAACTTTTCTTCTGCAGTGCAGTCCAAATCATCCATTATCCTCTCAACTGCCTCCAACCAATATTCCGCTATATTCAGAGCTACTCCAGATACTCCCCTAAAAACCTCAACTCCATTCGATCTAAGTCTCTCAGCTACTGACTTTCGAGACCCATTTCCCGTACTAGCTTCTGCTACTCATTCCAAAACTCGAAGCATAGCTTGTGATACTGCGTCACCTCCTCCATTTTGCTCTTGAAATTCCACCCCAACAGCCGGTGGCGGAGCTTCATTTTTGGAACCTTGACCAGATCTAACTGGTTCCAACATAGTCATTCTTCCTCTACCGTGTCCGTGACGACTATGTCCCCTAGAACTCATGTCTACTACGCGTATTATCTATTTTTACGAAAAAGTCTTATGCATTAGAGTCTTTTCACTTCTTATTAAAAGAAAGTCTTATGCAACAGATATTTATTCAGTGGTTTTTCCGTAGTAGTACCCATACACCTAGGGTCCATGTCTCTAAAGTATAGTTTCCTTAGGCTTATCATACATTCATATCACTTTATCAATAAAAGTACTTACGATGGATCTCGGCCGAGAACTCGGGTGCCATGCTTCTATAAAACCTTTTAACTTAAGAAAACTTTCAAAAGTCATTTGGGCTGATTTTTAAAATGTTGTGGGCTTCAAAACCCAAGGCCGAGAGTTTAAAAGCTGGCTCGATACCAAGTTGAAACACCCCAAACCCATTTCAAAAAGCCCTAATCGGATTTGATATGTTCCTCGAGTAAAACTTTAGCAAATTCTCGCTTTGTTTAAGAAAACTTGATGAATTTGAATAAAACAGATTAACTTAAAGATCGGGTTGAAATCAAATTGTAAAGTAAATTTGTATCTTCTTAAAACATTATTTTAAGAGAAATTAATAAGTTAAAAGAAAACCAAATTTAATGAAAATTTGTTAATATCGTGAAAATATATTTTGTTTTCAAAAGCAGTTTAAATTATTTATCAAAAACCATTTAGTTATTTAATTAATAATTGTTCATGGCGTAATAAAATAAATCCAAACACAAAAATTAAAAGCAGTTCATAATGGCCTTATTACATAAAAATAGCAACACCCATAATAAATTCTAAGTAGTAAAAATAAGCTTAATAAGTTTAATTAGGAAAATCTCCAAAGTACTTTGTTTGTAACACCCCAAACCCGGCCCAAACAATATGACCGAATTTGGTTTGCTACAGAGAAAACATTTTGAAAACCATTTTAAAACTTAGTCGAATTGTCTTTCAATTGAAATTTTATTTGTTAAAAACCATACTTAATTCAAAGAAAATATTTGTTGAGTCGAGTTGTTTATTAATTTCAAATGTACCCGATGGTACTTTAAAACATTTTGCATTTAAAAGTTTAGAAAACATGTGCATCCATTTTAACATCATCAAATAATTTAAACAAATCATTCAAACATGCAACAATAATAAAAATAACTTTAGGAGGCCTTATTACAAACAAGTAACATAAACCCAAAAGAAAGATAATTAAAATCCAAAATTTATTTATTAAAGTCTCCACCGCATGGCCACCTCAAGTCCATCCGGCTCCTTACCCATGATCATTTAATCACTGAAAAATTAAAGGAAAAGGTGAGTCATAAAGACCCAATGTAACCCTTTTCCGGTTTAATTTTACAACATACACAATTTATAACAATTTAACATGCATTAAAATATGCACCCAACCTAGCCAACCAAACACCTCTTTCTACCCCGTGTGGTACCAAACCACTGGTGGTGCCAAACCACTAGTGACATATAGTCACAAATGTGATACCAAATCACGGTGTCCAAGACACGATTGTGTTACTAAAACACCGTGACCGAAGTCACAAATCAAGTGATGGGGCCAACCCATCGTGTGATACCAAATCACCGCGCACAATCCCATATCTCAAAGTGGGGCCAACCCACGGTGGTGTAAACCACAGGACAAGTCGCTATGAGGTACCAAACCTCCTGGAGGTACCAAACCTCTGGTGACCGTAGTCACATTGTGTTACCAAAACACCGGTGTCCGCCGACACAATTATCAACGCCCCTCCTCTCATCAACCCATACCAATCATTCATATGCATATACAAAAATCATGTTGATTGATTTATTTAACAACATCCAATCGATTATCATAGGCCACAAATCGAATATTTCACATACCAAATGTGTCATGCTTCCCAAAAGCATTAATTAATAATTTTCATAGCAATAAAGACTTACCCGAGTCCTTGCTAATATCATAAAGGTATTACATCCATGTCTACACAAATTGATTAGACATAAAATAACACATAGCATATTAAAAAGTTATAAGGTGTGTATGTACACACCTGATACTAACGAAAATCCTAATCCCGAGTAGACAAATCGGCCACACAAGCTTTCCTTGCCCCTATATTCGGTCAAACTTGGATATTAGTAACATGGCCTATTCGGCCAAACCAAATAAATCAAAAAGGTTATCCTCGATCTCGAATCCTTACCTACACGCCTTTGAATGCTGGTCACCACACACCAATATTTGGCTTTCCTATATTCGGCAATCACTTGTTAATGGCCTTTGGCTTTCTATTACTTTAAAAGATTTAATGAACTTAGAAATACGGATCCTTACCACCTTACCAAAATCGTTTGCTAGAGGAGAGGAGTTTGGATTGATCACTTAAAATCCCGAAGTACCTAGATAGAATCGATTAAAAAGAGAAATAGTTAGCCATCACGAATGCCATATCTTGTTTCTTCCATTTATCCAAATTGACAAGGAATCCAGAGAGAAAATAAATAGCCTTTTGGCTATAAGCACTTACTTCACCAACCGATTGGAGAAAAGAAAGAGGAGAGCACCTTTGTTTTGAGATTCGGCCAAGACTACACCAAATAGGAAAAGAAGATTTTGGCACACCAAGGATGTAGGTTCGGCTAATGAAGAAAGAAATAATGGGATAAGAGGTTTGACTATGGTTGAAGACAACACTCAAGATTCGGTTTTGAGTGAAAAGAAAGAGGAAGAAGAAGAAATGAAAGAGGAGTTTGGTCAAAGGAGTTGAGAAGAGAAAAGAAAAGTCTAAGGGAAAGTGTTTTCGGTTTTGGGAGAAAAAGAAGAAAATAGCAATTGATCTAAAATGACCAAATGGTCAAAAGAGCTTAGGCTTACCACAATGTAGAATTCGGCCAAAAAGAAAATGTTTGAGAGAAAATGCTTTGCAACTTTGCACCAAATGAAAGAATGACCAAAACAATGCCTAAGCCTCTCCCAACAACTAGCATATTCGCCATACTCCTCCCTTAGCCACATTGTCATTCAAGTTCATGGCATAAAGGCCATGAATTTGTTTCCAAAACATACTCCCTATTCCATGCCTTTGTCCCCTCAATTTACCATAATTCCAAGATATTTTTCCATAACTTAAAGAATCTTATCCCTTAATCCATGCTTCCCTTAATCAACCATTCAACCTTCCAAAATATTAGTCCACCTATCATAAATAAGTTGACCGCCATCAATGCTAATACACAAAAATAAACTTTTAAAATGCTAAACAAACCACTCGAACCCTCGACCTCAAATTACTTTTCAAGCCCTTTAACCATCTTGCCACTTATTCTTCTTATGCTATAAATGAACACTTAAATTAACTTAAGTGCTAAGCTCATTTAATCCTCTTCATTAAATAAGCCATACTAAGAATTATCCTACTAAACCGAGCTTACTCAAGACCCTAATTAAGTCTTATAACACCACAAATAATATCACATAAATTTAAACACAAGCAAAATAATTCAATCACGAATAACCCCTATTTTTGGGATGTTACAGTTCTACCCCCTTAAAAATAATTTCGACCTCGAAATTACCTGTTCAGAAAAGGTGGGGGTATTGCTGCCGCATCACACTCTCGGGTTCCCACGTAGCTTCTTCTGCACCATGATTTCGCCATAATACTTTCACCAAAGGTACTGATTTCCTACGCAGAACTTTAACATCTCGATCTAAGATCTGAACTGGCTCCTCCTCAAAAGATAAGTCCGAACTTACCTCAATCTCGCCATTGTACAATGTGTGATGGATCCGACCGATATCGTCTAAGCATCGACACATGAAAGACGTTATGAATCGATTCAATTACTGCTGGCAAATGAAATGATAAGCTACGGTCCCACTCGCTTTAACATCAGATATGGCCCGATGAACCTAGGGCTTAGCTTCCCCTTTTTCCCAAATCGTAACACCTTCTTCCAAGGTGACACCTTCAGAAATACTTTATCTCCCACAGCATATTCTATTTCTTTGCGCTTGAGATCGGCATAGGACTTCTGCCTATCCGACGCCTCCTTGAGACGAGCCCGAATTACCTTAACTTTATCCTCAGTTTCAGTCACCAACTCCGGACCCAAAACTTGTCGTTCACCCATTCGCCCAACAAGTAGGAGTTCGCATTTCGTCCATATAGTGCTTCATATGGAGCCATCTCAATGCTCGCTGATAACTATTGTTATAAGCGAATTACGCCAACAGTGAGATATTCTTCCCGCCTACCACCGAAATCCGAACACAACCTCTCAAAGATATCTTCTAAGATCTCGAATCACTCTCCGATTGTCCGCCAGTTGCGGATGAAAAGTCAGGTCAAGTCCAATCTCGCTCCCAAGGCTTGATGCAAAGCTCTCCAAAACCTTGACGTAAACCTCGGGTCCCTATCCGAGATAATCGACATCGCACACCATGCAATCTCACTATCTCGGCTACATATAACTTTGCTAACTTCAAGCGAATAATCTACCCTCATCGGAATGAAATCTACCGACTTAGTCGACGATCTACAATCACCCAAATCAATCCTTCTTACTAGGCGTAAGAGGTAATCCATCGACAAAGTCCATGGTGATCCTCTCCCACTTCCATCGAGGAATCTTCACCTGAAGTAACCTCGATGGTAATCGATGTTCAGCTTTGACTTGTCGACACGCCGACACTTACCCACGAACTCGGCCACTTCACGCTTCAACCCTACCACCGTAATCGCCCCGCAAATCTCCAGACATTTTGCTACCTCCGGGATGCATAGCGATGGGTCGCTATGAGCATCTTGAGAATTCTTTGTCTCGATTCGACATCCTTCGCATACTGAGGCCGTCCTTGAAAACATAGCACACCATCATCGGTCAAACTATATCCTTCCAACCCACCATCTTGCACTTGCACGCTTTGCGTTTAATTCCTCATCGACAATCTGCTTATCCTTAATCTCCTTGATCCAAGTTGGCTTAACTTGCAGCTCCGCCAAAAGACTTCCATCGTCGTATAGACTCAAATTAGCAAACATCGCTCTTAAGTCCGCCACGACCTTCCGACTTAACGCGTCAGCCACCACGTTAGCTTTGCCCGGATGGTACTCGATTGAACAGTCGTAGTCCTTTAATAGTTCAATCCACCGTCTTTGCCTCAAGTTTAAGTCCTTCTGAGTCAAGAGATACCTTAAACTCTTGTGATCCGTGTAGACTATCGACTTCTCCCCATACAAGTAATGCCTCCATATTTTCAAGGCGAAGACAACTGCTGCTAACTCCAAGTCGTGAGTTGGGTAGTTAACCTCATGCGGTCTTAGGCGCCGGACGATAGGCTACTACCTTCCTTCCTCAGATCAAGACACATCCCAACCTCAGATGGGACGATCACAAGAATCAGTAAACAACTTCCCCGCCTCAGTTGTACTGAGCCGAGCTTCACGTAATCTTCCTCGACTTATCAAAACTTTCTTTGCTTTTCCGACCAAACAAAAGGTACTCCCTTCCTTAATAGCTTAGTTAATGGTGCGTAAATTAACGAGAATCCTTCCACAAACCTTCGATAGTACCCGCTAGACCCGTAAAACTTGAATCTCTCGCCATCGACCTAGGCGGTTTCCACTCCAACACCGCTTCAATCTTGCGAGGATCCACTCTAATCCTTCCACGACACCACGTGACCTAAGAAAGCCACCTCCTTAGCCAAAATTCACACTTCATCGAATTTGGCATATAACTGCTTTCTCCTCAAGCTTGTAGAACTATTCGCAAATGCTTGTCATGCTCCTCCTCCGTCTTTGAGTAAACCAATATGTCGCCTATAAACACTACGACAAATTGGTCCAAATATCTTGAAATACTGCTCATTAAGTCCATGAATGCCGCATTGCATTGGTCAACCCGAATGGCATCACTAGGAACTCGTAATGCCCATACCGAGTTCGAATGCCGTCTTGTGTACATCAACCTCCTTCACCTTTAATTGATGATAACCCGACCTAAGGTCAATCTTGAAAATACCGACGCACCTTGGCTTGGTCAAACAAGTCATCAATCCGAGGTAATCGGACACTGCTTTAATCGTCAACTTGTTTAATTGGCGGTAGTCGATACACATCCGCATTGAACCGCCCTTCTTTTGACAAACAACAGGTGCTCCCACGGAGATATACTTGGTCGGATAAATCCTTGATCCAAGAGCTCCCGAATTTGAGCCTTGATTCCACCAATTCCTTTGGTGCCATTCGACACTGGTGCTA
Organism: Gossypium rotundifolium; assembly: GCA_025506655.1. NCBI lineage: Eukaryota > Viridiplantae > Streptophyta > Magnoliopsida > Malvales > Malvaceae > Gossypium > Gossypium rotundifolium. The sequence continues at coordinate 57,245,692 of CP106726.1, forward strand.
TAGATACAAAGCCATTCCGGTAGCAAGTCTATACCGAATTTAACTTCCCGATCCGAGGCAAACCGGAAGTTCTTCAGAAATACGCCAAGATACTCCTTTGATTCGAACATTTCCTCTGAAAACTCTTTAGCTTCCAAAGCATACACTGAACAACGAACGCCTCACGCCCCTTCCTCGACCATCTTTACGACTTTCAACATAGATACCACATTGGATAGATAATCTCTTCTATTACCTATCATGACCACTTCTTCACCTTCAACCGTCTTCAACACCATGCGTTTAGCGGCAAGAATCCAACCTTGCTCGGTACTTAACCAACGGTCCATTCCAAGGATCAAATCGAACTCCCCAAACGGCAGCTCCATCGGATCGACCACAAACACGACCCCTTGGAGTTCTAGGGTACATCCTATAAAGCTTGTTCACAATTACGTAATGGCCTAAAGGGCTAATTATACCATCTCCCTAGCGTTAGCCTGAGTCTAGGTTCAAAGTCTCTACCACACTACTCGCTACGTATGAATGCGTAGAACCCACATCAATTAATGCAACATAAGGAAGACCGAAAATTAGGAACGTACCGGTTATGACATCCGGTGCGTCACCCTCCTCTCGACGTCTCGCCGCATAGACTAGACCAGGCTGCCTTGCCTCTCAGATTGTTCGTGCTCTCCGCCCGAGTTCGCGACCACGATTAGTACCATTTCCTCCTCTACCATTACCACGACCTCTCTGCGGTGCTGGTCCCTCCTTTCTGAACTGAGTTCGACCTTGACCTTCAGACTGATTCCTTGCTTGCTTACGTGGACAATCCCTCACACGGTGGTCCAAAGAAACCACACTCAAAACTTGACCTTTTCCTCCGGTCAACATTCGCCCAATGAAATTTCTCACATCGATTACCGTCTTTGGTCTTTGATTAGCGAATGACTCCTGCATCGATTCGCTCATTTTGCCTAGCCCTCTTCCGAACATTGCTAGTGACCCGGATGATCCATATCCTCTTATGCTTATTAGGTCATAGTTACGCCTTCCAGATTCCTTTATTCTTTCGGCAATCTTAGTCTTTTCAACTAAATTGGCAAACTCGCTCCCGATGTGGAGCAATCAACAATCTCAAATCGTCCTTCAACCCATCTTGAATCGAACACATCGATCGTGTTCAAGCCACAATCCTTCAAAGATATGGCTCAATCTTAAGAACTCGACTTCATACTCGATACGCTTTACTCCTTGGACCAAACTCAGAATGCCTTACGCTGCATCGATGTAACTAGACCCAATATATTTCTTTTGATATGCCGCCTTAAAGAAGTCCCAAGTGAGATCTTACGCTACCGCACCATTCGAATCGTGATCCACCATCGATATGATTCATCCTTGAGAAGTGACACCGCCTTTCGGTTTCTCCTCATTTGTCAAATCTATCTCATCCATGATTCTTTCTACGATTCTAGCCAATACTCATTTGTGTTTGGTGCTACCCCAGATACACCTCGGAAAAATTCAGCTGTTAGCTCAAGTCTTTGGTCACCGACTTTTGAGCTCCTCCACCTCCACCCATTCCAGCCTACCCTTTCTTAACCCGCAAAGATCGCCAGACATCGCGTCATCACCCATCCGATCCCGCCTACGGCTCCAAAAGTTGGGGGTGGTGGTAGTGGTATGTCGTTCTCGGATCCACGACCGACCGATGTGTTACGACATCATCATCCTACCCTTCCACGCCCACGACGGCCACGCCCTCTAAAGCTCATTCTAACTATCGTACTTTAACTGATTAGGAAATTTTATGAATTAGTACATATTTCACTTGGTTATTCAGAAGAAATTTTATGAAAAGAATTTAATAGATATTCTTTCGATCAAACATGTTTTAAGTCTTCTATCTAGTTCACACGTAAAAGTACATCCATTCCCTAATACCTTTCATACTTATGCACTCTTCTAGCATTTCGTCTGCTTCTAACCTGAGGGCATTTTCGTTTTTTCCTACAAGGGTATTTTCGTAATAAATCAAGAAATTTGAGAACTTTAATAAATCAAATCATTTTGTAATTTCAAAATTTGAGGAGTATTTTCGAAAAATTCTTCATTTAAAGGTATGGCAAAATTTTGTAACCAGGGGTATTTTGGTAATTTTGTAAATCAGGGGTAATTTTGTAAATTCCAAAAGTCAGTGTATATATTTTGAAATACAAGTTTTTTGGCTACTTTTGCAAAGTAAGAAGATTTTATTGAAATTGGGGTAATTTGGTGATTCTAAAACTAAGGGCATTTTCGTAATTTTGCCACTAGGGGCATTTTGGTAATTTTGATAAACCGAAAATATTTAATAAATTTTTTTTTGAAAATAAATTTGTCCTACTATCTAAAGAGATAATTTAGTGATTTTAAAACCAAGTTTTCCTTAAAACATGGCTAATCCCTTTCGGGTTTTATTTAGGGTTTTGCCTATGATCGAGTCCTCTTGGTTAGGGTGAACAAAAGCTACGCACTGTAGGAATCCCGCCAAGAGGAGGTGAGTCACGAGGACTGCTTAAATACCAAGCTCTTCCGGATCCAATCCTAGACATGCGTATTAAGGTTACCACACCCTAACTCGTGACTTGGTCCTAGGTTTGTTTAATTAGGCTTTTAAAGTCTTATGTCATTGTTTGAGGTAAACTAGTCCTAAAGTTTAAAATACTTATCACTATCTCGTCCCATGCTTCCTACCCTTCTATAGAAAATATATCATCTGAAGTTAGGAGTACTTACAGGCGGATAGGTCTGGGAGACTCGGTGCCATGCTTATTCAAAACCAAAATATTTCAAATAGGCCTACTAAAACATTTTTGGGCCTTGGGCCCCCACAGCCGAGCTTTGAACTGGGCTCTGATACCAATTTGTAACACCCCAAACCCGGCCCAAACAATATGACCAAATTTGGTTTGCTACAGAGAAAACATTTTGAAAACCATTTTAAAACTTAGTCGAATTGTCTTTCAATTGAAATTTTATTTGTTAAAAACCATACTTAATTCAAAGAAAATATTTGTTGAGTCGAGTTGTTTATTAATTTCAAATGTACCCGATGGTACTTTAAAACATTTTGCATTTAAAAGTTTAGAAAACATGTGCATCCATTTTAACATCATCAAATAATTTAAACAAATCATTCAAACATGCAACAATAATAAAATAACTTTAGGAGGCCTTATTACAAACAAGTAACATAAACCCAAAAGAAAGATAATTAAAATCCAAAATTTATTTATTAAAAGTCTCCAACGCATGGCCACCTCAAGTCCATCCGGCTCCTTACCCATGATCTACGAATCACTGAAAAATTAAAGGAAAAGGTGAGTCATAAAGACCCAATGTGTAACCCTTTTCCGGTTTAATTTTACAACATACACAATTTATAACAATTTAACATGCATTAAAATATGCACCCAACCTAGCCAACCAAACACCTCTTTCTACCCGTGTGGTACCAAACCACCGGTGGTGCCAAACCACTAGTGACATATAGTCACAAATGTGATACCAAATCACCGGTGTCCAAGACACGATTGTGTTACTAAAACACCGGTGACCAAGTCACAAATCAAGTGATGGGGCCAACCCATCGTGTGATACCAAATCACCGCGAGACAATCCCATATCTCAAAGTGGGGCCAACCCACGGTGGTGTAAACCATGAGGACAAGTCGCTATGAGGTACCAAACCTCCGTGACCGTAGTCACATTGTGTTACCAAAACACGGTGTCCGTCGACACAATTATCACCGCCTCCTCTCATCAACCCATACCAATCATTCATATGCATATACAAAAATCATGTTGATTGATTTATTTAACAACATCCAATCGATTATCATAGGCCACAAATCGAATATTTCACATACCAAATGTGTCATGCTTCCCAAAAGCATTAATTAATAATTTTCATAGCAATAAAGACTTACCCGAGTCCTTGCTAATATCATAAAGGTATTACATCCATGTCTACACAAATTGATTAGACATAAAATAACACATAGCATATTAAAGTTATAAGGTGTGTATGTACACCGATACTAACGAAAATCCTAATCCCGAGTAGACAAATACCACACAAGCTTTCCTTGCCCCTATATTCGGTCAAACTTGGATATTAGTAACATGGCCTATTCGGCCAAACCAAATAAATCAAAAGGTTATCCTCGATCTCGAATCCTTACCTACACGCCTTTGAATCTCTGGTCACCACACACCAATATTTCGGCTTTCCTATATTCGGCAATCACTTGTTAATGGCCTTTGGCTTTCTATTACTTTAAAAGATTTAATGAACTTAGAAATACGGATCCTTACCACCTTACCAAAATCGTTTGCTAGAGGAGAGGAGTTTGGATTGATCACTTAAAATCTCAAGTACCTAGATAGAATCGATTAAAAGAGAAATAGTTAGCCATCACGAATGCCATATCTTGTTTCTTCCATTTATCCAAATTGACAAGGAATCCAGAGAGAAAATAAATAGCCTTTTGGCTATAAGCACTTACTTCACCAACCGATTGGAGAAAAGAAAGAGGAGAGCACCTTTGTTTTGAGATTCGCCAAGACTACACCAAATAGGAAAAGAAGATTTTGGCACACCAAGGATGTAGGTTCTGCTAATGAAGAAAGAAATAATGGGATAAGAGGTTTGACTATGGTTGAAGACAACACTCAAGATTCGGTTTTGAGTGAAAAGAAAGAGGAAGAAGAAGAAATGAAAGAGGAGTTTGGTCAAAAGAGTTGAGAAGAGAAAAGAAAAGTCTAAGGGAAAGTGTTTTCGGTTTTGGGAGAAAAGAAGAAAATAGCAATTGATCTAAAATGACCAAATGGTCAAAAGAGCTTAGGCTTACCACAATGTAGAATTGGCCAAAAGAAAATGTTTGAGAGAAAATGCTTTGCAACTTTGCACCAAATGAAAGAATGACCAAAACAATGCCTAAGCCTCTCCCAACAACTAGCATATTCGACCATACTCCTCCCTTAGCCACATTGTCAGTCAAGTTCATGGCATAAAGGCCATGAATTTGTTTCAAAACATACTCCCTATTCCATGCCTTTGTCCCTCAATTTACCATAATTCCAAGATATTTTTCCATAACTTAAAGAATCTTATCCCTTAATCCATGCTTCCTTAATCAACCATTCAACCTTCCAAAATATTAGTCCACCTATCATAAATAAGTTGACCGCCATCAATGCTAATACACAAAATAAACTTTTAAAATGCTAAACAAACCACTCGAACCTCGACCTCAAATTACTTTTCAAGCCCTTTAACCATCTTGCCACTTATTCTTCTTATGCTATAAATGAACACTTAAATTAACTTAAGTGCTAAGCTCATTTAATCCTCTTCATTAAATAAGCCATACTAAGAATTATCCTACTAAACCGAGCTTACTCAAGACCCTAATTAAGTCTTATAACACCACAAATAATATCACATAAATTTAAACACAAGCAAAATAATTCAATCACGAATAACCCCTATTTTTGGGATGTTACATTGTTTGAGCATTGGCCACCACGTAGTCCTCGCTGACCCGATCCATCGCTAAGAGTCATCTAAAAATTATCCCACAAAAGGGTGAGTCATAAACTCAATGTGTAACACATACATTAAAAAGCCCATTTGATCATAGCCTTTAAGCCCATTAATAACACATATAGCCATAGGCCCATTTTTAGTCATATTTAGCCAAAAGCCCATTTTATAGCAAATCAAATAAAAATCATTTAAAAGTCACATGGATATTTATATAATGAAATGCAAACCCAAGCCCACCTAAATATCCATCCGCTACACACCACCCATACCAACCAATCACACCGTGGGGATTACTAAATCGACCCTCCATCCGCTACACACCATCGAAGGCAGTTGCTGTAGTCAACATGCACATCGCCCTTATAATTTTATGGCAAGGCCACCAGACAAATGTGACCGAAGTCTCCAGATTCAAAAATATGTGACCGAAGTCACCAGATTCACATATACGTGACCGAAGTCACCAGATTCACATATGAGACCGAAGTCACCGGATAATGTGGTAAAAACCACTGGAACACTTCCCCTTTATCAATTTCACCCATATGCCCATGCACACACATATTATTCAGTTTTCATGCATTTTACCCCAAAATCATAACATAGTCATACTTATTTCACATTTATGCATATAGCAAAATTAATGAAGTATTGGGGTAAACATACCTAAATATCGCATACCATTGAATGGTACCTGCAACCATTATTACACATATTTTCATACAAATCACATTTAATATAGATCTATGAGATTTTAATATAATGTTACACACCTTATGACAGTGAGAACGATACCTTCCCGCTCGTCAACACCTAGTTAATTATCACACTTGATTAAAATACACTATTACTTATAAAACTATAATATTGATGAGAGATCTAAATCCTTACCCTCGGATTCTCGAACAACTGTTATTTGTGGTTTTCTCCGTTAGATGGATCAAAACCCGATGACAACCCACTAACGAAAAGTGGTTCGATTGTACGCACGACTTCAAATAAACGATCTTCGTTAGCAGAGCGTCCACAACCCGATGAAAAATCTCTTATCGCCGATATAGCCCTTCGTTTGAAGTTTGAGGGTAAAACAGAGCCTCCTCTCTTCCAAACACTCCGTGCCGCTCTTTTCGAACCTATCTTGTTAGTCTCAAAATCACCCCTAAAATAAAGTTGATTAATAAACTATCTAAAAGAAACGATATAACCGAAAGGGATAATCCTTCCTTGGATGATTTTGAAAGATCTCTCCTTAAATGTTGGTTTCAAAAAGGATTCTAAACAATCCCTTCCAAAGTTTCGGCCTAGGAGAAAATGAGAGAATTAAGTTTCTAAATCGACTATTCTAAAAGAAATAATGAAAACACTTAACAAAAATCCTTACTTAACCACTTGAAGAGTCAGCCTTGTCAAAGTAGAAGAAAAGAAATGATGCTTTCGGCTTGAATAGAAAGAAGAGAAAAAATATGATGTTTTTGGCTATGGTGGTTTCGGGTTTTCAACAAAAGAAAAGAAAGAATAAGATGAAAATAGAGAATGGGAGTTTCGGCCTTAGCAAGGTAAATGAGAAGAGAAATTTGAGAGAAAGGGATGATTTGCTTTTTGGTAAAAATGGTTTCGGTTGAAAGTGAAAAAGAAAGAAAAATGAAAGGAGAAAGAAAGAGAAAATGAAGAAAAAGATAATGATAATGATGATTTCCAAAAGAAAAGAGATGAGTTTATGGACTTATGTGCATTCGACCATGAGGGAAAAAGTGAAGAAAATAGGTCTTTGAACTTTGGTACTTTCGGTTACAAAGAGGAAGAAAAAGATGTTATGTTTAGGAGAAAAGAAACTAGAAAGACTTCTCAAACCGAAATGGCAAATTGCAAAAGATCAAAAGAAGAGAAAAAAGGCTTCTCTTTTGTGTAGATAAGCATTTGGCTATGAACAAGGTTTTGGAGAGAAAATTGGTTAAAAATTTTAACCAACTAACACCCTAATGCCTATGCAAAAATTCGGCCAATCTTACCAAGATAATCCCCTTTTTCCTCCTCAATTCTTCCCCATCAATCCTTTGATTCCAAACACAATTAAACCTTCTCCCCTTAGCCCCTAAAGCCGACTAGGTTCATGGTCAAATGACCATGAAAAAGCTTCCAAAACACCCTCCTTTCTTCAAGCCTTTTGTCCCCCTATCTTACCATATCTTCATGATCCCATGCCATAACTTCTAGCTTGCCTTTTTCATATGGTCTACTAACCAAAAATAAGAAGATGACCATCTATTCTAGAATAGTCTTGGCCGACACTATAGAAAAGAGAACAAAAAAAAAATTAAAAATCCTTCCACTGGCTAACTAGAGGAGTCGAACCTCTCTCCTCAAGCATTCATCCATGCGCCCTTACCACCTTGCCAATTTACTTATTATGCTTAAAACCTCGTGTCAATATTTCTTAAAGCCTATCTTGCTTAGCTCCATCTTAATTATTAAAAATTTAATATTTCACTAAGCATTCACTTACATAATTGAAGTTCAAAAATAAACTTCCAAAACACACTCAATCATGTTTAGGCATGCAACAATCATTCAATTAAGTAGAGATGCATAACCCCTAATTATCAGGATGTTACATTATTTGTATGGTTTGATCATGAATAAAGAATGAAAGAATATTTGAATAGAAATCCAAAGTACAAAAGAATCTATAAATAGAAAGAATGGAAAAATATTTTCTCAAAAAGATGCATTTTATTGAAATAGAGATTCTGGACGCAAGCCTATTTCACAAGAGGACTCTTGTTGCTTCTAGGCTTAAAGCAACAAGCGTGTTCCAAAAATTACTCTGAGTAAGCTTTAAAACTACATGAATCTCTTCCACAATCCTATTGTTTAAAATACTCCCAAACATGCAAGGTCTTGGAAACTTTGATTCCTCGGTTCACTCTTCATATACGTCATTAATGTTCAAATTCCCCAGTATCAGGTTTTTCACTAGAGCCCTGAACTTGATGTACTCCTGATCTCATGCCCCCATTCATCATGGTACTCACAATTTTTATCCCTTTAACAGTATGGTTGGGTAACGAATTTTCTGTACTAAAGGGAACATCAAATTTTATAACTCTTATTTTGATGAATCTTTCAACCAGCTTCTTGAAAGCAAGGTAATTTTCTATTGAATGTCCTGTAATCCCGTCATGGTACTCACATCGAGAATTTGAGTCATACCATTTAAGGTATGGGGGTTGTATTGGTTTCAGGTAAAAAGGGGCTCCAACATGTGCGTCAAACAACATTTGGTACATCTCCCTATATGAGATTGTGATGGGTACGAACCAGGGTTTTCTGAGTTAAATTTAGGATTGAGTTCTTGTCTTGGGGAGACCAGATAACGGGTAACTGCCTTCTTTGGCTGGTTTACTATAAACGACTTTGAATGGCCCTTATTATACCCACTCTTATTATTCACAACCTTGTCCTTCCTCTTTGGGGCCTTTAAAGCCTATTCTCCCTTTTTCTTTACTTCTGCTAGGCCAAGAACACCAGGATTGACTCGATCATCACCAAAACCCATCGAAAAGTTTAGCAGTATCGAGGTATCAGTCTGATATTAGGATCCGATAATGATAGGTACCTCTTGTAACACCCCTAACCCGTAACGATCGCTAGAATAGGGTCAAAGGTGTTACCAAACAAATCAGAAACATTTATAACATTTCATGCATTCCATTCATCTATCATACACATAATGTCCCTTAAGTGAGTCATTGAGACCTTAAGCATGCTTATAATCCGAATTGGGACTAAAATGAAACACATACAAAGTTTCATGAAAAATTAAAAACTTTTCTATAATACAAGGGACACACGCCCGTAGGGGTAGGCCGTGCCCCACCCACGGCTACAAGACACACCCGTGTGTCCTTCCCGTGGTCGAAACTGACTTATTTACCACGGCCACCAGGCACACCCATATACCCTGGCCGTGGTCGATCCTACCAAATACCACATGGCTACCAGGCACATCCTTGTCCCTTGGTCGTGTCTTACTAGGCCATATACTGACATTACCCAATGGTCACTAGGCACGCCCGTATGCCATGACCGTGCGATATTATAGGTCATTTGAAAGACCAAAATGCCACCCATTTGGGTCTCACCTACAAGAAACATTTTCCATCACATATCATGCATATATGGCAACCAAAAAAACATATCAAATTGGCCATTCAATCTATACGTTCAATACCAATTCCAACTATGCCAAATTACAAAACTAAAGTTCATCTCATCACAAGCATAGATTATCCATTTGCTTAGCCAATACTTAACCATTTCATATGCATCAAACCATACCAAAACATACTTTACATACCCCATTCATTCAAGCATTTTATCAACTCAAAACTTGCCAAAACACATAGATAAGTTCACTTTATAAACATGTACACATATCTAGCCTATACATGCCATATTAAGCTATATACATTTTCAAAAGGGTACCAAAATGAGTTTAATAGTGTGATGACAATCCTTGACGGAACCGAGCCTTCAGTAGCTTTGACGACCTATAAAATAGAGAAAACACACACACAGAGTAAGCTTTCCAAAAGCTTAGTAAGTCAATATACAAACAAACTTAGCATAGAATGCATATTATGCAAGTAGATACAATGGCACAACTAAATCACTTAGAAAATCATCACATATATAACTTGGTTCATAAACTTGACCAAATCGTCCACATTTTGAAACACCCCAAACCCGGCCCACGAGCCTTAACCGGATCTGGTATGTTCCCCGATGTAAACCGTTTCAAATTCTTTTGTTACTTAGGAAAAACTTGTGTGTTTTTAAAGAAAGTTTGTTTTGGGTTGGGCTTGAGTTGAAAACAGGTTTATTTCGTTATTAAAAATCCTTTTTATTTAGGTGACAAAACGTTTGGTCTTTGAATTAAATTAATTTTACTTAATCTTTTAATAAATATAAATATTGTATGCTCAATAAATAAAAGTAAAGTAAACGCTACTACTACCTTATTACATCAAATAATTTCCCAAAATTAAAACCAAAATAAACTATAAATTACTTAAAATTAAATAAAAGTCCAAGTCATAAATTTCTTCTTTGTGCATGGCCATCCCTAAGCTTTCAGAACCCGGTCCATCCTTTGCTCACACTGAAACATGTTCCCACAACGGGTGAGTCAAGCAGACTCAATGTGTACACAAACACTAAGTCTTAACAAATTCAGGCATAATAAATCATATTCATTCATATCATAATTTCACATTTAATGATTCAAGATGATGATGCAACCCAAACCCAAACCTAGATGTCATCCGCTACACATCCCCGTACCAACCTGCACACCGTGGGGACTACTAAGTCAACCCTCCATCTGCTACACACCATCGAAGGCAGTCGCAGCAGTCGACATGCTCATCGCCCATATAAAATTCGTGGCATAGCCACCAGATAATTGTGTCATGAGACACCACATTTAGATAATGTGACCAAAGTCACCACATTCAGATAGTGAGACCGAAGTCACCACATTCACTTCCCCTTTCTCATATGACTCGAATGCCCCATATTATTTATATCATGCATATCATACTTAAATTCACATTCATGTCACTTTTCACATGTTAAATATAACATATTTCGTAATCCTAGTAGGAGTAGGAAACGTACCTGAGTACTCTATACCATAACATGGTACCTTAGCCATATTCACATTCTTATAAACATGCATATATTTATTATAGCCATGAATCTTATTAAAAGTAGTGTGGGGTACACACCTGATTCACTTAACAATTTCACTGAAATCCCAAAATCTGATCTACTGCTTTAGGTTTTTAATGCCTATATTCAGCCAACATGGTAATATTTAGTAAAGGCCTATTCGGCCATAAAACCAAATCCTAGTAGGATTTGTATTCTTAAAACTTACCTTGTTGCCGTTTAGATGATTAATCAAATCCCAAAAACTTGTATTCTTCCCCCTTTGAAATCGGCTAATCACTAGATCCCTTGAATCAGTTAGTTTTGGTTAAAACAAATAGATCTAAGTACTTTAGATAGGGCCTTGGCGAATATGTGAATACACTTACCTTGCAGTTCTCAAATCTCAAACTTTGCTTATGCTCCTTCCTTGTATTGACCAACTCTAGATCCCTTTAACATATTAGTTTTTGGCTTTTAAGATAATAAAGATAGATCCAAACACTAAGATACACTTGGTAGAATGCTATAGAGACTTACCTTCCAAATCTTAAATCCAGAAATTGATCTTTTATCTTAGGTGCCGTCAAATCCTTATAATCATATGTTAGATTTGATCTAATATTAAAGTATGGAAGAGACCTTTGGCCTAATGTACATATATGTACTTACCTTATTTTAAATCTCGAATAATCCTTAGTAATAATCGACTATGGCTCTCATATGTAACACAAAGTTTGACTTTTGTGGCTTGTGAAGGAATCGGCTAGGGCTTTGCTTATTTTTGGCTTTTGAGGCTATGAAGAATTTGGCTTGAGAAGAAGAAAATCTTGGAGAGGAGAGGAGAAAGAAATTCGGCAAAAGAAAAGAGAGGGAGAATGAATAAAAAATAGCATTGCTCTTCCTTTCTTAGCCAAAATTGCTAGGCTAGAGTCCCCTACTTGGCCACCACTCTTCCTATGTGATAATTATCACTTTATCAAAAAAATTAATCCAACAATTATCTCCTATTTAGCTGAAATTCTAAAGGAAATAAAACTCCTCTTTTGCAAGCCTTGTGCCGTCCACCTCTGTGCTTCTAGAAGCAAAAATAAAACTTCTTTTATTTACTTCCCATGTGACTCAAACTCAGGCCCAACACCCTTGCATGTGGCGCCATTTCCAGAGGCCCTAAGTGGCATCTTCAGGCCACTTTTCCAAGCCTGTTTGTGTGTCAAATTTCACATACTTTTTCTCTTAAGGCCATCTTGCCTTAATTTCCTCTTTTAAACTTTAAAACTCGACATTTCTAAGTCATTTCTAAGTTTCCAAAAATTTTCGTTTGGCTCTTTAAACTTGACATTTCCTTACATTTCCAAGTTTCCAGAAATGCTCACTTTCCTCTTTTGAATCATTTCTAAATCATTTTCCTAGTTTCCATAAATGTTCACTTTTCTCTTTTGAATCATTTCTAAATCATTTTCCTAGTTTCCATAAATGTTCACTTTCCTTTTTTTAACTTAGCATTTCCGTACATTTTTCGGGTTTCCAAAATGTTCAAAATTTATTCTTAACACATAAAACATGTCACTTGTACAATTAACCCAAAATGCATAGGCCTTTTTCGGGATGTTACGATTCTACCCCTTAAAATAATTTCATCCTCAAAATTACTTAAATAATCGTACATCCTAACTCACCACACTACACTCTTGTTGTGAACTCTGATCTTAAAACTAACATATCTCCTATGCACAATTCCAAAGTTCACATCCAAGGTTTCATACCATTCACTAGCAATATAAGAACGAACTAGCTCTATAATAAGCAGGGCAATAAAGGCATTCGAAATAAGAAACTTACCGTTGTCATATCGGCACATCACTCTCCTCATGACGGCCAACTGTATAAACCAACCTTGGTTGCCTTGCATCAGAACCTTCAGCACCTCCGCTTGGTGCTCCACGACCATGGTCGAAACCATTTCCTTCATGGTTCGGACCACGACCTCGCTGAGGCTGCTGTCCACCTCTATCGGCCTGATTAACATTCTGAGTTGCTGATCGACTTTCATTGGTTTCTTAGGACAATCTTTGAGCATATGGTCCTTGGACCCACCTAAAACATCCTCCCATCTTTTTCCAGCACTCCCCTAAGTGCTTCTTTCCACAATGCTCACAAGGATGACACTGCCCTCCTGTACCAACTTGCTGACCCCGCGGCCCATCAGTTCTGGGCCTTTTTTGCATATTTCCCGATGATCCTGATGACTCATAATCTCTCTTGGGTCTATTCCTATCAGAGTTCTTCTTAACCGAGTCTTTGATTTCCTCGGCTACCTTAGCCTTTTCTACTAACGTGAAAAACTCCCACTCCTGATGTGGAGCTATCAATAACCTGAGATCATCCCTTAAACCGTCTTCAAAATGGACACATCGCTCATGTTCCGTTGCCACTACTCCTCGGGCATATTGGCTTAACCTTAGAAATTCAGCTTCATATGCTGCTACTGACTTGTTTCCTTGAACCAGCCCCAAAAAAGCTTTCCTCTGTTCATCAATATAACGTGTGCCGACATACTTTTTCTGATATGCCTCCTTAGCATACTCCCAGGTCAGATCCTCAACCGTGGCACCATCTCGGATAGTTAACCACCATTGGTATGCTTCATCACGTAACAGTGCCACCATTCCTTTCAACTTCTCCTCCGGGGTCAGATCGAGCTCATCCATAATGCGCTCAGTTGCTTCCAACCAGTATTCAGCTGTACTGGGTGCCACACCAGACACTCCATGGAACACTTCAGCTCCGTTGGCTCAGAGTCGCTGAGGTACAGACTTTCGAGCCCCTATATTTCCACTCGCGCCAGCCACCATTTCCAGAACTCTCAGCATAGCACTGCGATACAACATCATCCCCCGTCTGAGCCTACTGTTCGACACCGACAGCTGGGGGTGGTGGTGGTGGTGGTAACTCATTGTCAGATCCTTGACCCGATCTAACGGGTTCTGACACAGCCATTCTTCCTCTATCGCGTCCATGACGACCATGTCCTCTAGAGCTCATTTCTAACGTCGAGATCTGATTAAGAAGTTTTATGAATTAGTACTTTTGTTTCACTTGATTACCCGCAAAGAAATTTTATGTAACGAAATTTAGGAGTGGTTCTTTCGTATTCATACATGCACACAGTCTTTTCATTCATTCATACATCCATCAAATAATTATGAACCTTCGTTCATTCAGAGAAATGTTGTAGTTTTCATTATTGTTGTTTTTCCACTACCCATGGGTATTTGCGTAATTTATCCTACATGGGTATTTTCGTAATTTTTCACATAGGGTTCCTTGATAATTTTGTCAAAAATTATTTCAAAAATTTTAAAATCCTGGGGCTTTTCGATAAATTTGGAAATTCTTGGGGTATTTCGAGAATTTTAGACCTTCGGGGTATTTTGGTAATTTTTCCACAAACCGGGATAAATTGTAAAATTTTAATAAATCAGGGATATTTCAGAGGTTGCAAAACTTTGAGGGTTCTTTTTGAGAAATTTATTTTCCAATACGATGAAGTTGCAAAAATTTTGGAAATCAGGGTCATTTTGGAAATTTTGATAAGTTAGGGGCAATTTTGTAATTTTCCAAAATCAAGGTATTTTAATGTTTTGCAAATTAGGGTTTTTGGATATTTTATAAAGAAATGAAATTTTGATAAGAACTGCGGGTATTTTAGACATTTTTATAAACCAAGGGCATTTTTTTGTAATTTTACCACTAGGGGTGTTTTTGTAATTTTATAAATCTAAAATATTTCAAGAAAATTTTATAAAAATAATCTTTTTCCAATCAAGAGGATAATTTAGAAATTTTAAAAATAGGGTTTCCATAAAATATGGCTAGTCCCTTTCGGGTTTTAGTTAGGGGTTTAGCCCGTGTATAAGTCCTCTTGGTTAGGGTGAACCGTAGCTACGCACTAGGTAGGATTCGAGTGGAGAGGAGGTGAGTCACGCGGACTGCTTAAATACCAAGCTCCCATTGAAACCAATCCTAGACATGCGTACCATGGTTGCCACACCCTAGCTCGGTGACTTAACCACTGGTTTGTTTAGTTAAGCACTTAAGTCTTATGTAATTGTTGGGGTAACTAGCCCTAGGGTTCATGTGCTTATCATGCTAATCTACGTTCCCTTCCATTTCTACCTTTCTACAAGTCATATAAATCACACAGGAGATAGGGGTACTTACCTGGTGGACTTCGGGTCGGAGACTTAGTGGGCCATGCCAGAAAAACCTAAAAATTTTTCAGAAAATTCCTTTTGGGCTTACTCTGGAAAACATTTTGGGCCTTAAACCCAAGGCTGAGAGTTTAAAATTGGGCTCTGATACCAAATTGAAATACCCCAAACCCAGCCCATGAGCCTTGACCGGATCTGGTATGTTCCCCGGTGTAAACCGTTTCAAATTCTTTTGTTACTTAGGAAAAACTTGTGTGTTTTTAAAGAAAGTTTGTTTTGGGTTGGGCTTGAGTTGAAAACAGGTTTATTTCGTTATTAAAAATCCTTTTTATTTATGTGACAAAACGTTTGGGCTTTGAATTAAATTAATTTTACTTAATCTTTTAATAAATATAAAGATTGTATGCTCAATAAATAAAAGTAAAGTAAACACTACTACTACCTTATTACATCAAATAATTTCCCAAAATTAAAACCAAAATAAACTATAAATTACTTAAAATTAAATAAAGGTCCAAGTCATAAATTTCTTCTTTGTGCATGGCCATCCCTAAGCTTCTGCGAACCCGGTCCATCACTTGCTCATCACAGAAACATGTTCCCTAGCGAGGTGAGTCAACAGACTCAATGTGTACACAAACACTAAATCTTAACAAATTCGGGCATAACAAATCATATTCATACATATCATAATTTCACATTTAATGATTCAAGATGATGACGCAACCCAAACCCAAACCTAGATGCCATCCGCTACACATCCCGTACCAACCTACACAGTGGGGACTACTAAGTCAACCCTCCATCCGCTACACACCATCGAAGGCGATTCTTTGCAATCGGCGTGCTCATCGCCCATATAAAATTCGTGGCATAGCCACCGAGATAATTGTGTCATGAGACACCACATTCAGATAATGTAACCGAAGTTACCACATTCAGATAATGTGACCGAAGTCACCACATTCAGATAGTGAGACCGAAGTCACCACATTCACTTCCCCTTCCTCATATAACCTGAATGCCCTATATTATTTATATCATGCATATCATACTTAAATTCACATTCATGTCACTTTTCACATGTTAAATATAACATATTTCATAATCCTAGTAGGAGTAAGAAACGTACCTGAATACTCCGTACCATAACATGGTACCTTAGCCATATTCACATTCTTATAAACATGCATATATTTATTATAGCCATGAATCTTATTAAAAGTAGTGTGGGGTACACACCTGATTCGCTTAGCAACTTCACTGAAATCCCGAAATCCGATCTACTACTTTAGGTTTTTAATGCCTACATTCGGCCAACATGGTAATATTTAGTAAAGGCCTATTCGGCCATAAAACCAAATCCTAGTAGGATTTGTATTCTTAAAACTTACCTTGTTACCGTTTAGATGATTAATCAAATCCAGGAAACATGTATTCTTCCCCCTTTGAAATTGGCTAATCACTAGATCCCTTGAATCAGTTAGTTTTCGATTAAAACAAATAGATCTAAGTACTTTAGATAGGGCCTTGGCCGAATATGTGAATACACTTACCTTGCAGTTCTCAAATCCCGAAACTTTGCTTATGCTCCTTCCTTCAATTCGGCCAACTGTAGATCCCTTTAACATATTAGTTTTTGGCTTTTAAGATAATAAAAGATAGATCCAAACACTAAGATAAGCCTTGGCCGAATGCTATAGAGACTTACCTTCCAAATCTTAAATCTCGAAATTGATCTTTTGTCTTAAGTGCCTGTCGAAATCCTTATAATCATATGTTAGATTTGATCTAATATTAAAGTATGGAAGAGACCTTTGGCCGAATGTACATATATGTACTTACCTTATTTTTAAATCCCGAATGATCCTTAGTAATAATCGGCTATGGCTCTCATATGTAACACAAAGTTTGGCTTTTGTAACTGTGATGGTGTAACATCCCAGATTAGGGGTTATGCGTTTGTGCATAATTCATGAGTAGTAGGTTTTGGCAGTGTTTGGAAGTGTATTAAGGGTTTTTAAAATCCTAGGATGGAAGAGAAACCTTTGGACAATTATTGGTTTTTAAGTTAAAAATAAGAAGTGATGTGGAAAAGTGGCAAGGGACGCCACCTAAGGTGCAAGGGTTATGGCATCAAGTGAAGTGCTTTGAGGGAAGAGGTTCGAATCCCATTGTGTGCATTTTTAGAACCTTGGAAATGTATGGAAATGTATGGAAATGTATGGAAACGTAAGGAAATGTATGGAAATGTAAGGAAATGTATGGAAATGTATGGAAATGTAAGGAAATGTATGGAAATATATGGAAATGTAAGGAAATGTATGGAAATGTAAGGAAATGTATGGAAATGTAAGGAAATGTATGGAAATGTATGGAAATGTAAGGAAATGTATGGAAATATATGGAAATGTAAGGAAATGTATGGAAATGTAAGGAAATGTATGGAAATGCTAAGTTAAAAAGAGGAAAGTGAACATTTATGGAAACTATGAAAATGATTTAGAATTGATTCAAAAGAGGAAAGTGAACATTTCTGGAAACTAGGAAATGTAAGGAAATGTCAAGTTTAAAGAGCCAAACGAAAATTTTTGGAAACTTAGAAATGACTTAGAAATGTCGAGTTTTAAAGTTTAAAACAGGAAATTAAGGCAAGGTTGCCTTAAGAGAAAAAGTATGTGAAATTTGACACACAAACAAGCTTGGAAAAAGTGGCCTGAAGATGCCACTTAGGGCCTCTGGAAATGGCGTCACATGCAAGTGTATTTGGGGGGGATCGAGTCACTTAGGAAGCAAATAAAAGAAGTTTTATTTTTGCTTCTAGAAGCCTGAAGGTGGGACGGCACAAGGCTTGCAAAGAGGAGTTTCATTCTCTTTTAAATTGACTAATTAGGGGATAAATAATGGATTTATTTTAGATTATTTTCAAGAGATAAATAAGGAATTATTCTTTAATTAGGAAAATAAGGGAGAAGTGATGGCCAAGTAAGGGACTTTGAGTTTAATAATTTCGGCTAAGTAAGGATAGTTGCTGAATTATCTTTTATTTTAGGTGATAATTAAAGAGATAAAGCTATCAAAATAGAAGAGTGATGGCCAAGTAAGGGATTCTAAGTTAGTAATTTTGGCTATAAAAGGAAAAGAGAGGCCATTCTGCATTATTTTCTATTCTTTTAAAGCCTCTGCCGAATTTTTTTCACCAAATCTTCTTCTTCTTTTATTTTTGCCAAGCCGAAATACCTTGTGTTCTAGCCTAATCCTCCATCTTTATTCTTCCTTCTCTTTTCTTTCTAATCCCTCCAAAAGTCGAAAGTTGTAAGATCATCATCTAGTCATAACCGAATCTCTGAAGGTTGAAGTGAAGGTGCAATCGATTTCTTCAAGTAAGGATAAGATCTCATTCGGTTTTATCCTTTTTCTTTTAAGATTTGCCAACATCTAGGACTAACCCCATTAATATCTTGTTGTCGAAACTTTGAAGAGATCTTTTCGGGATTTGTTTAAGTCAACTACAAGAAGGAGAAGTTCTTTTCCCGAAGGTACACCATAGGCTGCATGTTCCCTAGTTATTCGGTGAATTTTGGGATTTAAAATCCATAAGGTAAGCACATAGGTATGTTCAGCCAAGGCCTATTTTGGATATCTAGATCTATTTCATAATTGTTGAAAAGCCGAAACTAACCTATGTAGAGATCCAGTGTTTGGCCGAATACAAAGAGAAGAATAACAAAGTTTTCGGGATTTGAGTAATAAGCAAATCGATATTAAGGTAAGTTTTAGTACACAAATCCTACTAGGATTTGGTTTTATGGCCGAATGAGTTTTTCATTAAATATTTAATATGGGCCGAATGTAGGGAGTTAAAGATCTAAGATCAGAATTTGGGATTTCAAGTGAAATCGTTAAGCGAATCAGGTGTGTACCCTACTCTAAGTTTTAATATGTTCATGGCTATGTTTTAAATTAAATGTGTTAATATGAAAGTGTAAGAATATGGCTAAGGTACCGTGTGTACCCCACACTAATCTTAATATATTTATGGCTTAAACTTGATATATGTGTTAATATGAAAGTGTAAGAATGTGGTTTAAAGTACCATGTTATGGTACAAAGTACTCGAATCGTTTCCTACTCCTACTAGGATTACGAAATATGTTATACATAACATGTGAAAAGTGACATGGATGTGAATTTAAGTATGATATGCATGATATGAATAATATTGGGCATTGGGTTATTTGAGAAAGGGAAGTGAATATGATGACTTGGTCTCACTATCCGAATGTGGTGACTTGGTCACATTATCGAATGTGGTGACTTGGTCACATTATCCGAATGTGGTAACCGGTTACATTATCGAATGTGGTGTCTCATGACACAATTATCCGTGGCTATGCCACGAATTATATAGGCGATGAGCACGTCATCGCAATGACGCCTTCGATGGTGTGTAGCGGATGGAGGGTTGACTTAGTAGTCCCCACGGTGTGTGAGGATAATACGGGTGGTGTGTAGCGGATGGCTTATAGGTTTGGGTTGGGTTGCATCATATTGTTTAAATGCTTTTTGAACATGAATGATATTGTATGCACGAAATATTAAATTTTAGTGTTGGTTACACATTGAGTCTCATTGACTCACCCCGTTGGGAACATTTTTCGGTGACGACCGGTGATGGACCGGGCTACAGATGATTAGTGGAGGCCATGTGAAGTTGATTTCTTTTATTTGGACTATTTTATTTTAAGTATTTTGAATTTAAATTTGGGAATTATTTGATGTAATAAGGCCTTAGTAGAATTATTTTTTACTGTTTTTATTTGTTAAGCTTACAAACCTCATTTTATTAAAAGATCAAGTAAATCTATTTTTAAAAACAATGCCCAAATGTTTTGTCACCTAAAGTAAAGGATTTTTAACAATGAATTAAACTTGTTTTCAACTCAAGCCCAACCCAAAACGTTCTTTCTTCCAAATCACACAAGTTTTTCCTAAGTAACAAAAGAATTTGAAACCAGTTTACTTGAGGAACATACCAGATCCGGTCAAGGCTCGTGGGCCGAGTTTAGGGTGTTTCAATTTGGTATCAGAGCCCAGTTTTAAACTCTCGGCCTTGGGTTTAAGGCCCAAAATGTTTTCCAAAGTAAGCCCAAAAGGAATTTTACGAAAAATTTTAGGTTTTTACGGCATGGCCCACTAAGTCTCGACCCATGATCCACCGGTGAGTACTTCCGACTTCAAGTGATTTGAATATGTGAAATGTATGGGCTTTTATGGCAGCGTAGATTAGTGAACTAGGATTTGTTGGACCCTAGGACTAGTATACCCCAACAAAAACATAAGACTTAAATGCCTAACTAAACAAACACGTGGTTAAGTCATTTGAGTTAAGGTGTGGTAACCATGGTGCGCATGTCTAGGATTGGTTTGGTGGGAGCTTGGTATTTAAGCAGTCCTAGTGACTAACCTCCTCTCCACTCGAATCCTACAGTGCGTAGCCTCGGTTCACCCTAACCAAGAGGACTTATACACAGGCTAAACCCTAACTAAAACAGAAAGGGACTAGCCAGTATTTTTATGGAAACCCTAGTTTTAAAATTTATAAATTACCCTCTTGATTTGAAAAGATTATTTTATAAATTTTCACGAAATATTTCGATTTACAAATTTACTAAAATACCCTAGTGGTAAAATTACAAAAGCGCTTGGTTTATGAAATTTTCAAAATACCCACAACTCTTATCAAAATTTCATTACTTTATAAAATGTTCAAAACCCTAATTTGCAAAATGACAAAATACCTACGATTTTAGAAAAATTACGAAATTACCCTACCACGCAAATTACCAAAATACCCCAAGTTACAAAATTACGAGCGACCACGATTTTCAAAATTTTTGCATGACACCAATTTGGAAAATAAATTCTCAAAAAGAACCCTCAAGTTTATAAATTTTAAAATACCCTTGATTTATTAAGATTTATAAATTTACCCTGGTTTATTACCAAAATACCCCTGTAATTTTAAAATTTTTGAAATACCCCCAGGATTTCAAAAAATTACCAAAATACCCTTATTGACAAAATCACTAAGGAACTTTATTTTGACAAATTACAAAAATACCCTTGTAGGGTAAATTACGAAAATACCCCGGGTAGTGAAAAAAAAAACAAACAAACAACAACAATGAAAACTACAACATTTCTCTGAATGAACGAGAGTTCATAATTGATTGATGGATGTATGAATGTAAATACTGTGTGCATGTATGAATACGAAAGAACCACTCCTAAAATTCTTTTCATAAAACTTCTTCGCGGTTAAACAGTGGAACAAAGAACTAATGCATAAAACTTTTTAATCAGATTAAATCGCGACGTTAGTAATGAGTTCTAGTGGACGTGGTCGAGGTAGTATCTGTTCATAAAACTTCCTCGCGGTTAATCAGTGAAACAAAATTTTTTAATACATAAAACTTCTTAATCAGATTAAATCGCGACGTTAGAAATGAGTTCTAAAGGACGTGAACTTAGATATTGTGCCTGGAAAGTATGATGGTTTTATTAAGATCGAGTCTTGGCGTAAGCATAGTCGGTGAGAAGGATTGTCTGTTGTTAGTAAGTAATTTAGAGGACGAAATTATTTTTAAGGAGGGTAGAACTATAACATCCAGATTAGGGGTTATGCGTTTGTGCATAATTCATGAGTAGTAGGTTTTGGCGGTGTTTGGAAGTGAATTAAGGGTTTTAAAATCCTAGGATGGAAGAAAGCTTTGGACAATTATTGGTTTTAAGTTAAAAACAAGAAGTGATGTGGAAAAGTGGCAAGGATGCCACCTAAGGTGCAAGGGTTATGGCATCAAGTGAAGTACTTTGAGGAAGAGGTTGAATCCCATTGTGTGCATTTTAGTACCTTGAAATGTATGGAAATGTATGGAAATGTATGGAAATGTAAGGAAATGTATGGAAATGTAAGGAAATGTATGAAAATGTATGGAAATGTATGGAAATGTAAGGAAATGTATGGAAATATATGGAAATGTAAGGAAATGTATGGAAATGTAAGAAATGTATGGAAATGTAAGGAAATGTATGGAAATGTATGGAAATGTAAGGAAATGTATGGAAATATATGGAAATGTAAGGAAATGTATGGAAATGTAAGGAAATGTATGGAAATGCTAAGTTAAAAAGAGGAAAATGAACATTTATGGAAACTATGAAAATGATTTAGAATTGATTCAAAAGAGGAAAGTGAACATTTCTGGAAACTAGGAAATGTAAGGAAATGTCAACTTTAAAGAGCCAAGCGAAAATTTTGGAAACTTAGAAATGACTTAGAAATGTCGAGTTTTAAAGTTTAAAACAGGAAATTAAGGCAAGGTGGCCTTAAGAGAAAAGTATGTGAAATTTGACACACAAGCAGGCTTGGAAAAAGTGGCCTGAAGATGCCACTTAGGGCCTCTGGAAATGGCGCCACATGCAAGTGTATTTGGGGGGGGATCGAGTCACTTAGGAAGCAAATAAAAGAAGTTTTATTTTTGCTTCTAGAAGCACAGAGGTGGGATGGCACAAGGCTTGCAAAAGAGGAGTTTCATTCTCTTTTAAATTGGCTAATTAGGGGATAAATAATGGATTTATTTTAGATTATTTTCAAGAGATAAATGAGGAATTATTCTTTAATTAGGAAAATAAGGGAGAAGTGATGGCCAAGTAAGGGACTTTGAGTTTAATAATTTCGCTAAGTAAGGATAGTTCTGAATTATCTTTTATTTTAGGTGATAATTAAAGAGATAAAGCTATCAAAATAGAAGAGTGATGGCCAAGTAAGGGATTCTAAGTTAGTAATTTCGGCTATAAAAGGAAAAAAGAGGCCATTACGCATTATTTTACATTCTTTGAAAGCCTCTGCGAATTTTTTCACCAAATCTTCTTCTTCTTTTATTTTTGCCAAGCGAAATACCTTGTGTTCTAGCAGAATCCTCCATCTTTATTCTTCCTTCTCTTTTCTTTCTAATCCTCCAAAAGCCAAAAGTTGTAAGATCATCATCTAGCCATAACAGAATCTCGAAGGTTGAAGTGAAGGTGCAATCGATTTCTTCAAGTAAGGATAAGATCTCATTCGGTTTCATCCTTTTCTTTTAAGATTTACGAAATCTAGGACTAACCCCATTAATATCTTGTTGCCGAAACTTTGAAGAGATCTTTTCGGGATTTGTTTAAGTCAACTACAAGAAGGAGAAGTTCTTTTCCCGAAGGTACACCATAGGTTGCGTGTTCCCTAGTTATTCGGTGAATTTCGGGATTTAAAATCCATAAGGTAAGCACATAGGTATGTTCGGCCAAGGCCTATTTTGGATATCTAGATCTATTTCATAATTGTTGAAAAGCTGAAACTAACCTATGTAGAGATCCAGTGTTTGGCCGAATACAAGGAGAAGAATAACAAAGTTTTCGGGATTTGAGTAATAAGCAAATCGATATTAAGGTAAGTTTTAGTACACAAATCCTACTAGGATTTGGTTTTATGGCCAAATGAGTTTTTCATTAAATATTTAATATGGGCCGAATGTAGGGAGTTAAAGATCTAAGATCAAAATTTGGGATTTCAAGTGAAATCGTTAAGCGAATCAGGTGTGTACCCTACTCTAAGTTTTAATATGTTCATGGCTATGTTTTAAATTAAATGTGTTAATATGAAAGTGTAAGAATATGGCTAAGGTACCGTGTGTACCCTACACTAATCTTAATAGATTTATGGCTTAAACTTGATATATGTGTTAATATGAAAGTGTAAGAATGTGGTTTAAAGTACCATGTTATGGTACAAAGTACTCAGATACGTTTTCCTACTCCTACTAGGATTACGAAATATGTTATACATAACATGTGAAAAGTGACATGGATGTGAATTTAAGTATGATATGCATGATATGAATAATATTGGGCATTCGGGTTATTTGAGAAAGGGGAAGTGAATGTGATGACTTCGGTCTCACTATCTGAATGTGGTGACTTGGTCACATTATCGAATGTGGTAACCGGTTACATTATCTGAATGTGGTGTCTCATGACACAATTATCGAGTGGCTATGCCACGAATTATATGGGCGATGAGCACGTCATTGCAGCGAATGCCTTCGATGGTGTGTAGCGGATGGAGGTTGACTTAGTAGTCCCACGGTGTGCGAGGGATGGTACGGTGGTGTGTAGCGGATGGCTTATAGGTTTGGGTTCGGGTTGCATCATATTGTTTAAATGCTTTTGAACATGAATGATATTGTATGCCCGAAATATAAAATTTTGGTGTTGGTTACACATTGAGTCATTGACTCACCCGTCGTGGGAACATTTTTCGGTGACGACCGGTGATGGACCAAGCGTGCAGATGATTAGTGGAGGCCATGTGAAGTTGATTTCTTTTATTTGGACTATTTTATTTTAAGTATTTTGAATTTAAATTTGGGAATTATTTGATGTAATAAGGCCTTAGTAGAATTATTTTTTTCTGTTTTTATTTGTTAAGCTTACAAACCTCATTTTATTAAAAGATTAAGTAAATCTATTTTTAAAAACAAAGCCCAAATGTTTTGTCACCTAAAGTAAAGGATTTTTAACAATGAATTAAACTTGTTTTCAACTCAAGCCCAACCCAAAACGTTCTTTCTTCCAAGTCACACAAGTTTTTCCTAAGTAACAAAAGAATTTGAAACCAGTTTACTTGAGGAACATACCAAATCCGGTCAAGGCTCGTGGGCTGGGTTTAGGGTGTTTCAATGAACAGATACTACCTCGACCACGTCCACTAGAACTCATTACTAACGTCGCGATTTAATCTGATTAAAAAGTTCTATGCATTAGTTCTATGTTCCACTGTTTAACCGCGAAGAAGTTTTATGAAAAGAATTTTAGGAGTGGTTCTTTCGTATTCATACATGCACACAGTCTTTACATTCATACATCCATCAATCAATTATGAACTCTCGTACATTCAGAGAAATGTTGTAGTTTTCATTGTTGTTGTTTGTTTTTTTTTTCACTACCCAGGGGTATTTTCGTAATTTGCCCTACAGGGGTATTTTCGTAATTTGTCAAAACAAAGTTCTTTAGTGATTTTGTCAAAAAGGGTATTTTGGTAATTTTTGAAATCCCGGGGGTATTTCAAAAATTTTAAAATTACAGGGGTATTTTGGTAATAAACCAGGGTAAATTTATAAATCTTAATAAATCAAGGGTATTTTAAAATTTGCGAAACTTGAGGGTTCTTTTTGAGAATTTGTTTTCCAAATTGGTCTTTGTTGCAAAAATTTTGAAAATCGGGTCGATTCGTAATTTTGTAACTTGGGGTATTTCGATAATTTGCGAGGTAGGGTAATTTCGTAATTTTCTAAAATCGAGGTATTTTGTCATTTTGCAAATTAGGGTTTTGAACATTTTATAAAGTAATGAAATTTTGATAAGAGTTGTGGGTATTTTGAAAATTTCATAAACCAAGGGTGTTTTTGTAATTTTGCCACTAGGGGTATTTTAGTAAATTTGTAAATTAGAAATATTTCAGGAAAATTTATAAAAATAATCTTTTCAAATCAAGAGGGTAATTTATAAATTTTAAAACTAGGGTTTCCATAAAAATACGGCTAGTACCTTTCGGGTTTTAATTAGGGGTTTAGCCCGTGTATAAGTCCTCTTGGTTAGGGTGAACCGAGGCTACGCACCAGGTAGGATTCGAGTGGAGAGGAGGTGAGTCACTAGGACTGCTTAAATACCAAGCTCCCACTGAAACCAATCCTAAACATGCGCACCATGGTTACCACACCTTAACTCAGCGACTTAACCACAGGTTTGTTTAGTTAGGCATTTAAGTCTTATGTTTTTGTTGGGGTATACTAGTCCCAGGGTTCAACAGATCCTAGTTCACTAATCTACATTGCCACTTAAAGCCCAAGGAGTGACGCCACTTGGGTGGATAATTTGGGCCTCGTATGGCCACAAGGAGTCCAATAAGAACAAGTTTATATTCGGCTCATCAAGGGAAGGGGGTGGACGGCACCTAGCTAAAGCTTTAAGTGATTTTTTATTTAATTACTTAGAGAGGAAGCAATGGACGGCAATAGGGACTCTTAAGAGAAGAGTTTTATTCCCTTTAGAATTTCGGCTAAATAGGTGGATAAATGAAGAATTATTCTTTAATTAGGAGAATGAGGGAAGAGTGATGGCCAAGTAAAGGATTCTTGGCCTAGTAATTTCGGCTATAAAAGGATGAGACTAGGGCTATTCATTATTCATTCTCCCTCTCTTTTCTTCTGTCGAATATTCTTTCTCCTCTCCCTTTTGAAAATTCTTCTTGA
This sequence comes from Gossypium rotundifolium, assembly GCA_025506655.1. Lineage (NCBI taxonomy): Eukaryota > Viridiplantae > Streptophyta > Magnoliopsida > Malvales > Malvaceae > Gossypium > Gossypium rotundifolium. Next base: position 57,272,544 of record CP106726.1, read on the forward strand.
GCATCCATTCTTTTTCTTCTTTTCTTTTAGCCTCCTAGCCGATTCCTTCTAAGCCTATTATTCCTCTCTTCTTTCATCTTTGAAACCGAATACATAAGGGATCATAGCCAATTATTCATCAAGTCTCTAAGCCGAATCTCTGAAGTGGTGTCAAGAGGGATCTGTCGATTTCAATATAAAGGGTAAGGATCTATAGTTATAATTGTATTCCTTTCTTTTAAGCGAAAGTTAGTCTAATCCTCCTATATTTTATTGATCAAAATATGGAAGGTGAATTTGGGATTTACTAAGTGTCGACTACAAGGAAGGAGAAGTTCTTTTCCGAAGGTACACCATAGGCAGCGTGTTCCCTAGTTATTGGTGAATTTGGATTTAAAATCCACAAGGTAAGACATGCGAATATTAGGCCAAGGCCTATTTTTGGTGTTTTAGATCTAGTTCATATTTATTCAAAAGCAAACTAATTTGTTAAAGTGATTTAAAGCTTTGCGAATACAAGAAAGAGTATAGTGAAGATTTGGATTTGGCACCAAGGTAAGTTTTAGTGTACTAATCCTACTAGGATTTGGATTTTTGGCGAATGGCTTACTAAGTATTAAATGATTGATTAAATGTAGAGATTTAAGATCTAAGGCATTAGATCTAGCTTTTGAAATCTCAAGGAATCGCTGTTTAAAGCAGTGTGTACCCACACTAAATCTTGATAGATTCTGACTTTAATTTTATTATATGTGCTAATATAAAAGTATAAGAATATGGATAAGGTATCATGTGTACTCCACACTAATTTTAATAGTTTTATGGCTTAATTATGATATATATGTTAATATGAAAGTGTAAGAATGTGGCTAAAGTACCATGTTATGGTACAAAGTACTCAGTTCGTTTTCCTACTTCTACTAGGATTATGAAATATGTTATACTTAACATGTGAAAAGTGATATGAAAGTGAATTTAAATATGATATGCATGATATGAATAATATGGGGCATTGGGTTATTTGTGAAAGGGAAGTGAAGGTGGCGACTTGGTCTCACTAAGTGAAGCGTGATGACTTGGTCTCACTAAGAATATGTGATGACTTCGGTCTCACTAAGAATATGTGATGACTTGGTCTCACTAAGAATATGTGATGACTTGGTCTTACTAAGAATATGTGATGACTTGGTCTCACTAAGAATATGTGATGACTTCGGTCTCACTAAGTGAATGTGGTGACGGTCACATTAAGTGAATGTGGTAACCGGTTACATTATCTAAATGTGGTGTCTCATGACACAAATATCCGTGGCTCACCATGGCCTTGTCAGCAGTGCCGTCGAGGTAAGATATGTGGGATCACTTGGTTGTGATCGGTGCATTATACTGACCTTGGCAGGAGTCTGCTAAGGTTGGTGTAACGGATGGACCTAGGTTTGGGTTCGGGTTTGCATCATTATCTTGAATTTTATATGAATATGATATGTATGGTGTGCCTATTTCTATTATGTTTTGGTGTTGGTTACACATTGAGTCTATCGACTCACCCCGTTGTGGGAACATGTTTCAGGTGATGAGCAGTAATGGACCGGGACGGCAGAACTTGTGGTGGCCATGTTCAGCTTGAAGTTTAATTTAATTTGAATCTTTATTTTACTTTAAGTACTGTACAATTTTATTTTGGGTTTCATTTTATGTAATAAGGCCATCGTGACATTTTATTACTATTTTAATTACTATGCTATGAATTTAGGGCTTCATAAAGAATAAGCCCATTTAATTTAAAATAAGCTTAAATATTTTGTCACCTAAAATTATGGGTTTTCATTATAAGAAAAAATATATATATAAACTTGTTTTCAACTCGAGCCCAACACATAAACAAACTACCTTCCAAAACACACAGTTTTCAAAGTATTCAAATGAATTTGAAATGGTTTACACCGGGGAACATACCAGATCCGGTCCATTCTCGTGGGCCGGGTGTGGGGTGTTTCAGAAGGAATCGGCTAGGGCTTTGCTTATTTTCGGCTTTTGAGGCTATGAAGAATTTGGCTTGAGAAGAAGAAAATCTTGAAGAGGAGAGGAGAAAGAAATTCGAAAAAAGAAAAGAGATGGAGAATGAATGAAGAATAGCCTTGCTCTTCCTTTCTTAGCCGAAATTGCTAGGCTAGAGTCCCCTACTTGGCCACCACTCTTCCTATGTGATAATTATCACTTTATCAAAAAAATTAATCCAACAATTATCTCCTATTTAGCCGAAATTCTAAAGGAAATAAAACTCCTCTTTTGCAAGCCTTGTACCGTCCACCTCTGTGCTTCTAGAAGCAAAAATAAAACTTCTTTTATTTGCTTCCCATGTGACTCGAACTCAGGCCCAACACCCTTGCATGTGGCGCCATTTCCAGAGGCCCTAAGTGGCATCTTCAGGCCACTTTTCCAAGCCTGTTTGTGTGTCAAATTTCAAGTACTTTTTCTCTTAAGGCCACCTTGCCTTAATTTCCTCTTTTAAACTTTAAAACTCGACATTTCTAAGTCATTTCTAAGTTTCCAAAAATTTTCGCTTGGCTCTTTAAACTTGACATTTCCTTACATTTCCAAGTTTCCAAAAATGTTCACTTTCCTCTTTTGAATCATTTCTAAATCATTTTCCTAGTTTCCATAAATGTTCACTTTCCTCTTTTTAACTTAGCATTTCCATACATTTTTCAGGTTTCCAAAAATGTTCAAAATTTATTCTTAACACATAAAACATGTCACTTCGTACAATTAACCCGAAAATGCATAGGCCCTTTTCAGGATGTTACACATTTACAATTCAATAATCATATAACCACATAGCTCATCTAGCCAAAACTTTGCTTATCGTATCATCAATTCCATATACATAACATCATAGTAAGATCACATAGATGCTTACTTTGTATACACAATTATTGTATATTTAGCGTACCTGAAATGGATTTATAATCACATATTTGTTCATAGCTTGGATTTGTATTTCGTATCACAGACTTGCCCGTTGAACCAATAGGGATCTAGTAGGATGCTCGGAGAATTCGAAATTTTCGTACAATGCCAATGTCCTAGACGAGGTCTTACATGCACACAAATATCGATGCCACTGTCCCAGACAGGGTCTTTACAAATCAATACGATGTCGATTTCCCAGACATGGTCTTATACGTAAAACTCATATCGAAGCCAACGTCCCAGACGTGGTCTTACACGTAAAGCCCATATCGATCCAACGTCCCATACGTGGTCTTACACGTAACTCTCATATCAATTCCAACGTCTCAGACGTGGTCTTACACGTAAATCTCATATCGATGCCAACATCCCAAACGTGGTCTCGGACAAATTCACAAATCAACGCCAGCGTCCTGGACGTGGTCTTACATGATAAAATAGAATAGATACCTATGTCATAACAGAACTAAACCTATCTATTCCTAGGTTCGTACGGGACTTCTCGGACTTTGTCACTATATCAAACTTATCTCAGAATTCATGAATATAGCATCTCATACACATTCATTATCATCGATAGTCATATGGATATATATATTCAGTTTAATACAAATACGTTTATTTGCATAGGACTTACCTCGGATTCGGTTTATCGAAATGAAAACGGCTACTCGGTTACTTTCGCTTTCCACGATCTAAGTCCGTTTTCATCGGTTCTTGATCTAAAAATATTCAAAATTAACCCTTTTATTCACTAATTCATTCAATTCAATCGAAGGACACATTTTTAGGGCCATTTACAAATTAACCCTTATATTTGCACAATTCATCAACTTAATCCATTTTTCTCAAAATCTCAAATTCACAAAATCAACATATACCCAAGCTTAGACAAATACTCATGAACATCATACAAGCCCATACTTTCCATCAAATTAGCAATTGAGTCCCTCAATTTGCTTATTTCACAATTTAGCCTTATTTATCTAAATTTATCAAAACTTCAAGAATAGAGTATGTTCATCTAGCTCAAATATTTCATTTTTCATCATCAAACATCGTATATCTCATGAATTCATCAATAGCATATTTCACACACATCATCAAAACACAAAATTAAGGCATGGGTTTTGTAGCTCTCAAAGCAACGATTGCAAAAACGTAAAAATTATCAAAAATGGATCAGGAACCATACTTTAATTAAAGAACATCAATGACTGAATGTTTGAAAACATTTAAACCCTTATTCTTTTGTTTCTATTTTCGGTGGTAAAGTATGGAAGATGATGACATTTTAACTTTCATTTTATTTAATATAACATATATCTCAATTTACCAAAATAACCTTTATTAAAACTTATAAAAATCATGCATATATGAACATAAATGTCCACTAATATGATTAAAGGTATAATATCCACATAAGGACTCCACCTTTAATAAGCCATGTCAAAAAGATACCTTATCAAAGAGCATGCTAATATTAAACTTTATACGATTTAGTCTTTTTGTCAAATTGAACAACAGACGGACAAATTATCATATGAAACTTTACCACATGCTTAATCACCCATCAAAGAAACAAAAGATAATATTAAAATATTATTCAGACTCGATTTGTGGTCCCAAAACCACTTTTTCAACTAGGGTATAAATCAGACTGTTACAATTCTCCCCCCTTATGGATTTTTGTCCCCGAAAATCTTACCATTAAACAGAGTCAGATATTGTTGTCTCATTGATTCCTCAGGCTCCCACGTAGCCTCTTCTATTCCATGTCAATTCCATAGTACTTTTACTAACGAAATTTTCTTTTTTCTCAACCCTTTCACTTCTCGAGCTAAGATACAGATCGGTTCCTCTTCATATGACATATCAAATCGAATTTCAATTTCAGACGGAGCAATTACATGTGACGGATCAGATCAATATCTCCGGAGCATCAAAACATGATATAAATTATGAATCTTTTCTAACTCAGCCGGCAACTTTAATCTATATGCAACAAGCCCTACACGTTCAATGATCTCATACGGCCCGATGAATCTCAGACTCAATTTGCCTTTACATCCAAATCGAAGCACTTTCTTCCATGGAGACACTTTCAAAAATACTTTGTCGCCGATTTCAAATTCTATATCTTTTCGTTTCAAGTCCACATAAGACTTCTGATGTTCAGATGCTGCTTTCAAACAATCTCGAATCAATTTCACTTTCTATTCTGAATCCTTTATCAAATCAACTCCGTGTAACTTATTCTCACTAAGCTCTGTCCAATACAGAGGTGTACGACATTTACGTCCGTACAAAACTTCATATGGTGTCATTTTGATGCTCGTCTAAAAACTATTGTGATTTGCAAATTCGATCAATGGCAGATACTGTTCCAACAAACCAACAAGTATACAGCATCGTAACATATCCTCTAAAATCTGAATGATCTGCTCAGATTGACCATCTGTCTGCGGACAAAAAGCTATACTGAAATGCAATTTCGTGCCTAAAGCTTCCTGCAACTTCTTCCAAAATCGCGAGGTGAATCTCGGATCTCTATCTAACACAATGGATAGTGGCACCCCATGCAACCTCACAATCTTAGAAATATAAAGCTCAGCTAATCTTTCAAGTGAGTAGTCAGATTTACAAGAATAAAATGAACAGATTTCGTCAATCGGTCAACCACGATCCAAATCACATCTTTCCTTCTCGGAGTCAGAGGCAATCCAGAAACAAAATTCATTGTTACTCTATCCCATTTCCACTCAGGAATCAGAATCAACTGTAACAAATCGGATGGAACTTGATGTTCAGCTTTCACTTGCTAACAGACTAAACATTTCGAAACAAAATTAGAAATGTCTTGTTTCATGTTAGACCACCAATAGTGTTGCTTCAGATCATGATACATCTTTGTACTTCCCGGATGGACAGATAGGCGACTATTATGTGCTTCACTCAAAATCAGTTGAATCAACTCCGAATTTCTTGAAACACAGATACGACCTTGGAATCTTAAGCAGTCATCAACAACTCGAAATTTAGATTTAGAATTCAATTCACACTGAGTTCGTTTCGCTAGTAATTCATTATCAACCTTTTGAGCATCACATATCTACTGTAAAAACAACGATTTTGCTTTCAATTCAGCTATCACAGAACTATCATCAGACAAATCTAACTGAGCATTTAAAGCACGTAATGCAATCAATGATTTTCTACTAAATGCATCAGCAGCAATATTTGCTTTACCCGGATGATAATCTATCACAAGCTCATAATCTTTTAATAGCTCTGACCATCTTCTTTGTCGTAGGTTCAAATATTTTTGGGTCATCAGATATTTCAGACCTTTATGATCTGAAAGCACATGACATTTTCACCGTATAGATAATGGCCCGAGATCTTAAGTGTAAACACAATCGCAGCTACCTCAAGGTCGTGCATCGGATAGTTCTTTTCATGAGGCTTTAATTGTCTCGAGGCATAAGCTAAAACTTTGCCTTCCTTCATCAAAATACATCCCAGACCATTTAACGAAGCATCACTGTAAGTCACAAATTCTTTGCCCGATTCTTGTTGTACTAACACTGGAGCTTCTGTTAGCAGAGCTTTCAACTGATCGAAACTTTTCTGACATTTCTCTAACCACTCAAATCTAACATCTTTCTGAAGTAATTTAGTCAATGGAGTAGCTATCACTAAAAATTCTTTTACAAAATGGCGATAATAACCAACTAAACCCAGAAAACTACAGAATTTAGACATATTATTCGGAGGTTTCCAATCCAGAATAGCAGAGATCTTACTTGGATCAACACGAATCCTAGAAGCTGACACAATATGTCCCAAAAAACTAACCTCGTGCAACCAGAATTCACATTTGTTGAATTTCGTGTATAATTGCATTTCTCGCAGAGTTTGCAACATAATCCTCAAGTGTCCAGCGTGCTCATTTTCATTCTGTGAATAAATCAATATGTCATCTATGAATACTACAACAAATTTATCTAGGTATGGTCTGAAAATTTTTGTTCATCAAATCCATAAAAAAGTAGGAGTATTGGTTAGTCCAAATGGCATAACTAAAAACTCATAATGCTCATACCTCGTTTTGAAAGCAATCTTCGGAATGTCTGAATCTTTCACTCTCAATTGGTAATACCCTGATCTCAGGTCAATCTTTGAAAATACCGTAGCTCATTTTAACTGATCACATAAATCGTCTATTCGGGTAACAATTTTTGTTCTTTATGGTCACCTTATTCAACTGACGGTAATCAATGGATATTCTCATCGTACCATTTTTCTTTTTCACAAACAAAACAGGAGCACCCCAAGGTGAGAAACTCGGTCTAGCAAACCCTCTATTAGTTAACTCTTGCAACTGTGACTTTAACTCTTTCAACTCTGTTGGTGCCATTCTATACGGAGCTATCGAAATAGGTGTCGTACCAGGCATCAATTCAATACCAAACTCAACTTCACGAATTGGATGTAAACCCGATAACTCTTCAGGGAACACATCAGAAAACTCGCAAACAATAGGTACTGACTCAATTTTCCTTTCAGACATTTTTGAATCAATTACATAAGCAAAATATGCCTCATACCCCTTTTTCACATAACTTTGAGCTTTTAGTACCGATATCATAGCAGGCAATCCATTCAAATCATTAGATTCAACCCGTACAATTTCATTATTCGGACATCTAAGATCTATAGTCTTTCTTTTGTAGTTCACAACAGTATCATGCAATGACAACCAGTCCATACCCAAAATAATGTCAAACTTATCAAATGGCAAAAGCATCAGATCAGCAGAGAAACAGATATCTCGATACATTAATAGACAGTTCTTGCATACTTTATCAACAAGAACACTTTTACCTAAGGGGTTCGATACTTTTATAGCAAACTCAGTAGACTCTACAGGCAAAGTCTTACTATATACTAAATTCATGCATATATACGAATGCGTAGAACCAGGGTCTATCAATGCAATCACATAATTATCATGAAGAGTAAAAGTGCCCGTTATAACATCAGATGATGAAGCTTCCTCACGAGCTCGGATAGCATATGCTCTGGCAGGAGCTCTAGCTTCAGATCTTACAACAGTGTCTGTCATGTACCTCTGACTACCACTAACATTTCTTGCATTCTTCGAAGGTCTACCCCTCACAGGTGCATTATCAGGTCTCGGATTTTGAACAGTTTTGGCTCGACGGACTTAGGACAATCACGGATAAAAAGGTCAAGCGATCCACATCTGAAGCAAGCTCTGTCATTTAATCTACAGCTTCTCGGATGCCTTTTTCCATAATGTTTATATTCAGGTCTATCAGTCCGAACATTACCAACACTGGCTATTGAAGTTGCGGGAGTTTTAGAACTCATTTGCGGTCTAGATTGATTTCTATTCGAATGTCCCATATTATCTTTGGAATGACTTTGATTATCTTTGAATCTTTTCGGAGCAGACTAAAATGATTTACTCTGAAATCTCTTTTTCATATCTCGGGCTTCAGTCTAAGCCTTTCTTTTATCTTTCTCGAGTGCCTTAGCTTTACAAGCTCGGTCAACAAGTAAAGCAAACTCTTTTATTTCTAAAATCCAAACTAGCAAATGAATATCTTCATTAAGCCCATCTTCAAATATTTTGCACATTATAGCTTCAGATGATACACATTCTCGAGCATATTGACTCAGCTTGACAAACTCTCATTCATATTCCGAAATAGTCGTACGACCTTGTTTCAATTTTTCATGTATAAACGTTCATATATAAACGTATCATATTTCCATATGTCATTTCATGTAACATCATTTCATATTTTTCAGGTAGATACATGTAAAAATCTCTTTTCTTTTCATATCATGATTTTACCCGTTGATTATTGAAAACATCGATGGATACACAGGTAGTACACTCAAGGAGTACAGATCAAGATCCGTCAATTCATATCCAATAGTACCAATTAAGGTACACTCTCAAACCACATATCGTACAGCAGAATTACCATTCTAGGCTAAATTCTATCTGTAACATATACTCTAGGGGCTTTGTCGGATTACCAGTACAGGCTAAATCCAGTCAATTAGTATTACCAGTCCTGGCTAAATCCTAATTGAAACATATACTCGAGAGGCTCATTTCAGGATTACCCATCTAGGCTAAATCCTTTCCTTAATGAGATCAACGGATTACTCGTCCAAGCTAAATCCTTTCTACAACACATGCAGGACATCATTTCATAGGAATCACTTTTATCCATCGACTTTCATTTATTCAAACGGGATTTAACATTTTTCAGAATATTGTTGGGCATACATTTAATCTCATATATTTATGCATTATGAAATTCATATATTCACATTCAACTCAAGCATAAAAATAACATTTTTATCATTTATCACTTTATTTCAAACATAATTATTTTTTGGGCTTTATCAGATATGTAATCATTTCACATATATATTTATACAATCACATACACAATTCACTTCAAGCATATAAAAATGCATAACTAAGTTATACGAAATTCACTCGATAATTGTTCGTATACATAAAGTCTATTTATCCGACATTTTCTCCTTTTCTCGTTCTAACTCTGCACTCGATTTATCCGGACCTATACGAGTAAATTTAACATTCATTTAATGTAATTCATACACAATTTAGTCCAATTTACACTTTAGGAAAAATTACCATTTTGCCCCCAAACTTTTAATTAATGATGATTTCGTCCCTAGGCTCAAAAAATAAAATTCATGCAATTTAATCCTTGTTCCAAGCCTAACCGAATTTTATATGTAATATTTACAGCCCATGTATTTCATAAAAACCAGAATTTTTCCATGGATTTTACATTTTTACAATTTAATCCCTAAATCAAGTTTTCATCAAAATTCACTTTGTAAAAGTTATTTATCTATCAACAACCTTTCATTTTCTACCATAAATTTCATAATTTCAGCATATTCATCCATGGAAAAAATTCTATATTATGATATCTTTTCAAATTAATCCCCCAAATAGATAGATTAAGTTACCTCGATCTCAAAAATATAAAAATTACTACAAACGGGACTTGAATACTTGCCTAATTTGGCCATGAAAGCTTGCTTTCTCTTTCCTAGGGTTTCCATGTATTTTTGGGAAGAAGATGATATAAAATGATTATATTTTCTATTTAATTATGATTTCATCCTTTATTTTACCAACTTTCCAATTTCATCATTTTCTTTATTTCTTTTTCCATGGATGAATCATCATCCTTAATGACTAAGCATATTTTAATGGTATATTTATCATAAAAGGACCTCCAATTTAAAGTTCTATAGCTATTTAATCCCTTTAGCTATTAGAACTCAACTTTTGCACTTTGTGCAATTTGGTCTTTCATCAAATTAAGTATATAATCGATAAAATTTCTTTACAAAATTTTTACACAACATTATTATCATGCTATAGATCATAAAATAATATTAAAATAAATTTTCTTTCCAGAATCAGATTTGTGGTCCCGAAACCACTATTTTGATTTTTACCGAAAATGGACTGTTACAACTGTCCCCCCTTAAAAATTTTCGTCCTAAAAAATTATAACAGGTAGCTTTCCCTATATCATATCATTTTCAGAAAATTTTTAATAAAGCTACCTTTTATTTCTCAGTTCTTTCACTTCACGTGCCAGAATTCTTATATATTCTTCACTATAACTCTTGTCAAACTAAATTTCAATATCCATTGGAGGAATAACTGTGACAAATCTAATCGATACCATCATAACATAATCACAATTCCTTGTGAATTTTGTCAAACCCTGGTGGTAATACCATCTAATAGGCAACACTTCCAACTCTTTTAGTAAATTTCATGCAATCCAATAGATCAAGAACTTAATTTGCCTTTACAGTCAAACTAGAAAACTTTTTTCCATGGCAAATTTTTTTTAAGAAACATTTTGTCGCCAGCTTGAAACTCTATTTCTTTTCATTTAAAACTCACATAAAATCTCTGACAATTAGAAGCTGCTTTAAACCTATCTCGGATCTCATCCATATTTTCTTCTATTTCATAAATCACATCAATTCCACGTATCTTTTCTTATCAAGCTTAGTCCAATAATATATAGTTTTACATTTGTAACTATACAGAATCTCGTATAGTGCCACTTTAATACTTAACTGTAAATTTTTGTGATATGAAATTTTAACTATCATCAATTATTTGTTTTCCGCTTGCCTTCAAATTCTAAAATACAGCATCAAAACATTCTTCAAGAATCAGAATAATACACTCGAACTGATCATCAGCCTGAAAACGAATACAATATCAAAAATTTGTAACTGCTTACACAGAGCTTCTTACAGTTTATTCCAGAATCAGGAAGTAATCAGTGGAATTTCTATCAAACATATTTCAGACTGACACTCTATAAAACCTGACAATCTCAGAAACATACATCTCATTCAATCTATCAAGTGAGCCATCCATTCATACTGGGATGAAATGTATAGACCTTAACAAACAATTGATGATTACTCAAATAACATCTTTCTTTTTCTGAGACAAGGGTAACCCCGATATAAAATTCATAATAACTTTATCCCATTTTCGTTCCAGTATCATCATTAGCTGTAACAATTCTGAGAGTATTAGTACCTGATATTTGACTTTAATTTGCTGACATATTAAACATTTAAATATAATTTCAAAGACATCACATTTTATTCTAATTTACCAATACATCTTTTTCAATTTATCATGCTTTTCGGATGACAAATATATTACCAATGTGAGTTCCGCATAAAATTTTCTATATAGGCTCTGAATTCTTCAGTACACAGGCTTTATCTCGGAATAATAAAAAATCATCAAATTCAAATCTGATATCCTGAATCGAAAACCATTTCACTCTATACCCATTTAACTTACAACTCATTATTACTTCCCTGAACTTCACAGATCCATTATAGAAGCATCAGCTTAGCTTTAAACTCAACTAAAATTAATCTTTCTTCAGATAATAGCAATCGGATATTTATTGCTTATAAAGTAAATAGATATTTTCTACTCAGAATATCAGCAACTATACTTGCTTTTCTTGAATGATAATCAATTACCAAATTAGAGTCTTTCAATAGTTCAAACCATCTGCGCTGTATCAGATTCATATCTTTCTATACCATCAGATACTTTGAAGTTTTATGATCAGTACATTTATGATAATTTTCACCAAACAGATATTGTTACCAAATTCTCAGTGCAACCACAATAATTGCCAATTCAAAATCATATCTCGAGTAATTCTTTTCCTGTGATTTTGACTGTCTGAAAGTATAAGCCATTTCTTTGCCTTTCTCCATCAAAATATAGTCTAATTCATTCAATGATGTATCATTGTAATAATAAATTCCTTACCTGATTCAGGTTGAACCAAAACTGATGCTTGATCAACAGAACTTCCAACTGAACAAAACTTTGCTACCATTTATCGATCCATTCCAATCATACATCTTTCCATAATAATCATGTCATTGATGTAGCTATTTCAATAATTAACATCAAAGCTTTGAATTATTCCAAAGTCACAATCATCAGATAAATTTAAAACCATGGTGCTAATAATAAATCCGACGCTTCAATAATATAGATAGAACAATACCTCATCTTCAATAATATTTCCAAAATAGAAGAGGAAAATCGAAAGTAATCCCAATAGCAACCAGTGTCATAACAAAATTTCCATAATTTGAAATCCATATCACTTAACTTCCATGATCAAATTAGGATTTATAGCAATAATACATGTAATTACGTTCGGTCAATGAATATCCCTTACAGACAACCCATAATAATGACAATAAAACTAAGATAATGAAATCCAAGTTGCAAAGCTATACTAAATTTCTGAGAAGATAATCCATTTTGAATAATAAAGAGATTGATGTGATCTCAGAGAAAGTCCAGAAGAGTAATATTGCACATTCATGCTATAAACAGTCATAATAAAGACAGTGTAACTTGCACATTTGCCATTCAAAACTTCAACCAACGGAAGTAGAAAATAGTATCATACGAATTTTATCATCAAGTCTTCTATCAAACATGCTGAAGCAGAAAATTGGAGAAAGATAGAGCAATACAACTCATGAATCGACCAGACTTACAATAATTTCTAACTATTACCATATTTAGCCAACCCTTCCATATAATGGTTATAGCATCTGAACATAAACAGTTATATATATACCTCTAAGAATTACAGTACATATAGAATACTCATTTAAAATACCCGGAAGAGATTGCTATAATATACATGATTATAACAGTTGTGTTCAAATATTTTTGCAATTTCATTAGTATTCCATTGACTAGTATAGTCATCAATAATCTCGTATCATTCAATTCACTCAAGAAGCTAACTCAGAAGAAATTTTCAGTTAACCTGTTCTGTAGATACCATATCTGAATAAGTTGATTTCCCATAAACAGCTTCTTTCTTTAATAGTGGCACTGTATATCCCAACTAGTTTTTAGAAAAATCTGATATCTTTATTCAAAACCCATCTTTAATTACTAACCCATTCTCAATTTTGATTGCTTTATTAATCATTCAGCCATTGAACTCTTCAGTTCCACACTTCTAAACTAAATCAATATAAATCTTATGAATTTCATTACATATAACTGTACCAATAAGGAGGTGGAGATCGTAAAGCCTCACAATTTAACTTTCATGCATATACTCATATAACATAACATTTTTCATTCTCATGTACTATAAAATATTTATCTGTACCTTTTCGAGTTCTGTTTCATCATAAGTAACATTTTACTCAGATACTTGAGTATTTCTTTAAGAATTATCAGAATTAGCTCGGTTGGAAAGCATCTCTGCCTATTTGTAAAACAATTCTCATCAGAGTCGGGAGATATCACACTATCACAGGTTATATAATGGCATGTATTTCTAGACTCCACATATGCTACGTTTAGTTCGAGAACTGACTAAATCGTAGCTTTGATACCAATAAATGTAACACTCGAGCGTTACCAAAAATTATAGAACATTTTTAGATAATTCGAGTAAATTACTATTCATTTTTCGAGAACACTGGTATTGTCCCTTAATTGGACCCTCGAGGCCCAAAATGAACATTAGAATCGAATTGGGACTTATACGGGATCTTAGAAAATTTTTCATGAAATTTTTAAAGTTTTCTCATGTACAGGGGTCGCACGCCCGTGTGGAACCACACGGCCAAATGAAACAGGTCACATGGCCATGTCCATAACCCGTGTAACTCTCTGACTTGTAAATATTAAGGTGCAATTTTCACACGGCCAGGTCACATGCCCGTGTGCCAGGCCGTGTCACTGATATGATCAAGCCCTGCGAACGACCTTGGCCAAGCTTTCCAAGCGAGCATTGCAATCTTTTTCTAGTTGACCAGCTCGATCCTAACTTATTGAGCTTGATTCAACTCGAATTTCAGTTCCTTGAGCTCAATTCAGTTTAATCTTAGCTCATTGAGCTCGATGCTATTTTATTTTAATTTATGCATTTCGTAGTTGCTGGAATAATTTCATGCTTTAGCTTAGCTAGTTAATTTAGTTCAGCTTAATCCTAGACCATTAGCTCAAATTTATTTCTTTTGCTCATGCGTGCAATTCTGGAATAAAATTAATGATTTTTAGTTAAATTAGTTAATTAGTTTTCAGCTCATAAATATGTTCAAATTTGATATTTATTAATTTGAGTTAAGTGTGTTTAAATTTTAATACATGTTTTTATATGTCTAGCTATAGCATTTTAATGTGTCCTAAGCTGAACATTTTGTAACACCCAACCCGGCCCACACGCCATGACCGGATCTAGTGCGTCACATGAAACTTTGCATTCATCTGAAAATACCACAAAAAACTTTCTTTCCTTTTTAGTCTTCGAGTTCGGTTGATTATTTGAAAACTCAATGTTCATTTTGAAAAAAACTTGCATCTAGTTCAGAAAACTACTTTTAGGTGATGTTTGAAAACTCTTATTGTTATTTTAAGTTAACTCGAAATGTTATCCAATATAGTTTGTAAACCGTTGGTTAAGTTTTGGAAAAACTTACATTACATTTTATTAAGAAAACACCATACCAAGAAATTTATAATTTAAAGGGTTTAAATTCAAATCTGAAATACTAGTAGCCTTATTACATAAATAAAATCCCCCAAATTAAAGAAAATTCAAAGGTAAATAGAGTTTAAATTACTAAAAACCGTGCATGGCCACCTCGTAGTCCACCCCAGCCCATGTCCACTAGATCAGGAGTTACCTGTAAAATTTTAAGCAAAACGGGTGAGTCAAGAAGACTCAGTGTGCAATTACCTCACATGAACCATAACTGGGCCCGTGCCCATTCAAATACCATCTGGGCCTTAGCCCTTACAAAATCACATTAGGCGAAGCCCATTCAGAATCAGATTGGGCCTTAACCCCATTAGCTCAGTATAACAGATAACATTATGCAAAATGATGCAAAGCCCAACCCAACCTAGATATCCATCCGCTACACACCACCCATTCCTGCCAAACACACCAGTGGGGATTTCTACAATCGACCCTCACCTCTACACACCATCGATGGCAGTCATGCTACAGTCAGCTGCTCATCGCTGAAATATGTGGCATAGCCACTAAAATAATGTGACAACGTCACCAAAATATGTGGCAAGGCCACCGAAATACACTGCCCCTTTCAATATTGTCATATTCCCATTCCCATGCAACATGCAACTATAGCAATATGGATGCAACATATAACAGCATACATAGAATATTTAGAACATATGTATATTCATGCTAACATATATATATATATATTTGTATGGCATACTCGGAAATAACTAACCTAGTAATTCGATTTTACCCTCCAAGGGTAACTCTATAGCCATTACCGAGATTTTGGCTTTCAAACAACGCATACACTTATTACAAACAAATGAAAGAATGGTGTGGGAATTACACACCTGAATACACAAAGAACTAAGCTCTCAATATCGTTGACACCCTCACTCACGGGGATAACAGTGATCTGCCTATCCCAAGCTGATGTCGGCTCTCTACCACAACCTGACGGGAAATCCCGAACCACTGACACCGAATGCTGTTTAAACTTAGGAACCGGGACTACGAGTTTACTCCCCTCCTTCGATTGACTGGCACTCGCATCCATGAAAGAATCTTGATCAATAATATACTATAACGAAAACAACGATTGTCCAACAATGATGTTGGGTTAAGGCAACGAACAACGAAGAGAGAAAGTAGACTTATAGGACTAGAGAGAAACTTCTTACCCTTGTTGCTGACGCGAACAAACACAACTGCTTGAAAAGAACCTTCGGCAGCCAAAGAAATCTTAACACCTCTCTTCCTGATATTTGGCTACTAGCCATGAAAGATGAAAGAAATGGGTTACAAGAAGGTGAAGTAATTAGTTACGAGAGAGGGCCCAGATTCGGTTTATGGAAAAATGAGCGTTTGGTTAGTTAAATAAAGGTAAAGAAGATGAATAGAAATTAAAAGAGAACGCCTTACCTTGAATCTAGAGAAGCCGAATGGAGTCCAAAGATTCGGCACAAGCCACCAAAAGCCAAGAAGGTTCGGTTCAAGAATGGAATCCCAAGGGGAAGAAAGAAGAGAATGAACAATTAGAGATCCGGCTAAGATGAACACACAGGACAGAAGTCGATTTAGAATAGACAACAAAGGGGTTCGGTTATGGTGATGCACACAACTTGTAGAAGATGAACGAAATAGTTTCGGCCAAAGGAAAAGTACGGAAAAGAAATGAATAAACCAAGTTGCAGATAGAGGTCACAAGAGAAATGAAAGTAAGAAAATCGAAATAGACTTAACTGGCACAAAAAGGAAATGCAAAAGGAGGAGAAACCACTAAGAAATTCGACAATGCTCACAAGTGAATGAAATCGAAATTGAAAGAAATGAAAGAGAGCAACCACAAGCACCTATTTGGAAAATTTTGGCACTTCTCTCTAGATGACCGAATATGTCAAAAACAAGAATGGTTTGCCAAAGAACAAAAAGAGATTCAGCCCTTACCTAGCCAAACTAAAACCGCACAAGTAACCCCACACCTACCCTCATTCGGCCACACACTCTCCCTCTCTCCACATCCCATGATTTTTTCCACCCTTCACTCTCCATCCCTCCTTTGAAATCTCCCAACAACCTTGACCCATTCAAACCTCCTACAATTTCTCTTTTTCACTCCTTCAAAACATTTGACTCATTCAACTCCCACACATCAGAGTCCAAACTGAAGGCTACCACCTCTCCATCCTGACGCCAAAAATAAAACTCCTTTGTGTGGCATGCAAGACTCAAACCTTCACCCTCTTTGCTCCCCTTGTGGCATCATCCCCCCTTGCTCCCTAAAGCGTCATTTACCACCACACCACACGCCTCCTTGTGTCAAAAACCACATACAAATATACATAAGGCCTACCTTTACAAGCTCACCCCCTAAAGTGCCCTAAAAAAAATTTGACCAAGGCTCTGGCTTGAACCCGAGCCTTCCTAAGACCCCCAAACACATCCAAATAGCAAACAGAATAAGCCAAACTCATGAAAATATGAAATGCAGAACCCCCTAATTTGGGATGTTACAGTTCTAGCCCCTCTTAAAGAAATTTCAGCCTCGAAATTTACCTGATCAGAAGAGGTGAGGGTATTGCTGTCGCATCACATCTTTTGGCTCCCACGTGGCTTCCTCTGCACCGTGATTTCGCCATAAGACTTTGACCAACGAAACAAATTTCTTTCTCAATATCTTAACATCTCGATTTAAGATCTACACTGGTTCCTCTTTAAATGACAAGTTTGGTCTTACCTCAATTTCCTCCACTGGCACTATGTGAGATAGATCCGAACGATAGCACCTTAACATCGAGACATGGAATACATCATGTATTTGTCTCAATTTCGAAGGTAACTCTAGCTGATATGCCACTGGTCCCACGCGTTTCAATACCTGATAAGGCTCGATGAACTTAGGGCTCAACTTGCCCTTTCATCCAAACCTCAATACCTTCTTCCAAGGTGAAACTTTCAGGAAGAGTCGATCACCCATAGAAAATTCTATATCCTTATGTTTTAGATCTGCATAAGATTTCTGCCTATCAGAAGCTTCCTTCAATCGAGCCTGAATCACCTTAACCTTCTCCTCCATCTCTGAGATCAATTCCAGACCCAACAACTATCATTCACCCAATTCTGTCCAGCAGGTAGGAGTACGATACCTATGACCATATAGCACTTCGTAGGGTGCCATCTGAATGCTGAACTGATAGCTATTGTTGTATGCAAACTCTACCAATGGTAAAAAATCTTCCCAACTGCCTCTGAAGTCGATTACACAACCCCTCAACATGTCTTCCAAAATTTCAATCACCCTTTCTAACTGACCATCAGTCTGCGGATGAAATACCGTGCTGAAATCCAACCTTATACCTAATGCTTGATGTAATGCCCTCCAGAACTGTGATGTAAACCTAGGGTTTCTGTCTGATATGATAGACATTGGTACCCCATGCAACCTCACGATCTCTGCAACATACAGTTTAGCTAACCTCTACAACGAGTAGCCGACGCGAACAGGTATGAAGTGAGCAAACTTTGTCAATCGATCGACAATTACCCATACTGAATCTTTCTTAGTAGGCGTAAGAGGTAGCCCACTAACAAAGTCCATCGTTATCCTCTCCCACTTCCAAAGTGGAATCTTTACCGGCTGAAGCAACCCTAAAGGCAACTGATGTTTCACTTTAACCTGCTGACACGTCAAGCACTTACTCACGAATTCAGTGACTTCCCGCTTCAACCCAGGCCACTAGAACTGCTCACGCAAATCCCGATACATCTTACTTCCACCAGGATGCATAGCGTAAGGGCTACTATGCGCTTCCAGAAGAATCATCTGTCTCAACTTAACATCCTTTGGCATACAAACCTTTCCACTAAAGCACAATACCCCATCACTGTTCAAACTAAAATCCCCTACCTCACCATTCTGCACTTGCTGAAGTCGAACACTTAACACGTCATCCAATAACTGCTAGTTCATCCATATCAGCTTCACTTAAGTTCAGCTAGCAAACTCCCATCATCATACAAGCTAAGATGAGCAAACATTGCCCTCAAATCCAATATCACTTTATGGCTTAACGCATCTGCCACTACGTTAGCTTTACCCGGGGGATACTCGATTGAACAGTCATAATCTTTTTGCAATTCAATCCACCTCCGTTGCCTTAAATTCAATTCCTTCTGGGTGAGGAGATATTTCAGGCTCTTATGGTCGGTGTAAATAATGGACTTCTCCCTATATAGGTAGTGTCTCCAAATCTTCAGAGCGAACACTACCGCAGCTAGCTCCAAATCATGGGTTGGATAATTTATCTCATACGGCCTTAACTGCCGAGACGCATACGCAACCACCACCCCTTCTTGCATCAACACACACCCTAACCCTGTGTGCAAAGTATCACAATAAACAATGAATTCCTCCCCCGCCTCAAGCTGAATCAAAACCAAGCCTCCGTCAAAATCCTCTTCAACTTCTCAAAGCTTTTCTATTGCTTATTTGCCCAGGCAAATGGTACCCCTTTCTGTAGTAACTTGGTTAACGGTGCAGCTATCAAGGAGAATCCCTCAACAAACCTTCTGTTGTACCGGGCCAATCCCAAGAAACTTTAAATTTCTACTACAGACTTCGGCGGCCTCCAATCCAGGACAGTTTCAATCTTTGGGGATCCACCCTAATCCCTCCGCAGAAACAACATGCCCCAGAAAAGTCACTTCCTTTAGCCAAAATTTACACTTGCTAAATTTGGCATACAGCTGCTTCTCTCTCATAATCTGCAGAACCACCCGAAGATGCGAATCATTCTCCTCTTTTGATCTTGAATAAACCAAGATATTGTTTATGAACACTACAAACCGATCCAGATAGGGTTGGAATACACGGTTCATCATATCCATAAACGTAGCTGGTGCATTCGTCAACCCGAACGGCATCACTAAAACTCGTAGTGACCATAACGAGTCTAAAAAGTAGTTTTATGAATATCCGCCTCTTGACCCTAAGCTGATGATAACCTGATCTCAAGTCTATCTTTGAGAAGACTGAAGCTCCTTTAAGTTGATCGAACAAATCGTTAATCCTCGGCAGCGGGTACTTATTCTTAATCGTCAACTTATTCAACTAGCGATAGTCAATGCACATACGTATAGACCCGTCCTTCTTCTTCATAAACAACACAGGCGCTCCCCACGGAGATACACTTGGTAGAATAAATCCACGATCCAACAGCTCCTGGATCTGAGCTTTAAATTCTACCAGCTCTTTCGGCGCCACCCTATATGGGGTGATGGACACCAGAGCAGTACCCACAAGTAGTTCAATTCCAAATTCCACCTCGTGATCCGGAGGCAACCCCGGAGGCTCTTTAGGAAAGACATCCACAAATTCCTTCACCGTTCTAACCTCCTTTATAGTTACTTCTCTTGCATCCAAGGCACTGATGAAAGCTAGGAACGCCTTGCACCCTTTCTGTACGATCTTAACAATCCTTAGTGCAAAAACCACATTAGACAAATAATTCCTTCTTTCCCCTATCATAACTACTTCTTTATCCTCTGGAGTTCTCAACACCATTCGCTTAGTCGCGCAATCCAAATTAGCACGATGCTTAACTAGCCAATCCATTCCCAAGATAAGGTCAAACTCACCGAATGGTAATTCCATCAAGTCTGCCGGAAATACTACTCCTTGAATTTCTAAAGGCACATCCCTAAACAGCTTGTTTACAACTACAGATTGTCCTAAAGGGCTAACCACAGTCATTTCTCTAGCAACAATTTCAGGTTCTATATTCAAAGTCTCAGATACAGCACATGCAACATATGAATGGGCCGAACCAATATCAATCAAAGCAATAAACGATTTATCAACTATAAGAAACGTACCGATTATGACATCTGGTGCGTCACCATCCTCTCGCCGTCGTGCTACATAGACTAAACCCAACTGTTTTGCATCTATATTACCAACACCCCTTCTCGGTACTCCGTGACCTCGACCAGAACTATTTTCTCCCCTAGCTGGACCCGGACCTCTCAGCGGCTGCTAACCACCTCTCCTGAACTGAGCAAAACCCTGACCTATTGGCCGCACCTTATCCAATTCTTGTGGACAGTCCTTAATCATATGATCCCTAGATCCACACTTGAAACATCCCCTAGTTCTTCTCCAACATTCCCCAAATGCATTTTTCCACACTGAGAACATGGTCAAAACTAGCCTACCGTAGCCGACATTGCAACACGAGCTGGTCCATCAAACCTAGGCCTCTTTTGGAAACCCCAGATGATTTTGACGACCCAAAACTCCTCTTATTTTTACCCTTGTCTTTCTCCATGTTCTGCCTTTCAGTTCGTTTAACCTCTTCACTATTTTAACTTTTTCAACCACGACAGTAAAATCTCTTTCCCGCTGCGGAGCCATCAATACTCGTAGCTCGTCTCGCAACCCATCTTCAAACCGTACACAACACTCATAGTCGGTCGTAACTATCCATCGGGTGAAACGGCTCAAGCACGAAAATTTCACCTCGTACTCATCATAGATTTACCCCATTGTACCAAATTTAGGAATGCTTTCCTCTGAGCATCCACATAACTTGCCCCAACATATTTCCCTTGACATGCTGCCTTAAAGAAATCCCAGTTAACACGATCCACTGGAGTGCCCTCTCTTACTGTGAGCCACCACTGATATGCCTCATCTCGGAGAAGAGACACCGCTCCTTTCAATTTCTCCTCTACCGTGCAGTCCAGATCGTCCATAATTCGCTCGACTGCCTCTAACCAATATTCAGCTACATTTGGGGCCACACCAGAAATACCCCTAAACATCTCAGTCCCATTTGCTCAAAGTCACTCAGGAATAGACTTTCAAGATACTGACCCAGTGCTTACCCCAAAACTCGCTCCAGAACTCGTAACATTGCTTGAGACAAAGCATCATCCCCACCAGTTCGGCCTTGAGATCCCGCTTCTTCACGGGTGATGCTGGCGCTTCACCTTCAGGCTCATTTCTTGCTTCTAAGAACTCAGCCTCAGCACCCCGGCCTCTACCACGGCCACGTGTACCATGTCCACGTCCTCTAGCACTCATGTCTATCGAATCGTCTTAATCTGATTACAAATTTTATGCATTAGCATTTCTTTCATTATTTATTACCAAGTAATCTTATGAAAATAGAGTTAAAAGTAGTTTTTCGCAGAACGTACATATACCTAAAGGTTTCAATCTCTAAAGTTGAGTTTCTTAATTCTAGCATTCATAGCATAATATAATTACTTGATGCAAATCACCCAACACTCAAAAGACTTACCGTACGGACTTGGTGCCGGAGACTCAGGTGCCATACTTCCAGAAAACATTTTTCTAAACCATAGCTGAGTTTTGTAACCTGGCTCTGATACCACAATTGTAACATCCCAAACCTGGCCCACACGTCATGATCGGATCTGGTGCGTCACATGAAACTTCACATTTATCTGAAACAACCAGAAAAAAAACTTTCTTTCCTTTTCAGTCTTCGAGTTCGGTTGATTATTTGAAAACTCAGTGTTTATTTTGAAAAAAAAACTTGCATCTAGTCTAGAAACTACTTTTAGGTGATGTTTGAAAACTCTTATTATTGTTTTAAGTTAACTCGAAATATTATCCAATATAGTTTGTAAACCGTTGGTTAAGTTTTGGAAAAACTTACATTACATTTTATTAAGAAAACATCATGCCAAGCAATTTATAATTTAAAGCATTTAAATTCAAATCTGAAATACTAATGGCCTTATTACATAAATAAAATCCCCCAAATTAAAGAAAATTCAAAGGAAAATAGAGTTTGAATTACTAAAAACCGTGCATGGCCACCTCATAGTCCATCCCGGCCCATGTCCATTAGATCAAGAGTTACTTGTAAAATTTTAAGCAAAACGGGTGAGTCAAGAAGACTCAGTGTGCAATTACCCCACATGAACCATAACTGGGCCCGAGCCCATTCAAATACCATTTGGGCCTTAGCCCTTACTAAATCACATTGGGTGAAGCCCATTTGGAATCAGATTAGGGCTGTAACCCCATTAGCTCAGTATAACAGATAACATTAGGCAAAATGATGCAAAGCCCAACCCAACCTAGATATCCATTCGCTACACACCACCTATTTCTGCCAAACACACCAGTGGGGATTTCTACAATCGACCCTCACCGCTACACACCATCGATGGCAGTCATGCTGCAGTCAGCTGCTCATCACTAAAATATGTGGCATAGCCACCGAAATAATGTGACAATGTCAACGAAATATGGGGCAAGGCCACCGAAATACACTACCCTTTCAATATTGTCATATTCCCATTCCCATGCAACATGCAACTATAGCAATATGGATGCAACATATAACAGCATACATAGAATATTTAGAACATATGTAAATTCATGCTAACATATATATATATATATATTTGTATGCCACACTCGGAAGTAATTAACCTGTTAATTCGATTTTACCCTCCAAGGGTAACTCTATAGCCATTACCGAGATTTCGACTTTCAAACAACGCATACACTTATTAAAAACAAACGAAAGAATGGTGTGGGAATTACACACCTGAATACGCAAAGAACTAAGCTCTCAATATCGTTGACACCCTCACTTGCAGGGATAATAGCGATCTGCCTATCCCAAGCTGATGTTGGCTCTCTGCCACAACCTGGCAGGAAATCCCGAACCGCCGACACTGCATGCCATTTAAACTTAGGAACCGGGACTACGAGTCTACTCCCTTCCTTATCATGAGATTCGAACCCAGGCTCCCTTGCACCCTTAATGATGCTTGCCACTAGACCACTCACTTTCTTGTGTCAAAAACCACACACAAATATACATAAGGCCTACCTTTAAAAGCTCTCCCCCTTAAAGTGCCCTAAAACAAAAATTTGTCCAAGGCTCTAGCTTGAACCCCAGCCTTCCTAAGACCCCCAAACACATCCAAATAGCAAACAGAACAAGCCAAACTCACGAAAATATGAAATGCAGAACCCTCTAATTTGGGATGTTACACATTTTAAATACAGGTTTTTAAATGTGTCTTAGTTGTTTGTGTTTAATATGTCCTAACTGAATGCATGTTTTTATTTTGTCTAGGTGCTGCCAATTTGAAGATGTCTTAAACTCCATTAATTTGTTGCTTTTAATTGTGCAGCTACATTCATTGGACAGTAATTACATAGGGCTGATAGTTTAGTTTTTCAAACACCTTTTCGTGTACAACAAAGGGCAAATGAAGAAATGCTATTTTCTTCTTCCTAAAGCTGACCATTTAGCTCTCCAAGCATCCTTGAAAGCTTTCACATTGCTGGAAAAATTCTTTTCACATGGATGACCATTCCGTTTGGTGCATTCACACCTAAAGGGCTGTACATATTCGGCTTTCAAACCTAATGGCCTTTGCAATACTCAAGCTTCAATTTAAAGCTTCCAAACTATTCAGCTAAATAAGGAACTTTAATTGTGGCTTATTAAGCTCCTTGGCCAAATCTGCCCACACCTTTTTAGCTCACCCAGATTACTTCATTTAATTCCAGCTGATTGGATTCACCAATGATTGTCCATTAACGTCCCCAAGGCCTTGGAACCTTCAAGGAAGCTGCTAGGAAAGTTCAAGGAAGCTTCCAGCTTCATTAAGCTGCTACATGCTGCCCATTTAGTTCCCTAACTGCCTTTTCAGCTAGACCTTGTATTTGGCTATAAATAGCTTGTTTTGTGAACATTTTGTGGTTAGACAATTTACTTACTCTTTATGAAATACACAGCAATTGTGAGTTACTCAACTCCCTTTGTTCTTTTGTGACTCAAATTGACTTTTCAAGTTATTCTTGTGGAGTCAATCTGATTCATTTGAACTTATCACTCTTCTGAGTGTGGCGTTCACCCTTACACCGACTGGTTCCTATCTTCATATAGATAGTGGGTCACAGTTTATCTATCCTTCTACCCACCTTTAAGTGTCCCATAAGATTTGGGTTAGTACTCCATTTTAGTACTGGTTCTTTCTTGGCCTTAAAGCCATTCGAGCCATCCGCATTTCCATCTTCAAATCACCTTAGTCTTTTTGCTTAGCCGAATCCATCACATATCTTACTTAGCTATTTTGAACCTATTTTGGAAACTAAATGCCACACTTAGCTGAATTTAACCCTTTTGTAACGCCCCAAATTTTGGGCCTAAAAGAAATAGATTTTGAACAAGGGAACAGTTAGGAGACTGCACATAAATATTTAGTTGTGCAAAAAAGTGACATAATTGTCTATCTGCTTCAGTGGTATTAGAGCCTAGTTGTAAAACTCGGTTGTGGAATGAGTTTTTAAACTTTAAATTTCTAAAAGTTGCTTTTAAATAATTTGAATGTTCTGGAAGGATTTTCTAATTGTGTGGCACACCGAGTCTCCGCGCCAATCTTGTAAGTTCTCTCTGAAAACTATACTTTGATTTTGACTGAAACTGCCATAGGTAGGAGTACTGAGACTACTGTAGGTAGTACTGCAAACTCTTTAGTAGGGTATACTAAAACTGTAGTAAACCAGTAGACACAGATAGACACTTTGTTGTAAGAAAATAAACTCTAAATTACTATTTTTCATAAGACATCTGTTAAAAAACAACTAGAACTGTAAACCAATTTGCATAAATTTGTTAATTCAAATAAAATGCGAATAGCCAATGAGCACAAGAGGTACACACGGACTAGGTATAAGAGGCCATGATAGAGGCCATAGAGGTGCATGAGTTGGATCCTCATCATTTGGCCATATACATAGTTTGGAACTAGAGTGCACACGGAAGAGTAGTGGTGGAGTCTGTGTTATACGACTAATCTAAGAATTGGAAATTTTGAGGACGAAATTTCTTTAAAGAGGGGTGAATTGTAACGCCCCGAATTTTGGGCTTAAAAGAAATAGGCTTTGAACAAGGGAATAGTTAGGAGATTGCACATAAATATTTAGTTGTGCAAGAAAGTGACATAAATGAATGTCTGATTCAGTGGTTAAGTGATTTAGGAGTGTTTGGAAGTGTCTGAGAAGTCAGGGGTTCAAGCCTTGGCTTATGCAAAATTTTGTTTTTGGGGAATAAAACCATTGCCTATAGTTAGTAGGCTTTTAAATTATTATGGTTAAAATATGATACAAATGAGTTGTTGGTCTAGTGGTAAGGGGTGTGTGGAGTGTACGTAGGGTTTAAGGTTCGAGCGGTGGCGCATAAAAAAGGGAGTATTTATTTTGCTGCCTATTTCATGTAGGTGGTAATGTTGGATTGAAATATTGCTGAATGGAGTTTGAACTGGTCATGGAGAGGTTTGAGTAGGGATTTTAGGAGAAAATCAAGGAGATGAGAGGGGAGGGAGTTTGTGTCGAATTTGGACTCTAGCACTCAAGAATTCGGCCAAGAGAGGTATACTACTTATTTGGGTTTTTTTTCTCTCTTTGGCCGAATGTGGTAGGTTCTTTTGGCATTTTTTTCTCTGCTCACTTTTTCTTTTTTGCATTTTTTTTCCTTTTCCTTTGCCGAAACCTCTCTTCCCCTAAATCATTTCTCTTTTCTCCCCCTCTACCGCCACACTCTTCTAGTTCTCTGCCGATTTGGACTGCTCCTCCTAACACCCTACTTATGTTGGCCGAATCTCCCCTTTTCTTTTCACCCTTCTCCTTACATTTCTTTTTGTTGATTCTTTCCTTTCCTTGCAGCCGACTGCTTTCCCTTCTCTATTGTTCTAAATATCATTCTTTATTTGTCGATAGTCGTACACTTTGTAGTGGGTACTATTCTCACGTTATTGGTAAGTGAAGATAGTATAATGTTATCTTGTTGTTGATCGATTAAGTGCTTACCCATTTTCGGTTTGTGCCTAGGAACCTGTCAAAGGGTAGAAGGTTTATAATCAACAGTTGGATAGGCGAAACTTCCCTCTTTACTCGATCAAAGGTTTCAAAAGTGTGGGCGGTTTTCTAAACAAATAGAAACGAGGTGTGTAAACACTACCTAAAGCGTGAACCGGTAAAAGCCAAAAAAATGACCGAAATACCCTCATAGGTTAAAATGACCTACATACCCTCAAAGGGTAAAATGACTGAAATACCCCTATAAGGTAAAATGACTGAAATACCCTTATAGGGTAAAATGACTGAAATACCCCTATAGGGTAAAATGACCAAAATACCCCCATAGAGTAAAATGACTGATATATCCCCATAGGGTAAAATGACTAATATACCCCTATAGGGTAAAATGACCAAATACCCCCATAAGGTAAAATGATCGATATTCCCCTATAGGGTAAAATGACCGAAATACCCCTATAGGGTAAAATGACCGAAACACTCCCATAGGGTAAAATGACCGAAATACCCCCATAGGGTAAAATGACCAAAATACTGCCTAGGGTAAAATGACCGATATACCCTTATAGGGTAAAATGACTATTATGCCCCTAAGAGATGAAATGACTATTATGGCCTTATGTTATGTATGACTGATTTGCTCTATGATATGTATGACTATGATTGAGCATGACATTTTGCATACATGCATGATATTATGTCACAACATATTGCATGGGGATGGGTTGTTATATTTGGAGGAAGTGTACTGTACTGATAAGGTCGCACGGGTCACCCAAGACGATTGTGGACCTACTGATGGCTTTGTGCCGTTCATATTACTGATAAGGTTGCACGGGTCAACCAAGACAACTGTGGACCTACTAATGGCTATAAGCCATTTATTTTACTGGCAGCTTTAATGCAATACTGTTTAGTGCTGCAACCAGTGCTAATCTTGGTGTGTCTGGCTGGGTGGGTCGATTCTATCCCCACATGGTGTGTTTGGCGGGAGGGAGTGGTGTGTAGAGGCTTGATTAGGTAGGATTTCTGACTGCATATCAGCACTGATTAATTATACTGTACTGTTTTGCATCGATTAATGATATTACATACTGATCACTGCATGACTGATATCTGTTACTGTTATAGGCCAAGGCCCCACTGATACTATTACTGAAATTGGGCAAAAGCCCTACTGATTACTGGCATTGTGACGGGCTCAAGCCCAATCATTTACTATTACAGGAAAGGGCTTAGGCCCACACTGAGCTAGGCTATTATTGTAACGGGCTCAAGCCCAAACTACATTTATTTACTGTTTAATTGATTGTTTGCTTGTTAGGGGATTACACACTGAGTTTTCGTCAACTCACCCCTTTGTTTAACTATACAAGAAATCTCCAGTCGTAGGTAGGTCGGTGCTGTGAGGGACTCGATGATGGCCACACAACCGCATCAGCTTTCCTTTTTAGCTTTTGATTTATAAGTAACTAAATTTGGGTATTTTTTTGTGATAAAGCCTATTTAAAGTTATAAACTTTAAATTGGGGTTTTTATTTATTTAGTTTGATATAAACTACTAGTTGTAAAAAAAAGACGGGCTTTCAAAAGGAAACTATTTTCAAAGATACCACATTTTCGCAACATTTCCTAAAAAACTTCACAATAAATGAGATTTTGAAAATTAATAACGTTTTAAAAGTGATTAGCTTTTAATGATGTACGCTTTGGAAATGAACAACCTATTTTAGAATCACCATTTAATAACAAAATGATTAATTTATTTTGAGGATTTCAACGTCAACAGGTTTTACGCTAAACACTTCAATGTGACACCGCCAGATTCGACCATAACATCTAGGCCAAATTTGGGGTGTTACATCTTTTGTTCTAAATCAAACGATACTTCTCATTTTAACGATCAGGCTCTAAACGACTCGAATCATCACTAAGCCAAGTTCATATCAGTCACCCACATGGCTAAGACGCACGCCCGTGTCTCTGCTCGTGTGCTCAATTCTGAGCATTCTGTTTCTTGAATTTGAAATACAAAGGACACACGGCTAGACCAGATCCCCATGCACCAGACCATGTGTCACATACGCCCGTGTGTCTACTCGTGTGGACAAAATAAGGCCATTTCCTAGCTTCATTTCTCACCCAAATTTTTTCATTTTCCTGCACCAATATTTACAAGTATATTGCAACCAATTCAAGCATATATTCAACCCAATTTCCATCATTCTATTTATTATTTACTTATATCCTTACTTGAATATAATGATAAGTCATTCAAGATAATTAATTCATGCAAAAATCAAGTTTTATACATGTCATTTTACATTCATTTTTATCCATATAGCATATTCATATTTTAGCGTCTATTATAACAAATATGCTAAATTAATTCATTCATCCATATGTCAATGTGATTTTTATTAACCAACCATTTTCAATCATACACTATGACATAGCCTTTTATACATAATACCAAAGTATGTTCTTAACTAGCCATTCCAATAGCTAGTCATTATCAAATATTTACATGCTATTTCTTAGCTAATTTAACCTATACATGCCATTATAACCATAATTGTTTTACCTTATACACCGTAATGAACAGTTGGATAGTGTGAGTGATCTCCATCGAGCTTCCAATCCAACGAGCTTCCGATTTACTACAAGACAGGGAAAAATAAAATTGAGTAAGCATATAATGATTAGTAAGTTTGTATAACTTGGTAATTAACTTACCAACCATTCTTATTCAAGTTAAACATGCAAGGCATAAATATACCATTTGATTGTAAGCCCTATCACATATTCTCATCACCCATGTTAGTCATATATTTCATATAAACCTCAAGAAATACATATATAAACTCATCAATATTCGGACTCTCATACACATATGTTTTTCCACATCATGTATTCATTTAACATGTATGCAAATTATCTTCATGTATTTCGGTACATTTCATATTAATTCATCTCAAGTTCCAGTATATTTCTTGTCAGAACATTATCAATAATCAATTGAAGTATTGATAATTACTTGGGTAGTACATTCAAGGTATACAACCTATGTAACGCCCCAAATTTGGGCCTAGTAGATTTGGGCCTATTGGGTTGTAACGCCCCAAAATCTTGAAACCCTAATTTTTAAGCACTAAAGTTGGTTTGTATGAGTAGCACTTAGGGTAATAATTTTAGGGTATTATCGGGATTATTTGAATGCTTAGAGATAAGGAAGACTATAGGGGAAAATTTATTTTTCTTGCTTTAGTGGACCCTAGTCTTAGGCATTAGGCCTCTTAAGCAGATTAAAGGGAAAATAGGACACAAATAGGCTTGTGGTCTAGTGGCAAGGTGGCGTCACTTGGGGAGCTACAAGGTGGCGTGAAGAGGTCCAAGGTTCGAGTAGTGGTAAGGTGTTTTTGGAGTGTTTATTTTGCATAGTGGACGGTCAAAGTTGTGTGGAATTTGGAATCTTTTGTTGAAGTGTTTGAATTGGTCTTGTGAGCTAATAAAGGAGGGAATTTGACATGAGATAAGGGAGATATCATGGAGAAAAATTAAGAGATGAGAGGTGGGAAGAGTTGGTGCTGAATTGGACTGTGGGGGAAGTAGGATTCGACTATTGGCTATAAAAGGAGGTGCCAAATTCCTTTGAGAGGTTCTTTGGGTTTCATTACATTTCATTTTCTCTCCCTTAGCCGAATTCTTCCATTTGCCAAAAAAAACCTATCATTCCTTTGCCAAAATTTTGGTTTTCTCTCTAGCTGAATTCCCAATACCTTCTCTTCTTAAATTCCTTCTCTTATTCACCTTTAGTTCTAGCCGATCACTTCTCCTCTTCTTCTCCCTATTGGTGCCGAATTGTCTCTATCACCATACTAATCTCAAAAGTCGAATTTAGGCCGCAGGATCGAAAGTGGATTTGGTAAGTATTCGATTAACCTCTCTTGTACGTTTTACTAAAAGCCAAAAGGCTATCTAACTGTCCTGTCATTAACTCTGTGATAATAAGAATAAGGTTCAAAGATCGCAAGCGTGGTACGTAAGGATCGTTAACAAAGTGGTAAGTGCTCTCGACTTGGTTATGGTTTAGTGGATGGTCGAATGTAAGTATGGCCTATAGGGGTGACTTATGTAGAATATGAGTCACTTGTTTTGACGATATATGTTTGAGTGCAGATCTAGGAGATATTCACGAATAGTAGCTAAGAAAGGGCTACTAAAACGTGTGGCATGCTGTAAGGTTACGGTAAGGCATCGACTTTTGGTAAATATTTTGATTAAGTATGGGTGGTTGATTGAAGGTTGGTTGGTTGTAGGTTCAAGACCAAGGATAGAGTAGCACGTTGCAGTAACTAGGTGTGTACAAACACTACACACACATGATATCGACAATGTCGGAAAGCCGAAAGTGGCTAAATGGGCTCGGTGGGCCTTGAGGTTAAGTTTAATAAAATTGTTTGATTTGGTTATACGAATTGAGCTAGACATGCATGTTACATGATCTGAAATTGTTTTGGGCCTAATGGGCCATATGAATGAGATCAGGGCCTAATGGGCCATAAGAATGTGATTTGGGCATAAGCAGCTTTATGAACGCGAAATGCACTTGATAGGCTTTATGGGGACGTAGACATGTATGCTAGGGTTTAATGGACTTTAGGTCTAGTTCTGAACAACTCTGAAACTACATAAGACTTAATCTAATAATTAAACATGTCCGTAAACAAGTCGTT
Organism: Gossypium rotundifolium; assembly: GCA_025506655.1. Lineage (NCBI taxonomy): Eukaryota > Viridiplantae > Streptophyta > Magnoliopsida > Malvales > Malvaceae > Gossypium > Gossypium rotundifolium. The sequence goes on from CP106726.1 coordinate 57,304,283, forward strand.
GGGTTAGAGTGTGGCAACGGACAAATGCATGTCTAGGATTGGATCTAGGGAGAGCTTGGTACTTAAGCGATCCTAGTGGCCCACCTTCTCTTCTCTGGAATCCTACCTAGTGCGTATTGTTTGTTCACTTTAGCCACAAGGACTTGTTAATGGGCCAAAGTTCATAACTAAAACCTAAAAGGGACCAAATACTCTGATTTGTAAAATTACTAAAACACCTCTGATTTGTAAATTACAAAAATACCCTAAGATTGGAAAATTACCAAAATACCGTTAGTTTGAAAATTACTAAAATATCCTTAGATTTATAAAATTACAAAAAAAAACCCTGATTTATAAAATTATCAAAATACCTCTGATTTACAGAATTACTAAAATGTCCCTGATTTACAAAATTTTGAAGTACCTCTATTTTACAAAATTACCTAAATACCCCTGTAGGGTAGAATTACGATAATACCCCTGTAGGGTAGAATTACGAAAATACCTTTGATTGTGAAATGACTAAAATACCCATATGTGATGAGTATGAGTTTTTATGGATGTTACTTATGTGTTTGCTGCATTCACATGATATTCTATTTAGGATGCATATGGGTGGAAATTATGGTACGGAGGAAGAATTTGAGGATCGCATAGTCGCTTCCATCGGTGGCTTCAAGTCCATTATATGATTAGCAGCTTTGCTACAACGTTGAGTAGTGTCGCTGTGAGTGCTACCATTGGAGTGTAGCAGAAGGGTGGGTCGAGCTAGAATTCCCCACAGGTGTATAAGGTTGGAAGGGAAATGGTGAGTGTAGCGGATGGATTTTTAGAGAGGGTTTTACATTACCTTATTTTGCATATGATATGATATGATATGATATGATATTAGGTCATTGTGGGCTAAGGCCAAGACCACCGATTTTGATAGGGCTTAGACCCAATGTGAATATTTGTATGTTGATTTGATTGCCAAGGGTTGTACACACTGAGTTTCAAAACTCACACCCTTTATTTAATGTTTCAGGTGATCCTCAGTAGACGGCTCGACGTGGGAGAGGACTCAGAGTTGGCCATACTACAAGATGTTAAAGTTTTTATTTATTTGTTTCAAAAGACATGGTTTTAATTGCTTTATTTTAGTTGGATGTAATAAGGCCTTGTATCTCCATTTTGACTTTGGGTTTTGAGTTTTATTGTTTCAACCGTTTGCTTAAATATTAAACCTAAGTAATTTCTTATGTTTAAACTTAGTTTTCAAAATACTTAAAATAATTAAATGGGCTTTTATCATAGCATAACAAGTTGTTGGATTTTAGGTTTCCAAGCCTTGAACTTAAATTTTAACTTAGCAAAATCGTTTTGGAATTGTGCCTTTGATGTGACATCACCAGATTTGGTCATAACGTTTGGGCCGGGTCTGGGGGTGTTACATTTAGTGGTATCAAAGCCCGATTGAAAAGCTCGACTGTGAAATGGGCATTAGATTTTAGGTCTTTTTAAAACAAGTAGATTAAAAAGTTTTGCAGGATCTTGTAATGTGGTTTACCGAGCCCTTGACGTCGAGCCAAGTAATTTTTTCTGTTCTTTTACTGTTTAAATTACTGAACTATATTTAGATATTGGGCTACTTTAAACAATAGGTCTTTAGAGACTAAAGCACGTAGGAAACTTAATCCTGTAGTAGATATACGACCGTGAAATAACTTCTAAATTGTTATTTACATAAGAAATGTGCTTTAAACAGTGGAAATATGAACTAAATACATAAAAATTCCTAATTCAAATAATACAAGAATCAGTGATGAGCGCTAGAAGAAGTGCAAGGGGTCACGATAGAGGCCGGGGAAGTGTTAGGGCTGATGTGTTGACTCAGCTAGTCAGGGAGGTACTAGAGGAGGTTAAAGAAATTGGTGAAACACTTCGGGTTAGGTGCGTGGACTGTAAGAAAAAAAGAGATCGCAGTTCTCTAGGACCGCAGTCTCGTTCTATGAAGAATGTGAAGGTACGTCCAAACTTTCTAGCTTGCGAATATTGCAGAAGGCGTCATCCGGGTGAATGCTGGAGGAAGTTAGGAGCGTGTTTCAAATGCGGATCGGAGGAGCATCAAGCTCGAGATTGTTCAATCACCATTAAGTTGGGTATGTTTTGTGTGGATGCAATATTTTGGGTATAGAAACTGTATGCGTGTAATGTTTATCTACTCTAGTGGGTAGTTGTAAAGGGTTTAATTAGAGTTAAAATGTGTTAGTGTTATTAAAATCAGAGTGCGCAGTGGAAACATAGTGGTGTGACTTGAGCGGTGCGATTAATAGTTAGTTGGAAATTTTGAGGACAAAATTTCTTTAAGGAGGGTAAATTGTAACGTCTCGAATTTGGGCCTAGTAGATTTGGGCCTATTGGGTTGTAATGCCCCAAAATCCTGAAACCCTAATTTTTGTGCACTAAAGTTGGTTTGTATGAGTACCACTTAGGGTAATAATTTTAAGGTATTATCGGGATTATCGAAAGTCTTAGAGATAGGAAAGACTATAGGGAAAAATTTATTTTTCTTGCTTTAGTGGACCCTAGTCTTAAGCATTAGGCCTCTTAAGCAAATTAAGGGGAAAATAGGACACAAATGGGCTTGTGGTCCAGTGGCAAGGTGGCATCACTTGGGGAGCTACAAGGTGGCGTGAAGAGGTCCAAGGTTCAAGTAGTGGTAAGGTGTTTTTGGAGTGTTTATTTTGCATAGTGGACGGCCAGAGTTGTGTGGAATTTGGACTCTTTTGTTGAAGTGTTTGAAATGGTCTTGTGAGCTGATAAAGGAGGGAATTTGGCATGAGATAAGAGAGATATCATGGAGAAAAATTAGGAGATAAGAGGTGGGAAGAGTTGGTGCTGAATTGGACTATGGGGGAAGGTAGGATTCGGCTATTGGCTATAAAAGGAGGTGTTGAATTCCTTTGAGAGGTTCCTTAGGTTCCATTACATTTTATTTTCTCCCCCTTAGCCGAATTCTTCCATTTGCCCAAAAAAAAACCCATCATTCCTTTGCAGAAATTTTGGTTTTCTCTCTAGCCGAATTCCCCATACCTTCTCTTCTTAAATTCCTTCTCTTGTTCACCTTTAGTTCTAGCTGATCACTTCTCCTCTTCTTCTCCCTATTGGTGCCGAATTGTCTCTGTCACCATACTAATCTCAAAAGCCAAATTTAGGTGGCAGGATCGAAAGTGGATTTGGTAAGTATTCGATTAACCTCTCTTGTACGTTTTGCTAAAAGCCAAAAGGCTATCTAACTGTCATGTCGTTAACTCTATGATAATAAGGTTCAAAGATCGCAAGTGTGGTAGGTAAGGATCGTTAGAAAAGTGGTAAGTGTTCTTGACTTAGTTATGGTTTAGTGGATGGCTGAATGTAAGTATGGCCTATAGGGGTGACTTATGTGGAATATGAGTAACTTGTTTTGACGTTATATGTTTGAGTGCAAATCTAGGGGATATTCGCGAATAGTAGCTAAGGAAGGGCTACTAGAATGTGTGGCACGTGGTAAGGTTAAGATTAGGCTTCGGCTTTTGGTAAATATTTTGATTAAGTCTGGGTGGTTGATTGAAGGTTGGTTGGTTGTAGGTTCAAGCCCAAGGATAGAGTAGCACGTCGCAGTAACCAGGTGTGTACAAACACTACACACACATGATATCGGCAATGCCGAAAAACTGAAAGTGGCTAAATGGGCCCGATGGGCTCTGAGGCTAAGTTTGATGAAATTGATTGATTTGGTTATATGAATTGAGCTAGACATGCATGTTACATGATCTGGAATTGTTTTGGGCCTAATGGGCCATAAGAATGTGATTTGGGCATAAGGGGCTTTATGAACGTGAAATGGGCTTGATGGGCTTTATGGAGACGTAGACATGTATGCTAGGGTTTAATGGACTTTAGGTCTAGTTCTGAACAACTCTTAAATTGCATAAGACTTAATCTAATAATTAAACATGTCCGTGAACAAGTCGTTGGGTTAGAGTGTGGCAACGGACATATGCATGTCTAAGATTGGATCTAAGGAGAGCTTGGTACTTTAGTGGTCCTAGTGGCCTACCTCCTCTTCTTTGGAATCCTATCTAGTGCGTAGTGTCTGTTCACTTTAGCCGCAAGGACTTGTTAATGGGCCAAAGTTCATAACTAAAACCCGAGATGGACCAAATACTCTGATTTGTAAAATTACCAAAACACCTCTGATTTGTAAATTACCAAAATACCTTTAGATTTGAAAATTACCAAAATACCCTTAGTTTGAAAATTACCAAATATCCTTAGATTTATAAAATTACTAAAATGCCCCTAATTTGTAAAATTATTAGAATACCCATAATTTACAAAATTACCAAAATGTCCTTGATTTACAAAATTTCCAAAGTACCCCTATTTTGTAAAATTACCAAAAAACCCCTGTAGGGTAGAATTACGATAATACCCCAGTAGAGTAGAATTACGATAATACCCCTGTAGGGTAGAATTACGAAAATACCATTGATTGTGAAATGACTAAAATACCCCTATGTGATGAGTATGAGTTTTTATGGATGTTACTTATGTGTTTGCTGCATTCATATGATATTCTGTTTAGGATGCATATGAGTGGGAATTATGGTACAGAGGAAGAATTTGAAAATCACATAGTCGTTTGATGACCGTGGATCCACCAGTGGCTTTAAGCCCATCATATGATTAGCAGCTTTGCTACAACGTTGAGTAGTGCCCCTGTGAGTGCTACCATTGGAGTGTAGCGGAGAGGTGGGTCGAGCTAGAATTCTCCACAGGTGTATAAGGTTGGAAGGGAAATGGTGTGTGTAGCGAATGGATTTTTAAGGAGGGTTTTGCATTACCTTGTTTTGCATATGATATGATATGATATGAGGTCATTGTGGGCTAAGGCCAAGACCACCGATTTATATAGGGCTTAGGCCCAATGTGAATATTTGTATGTTGATTTGATTTCCAAAGGTATTACATATTAAGTTTCGAAACTCACACCCTTTATTTAATGTTTCAGGTGATCCTCTGTAGACAGCTCGACACGGGAAAGGACTCGGAGTTGGCCACACTACGAGATGTTAAAGTTTTTATTTATTTGTTTTAAAAGACATGGTTTTAATTGCTTTATTTTAGTTGGATGTAATAAGGCCTTGTATCTCCATTTTGACTTTGGGTTTTGAGTTTCGTTGTTTCAACCATTTGCTTAATTATTAAACCTGAATAGTTTCTTATGTTCAAACTTGATTTTCGGTATACTTAAAATAATTAAATGGGATTTTATCATAGCATAACAAGTTGTTGGATTTTGGGTTTCCAAGCCTTGAACTTAAATTTTAACTTAGCAAATCATTTTGGAATTGTGCCTTTGATGTGACATCACCAGATTTGGTCATAACGTCTGGGTCAGGGGTGTTACAATCTATTCTCATAGATGAATGTAATCATCAAACCATTTAATGTTCATATATAAACATCTCATATTTCCATATGTCATTTCATGTAACATCATTTCATATTTTTCAGGTAGATACATGTAAAAATCTCTTTTCTTTTCATATCATGATTTTACCCGTTGAATTATTGAAAACATCGATGGATACACTGGTAGTACACTTGAGGAGTACAGATCAAGATCCGCCAATTCATATCCTGTAGTACCAATTAAGGTACACTCTCGAGCCACATATCATACTATAGAATTACCAGTCCAGGCTAAATTCTATCTGTAACATATACTCTAGGAGCTTTGTTGGATTACCAGTCCAGGCTAAATCCTTATGTGACAAAGAATTCTCCATAGAGTTAAATCTGGATTATCAGTCCAGGCTTGTAACACCCTGAAATTGGGCCTAGGAGAATTGGGCCCATTGGGCCTTGGGTGTAGGAGCGTTTAAAATTTTTTGAGAACGTAAGAACGGAATTGATGCAAGTTGGACCTATTAGGTAAGTGATGTTGGATGGTTACGGGGTTTCTATGAAGTCCGGGTCCAAGTTAGGCCATAAGAAAAATTTAGGTTTTTGGCTCTTTAGGGGAGAGGGCTACTGGAAGTAGGACTTAAATAAAATTAGGTGTGTTTAGGAGACGCAAGTGGAGTGTGTGGTGTGGTGGCTGTGGCGTCATTGGCAGAGTAGGAGGAGAAGGGTTCGAATCCTGTAGATGGCAAATGGAAGGCTTTTATTTTGCTCAGGAGAAAATAAGAGGTTGTGTTGGGATCAAATACTAATGGAGAGGATTTTGAATTTGTTAAGGTTGTTGAGGGAATTTGAATGAGAGATGAGGAGTGAATTAAGGAGGGATTTATGGAGGAAATCGTCGGGATGGATGAGTGAAGGCGAGTTGGCCGAATGTGGGGATGTAAATGGGGATTTTCAGCCATGGTTTTTGTATTTTGGAAAGTGCACATTTGGTTGTGTCAAGGCGGTGCCAAATTCATCTTCGGTTGGTCATTGGAAAATACAAAGGGTCTTTTTAGCACTTTTGAGGCATTTTCAAGTCATTTTCTCTTTACTGTGAACCTTAGCCGAATTCTCAGTTGGCTTTCCTCCCATTTTGGCTTTTTTTTTTCCACCTAAAGCATTTCAGGTTTTCTCATTTGGCATACTATTTTTTCTTCTCTTTGAACACTTTTCTTCCCTCTTTCCTTCTCCCATTTGTGACTTGGCTGAATCTGCTTGTGAGATTGACCACTCGTGCTTTTTTCTTCTTCAACCTTTCCTCTCTTCCCTTTAAACCAAATAGCCACATCACTTCTATGTGATTTTCCTTTAAGCTTTACATCAATCAGTTAGAGTTTGGGTTCTCTTTTGTTGGCCAAACGTGGTAAGCCTTTGCAGTCATTCTCTTTCTTTCTCCTCCACACTATTCTTTTTCTCTGACCAAATGCAACATTCTCTCATTTACTCACTATTTGTTTTCTCCCTTCTCTGTTTAGCATAAATCGAAGCACTTATCTTGTTGGGGGTAGGCCGAATCCATTCTCCTTTAATACTTCATCTGTCATTCCCTATTTGGTCAAGCCAGATTTCCAGTTGATTATCGTTTATGAGGGTTGTGAGTGTTCAACTCTTGATTGCTCAAGAATCTGTTCTTGCCAAATCTAAGGGTAAGTGACATTAAACACTGTTGGATTTCTTTGTAGTCTAATAATCTATTATATTTTGTGCCGAGTATTGGTAGATGCCAACCCCTGTGCATCAATCTATTTAGGAGTTGTTCGCTTTAGCCATTAAAAAGCAAAACTGAATAATGGTCACTCAGTTGAAGAAGGTCACATCTTGTGGTAAGTGGTGATTGGTGATCATTCGAATTCAAGTTTTAACAATGTTGTATTGGTGATAAGACTAATGGATTGGGATGATTGGATCACATAGGTGCGTAATCTCGAGGGTTCAATCTACGCTCGTAACAGGTGTGTAATCTCACACCCCTCTGAATGAATGCATGCAATGTTCTGTGACTCGGTCAAAAGCCAAAAAGCCAGAAAATCGACAAATATGACTACACGAGCGTGCGAGTGCTCTAGTTGTAAACCGAGACGCAAAATGTTAGTGGTAAGTCGTTAAGAGTGTCACGAGCACTCTCGCGAAACTAAGGCTATAACGGGCCTGATCGACCCGAAACGGGTCAAATGGGCCCAATGGGCTATTCGGCCCACATGAGGATAATTGCTGGAAAACTGATGAGTGTGATTGCGTAACATGAAAAACTGAGACCGAAACCATCCGAAATGGGCCACATGAGCGTGTGGGCCCATTTGGGCCTAAAATAGATTTATGGTCCAATAGTTTCGTAGAGACCCAAAAAAGGTCATGTGTCGCTTGAGGCGACAGTAGGCCTTCGAAAAGGCCCTTAATTGATAAAATTACCAAAATACCCCTAGAGGGTAAAATTACCAAAATAACCCTGAAGGGTAAATTACTGAAATACCCCTAGAGGGTAAAATTACCAAAATACCCCTAGAGGGTAAATTACTAAAATATCCCTGGAGGGTCAAATTACCAAAATACCCCTGGAGGGTCAAATTACCAAAATACCCCTGGAGGGTAAAATTATCGAAATACCCCTAGAGGGTAAATGACCGTTATACCCCTGATTATGGTTGGTTATCATGTATATGCTTTATTTATACTTTTATATGTATGATGCATTGCATTTATGATATGTTGCATGGAGTGGGCTCGATGATCGGAGGAAGCGTATTCTGGTGGCTCTGCCACATTCTATCTGGTAGCTATGCCATGTATATTCTGTTATTCTGGTGGCTCTGCCACAAATTCTATGATTAGCAGCTTGTCTGCCATATTGGTGTGTTGGGCTGGGTAGGTTGACTTGGTCCCCACAGGTGTGTAGGGCTGGTATGGGGGTGTGTAGCAGATGTATTGACTTTGTCTGCATTATCATGTTTATAGGGCTAAGGCCCAGATTGTTATCGAATAGGGCTTTGGCCCAGTCTACTTCTATATGGACTCGGGCCTAGTTAATGACTGATTAGGGGATTACACACTGAGTTCTCGTAACTCACCCCTTTACTTTAACCTTGCAGGTGATCCACAGTGTTGAGGATTTGGAGCTGCGGAGGACTCTATGGTGGCCATACATCAGAGTGCTACTCCCCAAACTTTAGTAAATTTCCGTTTTGCTTTATTTTGTGATTTATTTTAATTTGGGTTTAATATTTTGTAATAAGGCCATTGGACTTTAATTTTGCTTTTAAGTTTTCATTTTAGTTATATTCAAACTATAAATGATTTAACTCTACATTTTCTTAGAACGACAATAACTGTTTTCACTGTTTTTTGCGCTAAAGATAATGATGATGATTGATGATGAAGAAAGCAAAGACAGATGATGATGATAATGATGATGGCAAATGTTCAAAATGAAAATATCACCTTTTCGCAATTCACTAAAATTGATTTCTGTTAGAAACCAAGTTTTCGGAAATAATAATAATAATATTTTTACAAGAAAACCATAAAAACAAAATTGAATTTCACAAACAACAAAGCTTGAAGTTTTCAAAAAGAATACGAACTTTTTTTTTACACGAACGCGCAGTTTTTAAACAACCCTTCTACGTGACATGCTAGATCCAGTCATAATGTCTAGGCCGGATTTGGGGTGTTACAAGGCTAAATCCAATCAATTAGGATTACCAGTCCAGGCTAAATCCTAATTAAAACATATACTCGAGAGGCTCATTTTAGGAATACCCGTCCGGGCTAAATCTTTTCCTTAATGAGATCAGCGGATTACTCGTCTGAGCTAAATCCTTTCTACAACACATGCAGGACCTCATTTCAAATTGGGAATCACTTTTATCCATCGACTTTCATTTATTCAAACGGGATTTAACATTTTTCAAAATATTCTTGAGTATACATTCAATCTCATATATTTATGCATTATGAAATTCATATATTCACATTCAACTCAAGCATAAAAATAACATTTTTATCATTTATCACTTTATTTCAAACATTATTATTTTCGAGCTTTATCGATATGTAATCATTTCACATATATATTTATACAATCACATACACAATTCACTTCAAGCATATAAACACGCATAGCTAAGTTATACAAACTTACCTCGATAATTGTTCGTATACATAAAGTCTATTTATCCGACATTTTCTCCTTTTCTCATTCTAACTCCGCATTTGATTTATTTGGATCTATACGAGTAAATTTAACATTAATTTAATGTAATTCATACTAAATTTAGTCCAATTTACACTTTAGGCAAAATTACCATTTTGCCTCTAAACTTTTAATTAATGATGATTTCGTCCCTAGGCTCGAAAAATAAAATTCATGCAATTTAATCCTTGTTCCAAGCCTAACCAAATTTTACATGTAATATTTACAGCCCATGTATTTCATAAAAACTAGAATTTTTCCATGGATTTCACATTTTTACAATTTAATCCCTAAATCAAGTTTTCATCAAAACTCACTTTGTAAAAGTTGTTTATCTATCAACAACCTTTCATTTTCTACCATAAATTTCATAATTTCAGCATATTCATCCATGTAAAAAATTCTATATTATGATATCTTTTCAAATTAATCCCCCAAATAGATAGATTAAGTTACCCCGATCTCAAAAATATAAAAATTACTAAAAACGGGGCTTGAATACTTACCTAATTTGGCCATGAAATCTTTCTTTCTCTTTCCTAGGGTTTCCATGTATTTTTTGGGAAGAAGATGATATAAAATGATAATATTTTCTATTTAATTATGATATCATCCTTTATTTTACCAACTTTCCAATTTCATCCTTCTATTTATTTCTTTTTCCATGGATGAATCATCATCCTTACTGACTAAACATATTTTAATGGTATATTTACCATATAAGGACCTCAATTTAAAGTTTCATAGCTATTTAATCCCTTTAGCTATTAGAACTCAACTTTTACATTTTGTGCAATTTGGTCCTTCATCAAATTAAGTATATAATCGGTAAAATTTCTTTACAAAATTTTTACACAACATTATTATCATGCTATAGATCATAAATAATATTAAAATAAATTTTCTTTCCGAAATCAGATTTGTGGTCCCAAAACCACTATTCCAATTTTTACCTAAAATGGAATGGTACAATTCTAAGTGGTTCAACGAGCTTGAAAAGGGAAGGTGTAGCAGCCCGTTTTTAGTCAAATTAGAACAATGGTTTTGGGACCACAAATTTGAGGTCAAAATAATTATTTTATTATTATTTTGAGGTCTACAGCATGATAGTATGACGGTGTGAAAATTTCATTAAGAAATTTTATCATTTGAGTGCTCAATTTGATAAAAAGGAATAAATCGAGTAAATTTTAAAACTTGAGTTATAATAGCTAAAGGTGTCTAATAGCTATGGAATCTTAAAGTATAAGTCCTTATGTGGTTATTAGCCCATTAATGAGTTAGTGGAATATGATGGCTTGGTATAATGGAAATTTTTAAGGTTTTTTAATGGTTAGGTAAGTAAATTGGTAAATAATGATAAAATAAGTTAAAACAAAAATTAAAGGCTATCATCTTTCTTTGTTTTCTTCACCCAAAATTCAAAGAGAAGAATTCATTTTTGGAGACAAAGGTTCGGCCATTAATACTAGTGCATGTAAGTGATTTTTGACTCAATTTTAATGATTTTATGTTTTTAGAACCGTTGTAGCTTAAGCTAACTAATGAGGGGATAATTTGCAATTTGGTTGGAAGGCTAGGGTTTTTCCATGAAAGCATGTTTGTTGTTGTGAAGTTTAATGGAAGAAAATGCAACCTTGTTGTGTAATAAACGCTTCTTGTTAAGTGATTTTTAGTGAAATTGTCATATAAGGGTTAAATTGTGAAATGTGATAAATTATGTGGTAATTGTGTGAAATAATAAAAGTTATGGACTACTATGAGTCTAAATAGTATTCAGCTATGATGGGTTGAGATTGAATTGCATGAATTTGCATTTTTATGTGATAAGGACGAAATTGTAAAGAAATTGTAATATTAGGGGAAAAAGTGTAATTTTTCCATAATGTGAAATTTGGATTAAATTGAATAGAGTGATAGTTAAATAAGTTAATTTTGATTACATTTAGATCAAGAAAGGTGAAATACGGATTTAGATTGAGGAAAGAATAAAGTTTCGGATTAATCGACTTAATTCGTCGTTTTTGCATCCGAGGTAAGTTTGTATGTAATAAGCTTTGTTTTAACTGTATTTTAAATGTTTTGATATTGCATAAATTGTGAGAACGACTCTACGGACATGTTCGGAGATGATTCGGCAAGCGAGAAATCTCGATTGAACCTGAGGAATAGATTAGGATACGAATAACATGTCATTAAGGGTTATGTGATTTGGGTGCTGGTCCGTACGTCCTACTGGTGGATGAGTTATCTGGCATGTGTTGTGGATACTCACCAACTTGTGTAAGCAGCATCGTGTAGATTCGTAATGATCGTCAACTTGTGTGAGCAGACCCGTTGATAGCTCTAGTGGGAGCAGTATATGTGATACGAGATTGAGATAGCTTCGGCTATGTATGTGGCACTTAGAGTACGAGATTCTCGAGTATCCGATAGTATTTCAAATGGTTCAACGGGTATGTCAAAGATGTGAATAAGTACAAGCTTGATACGGGATGGTATAGGTATGTTCATGACTCGAGCAATACTTTGAATTGAGGAAAAATTATGAAAGTTACATATAACTTGTGAATGCAAAGGTGGTAAGTTGGTGATTCATTATAAGATATGTTATGTTATGTTTTATTTGCTTAATTTGAGCATATATGATGAGTTGATTTAAATGTCATACGAGCTTACTAAGCTTTATAGCTTACATTGTTTATTTTTCCGTGTTTATTAGTGAAATCAAAGCTAGCTCGGATCTGGGAATCGTTGAAGACTTCATCACACTATCCAACCATCAGTTTGGTACTTTTGAATTTAAGTTTATGGATATATGGCATGTATAGGATGTATAGTCATTTTGGTATATATTGGTAATGATTTTGGCCACGTATGTTGGCTTGTAAATGTTAAGTATTTGGTTTTGTGTATAGCCATGAGATTTGGCTTATTTTGGTTGATGAGGTTATGTATATATATGTGTATATGACTTGTGTGATATGTTGAATGATAGATATGTGATGCTTGTTGGTAATAGGTAATATGGATATCAAATAGTTGAGTTTTGAATGTTGGTATGCTAGTGAATCTAGGCAAATAATGCATATTTGAAAGAGGTTATATTGATGATATGAGAAAGTGAAGTTTGGTAAGAAATTGAAAGGCATAATGTGGTATTAGTGTGCTTGTATTTGTTGGTATTGAAATGGTATGATTCACGCTTGATTGAGGTTGATTGAATGCCTAGTTATGCCTTGTTTTGGTGCTATTTGAATTGGTGTAGGTATATGCAAATTGGGTGGCAAAATGGCTTGGCAAATAGCCTATTTTTGTCCATACGGGCAGAGACACAGGCATATGTCTCAGCCGTGCGTGACACACGGTCAAGTTACATGGTCGTGTGTCCCCTGGTGCTAAATTAGAACCTAAGTCAATATGCTCCACACAGCCCAGCACACGAGCGTATGACTGGCCGTGTGGCTTAAGCCAATATACCCTACAGGTTTAGCACAGCCTAGTACACGGCCTGGACATGGGCGTGTGTGGGTATTTCGAAAGGGCACACGGGCTGGTCACATGGGCGTGTGGTTGGCCGTGTGAACCAAGTCAGAGAGTTACACGGGGTTGGGCATGGGCTGGAACACGGCCATGTGATCCCATTTCGAATGCCCACACAACCTGAGACACGGGTGTGTCTATTGGCCGTGTAAGGCACACGACTGGGGCACACGGGCGTGTGACCCCTGTACTTTGAAAATTTTTTAGGTTTTCCTAAAATTTTCCTGAGTTATTGGTTTAGTCCCAAACCACTCCTAAAGTATGTTTTTGGGCCTCGTAGGTTCGTATTAGGGACAATGTGGTTAATGTTGATTGACGATTGCATGAAAGTTGAAAATTCTACTGAAATGAATGTTTAATTGTTTTGTAAGTCTGGTAATGTTTCGTAACCCTATTTCGACGTTGAATACGAGTGAGGGGAGTTAAAAAGGAACAGTAAGTGTTCTAATGGCTAAGATATAAATCTGTGGAAAGGTATGAAATGATCTATGAATGTATATATATGTTTATGGAAAGTATAAATCTGATACGATCCCGGTTCCATCGATTAATCCGAGTCGTATGGTTGCCCGATTGTTTAAACGAGGAAGTACAGTTTAGGTTTGGAAAGATGTAGGATATTAGGTTAAGTGTAGTTAAGGGTGATTAAATTAGGCTTAAAAGAAGAAAATTTATTAGAAATAGGAAGGTTCGATTATGGAGGAGTAAGGAAGTTAGTGATTGGTTTGAAAACGGGTTCTTAAGAACAAGAGTGAACCAACACTTCGATTGAAGGCTGACCCAAAACTTATAGGTCCTTAAGTGGTTTACGAAAGAAGAATGGGAAACCTCGACCACTATCTAAAGTAGATAGGAACCTCGATATATTTGGTGTCGAACGCCACACGAAATCGTAATAAGTTCGGTAGAACAAAAACGGGTTGACGCCACTAACTAGTTAGATAAGTTAACAGAGTTTTTAGACGAAATTTGAGAGAAAAATTTCCTCACAATTTGGCAGCAATTCATTTAAGTTATCAAAAGTCCCTTCAAAATGGCTGGTTACATATATTTATAAGGATAGAAATACTAGATGAAAGGTCACATCTTAATGTGCTAATTAAAACTAAAATTAAACTCAAGACTCTTGATATCCTTGTAACAATTTACTCCATACTTGAATTTACTTTAATTTCAGATGATCATCCTTGAATGCTTAAAATGTCTCTTGATTTGTCCCTTGGCTAGCCGAAAAGACACCAGCAACTAAATGGTGTTTTGAATGCTTGTTTTCATCTTTAAATGAGTAACAACTGCTGGTTGGTGAAAAAGGTTGCTGCTGAATTTAAGAAGAGTTAAAATGCTCCTTAAAACTCCTTAATTGATGTATTAAATAAGCTTCTTATTAAACACAACTTAATTATTTCAGCAAATTAGAATGCATGGAAATTAAATAATTTCAAATCAAGCTCAACAAGCTTGCGCCAAACCGAGTTGAGCTCCAATGAGCTAAGTAAAACAAAATTATCCCGATAATAAACTGAATTGAGTTGGACAGAGCTCGGAGAGCTGGAAATGAACTAGGATCAGCTTGCCAACAATGCAATACTCGACTGGGTAAGCTTGGCAAAAGTAGTTCATGGGGCGGGTTCGTATCAAAATCCAATGGCATTATGTTCATGTGGATTTACCTTACCATGTGATAATTGAAGTGAATTATGTGATAATGCACTAACAGTTGTTGTTGATGATACTTAGGCTCGTGCCAAGCTATTGATTGGATTGTATCATGTTTAATTTTAAAGTTATGCATTGAAATGGTAAGTTATGTTCATGTTATATGAACTTACTAAGCATTTTATGCTTACGTAGTTTTATTTCCTATGTTTTATTGATTATCAAAAGCTTGATCAGTTTGGAAGCTTGTCGGAGACCTATCACACTATCCAGCGATTATATCGATAATTGTTTTAGCCAAGGCTATAATGGCATGTATAGTTGGACTTATGTTTAATGGCTAGTTGATGTTTATGGCATGTAAATGTTACTTTGAAATTGTAATACTTTTGGTACTTTTCATACCTTGTGGTTGGGTGTTACTATAGTCTAGTTGATGCATGATTTTATAACCAAAGTGGTAAGTGATTGTATGTTTACAATGTGTTCAATTATGGTATGTTTTGATATGAAATTGAGATAGATATGTATGGATGAGTTATGACCAATTATGCATAAGTTTAAGTATATTTACTTGATTATGATTGATGTGCCTATATGGCATATTGGTTGAATAGATTAATGGCCTATTAAATTGGTCTTATTATGCATGTTTTGGTATGTTTTGGCTCCTTGATTATATGTGTATATTGCTTGTAGGTATATATTTGAACAAGGTGAAAGAAATGGCTCGATTTGGGCCAATTTCTTGTCCACATGGCCTAAGTCACGGGCATGTGTCTCAACCATCTGTCCCCTGTACGTTTCAAAGGTTTCAAGTTAGGTAGTTACACAAACTAGCATATGGCTTGGCACACGGGCATGTGAGGCCATTTCGAGTGTTACATGGCCTGGCACACGGGCGTGTGACTTGGCCGTGCGACCCAGGTCAGAAAGTTACACAGGCACGGACACGGGCTGGGACACGGCCGTGTGTCCCTATTTTGATTGTTACACAAGCGTGTGTCTCAGCCGTGTGAGTCATACGGCCTGGCTACACGGTTGTGTGACCCTTGCAGTTTTAAAGTTTCTAACTTTTTCCTTAATGTTTCAAATGTTTCTAATTTAGTCCCAAATCATTTCTAAAGTGTTTCTAAGGCCTCAAAGGCTCGACTAAGGGACGATATGCATGTATATGAATGGATTATGCTATGTTTATATTAATGTTTGGAAATGTATGTTTTTATGCTACGTTTATTCGGTAATGCTCCGTAACCCTATTCTGGCAACGAATATGGGTTAGGGGTGTTATATTAATTCTAACCTATACACAAATAGATCTAATTAGTACTTTAAATGAATTATATTACGATGAATAGCAAGAAAGCTTTTAGTTATCTATACTACTACTAATAATAACAATAATAATAATAATAATAAAAGAAAGAAAAGAAATCAATGAACCATAAGAAATCAAATAATAAAATATATTAATTCTGGGAATAGGTAATTAGCTCGCTCCAGTAATCATAACCAACTATTGCTTCGGGTTTTCTTGTTCAATCAACTAGTCAGTATCCCAGCAAGATATTCTAATCTTTCATTAAAATAATGAGTCGACAAGAACTACTTATCTCTCGACCTTAAAATCCAGAACGGTTTAGGGTTAAGGTGTTCACGGATAGGTCATACTAAATTTGGGTTAATTCTCACCTTAATGACTTCCTAGGGTTGTTAGGCCTAGGGTTTAGGTTCTTCCTTTCCTAAATAGTTGATCCGCTAAAAGAAACCTAAAAAGCAGTTAATTAATCATACCTCCACTCACTAATCCCCCTTAGAAAGATTAGTTCCTCATGGATCTCATAAACAATAAAAACTTGATAGAAAGAAAGAACATAAATAATAGCTCAAGAGTATAAAGTTTAAAAGAAGCCTGATTTGTATTAGAATTGAGTGCAGAATCCTGATAGAGTTTGGTTGTATATCACAGATCTGATCTCTTCCAGAAGAACAAATAACAAAAACTGAAATAAACCTAAAGCTTAAGAAAAGAGAAAACTAAAGACTAAATTCTAAGAAGAAATTTATACAATATGAAAATGTATGTATAACATGTGTTAAATGAGCCTATTATAGACTTTAGAGTGGTTCTCATCTTAACCCTAGGTCAGTTGTCATCCTTGTTCTTAACATTTGATTATGAAGACAAAATTCCCTATCTCGTAATTATTTCCCATATAGAGGTGATGTCCGACACACCAAGTCCTATGTCGCGACATTAAGGGTAGTATGCTCATCTTTAGAGTATATTCAAGGGTGTGTCGTGACATCCTCAGGCTGTGTCATGACACCAAAGGAAGTCTTGGAATTCTTCTATTTTGCTCCATATTTTGCGACATTTAGTGCTCTACATTGCAACATAGCAACCAATATCATGTTAGCGCGCCTTTTAGTGGTCTCCTACATGCTCATAAAGTATATTAGCTCACCCTTAGGGTTCATTCGACCACTAAGGTCAATAAAAGACCCAAGTTACAAAATTTATTGAATTTAACTAATCTTACGAAAACATAATTAAAACTTAAGTAAAATGCTTACATTCAAGCTCCTAAAGTGCGAAAACTAATTTAATTTTCTACAAAAAATCATGATAGATGAAACTCACAGAAAAATTTTTGCATGTTTGTAGGATATTCAAACAGAACAAAGGGTGGTTTGTTTTATAACCCGAAAGAGCAAACTGTTATAGTGTCAACTCATGCTACTTTCCTTTAAGAAGGTTACATGAATAACTGTAAACCTCGAAGTAAAAGAGGTACTCACGGAATGTCACACCCCATATTTTTATTAACCTATGGCTAAATTTCATCCCTTAAAATACTCAAAACTATTCAATTCATAGTATCGACATTTTTCGACAAGTTATGGCTATTTTCACGAAACTCGAGAAATCTTTAACAAAACTTAGAAATAAGTTTAGAAATCTTCTAATCATGTCAAATCTAATTGAAAAACACTTTGAAACCACATTTTTACTCAAAATCCTGAAATTCACCATTAACGATGCTATTTTTGGCTTTTATTTAAAACATGCAATTTAATGGCTAAAAACTCAATTTAAAAGATCAGATGACATTAAGGCTAATCAAGAATCAAATCGTTACCTTAGTTGACGAAAAACTGAGCTTTTGGTTGAAAACTCAGAAAACCCACAGCCGAATCTAGAAGTGTTAAGAAGAAAAGTTATAAACTCGACTCTCGTTTTGTGAAAAACATCGTAAACCTTTGCTATCTAAAAGCCTATTTTATTTGAAAACTTTTGCCATACCAATTAACCAAAAACTGTTGTTTGTTTACATTTTTAATTAAATCATGTAATTTGCAGCAGATGTTTTTAAGATGTTACATTAAAAAAAAAAAGAAACGAGTTTGTTTTTTTAAAAAAAGTTGATCACAGAAACATAGTCATTTTTCGAAAAATCATTTTATCAAACGTTATGCTAAAACCCAAATTAAAAGTCCAAATCCAAAAATAAACCCAAATGTCTAGAGAGTCCCAAAATTACAAAACTCTCAAAACGGAATTTTAAATAAGCAAATTTATGTAAATAAAGTTTTACAAATTTGTGGACATATTCGAGTTCCCGTTGCACCGGTCGCCTAAGTTTGAGGGTTACTTGAAAGAACAGACAAATAGAGAATGAGTTTTAAAACTCAGTGTGTAACTTAACAGGAATGGAATCACAAATTTAATGCATACAGAACAGATTTTGACGAATGTCTCATACAGAATCAGAGTCATATGTAAGTTACAATCCTAGTCCCATTCGTTACACACCATCTCCGACCATCCCAACACACCATGTGAGGTATAAAACACCCACTCAGCCTTACACACCATTTAGTGTCCTTACGACACTTTTCAAAAAAAATCGTAGCAGAGCAGAATAATGGTGAGTTAAAGCTTCACACAGAACACTTTCTCCACATAATACATAATCCGCCCCATAGCTAGATACAAATAGAATACCAAACATAATAGATTAACAGATACCAGAATGTATATATATCATGCATGCTTATATAACAGATATTGAACATGCTTATACATAACATATCAAACATATCACATCTCATTACATGCATTCAGGCATTATTTACGTCAAATTCATACTATTAGATTATCAAATTTCATGCTTTAAGGCTTATATAACACATATTGATCCCACGGAAGGCCTACAGTCGATCGGGGAAATATGTACGAGCCTAGGGAAAAATTCTGAAATTTGGGCCCATACAGACTGGCACACGACCCAAAATGGCCTAGACCGTGTGTCACACATGGCACCGCACACGACCTATCACATGACACAGGCCTACCACACGGCCATGTGGCATCGACAAGCCCCAATTTTGACTTTTGCCGTTCACTATTTTTTGAGCTTCTCGTTACACACCTGGCTCGATTTTGATGCGAACGTTCCCACGAGATCATCAGAACCTAAATGCACTGATTGAAACACTAAATTAGTAACAAAGCCAAACGATTCATAGAACCAAAATCTCCAATTCACAAAAGTGCTCACCTTTGATGAACAACGCTTTCCAAAACCTAACTCGTCGAAGAATTAAACATTTCTTGCTCTTCTCCTAAACAATCAACCAATTCCAATGATTAAATCAACATTCATTAAATTGCAATCTAACTTCCATAAGAGAAATTCTCCTTAACGAAACAAAGAAAAATAAGAACGTTATTTACGAATCACCCCAATTGCAAACCAACAAATCTCAAGAACCCGTTCAAAAAAAAACAAAATCAACAAACAAACAATACCGTCATTTGACAAAAAGAAAGAAAAAAGGAAGAAAGAAAAAAAAAAACAACGTGGGGGTTGAGAGGTGAGAACGTGAAATTGGGAAGGAAATTTGGGAAAAAGAAAAGAAAAATTAAATTAAATAAAAAAATTAACTAACACAATATCCCCTCAACTCACTACTACTACGTGGCCAACCCACGTGGGAAACAAAATAAATAAACGCTCACAAGTTTCGAACCCATGACCTCACCTTCCTAATTAAGGCTCACAACCATTGAGACACACATCTATTTATTGAATAAATTCAACAAATCAAATACTTGAATTCTTGGGCGTTACAGAGTTGTTTTCATAATGGTATGTCATTAGGAATAACTTAATTACGATATTATAGTCGAATGACTTCGTGGCTAAATGAGTTTATAATTATAAGGTAAAAAGCTGGAACTTAATTATAAATCATTTCATCCGTAATCACATTTGTCTAATTGGTCCTTCCGCTAGCTCGCTAAATAGAAAATGAATTGCTTGTTGAATCAAATAAATAGAAATGGATAAAAATGGTAAAGTTAAAGAAATGAGAAACATTTGGAAATGAATGTGATTTCCTCTAAATAGAAATGACTTGAAAATTAATTTATGGTTTTCAAACTATTAATTAATTAATTGAAGTTCAAAATGAAATTAAATTAATTGGTTATTGTGAATCCGTTGAATGTAGAAATATTAAATGTGTTTTCTTATAAATTCTTTTATAGTTAAGTTGCAATGATTTTAATGGAATTAGAATTGAGTTGAGAAAATTATTTAATTAGAAATTTTTTGTTTACTTAAATTAATTTATGATGTTTATTTTGGGAAATAGAAAAACATGTATTGGGTTGGATTGAATTATAAAATATTGGGTTAAAAATTGAGGCTTAAATTGAAAGTTATGTTAGTCTCGATTTTAAAGACTAAATTGAATAAAATGCAAAAATCGCATAAATTAGCAATTGAATGTAAAAATGATTGTGTATTGATTATTTTGTATATTTATGTTAATCTATAGCTAAGGTCGACCCGAATTCCTCAAAAAGGAAAGGAAAGATAAAGTCATTTGCAAATAGCTCGGTGTTTACGGTTTGTATTTCGATAACCCTAATCTTTTCAATTGCTGAATTTACGAACTGCTTTACATGGTAATAATTTAAGGTAAGCTGAAAATGATAGAATGAGCTAAATTAAATTCGATTCGAATTAGTGTTTGTGATAAAGACTAAATTGAATAGATTTGAAAATATGATGTATTGTTATAATAGTTTTTGTGATATATTATTTTATATATTTCAGAAGGAAAAGAAAGCAACTAGTAGGTCAATATTTTTTTTTTTTGGAAAAGCAATAATATTTTTCTTAAACCCACTAATTAGGGCTCTGAAAACCTTCCACGCTCTTCTCATTTCCAAAGGGCTGAGCACTGAAGAAGAAAAAGTAGCATAGATCGGCAACATAACAGTGAAACTCGGGGGAAATGGCGTTGGCGTTCGACGAGTACGGTAGGCCATTCATTATACTTAAAGAACAAGAGCAGAAAACGAGGCTGAGCGGGCTCGAAGCTCAAAAAGCCAACATTTCCGCGGGCAGAGCGGTCTCTCGGATCCTCCGAACCTCCTTAGGACCCAAAGGCATGGATAAGATGCTCCAAAGCCCCGACGGCGATGTCACCATCAGTTAAACTCCTTTCCACCTTTTTCTCCCTTTTTCTAATTTCTTACTTTATCATGAAGTTTCTAGTCACTTGATTAAGGTTTTTAAAAGATGATCTTTTTTTGGTTTTGGATCTGTTTGAAATGAACTTTGAAATCAGAAGTTAGATAGTTTTAGCTTTTTTGAAGAGAAATGTAGGTTCTAATGCCACTTTTAGGATTTATACTTGCTTTATAGAACTTCACCAGTTTTTGAACTGTAAAATTTTGTTTAGGTAAAGTTACCATGGATACACTTATCTGAACTAGGATTTCAAGCTTAATGTTTCTGGACATACCTTCTTGAATTTTATGTTCTGAAGTAAATGTTAAATTTAAGGATGTTGGATTTGTTAGTGAAATCATACAGAGATCATGTTCAAAGTTTCCTGATGTCTTCTTTTTGTTTTTGTTTGACATTGTCAGCAAACGATGGGGCAACAATATTGGAGCAGATGGATGTTGACAATCAAATTGCTAAGTTGATGGTTGAGCTGTCTCGGAGTCAGGATTACGAAATTGGGGACGGAACAACTGGTGTTGTTGTCATGGCTGGAGCACTTCTAGAGCAGGCAGAGCGGCTGTTGGAACGTGGGATTCATCCCATCCGTATTGCAGAGGGTTATGAAATGGCTTCTAGAATAGCTGTTGAGCATTTGGAGCGTATAGCCCAGAAGTTTGATTTTGGACCAACAAATATAGAGCCTTTGGTTCAAACATGCATGACCACTCTATCCTCAAAAATGTAAGTTTTGTAGCTTCTATTGATGTACTTTACAGTGTTTTTTTGGCCTTAGCAATGATCGGATCACAATAATACATGACTAGAAATGTAATTGCTGTGACTATAACAGGATTATACTAGCTTCTTATGTTGTGCTAGCTAAAATTTTTGCTTGCGTTTTTCTCTTCTATAAAGAGAGAATTATGACTAGTTTATTCAAGATTTTTTTTAAATTTTTTATTTGAAGGCTAATTCATATGTATATGTCATCTATCCTACTTGTTTGGTAGCAGTGATATCCTATCCCCATCATGTGGATTTGTCACATTAGATTAGATGATCATGGTTGCTATCAGTATGATTTTATCTAAAATTAATTGTCTTTATATATTTCTTCTCATATAATCTGGAATTGAATAAGGATTTTGCTTAAGATGCTGCTTTGATCAGTAAGAGGTGCCATAAGCTTCACTGTTGAACACTGTGATTGTAGCTGTAGAACATATGAAAGGTGGTAGTATTAATGTGGTGAGAACACTGCATCTAAATGTTAGTTAAACTTCATCACCTTAACTTGCAAATATACTGGATAATCTTGATTGTCTTTTGGCTACATGATCCTCATATGATATATTCCTGAATTGTCTTCAAATCAAATCTCAATGCTGACTTGTGATGTTTGTAAAACAAAAATAGCCAGGGTTGTTTCAGTTATGACTAGGGTCTTTATGGTGGAGCATTGAACTATCTAGATATGGTGGCATGTGGATCAATTTAAATATTTCTTGCTGTCCTAAACTTGTTTGTATTGAGAAGTGAGATTCCTAATATTGGGAATCAAGAAAAATTTCAGAGTGATTTTTTTTGTGAATCCAGTGCTAGACTGATATATTTTTTTTATATATATCTTTTTATTGCAAATGTGTAACCATTTTTTGTTGTTTTATAGTGTGAACCGATGCAAGCGTGCTTTGGCTGAAATTGCTGTTAAAGTGGTTCTTTCTGTTGCTGATCTAGAGAGGAAAGATGTCAATTTAGATCTGATTAAGGTTGAGGGAAAAGTTGGAGGAAAATTGGAAGACACTGAGCTAATATATGGAATTACTGTTGATAAAGACATGAGTCATCCTCAGATGCCAAAGCAAATTGAAGATGCAAAAATTGCCATATTAACTTGTCCATTTGAGCCACCTAAGCCAAAGACTAAGCATAAAGTAGACATTGATACGGTGGAAAAGTTTCAGACTCTACGTCAGCAAGAACAAAAGTATTTTGATGACATGGTTCAGAAATGCAAGGTATGGCTGCGGATTGGAGTTATGAGGAATGTCCTTTCAAGTTGATCTTTCGCTTTCCTTCTTGCTTTAGATTATCCTCTATGGGGAGGGGGTGGATTACTTATAGTGGTCACCTTTGTAATTTTGGGATAGAGTTAGACATCTTGTTCTCATTGTAATGTTGTTTCAGGATGTTGGTGCCACACTGGTTATCTGTCAATGGGGATTTGATGATGAGGCAAATCATTTATTAATGCACCAGAACCTGCCTGCCGTCAGATGGGTTGGTGGTGTGGAATTGGAATTGATAGCAATAGCTACAGGTATGTTTCTATTTAGTTTATCTTTCATTTGACATCATGCTAACGAAATTCTTGATAGATAAATATTAGAGTACGCAACCTTAATCAGCAATGAGCAGTCTAATTATATTTTCTCTGTAGGTGGAAGGATTGTGCCAAGGTTCCAGGAGTTGACCCCAGAAAAGCTGGGAAGGGTATGCTATGCTCCATTTTTTCCTTGTCTATATCACTTTGCTTAGAAGTGTGTGCTAGATTAATTCCTCTCTTGGAATGTTTTTTTTCATGCATTAGTTAGAGGACAACTGGTGAGAGCTCAAGTGAGATGATTAGACGGTTAACAACTTTTAGTTTAAGCAAGCACCAGAGCATGGCTCATTTGGACTAACAATTCATGCATGTTTGAAGTTTCAATATTTTATGATCTCAGGCTGATCCCCCCAGCATATCATCACATCTGTATCTTACAAAATCACTTATTTGTTATTTCATTGTATTTTCTCAGGCTGGTTTGGTCAGAGAGAAGTCTTTTGGCACTACAAAAGATAAAATGTTATACATTGAGCACTGCACGAATTCAAGGGCTGTAACCATATTTATTCGTGGAGGTAGATTCTTTCCCTTTGTTCTATTTGGTTGCAATTGTGTTGTGGTTTATTACATTATGTTCAATTGATAATATTGCCAATTTTTATTTGATCATTAAAATGAAGCTGTTGACAACATGAGGGTTTCAAGACTTTGTGATTTGATTTTGTATCTTGAATTGGCTTAAGCCCACACACTTGGTCTACTCGGTGAATTACTTGTGTTTCTTATTCCTAAATTCTTATTGTAATAAAATATGCTTCCTAGTCTCAGTGGTAGAGGCCCTTTGCCATCTTTATTGGAGAGTTTTGGAGCAAGGCTGTTTT
The DNA here is from genome assembly GCA_025506655.1 of Gossypium rotundifolium. Lineage (NCBI taxonomy): Eukaryota > Viridiplantae > Streptophyta > Magnoliopsida > Malvales > Malvaceae > Gossypium > Gossypium rotundifolium. Next base: position 57,328,868 of record CP106726.1, read on the forward strand.
TACCTGCTAACCTTAAAACTGGATAATCAAATAGGAAAATGACTTGGTTGAAGAGTAATTTAACGCTACACCTACATGACACTTGGACAATTCTAAGACATTTCTTGCTTCCATTTAGTGGAATGCAAAGTTGAGATGCTTGGACGTCTTTTTCCTGTTCAATGCAGAATTGATTGGGCATTTATGTAAGTTTATTGTAGAGAGATAGAAGTAACAAAGGGATCAATATAGCAAAGAGTTATGCACTAAGCTAAATTGGGATCGATTAGGCATATGTATATGTTTATATATCCCATAGATTGTTTTCATTTGTGTTTGATGATGCATTAGGAAACAAGATGATGATAGAGGAGACAAAGCGCAGTATCCATGATGCACTTTGTGTGGCCAGGAATCTAATTCACAACAATTTTATCGTCTATGGTGGTGGCGCAGCTGAGATTTCTTGCTCAATTGCTGTTGAGGCAGCGGCAGATATTTATCCAGGAGTTGAGCAGGTAAAATGTGGCACATGAATCATATTAATAGCTTTTTCATTGTAGTAATTATATTTTATATCATTTTTCTTTTATCTGCAGTATGCAATCCGAGCATTCGCGGATGCTTTAGATGCTGTCCCCGTGGCTCTGGCCGAAAATAGTGGTCTCCAACCCATTGAGACGCTATCAGCAGTGAAATCTCAACAAATTAAGGTAACTACTTAGTAGTTCAATGATGGCTTTGATCTTGTATAATCTTCACCTCCATGAAGTATCATCATTAATTTTGAATTTACATTTGATGCCTAGGAGAATAATCCTCACTTTGGAATCGACTGCAATGATATTGGGACTAATGATATGTGTGAGCAAAATGTCTTCGAAACACTCATTGGGAAGCAGCAGCAGATCTTGCATGCAACACAAGTTGTTAAGATGATTTTGAAGATTGATGATGTCATTTCCCCATCTGACTACTGAGCTTCACGGTCAGCTGGAGGTTAGCCTAATTTGATGGTTTTGTATTTTCTTGGAACCATGTGCTCACTTTAGACCTTGGAGAGAGCATGTTTTGCTTCTAATTTTTGAACTGCCAGTCCCTTGGTTGGAATTATCACACTCTAATTGTTAAATGTGGTTGCTTGTTCCCTTTTTGAGTCACTGGAATTACCTACGGATCATTGGTACTAGTTCTTCCCCTGTATGTAAAAATGCTGGACAAGAAAAAACTGCAATTTAATGTGCAATTTTAATTTTGGTTGTTTCTCTCTAACATATCGTCTTCTTAGTAGTTATAACATGTATAAGCTTATCAAAGTTCTATAAGTTTTTCCAATGTACCATTCTCCAAAACGTGTCAAATATGGATATTTTAGAGAAAAAGAAGACATTCTAACATAAAACATTAACTATTAACAACTCTAAGTGCCTAAACCATTTTCTTAGGAAAATGACTATGAATTCATGCCCAAATGCATTGGACGTTGGTCCTAGACGTGGGTGTTTTAAAGACAATGCAGAGTCTGTAGATCATAATTTCATGTGATTGCCAGATATGGGTCAGGGTCAGGGTTAGGGTCAAGGTCCGATATGAGTGTGGGTAGGTTTGTCTCTCTATATTTTTTACCACATGAGTTTGGTTAGATTTCTCCATGTATTTAAAAGTTTTTTGAAGGTCATATTCTTATACTCTGTATCGGACACGAGTGTTGGATATGAATTCCTAGTCTTTTGCAATCTACTAAAACAATTTAAGTGAATTTAAGAATGCAACTTAACACAAATAAGTAATCAATGAACCTAAACAGATATTTTAACTATTAACAACTTGAAGGCCATTGTGATAAAACCATTTTCTTAGGAAATCAAACTTGTAGCACTGCTTATCGGCCCCTACTAACCTAACTGAAAGCTTCAAATCCTTCTGTTTGTTTCTATTTACAACACAATGAAAATCTAGACATACAATGCAATTTTGTGACATGATAAGTTAAAGGGATGATATGATCTAAGAGATTGAAGGGGAATTCATTCGACATCAATATCAACTCGCTCGGGGTTTACCCTTTCTGTCTGATTGTTCATTAGCTCTACGCCTAGCTGACCTTTATCTCCTGCCCCAAATGCATAAAGCTTCCCTGATTCAGTGAGTGCAAATGTATGAGCATTCCAGTGTATTGAGTTTGTTAGGCTAATTTGTACAAACTTTTCTTTCACTTGCTTCAATGACTTCACCAGTTCTGGGGTCAACACATTAGCATGTCTGTTTCCCTTCCACATTAGCATTAAACCAAAATGATCATAGTTACTAGATGCACTTTAAGAACAAAAAATCTTTCTGACTAATTTTCCAGACCACACAGCTATGCTGAAATTTTCCAAGTTTTTTCATATATATTTGGAGGATCATATCTCCACAACTGTGTCCGAAATATATGCAGAACACGTGTACTTTAGACAACATAAAGAGTCCATGTAATATAGGGCATAATTTTCTTTTCAAATATTATTACAAAACAGTGAAACACTAAGTTAGAATGGAATGGAAGTTTGAACCTGTCCTTCAGCTGCAGTGTTATGTCCTAAGCTAGCAGATTCCCCACAACCAAAAGAATATACATCACCATCTTCAGATAGCACAAAGGTTGTGTAGTCCCCTGTAGCAACATGAACTGCTTTGACCTTGCTTAATGCTTCTACCACCTTCGGAACTGATTCACACTCTTCGTTTCCGTGTCCTAAGCACCCGTAACGTCCCCAACCCCATGTGCAAAAACCCTTCCATCCCGAGCCACAACAGCTGCATGCCAAGCACCAGCAGCAACCACCATTGGCTGAAGGTTCAAAAGCCGAAACTGTTCAATTAGTTGAGGGTGCTTTTCATCCGTTCTTGAGCCATGTCCAAGCTTTCCTCCCAAGCCACACCCAACAGAGAACACTGACCTAATAGTTCAAAAAATAAGGGCACACTGGTTAGTAATTGCTCATATAACATTCAAATGATTGAATGATGGCATGTGTCTATTCTATATTGCTCCGAATTCAACTTTTCATTTTTCTTGAAGTATATGTATCTGACCCTCATGTTCAACACATCCAGATATGGGTATGGAACATGACACTCCAAAACCCTTGAAAGATGTGTTAGTACTTCAATAAAAGCACCTGCATCAAACACGCCGATACTTGAAACTCACCCAAGTGCAATTAACATTTTTCCTATACATGAACAAGAAGATGGATGGTCTCTGAGTTTCTAGAAATCTTCAAAGATTTTTTATGGTAAATCATCAAACCTTTCTGTGAGCTAATTAAGGTATGAGAGTGTTGCTAAGAAAGAATAAAGAAATAGAAAAAAGTATGCTTCTGTCTGTTATGTCACTCTGACTCTCACCTGTCTGACACATATCTTACTCATATTTGGACATATACCCATTTGGACATACTCAAATCCAGGTTCAGCACAATTGATTTTTTAGATTATGATAAGAACAGTTTGCAGTACCTGCTAAAAAAAAATAGATTTTAGGAACCCTATAAAACGGTAATTGGATACTAACATGCCACTTGGTTGACAAGCTAGGCAGAGAAGATAGCAGTAACCAGCTGCAATTTGCACAACTGGTACGTCCTCTAGTGCCCCCAAAAGAGGCTGAGGCTCCACATCATTTGGCTCAGTTTGGTGGCCAAGCTTCCTGTCTTTGCCCCAAGAGAATGTGTAAACTCTGCCTTCTCTCGACAATACAGCTGTGAAAAAGTTTCCAATTGCAGTCTGCACCACAAATATGTCTTTCAGAGATTCAATGAGTTGTGGAGTTGCAACTAGTTTAGTTCCTTGAACTCCAAATTCTGCTTCACCAAATGAATCCTTTCCAAAGGCATACACTCGCCCAGCATCACTAACTAGCATTGTTCGGCCAGCCCCAGCTGCTGCTTGGATAATCCGAATGCGTTGCAGAGATCTACAACATAATGGAGTTCCATTAACTCTTTGCATTTACACTCACAGTTCGAAGCATACACAGTGATTAAGATATTGGCAACCTTATCTGCTGAGGCCGCCATTCTTCTTCCATAGTACCATGCCCTAACTGTCCTGAGGTATTAGATCCGAAAGAGTAAACAACTCCAGTTGATGTCACAGCAATGCTATGACCAGGTCCTGCAATTGCTTGTGATTTCTCCCTCCTGCAACATGCTTCCCCAGCCAGCAAAAACCTGAGGGCTAATTTCCACGATCCCCCACATTTTCGCTTCAAATTTTGACATTCTTCATCAGTCATTGGCTTAAATATAGCTCTTTTCTGGCATATGTCAAGAGCAGCTAGCTCTGATATTGACAATTCATAATCGGGGGTGAAGTTTGCTGGTCTCCTAAAGAAGGAACATGTTGCCTGGAAACACCATATTTACAATATTAAATCAGCCAGCATTATCAATTCTCACATTTAAAAAAGCTTCACTTTCAACTTGCCTCTAGTTTAGCAAGATCTCGAGGGTCCAAATTGCATGCAGTAAGGACATGAAGAACGATAGAAGGATTCGCAGCTAAGGGGAATTCTCCAGGAGATGAGTCCCCGAAGCAATGGCGAACTTGTCGTGGAAATGTTGGTATGGAAGCAGCAGCTATAGCAGTACCCAATTGATCAGGTATGTTATGGTATTGTATAGTCGGAGTTCTGCTTGTTGTGGCATCCATGGGCACTGCCCAGGTCTTGCAGTGCCCCCCAAGCTTGACAATGAGATAATCTGAATTGCTGAAAGAAATTATGAAAAATGGGGTTAACAATCAACCTAAAAATAACCCTAAAATAATTCAAATTATTTCCTAAACACCTACACTTTCAAGTTATTAGTTCAATTTACAAATGCCAAGAACATCTACCTTAAATAATGGATTGATTCAGCTAACTTCAAGTCTCAAACCTACAAATAGGACAATGAAAACAGATTCTCATAAAAAAAAAAAAAACTCCTTAAATCACAAGAGAAAATTAAAAGAACAATTTACACCACAAACCATATGATCATAAAACTCATGTAGCCACTCTTAAAAGATGGCATTCAAATGATTCAGGTTCGGGTCAAATCTGAACATTTGCAATCTGTTCCCTTACTCAAACTACGGCCTATGTTTCCATAGTCTGATCATCCAGTGGTTGATCTAAGCCAACTAAAACCAACAAGGTTGGATAATCCAATATGTATAAAATTTGAATCCAGAGTTTAAGACGGTTCATTCTAGTCGCACTCATATGGGATGGAGTTTGAATCTCGGCATTCGACCCCTTCCCTTGTTTACAAACTATATGCTTGATCCTATCATCTTCATTGATCAAAGCTAATAAAAAGAAACAAGGTTAGAAGGTCCAAAATGGCTGAGCACAAAGGCATTCAGAACAGCAAGAACAGTGGCAGAAAACCCCTAGAGATGATCCAAAAACAGCAGTTCTAAATCATGGAATTTAAGGATGAATCAATGAAAGAAGAGAACAACACTAGTCCTCCATGAAAAGAATATTCCAAACTTAAATGAAAACCCAGAACACAAGCAACGAATTCCCCAGAAATGACTAAAAAGTTTGGTCGGTTTGTCAAAAATGAAGCAAAATCAACATGCACCGTTCAATAAAACAAACAAACAGGGGATTTAATAAAAAATCTCGTCTTTTTGCTCAACAAATAATCCACCCACTGAAAAACCCAGAGCATCAGAATCATAACATAATCAAAATTAAGCTCAAATAGAAAAAACAAAAACAAAAAAGAATCCCAAGAACAGAAAAGAATTACATATTTAGATAATATGATCATTAGTCCACCATTATAGATCAAGGCGGAAAATAACAAAGAGATTGAAGATTACATGTTAGAAAGATCCGTGATTCCCCAACACCCATCTGCATCTGTCGATAATTGAAGATAATAAAAACACCAAAACCAGTAAAACACAGATCAAATTGTAAAACAAAAACAAAGTAGTGAGTATATGTATATATCATCAAAGTCTATAATATATGCTCTGTTTTATACTTCGAGAAATAGATTGTGAATGGGATTTTATAGAGACGAAAAATAATAAATCTTTTCCGAATTTTATTTATTTATTTTTCTTTTTTGAAGCGATGAGATGTCCTACATCCCCATTGATTTATACTTGCTTGAGACTACTTTTACATGTCAACTTCCGCTTAGCTATGGGTAATTCATTTATTTTATTTATTCCTATCAAATATGATAATTGATAAGAATTGTCTAATTGTTCCATAATTCAAGTACTCTAATGCAGCGAGTACACTTGAATTTTTTATATACCAATTATTGTAAATTAAAACTTGAAATTCGATTACAATAATTAATTTTAAAATCAAACAGATAAATATTTTATTAAATAAACGTCTATATTATTATAATTAAAACTATGATTTAATCTCTTTACCATAAATCAAATATTTTATTAAATTATAATACCTAAATTAAGATTGAATGTCCATGACTTAATAATATAAGATTGTATGGTGATTATGTTTTATAATAATCATGCAGCTTATACATTACATTTGATATTATTAAATTATAATACCTAAATTGCTTTAATATATTTTAATGAAATCTAATTAAAATAATTTTCATTATATTAAGTTCAAAATGTGAATAAATATAACAAGGTAATATTAGAGAAAATAAATTTCTCTCAATTTTAATTTTTAATGAGTTTACATGTGAATTATTTAAAAGATAAACGTTATAATATTTCATCTTATTAATTTTTTGAATTAGTGATTTTAAAAATATATTTGATAATTTAATTGTAAGTTAATTCTTTGATGATGATATTATTAAAACTATATAATTCTTTAATTAAAAGTTATATAAAGTTTTAATTTATAATTATGAACACTATAATTATCTTCTAATACCCATTATTTATTTTGATTTTATATATCATTTATCATTTTATCCTTAATATTATTTAATAAACAATTTATTACTAAATTTACCTCTATATTATTAATTAGTTACAAAATGATATTGCTTATTATTATGCTATGCATTATATATTAGGTAAAGCTGTGACCTTAAAATAAGATCATTTCTATTTTAGTCATTTTAAATTTCTTTTATTAATTTAATCACCGTCATTATAAAATTGTTTAAAATAATCACTCAAACATTATTTCATTAATAGATTGTTGACCAAAACTACCACCTAAGTATTTTTTTCAGCTAATATCCATGATATTCTATTGTAAAAATTATAAAATGAAAAATTGTTCTTTTAGTCCCTTTAAAAATCACAAAATTTTAGATTCATAACCAATGAACCACGGACGTCCAGGTCATTGTCCTTGCAAATCTATAAGAGCTCCGGCCATTGATTTCTCATCATCATCATCATCAGCTGAAGGAGTCACCGCCGCCATCAACACCTTAAACAAAAAATTCAATTAAGAAAAGTAGTAATGACATTTTTGTTTAGTGCAAAGTAATCAATGTATCATAAATTTATACCTCCAAACCTTCTATTTCGTTTCGAGTCAATGGAGCCTTCAACATGTTCCGAATCAGACCGTCCGGAATAGGCATTTGGCTCTATGCTAGCTGTGGAGTTAGCCACAATCAGCGAAGTACGATTACAACACCGTTCCAGTTTCTTACTCTTGCTTCATGTAAGAGAGAGCAAGCGAATATGACGATGAGAATCGAGGTTCATCGACGGTGCCTCAACGAGAAGTCCGTGTGATTTCACGAAATTCCTGCAATGCAGAGCCAGATATAGCTGGGGAGAGCTAGGGGACTACATGGCAGTGGTAGAAGCCATCACCAAAAAAAGAAATAGAGAATGAAGAAGGGAGTTAAAGGGTTGAAAAGAGTTATCTAGTTGATAAAAAAGAAGTGAGGATGGATGCTTCATATTCAGTGTGTCGCTCTTTTATTGTTTTTATTGAGTTGCAAAATTCGATGTTTGAACTCCTCCTTCAGTGACGGCAACTCCTCTGGCCAATGACGATGAGAAATCGACGACTGGAGCTCTTTGTAGAATTGTAGGGACGATGGCCTGGACGTCGGTTGTTAGTTGGTTATGAATTTGGATCAAAAGATTAATTTAAAATTTGAGATTTTTAAAGGTTTTAAAAGAACAATTTTCATTTTGTAATTTTTTCAATAGAATATCATTGATATTTGGTGAAAAAAATAAGGTTAATGTAACTCCAGTTCAGTAATCTATTAATGAGATAACGATTGAGTGACTATTTTGAACAAATTTTCTAATGGTAGTGATTAAATTGACAAAAAAAAAATAGAATGACCAAAATAAGAAAAACCATATTTTAGTGTGGCTAGTAAGGTAGTTACCATATATATTATTTGTTTGTAATTATTTATCTTTAAAATTATTAAATTTATTCATATGTTTTCAATCACTTACTAAATATTTTAAAATATTAATTCTAATTTTATTTAATTAAAATTTCAACAACTAAAAAGTCATAATTTGAAAATTAATTATTAGTAAAAGTTTTAATAAAAACATGTAACTTGATGAATTTATAAATATTATGATATGTATCTAATAATTTATTTTTATACTATCAATTACGTTAAAAACATATTTACAAATATTTACAAGTTAGCAGATGAATCAGTTGGATATATGTGATTATGGCTCAAATTGTTTATAATTAAGTTTCACCTTTTTGTCTATTAATTATAAACTTATTTAGTCACGAAGTCATTCCACTATAGTATCTTGACTAAGTTCTCCCTAATGACATGCCATTACGAAAGCATTTCGATCAGTACTCGTCCAATGACCTTGTCATAAGTGTATTACCCTTATAGGATATCCTTAATCTCTTTGAGATAAATCGGCTCTTCCAATATGATCCTATTTTATCTCATGGTAATCATTACATCTTCATTCATGAAATTCAATTACTATTAAATAGTAATCAAGTCATTCAACACAAAGACGAACGACCAGTAACCACATTTACTTTTCATCAACCATGTAGTACTAATGAGAGGATATCATTTACTCATGCCCCGGCTATAAATTCCATTGTTGTGAATGACACTACATACTATAGAAGTCGTATACCTAACACACCAACTTTTGGTTCCTTGTCTATTCGAACTCAGACTTTTACTTACATCAAAGTATATGAGTCATGCATACATAGTTTGTCATCCACTCAAGATTTAAGTTTGCCACACTTTGAACGTTATAAGTGAATAAGTCCATAAATAGATTCAGGATCTATTCTTCTTGGGTCTAGTTCGATGTATTGTCAATCCAATCATTCACATCTATGTCTCTATCTTTTGAGAGTCATCTGCTCCGATGTCCAAGATAAGGCATCTCCCCAATTTGACTTGATAGATGACATATTAGTCTTGCAATCAGTTTGATCATTTTCGATTAGACTAAGGACATATTTAGGTTCGTCTACTAATATAAGTTGTATTTTCGTATTACTATCCAACCACATAATACCGCTTAATATTAGTTTAAACATTAGACAACCAATGAGCCAACATTTGCATCTATTTTTCTTTACATGCAAAAACCACATGAGGACATTATACAAAGTATATTAATGTAATCCATGAATTATTTTATTAGCCAATTTGTTCGAAAAAATTACAAGTTTATAAATGAATTTACTACACATAGGGCACTAAATCTAGCAGTCTCCCATTTGTCCTAATAAAATAGATGAGTGATATTTCACATTCTCATGCTCTTCATGTGTTTCTTAAAACTCCTAATTAGTAAAGTCTTGGTAAATAGGTCACAAGGTTGTCATCATATGCGAATTTGACTACATCCACGATTCTGTTTGCGATAGCCTTCCTTGTAATATGATACTTTCTATCTATATGTTTCATCCTCTTGTGGTTTATGGTTCCCTTGGTGTTAGCTATTGTCGCACTGTTGTCACAATACAGTATGATAGATTTTTCCATAATAGGAACAACTTCAAGATCCATAAGGAACTTATGAAGCCATATTGCTTCTTTTGTAACCTTAGAAGCAACCGAATTTTCGGCCTCCATAGTGGAGTCAACAGTACAACTTTGCTTTACACTTCTCCACACAATGGACCCGTCGCCTAGGACAAAAAATACAACTTGATGTTAATTTCCTCAAATCCAGACACATTTAAAAGTCAGAACCAGTAGATTCGATAAAAGTAAGATCTCCTCCAGAATACACAAGCATATAATACCTCGTTCTCCATAAATACTTGAGTATATGCGTAACTTCTTACCAATGTCTTGGTCCTGGATTTGTTTGATATCGATTCACCAACCCCACTATGAAACAAGTATTTGGATGTGTGCATAACATAGCATACATGAGACTTTCTACTGTAAAGGCATAAGGAAACATTCTCATGTTTTCTCTTGGTCCTGGATTTGCCTGATATCGACTCACCAATCCCACTACGAAACATATATCTGGGCGTGTGCATAACATAGCACACATGAGGCTTCCTATTGCAGAAGCATAAGAAACCTTTCTGATCGCCTCCGGACATGCTAATGTCCAGAGTGTGAATATTGTAGTAAAAGATATATTAATGAGGCGATATCCACAAGTATAGAGGTCCAATTATAATATAGTTACAACGGAGTAGGTGAGTACTCCAAGGATTATACCCAAGGGAGACGAGAGCTAGATCAACTTTAACCTGAACACTAAAAGATCTAATTAGTACTTTAATTTAGTTATAGTATGAAAGTAAAGTAAAAAGGAGTTTTTTTAGGGTTTTTATAACAATAAGAATAAAATAATATAAAGAACTAAAAATCGAGAGATTGAAGTATAAGAATAATCAAATCTGATTATGGGTGATTAGCTCGCTTCAGTAATTCCCATCAATCGTCACTTCGAGTTCCTCGTTAATCAACTAGCTACTATGCCAATAGGATCTTCTGATCTTTATGTAACCCCCTAAACCTGACCTAGACGTTATGGTCAAATCTCGAAGATCACATTAGCCATATTGATGGCACAAAAAATCATTTAGCTATTTTCTCTTAAAACTCGCCGTTGCTAAAAACGTCATTGTTGAGAAAACTGAATTTTGTTTGCAATTGTTTATCTTTAGAAAACTCAAGTTTTGATATTTTTTTCGAAAGTGTCGTACTTCAATTAGAACATCACAGTGGATAATTTGCATGTCTAAAACTCGTTTGTCTTTTTCAAAACGTAGATTTAATGTAGAATATTAATTTTGTAAACAGATAGTGTTGAGTTTCAAAAACAAAGTATTGAATTTTGAAAACACCCTTTTGGGCATTGTTTGACTTAATTATGAAAAATCCATCATAAATTATCAATTTCACAATCTTTTAAATGATAATTTTAAAACTCAAATCATGCAGAAAAATCCAAAATCAAAATAATCCAAAGTCCAAAAGAAAATCCCAAGAAAAAGTCCACAGTAATAAAAACACATCCCCAAAATATCGAGTACCAAAATAATATATTTTTTTGACAATGACCGAGAGCACCTTCGTAAGCCCAGCCCGTCCTAACCTCAATTATTATCTGAAAAGTTAGAATTAAAAAGGGGTGAGTTTTAAAAGCCCAATGTAAGATCAACACAAATATAATCATACACATATCAAAACATCAATCTCATCATATCAATCATCATAATAATCACAAGTTCTAATACCGATACTTATGCATGAACATGTCGATGCATACTTTAAAAACAATGCACATATTATAAAATTTCCTACCCATCTCTGCTACACACCAATATCAAGTTTCCCAAGATTCGTCCATCCGATAACACACCATTTGAGGACAAGCCACCACATAGATACCGATAAACGGTCACATAACACATCGTGGACAAGCCACCATATAGTTGCCGATAACGGCCACATAATCGCAGTTAAACTGCCACATAGCTTTTCCTTTCATAATCCCACCCCATGCATGTGATATGGCAATTTTAACACATATGTTTCACTTTTCACATTTTCCACATAGTCATGCTCCTAACTCATATTTCTTGATTTTTACACATATGCATGTATCATGCTCACATTTTTACATATCACATAGTTTTCACTTTAGCATGCTTTAATATACATATTTATATTAAAACTATAACACCCCTAATCTGTCTCCATCGTCGGGGTAGGGTTACGGTGTTGGAATGCCGGCACCCCCACGGCGCAGCAAAATAAAATTAATTTCGGCGATCCAAACCATGAATCCATGTGTGAGGAACGAATCGGGGTGAAATAAAGGTTTTGAAATTACCGAAACTTCAATCTGAGTAGACAACGACGCCTCCGCAACAAGAGTTTTGATTTACTGTCGAACCAAGCCATAACCTTTTTCAGATGTCGGCCTCTACGTAATCCACCCAGTTTGACTATGAACAGAAGAAATCTCCAAAACTATTTTGGAGGTTTATTTGCTTGACAGCTGCTAGGCCTCACAAGTAATCTCTTAGGGTTTATATTAAGCTCTATATCTTTTATTACCTTTTATAATTGGTATATCTTTAATGAATCATAAAATTAAATAAATAAAATAAAGTTTTTAACCTAAAATTATAATTACATTAATTATAACAAGGATTTCGTAAACTATATTATTTTAAATTTATATACTGAACCAAATACATATATTAATAGAACTATGTTCTCATTATGTGTACAACATCCTTGTACATATAATATGTTCAATATTTGATTGCCCAATTAAATTAATTCCTTAATTAATTTAATTCATGTGACAACCAAACACAATACCAACTATGTTTTATTCCGTTCATTTCAACCATAGGGTGTGACCCTGTAGGTTCTTGTAACGTTAGCAGTAATACTAGAACGATTCTAATGTCACAAACAATGAGTGGCATCTAGCAATGCATCACTGCTACCTAAGTTATAAGAAGTCACGATTCGACATAACCTTTTGTGATTAACCTTTCATGCATTAATCTTTAAGTTCTTTATCTCTGGAACGGACACAAGTCATGGAATAGTCACACTTGCATAGTCCATCCCATGTTTCTTGATATCTTGAGTAGATTATGATATACAAATTAGTATGACATCTCATATAGACTTATTTGAGCATGGCCATGCATTTCTAGTCTCACTCAATCAAGTGACTAAGATATTATTCCTATTATGTAGGAGGGACTTATCCTATATTGATCAACCATATCCCTCTACATAGATTGTGGTATACCCAACATCAGCCTTTATAGAACAACCTGTTATGGTGTACGTTTGATTGTATCAAAATATACAACTCATGATGTTGGGATAATGATGATCTCAAGTCTAAGGATCATATACATATAAATCACTATGATTAATGTTGTGACAATTACATAATAATCCAAGAAACATTGTAACACCCCAAACCCGGTCTAAACGCTACGACCAAATCTAGCGTGTTACTGGGAAGAAAACGTTTTACAAACCATTATGTCGACTTGATTTGAAAGGAAAACTTTTGGTGTAGTTAAGAAAATTGCGGCTGAACTGGGCGAATTGTCAAAACATTTTGAAACTTAGTTTAGCATGATAGAATTACCTTGTTGATTATTATTCATTCGATGTATATCTTTAAAAAAAAAACTCAAAAAATTATCTTAAGTTTATAAAAACGTTCATGTCATAAATTACTTGGCACACCTTTTTCGTTTTATGATAGTTTAAGGAAAAACAGAACAGATAACAATAAAACCCAAAGAAAAGCTTAAGTGGCCTTATTACAAACTGAAACCCAAACTTAAAGTAAATAAGAACTAAATTCAAATTAAATATTGAAATTAAATGTTGAGCATGGCCACCGAGTCCACCCCAGCTTCAGATCCACAACTTAAGCATTATCTGCAAAATGTAACGGAAGGGGTGAGTCACCGAGACTCAGTGTGTGAATCCCCATCCCAAAAGATGTTATGCTCTTACACAGATTCATATAATATTTTGCATGTCATGCAACCCATTGCCTAATTATCCATCCGAGTCTCCCAAATCTACCCCTTATGCCACCTAGCCACTAGTGGTACCTAACCACTGGTAACCGAAGTTACAAATATTCATGTGTGGGGCCAACCCACTTGTGGTACCTAACCACTGGTGACGATCCCTTAAATCGATATGGGACCAACCCATCGTGGTACCTAACCACCGGGCAAGTCACAAAATAAGCACATGTGGTACCTAACCACCGGTGGTTCCAAACCACTGAGACTTAGTCACAAAATCATGATATATGGGGCCAACCCACGTGTGGTACCTAACCACTGGTGACAGTTTGATAAATCATGCCTTCCCCTTCTCTCATTATACCCATATGCTATGTATATGTTTCTCAATACAATATAATCATGCTTAATGCATAGGAAAATACAACATGGCACACACAGGTTTCTATAGATCAAGCACGATATTCACCATAATGGACTTACCCGGAGTCCTTGCTTATACCCGTAAGGGTAACGTAATGTTTCCCACTGTTATTCCGGCTTTTAACAAACACATTTAACATAATAACATATGAAGTGCGTAAGAGTTACGCACCTGATTCTCGTACTATCGCACTCACTGCTTTAACACTATCGTCACTCGAGACTACCACTATCGGCCTACAATCTTTCTCCGATGTCGGCCCACACCCCAGTGGCCAATCTCGCACTCCTGATTCTGCTCGCTTCTTGTATTTAGGGCTGGGTTTACAGATCCTACCCCTCCTATCGCTTGGCTGACATTTGAGTCCATAACAATCCCTTGGTTACTAAATTGAATTTAAACGATGAGATCAAATCTAAGAGATAATCATAATACTTAAAACAAAACCCTTACCTAGATTGTCAAATCTCGAAAATCCTCAAGAAAGCGTCACCACCCTACCTACATTCGGCCAAGCATCCAACATTAGACCAACACGATTATCGCACCTACGCTTGATGAGATCCAGTAAAAGAGAAAGGGTAAGGGAGTGGCCATTCGACAGAACCTATTACCAATACATACCTTCGGCTTCCCTCACTGTTCGGCACAAGAGATCATAGCAAGAAAGATTCGGCTTCTATGAATAAAGAGTGAAAATCGACAAGATCTTAGGGAAGTGATTCGGGTTAGAAACTAAATGAGAAAGGGAGAAATAGCAAGGAAGAAAACCACAGAGAACTTACCAATCTTGAGATGATGATTCGGCTATGGTGTAACTTCGGGAAAAGAGGCTAAACTTGAAAGTTTCGGCTATGGGAGAAGAAAGTATGGGCAAAGAGGGTTCGGCTTTTAGGAAAATATTAGAGAGGAAAAGAGAGTTAGAGGGTTGCGGCAAAGGAAGAGAACCCACAAAAGAAAAGAAAGAATTTCGGCTTGAAGGGAGAAGATGAGAAAGAAAGAAAAAGATGACAAAGGTGATCACTTGCCTACTAATTTCGGCATATCAACAGAATTTCACCCCCTCCCAGAGTTGGATTTTCAGCCAACTCTGCCGTCATCTGATAACTCTTATCCCACTTGTTATCTTAATCTATATCCTCCCTTCAAAAGAGGCCTCCTTAGCACCAACTCCTCCCTTCATATTATCAACAAAATAAAATAATTAAAACTCTTATTTCTAGCTATTATGCCGTCCTCTCTTCCCCCTTGGAGTGCTAAATTTTAGCCTAAAAACTTGGGCCCCAAGTAGCCAGTACTTGGCCCAAATCTCTTCCCTTAGTGATGCCGCCCACTTGTTCCTTGCGACACCACCAAACTTTGGGCCACTAGCCCATCTTGCAATTTAAACATAGATACCCATTTTAATTATGTCCTAGCACTCTTCATTAGAAAATTAATCTAGGTCTCAGCCCAAACCTGGGTCCAATTCGCACCTTTAAACCTCAAGCTAACACTTTAACCCTACAACACACAAAATGCCCAGACCCACTTATTCAGGATGTTACAGTTCTACCCCTCTTAAAATAAATTTTGGCGTCGAAATTTACTTGATCAAAAGAGTTGAGGGTATTGCTGATGCATAACATCCTCCAGCTCCCATGTCGCTTCTTCTGAACCGTGGTTCCGCCATAATACCTTCACCAAAGGGACTAATTTCCTGCGTAATACTTTGACATCACGATCCAGGATCTGCATTGGTTCCTCCTCAAAAGATAAGTCTTGGCTCACCTCAATTTCTTCTACCGGCATAACATGAGATGGATCTGAACGATAGCGTCTAAGCATGGAAACATGAAACACATTATGGATTTGACTCAACTCTGGTGGAAACTCGAGCTGATAAGCTACTGGTCCCACTCGCTTCAACACCCGATAAGGCCCGATAAACCTAGGTATCAGCTTGCCCTTCCGACCAAATCTCAGCACTTTCTTCCACGACGACACCTTCAAGAAAACCATGTCACCCTCTGCAAATTCTATATCCTTTCGCTTAAGATCGGCATAGGACTTTTGCCTGTCCGAAGCTTCCTTCAGACGATCTCGAATCAGCCTAACCTTTTCTTCTGTTTCAGCCACCAACTCTGGACCCAACAACTGCCGTTCTCCCAACTCCGTCCAACACGTATGGGTACGGTACTTTCGACCATATAATACTTATATGGTGCCATCCGAATACTTGCCTGGTAACTTTTATTGTATGCGAAGTCTGCCAACGATAGAAATTCTTCCCGACTACCTCTGAAATCCAAGACACAACCCCTTAGCATATCCTCCAAGACCTGAATTACCCTCTCCGACTGTCCATCCGATTGGGGATGAAATGCTGCACTAAAATCCAACTTTGTTCCCAAGGCCTGGTGCAACGCTTTTCAAAACCTCGACGTGAACCTAGGGTCCCTGTCTGAGATAATCGACACTGGTACCCCATG
Source organism: Gossypium rotundifolium (assembly GCA_025506655.1). Taxonomy (NCBI): domain Eukaryota; kingdom Viridiplantae; phylum Streptophyta; class Magnoliopsida; order Malvales; family Malvaceae; genus Gossypium; species Gossypium rotundifolium. The sequence continues at coordinate 57,345,723 of CP106726.1, forward strand.
TAACCTCAAAATTTCTGCCACATATAACTTAGCTAACCTCTGGAGAGAGTAATCAACCCGAATCGGTATAAAATGAGCCGACTTTGTTAAACGGTTGACGATCACCCAGACCAAATCTTTCTTAGTAGGCGTGAGGGGTAGCCCACTAACAAAATCCATCGTGATCCTTTCCTATTTCCATTGTGGAATCTTTACTGGTTGCAACAATTTCGAGGGTAATTGATGTTCAGCTTTGACCTGATGACACGTCAAACACCTACTCACAAATTCAGTTACTTCACGCTTTAAGCCCGGCCACCAGAACTACTCCCGCAAATCCTGGTACATCTTACTACCTCTAGGATGCATAGCATATGGACTGCTATGAGCCTCCTGAAGAATCTTCTGCCTTAACTCCGCATCTTTAGGCATGCAAACCTTCCCCTGAAAACACAGCACTCCATCGCTGCTCAGGCTATACCCCTCCAATCCACCATTCTATACTTGCAAACACCGAGCATTTAAAACTTCATCCACCAGTTATTTTCCTTAACCTGGTTTACCCATGTTGGCTTCACTTGCAATTCTGCTAACAGACTCCTGTCATCATACAGACTAAGGTGGGCAAACAAAGCTCATAGATCTACCACAACCTTGCGGCTCAAGGCGTTAGCTACCACATTAGCCTTTCCCAGATGGTACTGAATCAAGCAATCATAATCCTTCAACAGCTCGATCCACCTCCTCTGCCTTAAATTCAATTCTTTCTGAGTGAAGAGGTATTTCAAACTCTTATGGTCCGTGTACACAATAGACTTCTCTCCATACAAGTAATGTTTCCAAATTTTTAGGGCTAAAACCACTGTAGCCAACTCTAGATCATGCGTTGGGTAATTCACCTCGTGAGGTCTCAATTATCGAGAAGCATACGCTACTACCTTCCCTTCTTGCATCAGCACACATCCTAACCCTGTGTGTGACGCGTCACAATAAATCGTAAACTCCTTCCCTACTTCAGGTTGAATCAGCATCGGAGCTTCCGTCAAAATCTTCTTCAACTTCTCAAAACTCTCTTGTTGCTTGTCTGACCACACAAACGAAACCCCTTTCCTTAGCAACTTGGTTAAGGGTGTTGCAATCAAAGAAAATCTTTCCACAAACCTTCTGTAATATCCTGCTAAACCCAAAAAACTCCGAATCTCCACCACAGACTTCGGTGGTTTCCAGTCCAATACAGCTTCAATCTTTCAAGGGTCTACCCTAATCCCCTCAGCCGACACCACATGACCCAAAAAGGTAACTTCCTTCAACCAGAACTCGCACTTACTAAACTTAGCACACAACTTCTTCTCCCTCAGAATTTACAACACCACACGAAGATGCGCATCATGCTCCTCCTCAAACTTAGAATAAACCAGAATATCGTCGATAAACACCACAACGAACCAATCAAGATATGGTTGAAACACCCGATTCATCATATCTATAAATGCTGCTGGGGCGTTAGTCAACCCAAATGGAATCACCAGAAATTCATAGTGACCGTAACGAGTACGAAAAGTCATTTTATGGATATCCGCCACCCTGACCTTAAGCTGGTGATATCCCGACCTCAAATCTATCTTGGAAAAGACTGAGGCTCCCTTAAGTTGATCGAACAAGTCGTCTATCCTCGATAACAGATACTTGTTCTTAATTGTCAACTTATTTAGACGGTAATCAATGCACATTCGCATTGATCCGTCCTTCTTCTTAATAAAAAGCACAGCCGCTCCCCAAGGCGATACATTCGGCCGGATAAAACCTCGATCTAGTAATTCCTGAATCTGCGCTTTCAGCTCCACTAACTCCTTCAGCGCCATTCTATATGGGGCAATAGACACTGGCGCTGTTTCTGGTAGAAGGTCTATACCAAACTCCACTTTCTGATCTGGAGGCAAACCCGGAAGCTCTTCCAAAAAGACATCGGTAAATTTTTTCACCGTTCGACCACTCTCCAAAGCTGATTCCTTAACCTCCAAGGTACAAACATAAACCAAAAATGCCTTACATCCTTTCCTCACCATCTTCTCAGCCTTCAAAGCGGATACCACACTAGATAGGTAGTTCCTTCTCTCACCTATCATCACCAACTCATCACCCTACTGTTCTCAAAGACCATGCACTTAGTCAGACCGTCTGCACTACCGATACTTTACCAACCAATCTATCCCGAAGATTAGATCATGTGAAATAAAACAGAGGGGTGAGTTACCAAGACTCAGTGTGTAAATCCCCTTAAGTCACATAAAATGGCTTTAAGCCCACAACCGTATTTTGGCCTTCGGCCCACTTAGAATGACATATATCAATATGAATGCATTATGTAAACTCGTCCCACCTAATTATCCATCTTCTACACGTCACCCATGCTAGCCCAACACACAGTGGGGATTTCTACAATCAACCCTCCATCCGGTACACGCCATATATGTGGCACCAAGCCACTGGTGATAGAGTCACAACTTATAATACGTGGGGCCAACCCACTTGTGGTACCAAACCACTGGTGATAATCCCTAATAATTATATATGTGGGGCCAACCCACTGTGGTACCAAACCACTGGGACAAGTCACAGAATCATCATAATCATATGTGGTACCAAACCACTGAGACTTAAGTCACTGAATTAGATATGTGGGGTCAACCCACTGTGGTACCAAACCATTGTGATAGTCTTATATCACTTCCCCTTTTCATCATACCAAAACCCATGCGTAATATATATATATATATATCAAATGAATGCAACATGCTATTTAATGACAATTTATTACGGCATACGTTTATTCACTCACAATAGGACGATAGGGTACTTACCTGGTATCCCAATTATACCCATAAAGGTATATCGACTGTTCATTCAGCCACTTCAGCTTTTCAGCCCCAAACAGTTAGTAACACAGTTTAATATCACTAAAGTGTGAATATTTACAAACCTAATTACACGTAATATTAGGCTTTCTACGTCGACGCTATCACTAATGTGGACAACCGCTATCTACCTACTATTCTGTTATGAATCTGGTCCACAACCCGGTGGCCAGTCTGAAGCAGCAGACACCGCACGCTTTTTGAACTTAGGGGCTGAGACTGCGGGTCTAACCCCTTCCTTTGATTGGCTGGCATTAGATTCCATTGAAACGGTCTTGGTTAGAAGATACTATAATGAAACATGGGTTGTTTAACAACACACTAGGTTAAGGCAGCAAATAACGAAAAGAGAAACCGATCGAATAACTAAAGAGAAACCCTTACATTGAGATCCTGAAAAAAGAGATAGGGTTTAGAGATTGACTAGTTCCTGGGCTTGGGATTCAGATGATACGGTTAGCTTAGTTTCCCAGAATAGGCACCCCAAAGAGACAAGAAGATAAAAAGTATGAGTCAAAACGATAGCATCACCAAGCCAATTAGCCATTCGGCTTTGGCTTCTAAAAACTGAAAGAAGGCAGAAAAAGATGACAGATCTCCCTTACCTTTAATTAGTCGAACTCGAAAGTCCCTTAAGACCCTTCAATCGCAGACCCGATAAAGAAGAATATAGAGATGAGGCCCCTTTCCATTCGGCCAAACCAAGGTACAAGTTAATGTCTATTGTTAAAAGAAAGGGAAGAAAGATTTAAAAGGAACAAATAATACTTGCCACTACTAAGATGAATCCAATCGAGAAGGCTAGGAAATAGTGTGACGATAACCTCTGAATGAGATGAACACACAAGGAGATTCAGTTACAGAAAAGAAAATAAAGCAAAATAAAAAGAAGGTGTGGGCAATGGTTTCGGCCTAGAGAAGAAGAATTAAAAGAGGAAGAATGAGGAGAGGCTAATGAGTGTTTTGGACTTTAGTGAAAAGAAGGATAGATGAGGGAAATGAGGGATTGCCGAAATGGTAAAAGTCCCCAAAGGTAGTTTCGGTCAATAGAAGAAGGAGTGGAGGAAGTTTTAATTGGTAGAAAAGAGAAATGAAAAGGGAAAGAGGGTGTAGCTAGATGATTCGACAACTACCAAGAAAAAAAGATTCGACACCTACAACTCCAAAGTTGAAAATGCACAAAAAGGAGTACTAAACAAAACAAACAAGAAAAAAGGTCTTATGGCCCTAATGGAATTTCGGCACACCCCAAAATAAGCCAAAACTGACTTTTGCTCCCCCCCAAGCATCCAAAATTCGGCCACTACCTTCACCAGTCTCAATCCTCTATTTTCCTCCTTAATTCACTCCTGATCACTCATTCAAAAAGGTTTGAATAATTCAAACTCCTACTTCTTCTCATGGCCACACATTTGAACTTTTTGACTCAGTCAACACTCCTCCCTTAGAGTGTCCTGGCCGAACTCTACCTCCTCCCTTCTAGATGCCAAAAACAATCTCAAAAACAACTTGTGCGACTCGAACCTGCTCCCTTACTGCTTCCCTTGTGGCGTCACTTACCTGTACCTTAAGTGGCGCCTCCCTACCATTTTACCACTTTAATTCTTATGTCAACCAATCACCACTACTAACCCTTAAGTCCTGCCCTGGCCATCTCTCCCCTAAAAATGCCCAAAATTAAAATTTTGGTCAAAGCTCTGACTTAACCCCAAGCCTTTCTTGGACCCCTAAACACACCAAACTACACACCGAGCATAGCATACACAAAAAAACATATTAAATGCAGAGCCCCTAATTCAGGATGTTACAGTTCTACCCCCTTAGAGAAATTTCGGCCTTAAAATTACCTGGTCAAAAGAGGTGAGGGTATTGTTGTCGCATTGCATCCTCTGGCTCCCACGTAGCTTCCTCTAAATCGTGATTTCGCCACAACACTTTGACCAAAGGGACTGATTTCCTTCGCAACACCTTAACGTCACGATTCAAGATCTGAATTGGTTCCTCTTCAAAGGATAGATCAGGCCTTACTTCGATTTCTGCCACTGGCACAACGTGAGATAGATCTGAATGGTAGCACCTTAGCATCGAAACATGAAATACATCATGAACCTGACTTAACTCTGAAGGTAACTCGAGCTGGTAAGCTACTGGTCCCACACGCTTCAACACACGATAAGGCCCGATGAACCTGGGGCTTAACTTACCCTTCTATCCAAACCTTAGAATTTTCTTCCACGGTGACACTTTTAAGAAAACCAAGTCACCCACTGCAAACTTTATGTCCTTATGCTTCAGATCAGCATAAGAATTTTGCCTGTCGAAGCTTCTTTCAACCGTGTTCGAATTAACTTAACCTTGTCTTCCGTTTCAGCAACCAATTTCGGACCCAACAACTATCGTTCCTCTAACTCTGTCCAACACGTAGGAGTGCGACACCTCCGACCATACAATGCATTCTACAGTGCCATCTGAATATGGGACTGATAGTTGTTGTTGTACGCGAATTCTGCTAACGGTAGAAACTCCTCCCAACTACCCCTGAAGTCGATAACACAGCCCCTCAACATATCTTCTAAGATCTGAATTACCCTTTTCGACTACCCGTCCATCTGTGGATGAAATGTTGTACTAAAATCCAATCTTGTGCCCAACGCTTGATGTAACGCCTTCCAGAACCTTGATATAAACCTGGGGTCTCTGTCTGATATAATGGATACTGGTACCCCATTCAACCTCACAATCTCTGCTACATACAACTTAGCTAACTTCTGAAGGGAGTAATCGACACGTATCGGTATGAAATGAGCAGACTTTTTCAGTCGGTCGATGATCACCCATACCGAATCCTTCTTAGTAGGCGTAAGAGGTAGCCCACTAACAAAATCCATAGTGATCCTCTCCCATTACTGTGGAATCTTCACCTGTTACAATAACCCTGAAGAAAACTGATGCTCGGCTTTTACTTGCTGACATGTCAAGCATTTACCCACCAACTCGGTTACTTTTTACTTCAAACCTGGCCACCAAAATTGTTCTCGTAAATCTCGGTACATCTTACTTCCTCCAGGGTGCATAGCGTAAGGGCTACTATGCACTTCCCGAAGAATCATCTACCTCAATTCCACATCTTTCGATATGCAAACCTTCTCATAAAAATAGAAGATTCTATCATTATTCAAACTGTAATCCTCTGCCTTCCCATTCTATACTTGTAAAAGTCGAGCACTTAAGACGTTGTTCAACAACTGTTTCTCTTTAATTTGACTAACCCAGGTAGGCTTCACTTGAAGTTTAGCTAATAAACTTCCGTCATCGTATAAACTGAGATGGGTGAACATCGCTCTCAATTCTGATATTACCTTTTGGCTCAACGCATCTGCCACCACATTCGCCTTACCCGGGTGATATTCGATCGAGCAGTCATAATCCTTCAACAGTTCAATCCACCTTCGCTGTCTTAAGTTCAACTCTTTCTGAGTTAAAAGATATTTCAAGCTCTTGTGGTCGGTGTAGATAACGAATTTCTCCCCATACAAATAATGCCTCCAAATTTTTAAGGCGAAAACTATCGCAGCCAGCTCCAAATCATGTGTGGGATAGTTGGTCTTATGCGGTCTCAACTGCCGAGATGCATATGCAACTACCTTCCTATCCTGCACCAACATACACCCTAACCCCGTGTGTGAAGCATCACAATACGCTACGAATTCCTTTCCAGCTTCAGGCTGAATTAAAATCGGAGCCTCAGTTAAAATCCTTTTTAGCTTCTCAAAGCTTTCCTGCTGCTTGTCAGTCCACACAAATGATATCCCTTTCCTTAATAACTTAGTTAAAGGTGCCACAATTAAAGTGAAACCCTCAACAAATCTTCTATAGTAACCTGCTAACCCCAAGAAACTTCGAATCTCCGCCACAGACTTAGGTGGTTTCCACTCTAGCACTACCTCAATCTTTTGAGGGTCGACCCTAATTCCTTCTGTAGATACCACATGACCCAGAAAGGTAACTTCTTTCAACCAAAACTCACATTTGCTAAATTTGGCGTACAACTGCCTTTCCCTTAAAATCTACAGAACCACTCGAAGATGCGAATCATGCTCCTCTTCTAACTTGGAATATACCAGAATGTCATCTGCGAACACTACCACAAACTAGTCTAGATAGGGTTGAAAAACCGGTTCATCATATCCATGGACGCAGCTGGTGTATTTGTCAACCCAAATGGCATCACCAAAAATTTGTAGTGACCGTAGCGAGTTCGGAAAGCCGTCTTATGAATATCTACTTTCTTTACCTTAAGCTGATGATATCCAGACCTTAAGTCTATCTTTGAAAAGACTGAAGCCCCTTTGAGCTGGTTGAACAGGTCATCTATCCTCGGCAGCGGGTACTTGTTCTTAATCATTAACTTATTCAACTAGCGGTAATCAATGCACATTCGCATAGACCCATCTTTCTTCTTCACGAATAACACCGGCGTTCCCCATGGTGATACACTTTGTCGAATAAACCCTTTATCCAACAGTTCTTGAATTTGAGCTTTCAGTTACACCAATTCCTTTGGCGCCATTCTATATGGGGCAATCGAGACGGACGCTATCCCCAGAAACAAATCAATGCCGAATTCCACCTCACGATCCGGAGGTAGTCCTGGAAGCTCTTCTGGGAAAACATCTACAAACTCCTTCACTGTTCTCACATCCCCCACAGACAAATCTTTGACCTCTAAAGCACAAACCAAAGCCATGAATGCCTCACATCCTTTTCTCATCATTCTTTCAGCCTTTAAAGCGGACACTACGTTAGAAAGGAGTCCTAATCAGGAGTCCTATCACCACCACCTCATTATCTTCAGGAGTCCTAATCACCATGCGCTTAGCAGTACAATCCAGATTTGCTCGATACTTTACTAACTAGTCCATACCTAAAATTAAGTCGAACTCCCCAAATGGAAATTCCATTAGATCAGCCAGGAAAACCAACCCTTGAACCTCTAAAGGCACCCTCCCTGAAGTTTTTTATTCACAACTACCGATTGTCCTAAAGGACTAAGTACAATTATCTCCCTAGAGGCAGTCTCAGGATCTACGTTCAGGGTTCTTGCTATAGTACTAGCAACGTAAGAATGTGTCAACCCAAAATCAATTAATGCAGTATAAGGAAACCCACAAATAAGGAACGTACCGGTTATGACGTCCGGTGCGTCGCCCTCTTCTCGGCGTCTAGCTGCATACACCAAACTAGGCTGTCTCACATTTGTGTTTCCAGTACCTCTGCTGGGTGCTCTACGGCCTCAACCAAAATTACCTCCTTTAACTGGACCACGACCCCTCTGTGATTACGAACCGCCTCTACCAGGCTAAATATAACGTTGACTCATCGGTCGCTCTCTGCCCGACTATTGTGGGCAGTCTCTTATTCGATGATCAATAGACCCGCACCTGAAACATCCTCTATTACTTGCCCAACACTTACCCAAATGAAATTTACCACATCGAGCACAGCTCTGAGGCCGATTATCTGTAATAGGTCTTGCAAATGACTCGACCCATCCATTCTAGGCCTTTTCTGAAACCCCCCAGCTGATCTCGACGATCTAAAATTTCTCTCAATTTTTCTTTATCCCTATCCTGATTTTTCCTTTCGGATCGCTTCACCTCTTCAGCTATCTTGGCCTTTTCTACCAAAACAGCAAATTCCCTTTCTCGTTGCGGAGCTATCAGCACACGCAACTCGTCCTCAAACTATCCTCAAATCAAACACAACGCTCATGGTCTGTAGCAACAATGCCCTTGGTGTAACGGCTTAGTCGTAAGAATTCTGCCTCGTACTAGGCCACTGACTTACTTCCCTGAACTAAATTTAGAAATGCCTTACGCTGGGCGTCCACATAACTTGATCCGACATATTTCCCTCGAAATACCGTCTTGAAGAAATCCTGTAATATGATTAGCCACTGATCCATCCCTGATTGTAAGCCACCACTGGTATGCTTCGTCCCGAAGAAGAGACACAATTCTTTTCAACTTCTCCTCCTCAATAAGATCAAGATCATCCATAGTACGCTCTACTACTTCTAGCCAATACTTTGCTATATTAGGAGCTACACCAGAAATGCCCCTAAACACTTTCGCTCCATTAGCTCGGAGTCGTTCAGACACAGATTTTTGAGCTCCCGTACTCGTGCTTGCTCCAACAACTCTTTCTAGCACACGTAACATTGTTTGGGACACAGCATCGTCCCCAACCATTTGATCTTAAAATTTTATTTTCGTAGCTGGCGGTGCTGGGGCATAGTTTTCGTCCTGTGCCCAGACTCCAATGGTTCTGACCCGACACTCCGGCCTCTACCACGGCCGCGCACAACACGTCCCCGTCCCCTAGTACTCATGGATACTATAACGATTTAGTCTGAATAAAAATTTTATGAGTTAGCATTTTCTTCCACTATTTAATACAAGCAGTCTTATGAGGGGTAACTTTAAATAGTGTTTTCACGCAAATCATATCACAACCTAGAGGGTTCAATCTCTAAAGTTTGGATTTCTACATTCTCATAATCATAGCACATAAAAATATTTAATACAGTACAACCACTATTTAAAACACTTACCGCGTTGATTGGGTGCCGGTAGACTCGGGTGCCATACTCCTAAGGAACAAATTCATACGTATTTTTCTTTTTAAACCATTGTAACTACAAAATTTGAAAACATTTTGATCCCTAAAACCCAAAGCCAAGTTTTGAAACCTAGGCTCTGATACCAAAATTGTAACATCCCAAACCCGGTCTTAACGTTATGACCAGATCTGGTATGTCACAAGAGAAGAGTGTAAAAAGGCTTCGAAATTTTGAAGAAACTCGTAAGTTTGAAACTTTTTGATTTAGGCGTTGTTTTGGAAACAGTGGTTTGCAGTTTTAAAAAAATTTAAATTTAGCTAATCAGTTATTGAATATGTTTGACATTTGAAAGAAAACGATTGCCTTATATTGCTTAAGTTTTGAAAACTTCATCTTAGATAGCATGTGAAAGTGTATATATGTTTGTCATATCAAAATAAATAAGTAATAGCAAATACTAATTTAAGAAGGCCTTATTACATAATTTAAAATCCTCGAATAAATAGTTTAAGAAAGAAAATAAATTTACGAAAAAGAAATATTGTATGGCCTCCACAAGTCTGCCTCGGCTTCCAGACCCACGATCTTCTAATTACCTGCAAAATTAAGCAGAGGGGTGAGTCACCAAGACTCAGTGTGTAAATCCCCTTAAGTCACATAAAATGGCTTCAAGCCCACAACCGCATTTTGGCCTTCGGCCCACTCAGAATGACATACATCAATATGAATGCACTATGTAACCCAGCCCAAACTAATTATCCATCCTCTACACGTCACTTGTACCAGCCTAACACACCGTGGGGATTTCTACAATCAACCCTCCATCCGCTACACGCCATATATGTGGCACCAAGCCACTGGTGATAGAGTCACAACTTATAACATGTGGGGCCAACCCACTTGTGGTACCAAACCACTGGTGACAATCCCTAATAATCATATATGTGGGGCCAACCCACTGTGGCACCAAACCACTGGGAAAAGTCACAGAATCATCATAATCATATGTGGTACCAAACCACTGAGACTTAGTCACCGAATCAGATATGTGGGGCAACCCACTGTGGTACCAAACCACTGTGACAGTCTTATATCACTTCCCCTTTTCATCATACCAAAACCCATGCATAATATATATATATATATATCAAATGAATGCAACATGCTATTTAATGACAATTTATTATGGCATACGTTTATTCACTCACAATAGGACGATAGGGTACTTACCTGGTATCCCAATTATACCCATAAAGGTATATCAACTGTTCATTCAGCCACTTCGGCTTTTCATTTTTCAAACAGCTTAGTAACACAGTTTAATATCAATAAAGTGTGAATATTTACACACTTGATTACACGTAATATTAGGCTTTCTACGTCGACGCTATCGCTAATGGGGACAATCGCTATCTGCCTACTATTTTCTTCTGAAGCCGGTCCACAACCCGGTGGCGATCTCAAGCAAGCAGACACTACGCTTTTTGAACTTAGAAATTTGAGATTGCGTGTCTAACCCTTCCTTTGATTGGCTGGCATTAGATTCCATTGAAACGGTCTTGGTCAGAAGATACTATAATGAAACATGGGTTGTTTAACAACACACTGGGTTAAGGCAGCAAATAATTTAAAAGAGAAACCGATCGAATAACTGAAGAGAAACCCTTACCTTGAGATCCTAAAAAGAGAGATAGGGTTCAGAGATTGGCTAGTTCCCGAGCTTGGGATTCAGATGATACGATTAGCTTAGTTTCTCGGAATAGGCGCCCCCAAAGAGAAAAGAAGATAAAAAGTATGAGTCAAAACGATAGCATTACCAATCCAATTAGCCATTCGGATTTGGCTTCCAAAAATCAAAAGAAGGCAGAAAAAGATGACGGAATCTCCCTTACCTTTAATCAGTCGAGCTTAAAAGTTCATTAAGACCCTTCAATCGCAGACCCGATAAAGAAGAATACGGAGATGAGGTCCCTTTACATTCGGCCAAACCAAGGTACAAGTTAATGTCTTTGGTTAAAAGAAAGGGAAGAAATATTTAAGAGGAACAAAGAATACTTACCACTACTAAGATGAATCCAATCGAGAAGGCTAGGAAACAATGTGACGGCAACCTCTGAATGAGATGAACACACAAGGAGATTCGACTACAAGGAAAAAAAATAAAGCAAAATAAAAAGAAGGTGTTGGCAAAGGTTTTGACCTAGAGAAGAAGAATTAAAAGAGGAAGAATGAGGAGAGGCTAATGAGTGTTTCGTCCTTTAGTGAAAAGAAAGATAGATGAGAGAAATGAGGGATCGCCGAAATGGTAAAAGTGCCCAAAGGTAGTTTCGGTCAATAGAAGTAGGAGTGGAGGAAGTTTTAATTGGTAGAAAAGAGAAATAAAAAGAAAAAGAGGGTGTAGCTAGATGATTCGGCAACTAATAAGAAGCAAAGATTCGGTACCTACAACTTCAAAGTGAAAATGCACAAAAAGGAGAACTAAACTAAACAAACAAGAATAAAAGGCTTATGGACCTAATGAAATTTTGGCACACACCAAAATAAGCCAAAACTGACTTTTGCTCCCCCCAAGAATCCAAAATTTGGCCACTACCTTCACCAGCCTCAATCCCCTATTTTCCTCCTTAATTCACTCCTAATCACTCATTCAAAAAGGTTTGAATAATTCAAACTCCTACTTCTATTCATGGCCACACATTTGAACTTTTGACTCAGTCAACACTCCTCCCCTGGAGTGTCCTAGCCGAACTCTACCTCTTCCCTTCCAGACGCCAAAAACAATCTCAAAAACAACTTGTGCGATTCGAACCTACTCCCTCACTACTTCCCTTGTGTTGTCACTTACCTGTACCTTAAGTGGCGCCTCCCTGCCACTTTACCACTTTAATTCTTATGTCAACCAATCACCACTACTAACGCTTAAGTCCTGCCCTGTCCAGCTCTCCCCTAAAAGTGCCCAAAATTAAAATTTTGGTCAAAGCTCCAACTTAACCCCGAGCCTTCCTTGGACCCTTAAACACACCAAACTACACACTGAGCATAGCATACAGACAAAAACATATTAAATGCAGAGGCTCTAATTTAGGATGTTACAATTTCAAGCTTCTAAAGTACAAAAACTAGTTTAATCTGCTACATCGATTTGCGACAGATCAAAGTCCCCCACACTTAAGTCATTGCTTATTCTCAAGCAACATAAACATAAGCAAGAAATAAAAGAGACATCCTTTGAGCAAATATCATACAAGTATTGACTTTGAAGCACATGACTTAAGCATTTTATATTCACTAAGAATTTTGACATGATGAATAATTAACTTACCACTTTTGGCCACAAACATTCGAGTTTAGTATGTTACAAAGTATACAACTATTAAGGGTCTCACCTGTAAGGTTCCGTCAATAAATCATACAAATAATTTGATTATCCAAACAAAATACAAATAGTCGTTTATGCAATTGTTTAATAAAATGTCCATTCATGCATAATGGTATTTAGGTCTCATATGACTTTTCGGCTTGTAACATTTTGACATTTAGGACAGGTACAAAATTCAAAAAAAAAATAGTAAGCATAAAAAAGGGTTACAAACACGAAAATAGTTTGGCACATCATATCGATCCCTATTCTTCCCTTTTAGTGACCCTTACCCGTTCACCGCCTTATTTCTCCTTCTCTCACCTTCCTTGTTTCTCCACATAGGAAATCATAGTATAACATAGTAACTATGACTAGCTTATGAGTTTTTGTGCACTAATGAACTAGTTTTTCCCATGCCTATGACTTTGTCACTTTTCTCTTTTTCAAAGCATCTTACTTATGAATGCTTTTTCACTATTTTAAGACTCTTTCTACTCGTACTACTTTTGCTTTTTGAAATTTTCTTTTGTTTTACACTTTCAAGCTAACATGTAGTTCCCATATCATATCAATCTTTCCTATTTCACTCTATTTTTACAAAGTCCATCGTGATGTACCTACTTAATCCTCAGTACTATGGCCAGATCGTCTATAGTTGTGCAATGCAGGACCAAATAAAAAATATAATATCTGGGATTTAGGGGTTATGCATTTTCACTTAAATGTATGTGGTAGCATGCTTGTGTATAATTTGAATGCGTTTTGGGGGCTTCAAGAACCTTGGGGTGTAGGTAGGAGCCTTAGAAGTTATTGGATTTTTAAGCCTAAAACGGGGAACTAAGGGAGCTAGGCCTTAAGAAGTTTACTGTGTGGATTAAGACACAAATAACTCAGTGGTAAGGTGGCAAGGAGGTGCCACTTAGGGCCTTGTGAGGTGACGCCACAGGGAGTGTGAACGAGCCTAGGTTCGAGCAGCAAGGGAAGCGTTTTGGAGTTTTATTTTTCAGCAAGGAAGGGCAGTGGTGGACGCACAAGGACTCTGATGGAGGAAGTATAGATTGGGTATGACAACTTAGAGATTCGGCTAAGGTAGAGTGAAAAGGGGGATTGAGTGGAGAGAAGGAGAGTTGGCCGAATAGAGGGGACTTTGGAGAAGGGCATATTCGGTTCTGTATAGGAGAGCTAAGTGCCAAAATTGCTTAGTCTTTCTACTCATCTCTTGACCGAAACCCTCACCCCTTCTCTTCTCTTCTTTTTTTTTTCTTTTTGATTGAAAGCCTAAACCTTTTCTCTTAATCTTGCAAAAATCGAAAACCATACAAGACATCAACCCTTTCTCTTCTTTGCATCGATTCCTCCATTCTCAAAAGCCGGAAGAACTTTTCTCCTCATTTGCTGAAATCATAGCCGAAACACCATAGATCCTCAACCCTTTTCTCTTATCTCCTTGAGTGTTGGACGAATCCGTCAGACTCTATTCCGTCAGATCTACTAGTTGGTAAGGGTTCTTCTATTCTAATTTTTTTCCATTTTTCCCTTTTGATTAGCCGAAATAAAGGACTCTAATCCTTTATGTTTCTTTGGCCGAAACCATAAAGGTGGGTTTCGAGATTCTTTTGTAGCCGACAAGAGCAAAGATCTTTTCGGGATTTAAGATCCAAGGTAAACAAGGCATACTATTCGGCCAAGGGCCACTTTTACTTGTTCAAAGGCTATGCCGATTCTAATTATGGTGTTTTAGGGAGTCTTCGACAGATCTTCGGGATTTGGCTAAGTAATCTAGGTAAGGGTTCTAGTGTTTCAGATCCATTTCTTATTATTCAAAAGCCGAGAACTAACCGTTTGACTGTACTAGTACTTAGCCGATTGCAAGGGGGAAATCATCACGAAGTTTCGAGATTTGGTTAGTAACCAAATCAGCAGCAAGGTAAGGATTTTGGTTGTGTTAACCCTTCAGGATTTACTGTTTAGCCGAATGGCCTCCTTGCTAATATGCTTAGTGTTGGCCGAATGTAGGAAAAAGGGAATTAGTGCGTTAGATCAGAATCTTCGGGATTTAGTAATCGCGTTAGAAATCAGGTGTGTAACCTTACACTAAATTCCTGACAGTTTAATAATAATTATGTTAATCATGTGTTAGTGAAGTGACGAATAAATATGGCTAAGGGTACCATTTAATGGTACTGTGTATTCAGGTACGTTACCCCTTAACACTCGTAAATAATGTTTAACAACATTGATGTGAAAAAAATATGGGATTCCATTATGATTTTGGGGTAAGGTAAATTGCATGATAAATAGCATGTTTTGTATGTTGCATGGGCATATGGCTGATTATGTTAAAGGGGAAGTGATCTGGTGGTTTTTACCACATTATCTGGTGACTATGTCACATATTATGAATTTGGTGACTCTGTCACATTATCTGGTGGCTATGCCACAATTATAAGGGTGATGCGCTGTTGACTGCAGCGACTGCCTTCAATGGTGTGTAGCGAATGGAGGGTCGATTTAGTAATCCCCATGGTGTGATTGGTAGGTACGGGTGATGTGTAGAGGATGGATATCTAGGTGGGTTTGGGTTGCATCATTGTTTATATTGGCTCGTATGTGATATGATATGTTTTGATTGTTTGGGAGTCTATGGTGGTTGTTACACACTGAGTCTGTTGACTCACCCCTCGTGGGCTAACTTTTTACAGATGGCACTCAGTAAATGGACCGGGTCGGCAGGAACTTAGTGGTGGCCATGCACAGCTCAGTTTTTTTTTGGTTTTCTTATTAAGTTTATTTTGACTTATTTTGGGTTATATTTTGATGTAATAAGGCCATTATCACTTAACTGTTTTATTTATGTGTTTTAAATTTTTATTATGATATGAACAACATCGATCAAGACGATTAAATATTTTCGTAAAACAACATCAATTGTTTTTAACTCAAACGCCTACGGTTTTCAAGTTAACAATAATAAACTCTAAAATTTGGTTTTTCTTAAACTTGTAAATTTCTAAGTGTAAGAAGATAACTTTTAAAACAAAACTTAGATTTCAACTCGGTTTTTTTTTACTTGAGAACAATCCAAATCTATTTTCTTCAAAACTACCAAGATTTTCAAAATGTCATACGAGACCTAACTACATTTTACTCAAGGACCATGCCAGATCCGGTCAGGGCTTGTGGGCCGAGTTTGGGGTGTTTCAATTTTGGTATCAGAGCCGAGTTAAAAACTCAGCCTTGAGGGCTTTTGGGCCCAAAACGTTTTTCTTATTTTGAAGTTGGGTTTTACGAAAGAATGAGCAGGTTTTCTGGCATGGCACCTGAGTCTCCGGCCCGAAGTCCACCAGGTAAGTACCCCTAACCATTGTGTGATTTGTATGTGGGTATTATGGGGACGTAGATTAGTAGATTAGGAACTATTGAACCCTAGGATTAGCTTACTCCAACACCAAATTACATAAAATTTAAAGTCTAACCAAACAAACCTGTAAGTGAGTCACCGAGTTAAGGGTGTGGCAACCGTTGTGCGCATGTCTAGGATTGGATTCAGAGGGGGAGCTTGGTATTTAAGCAGTCCTAGTGACTCACCTCCTCTCCGCTCGAATCCTACCTGGTGTGTAGTGACGGTTCACCCTGACCAAGAGGACTTAATCACAGGCTAAACTCAATAATTAAAACCCGAAGGGGACCAGTCACCTTGTTTTGTACAACCCTAAAATTAAACCTTGGTTTTGAAATTACCAAAATACCCATAGTATGGAAAGTTGTCGAAGTACCCCCGAATTGAAAATTTCCAAAATACCCTTATTTCGTAAAATCACCTGGAACCATATTTTACAAAAATTATCGAAATACCCTTGGTTTGTAAAATTACTAAAAAAAACTTCCAGTTTATAAAATTGCCATACTACCCTCAAATTTTATCAGAATATTCTTATTTTTGTAAAAATACCAAAAACCCCTATTTTGAAAAATTTCAAGATACCCTGATTTGGAAAATTATTGAAATACCCCTAGATTTCCAAAATTACCAAAATACCCCCCGAATTTCCAAAATTACCAAAGTACCCTCGGGATTACAAAATTACTAGAACACCCCTATTTCACAAAATCACCAAGGACCCTATTTTGAAAAAAATTACGAAAATACCCATGTAGGATAAAATCACGAAAATGCCCCTAGGTAGTGGAAAACAACAACAATGACAACCACAACACTTTTCTGTAATGAACGCAAGTTTATGAATAGTGATGATTGAATGAATAAACTTGAGACTATAGTGGGTGTATGAATTCGAAAGAACTACTTTTTAGAACTATTAATCATAAGACTGTTAACGATAAATCAGTGGAATGAAATAATGATTCATAAAACTCTTAATCAGATAAACGCAACTCGGAAGAATGACTTCTAGAGGACGTGGTTGTAATGTGCGTGGATGTGGTAGAGGCCGAATGACCGTATCGAAACCCGTTAGGTCTGGTCAAGGGTCTGAAAATAAAATGCCACCACCATTAGCTGCTGGTATGGAATATCAGGATCAGACGGGGATGATGTAGTATCGTAGGCGATGCTGCGAGTTCTTGAGAGGGTGGCTGGAGCAAGTGGAGGTATGGGAGCTCGAAAGTCTGTACCTGAGCGACTCCGAGCCAATAGAGCTAAAGTTTTCCGTGGTATATCTGGTGTGGCACCCAATACGACTGAGTATTGGTTGGAGGCGACAGAGCGAATTATGAATGATTTGGACCTGACTGCCGAGGAGAAACTGAAAGGGGTGGTGTCGCTTCTCCGCGATGAGTCATACCAGTGGTGGCTCACGATTCGGGATGGTGCTACAGTAGATGATCTCACTTGAGAGTATTTTAAGGCGGCGTATCAAAAGAAGTATGTTGGGACTAGCTATGTTGATGCGCAGGGGAAGGCGTTTCTGAGGCTGGTTTAGGAAAATAAGTCCGTAGCGGAGTACGAGGCATAATTCTTAAGGTTGAGCCGATATGCTCAGGGAATTATGGCTACGGAGCATGAACGGTGTGTCCAGTTTAAGGATAGACTAAGGGATGATCTGAGGTTATTGATTGCTCCACAACCGGAGCGGGAGTTTACCGTGTTGGTAGAAAAGGCTAAGGTAGCAGAAGGGGTTAAGGAATCGGTGAGATAAAATACGGACAAGAATAGACAAAAGAGAAGATTTGGATCATCAGGGTCATCTAGGAACGTTAAAAAGAGACCCAGAGTTGATGGGTCACGAGGTCAGTAGGTTGTTACGGGAGGACAGTACCGTACATGTGCTCAGTGTGGAAAGATGCACCTAGGAGAGTGTTGGAAGAAGACGAGAGGATGTTTTAAGTGTGGGTCCAAGGATCACATGATTAGGGGCTGCCCTATGAAAACAGATGGGAGCCGACTAGCAGGTCAGGGTCTTAATCAGGCTAGAAGAGGTGGACAGCAGCCACCATCGCGGGTCGTGGTCCAGTTGGCAGAGGTAATGGCTCTGGAAGAGGTCGGGGAATATCGGGCAGAGGTGTTGGTAACACGGAGGCGAGACAGTCGGGTCTAGTGTATGCAGTTCGTCGGAGGGAGGATGGTGACGCACTTGATGTCATAACGGGTATGTTCCTTATCTCTGGATTACCCTTTGTTGCGTTGATAGATATTGGGTCAACTCATTCATACATTGCTAGTAAGGTGTCTGGAACTCTACATGTGAACTCTGAGACTGTACCTAGGAAGATGACTATACTTAGTCCTTTAGGGCAATCAGTAGTGTTAGACAAACTCTTTAGGCGATCTTTGAAGTTCGGGCGCAGATTTCGGTGACTTAATGGAGTTGCCATTTGAGGAATTTGATTTAATCTTAGGCATGGACTGGTTAGTGAAGTACCATGCGAATGTAGATTGTGCTGCTAAGCGCATGTTGTTAAGAACTTCTAACGACAAAGAGGTTGTGGTAATGGGCGAGAGACAGAATTGCTTGTCAAATGTAGTATCTACCCTTAAGGTAGAGAAGATTGTGAGAAAAGGGTGTGTAGCTTTTCTGATGTTGATCAGTGCCTTAGAGGCTAAGGAAGCAGCTGTAGGAGGAGTTAGAACAGTAAGGGAATTTATGGATGTCTTTTCGAGGAGCTGCCTGGGTTACCCCCGGACAGGAAAGTGGAGTTCGAAATTGATTCACTATCGGGTACAGCTCTTGTGTCAATTGCCCCATATCGAATGGCACCAAAGGAGTTAGTAGAGCTTAAAGCCCAGATCCAAGAGTTACTCGATCGTGGGTTTATTCGACCTAGTGTGTCTCCATGGGGAGCACCGGTCCTATTCGTGAAGAAGAAAGACGGGACTATGCATATGTACATAGATTACCGGTAGTTGAATAAGCTGACCATCGAGAAAAAGTATCCATTGCCAAGGATAAATGACTTGTTCGATCAGCTTAAGGGGGCTACAGTATTTTCGAAGATAGATCTAAGGTCAGGATATCATCAGCTTAAGGTGAAGGAAGCAGATATCCATAAGATGGCTTTTTAGACTAGATATGAGTTCTTGGTAATGCCGTTCAGATTGACAAACGCCCAGCCGCGTTCATGGATATGATGAACGAGTTTTCTAACCCTACCTAGATCGGTTCATCATTGTGTTCATAGACGATATCTTAGTCTATTCCAAGTCTGAGGAAGAACACGATGAGCATCTTCGGGTTGTGTTGCAAGTGCTAAGGGAAAAGAAGCTAAATGCCAAGTTCAGCAAGTGTGAATTTTGGCTGAAGGAAGTTACGTTCTTAGGGCATATGGTGTCTGCCGAAGGAATAAGGGTGGATCCTCGAAGATTAAGGCAGTATTAGATTGGAAACCACCTAATTCTGTGGCTGAGGTTCGTAGTTTTTTGGGGTTAGCAGGCTACTATAGGAGGTTTGTTGAAGGGTTCTCGTCAATAGCAGCACCCTTGACGAAGTTGCTAAGAAAGGAGGTACCTTTCGTATGAGTGGATAAGCAGCAAGAGAGTTTTGAAAAGCTTAAGCAAGTATTGACAGAGGCTCCGATTTTGATTCAGCCAGAAGCAGGGAAAGACTTCGTGGTATATTGTGATGCTTCCCATACAGGATTGGGATGTGTTCTTATGCAAGATGGGAAAGTGGTCGCTCATGCGTCTTGGCAATTGAGGCCACATGAGGTTAACTATCCGACGCATGATCAGGAATTGGCTGCGGTAGTTTTCACTCTTAAAGTGTGGAGGCACTATTTGTATGGAGAAAGGTCGGTGATCTACACGAACCACAAGAGTCTGAAATATTTGCTGACTCAGAAGGAGCTGAATTTGAGACAGCGTAGGTGGGTGGAGTTGTTGAAAGATTACGATTGCTCAATAGAGTATCATCCGAGAAAGGCAAATGTTGTGGCGGATGCCCTAAGTCGAAAAGTAGTGTCGGAGTTAAGGGTGATGTTTGCACATTTGAGCCTTTATGACGATGGGAGTTTGCTTGCGGAGTTGCAAGTGAAGCCGACGTGGTTAAGTCGGAAAAAGGAGAGACAGTTGGTAGATGGCGATCTAAGTGCTAAGCTGCTACAAGTACAGAATGGGGAGTTGGAAGACTATGGTGTAAATAGCGATGGAGTGCTGTGTTTTCGGGGCAAGGTCTGTATGCCGAAGGATGAGGAGTTAAGGTAGAAAAATCTTCAGGAATCGCATAGTAGCCCTTATGCTATGCATCCTGGAGGAAGTAAGTTATATAGGGATCTACGGGATCAGTTTTGGTGGCCTGGTCTTAAACGGAAAGTTACAGAATTTGTGGGGAAATGCTTAACGTGTCAGCAAGTCAAGGCTAAACACCAAGTGCCGTCAGGATTGCTTTAGCCGATAAAGATTTCGTAATGGAAGTGGGAGAGAATTACCATGGACTTCGTTAGTGGGCTTCCCCTTACGCCTACTAAGAAGGACTCAGTATGGGTGATAGTAGATCGGTTGACGAAGTCTGTACATTTCATACCAGTGCGGGTTGGCTATTCTCTACAGAAATTGGCAAAGTTATATGTATCAGAAATTGTGAGGCTGCACGGAGTGCCGGTGTCAATTATTTCGGATAGGGATCCGAGGTTCACGTCGAGGTTTTGGAAAGCACTACATTAAGCTTTGGGCACCAGATTGGACTTCAGTACGGCATTCCATCCGCAGTCGGACAGCCAATCTGAGTGGGTAATTCAAGTGCTGGAGGATATGTTGAGAGGTTGCGGATAGACTTCAGAGGGAGTTGGGAGGAGTTCCTGCCTTTAGCGGAATTTGCGTACAATAACAGCGATCAAGCAAGTATTCGGATGGCACCGTACGAAGCACTATATGGACGGAAGTGTCGTACTCCTACATGTTGGACAAAATTGGGGGAACGTCAGGTTTTGGGTCCAGAGATTGTGGCAGAATCGGAAGAAAAGGTTAGAGTGATTCGGACACGGTTGAAGGAGGCACCTGACAGGCAA
This sequence comes from Gossypium rotundifolium, assembly GCA_025506655.1. Lineage (NCBI taxonomy): Eukaryota > Viridiplantae > Streptophyta > Magnoliopsida > Malvales > Malvaceae > Gossypium > Gossypium rotundifolium. Next base: position 57,367,063 of record CP106726.1, read on the forward strand.
AAGTCATATGCAGATCTTAAGCGAAAGGAGATTGAGTTTGCTGCGGGAGATCAGGTGTTTCTCAAAGTTTCGCCGTGGAAGAAGGTGATGAGATTTGGTCGCAAGAGAAAGTTAAGTCCTAGGTTTATAGGACCTTATCGGATTCTGAAGCGGGTTGGACCAGTAGCGTATCAGTTAGAATTGCCTTCAGAGTTGAAGCAGATACACGATGTGTTTCACGTTTTGATGCTATGTCATTATCGATCAGATCCATCTCATATAATACCGGTTGAGGAGGTGGATCTGAGACCAGATCTATCCTATGAGGAAGAGCCGATTCAAATTTTGGAACGTGATGTGAAGGTGCTTCGGAGGAAATTAGTCCCTCTAGTCAAAGTGTTATGGCGTAACCATGGATCAGAGGAGGCTTCGTGGGAGTCAAAAGAAACAATGCGACAGTAATGCCCTCATTTATTTTAGCCAGGTAATTTCGAGGTCAAAATTATTTTAAGGGGGTAGAACTGTAATATCCGAGGATTTAGGGGTTATGCATTTTCACTTAAATATATGTGGTAGCATGCTTGTGTATGATTTGAATGTGTTTTGGGGGCTTCAAGAACCTTGGGGTGTAGGTAGGAGCCTTAGAAGTTATTGGATTTTTAAGCCTAAAAAGGGGAACTAAGGGAGCTAGGCCTTAAGGAGTTTACTGTGTAGATTAGGACACAAATAACCCAGTGGTAAGGTGGCAAGAAGGCGCCACTTAGGGCCTTGTGAGGTGACGCCACAGGAAGTGTGAAGGGGCCTAGGTTCAAGCAGCAAGGGAAGCGTTTTGGAGTTTTATTTTTCAACAATGAAGGGAAGTGGTGGACGGCACAAGGACTCTGATGGAGGAAGTATAGATTGGGTCTGACAACCTAGAGATTCGGCTAAGGTAGAGTGAAAAGGGGGATTGAGTGGAGAGAATGAGAGTTGGCCGAATGGAGGGGACTTTGGAGAGGGGCATATTCGGTTCTGTATAGGGGAGCTAAGTGCCAAAATTGCTTAGTCTTTCTACTCATCTCTTGACCAAAACCCTCACCCCTTCTCTTCTCTTCTTTTCTTTTTCTTTTTGATTGAAAGCCTAAACCTATTCTCTTAATCTTGCAAAAACCGAAAACCATACAAGACATCAACCCTTCCTCTTCTTCTTTGCATCGATTCATCCATTCTTAAAAGTCGAAAGAACTTTTCTCCTAATTTGCTGAGATCATAGCCGAAACACCATAGATCCTCAACCCTTTTCTCTTATCTCCTTGAGTGTTGGCTGAATCCGTCAGACTCTATTCCGTTAGATCTACTAGTTGGTAAGGGTTCTTCTATTCCAATTTTTTTCCTTTTTTCCCTTTTGATTAGCCGAAATAAAGAACTCTAATCCCTTATGTTTCTTTGGCCGAAACCATGAAGGTGGGTTTCGGGATTCTTTTGTAGCCGACGGTAGAAGGAGATCTTTTCGGGATTTAAGATCCAAGGTAAGCAAGGCATACTATTCGGCCAAGGGCCACTTTTACTTGTTCAAAGGCTATGCCGATTCTAATTATGGTGTTTTAGGGAGTCTTCGACAGATCTTCGGGATTTGGCTAAGCAATCTAGGTAAGGGTTCTAGTGTTTCAGATCCGTTTCTTATTCGTTCAAAAGTCGAGAACTAACCGTTTGAGTGTACTAGTGCTTAGCCGATTGCAAGGGGAAATCATCACGAAGTTTCGGGATTTGGTTAGTAACCAAATCGGCAGCAAGGTAAGGATTTTGGTTGCGTTAACCCTTCGAGATTTGCTATTTAGCCGAATGGCCTCCTTGCTAATATGCTTAGTGTTGGCCAAATGTAGGAAAAAGGGAACTAGTGCGTTAGATCGAAATCTTCGGGATTCAGTAATTGCGTTAGAAATCAGGTGTGTAACCCTACACTAAATTCCCGACAGTTTAATAATAATTATGTTAATCATGTGTTAGTGAAGTGATGAATAAATATGGCTAAGGGTACCATTTAATGGTACTGTATTCGTGCACGCTACCCTTAACACTCGTAAATAATGTTTAACAACATTGATGTGAAAAAAATGTGGAATTCCATTATGATTTTGGGGTAAGGTAAATTGCATGATAAATAGCATGTTTTGCATGTTGCATAGGCATATGGCTGATTATGTTAAAGGGGAAGTGATCTGGTGGTTTTTACGACATTATCTGGTGACTATGTCACATATTATGAATCTGGTGACTCTGTCACATTATCTGGTGGCTATGCCACAATTATAAGGGCGATGCGCAGTTGACTGCAGCGACTGCCTTCGATGGTGTGTAGCGGATGGAGGGTCGATTTAGTAATCCCCACGGTGTGATTGGTAGGTATGGGTGATGTGTAGAGGATGGATATCTAGGTGGGTTTGGATTGCATCATTGTTTATATTGGCTTGTATGTGATATGATATGTTATGACTGTTTGGGAGTCTGTGGTGGTTGTTACACACTGAGTGTGTTGACTCACCCCTCGTGGGCTAACTTTTTGCAGATGGCACTTTGTAAATGGACCGGGTCGGCAGGAACTTAGTGGTGGCCATGCACAGCTCAGTTTTTTTTTTTCGGTTTTCTTATTAAGTTTATTTTGACTTATTTTGGGTTATATTTTGATGTAATAAGGCCATTATCACTTAACTGTTTTATTTATGTGTTTTAAATTTTTATTATGATACGAACAACATCGATCAAGACGATTAAATATTTTCGTAAAACAACATCAATTGTTTTTAACTCAAACGCCTACGGTTTTCAAGTTAACAATAATAAACTCTAAAATTTGGTTTTTCTTAAACTTGTAAATTTCTAAGAGTAGGAAGATAACTTTTAAAACAAAACTTAGATTTCAACTCGATTTTTTTTACCTGAGAACAATCCAAATCTATTTTCTTCAAAACTACCAAGATTTTCAAAATGTCATACGAGACCTAACTACGTTTTACTCAAGGACCATGCCAGATCCGGTCAGGGCTTGTGGGCCGAGTTTGGGGTGTTTCAAAAAAGGCAAATACAAATTAACATTTTTAGGCTCAAGGTTCGTAAAGAGGTTCATCAAAAAGCGTTAATAAGCTCAAAATTTTTTACTAAAGGTGAATATTAATAGGTAACCTTTTCTGGCTCTGGATGTATTCCAAACAATGGTTTAGGTCATCCCTTAATATGTTAATATGCACAAATTTAATCTACCAAACAAACTCAAATTCAACAATTTATCATTCATACTAGTATGCTCGTTTCCATGTATTTTTTGTATTCTTTGGTACAGTTGATTGCTTAACGGCTATTTATAGTATACCATATAGAACTTGGTAGTCTAATAATAAAAAATTTAAAATCACCTACCATCATGCGAAATTTATTTGTAAACACAAGCAACTAATGTACATGCTCCTAACTAATCGCTTGTATTTTTACAAGCTCAAGCACATGAAAGACAAGAAAAAAAAACCCATAAAAATATAAGGAAAAAAGTTACCTGATTGATCGTGGTCGCTCCACTGCTAATGGTGGGTACTTCTTCATTCAATTGTGTAATGCTTGAATTGTTGTGCCTCCTTTGTATTGGTTCCTACATAGAAAATTTGAACAATCTATAAAAAAACTATACATTTTATATTTATTCCTAATTCTAGAATAAATATAAATCATCCTTAAAGAGATTTAATACAATCCATCAAATAAATATTTAATTTAGCAAAAAAAAAAATACAAATCCCTAATAAAAACACATTTGATTTTCCTAAATTCATCTACTCTTGAAAATAAAAATTTGATTAACTGAATTCTAAATATTAGTCATCATCATCTTTAAATCATCTTTTTCTCCTTTCTTCTTTTTGTTTTGTCCACAGAAGAATAAATTGCTTGAATATGTCATCATCGAGTAGTTTCCTTGGGGGATTCATGGTTTTATCCATTCGTTCGATAAGAACTCATGTTCTTTTACACAATTCTGTGATTAAATGAGGGAAAAATATTTCTTTCCCTAAATTCCTTGCGCAATTAACCATATTCTTGTATATCCATGTACCAATACATATTTGTTTATTTTAAACACAACAAATGCCTTTGTCCATGAATCTTAAACCAATCATAACACCAACATAAAATGCTCAAAAATTTAGTAACCATGCTCCAATTAACAATCCATTCAATCCAAATTAATCATGCCAAAAGCCTAACACACAATTTTTCAAAAGCCAATTGCAATAATGCTCTTGTAAAATAAAATAAAATATTGCAAATCCAACCAAATAAGATGCGATTAACTCATTAAAAACACTATTTAAAACATAAATTTAACACATAACTAGACAAATTTACCAATAGCCTTTAAAATCACTCACCTCCCCACTTTGTTTTTCAAACAAAAGTGTGTTCAAGTAGGTAAGTTTGAGACTCAAATTCGATTAGCATCATCCTCATCTCGGTGTGAAGCTTTATCAAAGATAAAATATGCATTAAAAACTAACATTAACATCAAGAAATTCGAAATTTCATAAACTATACAGATCTAAATTGTTTCTGTAATCTACCTTACCGAAATTGCACAATTAAGCCGAAACATAAAATTCATCAGCTAAACGACCTTCTCAACACCAAAAACCACTTCTAAACTTCATTCCTAGTCCATTAACATAATACCTAAGTGTTACTTTCATCTATTAAATTGTTTTAAAATTTTCCAGAAAATCAACCATCTTCTTGATTAAAAATGAATTTATCAGAATTGATCAACCAAACGAGTTTGATATCTTGTTTTATGATTAAAAACCTCTTAATAAATATATTTTGAGCTTAGACATCCCCTAAAACTTGGATTCCAACTCAAAATCATGGATTCACCATTGTTGAGTTCCATGTTCAAGAAAGAAGAAATCAAAACTTGAAAATCCATTTTAATCAATTTAAATAGCAAATAATGATTGAAAACAACTTAAAATGAATTTAGAGTTGAGAATTACCTTCACTTGATCTCAAATCATCAATTTAAAAGATTGAATCAAGATCCTTAAAGAAATTTCGGATGACTTTTGCTTAACTTTGGAAAACTTTTATGGAGATTTTGGAGAGAATTTTGAGAGAGTAAAAGTTTAGATCTATTCTCTAGTATGTGGTCTATGAAAATGAGCAAAAAAAAAAAAAAAAAAACTAAAATAAAAATCTCTTAATTCATGTGAAAATGGTATGCAAAGTGAGGTAGTTGTAGTGTTTTTAAAACTGAAAACCGTCACCTGATTTTTAAAAATTGGGGAAATTGCCATCATGCCATTCCCACATTTCCCTTGTTTTACAAAATACTCCTTCCCCTCCAAAATTCTGAAAATAAGGATAATTTGTTATAAAACAACTCTTACACTTCCTGGTTTTGCAAAATGGTCCTATTTAGTTAATATTTTAAATTCTCTCAATTAAACCCCATTTTAATTTATTTTTAAATTCTAATTAGACCCAAAATATTTATTTTGCCCAAAAATAATTTAAAAGCATAAAATTAATTTTTCTAAAAATATTTTTATTTTCCGAATATTATTTATCGATTTTTAAATGAAATTTAGCTAACTAAATAAAAAATCACTAATAAACCTGATTAACTCCTAATTTTCACTTGGAACTCGGTAAACTTACCCAAAACTACTAGACCTATTTTCAAGACCTTACAAATAATAATTTTGATAACATCTGGTGGAAAGACTGCATAAGTAATAGTGCTGCACACAAGGTCAAATCTCCGCAAAAACACTATTGGGTCCTTAATTTTACGATCGGTAAACCTGACATTTTCAAAAATCCATGTTAGCAAGGAAGGATTTAGTTCAAAATGTGAGTTATGAATAATAGGATGGGAATTGATAGCTCGTATATAGTCTATATCAAACAAGGTTCCTAAGACTTGTATAACGTTAGTAATTTTATTAAAAAAATAAATAAGTCGTATTTATAACTTAAAAATTTCCTAATTATTCTTTCTGGATGCAAAAATTAAAATCAAACTAATGACGTCGCGTCCCCAGCAACGACGCCAAGAACTTGGCCTCCTCTAGACATACTAATGTCTAGAGTGTGAATACTGCAATAAAAGATATATTAATGAGGTGGTATCCACAAGTATATGGGTCCAGTTGTAATATAGTTACAATGGATTATGTGTGTACTACGAGGATCGTACCCAATGGAGGCGAGTGCTAGATCAAATTTAACCTGAATACTGGAAGATCTAATTAGTACTTTAAGTTAGTTATATTACGAAAGTAAAGTAAAAATGAGTTTTTTTTAGGGTTTTTATAATTATAAGAATAAAATAATATAAAGAGATAAAATTTGAGAGATTGAAGTATAGGAATAATCAAATCTAATTATGGGTGACTAGCTCTCTTCGGTAATCCCCATCAATTGTCGCTTCAGGTTTTGTAACACTCCTTACCCGTATTCAACTTTAGAACCGGGTACGAGACATTATCGGACTTGACTTGCTTGAGCATTTGACTATGGGCTATAAAATTTGTTCCAATTTAAAACTTTTTCATTTACAATCGTAACGTCCCCATTATGGGTCTACGAGACCCTAAACATATACCCGAGATATTTTGGGACCAAACAGAAACTTTTAAACACTAGAAATTTTGGCATAAAAACTAGGCCACATGCTCGTGTGTAAAGTGGGGCACGCCGTGTGACATATCACACACCCGTGTTCCATGCCCGTGTAAGATTAATTTCTTTTAGAACCTACAGGGGTTTTCACACGGTCAAACACATGCCTGTGTGCTTGACCCGTGTGCTCCACACGACCTAGACATGCCCGTGTACTTTTTCGTGTGTAAAAACCTGGGTATTCTATTTGTGACGTTAGCAACCTCATAAGGGTCACACGGCCTAGTCACACGCTCGTGTGGCTAGCCCGTGGTCGACACTGACTTGCAACACTAACATGCAGGGGATACATGACCAAGTCACATGCCCATGGGACCGACCATGTGTCACACACGGTCTAGACACAAGCCCGTGTGTCTACCCGTGTGGGCCAATTCGAGGCTATTTTTTAAGCCATTTAGCCACCCTCATTTGCACACATTTACACACCATCATATAAAATTTTCAAACCATCATTTATAACTCTTAAATTATCACACCCAAATCATGAAAATCAATTCTTCATCCCATTTACGAGGGAAAAACTATTACTAGTACAATTACAATTGACTTGAGCCATTATCTAAGGCTGTACACCACCAATCCATACCAGCACATTTGGCTACTTTAACTATGACTTAATTAAACCAAAATAAGATCCCTATACATGCCATATCTCAAGAAGACTTGAATCTCATACCCAAGTGTTTGCTCGATAGTGTGAAAGCATCTCCGGCAGTTTCCAACCCGAACTAGTTAAGTTAACCTATAAGAGATAGGAAAGGAAGATAAGTAAGCAATAACGCTTAGTAAGTTCATATGCAAATAATAATCAAATATTGACATTCATTGATTATTCTCAACCACAAGGATATTATAACAAGATTTACTCTTGAACTCATGGTTACTCGTTCAATCATTCATAAGGCTTACCTATTCCATCTCTTACCACATTCAACCATGTGACAATTATAGTATTCTCATTTATCAGCACATAGTCCCTGCATCCATCATCACAACAATCCATGAAACATATACTTAAACAAATTCTCAATGATCCATCTAGGATAATACCAACTCTCGCTAGTTTCGCACATAGCCCACCACTTAACAATTTATAAGGTGGTAACGCACATAGCCCACCATTTAATAATTTATAAGGTGGTAACACATACAACCCACCATTTAATACTAAGCACGATGGCATCGCACACAGCCCATTGGTAACAATAATAAGGTGGTATCGCAAACAACCCATCGTTTAACGATATTGGCGATGGTATCGCACACAGCCCATCACTAACAATTTTTAAGGTGGTATCGCACATAGCCCACCAGTATTGCACATTCACGGATATTTATGCACATACATTTCCCTATTTCAAAAATTCATTCAGGAACATCCTCATACACTATTATTCTTAATTAGATTTCTACAATAATCATTTGCTTTCACGCAATGCATTTATAAATACAACGTATGCAATTAGGGTGCGTTATTTACACATAACCCACTATGGGTTCATCATATACCAAATTCACCTCAATTTAGTTCTCACACATACCTATACCTTTCATGGTACAACCAAATACTCTCTCATTTTCAACATATAAGTTGAATCACTCAAAATGCTAAATAATACACTTGAGTCTAATACACATAATATCACATCGACATCGTACCCCCGATAGGGTCTTACATGAAATATCATATTGAAGCCATGTCCTTGACATGGTCTTATACGAAATCTCACACTAAGGCCATATTCCAAATATGGTCTTACACGAGACCTTAGTTATCATAGCATCATGATATTTGCATTCCCACTATTCTTAGATTAAGTTGAAAACTTTCAATTTTCTTGACATATCGTCAAAACGTATTTACTATATTCATAGAGAAAATATACTTTCCATATAACATTGAAATATTAAATACCTCACGTATAATTGTAATATTTGAATGCGAACTTACCTCGATACCGAAAAAGGTAGAAAGTGACCTATTTGTCCATCTTTCTCTTTTCTCCCGTTCTAGGTCTGAATCTCATTTTCTTTGATCTAGAAAAATAAAATTTACTCATTCAATCACTTTATAAATCATAATACATCACAATCTACACTTAGGCAAAAATGACTATTTTGCCCTTACATTTAGAAAAATTTACGATTTTGCCCCTAGACTCGTAAATCACTCTTCATCACCTTTTCTTATTAAACAAGCCTAGATGAACATTTAATCCTCTTACAACTACCCACAAGTCCAACTATTTCATGCATTAATGAACAAACCACAACATTTGCATATTAATCCCAATTAGGTGTTTTCATGACAACACCTTTCACAAAAGTTGTTTTTCATCACCCTATCATCCATTTTATTCCATAAAAACTCATCAAAAAACATAAAATCTCTCATGGTAAGTACCTATACTTTCAACCATTTTGCAAATTAGTTCCCTCATTAGCTAGCTTAAGCTTTGGGGACTCCAAAAGTACAAAAATCATCAACTAAAACCATCAAAATCACTTACTTGCAAGAAGATTGCTTGGTTGAAAGTTTGATCTTCAAGAACCCCCATTTTTGCTTGTATTTTTGGTGGGAGAAGAAAAGAAAATGAAAAGATGATAGCCTTTGCTTATTTCATCTTATTTTATTCATTTAGTCAACTAATGTCACCAACCCTTGTCAAATTTTAATTTCCTTGTCCCCTTGACCGTCCATCACCTTTAGGAAGTCTTAATTGCACTTTAAGGACCTCCATATTGATTCCTTAGCTAATTGACACCTCTAGAAATTAAAATAGAACTTTCACACTTTATGCAATTTAGTCCTTTTTCGCGATTAAGCATGAAATCGCTAAAATTAAAACACCAAAGTTTCAATGCTCCTTTATAAACATGCTATAACCCATAAAATAAAATTAAAATATTTTTCTCTGACCCCAAATTAGTGATCCCAAGACCACTGTTCCGACTAGCCCCTAATTCGAGCTGTTATAGGTTCTGTCACAAATCAAAATTGGACCTAGAAGTTTTAAGGGTAAATTGGGAATTTTGGCTTGGAATGAGTTTGAAAATTCTAAATTGTGGTAACCTGAAATTGTTTCCGTCAATTACATTTTGGAAATTAAAATAATTTTTAAAAAAAATGTGCAAAAGACTTTCAATTTTGAAATAATGACTAATTTGTAAAAGGGTCTAAATTATGAGTTTTTAAAAGGTAATTAAACCAAAATTTAATTTTCACCCTATTTTCCCCTTCATTTTTATAAAACTCATGTTAGTCACTTCTCCATATTTTTCTTTTGACGTCTATTGCATTCCAAAGCTCTTCTCATTCAATTTTGATTCCAAAACTTCATTCCTTTGATTTCTATCATTCCCCAAGCCATAAATCTCCATAGTATTTCAATAAAAACATCCAAGAACACCATAGATTTCTCCATTGTTGAATTTTTAGGTTTTCGAGTTTTTGGTCAAATGCTTGGTTTTTTGTCAGCTAAGATCACGATTCAATTCCTTATTAGATTTTGATGTTATTTGATCCTTTAAATTGAATTTTTAGATGTTATTTCGCATGTTTTAAATCAACACCGAAAATTGGGTCGTTAATGGTGGATTTCAAGATTTTAGGTAAAAATTTGGTTTCAAAGTATTTTTCAATTATTTTTATATGATTAGAAGGTTTTTAAACTTAATTCAAAGTTTTGTTGAAGATTTCCAATGTTTTAATGAATTTTGATGAAAATTTCCATAAACATGTCAAAAATTTTGATACCATGAGTTGGGTAGTTTTGAGTAGTTTAAAGGTTGAGAATCAGTTGTAGGTGAATAATTAGATGAACAAAATTGGTTTTAGGCAAAAATATTATGTATAGATTGTAACACCCCAGAATTTGGGGTTGGAAGTTTTAAAATTTGTAGGTAGGGTCAGTGGCTAGATCGGACAATTGGGTTTATTGCTGTGTTTTATGTCAGAATGGGCCTGCTGGTCTAGTCGTTGGATGTGTGTTAGTTCACCTTTGGGTTCTTTGTTCGAATCCTCATGTGTGTATTTTGAGGGGTTATTTATTTCTTTTTGTCTTAAATTTGTTTTAAGTTTGAGATATTTATTTATCACTTTTATTTATATTATTTTTAGATAATAAAAAAATAAACAAATTTACATTTCCCCATTGTTTGAGTCCTCTGTAAACCTTTTCATTTTTTATAGTACTTTTTTTTTTCCGAAAATAACTCAATTTCTTTTAATTATTTGCTTCTTTTGTTAATTGCTGTTTGTCGGGGGAGTTTTTCTATGTGTATTCAATTTTTCAAAAGTGGAAGAGGTTTTTGAATCGGTTTGGAGGAGCGACTCGAACAATTCTAGTATTTGCTATCGTGAATTCAGGTGTGTGTTCAAAAACCTTTATGTTCCTTTAACGAATTGCTGCTTGGGTTTTGTGATATTCGACAATTTCGATGTGTTTCCATAATTGTTTGATATAGGTGTTGTTTTGTTTTGAGTTGATGGTGAATCATAGGAAAATCTGTAATTTCTGGTATATTTTTGAGTTTAGGTAATTGAGGGGTCAGTTTGGTGGTGGATTACGTGTTTTTCAGGCTATTTCGGTGTGGTTTTGTGACCACATGGGCGTGTGCCCCACATGGGTGGCTCACACGACCATGTGAAAATGGGAATTAGGGTTTTTGGGCAAATTTTAGTACCACATGCCATGGGTACACGGGCATGTGTCCCACACGGGCGAGTGAGATCTCCACACGGCCATGTCTTCTCTGTTCTTAATTTTTAGCACTTTTGGACAGTGAGTTACACGGGCTATTCACACGAGTGTGTATCCCCTCCACACGGGGTGTGGGGCCTTTATACGGGCGTGTGTGGCCTCCACATGGGCGTGTAGACCCCCACATAGCTTGAGAAATTCCACATTGTCAGGGCACACGGCCATGTGGTCCTACTTGCCAAAATTTTTGTATTATGTTGATTTATGACTTGTTTGTGGATTTGTGTGTTCTGACCCTTGCCTAGGTCTTAGTAAGGGTGGTCGCGACTTTGTTTTGACTCGGACATATCTATTTTATGCAATCATTGCATTAGTTAAGTGATTCATTAATGTTATATTGCCTAATAAATGAGTATCTACTTCAGTGGTTAAGTATGTGGTTGTGTGTGTGACTGTCTAAAAATTGTGTACATCAATTCTGTAACTGACTGATTGATTACGAGCTTCTGTGTCTGTGTAATTGACAGTGTTTGTTATGCATTCTTGCATTTACATTATGATTTCAGGTTTGGGATATGAAGAGAAGGAAGTTTGTTCTGATTTGGTAGTTTCAACTGCAATACGTTTGTATAGCGATTTACTGCACAATATAATACTTCTGGTAGCTCAGCTGCATACTGCTATTTACGTGGCTCTGTTCCACATTCATGGTGTGTAGGGTTGGATGGGCCTTTCAAGGTCCTATGTGGTGTGCAGGGCTGGTTGAGTTTCTTATAGCTCATTTGTGGTTTGAATGGGGGACAAAGAGGTGTTTGGCTAGATGGGTGAGTTTCATGTTGATGCATTTGTTCCACATTTTGTCTGTCTGTCTAGTTTTGAGATTAATGGTATTTAGATCGACGTGTTCAGTACTGGTGGTTCTGGTTTGGTTGTGATGATTATTTGGATATCGGATTGCCATTGTGATATGTTGTTTTATTGTAGCGCTTAATCTTCGTTTTTCTATCGTTTCAATCTCACGTTGAGCTTGTGTAGCTCACCCCCCTCAGTTTCCCTTTTTTAGGTATTTTCACATGTTGTTGCTTGACTCTGCATGCCAAAGGTCTCAGACAGCCACGTTTTATAATTAACTTTAAAAGTATTTTTCATAAATTCTGCATTTAGAAATAAACGATTTGAATTGTAAGTTTAATTTTGAATATTGTGGTATGAAATATTGTGTTATACGCACGTAAGCATCTTTTGGACTAAATTTGTAATATCAAGATTTTATAATGGAGAGCTTTACGTAACTTAAATACAATTTATTTTTTAGCTGGTTAAGCTAAAATTTTTCCTACGATCACTTCGGTGATCAATGTGACCTCCTGAATCCTGCCTGAACTTCTAGGCCAGGTTTTGGGGTGTTATATAGACCGAGATAATTGAAATTCAAGTTTTTTATGTCGAAGGTTTCGATTACATAATAATTTAGCTTAGGCTTGTGTTTTGATTGTTTGAAGTGAGTCTTTGGTTGATTGTTGATTGTGTTTTTATGTGATTTACCTTGTTGAAGCTTCGAAACCATTAGGACCTTCAACGAGTAAAGATAAAGGGAAGGAAAAGCTAATTTAAGCTTTCGACAATTAGGTGAAAGCGTGATCGGTGAGTGTTTGGAATCGCTACTTGTAGACAGGATTCATACTGTTAATTGGGAGCTTAGGAATAACCTAAACCCCTATCATAAGTTCCAAGTGTATGCTTTCTATTTCCCTTATTTTATTTTGGCAAATAATATGAATAATTGTAGATTGATTATTATGAAGCGATATTGTGATATGAAACATATGTGATGACTATTGTGAATTGTGTTGTGGGCATGATATAGATACCAAATTATAGTGATAATGATATGCTAATAATGCAAATATGTAGAGGAAGTAAGCAATATTTCAGTAAGTACATATTTGTTGAATTGTGGAATGTGATATTATTATGACAGGTAATATGTGAGAATAATTGTATGTGATTCATGATGTACTGATTTTAATGTACACATATGTGGTTGGATATGTGATATCTCAATGAGCATTATTGTGGCACTTAAAGTGAAAATAAATGTGAATCCGATAAGTGTGTAATGCGTAAGAGGTTGCAATGTAAACTGATGAATATGAACAGAGATTATGTGCATCAAACTAGTAATTAAAATTGTGTAATTGTGGATATTTTGGCCTTTTGATCTCTTGAAATCGTTGGATATAGTTGGCATGCCATAGGATAATGAGTACTCAGCTATATGTATTGTGTTTTCGGGCATTGAGGCCCTGGGACAGGTTGAAGAGATAAGGGAAAGTGAGCTAAGCTCCATCCAATGAGACATGTTTGGTGTGTTGGAGAGTGTTATCTTTGTGCTTCACTTTTTGGGATATGTTCGACTTTATGAGGAATTTGGTGTATAGGAGATCCGTGTATCCGATGTATGGTAATAGAGCCCACTTTTATGTTTCATAGCCTCAAGTGCCAAATTATCGTTTAAATCTGATCTTATATATTGTGATAATACAATGTGAGATGGATGTATAAACATGTGAATAATATGCTAAATGAGTTGATTTAAGTTTCATGAAAATATTAGTATGTACTCATAGTAAATTGTGTATGTAATTGTGGTTTGGGTCATTTCCATTTAACCGGTGAATGCATATGAATATATCGGCTAGACTTGTGAAGTTATTAAAGCATGAATATGTTGTTAAATGAATTATATGTATAAGCGAGTTTTGTGTAATTGCATGTAAGAGTATGTAATATCCCGGGTTAGGGGCTATTTTTGTTGTGGCTTTGTTTGCATATAATTGGTTTGCAATGTTGTTGTTCTTGATGTTTTGGGGCTTAGTTGTAAGCCTAGTGTAAGCCAGAGTGGTAGGAAAAATTTAGTTTTTAGGCTTAGGTGAGAGGAGTTGAGGAAGCTGGGGTTTAAAGGTTTTATTTGGTAAATGTTAGCACAAGAAAGGAGTTGGTGGAGTGGCAGGATAGGCGCCACTTAAAGGCTTGTGTGTGAGATGCCATTTGCAGGGGGAGGTCCTGTGTTCAAGCTGCAGAGTGCTCTCATTTTGCTTCCATTTTGACGGCATGGAGGAGGAGAAGTTGTAGGCAGTTCAAACTCTGCCTTGGACCAAGTCAACCACTTTGAATGGTGGGTGGAGAGTGATTTGTGGAGGTGGACTAGTTCAAACCAGTTTGAATGGGTGGTTGTGAGTATTTAGGGAGTAGTGGCCAAATCTTGGGGAGCTTTTGGGGGGTGAGTGGCGGTTTGGTGTAGTAGGAGTGTGCCGAATTTCACTTTGGCAATTTTGTGCATTTTCGGTCAAAAATAATTGGTAAGCCAAATTCTCCTTTAGTCAAAAAGCTAGCCAAAATTTCAAGTGTATTTCTTCATTTTTCTCCTTAAACCGAAAGTCCAAGCATCTTCTTGCCGAAAAATTGCTTTGCTTCTCTTGATTTGGTGTGTGGCTGAATGTTCTTTCCCATTTCTTCTTCTATCTTTATTCGTGTAAACCGAAAGCACCCTCCCTCTATTCATCTTTTATTTTCTTTCTTTTCCAAAACTCCTTAGCCGATTGTCTCCATTTGTTTCTTCCCATTTCTCTTAAACCGAAACCCCCTCAACTTGTCCCTTCAAACCTCCTATTTTCTTCTCTCAAACCCCATTGCCATAGGTTCTATTTTTTCTCACCTCTACTCTCCATTTCTTTCCACTCAAGCCGTACATAATCGTGTTAAACACCTTGGCCAAATCCTTTTTCCTTCTTGTTTAAGTGTTGGCCGAATCTTTCCTCTCCTAATAGTTATCTTGTGGCCGATTTTTGGGTGTGGTGTTGGTTCTCATCTCGTGTTTTCCAATCGTTTGAAGAAGGTAAGTGCTTGGCCGAATGGCCATTTCTCCCCTCTCTTATTCTTTATCGATTTTAGGTTTGATTAAGGGCCGATTTCGGCATTTGTTGAAGGGAGTTAACCTTTTGTTTTGGTAACCGATTTCTTTATAGAGCCTTTAGATTTTGGTGGCAACCAAGTGAAGTAGTCAAACGAGGCCTTTATCTTAAGTTGATTGATTGGTAAGTGATGGTGAGATTTTGGTTCATGGTCTAATCGTTAGTTTCATTTAATCAAGTCTCCAAGGGACTAACTGTTTACATTTTAGGGAGGCCGATTGTCAGAGGAACCATTGTTGGTTCGGGTTTGGTAGGAAACCAAACCAAGGGTAAGGTAAGGGTTCAAACGCTAACCCCTTTGGTTTAATGGTTTTGGCCGAATGGTCTAGGTGCTAATTTCATGTGTGGTCGATTTTAGGAGCAGGGTAATCGAGGGATTTAAACCGGTTCTTTGGGATTAAGCTTGCGTTTTAGCAGGTGTGTAAACTAACACGCTTTTTACTTAGTAATATATTTAATAAACCTGATTGTCTATTAAGATCAAAACAGTATGAGGATTGATATGATACCCAATGGGGTATGTGCACGAATTCGGGTAAGTCCGTTCCATTACAAGTTCTATTAATGATATATGCTATTATGATTGTTGATGTATGTGATATGAGATGCAATATTAAAACATGTTAGCATGATTGTATGACTTCACACGATTTGCATTAGTATGAGATGTTAATGGGTGATATGAGAGGAGGGGGAATATGATATCCGTGTCTTTGGGACACCAGAGGTTTGGCACCTCCAGTGGTTTGGTACCACGATTGATTATTGTGGCTTTGGGTCACGAGGTTTGGCACCTCTACGCCTCGCCCCGGTGGCTTAGCACCACAAATGGGTTGGCCCCACGGCTGATTTTCTGAGGATTGACGCTAGTGATTTGGTATCACACGATGGGTTGGCCCCATCATTCGATTCGTGATCGCGGTCACCAAAGTGATTTGGTATCACACTTGTGTCTTTGGGACACGGAGGTTTGGCACCTCATAGCGACTCGTCCTCGTGGTTTAACACCACCGTGGGTTGGCCCCACTTTTGAGATACGGATTGTCGCCATGATTTGGTATCACACGGGTTGGCCCCACAGATGGATTATTCGTGACTTTGGGTCACTAGTGGTTTGGCACCACATTGATGGATATCGTGACTTTGGGTCACCGGTGGTTTGGCACCACCGGTGGTTTGGTACCACACGGGGTAGAAAAGGTGTGACGGATGGTTAGGATCGGTGCATTAATTGTATTGCTTTGTTATGATGTGTGTTAGTATGTTGCATATCTAGGAGGGGATTTATGCACCGAGTCTTGCGACTCACCTTCTCCCTTATCATTTCAGTGACACTTAGATCGCGGACACGGATAGGGGTGGACTCGAGGTGCCCATGCCATGAATAAAAGTCGATTTAATCGATTTTAAACTTGGTACTTTGCTTTATTTATTTTTCATTTGGATTTGTTGGGTTTGTAAAAGGCCTTTTAAAATTATGCTTTGGTTGATTATATGCTTAAACTTGATTTCAAATATGTCTTAACAAACTATTGGGTTAGAACTGGCTAAAATTTGGAAAAAATAAGAATAAGGTTTTCAAATCACAAAGCGAGATGTTTCAAACTTTACCATCGGGTATCACGTTGTAATTTAAAACGAATGTAACTCAAATGTGTTTTCAAACCTGAGAATAGTTTCTTACTAAGTCAAAGGAAAAAAAATGTTTAAATCAACACAAAAAAATTACTCGGATTTCCAAATGTGACAAATTTGTTTTACTTAAATGTATAATCAAGTTTTCAAAATTCCCGGGTTTTCAAGTACATTATCGTTTTTTTAAACAATCATGCTCAAGTTTTCTACAAGAACAAAACATACAAAAGAGTTTCCATCAGACTTTTAACCGAAACCTAAACCTTTCAAACACATTTTCCCTGTAACATACCAGATTCGATCGTGGTGTATTGACCGGGTTTAGGGTGTTACAATTGTGGTATCAGAGCTAAGTTTAAAGGCTCGGTTGTGGGCTCGAGGCCCAAAATGTTTTAAATTCTGGTTTTAAGTGTCTTTGGTTTTAAAGAATACGGTTTGAAAGGCATGGCACCGAGTCTCCGGCACCAATCCGCCCAGGTAAGTACCCCTTACTATTGCTTGTGATTTCGATGTTGATGAAATGTGAGTGGATGACTAGCAATAGTGGATTACTTTAGAAACTGAAACTAATAGGACTCTGTGGACTGGCGAAAACAAAACTTCTTTAATAAGCAGTATTCATAAGACTTTGCTTTTAAACAGTGGAATAATTACTGATGCATAAAATTCTTTAAATCAGACAAGTAGAGATCTTAGTCATGAGTGCTAGAGGTGGACGTGGTCGTGGACGTGGTCGAGGTAGGATGACTATTTCTGAACCCGTAGGATCTGGTCAGGAATCAGAGAACGAGATATCGGTACCGCCACCAGTTGGAGGTGGTGAGTTTCAAGACCAGACTGGGGATGACGCAGTGTCACAGGCGATGCTGCGAGTTCTGGAAAGGGTAGCTGGAGTAGGTGGAGGCGCAGGAGCTAGGAAATCTATGCTTGAGCGACTTCGAGCAAACGGGGATGAGGTATTCCGGGGTGTGTCTGGTGTGGCTCCCAGCACGGCGGAGTATTGGCTGGAAGCGACAGAGCGGATCATGGACGATCTGGACCTGACTGCTGAAGAGAAATTAAAGGGGATAGTATCACTTCTTCGAGATGAGTCATACCAATGGTGGCTCACGGTTCGAGACAGTGCTGCAGCAGAAGACCTTACTTGGGATTATTTCAAGGCTGCTTATCAGAAAAAGTACATTGGAGCCAGCTACATCAATGATCAACGAAAGGCATTTCTGAGGCTGGTACAGGGGAGTAAGTCTGTGTTGGAGTACGAGGCAGAGTTCTTGAGGCTGAGTCGGTATGCTAGGGGTATGGTGGCTACTGAACACGAGAGGTGTGTTCGTTTCGAGGATGGTCTGAGAGATGAATTAAGGCTGCTGATTGCTCCACAGCAGGAGCGTGAGTTTGCTGTCCTAGTTGAGAAGGCTAAGGTAGCCGAGGGAGTTAAAGAGTCCGTGAGGCAGAACTTGGATAGGAGTAGGCAAAAGCGGAGTTTTGGAGCTTCTGGGTCGTCAGGAAATCCTCAGAAAAGGGCTAAACAGAGTGGGCCAAATCAGTCTGGTAGATTTGTTGCTGCTAATCAGGGACCGCCACAGTGTAACCGTTGTGGGAAAGCTCATTGGGGAGGATGCTGGACCGGTGGAAAAGGGTGCTTTGAGTATGGCTCTCTGGATCACCATGTGAGGGACTGTCCGCGTAAGTTGGCTAGGATTCAGTTCGAGAGTCAGGGCCGTACTCAGTTCAGGAATAATGGACCACCACCGCAGAGGGGCCGTGGTAATGGAAGAGGAGGTAATGGTTCTGGTCAGGGCCGTGGAGCACCGGGCAGAGGTGTAGGTAGTTTAGAGGCCAGACAGCCTGGGCTAGTGTATGCAGCGAGGAGCCGAGAGGAGGGCGACGCACCAGACATCATAACTGGTACGTTCTTAATCTTTGGTTCTCCATTTACTGCTTTGATTGATGTGGGTTCAACGAATTCATACGTTGCAAGTAGCATAGTGAAGACCATGGATTTAGACTCTGAGATATCTTCTAGGCAGATGACCGTAATTAGCCCTCTAGGTCACTCGTGGTTGTGGATAAGTGTATAGAGATGTACCTCTAGAACTCTGTGGGGTAGTGTTTGTGGTCGATCCGATGGAACCGCCGCTTGGGGAGTTCGATCGATTCTTTGGATGGACTGGTTGGTTAAGTACCGGCGAAGTTGGATTGTGCGCTAAGCACATGGTTCTAAAGACGCGGAGGGTGATGAAGTGGTCATGATAGGTAATAGGAGGACTACCTATCCAATGTGGTATCTGCTCGAAGGTCGAGAAGATGGTCGAAAGGTCGTGAAGCATATGTGGTTCATGTGTATGCCTTGGAGGCTAAAGAGTCTCTTGTAGAGAAGGTTCGCATAGTTAGGAATTTCTTGATGTGTTTCGAGGAGCTTCCAAGTTTGCCACCGGATCATGAGGTAGAGTTCGGGATAGATTTGTTACCGTAATCGCGCGGTGTCTATTACTCCGTATAGGATGGCACCAAAGGAGTTAGTGGAGCTTAAGGCTCGATCCGTGGAGTTGTTGGATCGAGGCTTTATCGTGCCAAGTGTTTCACCTTGGGAGCACTTTGTACTCTTTGTTAAGAAGAAAGCGGTACTATACGGATGTGTATAGACTACCGCCATTGAATAAGTCGACGATCAAAATAAGTATCCCGCCACGGATAGATGACTTGTTTGATCGGTGAAGGGTGCATCGGTATTCTCAAGATCAATTTAAGGTCTGGGTACCACCAGTTAAGGGTGAAAGAGGTGGATATTTGCAAGACGGCATTTCGTACTCGGTATGGGCACTATGAGTTCTTAGTAATGCCGTTTGGGTTGACTAACGCGCCGGCAGCATTCATGGATATGATGAATAGGGTGTTCCAGTAGTATTTAGATCAGTTCGTCGTGGTTTTTATTGATGACATCTTGGTGTATTCAAGGACTGAGGAGGAGCATGATGCACATTTGTGGGTGGTATTACAGATCCTGAGGGAGAAACAGCTTTATGCGAAGTTTAGTAAATGCGAGTTCTGGCTTAGAGAGGTGACTTTCTTGGGTCATGTAGTGTCGGCTGAGGGGATTAGAGTGGATCCTCGAAAGATTGAGGCAGTTTTGGATTGGAAGTCGCCTAAGTTAGTAGCTGAGATTCGAAGTTTTCTGGGCTTGGCAGGATACTACCGAAGATTTGTAGAGGGATTTTCGTTGATCGCAGCACCGATGACCAAATTGTTAAGAAAAGGGTTCCGCTCATTTGACCGAGAAGCGACATGAGAGTTTCGACAAGTTGAAGAAGATTTTGATCAAGCTCGGTTCTAATTCAACCTGAGGCAGGAAAGGAATTAACCGTATATTACGATGCATCACATACAGGTTTGGGTTGTGTGTTGATGCAGGAAGGGAAGGTTGTGGCCTACGCATCTCGGCAGTTGAGGCCACATGAGGTCAATTATCCGACGCACGATCTGGAGTTAGCGGCTGTAGTCTTCGCTTTGAAGATTTAGAGGCATTACTTGTACGGAGAGAGATCGATAGTCTACATAGATCACAAGAGTCTGAAGTATCTTTTGACTCAGAAAGATTTGAATTTGAGGCAGCGCAGATGGATTGAGCTACTAAAAGACTACGACTGTTCGATTGAGTATCATCCGAGCAAGGCTAATGTGGTGGCAGACACATTGAGCCGTAAGGTTGTTGCAGACTTAAGAGCGATGTTTGCCCATTTGAGTTTGTACGACGACGGAAGTATTCTGGCAGAGCTGCAGGTTAAGCCTACTTGGGTTGAGCAGATCAGAGAGAAACAGTTAATGGATGAGGTTTTGAGTGCGCAGAGGTCACAAGTGCAGAATGGTGGGTTGGAAGGTTACAGTTTGTCTAGTGATGGAGTGCTGTGTTTTCAAGGAAGAGCTTGTATGCCGAGGATATTGAGTTAAGGCGAAGATTCTTCAGAGGCATTATAGCAGACCCTACGCTATGCATCCCGGAGGCGATAAGATGTATCGGGATCTAAAAGAGCAGTTTTGGTGGCCGAGTCTCAAGAGGGAAGTGACGGAGCTTGTGGGGAAGTGCTTGACATGTCAATGAGTCAAGCCGAACATCGACACCGTCGTGGTTGCTTCACCAAATGAAGATTCCACAGTGGAAGTGGGAAAGGATAACTATGGATTTCGTCGCTGGATTGCCTCTTACGCCTAGCAAGAAGGATTGATTTGGGTAATGTGGATCGTCGACTAAATCACTCACTTTATCCGGTGAGGTGGATTACTCACTTGAGAGGTTAGCGAAGTCAGTATGTGTCGAGATAGTGAGGTCAGACGGTGTGCAAGATCGATCATCTCGGATAGGGATCCCATTTACATCGAGGTTCGAAAGCGTTGCATCAAGCTCTGGGTACACGGTTGGACTTGAAAGACATTTCACCCTGATCGACGGGCGATCGGAAAGGGTTATTCAGATCTTAGAGGATATGCTGAGAGGTTGTGTTCTGGACTTCAGAGGTAATTGGAAGGAGTTTCTGCCATTGGCTGAGTTCGCCTACAACAACAGTTACCAAGCAAGCATCAAGATGGCACAATATGAGGTGTTGTATGGTAGGAAGTGTCACTCACCTACTTGTTGGACGGAGTTGGGTGAACGTCAGTTGTTGGGACCAGAGTTGGTTGCTAAGACTGAAGACAAGGTTAAGTTGATTCAGGCTCGATTGAAGGAAGCTTGAATGGCGAAGTCTTATGCCGATCTTAAGCGAGAGATATAGAGTTTTTGTGGGGAATCAAGTGTTTCAAGGTCTCGCCATGGAAGAAAGTGTTAAGGTTCAGAAGAAAAGGCAAGCTAAGTTCGAGGTTTATTGGGTAGTATAAGGTCCGAGACGAGTGGGACCAAGAGCTTACCGACTTGAGTTGCCGCAGAAGCTAAGTCGATTCACGACGTATTTCACGTTTCAATGCTTCACGTTATCGTTCGGATCCATCGCACGTGGTAGCAGTGGAAGAGATCGAGGTAAATCCAAATTTGACCATGGAGGAAGAACCTGTGCAGATTCTAAATCGGGATGTGAAGGTTCTGCGTAGGAAGTCTGTGCCTTTGGTAAAGGTGCTATGGTAGAATCATGGCGTGGAAGAAGCTACGTGGGAACCCGAGGATATGATGAGACAGCAATACCCGCAACTCTTCTGACCAGGTAATTTCGAGGTCAAAATTATTTTTTAAGGGGGGTAGAACTGTAATATCCCGGGTTAGGGGCTATTTTGTTGTGGCTTTTTTGCATATAATTGGTGCGCAATGTTGTTGTTCTTGATGTTTTGGGGCTTAGTTGTAAGCCTAGTGTAAGCCAAAGTGGTAGGAAAAATTTTAGTTTTTAGGCTTAGGTGAGAGGAGCTGAGGAAGCTGGGGTTTAAAGGTTTTATTTGGTAAATGTTAGCACAAGAAAGGAGCTAGTGGAGTGGCAGGATAGGCGCCACTTAAAGGCTTGTGTGTGAGACGCCATTTGCAGGGGGAGGTCCTATGTTCAAGCTGCAGAGTGCTCTCATTTTGCTTCCATTTTGACGGCATGGAGGAGGAGAAGTTGTAGGCAGTTCAAACTCTGCCTTGGACCAAGTCAACCACTTTGAATGGTGGGTGGAGAGTGATTTGTGGAGGTGGACTAGTTCAAACTAGTTTGAATGGGTGGTTGTGAGTGTTTGGGGAGTAGTGGCCGAATCTTGAGGAGCTTTTGGGGGGTGAGTGGCCGGTTTTGGTGTAGTAAGAGTGTGCCGAATTTCACTTTGGCAATTTTGTGCATTTTCGATCAAAAACAATTGGTAAGCCAAATTCTCCTTTAGTCAAAAAGCTAGCCAAAATTTCAAGTGTATTTCTTCACTTTTCTCCTTAAACCGAAAGTCCAAGCATCTTCTTGCCAAAAAATTACTTTGCTTCTCTTGATTTGGTGTGTGGCCGAATGTTCTTTCCCATTTCTTCTTCTATCTTCATTCGTGTAAACTGAAAGCACCCTCCCTCTATTCATCTTTTATTTTCTTTCTTTTCCAAAACTCCTTAACCGATTGTCTCCATTTGTTTCTTCCCATTTCTCTTAAATTGAAACCCCCTCAATTTGTCCCTTCAAACCTCCTTTTTTCTTCTCTCAAACCCTATTACCGTAGCTTCTATTTTTTCTCACCTCTACTTTCCCTTTCTTTCCACTCAAGCCGTACATAAGCGTGTTAAACACCTTGGCCGAATCTTTTTTCCTTCTTGTTTAAGTGTTGGCCGAATCTTTCCTCTCCTAATAGTTGTCTTGTGGTCGATTTTTGGGTGTGGTGTTGGTTCTCATCTCGTGTTTTCCAATCGTTTGAAGAAGGTAAGTGCTTGGCCGAATGGCCATTTCTCCCCTCTCTTATTCTTTATCGATTTTGGGTTGGATTAAGGGCCGATTTCGGCATTTGTTGAAGGTAGTTAGCATTTGTTGAAGGTAGTTAACCTTTTGTTTTGGTAATCGATTTCTTTATAGAGCCTTTGGATTTTGGTGGCAACCAAGTGAAGCAGTCAAACGAGGCCTTTATCTTAAGTTGATTGATTGGTAAGTGATGGTGAGATTTTGGTTCATGGTCTAATCGTTAGTTTCATTTAATCAAGTCTCCAAGTGACTAACTGTTTACATTTTAGGGAGGCCGATTGTCAGAGGAACCATTATTGGTTCGGGTTTGGTAGGAACCAAACCAAGGGTAAGGTAAGGGTTCAAACGCTAGCCCCTTTGGTTTAATGGTTTTGGCCGAATGGTCTAGGTGCTAATTTCGTGTGTGGTCGATTTTAGAAGCAGGGTAATCGAGGGATTTAAACCGGTTCTTTGGGATTAAGCTTATGTTTTAGCAGTGTGTAAACTAACACGCTTTTTACTTAGTAATATATTTAATAAACCTGATTGTCTATTAAGATCAAAACAGTATGAGGATTGATATGATACCCGATGGGGTATATGCACGGATTCGGGTAAGTCCGTTCCATTACAAGTTCTATTAATGATATATGCTATTATGATTGTTGATGTATGTGATATGAGATGCAATATTAAAACATGTTAGCATGATTGTATGACTTCACACGATTTGCATTAGTATGAGATGTTAATGGGTGATATGAGAGGAGGGGGAATATGATATCCGTGTCTTTGGGACACCAGAGGTTTGGCACCTCTAGTGGTTTGGTACCACATATTGATTATTGTGGCTTTGGGTCACCAGAGGTTTGGCACCTCCGCGTCTCGTCCCAGTGGCTTAGCACCACAGTGGGTTGGCCCCATGGTTGATTTTACGGGATTGACGCTAGTGATTTGGTATCACACGATGGGTTGGCCCCATCATTCGATTCATGACTGCGGTCACCAGTGATTTGGTATCACACTTGTGTCTTTGGGACACCAGAGGTTTGGCACCTCATAGCGAATCGTCCTTGTGGTTTAACACCACCGTGGGTTGGCCCCACTTTTGAGATATGGGATTGTCGCTAGTGATTTGGTATCACACGTGGGTTGGCCCCACAGATGGATTATTCGTGACTTTGGGTCACCAGTGATTTGGCACCACATTGATGGATATCGTGACTTTGGGTCACCAGTGGTTTGGCACCACCAGTGGTTTGGTACCACACGGGGTAGAAAAGGTGTGACGGATGGTTAGGATCGGGTGCATTAATTGTATTGCTTTGTTATGATGTGTGTTAGTATGTTGCATATCTGGGGGGATTTATGCACCGAGTCTTCGACTCACCTTCTCCCTTATCATTTCAGTGACACTTAGATCGCGGACACGGATAGGGGTAGACTCGAGGTGCCCATGCCATGAATAAGAGTCTGATTTGTAATCGATTTTAAACTTGGTACTTTGCTTTATTTATTTTTCATTTGGATTTGTTGGGTTTGTAAAAGGCCTTTTAAAATTATGCTTTGGTTGATTATATGCTTAAACTTGATTTCAAATATGTCTTAACAAACTATTGGGTTAGAACGGCTAAAATTTGGAAAAATAAGAATAAGGTTTTCAAATCACAAAGCGAGATGTTTTAAACTTTACCATCGGGTATCATGTTATAATTTAAAACGAATGTAACTCAAATGTGTTTTCAAACCTGAGAATAGTTTCTTACTAAGTCAAAGGAAAAAAATGTTTAAATCAACACAAAGAAATTACTCGGATTTCCAAATGTGACAAATTTGTTTTACTTAAATGTATAATCAAGTTTTCAAAATTCCCGGGTTTTCAAGTACATTATCATTTTTTAAACAATCATGCTCAAGTTTTCTACAAGAACAAAACATACAAAAGAGTTTCCATCAGACTTTTAACCGGAAACCTAAACCTTTCAAACACATTTTCCCTGTAACATACCAGATTCGGTCGTGGTGTATTGACCGGGTTTGGGGTGTTACAGAGTATATGTTAGTTGTATGATTTAATGAAACGTGAATATGTTATTTTGTGAGTTGAGTGTAATTGCATGTAAGAGTATATGATAGTTTTATGATTTAATGAAACGTGAATATGTTATTTTGACTTGGTTAGAATATGGTTGTGAATGTGTTGTAGTATGCTTTTGTTTAACCTTTACTATTGTGTATACTTTGTGGTGACTCCGACATTCATTGAGCTTGTTTAAGCTCATCCACTCTCTTTAACCATTGCATATATTTAGCAATTGAGGTGTGAGCGATGCAGGGATACTAAGGAAGTGATCCAAGTTAGGCTTTAGTACTTGTGTAGATGGTATTAAAATTATTTTTTGAACTGTGGGGATAAGGCAGTGTGGTTAGACTTTGATTGATTATTATTGTGGTCCTTATGATATTTTATGGGTTTAGTTTTCTAGCACTTTTGATGGATGTCATAATTATTTCATTGATATTGTTTTGGTTTGAATATTTGCTATGTTGAAGTGCCGTGAATTGTATGTATGGTCGATGGACATTGAATAATGTGATAGAATTGTTGCATGATATTGCCATGATGTTATAGATATTTCATAGCTTATTTATTCCAAGGAACTATAGGCTTGGACCTCAGTATGTTGATTCTTGCTTGGACATGTTTTTGATGTTTTGAATTGTTATTTTGGTCATTTTGACATTGGTTTGAAGAGGTAAATAGTGTATGTTAATTAAAAATTTGCTGGAATGGATTAAATGCTTAGATGTGCTTTATTTTTGTGGTCTGGAGCAGAGGTATCGATATTTGGGTTATATAAATGATACCACTGTGATATTTCGATGTCAAGGAAGTCAGTATTGTAATTTGGTATCGATACCTTACCATGAGTATTGATACTCGAGGTAAAATAATCTATATTTTAAAAAATGTACCAATAAATTCTACGTTTGACTTTTAGACGAGAAACAAAATGCTATTTTGGTACCGATTTTCCAATCGGTATTGATACCATATAAGAGAAATATTGATACCTTTGTTTCAGAATTGATACTTGTGTACCCTATTTTGGAAATTTTCTAAGTGGCTCTAATGCATGTTTAATTGATATTATAAGTTTGTTTAAAGTATGTTTGGCATATTTTAATGATGATTAATATATGCTTGACTTAAAAATTTGTAAGAATGCTAACAAAGAGGACGATTGCCTATTAATGTGACATTTTATAATGTGTGTGATGTGTGACGGTGGTGTGACATCCTGATATTTTGGCTTGGCAATCAGTTCGGGTATAGCGTGTTACAGGTTCCTCGTCAATTAACTAGTCGTTATCCCAGCAGGATCTTCTGATCTTCCACACGAATAGGGAATACCAATTTTGGGTTAATTCCCACCTTGATGACTTCCCAAGTTTGTCAGGCCTAGGGTTTGTTTTGTGTTCTTCCTTTCCTAAATAGTTGATCCGTTGAGTAAACCTACAAAACAACTAACAGATCATACCTCCACTCGCTAATCCCACAAAGAGGGATTACTTCCTCATGGTCTCCATACACAATATATGTAACAGCTCGATTTAGGGCCTAGTCGGAATAGTGGTGCGAGACCAGAAATTTGAAGTAGAAATATATATTTTAATGATTTTTATGAGGCTTACGAGGTATTTTCATGATTGTGTGAAAATTTCATGAAGGAATTTTATTAATTAGTAAACAATTTGTCCATTAGGACTAAATTGTAATGATTAGAAAATATGAGATTCTAGAAGATTTAAGTATGAAATAGCACCATAAAAAATATTAGAAGTCCTTATTTAGCAATTAGACCATTATATGTTAAGATGGACAAAAATGGGAATTGGAAGGAAAAATCTCAAGAAATGGCCTTAAGGGCATTTTAGCCATTTGGTTAATTAATGAATTAAAAAGGGAAAAATAAGCCAAAATCTTGTCCATCTTCTTCCTCTAAGTGCCGAAATTTGCAAGGAGAAATAGCTAGGGTTTCTTCAACTTTCAAGCTTGATAGTAAGTGCATCCTAGCCCTGTTTTTAATGTTCTTCATATTTTTGAGGCCCTCGTAGCTCGGTTTAGCTATTTCTAGCTATATTTTGAGCTAGGTTTTATGTTCAAAAAATTACCCATGTATGACATGCATGTAATTTGATGTTTCATGGAACAATATGAAAGTTTGATGTATGATAAACATCTTTTTCTAAGTGATTTTCATGAAAAATGCATAAAAAGGACCAAATTGTAAAAGTTATAAAAATGGGCATTCATGAGTGAAATAGTGGAAATTAAGGGCTGTTGTAGTTAAGAGAATAATTTAGCTAAGCTTAAAATACAAGGAAGTTGAATAAAAATCATTTTATGAGCATAGGGGCAAAAGTGTAATTATGAGAAAGTTTAGGGGCAAAATCATAAGTTTTGCCAAAGCATGATTCATGAGTCAATTTAGTCAATATAAATATTAAATAAGTGAAATTGTCATTATAGATCAAGAAACACGAAACCCGGACCAAAATCGGGGCAAGAACAAGGTTGTGGACTAAATCGAACATCTAAAACATTTTGAGTACCGAGGTAAGTTTGTGTGAAATTAAGGCTACATATGTTATCGTATTTAAATTTCTTATTAATATGAGAAATGCATATTATTATTTCCATGAAATTAATTAATGATACCTCGATGAAAAAGTGAAGAGAATATGACAAGTTGAAGTCCCTATTGAAGATTCGGAATAACGAGGATACCTATGTCACGACATGAGATAAGGAGGGTCCCGTATAAGACCATGTTTGGGCATGGCATCGGTATCGAATGTAGACCCCATGTAAGACCGTGTCTGAGACATGGCATCAGAATTGAATAAGGAAGGTCCCGTGTAAGACCATGTCTGGGACATGGCTTCGGCACCAAATGAAGATCTCGTGTAAGACCATGTATGGGACATGACATCAACATCGAGGTAAGAGATCCCATGTAAGACCATATTTGGGATACGACATCGACATCAAGAGGTGATCCCATGTAAGACCATATTTGGGATATGACATTGGAATCATGATACATGTATGATGAGATTGAGTATACTCTGATATTCTGAGTGGTTTAACGGGAAAAATAGAAAAGTATGCAAAGATGCTATAGAGTTAAATTATACAAGGTTGATAATGAGTTCCATTTATGTTAAAGATGATGATGATTTAAGTTTATGTCCAAGTTAGCATAAGTGCTAAAATTATGTGACTAAGTGATACAGGTACCATGAGTAAAATTTCAAGTTATGAAACCATAATGTGAGGTGTGATGGTGAGAGTGAGTATGAGTAAGTATGCCTAAGCACTTAAGAACTTGTGTTGCTATTATTATATGAGATGAATGGATTTTTCCATGAACACTTATGTTGCTATATTAATTCATGCAAACTTACTAAGCTATATGCTTACCCCTCTCTTTTCCCTCTTCCTTGTAGTATCGCCAAGCTAGCTCGAGTATCATAGAACATCAGAGTTCGGATCACACTATCAATCATTCTTTTGGTATTGTAAAGTTGATTTATTTTGGGTATGGCATATATAGGAACTTGGTCATTTTGTATTATGTCATATTTGAGAGCCAAAGGGTGGGCTACTAATGTTATACCTCACTTTGTATATGGCCATAGGGAATTGGCCAATATTTGTCAAGTTTCATATTTTAACGATGATAAGTCTTATGAAGAGAAAGTTTATGCAAATGTTGAGGCAAAATGTGAAGTGTTTGAATGATGATTAGTGGTTCTTTATAGGTATTATTGCCATATCATGTATTGCCTGAGTTGGTATAAGTGTGTTTATGTTTTAGGGTGGTAATTGGCTTGGAAAATAGCCTTCTAATTGTCCACACGGGTAGACAGACGGGCGTGTGTCTAGGCCGTGTGTGACATACAGTCAACCCCCATAGGTGTGTTGATAGGCCATGTGTCCCCTGCACCAAATTTACGAGAATTTGATTCATCACACGGGCCTACACACGGGCGTGTGCCTAGGTCGTATGCTCCTTGAGAAGTTGCTAACTTAATAAATAGAATGCTAAGGTTTTCACACACGGGTGAGGACACAGACATGTCTAGGCCATGTGAGAGACATGGGCCATTGACACGGGCATGTTTTCGATCGTGTGAAAACCCCTATAGGTACAAAATAAAAATTTATTTCCACACGGGCAAGGGACATGGGCGTGTGTGACTACGCGACCTGCCCACCCGAGCGTGTCCCACTTCACACGGGCGTATGGCCCCTGTTTAGGTGAAAATTTTCTAAGAGCATAAAAGTTTTCAGATTAATTTTGAAACCTCCCGTAAGTATGTAACACCCCAAACCCAGCCCAAACACCATGACCGGATCTGGTATGTCACATAAAAATATTTTTATAAAACTTCGCATCCGTCTAAAAATTTAAATTCTCTTTTGAAAACTTCAAGTTTGGTAGTTCATCTGAAAACTCAGTATTCATTTTATAAAAGAGGTGATTAGCCTAAATCATGCTTTTAGGTGACGTTTGAAACACTTGTTGTTACCTTAAGTTAATTTAAGATGTTGTCAATAATGTTTATAAATCGTTGATTAGATTTTGGAAAAAACTTTCATGTACCTTTTTTTTTTTATTAAGAAAACATGTTACCAATTAATTCATAAATTAAAGCATTTAAAGTTAAAACCAAAGATAAACCCAAATTATTAGTGGCCTTATTACAACAAAAATCCCCAAATTAAAGTAAATTCAAAGAAAGGTAAAGTTTAATTTAATAAAAATCATGCATGGCCACCTCGAAGTCCACTCCGGCCTATACCCACTGAACTAGGAATTACCTGCAAAAATTTAAGCAGAACAGGTGAGTTAAGATGACTCAGTGTGCAATTAACCCACTCGATCCATAACTGGGCCTAAGCACTCATAATTCATTCAGCAAGCCCAAATACCATAACATAACAGATAATCAATATAATAAACCCAACCCATCCTAATGATCCATCCTCTACACTCCGCTCCATATGTCCAACCTCAGCACACCTGTGGGGATTTCTACAATCAACCTCCATCCGCTACACTCCTCTTTGGCAGCCATGCTGACAGTCATGCTGCTCAAAGCTGATATGATATGGTCTAGCCACCGAATCAATGTGACCAAGTCACCGATACACATATATGGCACCGAGCCATCGAAATAGTGTGACAAAGTCACCGATATACATTGCCTTTTACATCATTATCATTCCCAACCCTATGCACATGCAATCATAGTGAATTGAATGTAACATATAATAGCATCCATAGAATATTTAAAGCACATATATATTCATGCTAACGAAAATATTTATAGGACATAATCAGAGAATAACTAACTTGGTATTCTGATTTTACCCTCTAAGGGTAACCCAATAGCCATTACCGAGTTTTTGGCTTTCAAACAACACATATACTTTTTATAACCAATAAAAGAAGGTGTGGGAATTACACACCTGTAAACGCGAAGGACTAGACTCTCGATATCGCCGATATTTTCACTAGAAGAAACAATCATAATTTGCTTATCCCAAGAAGATGTTGGCTCCCTACCACAACCCGACAGAAAATCTCGCACCGCTGATACTGCACGCTTTTTAAACTTAGGAGCAGAAACCACTAGTCTGCTCCCCTCAGGCTCCTTAGATGCACTTCCTTTGAATCGGCTAGCACTCATATCCACTATAAGAATCTTGATCAGGAAACTAGGTTAAGGCAATGAAAAAAAAAAGAGAATAAGTACCCAAATTGAAGAAGTTTCTTACCTTGATCAACAGAAATCGAATGTTAGAAGGCTCAGCCTAAGGGACCGAATGAGTCCTTGAATAACTCCAAGTTAGAACCGATTTCAAGATAGAGCAAAGGAAGTGGCCTTTCGGCCAAACAAATCGATAAAGAACCCCCTTCCAAACATTCGACCAACACCCAACTTACCAAGAACCTACAGCAAGCAGACCACCCGAAGAAGAAAAGATATGAATAAGCCCCCTCTACAATTGGTTAGTGCCCAAAGAAGTGAGTTAGAAACTTCGATTTAACCAAACCAATGATAGAAAGGAAAAAGAATGATAAGAAAGAGAAATAGGGCTCCTTACTAAAATAAGAGTATGACGAATGGAGAGACTATATTCGGCTATTAGCAAGAACAATAAAAAGGGTCCCTTCAAGGTTCGACTATGAAGAAGCAAATAGCAAATGGTGAAAAAGAAATGAAGGAATCAAATTCAGTTGAAGGGAAAAAATGAGAGGAGAAGGAAAGATTGAAATGGACTTGATTAGCTCAAAGAGAAAATGATGCGAAAAGAAGAAGAAGTTACTAAGAATTTCGGTAATGCTTACAAGTGAAAGAGAACAATATTGGAAGAAAAGAAAGAAAGCACAAATATTCACTCTGATATTCGGCTATTACCAAGAAACAAGTAGAAGAAGAAAATGGAGTAAGGGTGTTGTGGTTTTGGTAGAAAAGAGATGAATTAGTGCTTGACAAAAAAAGTGCAAAAGAAATGAAAAAGCTTCTAAAGTGATTTTCAGTTAACTCTACTCTCAAAATGGCATCTTAACAAATGGCACCCCCCTCACAAGAGACCAAAAATGCACACCAAGTTGCCTAAGAACCAAAAGAGATTCGGCCCTCCACCTAACCAAGCTAAAATC
The DNA here is from genome assembly GCA_025506655.1 of Gossypium rotundifolium. Classification (NCBI taxonomy): domain Eukaryota; kingdom Viridiplantae; phylum Streptophyta; class Magnoliopsida; order Malvales; family Malvaceae; genus Gossypium; species Gossypium rotundifolium. The sequence goes on from CP106726.1 coordinate 57,399,162, forward strand.
GCACATGCACCGTACACACCTTCCCACAATCAGCCACAACTCTCCCTCTCTCCACATCCCACGATTCACCCCCCTTTACTCTCCATCTTTCCTTTGAAATCCCCCAACAAATATGACCCATTCAAACCTCCTACAACTTCTCTTATCCACTCTTTCAAAGTATTTTACCCATTCAACTCCCATTCATTAAAGTCCAAGCTGAAATACACCACCTCTCCATCCTGTCACCAAAAAGAAACTAAAAAATGTGGCATACGTGACTCGAACCTCTACCCTCACTGCCACCCTTGTGGCATCATCCCCCTAGCTCCCTAGGCGTCACTTACCACTCTTCTGCTTCCCTTTTTGTGTCATCACTTACACACAAATATACATAAGACCTACCTTTACCAACTTTCCCCTAAAGTACCCTAAAACAAAAATTTAACCAAGACTCTGGCTCGAACCCGAGCTTTCCTAAGACCCCCAAATACATCTATATAACAACCTGAACAATCCAAACACACAAGAACATGAAATGCAGAACCCCCTAACTTAGGATATTACAAAGTATGTTTAGGGCCTCGTAGGCCCATAATAAGGATGTTATGAATATGAATGAAAAATTTTAAATTTGAAAAGAAATTTTATAGCCCAATAATGTATGTTTACGCAAGTTAAGTTCGATAATGCCTCGTATCCTGTCTCGACGTCGGATACGGGTAAGGGGTTTTACATTTTGTGGTATCATAGCTACGATTTAGTCGATTCTTGGACTAACGTAATGTATGCATGAGTCTAGCTATACATGCCATACATATGAGTATTTATATAATGATAGTGTGACGACTCTTGACGACTTAAATTCTATTTTGATATAGTAAATGGATCCCAATAGAGCTGCGACGGATGATGTATAAAGGAATACGCTGGCTCCCGTTGAAGGGATGGTGCCGAATGAAAATGAGGGTGGACCTACAACCATGAGACAGATAGAATGAGAAGAGGCTAGGGAAGCCTTTCTCTATATGATGGATTCATGGTATACGATGTTTGTTCGTACGAATCTGAATGCACAACCCCCTCCACCGTCGCCTATTCCTTAGCCTACCCCTGTAACTCCTCTAGTGGTAGAAGTGGTAAGAAGAGAAAAGCCTCCAATTGATAGAATTGAAACAAGGGGCCGAAGAATTTCGGGCTAGTAAAGATGACGATCCAGAAAGAGCAAAATTCTGGCTTGAAAACACCATTTGAGTATTTGATGAATTATCTTGCACACTTGAAGAGTGCATGAAATGTGTAGTGTCTCTTCTGAGAGATTTTGCTTATCAGTGGTGGAATACCCTTGTGTCGGTTGTACCAAGGAAAGGATTACATGGGAGTTTTTCCAAGAATAATTTCGAAAGAAGTACATTAGTCAGAGGTTTATCGATCAGAAAAGAAAGGAATTCCTTGAACTAAAACAAGGTAAGATGACAGTAACTGAGTATAAGAGTGAATTTGTTGGACTCAGCAAGTACGCTCGTGAGTGCGTGTCCTCTGAAGTCATCATGTATAAGAGGTTCGAGGACGGATTAAATGAAGATATCAAAATATTTGTTGGTGTTCTTGAGTTGAAAGAATTTATTGTGCTAGTGGACCGGGCTTGCAAAGCCGAGGAGTTGGTTAAAGAGAAAAGAAAAGCTGAGATGGAGTCTCGTGATTCAAGAAAGAGACAATTGAACAAGTCATTTCAATCTTCATCCAAGAAGTCAAGAGACTTCTTTACCCAATCAGCTACTTCAGCTGGGTTTTCGAATAGAAGTAAGTGTAAGTAGTACTCAGGGAATAAAGCTCAGACTACTTCAGTTGCAAGTGTTGGAACATTTAATCTAATAGACCGGAATGCCCACAGTGTGGCAGATGAAACCCAGGTGAATGTCGTGCACATGAGAGGTCTTGTTTTAAGTGTGGTTCCCAAGACCATTTTATTTGAGAATGCCCTGAGATGGTTGAAAAAGAAAAGGTTCAGAGTGCAAAATTAGGAAGCGCTAGTAGAGGAAGACAATAAAGAAACCAAGGTAGTGGAACGAGTAGTAAAGGTACACCTCGAGAGTAGGCTGTGTAACAGCTTGATTTAGACCCTAGTCAGAACAGTGGTTTTGAGACCACAAATCTGAGATCAAAATAATATTTTAATATTATTTTTGGTGTTTATTATATGTGATATAGCCTGTGTGAAAATTTGGTGTGAAAATTTGATCGACTGTATGTCAAATTGTGAGAAAGGACTTAATCGCATAAAGTGTAAAATATCATGTGCTAATTGTTGAATGCTAATTGTTGATGTCTTTATAATGTGAAGTCCTTAAAAGGCAATTTTCCTATTACTATTGATAGTGGATGGTTGTGGTCAATAATGACCTTGAAAAATATGTTTTATTATTTTATTATATAAGGTGAATATAGTAAATAGATAAATAATATGATTAATAATCAAACAAAAGCATGAAAATAGCCTAGTTATCATCTTTAGTGCCGAAAATTAGAAAAGAAAAAGAAGAAAGAAGAACATCTAGGTTTCGGCTAAGAACAAGCTTGATTCAAAGTATGTTTGACTTCTATTTTTGATAATTTCTACTTTTTTGTAATCATTTCTTCGTGCTCTAGCAAACCCATGCTTAAATTTTAGAATTTGATGGTGATTTTGAAATATGCCATTGATGAACATGTGAGTTCTTGAATGTTTGGTGGTGGAAAATGAAAGATATGTGTTTGATTAATATAGTTTTTCTTTGGAGTTTTGATGAATTTGTGTAAATTAGGCTTAATTGAGAAAAGTGTAAATTGAGGGACTAATATGTAAAATAAATGAAATGTGTGGGCTTGAATTGGCAGGGGAAGAATTCAGCTAGGCATGGGTACAATTAAATTGTTTGTATTTGGTGATTTGATGAATTAGGGACTAAAGTGTCGAAGTGTGAAAATGTGAAGGCTATTTTGTAAAATGCCCTAAATATGTATATGAGGACTAAATTGAATGAATTGGTGATTGAATGAGTTGAATTTGAATTTGTATAGACCAAGGAAGGAGAAGTTCAGATCGAGATCGAGGCAAAGACAAAGTGCTCCATTAATCGACAGTTTCGATTTTTGACATTCGAAGTAAGTTCGGACATCATATGTGTATTTAACCATGTTTAATGTTATGAGATGAATGGTATGATATTATTGAATTGTGTATGCTATGTGAGGACTCGAGTTATGTGGCACTAAGTGTGCGAAGTCAAAAATGTAATCGAGATGATTAGCACTGTGTGTGCAAAATAATATAAGCTTCGACTTTGTAGTTGGCACTGTGTATGCGATATCGATTTAATATCAGTTTGATATGGATGCACTAAGTGTGCGATGTTAATTAAGCTTTGGCTAACTATTTGGGCACTAAGTGTGCGATTGAACCGAAGAAGAGATGAAAGTTGATCGAAAAGAAATAGTGAGTGTTGAGTAGCATGTGTAATCGACAACTAAGTGTTGGCTAAGGTACGTTCGAAACCTATGTGGTTGATGAAACTATGAAAGAGTTTTTGGAAGGTTATTTGAACATATTAGCTTGGGATGGTATGATATATGTGATTGTGAAATAATCTATGTGATGGTTTATTTTGGTATAATGCATTATGTTACGAACTTACTAAGCTTTGAAAGCTTACTGTGTGATTGTTTCTCTGTTTTACAGCGTCAGCAGAGTTAACCCAGATCTGGGGATCGTCAGCATCTCTATCACACTATTTTACAGCGTCAGCAGAGTTAGCCTAGATCTGGGGATCGTCAGCATCTCTATCACACTATCGGCAATCTATGTTGGTACTTTTAATGATGTGTATATTGAATATGGCATGTATAAGCTAGTTATTTTGAAATACATTTGAAATGTGTAAATAGCCATGTGATATGGCTAGATAAATGTTGGAATTATGCATATGTGAATTTGGTATGTGAGGTATGTTTTGGTATGTTTTGTTGGCAATAAGAATGTCCTATAAATGGTAAGCTTAGTGATGGATTGATGCTATTGTAACTTAGTGATGTTACGGATGAATTATGCTTGGTAATGCATGTGTTTAGTTATGAAATTTGGTTATAAGTAGACATGATTAGAAGTGAGATTGAATAAGATGATATGTTGACCATTTGACATGTTTTTGGTTGTTAATGGTACATGAAATGAATTGGTATATTAATTGCAGGGTTGACCCAAGTGTGGGTGGCATTTTGGCCTTGTAAATGGCCTATTTTGCATATTTGGTTAAGGGACATGGGCATGTATCACTACTGTTTGGTTAAAAGACCACTTCGAAGTGTGTCTGGATAGGTTACACGGTCGTGGCACACGGGCATGCCAGATGGCTATGTGACCAAGTCAGTAGCTAGCATATTATCAGATGGCCATGATACATGGGCGTGTCTGGTACCGTGTGGATAAGTTAGTATACATGTCCTGCTTTGGCACGACCAGGACACATGGGTGTGTATGGTAGCCATGGGAGGTGCATGACCTGATCTCACAGGCTTGTGTCCTTGATAGATTTGAAAAAAGTTTTAAATTTCCAAAAATTTTCGTAAGTATTCGATTTAGTCTCGACTCCTATCTAGCATGTGATTAAGGTTTCGTAGACCTCAATTATTAATTGCTATGTATTGTTTGACGAATGACTTGGTCTCGTGAAATGGTGACAAAATGTTTCAAATGTTTGGTAATGCCTCTTAACCCTATTTTAGCGACAGTCTGGGGTTAGGAGTGTTACAAGCTGTGAGGCCTGAGGGTAGAGCGCCTGTAAGGACTTATGCCATTCGCACTCGCGAAGAGGCATCATCCCCTGATGTAATTACGGGTACATTTTCTCTCCATGATACTAATGTTGTTGCTTTAATTGATCTGGGATCTACCCACTCATAAATTTGCATGAAATTAGTATCTAGTATGAGCATGCCCATAGATTCTACAGAGTTTGTGATAAAAGTGTCCAATCCATTAGGCAAAAGTGTATTAGTTGATAAAGTATGCAAAGATTGTCCATTGATGATTAGAGGTCACTATTTTAAGGCAAGTCTTATGCTATTGCCATTTGATGAATTCGATATAATTCTTGGTATGGACTGGTTAACCACTCATGATGTGATAGTAAATTGTGGAAAGAAATATAGTGAATTGAGATGTGAAAATGGGGACACTCTTCGTGTTAAATCAGATGAACAAGGCAGATCGCCTGTAGTGATCTCTCACATGTCTGCTCAGAGGTATGTAAGAAAGGTGTATAAGGCATATCTTGCTTTTGTGATGAATGCCAAAAAGACTGAGTTAAGAATTGAATCAGTGCCGATAATATGTAAATATCCAGATGTTTTCCCTGAAGAATTGCTAGGGTTGCCTCCGGTTAGAGAGGTTGAATTTGGTATCGAATTAGCTTCTGGTATGGCACCAATATTGATTGCTCCATATGCAATTACTCCAACTGAGTTAAAGGAATTGAAGGCACAGTTGCAAGAGTTGACAGACAAAGGTTTTGCAAGACTGAGTTATTCTCTGTGGGGTGCTCCAGTGCTGTTTGTGAAAAAGAAAGATGGTTGCATGAGACTATGCATAGGTTATCAGCAACATAATAAGGTAATCGTGAGGAACATGTACCCATTGCCAAGGATCGACGATTTGTTTGATCAATTGAGGGAGCCACTGTGTTTTCCAAGATAGATTTGAGATCAGGGTATTATCAATTAAGAGTGAAAGATTCAGATGTGCCGAAAACTGCATTTCAGACGAGGTATGGGCGTTACGAATTTTTAGTCATGCCTTTTGGTTTAACAAATGCCCCTGCAGTGTTTATGGATTTAATAAATCGTATTTTTTGGCCATACTTGGATAAGTATGTGGTTGTCTTTATTGATGACATACTGATATATTCCCGTGATGAGCATGAGCATGCCGAGCACCTGAGAACAGTTTTATAGATTTTACGAGATAATCAGTTGTATGCCAAGTTCAACAAAAGTGAATTTTAGCTCAAGGAAGTTGGATGTTTGGGGCATATTGTCTCAAGATATGGAATCCGAGTTGATCCAAGAAAAATTTTGGCCATTTTTGAGTGGCAGCCACCCAAGAACGTAACAAAGGTGAAAAGTTTTCTGGGCCTAGCTGGCTATCACAGACGGTTTGTCAAGGGGTTTTCTATGATAGCTACCCTGATGACGAGACTGTTACAGAAAGATGTAAAGTTTGAATGGACGGAAAAGTGTCAATAGAGTTTTGAGAAATTAAAAGCATTGTTGACAGAGGCTCCAATTCTAGTACAACCTGAATTGGGAAAAGAATTTGTGATCTATAGTGATGCATCTGATAAACCATAAAAGTAACATATTTTAATCCCACATTTAGCATACTTTTGGATGATTTATCCCTTGATTTGTGTAAAAAGGTGCTCTTAATCCTTTCTTTTCATGTTTTATACTCAAGAAAGCACCTAGGGACGAAAAAAACGAGAAAGGGCTCAAAACGAACCAAATTGGGCCATAGAAGAAATCGACACGGCCTGGGTGCAAGACCACATGGCCGTGCCTCCCTAATTTACTCTAACACGGCCTGGACCCCAAAACACATAGGCGTGTCTCTTCAGCAGACTCGACCAACTGAAATCGATTCACACGGACGTGTGCCATGGCCGTGTCCTTGTTGTGGCAAAGAGCAATTTCAATCGGAAAAGGATACTTAGGGCCAAAGAAATACATTCCAAGAGCCTATATAAACACCCTAAGTGTAACCTGAAAGGGGTCGGTGAGCTAGGCCAAGGAGCCGAGCCAGAAAGGTCAGATTTGTGGGAATCACTCGAAGATAGCCAGTTGATGCATCTCAAGAAGCTGGAATTATACTCAAGACGGAGGATCTCTCCTTCAATTCCTTCAGGGAGTTTTAGGGATTTCTTATGTTTTGTTTTATCTTTTCTTCTAAGATGTTTTCTTTTTATTGTTATGAACTAAATCCTTCAGATACCTGAAGGGGATGAAACCTAAGACGGATCCTGTTATTGTTTTCTGAACTATATGATAAATATTTGATTTGTTCTTAATTATGTGTGCTTAATTCTTATGTTAATATTTTCAGGATATTGATTCAAGTTGAATGTGCTTAGGTGGTGGAGCAAAAGTCCCTATTTAAGAGTAGATCTAGCATAATTAAGCGGAGTTGATCGCGTGCCTAGAGATAGGGTGAGGAGATTTTGCCGGATTAGGGTGAAACCTAATATAGGAGTCCATAGATCGAGTTAATATGATTCTAGGGGTTTTAATTAGAAAGAGATTTCAATTAATCAACCTAGGGTTAGACGTTATTCACCTCGAGAGAGGGTTTAATATAAATTAGGGAATCTTACGGATCAAGTAAAGTGAATAAATAGTCTGGTTTAGAGTTAGATAACAAGTGAAGTCTAGGTGGATTCTTCCTAAGGGTATTGTCTTAATCAACTGAGTTTTTCCAACAGTATTTCCCCAATTCATTCTTTTTGTCTTTGCGTCTTTAGCTTAGTAGTTAGTTAATTTAGATTAAACAATCAATCACTTAATATTTAGGCTAAAAAATAGAAATAAGTTTAGTATTAGCACTTTTAGTTCCTTTGGGTTTGACAATCCGGTCTTGCCTAAGCTATACTACTGTTCGATAGGTGCACTTGCCTTAAATCGTTGTCAGAGTTAGTTTCTAGGTTCGATCATTCTCTTTATAAATTTTAAAACTCGTCAAAACAACGATCAACATCCTTGAATGGATTGGGCTGTGTACTCATGGAAGAAGGCTAGGTGATAGCATATGCTTCTAGACAGTTAAAGTTGCATGAGAAGAATTATCTGACACATGATTTACAGTTGGCTGCCATTGTCTTTGCGTTGAAGATTTGGAGACACCATTTGTATGGTGGAAGATGTTGGATATTTACCGACTACAAAAGTTTAAAGTACTTGATGACTCAGAAGGAATTGTGTAACATCCTGAAAAGGGTCTATGCATTTTCAGTTTAATTGTACGAAATGTCAAGTCTCGGGTACTATGAATAAATTTTTGATACTTTTGGAAACCTAGAAATGCATGGAAATGGAAATGAACATTTTTGGAAACCTGAACATTTTTAGAAACCTGAACATTTTTGGAAACCTGAACATTTTTGGAAACCTGAACATTTTTGGAAATGATTCAAAATGGAAAGTAAACATTTCGAAACTTGAAATGTAAGAAATGGCAAGTTTACTGAGCCGATCGAAAATTTTAGGAAACTTAGAAATGATGCGAAATGTCAAATTTTAAAGTTTAAAATAAGAAATAAGGGCAAGAGGGCCTTAAAAGAAAAAGTTGGAGAATTTTGACACACAAACAAGCTTGGAAATGTGGCTCAAGATGCCACTTAGGGTCTATGGAAATGGCGCCATATGCAGGAGGAAGGGCCCGAGTTCGAGTCACTTGGGAAGCAAATAATGAAGGTTTTAATTTTGCTTCCGTATATCGAGGTGGCAGCACCTATTTCTAGAAAGGAGGAGTTTTATTTCATAATACTTGATAAATTAAGTGATAAATAAATGATTTTTAATTTAAAGAGATAAAGGATGGATTAAAAACTTTTAATTTAAATAAGGTGATAATTAAAAGATAATATTATCAATTATGAGGAGTAGTGGCCAAGTAAGGGACTCTCCTATTGATAATTTCGCTAAAGAAGGAGAATTAAAGGCTTTTCTCCCATCTTTTCCTAAGTGTGTCAAATTCTCCGGCAAAATTCTCTCGCCAAAATTTTCCTAAGCGTAAATCCTCTCCTTTTCTCTCGCTAGTCCGCCAAATCTACCTTTCTCTTTCAACCTTCTCTAGTTATTCAAAAACTCCATAGCAGAATCTTTGTGACTCCAAGCAAGAGGTGCAATGACCGAGGCATTAAGGTAAGAACAATTAATTCTTATTCTTCTAATTCTTTTAATCAAGATCTAAGAAATAACCCCTTTTTATGTCTCTTGGCCGAGTATCAAAGGAAGAGTTTTGAGATTTGATTCAAGGAATTTAAGGTGAGGTACATTCGCCAAAGGCCAAATTTTATTTATTAAAGTTAGATCGATCTAACATATGAATTTTAGGAATTTCGACATCACTAAGGGAGCAAGGAATCGATTTTGGGAATCTCATCATAAGGTAAGTGGTTATAATCGGCCAAGGTTCTCTCTTAAATGTCTAGATCTATTTGTTTTAACCAGAGACTAATCAAATCAATGGATTTAATGGTTAGCCAATTTCAAGGGAGAAGAACACAAATCTTCGGGATTTGATCACCAATCAAATCGGCAAGCAAGGTAAGTATTAGTAATACCATTCCTATTAGGATTTGGTTTTAAAAGCGAAAAGGTTATTAATGTGTTTTATATGATGGGCCGAATATAGGAATTAACAGATCTAAAGGTAGATCGTTCTTCGGGATTTCAAGGAATCTATTAAGCAAATTAGGTGTGTACTCACACTAACTTTTGATATATCATATGGCAATTATTTTAATATATGAATATGCATAAGAATGTGAAAGTGGCTAAGTACCACAGATGTGGTAAGAGTACCTGTGCACGCTTCCTACTCGATAGGATTACTTAATATGATATATTATGAACATGTGAATAGGAACATGAATGAGAAATATGTATGTTAAATAATTTATGGGGCATTCGGATCTATGTGAAAGGGAAGAAGGTGTTGACTTGGTCACACCAATCTTAATATGGTGACTACGGTCACAAAATTTGAATATGGTAACTCCGGTTACATTATCTCAATTTGGTAACTTCGGTTACATTATTTGAATATGGTGTCTAATGACACAAATTATATGGGCGATGAACACGCCGATCGCAATGATCGCCTTCGATGGTGTGTAGCGGATGGAGGGTTGACTTAGTAGTCCCCACTGTGTGACTGGCAAGTACGGGTGGTGTGTAGCGGATGGTCAAATAGGCTTGGGTTTGTTGCATCATCATTTTTATCTGAATATGGATTCGATATGAACATGTATGCTTGATCTATTGAATGTTAGTATTGTGTGCACATTGAGTCTCATTGACTCACCCGCTAGGGAACTATTTTTAGGTGACGACAAAGGATTTGGCCGGGACGGCAGACCTTGAGGTGGCCATGTTTCATTTGAAGATTTTATTTAATTTGGACTTTATTTCTTTTAGTACCTTTAATTTTATTTTTGGGTTTTACTTGATGTAATAAGGCCATAAGGTCCAAAGTGATTTTCCTTATTTTGCTTTACTTTTAACTATTATGTTACTTAACTACTTATGACTAAAGTTAAAGTGATATATTTTTATTTTTTTATAAACCTTAAAATTATTTTGTCACCTTAATAAAATTGGATTTTCAAATAGATTAAATGGGTTCCCAATCTGAGCCCAATCCACAACAACATTTTTCTAAAAATTTTACAAATTTTCTCTAAGTAACAAGAACTTGAAAACCGGTTTACTTAAGGAACATACCAGATCCGGTTCAGGCTCGTGGGCCGGGTGTGGGGTGTTTTAGTTTGGTATCAGAGCCCAGTTTTAAACTCTCGGCCTGTGGGCTAAGGCCCAAAACATTTTGAATTCGAGCCCAAATGATTTTCTTTGAAAATAAGCAAGCTTCTGGCATGGCCCCTAAGTCTCCGACCCGCAGTCCACCAGGTAAGTACCCCTAACGTTATGTGTGATTTTGTGATTTATGAACTCTGTAAGGGTAGAACAGGCATGGAACGTAGAATAGAGTGATAGGAACATGAACCCTAGGATTAGTCTACTTAAACACAAACACATAAGACTTAATGCACTAAACAAACCTATGGCTAAGTCACTGAGCTAGGGTGTGGTAACCCCTGTACGCATGTCTAGGATTGGATCCGGAAGAGCCTGGTATTTAAGCAGTCCTAGTGACTCACCTCCTGCTCGCAGAATCCTACAGTGCATAGCTTTGGCTCACCCTAACTCGGAGGCTCGGTGGTGTGGCAACCTCTGCGCATGTTTAGGAATGGTTTTTGGGAGCTTGGTATTTAAGTAGTCCGCGTGACTCACCTCCTCTCCACACGAATCCCGCCTGGTGCGTAGCTTTGGTTCACCCTGACCAAGAGGGCTCGGTCATAGGCTAAACATAATGACTAAAACCCAAAAGGAACTAGCCATGTTTAAAAAAAAGAGAGAACAAAACAACAAACCCTAATTTTTCAAACTTTTAAAACTTTCTTTTAAATCGAGAAAATTATTTTTACAACATTTTCGAAAAACTCCCGATTTGCGAAAATTACAAAATGCCCTGGTGGTAAAATTACCAAAATGCCCTTGGTTTATAAAATGTTCAACTACTCAATAGCTTTACCAAAATTTCATTATTTTATAAACATTCAAAAACCCTAATTTGTAAAATATCAAAATACCTTGATTTTGGAAAATTACAAAATTGCCCCTAACTTACAAAATTACCAAAATGACCCTGATTTCCAAAATTTTTGCAACATCCCTATTTTTGAAGGAACAATTTTCGAAAAGAACCCTCAAAGTTTTACAACTTTTGAAATACCCTTAATTTATTAAATTTACAAATTTACCCTGATTTGTGAAAAATTACCAAAATACTCCTGAGGTCAAAAAAATTACCGAAATACCCCCGGATTTTAAAATTTTTCCAAATTACACCGAGACTTTGAAATTTTCAAAATAATTTTTGACAAAAACACCAAGGAATATTTTTCTTCTAAAAAATTATGAAAATGCCCCTATAGGACAAAATTACGAAATTACCCCTGGGTAGTGGAAAACAACAACAACAAAAACTACAACGTTTCTCTGAATGAACGAAAGTTCATACTTGTCTGATGGATGAATGAATGGAAAAGACTATGTGTTTGTATGAATACAAAAGAACCACTCTTAAATCCCTTTTCATAAAACTCCTTCGCTGATAAATAAGTGGAACAATGACTAATCCATAAAATTCCTTAATCAGATCTCGACGCTAGAAAATAAGCTCTAGAGGACGTGGTCACCGTGGACGAGGTAAAGGAAGGATGACTGTGTCAGAACCCGTCAGATCGGGTCAGGGGTCTAATAATGAAATACCGCTACCACCACCCCCAACTGTTAATGTTGAGTAGCAAGCTCATACGGAAGATGTTTGTCGCAGTCAGGTCATGAAGTTTTGGAATTGGTGGCGGGTGCAGGAGGAAATGGGGGAAATCAAAAGTCTGTACCTGAACGGCTCCGAGCTAATGGAGCGGAAATGTTCCGAGGAGTATCTAGTGTGGCACCCAAGATACCGAAAATCTTGGTTGAAGCAATCGAGCGCATCATGGATGAGCTGGACTTGACCCCTGAGGAGAAGTTGAAAGGGATGGTGGAGTTGTTACGTGATGAAGCATATCAGTGGTGGTTAACTGTTCGGGATGGTACCACGGCTGAAAATTTGACGTGGGAGTATGTTAGAGAGGCATTTCAGAAGAAGTATGTGGGAACCAGGTATACAGATGAACAAAGGAAGGCTTTTCTAGGGTTGGTACAAGGGAGTAAGTCTGTCGCAGAATATGAGGCGGAATTCCTAAGGTTGAGCCGCTATGCTCGAGGGGTAGTGGCAACTTAGCATGAACGCTGTGTCCATTTTAAGGACGGACTGAGGGACGATCTGAGACTGTTGATAGCACCGCATCAGGAGTGGGAATTTTCTGCTTTGATAGAAAAGGCCAAGGTGTCCGAGGGGATTAAGGACGCTACCAAGCAGACTGTGGATAGGAATAAGGCCAAAAGAGGTTTTGGACCATCTGGAAAGGGTCACAAGAGGCCTAAGGTTGACGGGCCACGAAATCAACAGGCTGGTACGGGCTTGCAGTATCGCCCTTGTGAGCATTGTGGAAAGAAGCACTTGGGAGAGTGTTGGAGAAAGACGGGAGGATGTTTCAAGTGTGGGTCCAAGGACCATATGCTTAAGGATTGTCCCAAGCAACCAGATGAGAGCCGACCGGCAGTTCAGAATGCTAGCCAGACTGGTAGAGGCGGACAGCAGCCTCAACGGGGTCGTGGTTCGAGTAACAGAGGTAGTGCTACTGGCAGAGGCCATGGAACACAGGGCTGAGGTACTACTAATGTCGATGCAAGGCAACTGGGTTTGGTTTATGCGGTTCACCGGAGGGAAGATGGTGACGCACCGGATGTAATAACCGGTACGTTCTTTATTTTTGATAAACCCCATTTTGCTCTGATTGATGTGGGCTCGACCCATTCCTATGTTGCATGTAGTGTAGTGAAAACACTAGGCCTAGACTCTGAACTTTCTGATAGACGGATGACTGTAGTAAGCCCATTAGGCCAAACTGTTGTGGTAGATAAGATCTTTCGAAATGTGCCCTTAGAAATTCAGGGAGTGAACTTTTAAGCAGATTTAATGGAGTTACCCTTCGGAGAATTTGAACTTATACTCAAAATGGATTGGCTAGTAGAACACCGAGCCGTATTGGATTGTGCGGCTAAATGTATGGAACTAAGAACCCCGGAGGATGAAGTGGTAGTAATGATTGGAGAAAGGAGGAACTACTTGTCTAACGTAGTTTCGGCACTGAAGGCCGAGAAGATGATTAATAAGGGGTGTAAGGCATTCTTAGCCTTCATTAGTACGATAGGTCGGAAGGAAGAAGGTATTAATGGAGTTAGGACGATAAGGGACTTCGTGGATGTATTTTCAGAGGAATTACCAGGAATACCCCCAGATAGGGAGGTGGAATTTGGGATAAATTTGCTCACGGAACAGCCTCCCAGATCAATCGCTCCGCATCGAATGGTGCCAAAGGAGTTAGTGGAGCTCAAGGCTCAAATCCAAGAACTGTTGGATCGTGGGTTCATCCGACCCAGTGTGTCTCCGTGGGGAGCACCGGTCTTATTTGTGAAGAAGAAGGACGGAACTATGCGTATGTGCATAGACTATCGTCAGTTGAATAAGCTGACCATTAAGAATAAGTATCCTTTACCAAGGATCGATGACTTGTTCGATCAACTAAAGGGGGCCGCAGTGTTTTCAAAGATCGACTTAAGGTCGGGATATCATCAGTTGAAGGTGAAGGAGGCTGATATCCATAAGACCGCTTTTAGGACAAGATAAGGCCATTTTGAGTTCGTGGTGATGCCATTTGGGTTGACGAACGCTCCAGCCACGTTCATGGACATGATGAATCGGGTTTTCCAACCCTACTTGGATAGGTTTGTCGTTGTGTTCATTGACGATATTTTGGTGTACTCAAAGTCGGAAGAGGAGCATGATAAGCATCTCCGAGTTGTGTTGGAAGTGTTAAGGGAGAAGAAGCTTTATGCCAAATTTAGCAAGTTCGAATTTTGGCTTAAGGAGGTGGCATTCCTAGGACATGTGGTATCCGCAGAAGGAATAAGAGTGGATCCTAGGAAGATCGAAGTAGTGTTGGATTGGAAACCACCTAGGTCCGTGGCTGAGATCCGAAGTTTCCTAGGCTTGGCAGGCTATTACAGAAGGTTTGTGAAAAGATTCTCGTCAATAGCTGTGCCTTTAACAAAGTTGCTAAGGAAGGAAGTACCCTTTGAATGGACTAATAAGCAGCAAGAGAGCTTTGAAAAGCTTAAAAGGGTGTTGACGAAAGCTCCAGTGTTAATTCAGCCAGAGGCAGGAAAAGATTTTGTGGTAATCGTGATGCTTCGCAGATACGGGGTTAGGTTGTGTACTAATGCAAGAGGGTAAAGTGGTCGCTATGCGCCTCGACGATTAAGGCCGCATGAGGTTAATCGCCCAACCCATGATTTAGAGCTAGCAAGCAGTGGTTTTCACCCTTAAGGTTTGGAGGCACTACCTTTATGGAGAAAGGTCGGTTATCTACACAGACCACAAGAGCCTTAAGTATTTATTGACTCAGAAGGAGTTGAACTTAAGGCAACGAAGGTGGGTGGAATTGTTGAAAGACTACGACTGTTCGATAGAATATCATCCGGGCAAGGCGAATGTGGTAGCCGATGCCTTGAGTAGGAAGGTGGTGTCGGATCTACGGGCTTTGTGTTGGATCGCCGGCACCACCAAGGCGCAATGAAATAAAATTAATCCCACGATCCAAACCATGAATCCATGTGTGAGGAACTAATCGGGTGAAATAAAGGTTTCAAATTACCAAGGTTTCAATCGAGTAGATAGCGACGCCTCGGCGACAAGATATCGATCTCTTGTCGAACCAAGCCACAACCTTTACGATGTCGGCCTCTACGTAATCCACCGGCTTGACTATGAACGAAATCTCCAAAAACTATTTTTAGAGAGGTGTTTTGCTTGACTACCGCTAGACCTTTTTAAGCAAAATTCTTAGGGTTTTCTTCACTTATTACCCTTTTATAATCAAGATTAAATAAATATAATAATGTTTTAACCGAAAATTATAATTACATTAATTATACCCAAAAGTTATAATTACATTAATTATAACATGGATTTTGTAAACTATATTTATTTAAATTTATATAGAACCAAATTCATATATTAATTCTCATTATGTGTACAACATCCTTGTACATATAATATATTCAATATTTGATTGTCAATTAAATTAATTCTTTAATTAATTTAATTCATGTGACAATCAAACACAATACCAACTATGTTTCATTCCGCTCATTTCAACCATAGGTGTGACCCAGAGGTTCTTGTAACGTTAGTAGTAATACTAGAACGATTCTAATGTCACAAACAATGAGTGGCATCTAGCAATGCATCATTGCTACCTAAGATACAAGAAGTCATGATTCGACATAACTTTTGTGATTAACTTTTCATGCATTAATCCTTAAGTCCTTTATCTAGGAATAGATACAAGTCATGGAATAGTCACACTTGTATAGTCCATCCCATGTTTCTTGATATCTTGAGTAGACTATGATATACAAATTAGTATGACATCTCATGTCAACTTATTTGAGCATGGCCATGCATTTCTAGTCTCACTCAATCAAGTGGCCTAAGATATTACTCCCATTATGTGGGAGGGACTTATCCTATATTGATCAACAATATCCCTCTACATTGATTGTGATATATCCAACATCACCTTTATAGAACAAACCGATTCTGATTGTGCACGCTTGATCGTATCAAAATATACGACTCACGATGTTGGGATAATGATTATCTCAAGTCTAAGGATCATATACATATTAATCACTATGAGTAATGTTGTGACAATTACATAATAATCCAAGAAACATACTCATAGCGGGTCACCCAATATGTTGTTCTCTAACACACATATTCATGCATTGATTTTGACACTCCATATCAATGATAACTCTTTATCATCAATCAACTACATGTTAGTCTTAATGCATTATTGTTGTCCTAGTCAACAATAATACTTGACTAAGGATATTTTAAGAATAATCATATTATTCTCGTGACATTATTATAAAAGCAGTTTATTTGTACACACGTATGAAAAACTGAAATAATAATGACAACGCTTTATTTTAATAAACATGGTAAATCAAGTATGTTATTACAACCATCTCATGATTGATCTTTGGGCATACTCTTACACTTTGTTCGCTCACTTAAGTCTGTATGACGATGGAAGCCTATTGGCAGAATTGCAAGTCAAGCCCACATGGCTGAAGGAGGTGAAAGAGGGACAGTTGGCTGATAAGGACTTAAGTACTAAGTTACAACAAGTACAGCAAGGAGGATTAAAGGACTATGGCGTCAATGATGAAGGAGTATTGTGCTACAAGGGAAAGGTCTGTATGCCGAGGAATAAGGAGTTGAGACAAAGGATTCTTCGAGAAGCGCATGGTAGCCCTTATGCTATGCATCCCGGAGGCATCAAGCTGCATAGAGATCTAAGGGAACAATTTTGGTGGTCTGATCTGAAACGGGAAGTAATTGAATTTGTGGGGAAGTGTTTGACGTGTCAGCAAGTTAAGGCTGAACACTAAGTCCCATCAGGATTGCTTCAACCAATCGAAATTCCCCAATGGAAGTGGGAGAGAATTACCATAGACTTCGTTAGTGGGCTTCCCCTTATGCCTACTAAGAAGGACTCGGTATGGGTGATAGTGGACCGTTTGACCAAATCCGCACACTTTATCCCAGTAAGAGTTGATTATTCCCTTCAGAAGTTAGCCAAGTTATATGTGGCGGAGATTGTGAGGTTGCATGGAGTACCAAAGTCGATCATCTCGATAGAGACCCAAGGTTTACGCCTCGATTTTGGAAGGCACTTCATCAAGCTTTAGGCACTAAGTTAGACTTCACTACGACTTTTCATCCACAATCGATGGGCGATCTGAACAGGTTATCAGAGGATATGTTGAGAGGTCGGTAATGGATTTCGAGGAAGTTGGGAAGATTACTTGCCTTTAGCCGAGTTCGCCTACAACAACAGCCTATCAAGCTAGCATTCGGATGGCACCATACTGAAGCATTGTATGGAAGGAAGTGTAGAACACCTACTTGTTGGACCAAGTTAGGAGAACGCCGAGTTTTGGGTCCGTAATTAGTGGCGTAAACCAAGAGAAGGTTGAGTTAATTCAGCACGGTTGAAGGAAGCCTCGATAGGCGTAAGTCGATGCGCACCTTAAGCGGAAGGAAATAGAGTTTGAAGTGGAGACCAAGTATTCTTGAAAGTCTCACCGAAGAAGGTAATGAGGTTCGGTCGAAAAGGGAAGTTAAGCCCAAGGTTTATAGGGCCTTATCGAGTACTGAAACGAGTTGGGCCAGTGGCATACCAATTAAAGTTGCCACCAGAATTGTAGCAGATGCACGGCGTATTTCATGTATCCATGCTACGTCGCTACCGATCGGATCCGTCGCTGTGGTATCCATTGAAGAAGTGGAGCTAAGGCCAGACTTATCCTATAAGGAAGAACCGATTTAGATTTTGGAGCGAGATGTAAAAGTACTACGAAGGAAGACAGTGCCTCTAGTCAAAGTGTTATGGCGCAATCATGGATTGGAAGAAGCTTCGTGGGAGTCGAAGAGACCATGCGACAAAGAATACCCTCAACTATTTTAGTTAGGAAATTTCGGGCTAAATTTTGTTTAAGGGGTAGAATCGAACATCCCGAAAAGGGTCTATGCATTTTCGGTTTAATTGTACGAAATGTCAAGTCTCGTGTACTATGAATAAATTTTGATACTTTTGGAAACCTAAAATGCATGGAAATGGAAATGAACATTTTGGAAACCCGAACATTTTGGAAACCCGAACATTTTTGAAACCCGAACATTTTTGGAAATGATTCAAAATGGAAAGTAAACATTTCGAAACTTGGAAATGTAAGAAAATGGCAAGTTTACTGAGCCGATCGAAAATTTTAGGAAATTTAGAAATGATGCGTAAATATCAAATTTTAAAGTTTAAAATAAGAAATAAGGGCAAGAGGGCCTTAAAAGAAAAAGTTGGAGAATTTTGACACACAAACAAGCTTGGAAATGTGGCTCAAGATGCCACTTAGGGTCTATGGAAATGGCGCCATATGCAGGAGGAAGGGCCTGAGTTCGAGTCACTTGGGAAGCAAATAATGAAGGTTTTAATTTTGCTTCCGTATAAGGCTGAGGTGGACGGCACCTATTTCTAGAAAGGGAGGAGTTGTATTTCTATTAATACTTGATAAATTAAGTGATAAATAAAGGATTTTTAATTTAAAGAGATAAAGGATGGATTAAAAAATTTTAATTTAAATAAGGTGATAATTAAAAGATAATATTATCACTTATGAGGAGTAGTGGCCAAGTAAAGGACTCTCCTATTGATAATTTCGCTAAAGAAGGAGAATTAAAGGCTTTTCTCCCATCTTTTCCTAAGTGTGCCAAATTCTCGGCAAAATTCTCTCGCTGAAATTTTCCTAAGCGTAAATCCTCTCCTTTTCTCGCTAGTCCGCCAAATCTACCTTTTCTTTCAACCTTCTCTAGTTATTCGAAAGACTCCATAGTCGAATCTTTGTGACTCCAAGCAAGAGGTGCAATGACCGAGGCATTAAGGTAAGAACAATTAATTCTTGTTCTTCTAATTCTTTTAATCAAGATCTAAGAAATAACCCCTTTTATGTCTCTTGGTGAATATCAAAGGAAGAGTTTCGGATTTTGATTCAAGGAATTTAAGGTGAGGCACATTCTACCAAAGGCCAAATTTTATTTATTAAAGTTAGATCGGATCTAACATATGAATTTTAGGAATTTCGACATCACTAAGGGAGCAAGGAATCAATTTTGGGAATCTCATCATAAGGTAAGTGGTTATAATCGCCAAGGTTATCTCTTAAATGTCTAGATCTATTTGTTTTAACCGAGACTAATCAAATCAATGGATTTAATGGTTAGCCGATTTCAAGGAGAAGAACACAAATCTTCTTGGATTTGATCACCAATCAAATCGGCAAGCAAGGTAAGTATTAGTAATACCATTCCTATTAGGATTTGGTTTTAAAAGTGAAAAGGTTATTAATGTGTTTTATATGATGGGCCGAATATAGGAATTAACAGATCTAAAGGTAGATCGTTCTTCGGGATTTCAAGGAATCTATTAAGCAAATTAGGTGTGTACTCACACTAACTTTCGATATATCATATGGCAATTATTTTAATATATGAATATGCATAAGAATGTGAAAGTGGCTAAGTACCACAGATGTGGTAAGAGTACCCAGGTACGTTTCCTACTTCTGATAGGATTACGAATATGATATATTATGAACATGTGAATAGGAACATGAATGAGAAATATGTATGTTAAATAATTTATGGGGCATTCGGGATCTATGTGAAAGAGGGAAAAGGTGTTGACTTCGGTCTCACCAACGGAATATGGTGACTACGGTCACAAAATTTGAATATGGTAACTCCGGTTACATTATCTGAATTTGGTAACTTCGGTTACATTATTTGAATATGGTGTCTAATGACACAAATTATATGGGCGATGAGCACGCCGATCGCAATGACGCCTTCGATGGTGTGTAGCGGATGGAGGGTTAGCCGACTTAGTAGTCGGATGGAGGTTAACTTAGTAGTCCCACGGTGTACTGGTGGTGTGTAGCGGATGGTCAAATAGGCTTGGGTTTGGGTTGCATCATCATTTTTATCTGAATATGGATTTGATATGAACATGTATGCTTGATCTATTGAATGTTAGTATTGTGTGCACATTGAGTCATTGACTCACCCGCTAGGGAACTATTTTCGGTGACTAATAAAGGATTGGTGGGACGATAGACCTTGAGGTGGCCATGTTTCATTTGAAGATTTTATTTAATTTGGAATTTATTTCTTTTTAGTAACTTTAATTTTATTTTTGGGTTTTACTTGATGTAATAAGGCCATAAGGTCCAGTGGATTTTCCTTATTTTGCTTTACTTTTAACTATTATGTTCGAACTACTTATGACTAAAGTTAAAGTGATATATTTTTTTATTTTTTTTATAAACCTTAAAAATTATTTTGTCACCTTAATAAAAATTGGATTCTCAAATAGATTAAATAGGTTCCCAATCTGAGCCCAATCCACAACAACAACATTTTTCTAAAAATTTTACAAATTTTCTCTAAGTAACAAGAACTTGAAAACCGGTTTACTTAAGGAACATACCAGATCTGGTTCAGGCTCGTGGGTCGGGTGTGGGGTGTTTCAAATTGAACTTAAGGTAACGAAGATGGTTAGAGCTGATAAAAGATTACGAGCTAGGAATTGATTGCCACCTAAGAAAGGCTAATGTAGTCACCGATGCTTTGAGTAGAAAGTCTTTGTTTGCTTTGTGAGCTATGAATACACGGGTGACTTTGTCAGATGATGGTTCCATCTTAGCTGAGTTGAGGGCTAGACTAATGTTCCTCCAAGAGTGTAACACCCCAAACCTAGCCTAGACGTTACGACCGGATCTTGGCATGTCACATGGAAAGGTTGTTAAAGAATCTACGCGTTCGTTAAAAATATCGAGTTTTGTTGCTTGTGAAAAATCCAATTTATTTTATAGTTCTCTTTGCAAAAACATTTTCGTTGCTATTTCCGATGATCTTGTTTATAATTAATCCAACTCAATGAGTTTCAGAAAAACGACATTTAAATTATTGTAGACATGCAATATTTTGAGAAGAGTTATCAACGTTAAGAAAATCCAGAGTTTTATCCATTAAAGTTTGTAAACCGTGTATTAACATTATAGAAAAACCCTTATTAATGTTTTAGAAAATCCCAAATTGAGCATTCAAAATTTATAAGCAGTAACCGAATTAAAAGATAAACCAAAAAAAAAAACAAAGGCCTTATTACAAAACAAAAACCCAAATTTAAATAAAATCTATGGTACCGCAAAACAGAATTTATTAAGCTACGATGTATGGCCACCACAGAGTTCACCTTGGCTCCAAATCTGCAAAGCTAGGAATTACCTGCAAAATTAAGTAGAGGGGTGAGTTACGAGAACTCAGTGTGTAATCCCCTATACGATTGATAACTGGCCTAAGCCCACAGAAGCACATTGAGCCTTAGCTCTCACAGTAATGAAATTGGCCGAAGCCCATACGAGTCGAACTGGGCCGTAACCCTAACAACATGGCAAAATAGTGAATGCAATGCAACCCAGCCTAACCTAGTATTCCATCCTCTACACTCCACTCCATATGGCCATCCTCAACACACCTGTGGGGATTTCTACAATCAACCCTCCATCCTCTACACACCTCTTTGGCAGTCTTATTGATAGACACACTGCTCAAAGTCAATATAACATGGTCTAGCCACCGATCAACATGTGGTCAATCACCGATACGATAATAAGGCACCAAACCATCGAAACAATGTGGTAGAGCCACCGAAATAATAATAAAATTGGCACACAGCCCTGGGTAAATATGATTGACACAGAGTCATCAATAATTGTATTATGCTTGGCACATAGCCATCAGCGACGGTAATATAATCAGCACACAGCCTTGGGTAAATACGATTGGCACAAAGCCATAATCAAGATGACACGGAGCCATATTTAGGTTGGCATATAGCCATTATACAAAATATGGTAGAGCCACCGATGTGTATACTTCCCCGATCATCAATATCCCAACCCCATGCAATATGTCGTGTATGTCATGCTCAATCATTACACGTGTATGCAGAATGGCCATGCTCAATAACAATCATTTAAACATGTAATAAAAGCATATCAATTATACAACCATAGCCAAACCGGTCATATCATAGCACAAGCCAATCACTTACCAATAAGGGCAAATCAGTCATTTTACCCTGTAAGGTTATTCCGATAATCCTACCCTTCAGGGGTAGTTTGATAATTCTACTCTTAACTAATTCCTGTATGCAGTGTATCTCAAACATAATCAATCATACAATTAACACATAAAACGCTAGCACTACCACGAGGGTACAACGATCATTTTATCGTTTAGGGGTAAAATAATAATTTTGCAAACCGAGGGTATTCGCTAATTTCATAAACTAGGGGTATTTCGATAATTTTGCAAACCAGGGGTATTTTAGTAATTTTGTAAACTATGGGTATTTCGATAATTTCACAAACCAGAGGTATTTCAGTAATTTTACAAACTAGGGGTATTTTAGTCATTTTACAAATTAGGGTATTAATGACCCAATAGAAGGTCCACGTCGCCTCGAACGACTCAAGTATTCTAAACAGAGATAATGATGCAAATGGGCCTAAGGCCCATTCTCAGCCCAAATGGGCCCACACACTCGTGTGGCCCATTCAGCCCAAACCTAGCCATATATATGAGATTCACATAGTCTAGATCACTATCTACTACTCAATCATATAATTTACTCATATGGGCCCCTGGACCCATTGGGTCCACTTGGTCCCTTTCGGGCCATCGTGGCCCAACAGCCACACCCACAAAAACACTACTGATGGCCTCAACTATCGCGTTGAAGCCCCACACGTGCGCTTGCACGCTCGTGTGGTTACTATCGCTGTGTCACTGGCATTTCGGCATATGCCACTCTATAGCTAGAGTAGAGAGAATACACACCTGATAGGAATCTAAAGCTGTAAACCGCGCTCCGAGCACTCCTATGCCCAACGCCAACCAGGTATGCTCCTTCTCCTCCTAGATAGCTCTCTATATAGCTAGCTTCTCACCTTCCTTCCTTGTATCTTTTCGATGTGGGATCCCTCCGTTAGCAGAGTTTAAATCCAACTAAAACTCTTCCCGTCCAATTCACAAAATAAATACTCCCTTGCTTTCCATGAGATTCGAACCCAAGCTCTCCCATCAGCCAATTCACGCCACTTGCCACTAAGCCACAAGCTCCTCTTATGTCTAAAATCATGCACAACTAAATATAAATCTATGGCCAAGGTCTAAATCTATTTTGAAAAAATACCAAAAAGAAATGTAAGTGCCACACCTTGAACCTTGGATCTCCTTCCTTCCTTTTGGCGTCACCCCTTTGGCTCTTATGTGGCGTCACTTTGCCACTAGACCACACACTCCACTTATGTCATTTTCTCCACATTTTATTCTTGAAGCCTAACTACTAACTCCCAGGGTTTATTCACCTAAAACCAAAATTTTTCCTAAGGCCTAACTTGAACCCAGGACTTTATAGAAGCCCCCTAACCTTCCAAAATCCCTCACCTACTAGATCTAACTTGCATTAAAGCCATTCTTGTTCCCAAAAATTTTAACCGCTACTATGCCCAAGGCCCATTGGGCCCAATTCTACTAGGCCCAAATTTGGAATGTTACAAAGAGATATATGAGGCTCAGAAAGATGACAATGAATTGCAAGCCAAAAGAGTTCAATGCGAGTCAGGTATTGAATTTGATTTTCAGATTAATTCGGATGGATGTTTGATGTTCAGAGACAGATTCTGTGTAATGAGGAAGCGATGAGCTCATTCGTAAAGTTTTGCATGAGGCACATAGTGGATACCTATCCGTACATCCGGGTAGAACCAAGATGTATAATGATTTAAAGAAATGGTATTGGTGGCTGAGTATGAAGAAAGATATTTATGAGTTTGTTTCAAGATGCTTAATTTGTCAGCAAGTAAAGAATGAACACCAAATACCCTCGGGTTTGCTTCAACCTATTATGGTTCCCGAGTGGAAATAGGATCGTGTTACCATAGACTTTGTAACAGGTTTGTCGCTGGCACCGAACAAGAAAGATGCTGTATGCGTCGTAGTCGATAGACTTACAAAGTCAGCCCATTTCATACCTGTACGTTTTGACTACTCACTTGATAAGTTGGCAAACTTGTATGTTTTAAAGATTGTAAGGCTTTATGGAGTGCTTATATCAATTATATCAGATAGAGTTCTGAGATTCACATCCAGATTTTGGAAAAAGTTGCAAGATGCTTTGGGTACAAAGTTGAGTTTTAGTACTGCTTGTCACCCTAATCCGACGGACAGTTGAAGAGATTAATATAGATACTTGAGGATATGCTTCGGTGTTGTGTTCTTGAGTTTCAGGGCAGCTGGGAAAAGTACTTACCATTGGTAGAGCTTGCTTATAATAATAGTTTTTAGTCATGTTCGAAAATGGCGCCTTATGAGGCTTTGTATGGGTGTAAGTGCCAAACGCCTTTATATTGGATTGAACTTAAAGAAAATCAGATTCACGGGGTCGATCTGGTTAAAGAGACCGATGAAAAAGTAAGAGAGATTCAAGATTGTTTAAAAGCTACTTCTCATAGACAAAAATCCTATTTGGATTTGAAACGAAAAGAGATTGAGTATCAAGTCGGTGATAGAGTATTCTTGAAAGTGTCGCCATGAAAGAAAGTCCTTAGATTTGGCCGAAAAGGAAAACTGAGTCCGCGTTTTATCGGACCATATGAGATCACTTAGAGGATAGGGCCAGTAGCCTATTGATTGTCTTTTCTGTCTGAGTTAGAAAAGATTCATGATGTATTTCACGTGTTTATGTAGCGATGCTACCGATCAAACCCTTCGCATGTGATCACACCGGCAGAGGTTGAAATTCAACCTAACATGACATATGGTGAAGAAATGATTAAGATCTTAGCAAGGGAAGTCAAACAGTTAAGGAATAAAAGTATAGCTCTTTGAAAGTATTATGGCAAAGACATGGGGTAGAAGAGGCTACATGGGAGCCTGAGGAGGCTATGAGGAACCAGTACCCAAACCTTTTTCCAAGTAAGATTTTCGGGGACAAAAATCCCTAAGGAGGAGAATTATAATAGCCCGATTTAGGGCCTAGTTAGAATAGTGGTGCGAGACCACAAATTTGAAGTAGAAATATGTATTTTAATGATTTTATGAGGCTTACGAGGTATTTGCATGATTGTGTGAAAATTTCATGAAGGAATTTTATTAAATAGTAAACAATTTGTCCATTAGGACTAAATTGTAAGGATTAGAAAATATGAGATTCTAGAAGATTTAAGTATGAAATAGCATCATAAAAACTATTAGAAGTCCTTATTTAGCAATTAGACCATTATATGTTAAGATAGACAAAAATGGGCATGAGAATGAAAAATCTCAAGAAAGGGCCTTAAGGGCAATTTAGTCATTTTTTAATTAATGAATTAAAAGGGGAAAAAAAGCCAAAATCTTGTCCATCTTCATCCTCTAAGTGTGGAAATTTGCAAGGAGACATAGCTATGGTTTCTTCAATTTCCAAGCTTGATAGTAAGTACATCCTAGCCTCGTTTTTAATGTTCTTCGTATTTTTAAGACCCTCGTAGCTCGGTTTAGCTATTTCTAGCTATATTTTGAGGTAGGGTTTATGTTCAAAAATTTACCCATGTATGACATGCATGTAATTTGATGTTTTATGGAAAAATATGAAAGTTTGATGTATGATAAACATATTTTTCTAAGTGATTTTCACGAAAAATGCATAAAAAGGACCAAATTGTAAAATTTGTAAAAATGGTCATACATGAGTGAAATAGTGGAAATTAAAGGCTGATGTAGTTAAGAGAATAATTTGGCTAAGCTTAAAATTCAAGGAAGTTGAATACCAATCATTTTACGAGCCTAGTGGTAAAAGTGTAATTATGAGAAAGTTTAGGGGCAAAATCATAATTTTTTTCAAAGCGTGATTCATGAGTCAATTTAGTCAATGTGAATATTAAATAAGTGAAATTGTCATTATAGATCAAGAAATGCGAAGCCCAAACCGAAATTGGGGCAAGAATAAGGTTGCAGACTAAATCGAACATCTATATACATTTTGAGTACCGAGGTAAGTTTGTGTGAAATTAAGGCTACATATGTCATCGTATTTAAATTTCTTATTATTATGAGAAATGCATATTATTATTTCCATGAAATTAATTAATGATACCTTGATGAAAAAGTGAAAAGAATATGACAAGTTGAAGTCCCGGTTGAAGATTCAGAATAATGAGGATACCTATGTCACGACATGAGATAAGGACGATCCCGTATAAGACCATGTTTGGGCCATGGAATCGGTACCGAATGTAGATCCTATGTAAGACCATGTCTGGGACATGGCATCGGCATCGAATAAGGAAGGTCCCGTGTAAGACCTTGCTTGGGACATGGCTTCGGCACCCAAAGGAAGATCTCGTGTAAGACCATGTCTGGGACATGGCATCGACATTTAAGTACGATCCCGTGCAAGACCATGTCTGGGATATGGCATCGGCATCAAAAGGTGATCCCATGTAAGACCATATTTGGGATATGGCATTGGCATCATGATACATGTATGATGAGATTGAGTATCCTTTGATATTCCGAGTAGTTCAACGGGCAAAAGAGATAAGTATGCAAAGATGCTATAGAGTTAAATTATACAAGGTTGATAATGAGTTCCATTTATGTTAAGAATGATGGTGATTTAAGTTTATGTCCAGGTTAGCAGAAGTGCTAAAATTATGTGACTAAGTGATACAGGTACCATGAGTAAAATTCCAAGTTATGAAACCATAATGTGAGGTGTGATGGTAAGAATGAGTATGAGTAAGTATGCCTAAGCACTTAAGAACTTGTGTTGCTATTGTTATATGAGATGAATGGATTTTACCATGAACACTTATGTTGCTATATTAATTCATGCAAACTTACTAAGCTATATGCTTACCCCTCTCTTTTCCCTCTTTGATCGATGTTTTGTCGAGTCTCAAAATTTATATAAAGAATGATCGAACCTGGAAACTAACTAAGACAACGATGGAGGCAAGCCCACCTATCGATCAGTAGTATAGTTTAGGCAAGACCGGTATGTCGAATACCAAAGGAACCAAAAGTACTAATACTAACTATCTTTCTATTATTTAGCCTAAGAATTAAGGGAATTTGTTGTTTAATCTAAATTAACTAACTACTAAACTAAAGACTCTAAGACAAAGAAGAATGAAATTTGGAAAATAACTTGAGGAAAAACCAATTGATTGAGACGACATCCAATGAAGAATCCACCTAGACTTCACTTATTATCTAACTCTGAACCAGATGATTTATTCACTCGACTTGATCCGTAAGATTCCCTAACATATATTAATCCCTCTCTCGAGGCGACTAATGTCTAAATCTAGGTTGATTAATTGAAATCTCTTTCTAATTAAAACCCCTAGAATCACATTAACTCGATCTATGGACTCTAATATTAGGTTTCACCCTAATCCGACAAAATCTCGTCACCAATCTCTAGGCGCGCGATTAACTTCGCTTAATTATGCTAGATCTACTCTTAGGCAAGGACTTTTGCTCCTCCACCTAAGCACATCATACTTGAATTAATACCCCAGAAATATCAACATAAGAATTAAGAACACATAATTAAGAACAAGCCAAATATTTATCATATAGTTCAGCAAACAATAACAAGATTCATCTTAGGTTTCATCCCTCTCAGGTATCTGAGGGTTAGTTCATAATTGTAAAAGAAAACATCTCAAAAGAAAAGATAAAACAAAACATAAGAAATCCCTAAAACCCCCTGAAGGAATTGAAGGAGAGATCCGCTGTCTTGAGTATAATTTTGGCTTCTTTAGATGAATCAACTAGCTATCTTCGAGTAATCTCCACAAATCTGCCCTCTTTGGCCTAGCTGGATGCCTATCCGAACGTTCCCCCGACAAAAGCCCTGGCAGAAGGCTTCTACCGAACTCCCCGCTTAAGTTGCCCCCTAGGGTGTTTATATAGACTTTGAGATGCCTTACTTGGCCCCTACATATCCTAATTCAAGTAGAATTCCTACTAGGGTGTTTGAATAGGCTTTGGAATGTGTTTCTTTGCCTCCAAGTATCCTTTCCGAGTAAAACTTCTCTTGGCCGCGGTAGGGACACACCCATGGCACACGCCCGTGTGAATCGATTTCATGCCGTGGTCGAGTCTACTGAAGAGACGCGCTCGTGTTTTTCGATTTCAGGTCATGGTCGAGTCTACTGGAGAGACACGCCCGTGTTTTTTGGGATCCAGGCCGTGTTAGAGTAAATTAGGGAGGCACGGTCGTGTGGTCTTGGGCCCAGGCCGTGTGGACTTCTATTTTGGCCCAATTTGGTCTTTTTTAGGCCCATTTCTTGTTCTTTTCATCCTCCGATGCTCTCCTAGGTATAAAACATGAAAACAAAGGATTAAGAGCACCAAATTACACAATTCAAGGCTTAAAGGGGAAGTGAATGTGATGACTTCAGTCTCACTAAGTGAAGGTGTTGACTTCGGTCTCACCAACGTTATATTTGAAAGTGATGACTTGGTCTCGCTAAGTGAATGTGATGACTTGGTCTCACTAAGTGAAAGTGGTGACTTGGTCACATTAAGTGGTAACTCGGTTACATTACGATGGTGGCTATGCCACAATATTATCGATGGGCGATGAGCATGTCGCCTGCAAAGGATCGCCTTCGATGGAGTGTAGCGGATGGAGGGTTGACTTAGTAGTCCCCACGGTGTACAGGTTGGTACGGGTGGAGTGTAGCGGATGGCATATAGGTTTGGGTTCGGGTTTGCATCATGATCTTGAATTTTTATATGCATATGATCTTTTTTATGGTGTGCCTATCTCTATTATGTTTAGTGTTGGTTACACACTGAGTCTATCGACTCACCCCGTTGTGGGAACATGTTTCAGGTGATGAGCAGTAATGGACCGGGACGGCAGAACTTGTGGTGGCCATGATCGACTTGAAGTTCAGTTTAATTTGAATCTTTATTTTATTTTAAAAGTACTGTACAATTTATTATTTTGGGTTTCATTTTATGTAATAAGGCCACCGTGACGAATTTTTATTTCTACTATAATTACTATGTTATGAATTTAGGGCTTTATAAAGAGTAAGCCCATTTAGTATGAAAGAAGTTTAAATATTTTGTAACTTGAAGCAAATGGGTTTTTGTTATAAAAATAAATTTTGTTTTCAACTCAAGCCCAACCCACAACGAACTATCTTCAAAACTCATAGTTTTCAAAACATTCGAATGAATTTGAACCGGGTTACTTCGAGGAACATATCAGATCCAGTCCATTCTCGTGGGCCGGGTTTGGGGTGTTTCACAACGTTCGACTCACAGAAAGCTCTTTTGGCTTGCAAACTGTTATCATCCTTCTGAGCTTTACAAATCTCTTGGAGGAACAATGGTTTAGCCCTCAACTCGACTAATATAGAACCATCATCTAACAAGGTCATCTGGGTGCTCATAGCTTTTAGTGCAAACAATGATTCTATGCTCAAAGTGTTGGCGACTACATTTGCCTTTCCCGAATGGTAGTCAATTATCAACTCATAATCTTTAATCAACTCTAACCACCCTCACGCTGCCTTAAATTTAGTTCCTTTTGAGTCATCAAATATTTTAGGCTCTTGTGGTCGGTAAAAATCTGACACCTTTCACCATATAAATGATGCCTCCAAATTTTCAACGTAAACACGATTGTGGCCAACTCTAAATCATGAGTCGGGTAGTTTCTCTCGTGCAGCTTCAACTGTCTAGAGGCGTATGCAATCACTTTACCCTCTTGCATAAATACATAGCCCAAACTGTTCAAGGACGCGTTACTGTAAACCACGAATTCTCCTCCCAGCTCAGGTTGCACCAAAACAGGAGCCTCAATCAATAGTGTCTTCAATTTCTTGAAACTCTGTTGACATTCCTTTATCCAAACGAATTTCACATCTTTCTACAGAAGTCTTGTCAAACCCTTTGACAAAATGCCTATAGTAGCCAACTAGGCCTAGAAAACTCTTTACTTCAGTTACGTTTCTCGATGGTTTCCATTCAACAATTGCTGAAATCTTATTCGGGTTGACTCTAATCCCATCTCCAGAAATAATGTGCCCCAAAAATTCCACTTCCTTGAGCCAAAATTCACTCTTATTGAATTTTGCATACAATTATTTCTCTCTCAAAACTTGTAGAACTATACTCAAGTGCTCAACATGATCATTCTCATCTCGAGAGTAGATCAGTATGTCATCGATGAAGACTACAAAAAATATATCCAAATATGGTCGAAAAATGCGATTCATCAAATCCATGAAGATAGGCGGGGCATTCGTTAGGTCAAAAGGCATGACCAAAAATTCATAGTGGCCGTACCTAGTTTTAAATGTGGTCTTCGACACATCCGAGTCCTTAACTTTCAACTGATAGTACCCCAACCTCAAATCTATCTTGGAAAATACTGTAGCTCCCTTCAATTGGTCAAATAGATCATCGATCCTCGGCAACAGGTACTTATTCTTCACTGTCATCTTATTGAGTTGCCGATAGTCTATACATAGTCTCATGGAACCATCTTTCTTTTTCACGAATAGGACGGGAGTGCCCCATAGAGAAAAACTCAGCCTCACGAAACCCTTATCCATTAATTCTTGCAATTATGCTTTTAGCTCTTTTAGCTCGGTTGGAGCCATTCTATACGGAGCAATAGAAATAGAGGCAGTACCTGGAACTAGATCAATTCCAAATTCAATTTCTCTCTCCCGAGGTAGCCCTGGCAACTCTTCTGGGAAAACATCTAGGTATTCACATATTATGGAAACTGACTCAATTTTCAATTCGATCTCTTTAGTGTTCAACACAAAGGCAAGATAACCCTCATACCCCTTCCGTAGGTACCTTTGAGCCGACATGGCTGATATCATTATTGGTAATCCATCCAGCTTATCTGATTCAACACAAATAAAATTTTCATTTTCTTCCCTCAACTCAATATGCTTCTTTCGATAGTTCACAATTACCTTATGAGTAACTAACCAATCCATCCCAAGGATGACATCAAACTCGTCAAACAGTAATAACATAAGATCAACCGGGAAATAATGACCTTTAATCATCAAAGGACACTGTAACATCCTAAAATTTGAGTATCAGTTGGTTACTTGTGTAAGCTCGGGTAGTATTGTTTGTGTGCTTAGCATAGCCTTGTGAAGGCTTGATTTTATTTATGAAGCTAGAATAATTCTTAGTATTTAAAATTTAATGAAGTGGACTAGGTGATCTTGACACTTAAGATAATTTAAGTATTAAATTCTAGCACATGAGGAGTTAATGGCAAGGTGGCTATGATGCATGAAGGGTTGCTTGAGGGAAGAGGTTCGAGTAGCATGGATTGCATTTGGAAGACTTTATTTTTATGTATCCTAACATTAAGTGTCGGCCAAGCTCTAATTATGGTAGGTTGGACTTTCAATTTTCATGGCAAGTTGAATATTAGTTTAGGAAAGCTTGTATTTTGGGATAGGAATCTTAAGATTTATGGAAGGATGGGGGGACAAAGGGCTTGGATGATGGAGAGTATTTTGAAAACTATTCTAAGGCCATTAGTCCATGAATGTGGACGGCATGTGTGGCTAGGGAGGTGGCCGAATGTTGATAGGAAGTTAGGGGGAATTGGTTGGCCAATTTTAGCATTTTGTGCACCATTTGGCATTTCTTCTTTTCCTCTCCAAAATTTTCTTCCTTAGCTGAATGTACCTTAGGCATTAGGTGCAATTTTGCTTATGGTTTAGCTCTCATTTTTGTTTGAACCAAATTCTATTTTCTTTTTTTCATTTTTCCTTTTGAAACCGAAACCACACTTAGCACTTTGTGCACTTTTCTTTTTCGGCAAACAAGGTGTTTGGCCGAACCTCTTTCTCCCATCTCTCTCTTTTCTTTCTTTTGATATTTGCTCAAAACCACATTTCCTTTTACTTTCTCTTGGCCAAATCTTCCTCCTTCCCAAATCTCATTTCTGTCACTTTTGCTCAAAGTTAAAAACATCCATCTTCATTCTATTTTCTCCTTCCATTTTCTTCTTTCTTTTATTTTTGAATCCTCCTTCTCCTATTTCATTTTCACTTTTATTTTCCTTTCTTTTTCTCCACCATAGCTGAATCTTCTTTCTCTCTTTTGGTGTTATCTTGGCCGAAAATCATCAAGGGTAGATTTTCTTTGGGTTCATCTATAACCGATTTTGAAGATAGGTAAGTGTTCATGGCCAAATTTCCATATTTCTTTTCTTTTCTCTCAATCGTTTTTCATGAGGGAAAAAGCCAAATTTTGGGCTTGTTAACAAGGTTCTAATCATTCTTAGAAACTGATTTCTTTTAGGCTCTTCAGGACTTTGGAAGCAATCGACTTAACCCTATTCTCTAGCAATCAAAGTTGGTAAGACAAGTGGTAAGGATTCATGTCGATTCATCATTTTTTTAAGTGGTTGAAAAGCCAAAGGCTATTGGGATATAAGGTGTGATGTTGGCCGAATGGTTTTGCTTATAGTTTTGTGGTTTGGCCGGATGTAGGACAAGGTGATCTAGTGCGGTAGATCGGATCTTCGGAAGTTAGTATTTGCGTTAGTGACAGGTGTGTATCTTACACACTTTATAACTCAGTAATATATATATATATATTAATATACTAATCATGTTATTAAAGATGAAAACTGTAAGATTTTGATAAGATACCTTGATGGGTATGAGCAAGGACTCGGGTAAGTCCGTCTCGATATGATGTTGTTATATGTTGATTAATATCATGATTTAAGATATATATAATGGTTATATGATCATATCAAAGCATGATGGCATGATTTACTCTTGTAAAACATTGGTTTGGGTGATTTGAAAGGAGGGGGAAGGATTTGATATCCGTGTCCTTGGGACACCAGAGGTTTGGCACCTCTAGTGGTTTGGTACCACAGATATTTCGTGTCTTTGGGACACCAGAGGTGGCACCTCATAGCGACTCGTCCCAGTGGATTAGTACCACCGTGGGTTGGCCCCACTTTTAATTTATTGGGATCGTCGCCAGTGATTTGGTATCACACGTGGGTTGGCCCCACAACTTGATTAATTGTGACTTTGGGTCACCAGTGATTTGGCATCACATTATTGGATATCGTGACTTTGGGTCACCAGTGGTTTGGCACCACCAGTGGTTTGGTACCACACGGGGTAGAAAAGGAGTTATGGATAGCTAGGTTGGGTGCATTATATATATATATTGCTTAGTTATGAATTGTGTAAGAATGTTGCATTAACCGGGGGAAGGATTATGCACTGAGTCTTGGTGGCTCACCTTCTCCTTTATCTTTTCAGGTGATTCTTGATCGCGGAGGAGGAGCCGAAACTCGAGGAGGCCATGCAATAAAAATTCAGTTTTATAAGAACTTCGATTTGGGTACTTTATTTTATCTTAATTTGGTTTATATTTTTATTTGGATTTGTAATAAGGCCTTTTTAATTATGTTTTTGGGATTATTTATATGTTTTGGACTTGTTTTAAATATGGCTTAGAAATTTCATGGTTGATATATTAATTTGAGCACAAAGTTTTCTAAACTATAAAAAAACGCAATAGTTTTCAAAATCTTACCATCGGGTAATAAAAATCGTTGGATAGTAAATTTTCAACTTAAATGTTTTCGACAACTTAAATGATTTCCAAATTGAAGTTTCTACACTCAAATGCAAACGGTTTTTCAAAGTAATAATTCGGGTTTTTCTTAAAATGATATAAATGTTTTCTAACCTATGGATTGTCAACTAAGTTTTAAAAGATTTACTTACGGGATTTTAAAAGTAAACTATCGATTTTAAATAATCATGCACTTATATTTTTAATTAAATCGAAAACTAGATTTTCTTCAAAACGATTTCCTCTGTGGCATGCCAAATTCGGTCATAGCGTATTGACCGAGTTTAGGGTGTTACAAATTGGTATCAGAGCCAAGTTCAAAAGCTCGATTGTGGGCCCGAGGCCCAAAATGATTTAAAGTATGATTTTTTTTAAATATTTTGTTTATATGGTTTGAAAGACATGGCATCGAGTCTCCGGCACCGATCCGCCCAGGCAAGTACCTCAAACTGTTGCTTTTGATGATATGATTATGATGATGATGGCATGACTGTATAGTAGTAAGAACTACACTAAGAGACTCAAAACTATAGGTTGGATGTACTAGCGAAAACAAAACTCTTTAATAAGAATTATTCATAAAACTGTGCTTTAAAAATAGTAGAATAATGACTAAAGCATAAAACTTTTCAATCAGATAATCGAGACTATTGGACATGAGCACTCGAGGTCGAGGTCGTAATACGCGTGGACGCAGTCGGGGTAGGATGGCTATGTCTGAACCAGTGAGGTCTGGTCAAGGGTCAAAAATGAGATACTAGTACCTCCACCGACTGTAGGTGGTGAGTTTCAGGAACAAACGGGGGACGACGCAGTGTCTCAAGCAATGCTGCGAGTTCTTGAGAGAGTAG
Source organism: Gossypium rotundifolium (assembly GCA_025506655.1). Taxonomy (NCBI): domain Eukaryota; kingdom Viridiplantae; phylum Streptophyta; class Magnoliopsida; order Malvales; family Malvaceae; genus Gossypium; species Gossypium rotundifolium. The sequence goes on from CP106726.1 coordinate 57,433,884, forward strand.
CTGGAATAGGTGGAGGCGCGAGAGCTCAGAAATCTGTACCTGAGCGACTCCGAGCCAATGGAGCTGAGGTATTTCGAGGTGTTTTGGGTGTTGCTCCCAGTACGGCTAAATATTGGTTAGAGGCGACGGAGTGAATCATGGATGACTTAGATCTGAATGCTGAGGAAAAGCTTAAGGGGATAGTGTCGCTTCTTCGGGATGAGTCATATCAGTGGTGGCTCACGGTGCGGAATAGTGTTGCGGCGGAGGATTTCACTTGGGACTACTTTAAGGCAGCATATCAAAAGAAATATATTGGGTCTAGTTACATTGATGCGCAGCGTAAGGCATTTCTGAGTTGGTCCAGGGGAGTAAGTCCGTATCAGAATATGAGGCAGAATTTTTAAGACTAAGTCGGTATGCTGGAGGTATCATGGCTTCGGAGCACGAGCGATGTGTTCGATTCGAAGATGGATTGAGGGACGAGCTGAGACTACTGATTGCTCCACATCAGGAGCAAGAGTTTGCTGCGCTAGTTGAAAAGACTAAGATAGTGAAGGGATAAAGGAATCAGTAAGGCGTAGTCACGCGAGAATAGACATAAGAGAAGTTTTGGATCATCTGGCCTACCGATAATTCTCGTAAGAGGGTTGGATAGAATGGGCCAATCAATTTGGGAGGCTCATTCATCGCTAATCGTGACCCGGTAAAGGTAATCGATGTGGGAAATATCATTGGGGCGAATGTTGGACCGGAGGGAAAGGATGTTTTGAGTGTGGTTCGCTGGATCATCGTGTGAGGGACTATCCATGTAAGCTAGCCAGGAATCAGACTGAGAGTCAAGGTCGTGCTCAGTTCAGAAAGGAGGGACCGTCACCGTAGAGAGGTCATGGTAATGGTAGAGGAGGTAATGGTTCTGGTCGAGGCCGCGGAGCATCGGGCAGAGGTGCAGGCAACATTGAGGCAAGACAGCCTGGTTTGGTGTATGCAGCGAGACATCGTGAAGAGGGCGATACACCAGATGTCATAACCGATACGTTCTTAATCTTTGGTGTACCATATACTGCTTTGATTGATGTGGGTTTGACGCATTCGTATGTTGCTAGTTGCATAGTAAAGACCATGAACTTAGACTCTGAGACCACTTCTAGGGAGATGACAGTAATTAGTCCTCTAGGTCACTCTGTAGAAGTAAATAAGGTGTATAGGGATGTACCCCTAGAACTCCAAGGGGTAGTATTTGTAGCTGATCTGATGGAACTGTCGTTTGGGGAGTTCGATCTGATTCTTGGGATGGACTGTTTGGTTAAGCACCAGGCAAGTTTGGATTGCGCTGCTAAGCGCATGGTTTTGAAGACAGCTGAGGGTGAAGAGGTGGTCATGATAGGTAATAGAAGAGATTATCTATCCAACATGGTATCTGCGTTGAAAGCTGAGAAGATGGTTAGGAAGGGCTGTGAGGCATTTGTAGTTCATGTGTGTGCGTTGGAGGCTAAGGAGTCTACTGTAGGGAATGTTCGAACAGTAAAGGAATATGCTGACGTATTTCCAGAAGAACTTTTGGGACTGCCTCCGGATCGTGAAGTTGAATTTGGTATAGATTTGTTACCCGGAACTGCGCCAGTGTCTATCGCTTTGTATAGGATGGCACCGAAGGAATTGGTGGAGTTAAAGGCTCAGATTCAGGAGTTGTTGGATCGAGGTTTTATCCGACCAAGTGTTTCGCCTTGGGGAGCGCCGGTACTTTTTATCAAGAAGAAGGATGGTTCGATGCGGATGTGTATAGATTACCGCCAGTTGAATAAGCTGACGATCAAAAATAAGTATCCTTTACCGAGGATGGATGACTTGTTTGATCAGCTTAAAGGGGCAGCGATTTTCTCCAAGATTGATTTAAGGTCTGGATATCATCAGCTAAAGGTGAAAGAGGCTGATATCCATAAAATGGCATTTCACACTCGGTATGGGCACTACGAAGTTTCGTAATGCCGTTTGGGTTGACTAACGCTACGCAAAGATTCATGGATATGATGAATCGGGTATTTCAAATAGCTTTTGGATCGGTTTGTCTTAGTATTTATAGGCGATATTTTGGTATACCCAAGTCGAGGAGGAGCATGATGCGATTTTGCGAGTAGTGTTGTAGATTCGAGGAAAAGCGACTATATGCCAAATTTAGTAAGTGCAAGTTTTGGCTTAGGGAGGTGACTTTCTTAGGTCACGTAGTATCAGCTAAGGGGATTAGAGTGGATCCTCGAAAGATCGAAGCAGTGTTGGATTGGAAGCCGCCTAAGTCAATGGCTGAGATTAGAAGTTTTCTAGGTCTCAAGGGTATTACCAAGATTTGTAGAGGGATTTTCTTTGATCGCAGCACCTATGACCAAGTTATTGAGGAAAGGAGTTCCATTTGTATGGACTGAGAAGCAACAAGAAAGTTTCGACAAGTTGAAGAAAATTTTGACTGAAGCTCCGGTTTTGATTCAACCCGAAGCGTGCAAGGAATTCACGGCCATCGTGATGCATCACATACTGGCTTGGGATGTGTGCTGATGCATGAAGGGAAGGTAGTGGCTTATGCATCTCGACAGTTGAGACCACATGAAGTTAATTATCCGACGCATGACTTGGAATTAGCTGCAGTGGTTTTCGCTTTGAAGATATGGAGACACTACTTATACGGAGAAAAGTCGATAGTTTACACTGATCATAAGAGTCTAAAGTATCTTTTGACTCAGAAGGATTTGAATTTGAGGCAGCGCAGATGGATTGAGTTGTTGAAAGACTACAACTGTTCGATTGAGTATCATGCGGGCAAGGCTAACATGGTGGCAGACGCGTTGAGCCGTAAGGTTGTATCAGACTTAAGATCAATGTTTGCTCGTCTTAGTTTATACAACGATGGAAGTCTTTTGGTAGAATTGCAAGTCAAGCCGACTTGGTTAAAGCAGATCAAGAAGAAACAGTTAGAAGATGATGGTTTGAATGATCGGAGGTTGCCGGTTCAGAATGGTGGTTTAGAGGATTATAGTTTGTCCAATGATGGAGTGTTATGTTTTCAAGGGAGAGCTTATATGCCGAAGGATGTTGAGTTGAGGCAAAGGATTCTTCGGGACGCATATAGCAGCCCATACGCTATGCATCTTGGAGGTAGCAAAATGTATCGGGATTTAAGAGAGCAATTTTGGTGGCCAGGTCTGAAGCGGGAGGTAACTGAGTTTGTGGGTAAATGTCTGACGTGTCAACAGGTTAAAGCTGAGCATCAGTTATTGTCTGGAATACTTCAGCCGATGAAGATTTCACAGTGGAAGTGGGAAAGAATCACTATAGACTTTGTCAGTGGATTATCTCTTACACCTAGTAAGAAGGATTCAGTTTGGGTGATTGTGGATCGTCTGACTAAGTCAGCTCATTTCATTCCGTAAGGGTGGATTACTCGCTTCAGAAGTTAGCTAAGTTGTATGTGGTGGAGATAGTGAGGTTGCACGGTGTACCAGTGTCAATCATCTAGGACAGAGATCCTAGATTTACATCGAGGTTTTGGAGAGCGTTACATCAGGCTCTGGGTACGCAGTTGGATTTCAGTATGGCATTTCATCCACAATCTGACGCGCAGTCGGAAAGAGTTATATAGATTTTAGAGGATATGCTGAGAGGTTGTGTTTTGGACTTTAGAGGCAGCTGGGAAGAGTTTTTACCATTAGCTGAGTTCGCATACAACAATAGTTATCATGCAAGCATTAAGATGGCACCATATGAGGCATTGTATAGTAGGAGGTGTCGCACACCTACATGCTGGACAGAGTTGGGTGAGCGTCAGATGTTAGGACCAGAGTTGGTTACAGAGACTGAGGATAAGGTTAAGATGATTCAGGCTCGTTTGAAGGAAGCTTCAGACAGGCAGAAGTCTTATGCCGATCTCAAGCGGAGGGATATAGAGTTTGTCGTAGGTGACAAGGTCTTCTTAAAGGTCTCGCCATGGAAGAAAGTGTTAAGATTTGGGAGAAAAGGCAAGATAAGTCCAAGGTTTATTGGGCCGTATAAGGTGTTGAGACGAGTGGAACCAGTAGCTTATCAGCCCGAGTTGCCATCAGAGCTGAGTCAGATTCACAATGTGTTCCATGCCTCCATGCTTAGACGCTATCGTTCTGATCCATCACATGTCGTGGCAGTAGAGGAAATAGAGGTGAGTCCAGATTTGATAGTGGAAGAGGAACCAGTACAGATTCTAGATCGAGACGTGAAAGTTTTGCGTAAAAAGTCAGTTCTTTTAGTGAAGGTTTTATGGCGGAATCATGGTGTAGAAGAAGCTACATGGGAATTGGAAGATGCAATGAGGCAGCACTACCCTCAACTCTTTTGATCAGGTAATTTCGAGGACAAAATTTTATTAAGGGGGTAGAATTGTAACATCCTAAAATTTGAGAATCAGTTGGTTGCTTGTGTTAGCTCGGGTAGTATTGTTTGTGTGCTTAGCATAGCCTTGTGAAGGCTTGATTTTATTTATGAAGCTAGAACAATTCTTAGTATTTAAAATTTAATGAAGTGGACTAGGTGATCTTGACACTTAAGATAATTTAAGTATTAAATTCTAGCACATGAGGAGTTAATAGCAAGGTGGCTATGATGCATGAAGGGTTGCTTGAGGGAAGAGGTTCGAGTAGCATGGATTGCATTTGGAAGACTTTATTTTTATGTATCCTAGCATTAAGTGCCGGCCAAGCTCTAATTATGGTAGGTTGGACTTTCAATTTTCATGGCAAGTTGCATATTAGTTTAGGAAAGCTTGTATTTTGGGATAAGAATCTTAAGATTTATGGAAGGATGGCGGGACAAAGGGCTTGGATGATGGAGAGTGTTTTGGAAACTATTCTAAGGCCATTAGTCCATGAATGTGGACGGCATGTGTGGCTAGGGGTGGCCGAATGTTGATAGGAAGTTGGGGGGAATTGGTTGGCCAATTTTAGCATTTTGTGCACCATTTGGCATTTCTTCTTTTCCTCTCCAAAATTTTCTTCCTTAACCGAATGTACCTTAGGCATTAGGTGCAATTTTTCTTTTGGTTTAGCTCTCATTTTTGTTTGAACCAAATTCTATTTTCTTTCTTTCATTTTTCCTTTTGAAACCAAAACCACACTTAGCACTTTGTGCACTTTTCTTTTTCGGCAAACAAGGTGTTTGGCCGAACCTCTTTCTCCCATCTCTCTCTTTTCTTTCTTTTGATATTTGCTCAAAACCACATTTCCTTTTACTTTCTCTTGGCCGAATCTTCCTCCTTCCCAAATCTCATTTCTGTCACTTTTGCTCAAAGTTAAAAACATCCATCTTTATTCTATTTTCTCCTTTCATTTTCTTCTTTCTTTTATTTTTGAATCCTCCTTCTCCTATTTCATTTTCACTTTTATTTTCCTTTCTTTTTCTCCACCATAGCTGAATCTTCTTTCTTTCTTTTGGTGTTATCTTGGCCGAAAATCATCAAGGGTAGATTTTCTTTGGGTTCATCTATAACCAGTTTTGAAGATAGGTAAGTGTTCATGGCCAAATTTCCATATTTCTTTTCTTTTCTCTCAATCGTTTTTCATGAGGGCAAAAGCCAAATTTTGGGCTTGTTAACAAGGTTCTAATCATTCTTAGAACCGATTTCTTTTAGGCTTTTCGGGACTTTGGAAGCAATCGACTTAACCCTATTCTCTAGTAATCAAAGTTGGTAAGACAAGTGGTAAGGATTCATGTCGATTCATCAAATTTTTTTTAAGTGGTTGAAAAGCCAAAGGCTATTGGGATATAAGGTGTGATGTTGGCCGAATGGTTTTGCTTATAGTTTTGTGGTTTGGCCGAATGTAGGACAAGGTGATCTAGTGCGGTAGATCGGATCTTCGAAAGTTAGTATTTGCGTTAGTGACAGGTGTGTATCTTACACACTTTATAACTCAGTAATATATATATATTAATATACTAATCATGTTATTAAAGACGAAAACTGTGAGATTTTGATAAGATACCTTGATGGATATGAACAAGGACTCAGGTAAGTCTATTTCGATATGATGTTGTTATATGTTGATTAGTATCATGATTTAAGATATATATATATAATGGTTATATGATCATATCTAAGCATGATGGCATGATTTACTCTTGTAAAACATTGGTTTGGGTGATTTGAGAGGAGGGGGAAGGATTTGATATCCGTGTCTTTGGGACACCAGAGGTTTGGCACCTCCAATGGTTTGGTACCACAGATATTTCGTGTCTTTGGGACACCAGAGGTTTGGCACCTCATAGCGACTCGTCCTAGTGGCTTAGTACCACCGTGGGTTGGCCCCACTTTTGATTTATTGGGATCGCCGCCATGATTTGGTATCACACGTGGGTTGGCCCCATTAACTTGATTAATTGTGACTTTGGGTCACCAAAGGATTTGGCATCACATTATTGGATATCGTGACTTTGGGTCACGGTGGTTTGGCACCACCGGTGGTTTGGTACCACAGGGGTAGAAAAGGAGTTATGGATAGCTAGGTTGGGTGCATTATATATATATTGCTTAGTTATGAATTGTGTAAGAATGTTGCATTAACTGGGGAAGGATTATGCATCGAGTCTTAGTGACCCACCTTCTCCTTTATCTTTTCGGTGATTCTTGATCGCGGAGGAGGAGCCGATGAACTCGAGGAGGCCATGCAATAAAAATTCGGTTTTATAAGAACTTGATTTGGGTACTTTATTTTATCTTAATTTGGTTTATATTTTATTTGGATTTGTAATAAGGCCTTTTAATTATGTTTTGGGATTATTTATATGTTTTGGACTTGTTTTAAATATGGCTTAGAAATTTCATGGTTGATATATTAATTTGAGCACAAAGTTTTCTAAACTATAAAAAAAGGCAATAGTTTTAAAAATCTTACCATCGGGTAATAAAAATTGTTGGATAGTAAAATTTCAACTTAAATGTTTTCGACAACTTAAATGATTTCCAAATTGAAGTTTCTACACTCAAATGCAAACGGTTTTTCAAAGTAATAATTCGGGTTTTTCTTAAAATGATATAAATGTTTTCTAACCTATGGATTGTCAACTAAGTTTTAAAAGATTTACTTACGGGATTTTAAAAGTAAAATATCGATTTTAAATAATCATGCACTTATTTTCTTTAATTAAATCGAAAACTAGATTTTCTTCAAAACGATTTCCTCTGTGGCATGCCAGATTCGGTCATAGCGTATTGACCGGGTTTGGGGTGTTACAGACACCCTTTACAAACTCTATTAACCAACACAAACTTACCTAACGGATTTGACACTCTTATAATGAATTTAGTAGACTCTATAGCCATGCTCATGCTAGAGACTAATTTCATGCATGTGTACGAGTGAGTAGATCCCGGGTCAATTAAAGCTATAACACGAGTATTATGGAGAGAAAAGATACACGTGAATACGTCGGGGGATGATGCCTCTTCACGAGCATGAATGGCATATGTCCTCGTCGGTGCTCTACCCTCAATTTTAGCAGCTCGTTCTTTAGGTGGATTCTTGTTTCTCATCTCACTCCCTAAAATTTTCAACGGTCTACCCTTTTGTGGTACTTCCTGATCTCACATTCTGAGGCCTTCCTTTCACGTCTACCTCGGGGCAATTTTTGATAAAATGGTCCAATGACCCACATCTGAAACAACCTTTCTCATTAGCTCGGCATTCACCAAAATGGTGTCTACCATATTGAGGGCATTCCGGTCTGTTCGGACAGACGTTGCCCACACTAGCAACTGATGTAGTTTGCCCTTTTGATCCCGAAAATTGCCAACCCTTATTTCGGGTTGAAAACCCTACTGAAGTGGTCGTTCGAGTAGTAAAATCCCTCGATTTCCCAGATGAGGATTGGTGAGACTTGTTCAGTTGTCTCTTCCTTGAGTCACGTGATTCGTACTCAGCTTTTCTCTTATCTCTGGCCAACTCTTCGGCTTTACAAGCCCTATCCACCAACACTACAAACTCATTTAATTCGATAACTCCCACGTATAGGCGGATAGCTTCATTTAATCCTTCCTCGAATCTCTTACACATGATTGCCTCAGTAGACACGCACTCTCTTGCATACTTGCTAAGCCTTACAAACTCTCGTTTGTAGTCAGTCACTGACATACGGCCTTGCTTCAGTTCCAAGAACTCCTTTCTCTTGTAGTCGATGAACCTCTGGCTAATATACTTCTTCTGGTATTCCTCTTGGAAGTATTCCCAACTAACTCTCTCCCTTGGCGCCACCAACACTAAGGTGTTCCACCATCAGTAGGCTGAATCTCTCAAGAGAGATACCGCACACTTTAAGCACTCCTCAGGCGTGCAGGATAACTCATCGAATACCCGAACGATGTTTTCAAGCCAAAATTTTACTTTCTCCGGGTCATCATCCTTATTCGCCCGAAATTCTTCGGCTCTCTGTTTCCAGATCTTATCCACTGGAGGCCTTTCTCTTCTCACTACCTCAACTACTTGAAGAGCTACTGGGGCGGGTTGAGAACTAGGTGGGGGCGGAAGGGGCTGAGCATTGGGATTTGTTGGGTATACTTAGTATACCAGTTGCTCATCATGTGGAGAAAAGCTTCGAGCTTCATCTCCCTAACCCAAGGTCTCGGGTCTACTATTAGTTGGCGCAGTCCTTTGAGTAGGAGCTGACGCATTACTCGCAGCATCATCAGCTACAGTTCAGTCCAGATCTAAATACATCTTCTTCATAAAACATAATTTTATACGTCATGAGCCATCACACTATCATTACTCAGACACTCTTACATATGGCATGTATAGCTAGACTCGTACTTACGCTACGTTAGTCCTAGAATCGACTAAATTGTAGCTCTGATACCACTAAATGTAACACCCCATACCCAAGTCTGATGCTAGGTCTAGATATGAGATGTTACCACACTTGAACTCACTTAGACATACACTTACAAGCTGAAGACATTTCGTTTCGACTTAACAACTTCTCTTTCTTAGACTAATCATACATTTTATGGGCTTACGAGGCCTTAAGCCCTTATCCAAAAACTTTATGGACTTAATTGAAAACTCTTCTTTGAAGCAGAGTTCACACGCCCATGTGACTTGGAACACGCCCGTGTACCCTTAGACACGCCCATGTCTTCCAACCGTGGGGAGTTACTGACTATATTCACATGGCCTTGACACGCTCGTGGGCTTAGAACGTGTATTATTCCTTGATATAATGACTTGATCACACGGTCGGGGCACACGCCCGTGTATCCTGGCCGTAGGGATTTTACAATTTCATGGACAAGGTGCAGACTTCACACGGCCTAGGTACACGCCCATGTATTGGCCGTGGCCTTCACACGGTTTGACCTACGCCCGTGTGTCATACTAGGTGGATAATTTAGAAGGCTATATACCAAGCCATTGCTTCCCTAAAATGCACACTCTCATACTTCATCTCAAAATAATCACTTTCTATCTCATAAGCAAGTCTAAGAATTCATTTCCATCATACAAGGTAAAAAAAAAAACACTCACTTCATGAATTTCATCTTCATTGAAAGAAAGAGTTTGCCAAATATTTTCCTATCTCAAGAAACCATTAACAAAAAATGACTTACAACCAACACTTTAAGTAACAATTACAACTTGACAAAATACCCAAGTCTTATACATGCCATATTCAAAACAAGTCTAAAATTGTTATACCAAAGTGTCGTTGATAGTGTGATTCTCGAACCCCTGCGTCTATGATCATTGAGTTATCTTGGCAATACTATGAGAAAGATGGGCAACAAAAAAGGTAAGCATTAAGCTTAGTAAGTTACATAGAAATAAATAGCAATCATAATACTCATAAACGAATAATTCATCCATGACATTAGCTATTCGTACACAAGTCAAGACTTCTTGACAGTACTTACTTACAATTGCCCTTATCTAACATTTACCGTAACACATACAGATCCAATTTCTCGTGACTCATTCATTAGCACTTGTATTCATTCACACCTCTACTTTTAAAATTCATCTGCTTATCCCACCATACACTGAATGTAACACCCCAAACCCGGTCAATACACCACGACCGAATCTGGTATGTTACAGGGAAAAAGGTTTTTGAGAGGTTTAGGTTTGAGTTTAAAAGTTTGAGGAAAACACTCCGCTAAAGTTTTGTATTTGAAGAAAAACTTGAGTAGGTTAGATTGAAATCTGATGATGTATTTGAAAACCCGGGAAATTTTAAAACTTACTATGATGGGTAGACAAAACAGGTTTATCTCATTAAGAAGTTTGAGTTGTTTATCATGGTTACAAAAACATTTTGTCTTAGTAGAAAATCGTGTTTAGGTTAGAAAACATTTGAGTTCTTCTTTATTCCAAATCTTAGTGTGATGCCCGATGGTATAGTTTAAAATATCGCTTTTGTACTTGAAATCGTTGTCTTTCCAAGTTTTAGCACAATTTAACCCAATTAATTTGTTAAAGCATATTATAAATCCACTTTAATCATAAACAAAACATAATTTAAGAAGGCCATTTACAAACCCAAATAGTAATAAAAACTTAAGTACCAAATTTCATAAAAATCCGAGCAAATCTTTATTTGAGCATGGCATGAGCACCTCGAGTCCATCCGGCTCCATGTCCGCATCTAGGTGTCACCTGAAAAAGTCAAAGGAGAGAGTGAGTCGCAAGACTCAGTGCATAAATCCCTCTCCCGGTATAACATGCCAACACATATCATAACAAAATAATGCAAGTGATGCACCGATCCTAGCCAACCATATCACCTTTTCTACCCGTGTGGTACCAAACCCTTTGGTGGTGCCAAACCTTGGTGACCCAAAGTCACGATATCCATCTTGTGGTACCAAACCCTTTGGTGACCGAAGTCACAAATAATCCAATGATGGGGCCAACCCATCGTGTGATACCAAATCACTAGCGACGATCCCGTATCTCATAAGTGGGGCCAACCCATGGTGGTGTCAAACCATAGGGACGAGTCGTAATGAGGTGCCAAACCTCTGGTGTCCCAAAGACACAATGTGATACCAAATCACTGGTGATCGTAGTCACAAATCCAATGATGGGGCCAACCCATCGTGTGATACCAAATCATGGCGTCAATCCAGATAATCAAGCTGTGGGGCCAACCCACCGTGGTACTAAGCCCTTTGGGACGAGACGCCGAGGTGCCAAAGGTGACCCAAAGTCACAAAATACGTGTACCAAACCAAGAGGTGCCAAACCTCACGGTGTCCCAAAGACACAGTGTCCCAAAGACACGGATATCATACTCCCCTCCTCTCATATCACCCAAAAGCATATCATACTAAATGCAAAGTCGTGCAATCATGCTATCATGCTCACATGCTTAATATGGCATCTCAACGAATATACACCCATAATCATGATATCGTATGTCATCACATATTTCATAATGAAACGGACTTACCCGAATGTGTATCCATACCTCAATGGGTATCAAAATAGTCAACCACACTGTTTCATTTACACAAATAGGTTATCACATTACTTAGTTAAGATAGTGTGTTGGTTTACACACCTGATATATCGTAAGCCTCAATCCCAAAGAACCCGATCTAAAGCCCTCAATCCTCTTGCTCCTAAAAACAATCGGCCAACTATGGGTTAGTTCCTTAAACCATTCGGCCATAACCCCTTAAACCAAAGGGTTGCGTTAAGCCTTACCTTAACTTGATTTGGTTTTCCACCCAACTCGGATCCAACAATGGTTTCTCTTAAAACAATCGGCACACCCTGATAAAAGAGCAATTAATCTCTTAACAACTTGACTTAAAGAAAACTAAACGAAATCGAATACAGCACTAGCTCTTACCACTACTTACCGTTTGTCTTCTCCAATCGGCTGCTCCAAAATCCAAAGGCCCTAAATAAAACGATTACCAAAATAAGTGATTAACTCCTTTTAATAGATACATAATCGGCCTTAACCAAATCCGACTTGACATAGAACAAGGGAAGAAAAGAATAACATTCGCCTTGCTTACCTTCTCTAGCGATTGAGCAACCACCAAGATTGACCTTACACAAAGAAAGAAGCAAGAGAAAGTTGTAAAGAAGAAGGAGTTGCTATTCGCCACAACAAAAATGGGAAAAGAAGAAGATGCTTTCGATTTTTGAGAAGAAACGAAATGGAGGAAGGTATTTTTGGTTTTGGAAGAAGGAAAAAGAGAAGGTGTTTTGAAAAACAACTTTCGGCTATCAAGGCTTCAAAGAAAGAAAGAAAATATATGAGAGAAAGAAAATACTAGTTTCGGCTTAGTGAAAATGGAAAAAGAAAGAGGGAGATAGGAGGGTATATGGTTCGGCCAAGGTTAGCAAAGAAATAATAGCTTGAGCACTCCAAGAACATTCGGCTGCTACTAAAAAAAAGAATGATTGAAACGACAAGCAAATTCGGCAACACTTGGGGTTTCGGTTTCAAGGATGAATGGCAAAGAAATATGGTTTCGGCTTAGGCTATTTGCAAGTGAAGAGCTTTGCTAGCTTTTGACTAAACAAAATCAGCTTGTTTGACAAAATGGAAGGCTTACCAAAAGACCAAAAGAGAGACTTGTTGACACTTAGCTAAAACCGAATGCACAACTTGCCAAAAGAAATTTGGCACTCTCCTCCCCAACTTACCAACCGCCAAGCTCCCCAAACACTCCTCAAAATCGCCAACCTCCCCCATTCACTCCCAAACCACAAATTCAAATAACTAAGACCAAGTCTTCCTCCTATTTTCACTCTCCACCCACCGCTTGAAAGAGTTGACAAAGTCCAAGGCGAGTTTGAACCGCCACAACTCTCCTCTCCTTGGCGTCAAAAGTAAGACAAAAGGGTGGCCACTTGCAGCCTTGAACTCAAGACCTCATCCCCTTGCACTTTGACGCCAAACACATGCTCTAAGTGGCGCATGCTTTGCCACTCCACCAGCTCCTTTCTTGTGCCACAATTCAACAAATAAAATATATAACCCCAACTCCTTGACTCCTATCACCTAAAGCCCAAAACTAAAATTTTACCACCTACTCGGGCTCACTCCTAGCCTACAACTAAGCCCCAAACTACACAAACCACAACATAGCAAGTCATTAACATGCAAACAATGCCAAAATAAAATAGCCCCTAACCCGGGATATTACATTTCTACCCCCCTTAAAAATAATTTGACCTCAAATTACAGTCGTCAAGAGTTGCGGGTATTGCTGTCTCATCGTATCCTCGGGTTCCCACGTAGCTTCTTCCACGCCATGATTCCGCCATAGTACCTTAACCAAAGGCACAGACTTTCGCTGTAACCTTCACATCCCGATCTAAAATCTGTACAGGCTCTTCCTCCATGGTCATATCTGGGTTTACCTCAATCTCTCCTACTGTCACCACGTGCGATGGATCTGAGCGATAACGTCGAAGCATCGAAACGTGGAACACGTCATGAATTTGACTTAGCTCACTGGCAACTCGGTGATATGCAATGGTCCCACTCGCCTCAATAACTTTATATTGCCCAATAAACCTCGGACTTAGCTTACCTTTCCTCCCGAACCTTAATACTTTCTTCCACGGTGAGACCTTTAGGAAAACCCGATCTCCCACAGCAAAATCAATATCTCTCCGCTTAAGATCGGCATAGGACTTCTGTCGGTCCGAAGCTTCTTTCAATCGAGTCTGAATCAGCTTAACCTTGCCCTCGGTCTCAGCAACCAACTCTGGTCCCAACAACTGACGTTCACTTAACTCTGTCCAACAAGTAGGTGAGCGACACTTCCTACCGTACAACGCCTCATATGGTGCCATTTTGATACTTGCTTGGTAACTATTGTTGTAGGCGAACTCAGCTAACGGTAGATATTCCTCCCAACTACCCATAAAATCCAAAACACACCTCGCAACATATCCTCCAAGATCTCAGATAACCTTTTCCGATCGTCCGTCTGTTCATGCGGATGAAATGCCGTCTTGAAATCTAACCATGTACCAGAGCACGATGCAACGCTTTCCGAACCTTGACGTGAACCTCGGATCCCTATCCGAGATGATCGACATGGCACCCGTGTAGTCTCACTATCTCTCGACACATACAACTTCGCCAACCTCAAGTGAGTAACCCACCTCACCGAATAAAGTGAGCTGATTTAGTCATCGATCCATGATTACCCAAATCAATCCTTCTTGCTCGGTAAGCGGTAATCCACCGAGCGAAATCCATAGTTATCCTTTCCCACTTCCATCGAGGAATCTTCTTTGGTCAAGCAACCCGGAATGAATCGATGCTTAGCCTTGACTCACCGACATGTCGGACACTTCCCCACAAACTCGGTTACTTTTTTTCGGACTTGGCCACCGTAATCGCTTCTTCCGAGGTCCCTATACATTTTGCTACCTCCGGGATGCATAGCGTAGGGTCGCTATGTGCATCCTCAAGAATCTTTTGCCTTAACTCGTAATCTCTCGGCATACAAGCCTTCCCCGAAAACACAAAGACTCCATCACCCGACACATCAGAACCCTCCAAACCATCGCTCGCACTTGTGTCCTCTCGCGCACTCGTAACCTCATCCAACAACTATTTTTCTCGATTTGCTCAACCCAAGTAGGCTTAACTGCAGCTCGCGAGAATACTCCCGTCGTCATACAAACTCAAGTGGGCAAACAACGCCTCAAATCCAAACAACCTTACGGCTCAACGTATTCGCCACAACGTTAGCCTTGCCCGGATGATACTCAATTGAGCAATCGTAGTCTTTTTGACTCAATCCATCTGCACGCCTCGATTCAAGTCTTTCGAGTCGGAAGGTACTTGAGACTCTTATGGTCTCAGATAGACTATCGATCTCTCTCCGCACAAGTAATGCCTCCATATCTTCAAGGCAAAAACTACTGTACCGCTAACTCCAGATCGTGCGTTGGATAATTCACCTCATGTGGCCTCAAGCTGCCGAGATGCGTAAGCCACAACCTTCCTTCTTGCATCAAGACACAACCCAAACCAGATGTGATGCATCGCAAGACATCGTGAAATCCTTACCGACCTCAAAGTTGAATCGAATCGAGCT
This sequence comes from Gossypium rotundifolium, assembly GCA_025506655.1. NCBI lineage: Eukaryota > Viridiplantae > Streptophyta > Magnoliopsida > Malvales > Malvaceae > Gossypium > Gossypium rotundifolium. The sequence continues at coordinate 57,448,951 of CP106726.1, forward strand.
TGGTCAAAATCTTCTTCAACTTATCGAAGCTCTCTTGTCGCTTCTCACCCAAATAAATGGAACCCTTTTCTCAATAATTTAGTCATCGGTCTTTGCGATCAAAGAGAAACCTCTACAAATCTTGGTAGTATCCCCGCCAAGCCCGAAAACTCCGAATCTTCGCCATCGACCTTGGCGGCTTCCAATCCAAAACGGCCTCTATCTTACGAGGTCCACTCTAATCCCTCAGCAGATACTACATGACCCAAGAACGCCACCTCCCTAAGCTAGAACTCGCATTTCTTGAACTTAGATTTGTTTCTCCTTAGAATCGCAATACCACCCATAAATGGGCATCATGTTCCTCCTCAGTCCTTGAATATACCAAGATGTCATCGATAAAAACCACTACGAACTGATCTAGATACTGTTGGAACACCCTATTCATCAGATCCATGAAGGCTGCCGGCGTATTAGTCAACCCGAACGGCATAACTAAGAACTCAAAGTGCCCATACCGAGTACGAAATGCCGTCTTACAGATATCCGCCTCCTTCACCCTTAACTGGTGATACCCAGACCTTAAGTCGATCTTCGAGAAAATCGACGCCTCTTGGTGATCAAACAAGTCATCTATCCGAGGCGGTGGATACTTGTTTTGATCGTCGACTTATTCGGTTAGCGGTGGTCTATACACATCCGCATGGTACCATCTTTCTTCTTAACAAAGAGTACCAAGGCGCTCCCAAGGCGAAATACTTGGCCCGATAAAGCCTCGGTCCAATAACTCGGATCTCGAGCCTTAAGCTCCACTAGCTCTTTAGGTGCCATCACAGACGGAGCAATAGATACGGTAGCGATTCTGTAATGATCTATCCCGAACTCTACCTCCGATCCGTGGCAAACCCTAAGCTCCTCGAAACACATCAAGAAATTCCCTAATCGTCCAACCGTCTCCACAATGAGACTCCTTAGCCTCCAAGGCATACACATGCACCACATATGCTTCACACCCTTTCTAACCATCTTCTCGGCTTTGAGCAGATACCACATTGATGATAATTCCTCCTATTACCGATCGTAACTACCTCATCACCCTCGGTGTGTTCGAGAACCATGCGCTTAGTCATAGATCCAACTTTGCCTGGTACTTAACCAGCCAGTCCATCCCAAGAATCAGATCGAACTCCCCAAACGGCAGTTCCATCAGATCAGCCTCAAATACCACCCCTTGGAGTTCTAGAGGTACGTCTCTATACAGTTTATCTACCACTACAGAGTGACCTAGAGGGCTTATTACGGTCATCTGCCTAGAAGATATTTCAGAATCTAGATCCATGGTCTTCACTATGCTACTTGCAACATATGAATGTGTTGAACCCACATCAATTAAAGCAGTAAATGGAGAACCAAAGATTAAAAACGTACCAGTAATGACGTCCGATGCGTCGCCCTCCTCTCGGCGCCTCAAAGATACACCAACCCCTACCGTGCGGCCTCGAAGAACTACACACACGCCTGCGGTGCTCACGACCCGACTGCACTCCATTACCTCCTCTCGCCATTACCTCGGCCCTCTGCATGAGGTGGTCCGTTATTTCTATATCGAGTACGACCCCGATTCTCCGATCAATCCTAGCCAACTTGCTGACAGACAGGTCCTCACACGGTGGTCCAGTGAGCCACACTCAAAACAAACCTCTACCATCACCCAACATCCTCCCAATGAGCCTTCCCACAACGGTTGCAATCATGCGGCGGTCCTCGCTTAGCAAAGAACAAACCTACCCGATTGATCCAACCCCTACTGTCTAGCCCTTTTCATTGATTACTTGACGACCGGAAGATCCAAAACTCCTCTTGTGTCGGTTCCTATCCATACCCCGCCTCACGACTCCTTAATACCCTCACCACCTTTGCCTTTTCAACCGTAATCAAGAATTCACGCTCCTGTTTGGGCGCAATTATCAACCTTAATTCGTCTCGCAGCCATCCTCAAACGAACACACCTCTCGTGTTCAGTAGCTACCATACCACGCATACCGACTCATTTCGTAAATTTCGCCAGACTCGACACGGATTTGCTCTCGAACTAACCTCAAAATGCTTTCATTGCTCATTAATGTAATTAGCCCCACGTATTTTTTCTCGATAAGCGGCCAAAATAGTCCCAAGTCGATCTTCAAGCTGCGGTATGTGTCCTAACAAATGAGCCACCACCGGTATGACTCATCTCGAGAAGTGATACGATCCCTTTAATTTCTCTTCAGCAGTTAGGTCCAGATCGTCCATGATCCGCTCGTCACTTCCACCAAGATTTCAAGATCTTTGGAGCAACACGAGACACCTCGAAAGAATTCACCCGTTTGTTCAAGTCGCCAGCACGATATCCTAGCTCCTACACCTCCACCTACTCCAGCCTACCCTTTCTAACACTCGCAAAGATCGCTGTGACAATCGCATCATCCCCGACCGATCTTGAAACTCACCACCTCCGGTGGTGGCGTAAACCGTATCTCATTCTCGACCCTTGACCGAACCTACGGGTTCAAAACATCAATCCTACTGCGACCTCGCCCACGACCACGCCCACCTCGGGTACTCATGACTAAATCTAAATCGATTTAAAGAATTTTATGTATCAAGAATTATTCCACTATTTAAAAGCAAAGTCTTATGGATATTGCTTATTAAAGAAGTTTCATTTTCATGAGTCCACAAGTGTCCTATCGGTTTGGTCTCTAAGGTAGTCTTACTATCACTAGCCATTCAATCACATCTCATCAATATCATTATCACAAACAATAGTACGGGGTACTTACCTGGGTGAATTGGTGCCGGAGACTCGGTGCCATGCCTTTCAAACAATACTTTTTAAAACAAAACACTTAAAACAGACCTTTGAAAACATTTTGGGCCTCGGGCCCACAGCCGAGCCTTTGAACTTGGCTCTGATACCACAAATGTAACACCCCAAACCCGGTCAATACACCACTAACCGAACGGTATGTTACAGGGAAAAAGGTTTTTGAGAGGTTTAGGTTTGAGTTTAAAAGTTTGAGGAAAACACTCCGCTAAAGTTTTGTATTTGAAGAAAAACTTGAGTAGGTTAGATTGAAATCTGATGATGTATTTGAAAACCCGGAAATTTTAAAACTTACTCGATGGGTAGACAAAACAGTTTATCTCGTTAAGAAGTTTGAGTTGTTTATCATGGTTACAAAAACATTTTGTCTTAGTAGAAAATCGTGTTTAGGTTAGAAAACATTTGAGTTCTTCTTTATTCCAAATCTTAGTGTGATGCCCGATGGTATAGTTTAAAATATCGCTTTTGTACTTGAAATCATTGTCTTTCCAAGTTTTAGCACAATTTAACCCAATTAATTTGTTAAAGCATATTATAAATCCACTTTAATCATAAACAAAACATAATTTAAGAAGGCCATTTACAAACCCAAATAGTAATAAAACCTTAAGTACCAAATTTCATAAAAATCCGAGCAAATCTTTATTTGAGCATGGCATGAGCACCTCGAGTCCATCCGGCTCCATGTCCGCATCTAGGTGTCACTGAAAAGTCAAAGGAGAGAATGAGTCACAAGACTCGATTGCATAAATCCTCTCCCAGTATAACATGCCAACACACATCATAACAAAATAATGCAAGTGATGCACCGATCCTAGCCAACCATATCACCTTTTCTACCCGTGTGGTACCAAACCTTTGGTGGTGCTAAACCTTGGTGACCCAAAGTCACGATATCCATCTTGTGGTACCAAAACCTTTGGTGACCAAGTCACAATAATCCAATGATGGGGCCAACCCATCGTGTGATACCAAATCACTAGCGACGATCCCATATCTCATAAGTGGGGCCAACCCACGGTGGTGTCAAACCACGAGGGATGAGTCGCAATGAGGTGCCAAACCTATGGTGTCCCAAAGACACAATGTGATACCAAATCATTGGTGGCCGTAGTCACAAATCCGATGATGGGGCCAACCCATCGTGTGATACCAAATCATGGCGTCAATCCAGATAATCAAGCGTGGGGCCAACCCACCGTGGTACTAAGCCTTTGGGACGAGACGCCGAGGTGCCAAACCTCCGTGACCCAAAGTCACAAAATCGTGGTACCAAACCACCGGAGGTGCCAAACCTCGGTGTCCCAAAGACACAGTGTCCCAAAGACACGGATATCATACTCCCCTCCTCTCATATCACCCAAAAGTATATCATACTAAATGCAAAGTCGTGCAATCATGCTATCATGCTCACATGCTTAATATGGCATCTCAACGAATATACACCCATAATCATGATATCGTATGTCATCACATATTTCATAACAAACGGACTTACGAATCCGTATCCATACCTCAATGGGTATCAAAATAGTCAACCACTTTGTTTCATTTACACAAACAAAGTTATCACATTACTTAGTTAAGATAGTGTGTTGGTTTACACACCGATATATCGTAAGCCTCAATCCCAAAGAACCCGATCTAAAGCCCTCAATCCTCTTGCTCCTAAAACAATCGGCCAACTATGGGTTAGTTCCTTAAACCATTAAGCCATAACCCTTAAACCAAAGGGTTGCGTTAAGCCTTACCTTAACTTGATTTGGTTTTCCACCCAACTCGGATCCAACAATGGTTTCTCTTAAAACAATCGGCACACCACGATAAAAGAGCAATTAATCTCTTAACAACTTGACTTAAAGAAAACTAAACGAAATCGAATACAAAGACTAGCTCTTACCACTACTTATCGCTTGACTTCTCCAATCGGTGCTCCAAAATCCAAAGGCCCTAAATAAAACGATTACCAAAATAAGTGATTAACTCCTTTTAATAGATACCGCAATCGGCCTTAACCAAACCGACTTGACATAGAACAAGGAAGAAAAGAATAACATTCAGCCTTGCTTACCTTCTCTAGCGATTGAGCAACCACCAAGATTGACCTTACACAAAGAAAGAAGCAAGAGAAAGTTGTAAAGAAGAAGGAGTTGCTATTAACCACAATAGAAATGGGAAAAGAAGAAGATGCTTTCGGTTTTTGAGAAGAAAGCGGAAATGGAGGAAGGTATTTTGGTTTTGGAAGAAGGAAAAGAGAAGGTGTTTTGAAAAACAACTTTCGGCTATCAAGGCTTCAAAGAAAGAAAGAAAATATATGAGAGAAAGAAAATACTAGTTTCGACTTAGTGAAAATGGAAAAGAAAGAGGAGATAGGAGGGTATATGGTTCGCCAAGGTTAGCAAAGAAATAATAGCTTGAGCACTCCAAGAACATTCATCGCTACTAAAAAAGAATGATTGAAACGACAAGCAAATTCGGCAACACTTGGGGTTTCGGTTTCAAGGATGAATGGCAAAGAAATATGGTTTTGGTTTAGGCTATTTGCAAGTGAAGAGCTTTGCTAGCTTTTGACTAAATGAAATCACTTGTTTTACAAAATGGAAGGCTTACCAAAAGACCAAAAGAGAGACTTGTTGACACTTAGCTAAAATCGAAAATGCACAACTTGCCAAAAAGAAATTTCGGCACTCTCCTCCCCAACTTACCAACCGGCCAACCTCCCCCAAAAACTCCTCAAAACCGGCCAACCTCCCCCCATTCACTCCCAAACCACAAATTCAAATAACTAAGACCAAGTCTTCCTCCTATTTTCACTCTCCACCCACCGTTTGAAAGAGTTGACAAAGTCCAAGGCGGAGTTTGAACTGCCTACAACTCTCCTCTCCTTGGCGTCAAAAAGTAAGACAAAAGGGTGGCCACTTCACAGCTTGAACTCAAGACCTCATCCCCCTTGCACTTTGACGCCAAACACATGCTCTAAGTGGCGCATGCTTTGCCACTCCACCAGCTCCTTTCTTGTGCCACAATTCAACAAATAAAATATATAACCCTCAACTCCTTCAGCTCCTATCACCTAAAGCCCAAAAACTAAAATTTTACCACCTACTCAGGCTCACTCCTAGCCTACAACTAAGCCCCGAAACTACACAAACCACAACATAGCAAGTCATTAACATGCAAACAATGCCAAAATAAAATAGCCCCTAACCCGGGATATTACACTGAAAATAATCAAAGAAATGTTTTTATAATCATTATGATAAGTATAAAGCCAATGCCACATTCTCTAGGTGGTCTTACATGGAGTCTCCACTAGGTACCGATGCCATGTCCCGGACATGGTCTTATAGGGAATTACCTCTATGTGCTAATGCCATATCCCAGATATGGTTTTACACCAGCTCTTGTCTCAATGCCGATGCCATGTTCCAAACATGGTTTTACACTCGCACACGTAATGTGGCCGATGCCATGTCCCAGACATGGTCTTACACTGACCCCCATAATGTGGTCGATGACATGTCCTGACATGGTCTTACACTGACCCTCATACTATGGCCGATGTCATGTCCTAGACATGGTCTTACACTGACCCTCATAATATGGTCGATGCCATGTCCCAGACATGGTCTTACACTGACCCTCATAATATGGCCGATGCCATGTCCCAGACATGGTCTTATACTGACCCTCATAATATGGCTGATGCCATGTCCCAAACATGGTATTACACTGACCCTCATAATATGGCCGTATTTTTCGTATTCATCATAGTCCATTAGGACTTCAATATAATATTCACATAAGTTTCTCAATTTATTGAAGTATCATGCATCAATATCTCATCAAGCATTCTCAATTATGCTAATATAATATTACATTAAATCACATACAACTTACTCATTTTCAAAATAAGCTAGTTCTTCGGTTTAGTCTACGACCTTATCCTTTCCCCAATCGAGGTGGATTCTCGTCTTCTCTTGCTCTATAATAGCAAGTTAGCTCATTTTAATTGCCACATTAACATAAGCATCTGAACAATAATTCTTAATCAAAATTACCATTTTACCCCTAGATTTTGGCAAATGACCTTTTTGCCCCTAGGCTCGAAAATTAATTCTAATCACATTTTTATCCCCAACATGCCTAGGTAAACATTTAATGCTCTTAAAGCTATCATCATAAATCAACATTTCATAAACATACTACAAAATTTATAACCTTTTCATAAGGTCCTATTTGGTGTTATCATACTAACATCCTTTTCAAAAGTTGTTCATCTAATAACTAAGACTCAAGTTCTTCCAGAAAAATCCAAAAAATAACTAAGGTAGCTCTCATGGTAGAACTCTAAACCTTTCACAACATTGCACAATAGTCCCCTCATTTGAAAGCTTAAGCTCTAGGGGTCTCAAAAGTACAATTATTTTCAAGAAAAGTTCACTAGAACACTTACTTGAATAGATGAGAGCTTGCTGAAATTTTTGAAGGTTTCTACACCTTATTTGCTTCTAATTTTTGGTGGAAGATGATAGGAGAAAAGATGATAACTTTTCTCCTCTTATTTTATTAATACAAGTCAAATTAGTCCACCTACTACTACTAACTTTCACTAAGATTGACAAATCTTGTCTCCCATGTTCTCCTATGGCGGGCCAAGCTTCTTTCAAGGGTTAAATTGCCTTTTAAAGACCTCCCATTAATAATCCATGGCCATTTGGTGCTTTTAATAAAAAGAATGGTACTTTCACACGTTATGCGATTTAGTCCTTTTTCGTGATTAAACATGAAATCACTAAAATTAAAGTACCAAAATTTTAGTGGTCATATACTATCATGTTCTAACTCATAATATATCATGAAAATAATTTCTCAGGTCACAGATTAGCGATCCCAAGATCACTATTCAGACTACCCCTAAATCAGGCTGTTACAGTGATTATTGATCGATTAACAAAGTTTGCACATTTTATTTTTATATGTATAGATTATTCCTTGGATAGATTGGTTGAATTATATGTTTCTAAGATTGTCAGATTGCATGGAGTGCCTGTCTCTATTATTTCAGATAGAAACCCTCAGTTTACATCTCAATTCTGGAGCAAATTGCAAGAAGCTTTGGGTACTCAATTACACTTTAGTACTGCATTTTATCCCCACACAGATGGTTAATCTGAAAGTGTTATATAGATTTTGGAAGATATGCTTCGGTTTTGTATACTTGAGTTAGAAAGTAACTAGGAAAGGTATTTGCCTTTGGTTAAATTTGCTTAAAATAACAGTTATCAGTCTAGCATCAAAATGGCACCTTATGAAGCTTTGTATGGTCGAAAATGTAGAACTCCATTGAATTGCACAAAATCCAGTGAGAAAAAGTTACACGGAGTTGGCTTAGTCCGTGAAACCAAGGAAAAACTGAAAGTGATTCGAGACAGTTTGAAAGTAGCCTTTGATAGTCAAAAGTCCTATGCTGATCTCAAACGAAAAGAAATAGAATTTCAAGTCGGCGACAAGGTATTCTTGAAAGTATCACCTTGGAAGAAAGTTCTCCAGTTTGGCCGCAAGGGAAAACTGAGTCCACGGTTCATTGGACCATATGAGATTACAGAAAGAATTGGATCGGTTGCATATCGGTTAGCTTTACCACCAGAACTTGATCGAATTCGTAATGTTTTTCATGTGTCTGTGCTATGACAGTATCGATCCGATCTTTCACATGTTGTCTCTCCGATAGAGGTAGAGATTCAGCCTGATATGACATATTTTGAAGAACCAATCAAAATCTTAGCTCAGGGAACAAAAGAGTTAAGAAATAAGAAGGTAGCGTTAGTAAAAGTTCTTTGGCAACGACATGGTATAGAGGAGGCTACCTGGGAACCGGAAGATACTGTGAGAAAGCAATATCTGAATCTCTTTACTGGTAAGATTTTCGATTTCGAGACCACAAATTCGATCTGAAAATAAATTTTATTTTTATTTTATTATATGGTTCGTATTATGATAGACGTGTCGTATGAAAATTTTGATACGAAAATTTTTTCGGTTAAGTGTTTAATTATGAGAAGGACTAATTCACATAAAATGCAAAAGTTGAATTCTATTAGCTATAAGGATTAAATAGCTATGGAATTCAAAAATAGAGGTCCTTATATGGTAATTAGACCATTAAAGAAAAGTATGTAGATTTTTGGTGACTCATCCATGGAAAAATTAGAAAAGAATAGGGACTAATTTGGAAATTGAAATAATTAATTAATTAAAAGGATGATAAAAGATATCATCTTATTATTTTGTCATCTTCAACCCTAAAATTATATGGAAACCTTAGGAGAGGGAGAAATTACTTTCAAGGCTTAATTGGGTAAGTTTTCTTGTCCCGTTTTTAGTAATTTTGATATTTTTGAAATCGAGATAGTCTAATCTATCTATTTGGGGGATTAATTTGTAAATTTATCAAAGTATGGAAAATGGGTCATGGATGTATATATTGAAAATTAGAAATTTATAGTAGAAAATGAAAGGTTGTTGATAGATAAACAACTTTTACAAAATGATTTTTGATGAAAACATGATTTCGGGACTAAAATGCAAAGTTGTGAAATTTGATAAATTCTGAATTTTTATGAATGCATGTGCTGTAAATTTTGAGATGGGATTTTGGTTAGGCTTGGAATAGGGAGCAAATTGCATAAATTTCCTTTTTCGAGCTTAGGGACGAAATTTGAATTTATGGAAAAGTTAAGGTCAAAATGGTAATTTTTTCGAGGACGTAAATTGAGTCCAAATGAATACAAAATATGAGAAATTGATGATTAAAGCTATTTACATAGATCCAGATAACACAAATTCAAGGTTAGATCGAGGAAAAGAAAAGGTTTCGGATTAGTAGATTACTTACGCGAACAAGTGTCGAGGTAAGTTCGTGTAACTTAATCGAGCATGTAATTATGTTAATTGGATGTTGAGTTTGTATGTAATGTGACTTATATTGATATGTATTGCTTGAATGCTATAATGGAAAATTTAATACATACTTGAAATGATGAAAAATGGGTTAAGTCCTGATTGAATATTGAATTCTGATGAATATATGCGCTTTCCCGAAATGAATAAGGTCCTACATTTATTGTGGATGGGATTTAGCTCGGACGAGTAATCCTATGGACCTTGTTATAGAAAGGATTTAGCCCGGACGGATAATCCTGGTATAATACCTTTCGAGTATATATTACAATTAGGGTTTAGCCTGGACTGGTAATCCTAATTGAGCTCTTTTGAGCATACGTTATATAAAGGACTTAGCCTGGACTAGTAATCCTGTTATACGACATGTGGCTCGAGAGTGTGTTTCTTGATTAAGTGCCTTAATGGGTACCCTCGAATAAGAATTGATGGATTATTGAATCGTACACCCCGAGTGTACAACTTGAGTATCCATCGAAATTTCAATGATTCAGCAGACATAAAACTCTTGACGTGGCATGAGAATTATGAGCTGAAATGATAATGTCTTGAATGAGTATTGCATGATGAGCTCATCTATCCTTACTTGATGTTTATGTAAACCTTGTGAATAACATGTTTGATTGGATGCATGTGTTTAGGCAATTTTTCCAAATGGATGGAAAACATGTTGTTGTATGCTTAGATTTAATAAACAGGATTGGTAAGTTTAGTTTCCATTATATGAACTTACTAAGCATCTAAGACTTACTCCGTCTTATTGTCCCTATTTTATAGTGCTCGGAAGCTCGCGAAGGTTGGAGATCATTGGAGCATCGTTACACTATCAACTAGCTTATTTTGGGTATACTTAGTAAAATCAATTTAGTATAATGGCATGTATAGGACAATTTGACCATTAGTGGCATGATAATGATGCTTGTAATCTAGCCATTGAAATGACTAGAAATGGTTATTCTGATATAATTGTAATGTCATGCTACGGTAGCTAATTATATGTTAAGTAGTTGATCAATTTATGTCTAATTTATGGAATGAACCAAGCTAAGATTGTAAGCATGTTTGCATGTAATGGTATGCCATGATGAATGTTGAAATTTGTCTAATTTGAATGCTTAGAATGGTTGGTATTGGATGTGTGTTTCAAGTGCAGGTCATGGGTTTGATATTGGGTGAGAAATGAAGCTAGAAATGGCTTTATTTTTTGTCCACATGGGCTTGTGTCTAGACCGTATGTAACACACGGCCGGGTACACGAATGTGTAGTTAGGCCTTGTGTCCCCTGCACCTTCATTTTGAGAAACAGAATGCTCAGAATTGAGCACACGGGCGTGTATCTCAGTCGTATGTGCTACACGGACTAGAACACGGACGTGTGTCTTGGCCGTGTGAAACCTGCACCTAACTTCAAGTTGAATTAATTAACCACACGGCCTAACACACGGGCATGTGGCATAGTTGTGTGCACAAGTTAGAGAGTTACATGGGGTCGAACACGGCCTGTAGCACGGGCGTGTCCCTTGGACCACACGGGCGTGTGAGCCCTGCACCTTAGAAAATTTTTAAAATTTCGCGAAAAATTCTTGGAGTTCCCAATTAAGTCTCGACTGATTCTAATGCTCGTATTGGGCCTCGAGGGTCTAATTAAGGGACGTTTTAAATGATCTCGATTTATGAATAGTAATTTACATAAATTATTTGTAAAATGTTCTAAAAGGGTCGGTAATGCTCTAAAACCCCATTTCGACAACGGATACGGGTTAGGGGTGTTACAAGATTGATGATATCTTAGAGAAAATTCAAAAGAGTAATATCAGGAATACTCAGTTGAAACAACTATGACAAAGACAATATAATTTTGCATATTCGCAATTCAAGGCTTTAATTAGTAGAAGTAGAAAATGATATCATATGAACCTTATCATCCAATCTTATATCAATCATAATGAATTAGAAAGCTCAAGTAAGATAGAGCAAAACCATTCATGAATCAACCAGACTTACAGTAATTCCATCTAAAATAATTAGCCAGCTTTCAAATATGATAAATATTGCATCTGAACATGAACAATTTCATATGCCTCTGAGAATAACAGAACTTATAGAGTATCCAGAAGATATTGTTGTAATATCCCCGATTATAACAGTTGCATTCAATATCTGTGCAATTTCATCACTATTCCACTGACTAATAAAGCCATCAATAATCTTACATTATTCAGTTCACTGAAAGAGTTAATTCGGAAGAATTTTTGACTAATCCATTCTGTAAATATCGTATCTAGATAAGTCGTTTACTAATGAATAACTTCTTCCTTAACAATGACATCACATATTCAGAACAATCTTCAAAAAAAATCTGATATCTCTTTTAATACCGTATTTACTTATTAACGCATTCTCAATTTTGACTACATTATTAATCACTTAGCCTTTGAACCCTTTTTTCACACTTATGAACTTAATCAATACAAATCTTGCGAATTTCATTATATAAAACTGTACTGGTAAGGGGCGGAGATCGTAAGCCTCAAAATTTAATTTTCATAAATACATACATATAACTTAACTATATCATTAACATGTCCATTATAAAATATTTATTTCATACCTTTATGAGTCTCATTTCATCATAAGTAACATTTTTACTCAGGCACGTGAGTATCACTTTCAACAGTATCGGAATTAGCTCGGTTGGAAAGCATCTCTATGTATTTGCAAAATAATTTTCATCAGAGTCGAGAGATATCACACTATCACGGGTTATATAATGGCATGTATTTCTAGACTTCACATATGCTATGTTCAGTCCAAGAACCCAATAAACTATAGCTCTGATATCACTAAATGTAACACCCCTAACCCGTATTCATCGCTAGAACAGAGTTATGAAGTATTACCGAAACTTTTAGAACATTTTTAGATAATTCATGATAGTTACTATTCATTCCCGAGACTTATTCATAACGTCCCTTAAATGGACCCTCGAGTCCCAATACGAGTGTTAAAATCTAGTCGGGACTTAATCGAAAACTCTAAGAATTTTTCGCGAGATTGGATGGAATCTATAAAAGAATTTTACAGCAGCTTGAATCCACTCCTCGGGAAAGTTTATTGCGTGTCGTATCTTTATTATAAGGTGAGCCATATGTATGGTGGGAATCAGTAATTCGACATATACTAACAAAATAGGTAAACTGGGATTTATTTCAAAGAGAATTTCGGAAGAAATATGTGGGTGAACTGTACATTGAAGATAGAAAATAGAAGTTCTTGATGCTAAAACAAGGTGAAATGTCAGTAGTTGATTATGAACGAGAATTCTCACGACTTAGTAGATAAGCCGTTGAATTTGTACCAACCGAAGCTGATAGTTGTAAGAGATTTCTACGGGGTTTACATGATGAACTACGAGTACAATTAGTATCTCTCAGAATTAAAGAATTTTCAGATTTAGTTGAGAGAGCAAAGATGGTTGAACAAAAGCCTAAAAATACTCGTCTGATTGGAAAACGTACTGAAACTACTAGTTCAAATCCATAACCGAAAAGATCTAAAGAATCTCGGTAGCTGGAGACCGAGTTTTAGATCAGACAGAGGTGATAAAGTCATGGAAAGCAAATAATAGTTTCTACTAGAAGTGTACGAGGTCCGTCACGGAATATTAAAATACCAGATTGTGAACATTGCGGGAAGAAGCATAGAGTTGAATGCTGGAAATTAACTCGAGGATGTTTCCATTGTGGATCTACTGAGCATTTCATTAGAGATTGTCCAAAAAATGAAAATGCTACACCTAGAACATCACAAAGATCAGTGCCTGCTTCTAGAGGACGAGGATTTTGTAGAAGTGGTTCATTTTCTAGAGGTGGTACTAGAAGAGGAAGTGATGTAGCTACTCAATAATCAGAATCTAGAGTACCAGCTCGAGCATATGTTCTGCAAACACGTAAAGAGGGTAATGCACATGATGTGGTGACAGGTATATTTTTTTACATTCAGAACCTGTTTATGCTTTAATAGACCCAAGATCTTCACACTCATATGTTAATACAAAATTAGTTGAGACAGGAAACTTAAAATTTGAAACATCTAGAGTATCAATAGCAGTATCTAGTCCATTGGGGAAAACTGTGTTAGTGAATTAGGTGTATAAGAGGTGTCCTCTAATGATACAAAATAAAAAATTTTCTTGTTGATCTGTTGATAATGTCGTTTGGAGATTTTGATATAATTCTGGGAATGGATTGGTTATCTGAGCATGGAGTGATCTTAGATTGCTATAAAAAGAAGTTCACTGTACAGAGTGAAAATGGGAATAAGATCGAGGGAAATGTTATTCGAACCAGTGGGTCGACTCGTATTATTTCAGCAATTTAAGCTAATAAACTTCTTCAACAGGGTTGTGCAGCTTTTTTGGCTTATATTATTAATTCAGATCAGGTTACTACCAATTGAAGGTGAAAGAAAGCGATGTATAGAAGATGGCATTTCGTACAAGGTATGGTCATTATGAATTTTTAGCTATGCCTTTCAGATTGACAAATGCTCCAGCTGCTTTTATGAATCTTCTGAACTGTATTTTTCAACCGTACCTGGATTGACAGCATCTTAGAATTGTTTTGCAAATATTACGAGAGAAACAATTATAAGGGAAGCTTAGTAAATGTGAATTATGGTTATCAGAGGTTATTTTCTGAGGACATGTGGTTTCAGCAGATGGAATTATAGTTGATCTGAAGAAAATTGAAGCAATTGTTCAGTGGAAAGCATCAAGAAATGTGTCAGAGGTACGTAGTTTTCTGGGACCAGCTTGTTATTATTAGAGATTTGCAAATAGATTTTCAAAGATAGCTTTGCCTATGAAAAAGTTGTTACAAAAGAATGTTCCATTTTTCTGGGATGATCAATGCCAATAAAGTTTTGAGAAGTTGAAATAAATGTTGACTTAGGCACCAGTTTTGACATTACCAAAGTCAGGAAAGGATTTTGTTATTTATAGTGATGCTTCTTTGAATGGTCTCGGGTGTGTATTAATGCAAGATGGAAAAGTGATAGCTTATACATCTCGACAATTAAAACCGCATTAACGTAATTATCCAACGCACGATCTATAACTAGCTACCGTGAATTTTGCATTGAAGATCTGGAGACATTATTTATACAGTGAGAAATGTTATATTTATACTAATCATAAAAGTCTCAAGTATCTTTTATCTCAAAAGGAGCTGAATTTGAGACAACGTCGGTGGATAGAACTTTTAAAAGATTATGACTGTGTTATTGATTATCTTTCGAGAAAGGAAAATGTTGTAGCTGATGCATTAAGTAGAAAGGTAGAAATTAACTTACAAGCAATGTTTACACAGCTCAGTATCAGTGATGATGGAAGCTTATTGGCTGAATTAAGAGTTAAATCGATGATGTTTAATCAGATCATGTCAGCACAATTAGAAGATGACAAGTTAAAGAAGAAAAGAGAAATAGTTCAGAATGGCATGGCAGAGAATTTCAGTATTGATGAACATGATTGCCTAAGATTTCGTAATCAGATTTGTGTTCCAGCTGTTTCTAAATTGAAAGAGTTGTAACTTCATGAAGCACATGACAGTCCTTTTGCATTGCATCCAGAAGGAACAAAAATGTACCGTAATCTACGACAATCTTATTGGTGACCAGGTATGAAAAGAGATATAATTGAGTATGTAGCTAAATGTTTAACTTGTCAACGAGTTAAGGTAGAGCATCAGGTTCCTACTGGACTACTTCAACCTATTAACATTCTTGAGTGGAAATGGGACTGTATTACGATGGATTTTGTAATGGGGTTACCATTGTCGGCAAGTAAGAAAAATGCCATTTGGGTGATTGTTGATCGACTTACAAAGCTCATTTTATAGCTGTCAAAACAAATTGATCACTTCAAAACTTGTTGAAGTTTACATTCGGGAAATTGTGAGATTACATGGTATACCTGTATCGATAATCTCTGATTGGGATCCTAGGTTCACATCAAGATTTTGGAGGCAGTTGCATGAATCCCTTGGTACTCAAATCAACTTTAGCACAGCTTTTCATCCGTAGACTGATGGACAATCTGAGCAAATTATTTAGATTTTGGAAGATATGCTTCGAGCTTGTGTCATTGATTTTGAATCAGGTTGGGAATGTTATCTACCATTGGCTAAATTTGTATATAATAATAGTTTCCAATCAAGTATTCAAATGGCTCCGTATAAAGCTTTATATGGTCGTAGATGTCGATCCCCTGTGTGTTGGATGGAATTGAATGAAAGAAAAATAATCAGGCCAGAGTTAATTTAAGAAACCGAGGATAATGTTAAGAACATTCAAGATAGACTGAAAGTTGCTTCTGACAGACAGAATTCATATGCAGACTTGAAACGTCGAGAAATTGAGTATTCGGTTGGTGATAAGGTATTTCTTAAAGTATCGCATTGGAAGAAAATTGCAACACCCCAAACCCGGCCTAGATGTTATCACCGGATCTAACGTGCCACATCAAGTGATGTTTGAAAACTATATGTTCATTGGAAAACCCTTCTACGAAAAAAAACTTTCTACCCTTTAAAAATCCTGATTTACGTTGCTCATTAACAAAACAAAATTTGCTCAAAGTCATTTCCTTGCAAAAATATTATTATTTTTAAAACCTTGTTCATAGCGGAAGTCTGACTTAACCAGTTGCAGAAATATGATATTTTGAAAGCAGTAGTTATTATTTTTTTAAAACCCGTATTTAATGGACTAGCAGTTTGTAATTAAAAGAAATACCAATTAAAAGTTAAAAAGAAAATCTCAATGGCCTTATTACAAAAATCATTAACCCAATAATTAAAATAAAGTAAATATAAATTCACTAAGTTCAACTTTAAAGCATGTCGGTCGTGTGGCCACCTCTAAGTCCCTCGCAGTTCCAAATCCTCAATGACTGGGGATTACCTGCACTGTTAAAGGAAATGGGTGAGTTACGATAACTCAGTGTGCAATCCCCTATTACGGCCACAGTCTGGGCCTCAGCCCATATGGTATCAGTCTGGGCCTAAGCCCTATTCGGTAACAATCTGGGCCTAAGCCCTATTCGATAACAATCTGGGCCTAAGCACTATTCGGTAACAATATGGGCATAAGCCCTATTCGGTAACAATCTGTGCCTAAGCCCTAAAATCATGTCAATGCAATGGACATGTAACCCAACCCATACCAACCAAACTCTCTATGTGGGGGCCATGTCGACCCACCCAACCAAACTCTCCAATGCTGCAGCCTAGCTACTAACAACAGTATATGTGGCAGAGCCACTAGAATCAGAATACGTCGCGATGCCACTATAATGGTACTTCCTCCAAATAAGAAAAACTCAACCCAGTGTAGTATGTCATGTATGTCATGCTCAATCATTACACGTGTATGCAAAATGGCCATGCTCAGTAATAGACATTTAAACATAATTTAAAGGCATACCAGTCATACAACCACCATCAAGTTAGTTAAAACACAGTCATACAATCCCAGTCAAATCAGTCCAACTCATAATCTAAGTCAGTCATCGACCCGTAAGGCAATACAGTCATTTTACCCTATAATGGTATTTCGGTAAATCCTATCCTTCAGGGGTATTTTAGTGATCCTACCCTTCAGGGGTATTTCAATAATCCTACCCTTCAGGGGTATTTCGGAAATCCTACCTTATAGGGGTATTTCGGTAACTTTATCCATAGAGGGTATTTTGGTAACTTTATCTCTATCAAGGCCTTTCCAAGACGGATACCTTTTTGATCGAAACGGTGTAATTGGGCTCAAGCCCAATTTTTGGCCCAAGTGGGCCCACACACTCCTGTAGCCCATTCAGCCCATTTTCGACTACGATTCTGTGAACCTCGCAGCCACATCTATTATCCGGCAATTACCATAGATTTTGCCCCTGTGGGCCCGTTACCCCTTGGGTCCACTTAGCCCACTTCGGCTCAACAAGGCCCATTATAGCCTCAATCCCATGAGAGAGTTCGTGACACTCCCAACAGTCTATCGCCAACACTTGTGGCTCAATTTATCTCTACGAGTGCTCGCACGCTCAAGTGATCTCAGATGTCGATATTCTGGCTTTTCAGAATTTCAACTTTTAGCCGATTCACATAACATCGCATTAACAGAATAAACAAAGGTGTGAGATTACACACCTTATGTAACACCCCAAACCCGACCCAAACATTAGGACCGAATATGGTTTGTTACGGAGAAAAACTTTTTGAAACCCATTTTAAAACCAATTTAAGTTTTGTTGAAAACTTCTCATTTTTGGTTATCTTGCTGAAATCATACTTAGATTAAATTCGAAAATTTAATTAAGTCAAGTTATTATACAAATTTCAAATGTGCCCGCTGGCACGATAAAACATTTTCGTGTTAATTTGGGAAAACATGTGATTTTAATTTATAGCTTAAAACAAAATATCCAACATATGAGAAATAACAAAAGTAAAGTATATGGAGGCCTTATTACATCCAAAATAAAAATAAACCAATAATAAAATAAAATAACTAAGTTTAAAGTTTATTTAATTCAAGTCCTTTGCATGGCCACCTCGAGTCCCTCGGCTCCATATCCATGATCTATGTATCACCGAAAAAATACAAAGGAGAAGGTGAGTCACCAAGACTCAAGATGTAACCCTTCCCAGTTAAACCAATTTCATACACAAATTATAACAATTAATATGCACGAGATAATGTACCCAACCTAGCCAACCAAACGCCTCAATCTACCCGTTGTGGTACCAAACCTTTGGTGGTGCCAAACCCACGGTGACATATAGTCACGAGATGTGATGCCAAATCTTTGGAGGTGCCAAACCTCGTGTCCATAGACACAATCGATTGATGGGGCCAACCCATCGTGTGATACCAAATCATGGCGTCAATCCCATATCTCAAAGTGGGGCCAACCCACGGTGGTGCTAAGCCACGGGACGAGACGCTATGAGGTGCCAAACCTCCGGAGGTACCAAACCTCGGTGACCATAGTCACGTGTGTTACCAAAACATGGTGCCCGTCGACACAATATCACCGCCTCCGCTCATTTAACCCACAAAAAGTCAAGTAATCATGATCGGATCTCATACATTTATCACATGTATCATATAAGCCATGCTTCCCAAAAGCATAATAATCTCATATTAAAGAGACTTACCGGAATCCTCGCTTGTACCATTAAGGTACTATATCCGTATCTACATCAAGCAAATTTACATACGACATATATCTAGCACAGTTATTAATTGCTATAAGTGTGTATGTACACACCTGTCACCCTTGGATGCTCTAAATCCCAAAAAGACAGTTGACCACACTAGATCTCTCTGTACCTATATTCGGCCAACCATAGGATTAGTACTATGGCCTACTCGACCAACCCACATAAGTTAAAGGGGTAACCTTTTGTACGCGAATCCTTACCTAATCACTTTGAATACTAGCTTCAGCACCTTAATCACGAATCTGGTTCACAAACTACAATCGGTCAATATTAATAACCATAGCCTTTGGCTTTTAAATGAACACCAAATACATATGTAGATCCTTCACGAAAATTGATTGTGAACGTTGGCGAACTCACTTGCTTATTTCCAAATCCCAAAGATCCTACAACGAATATGGTTTAATGTGATTAGTACCCTTAATTAACAGCTGTCAAACCCACACCTACCTTTACCAAAGTCGACATAATGAGAAAAATATAAACATTCAGCCTAAGACCCTTACCTTCCAAATCGACTAAAGGAAAGCCATCTTCTCTTGCACAATATTCGCCAAGTAGAGTTTAATATAAAGAAAAGGGATTTGACACTTTGATAGGGATTGAATTGGCTATGATTGATTTTATAATTAAACAAGGCTGGACTTTTAGTGAGAAAAGAAGAAGAAAGGTAAAAGGAGTAGATGATTCGCTAATGTGGGTAAGAGTAGAGAAGGAAGAATAAGGAGAAGGGAGGAGTAGGGAGTTTCGACCAAAAGAGTTTTATGAAGAAAGAAAATAAAAGAAAAATGAGAGGGAGGGTGTTAGGTCTTGAAGAAGAAAAGGAAAAGAAATGGTAAATGGGAAGAAAGCTAATAAATTGTCAAGTAAATGGCTAAGAAGAATTGGCATTCCTCTTCACAAAGACTCCATGTTGTCACTCCACTCCAACAAGGAGTTCAATTTTGACAATCTCCTTGGTTTTCTTAGCCACCCATTTAATTTAATTCAAACTAATTTGAATTAATTCCTAATAATAAGTAATAATCTCTTAATAATCCATGTAATATCCTCATTTATCTCCTATTATCCTTAGAATAAAAATCCTTTTAAAAGCTCATATTATCTTTTAATAATAATAATTAAAGAATTTAAAGGAGGAAGACTCTCCCACATGTGCCATCCAAACATAATGCAAAAGGGATCTTCGTGACTCGAACCAAGGCTCTGCCTTGCTCACCATGGCGTCACAAGTAGCTCCCAAGTGGCCCTCCTTTGCCACTTATTCTAGGCTCATTTATGACAATAAATCCCTTATTAATTCTTGTAACCCCTACCGCTAAGGCTCCTCACCTTTTAAAGCTTAATAATAATATTTTTCCCACTTCCCGAGCCTACTAAAAGTCCAAAATTAAGCCCTACTACACCATAATTAATACCATAACCATTCAAAATCGGGCAAAATAATTTAATCCCAAATAGCCCCGATTTTAGGATATTACACCTTATCACGTAGGTACTAAATAATCACAAGCGCATTCACCTATACAAAACATAACACCCATTTAACTCAATTAGCAAAAGAATTGGGAGATTTCTATTCCAAACACCTAACTATGAGATTTACTATCACTTACCTTCACTAGAACGATCAACTGCGATTTGCCTAGTTAAACCAAAGTTTGATGCCGATGCCCTTCCGCATCCAGGCAGAAAGTCCCAAACCGCTGATACCCTACGCCGCTTACACTTGGGAATGGAGGCTATATGCACAGTCTTAGTTGGCACTTTTACTGGCCCCTATGGCTAGAATCCCCTTTGCTCATCAAGAATACGATCTTACAGAATCGGAGTCAACACGAACACTTAAATCACAACCAGAAAGTAACCAATCACCCTAATAGGAAGCAACGAGATAATGATGCGATTGGGCTTAGGGCATATTCTCGGCCCAAATGGGCTCACACGCTCATATGGCCCATTTAGCCAAAATCTAGCCACAGATATGAGATTCACATTGTCCAGTCCAATATTTACTACACAATCATACAACTTATCTGATTGGGCCCACGGGCCCATTGCCCCAGATGGCCCCATTCGGCCCATTATGGCCCAACCAGCCTAAATGCACAAGAACACTCATGATGGCCTCAACTATCGTGTCGAAGCTCCCACACGTGTGCTCGTACGCTTGTGTGGCTACCATCGTCGTGTGACCTGCATTTCGGCATTTGTCGCTTTATAGATAGAGTAGTGCGAAATACACACCTGATAGGAATCTGAAGCTAATCCGCGCTACGAACACTCCTATACCCAAACATCAACCAAGGTATGCTTACTCTCCTTATAGATTGCTCTATTTAAAGCCAGCTTCTCACCTTCTCTCATGCTAGCTTCACGATATGGGATCCCTCCTTCAACAGAGTTTAATTCCATCACAACCACCTGTCGCCCTAACTTAGCAAAATAAATATCCCTTTTTGCTTGCAATGGGATTCGAACCCTTGCCCTCTCCTATGCTCCAGAATATTGCATGCCACCACAACACAAGCTCCTTTTGTGACTTACAACATGCGAACTAGATATAAACCTATGGGCCAAAGTCTAAATTCATTTAAAAGGAGATCAAAATGAATTGCAAGCGCCAAGACTTGAACCTTGAACCCCTTGCTTCCTTTATAGCGTCACTTCCTTGTCTCCCATGTGGCATCATTTGCCACTAGACCACAACTCCTTTTATGTCTTATTTTACCCCAATTTATTTTTAAACCCTGCTTACTTCCTCCCATGGTTTTATTCACCTAAAACCAAAATTTTTCCTAAAGCCCAGGTTTGATCCCGGGACTTAATGGAAGCCCCCTAACCTTCCAAAATCACTCACCTAATAGATCCAACTTGCATTAGCGTCGTTCTCTTGTTCTCAAAAATTTTAAATGCTCCTACGCCCAAGGCCCAATAGGCCCAAATTCGGGGCGTTACAAAAATCTTGAGATTTGGTCGAAAGGGACAGTTAAGTCCACGTATCATCGGTCTGTATGAAATCACAGAAAGAGTTGGATCAGTACACCATCACCGTCCTTGAAAACATAATACACCATCACCGGTCAATCCGTACCCTTCTAAACCACCATCCTGAACTTGCATCCTCTTAGCATTCAACCCTTCATCCACTAATTGCTTTTCCCTAATCTCCTCAATCCAGTTGGCTTCACCAAGTTACGCCAAAAGACTTCCATCGTCATATAGACTCAAGCGAGCAAACATCGCTCTTAGATCGACACCACCTTCCCGCTCAACGCGTCATACCACCACGTTAGCCTTACCGGATGATATTCGATGGAGCGATTGTAGTCCTTTAACAGTTCAATCCATCTAAGACCGCCTTAAATTCAAGTCTTTTCGGGTCAAGAGATACCTTAGACTTTTCTCGATCCGTGTAAACTATCGACTTCTCCCCATAAAGATAATGTCTCCATATTTTCAAGGCGAAGACCACTTCGCTAACTCCAAGTCGTGAGTTGGGTAGTTAACTTCATGCGGTCTTAATGACGGACGATAGGCTACTACCTTCCTTCCTGCAACAATACACATCCCAACCCCGTATAGGACGCATCACGAAGGCGTAGAACAACTTCCACCCTCAGTTTGTACCAAGACCGAGCTTCGCGTAATCTTTCTTAACTTATCAAAACTTTCTTCTTCGCTTTTCGACCAAACAAATGGTACTCCCCTCCTCAATAGCTTAGTTAATGGTGCAGCAATTAACGAGAATCCTTCCACAAACCTTCGATAGTACCCGGCTAGTCCCAGAAAGCTTCGAATCTCTGCCATCGACTTAGGCGATTTCCACTCCAACACCGCTTCAATCTTGCGGGGATCCACTCTAATCCCTTCCGCTGACACTACGTGACCTAAGAAAGCCACCTCCCTTAGCCAAAATTCGCACTTACTGAATTTGGCATATAACTATTTCTCCCTCAGTACTTGCAGAACTATTCGCAAATGCTTGTCGTGCTCCTCCTCCGTCTTTGAGTAAACCAATATGTCGTCTATGAACACCACGACAAATTGGTCCAAGTACTGTTGAAATACCCTATTCATTAAATCCATAAATGCCGCCGGTGCATTGGTCAACCCGAATGGCATCACTAGGAACTCGTAATGCCCATACCGAGTTTGGAATGCCGTCTTGTGAACATCGGCCTCCTTCACCTTAAGTTGATGGTGACCCGACCTAAGGTCTATCTTCGAAAACACCGATGCACCCTTCAGTTGGTCAAACAAGTCGTCGATCCGAGGCAACGGATACTTGTTTTTGATCGTTAACTTGTTTAACTGACGGTAGTCGATGCACATCCGCATAAAACCGTCCTTCTTCTTGACAAACAATACAGGCGCTCCCCACGGAGATATACTAGGTCGAATAAACCCTCGATCCAAGAGCTCTTGAATTTGAGCCTTCAGCTCCACCAATTCCTTTGGTGCCATTCGATACGGTGCTATAGATACGGGTGCCGTTCCAGGTAGCAAATCTATACCGAATTTGACTTCCCGATCTGGAGGCAAACCCGGAAGTTCTTCTGGGAACACATCGGTGAATTCCCTACTGTTCGGACCTTTTCAATCGCTGACTCCTTAGCCTCCAAGGCACAAATTTGAACTATAAATGCCTCACACCCTTTCCTAACCATCTTTTCAAACCTTTAAGGCCGACACCACATTAGATGTAATTTCTTGATTCTCGATCATAACCACTTCATTCCTTCGATCATTTGAAGAACCATGTGCTTAGCGCAATCCAACCTCGCTTTGGTGCCTAACCACCGGTCCATTCAAGGATCAAATCGAACTCCCCAAATGGTAGTTCCATCGGATCGACCACAAACACGACCCTTGGAGTTCTAGGAGTACATCCCTAAAAAGCTTGTTCACAACTACTGTAATGGCCTAAAGGGCTAATTACGATCATCTCCCTAGCGTTAGTCTCGAGTCTAGGTTCAAAGTCTCTACCACACTACTCGCCACGTATGAATGCGTAGAACCCACATCAATTAATGCATAATAAGGAAGACCGAAAATCGAAGCGTCTCGATTATGACATCCGGTCGTCACCCTCCTCGCGACGCCTTGCCGCAGATAGACTAAGCCAGTCGCCTTGCCTCAGATTGCTCGTGCCTCCGCCTCGAGTTCACGACCACGATTAGCACCATTTCCTCTACCATTACCACGACCTCTTTGTGGTCCCACACTTCTATCCCGATGCAGTTACGCCCTCGGTGATTCCAAGCTCGCTTCGGGATATTCCTCACACGGTGTTCTAAAGACCCACATTCAAAACAACCCCTCTCACCGGTCCAACAACCTCTCCAATGGGACTTCCCAACGATTGCACCGAGCCGATCTACGATTAGTAGCTATGGGCCTTCTTCACCGACGGCCCACTCTGCCTAGCCTTTTTACGATCATTACCACCGACCCAGATGGCCCAAAACCTCTCTTCGCTTGAGCCTATCATAGTTTTGCCTCACTGCTGCCTTGATACCCTCGACTACCTTAGCCTTTTTTACTAGGGACGAAAACTCACGAACTCGTCATGAGCAATCAAGACCTCAAATCATCTCGGCCCGTCCTCAAAGCGACACACGGTGCTCATGTTCCAGTAGCCACAATGCCTCTCGCATATCTACTTAGCCTTAGGAACTCGCCTCATACTCGACACGGACTTAGTTCCTTGTACTAACCCCAGAAAAGCCTTTCTCTGCACGTCAGTGTAGCCAGCACCCACATACTTTTTCTGAAAAGTAACTCTAAAGTACTCCCATGTAAGATCCTCTGCCGTGGCGCCATCTCGAGCGGTGAGCCACCACCGATATGCTTTATCCTTGAGCGACACGGCTCCTTGACTTCTCCTCGTTAGTCAAGTCAAGATCGCCCATGATCCTTTCCGTTGACTCCAACCAAGATTCTCGCCGCACTAGGTGCCACTCCCGACACGCCCCGGAACACCTCAGCTCCGTTGGACCGAATTCGCTCGAGAACGGATTTTCGAGCTCCCAGATTTCCACCAGCCCCATCCACTAACTCGAGAACTCGAACACGACTTGCGCATCGCT
This sequence comes from Gossypium rotundifolium, assembly GCA_025506655.1. Classification (NCBI taxonomy): domain Eukaryota; kingdom Viridiplantae; phylum Streptophyta; class Magnoliopsida; order Malvales; family Malvaceae; genus Gossypium; species Gossypium rotundifolium. The sequence continues at coordinate 57,474,129 of CP106726.1, forward strand.
CTCCTCCCGCGTCGATCTTGCTCTTCCGCTCCAAAAGCTGGAGGTGGTGGTGGCAGTAGTACCTTATTTTTCAAACCATGTCCTGACCTAACGGGTTCAGATATGGTCATTCTTCCCCTACCACGTCCACGTCGGCCACGTCCTCTAGAACTCATTCTATCTAACGCGCTTTTAATCTGATTAAGAAAAATTTTATGGATTAGTAATTTGTTCCGCTTGATTATCCGCGAAGAATTTTATGAAAAGTTTAATAAGGATTCTTTCGATCAAACAATGTTTTAAGTCTTCTACCCTAGTTCATACCAAAGGCCACATTCATTCCCTAATACTTTCCATACCCATTCACTCCTCGGACATTTCTGTCCTGTTTCTAACCCAAGGGTATTTTCGTCATTTCCCTACAGGGGTATTTTTGTAATAAAATCCGAGTGATTTCAAACTTTGATAAAGTAGGTCACTTTGAAATTCCCAAAACTGGAGGGTATTACTAAAAATTTGTAAGGTTTGAAGTTACGGTATCATTTTGGAAACTAGGGGTATTTTGGTAATTTTGTCAACCGGGGTAATTTTGAAATTTTTAACAAATTCGGGGTATTTTAATAGTTGTAAAACTCTAAGGGTCCCTTTTGAGAGTTTTCCTTTCTTAAAATGATGATGTTGCAAACATTTTGTACTCAGGGTTGTTTTGGTAATTTTACAAGTTGAGGGCATTTTCGAAATTTTCCAAACCAAAGTATTTCATTGATGATTTGCAAAATAGAGTTTTTGGATATTTCTAGAATAAGGAAATTTTTGGGCAAAACCATTGATTTGATATTTTATGAGTCAAGGGTATTTTAGTAATTTCACTCCTAAGGGTATTTCTGTAATTTTCACAAATCAACTTTTTCGGGAAAAACATTGTAAAAATGGTTGTTCTCATATTTGAAAGAGTGATTTTGAAGATTTTGAAGAAATTAGGGTTTTGTTGGTTTTTTTCTTTTTCAAAACATGGTTAGTTCCTTTCGGGTTTTAGTCGTTACGTTTAGCCTATGACCGAGCCCTCTTGGTCAAGGTGAACCAAAGCTCACGCACTGTGGCGTGATTCGTGTGGAGAGGAGGTGAGTCACGCTGATTGCTTAAATACCAAGCTCCCACCGAACCTTTCTAGACATGCGCATGAGGTTACCACACCATCGAGCCCTCGAGTTAGGGTGAACAGAAGCTACGCACTGTAGGATACCCACGAAGAGGTGGTGAGTCACTTGGTTGCTTAAATACTGGGCTCTTGGGATCCAATCCTAGACATGCGTCTGGGGTTACCACACCCTAGCTCAATGACTTGGTCATAGGTTGGTTGAGTTCATTAAGTCTTATACTGTCTATGTTTGAGTAGTCTAATCCTAGGTTAAATTCCTATAAGTCTATTCTACGTTCCATGTCTCCTACCCTTCTACGAAAATAAATCATACGAAGTTAGGAACACTTATACTGGCGGATAGATGCTGGGAGACTCGGTGCCATGCTATTCAAAACCCAAAATTACTTCAAAAGGCCTACTAAAACATTTTTGGGCCTTGGGCCCTACAAAGTGAGCTTTGAACTGGCTTTGATACCAATTTGTAATATTCCCAAACTCGGCCCAAACATTAGGACCGAATATGATTTATTCTAGAGAAAAACTTTTTGAAACCCATTTTAAAACCAATTTAAGTTTTGTTGAAAACTTCTCGTTTTTGGTTATCTTGCTGAAATCATACTTAGATTAAATTCGGAAATTTAATTAAGTCAAGTTATTATACAAATTTCAAATGTGCCCGCTGGCACGATAAAACATTTTCGTGTTAATTTGGGAAAACATGTGATTTTAATTTATAGCTTAAAACAAAATATCCAACATATGAGAAATAACAAAAGTAAAGTATATGGAGGCCTTATTACATCCAAAATAAAAATAAACCAATAATAAAATAAAATAACTAAGTTTAAAGTTTATTTAATTCAAGTCCTTTGCATGGCCACCTCGAGTCCTCCGGCTCCATATCCATGGATCTATGTATCACTGAAAAAAATTCAAAGGAGAAGGTGAGTCACCAAGACTCACTATGTAACCCTTCCCCCGGTTTAAACCAATTTCATACACAAATTATAACAATTAATATGCACGAGATAATGTACCCAACCTAGCCAACCAAACGCCTCAATCTACCCCATTGTGGTACCAAACCACTGGTGGTGCCAAACCACTGGTGACATATAGTCACAGATGTAATGCCAAATCACTGGAGGTGCCAAACCTCGGTGTCCATAGACACAATCGATTGATGGGGCCAACCCATCGTGTGATACCAAATCATGGCGTCAATCCCATATCTCAAAGTGGGGCCAACACACGGTGGTGCTAAGCCACGGGGGCGAGACGCTATGAGGTGCCAAACCTCTGGAGGTACCAAACCTCCGTGACCGTAGTCACAGTGTGTTACCAAAACACTTTGGTGCCCGTCGGCACAATATCACCGCCCCTCCGCTCATTTAACCCACAAAAAGTCAAGTAATCATGATCGGATCTCATACATTTATCACATGTATCATATAAGCCATGCTTCCCAAAAGCATAATAATCTCATATTACGAGAGACTTAGGAATCCTCGCTTGTACCATTAAGGTACTATATCCAGTATCTACATCAAGAAAATTTACATCGACATATATCTATACGGTTATTAATTGCTATAAGTGTGTATGTACACACTGTCACCCTTGGATGCTCTAAATCCGAAAAGGCAATTCGGCCACACTAGATCTCTCTGTACCTATATTCTACCAACCATAGGATTAGTACTATGGCCTACTCGACCAACCCACATAAGTTAAAGGGTAACCTTTTGTACGAATCCTTACCTAATCACTTTGAATACTAGCTTCATTTTAGAATCACGAATCTGGTTCACAAACTACAATCGGTCAATATTAATAACCATAGCCTTTGGCTTTTAAATGAACACCAAATACATATGTAGATCCTCATCAAAATTGATTGACGTTGGCGAACTCACTTGCTTATTTCCAAATCTCAAGATCCTACAACGAATTTGGTTTAATCTGTGATTAGTACCCTTAATTAACGATTATTCAAACCCACACCTACCTTTACCAAAGTCGACATAATGAGAAAAATATAAACATTTAGCCTAAGATCCTTACCTTTCGAAATCGACTAAAGGAAAGCCATCTTCTCTTGCACAATATTCGGCCAAGTAGAGTTTAATATAAAGAAAAGGGATTTCGGCACTTTGATAGGGATTGAATTCGGCTATGATTGATTTTATAATTAAACAAGGCTGGACTTTTAGTGAGAAAAAGAAGAAGAAAGGTAAAAGGGAGTAGATGATTCGGCTAATGTGGGTAAGAGTAGAGAAGGAAGAATAAGGAGAAGGGAGGAGTAAGGAGTTTCAGCCAAAAGAGTTTTATGAAGAAAGAAAATAAAAGAAAAATGAGAGGGAAGGGTGTTCGGTCTTGAAGAAGAAAAGGAAAAGAAATGGTAAATGGGAAGAAAGCTAGCCAAAATTGTCAAGTAAATGGCTAAGAAGAATTCGGCATTCCCTCTTCACAAAGACTCCATGCCGTCCACTCCACTCCAACAAGGAGTTCAATTTTCGGCAATCTCCTTGGTTTTCTCTTAGCCACCCATTTAATTAAATTCAAACTAATTTGAATTAATTCCTAATAATAAGTAATAATCTCTTAATAATCCATGTAATATCCTCATTTATCTCCTATTATCCTTAGAATAAAAAATCCCTTTTAAAAGCTCATATTATCTTTTAATAATAATAATTAAAGAATTTAAAGGGAGGAAGACTCTCCCACATGTGCCGTCCAAACATAATGCAAAAAGGGGATCTTCGTGACTCGAACCAAGGCTTTACCTTGCTCACCATGGCGTCACAAGTAGCTCCCAAGTGGCCCTCCCTTTGCCACTTATTCTAGGCTCATTTTATGACAACAAATCCCTTATTAATTCTTGTAACCCCTACCTGCTAAGGCTCCTCACCTTTTAAAGCTTAATAATAATATTTTTCCCACTTCCCGAGCCTACTAAAAGTCCAAAATTAAGCCCTACTACACCATAATTAATACCATAACCATTCAAAATTAGGCAAAATAATTTAATCTCAAATAGCCCCCGGTTTAGGATATTACACCTTATCACGTAGAGTACTAAATAATCACAAGCGCATTCACCTATACAAAACATAACACCCATTTAACTCAATTAGCAAAAGAATTGGGAGATTTCTATTCCAAACACCTAACTATGAGATTTACTATCACTTACCTTCACTAGAACGATCAAGCTGCGATTTGCCTAGTTAAACCAAAGTTTGATGCCGATGCCTTCCGCATCAGTGAGAAAGTCCCAAACCGCTGACACCCTACGCCTCTTACACTTGGGAATGGAGGCTATATGCACGATCTCGGTTGGCACTTTTATCGCCTCTATGGCTAGAATCCCTTTGCTCATCAAGAATACGATCTTACGTAATCTGAGTCAACACGAACACTTAAATCACAAACGAGTAACCAATCACCCTAATAGGAAGCAGCGAGATAATGATGCGATTGAGCTTAGGGCATATTCTCGGCCCAAATGGGCTCACACGCTCATATGGCCCATTTAGCCAAAATCTAGCCACGATATGAGATTCACATTGTCCGGTCCAATATTTACTACACAATCATACAACTTATCGATTGGGCCCACGTGCCCATTGCCCCAGATGGCCCTATTCGCCCATTATGGCCCAACCAGCCTAAATGCACAAGAACACTCATGATGGCCTCAACCATCGTGTCGAAGCTCCCACACGTGTGCTTTCGCGCTTGTGTGGCTACCATCGTCGTGTGACCTACATTTTGGCATTTGTCGCTTATAGATAGAGTAGTCTGAAATACACACCGATAGGAATCAAGCTAATCGCGCCATTTAACACTCCTATACCCAAACATCAACCAAGGTATGCTTACTCTCCTTATAGATTGCTCTATTTAAAGCCAGCTTCTCACCTTCTCTCATGCTAGCTTCCCGATATGGGATCCCTCCTTCAACAGAGTTTAATTCCATCACAACCACCTGTCGCCCCAACTTAGCAAAATAAATATCCCTTTTTGCTTGCAATGGGATTCGAAACCTTGCCCTCTCCTATGCTCCAGACGCTGCATGCCACCACAACACAAGCTCCTTTTGTGACTTACAACATGCGCAACTAGATATAAACCTATGGGCCAAAGTCTAAATTCATTTAAAAGGAGATCAAAATGAATTGCAAGCGCCAAGGCTTGAACCTTGAACCCCTTGCTTCCTTTATAGCGTCACTTCCTTGTCTCCCATGTGGCATCATTTGCCACTAGACCACAACTCCTTTTATGTCTTATTTTACCCCAATTTATTTTTAAACCCTGCTTACTTCCTCCCATGGTTTTATTCACCTAAAACCAAAATTTTTCCTAAAGCCCAGGTTTGATCCCGGGACTTAATGGAAGCCCCCTAACCTTCCAAAATCACTCACCTAATAGATCCAACTTGCATTAGCGTCGTTCTCTTGTTCTCAAAAATTTTAAACGCTCCTACGCCTAAGGCCCAATAGGCCCAAATTCGTGGCGTTACAAAAATCTTGAGATTTGGTCGAAAGGGACAGTTAAGTCCACGTATCATCGGTCTGTATGAAATCACAGAAAGAGTTGGATTAGTACACCATCACCGTCCTTGAAAACATAATACACCATCACCGGTCAATCCGTACCCTTCTAAACCACCATCCTGAACTTGCATCCTCTTAGCATTCAACCCTTCATCCACTAATTGCTTTTCCCTAATCTCCTCAATCCAGGTTGGCTTCACCTGAAGTTCTGCCAAAAGACTTCCATCGTCATATAGACTCAAGCGAGCAAACATCGCTCTTAGATCTGACACCACCTTCCTGCTCAACGCGTCAGCCACCACGTTAGCCTTACCCGGATGATATTCGATGGAAAAGTCGTAGTCCTTTAATAGTTCAATCCATCGACGCTGCCTTAAATTCAGGTCTTTCTGGGTCAAGAGATACCTTAGACTTTTCTGATCCGTGTAAACTATCGACTTCTCCCCATAAAGATAATGTCTCCATATTTTCAAGGCGAAGACCACTACTGCTAACTCCAAGTCGTGAGTTGGGTAGTTAACCTCATGCGGTCTTAGCTGACGGGACGCATAGGCTACTACCTTCCCTTCCTGCATCAATACACATCCCAAACCCGTATAGGACGCATCACAATAAACTGTAAACAACTTCCCTACCTCAGGCTGTACCAAGACCGGAGCTTCTGTCAGAATCTTTCTTAACTTATCAAAACTTTCTTGCTGCTTTTCTGACCAAACAAATGGTACTCCCCTCCTCAATAGCTTAGTTAATGGTGCAGCAATTAACGAGAATCCTTCCACAAACCTTCGATAGTACCCGGCTAGTCCCAGAAAGCTTCGAATCTCTGCCACCGACTTAGGCGATTTCCACTCCAACACCGTTTCAATCTTGCGGGGATCCACTCTAATCCCTTCCGCTGACACTACGTGACCTAAGAAAGCCACCTCTCTTAGCCAAAATTCGCACTTACTGAATTTGGCATATAACTGTTTCTCCCTCAGTACTTGCAGAACTATTCGCAAATGCTTGTCGTGCTCCTCCTCCGTCTTTGAGTAAACCAATATGTCGTCTATGAACACCACGACAAATTGGTCTAAGTACTGTTGAAATACCCTATTCATTAAATCCATAAATGTCGCCGGTGCATTGGTCAGCCCGAATGGCATCACTAGGAACTCGTAATGCCCATACCGAGTTTGGAATGCCGTCTTGTGAACATCGGCCTCCTTCACCTTAAGTTAATGGTAACCCGACCTAAGGTCTATCTTCGAAAACACCGACGCACCCTTGAGCTTGGTCAAACAAGTCATCGATCCGAGGTAAGCGGATACTTGTTTTTGATCGTTAACTTGTTTAGCGGCGGTAGTCGATGCACATCCGCATAGAACCGTACTTTTCTTGACAAACAATACAAAGCGCTCCCCACGGAGATATACTAGGTCGAATAAACCCTCGATCCAAGAGCTCTTGAATTTGAGCCTTGACTCCACCAATTCCTTTGGTGCCATTCGATCACGGTGCTATAGATACGGTGTCGCGTTCGGTAGCAAATCTATCTTGAATTTGACTTCCGATCTAGAGGCAAACCGGAAGTTCTTACGGGAACACATCGATGAATTCCCTATCGTTCGGACCTTTTCAATCACGACTCCTTAGCCTCCAAGGCACAAATTCGAACTATAAATGCCTCACACCCTTTCTTAACCATCTTTTCGCCTTCAAGGCCGACACCACATTAGATGTAATTTCTTCGACACGATCATAACTACTTCATTCCCTTGGTCATTTGAAGAACCATAAACTTAGCGATGCAATCTAACCTCGCCTTTGGTGCCTAACCACCAGTCCATTCAAGGATCAAATTGAACTCCCCAAATGGTAGTTCCATCGGATCGACCATAAACACGACCCTTGGAGTTCTAGGGGTACATCCCAAAAAGCTTGTTCACAACTTCTGAGAATGGCCTAAAGGGCTAATTCAGTCATCTCCCTAGCGGCGGTCTCGAGTCTAGGTTCAAAGTCTCTACCACACTACTGCCACGTATGAATGCGTAGAACCCACATCAATTAATGCATAATAAGGAAGACCGAAAATCAAAAGCGCATCGATTATGACATCCGGGTCGTCACCCTCCTCATGACGCCTCACAGATAGACTAAGCCAGTGCCTTGCCTCTGTATTACTGTGCCTCGCCTTCGAGTTCCACGACCACGATTAGCACCATTTCCCCTCTACCATTACCACGACCTCTTTGTGGTCCCACACTTCTATCCCGAGTGCGATTACGCCCTCGACGGATTTTGAGCTCGCTTAGGGACATTCCTCACACGGTGTTCCAAGACCCACATTCAAAACAACCCTCTCACCGGTCCAACAACCTCTCCAATGGGACTTCCCACAGCGATTGCACTGAGCCAGTCTCTGATTAGTAGCTATGGGCCTTGCTGCCTGATTTGGCCCACTCTGCCTAGCCTTTTTCTGATCATTACCACCTGACCTAGATGGCCCAAAACCTCTCTTCTGCTTGAGCCTATCATAGTTTTGCCTCGCCGTTGCCTTGATACCCTCGGCTACCTTAGCCTTTTCTACTAGGGACGAAAACTCACGAACTTGTCATGAGCAATCAGTGACCTCAAATCATCTCTCGGCCCGTCCTCAAAGCGGACACATAGCTCATGTTCAGAGCCACAATGCCTCTCGCATATCTACTCAAATTTTAGAACTCCGCCTCATACTCAAACACGGACTTAGTTCCTTGTACTAACCCTTAAAAGCCTTTCTCTGCTGGCGTCGGTGTAGCTAGTACCCATATACTTTTTCTGAAAAGTAACTCTAAAGTACTCCCATGTAAGATCCTCTGCCGTGGCGCCATCTCGAACGGTGAGCCACCACTGATATACTTTATCCTTCAGAAGCGACACGGCTCCCTTCAGCTTCTCCTCGTTAGTCAGGTCAAGATCGTCCATGATCCTTTCCGTTGACTCCAACCAGTATTCTGCTGCACTAGGTGCCACTCCCGACACGCCCCAGAACACCTCAGCTCCGTTGGACCGAATTCGCTCGAGAATAGATTTGAGCTCCAGATTTCCACCATTTGACCACCAACTCGAGAACTCGTAAACACGATGCGACATCGCCTCTCCTCCCCGTCGATCTTGTTCTTCCGCCCAAAAGTTGGAGGTGGTGGTGGCGATGGTACCTCATTTTCGAACCATGTCACGACCTAACGGGTTCAGATATGGTCATTCTTCCCTACCACGTCCACGTCGCCACGCCCTCTAGAACTCATTCTATCTAACGTGCTTTTAATCGATTAAGAAAAATTTTATGGATTAGTAATTTGTTAACTTGATTATCTGCGAAGAATTTTATGAAAAGTTTAATAAGGATTCTTTCGATCAAACAATGTTTTAAGTCTTCTACCCAAGTTCACACCAAAGGCCACATCCATTCCCTAATACTTTCCATACCTATTCACCTCGGACATTTTTGTCTGTTTCTAACCTGTGGGTATTTTCGTCATTTCTCTGTGGGTATTTTTATAATAAAATCGAGAGATTTCAAACTTTGATAAAGGTGTCACTTTGAAATTCCCAAACCTGGAGGGTATTATTGAAAATTTGTAAGGTTTGAAGTTATGGTATCATTTTGGAAACCAGGGGTATTTTGGTAATTTTGTCAACCGGTAATTTTGAAATTTTAACAAATCAAGGGTATTTTAACAGTTGTAAAACTCTAAGGGTCCCTTTTGAGAGTTTTCCTTTCTTAAAATGATGATGTTGCAAACATTTTGTACTCAGGGTCGTTTTGGTAATTTTACAAGTTGAGGGCATTTTCGAAATTTTCCAAACCAAAGTATTTCATTGATGATTTGCAAAATAGAGTTTTGGATATTTCTAGAATAAGGAAATTTTGGGCAAAACCATTGATTTGATATTTTATGAGTCAAGGGTATTTTAGTAATTTCACCCCTAAGGGCATTTCTGTAATTTTCACAAATCAACTTTTTCGGGAAAAACATTGTAAAAATGGTTGTTCTCATATTTGAAAGAGTGATTTTGAAGATTTTGAAGAAATTAGGGTTTTGTTGGTTTTTTTTTTTTCAAAAACATAGTTAGTTCCCTTTCGGGTTTTAGTAGATTACGTTTAGCCTATGACCGAGCCCTCTTGGTCGGGGTGAACCAAAGCTATGCACCAGGCGGGGATTCGTGTGGATAGGAGGTGAGTCACGTGATTGCTTAAATACCAAGCTCCCACCAAACCTTTCTAGACATGCACAGAGGTTACCACACCACCGAGCCTACGAGTTAGGGTGTGAACGAAGCTACGCACGGGTAGGATACTGCGAAGAGGTGGTGAGTCACTCGGATTGCTTAAATACTGTGCTCTTCCGGATCCAATCCTGACATGCGTCTGGGGTTACCACACCCTAGCTCGTTGACTTGGTCATAGGTTGGTTGAGTTCATTAAGTCTTATGCTCTGTCTATGTTTGAGTAGTCTAATCCTAGGGTTAAATTCCTATAAGTCTATTCTACGTTCCATGTCTCCTACCCTTCTACAGAAAATAAATCATACAGATGTTAGGAACACTTATCTGGGCGGATAGATGCCGGAGACTCGGTGCCATGCTATTCAAAAACCCAAAATTACTTCAAAAAGGCCTACCAAAACATTTTTGGGCCTTGGGCCCCCACAGCCGAGCTTTGAACTGGGCTCTGATACCAATTTGTAACACCCCAAACTCGGCCCAAACATTAGGACCGAATATGGTTTGTTACGGAGAAAAACTTTTTGAAACCCATTTTAAAACCAATTTAAGTTTTGTTGAAAACTTATCGTTTTTGGTTATCTTCTTTGAAATCATACTTAGATTAAATTAGAAATTTAATTAAGTCAAGTTATTATACAAATTTCAAATGTGCTCACCGGCACGATAAAACATTTTCGTGTTAATTTTGGAAAACATGTGATTTTAATTTATAGCTTAAAACAAGATATCCAACATATGAGAAATAACAAAAGTAAAGTATATGAGGCCTTATTACATCCAAAATAAAAATAAACCAATAATAAAATAAAATAACTAAGTTTAAAGTTTATTTAATTCAAGTCCTTTGCATGGCCACCTCGAGTCCCTCGGCTCCATATCCATGATCTATGTATCACTGAAAAAAATACAAAGGAGAAGGTGAGTCACCAAGACTCAAGATGTAACCCTTCCCGGTTTAAACTAATTTCATACACAAATTATAACAATTAATATGCGAGATAATGTACCCAACCTAGCCAACCAAACGCCTCAATCTACCCGTTGTGGTACCAAACCACCGGTGGTGCCAAACCACTTGGTGACATATAGTCACAGATGTGATGCCAAATCCTTTGGAGGTGCCAAACCTCTGGTGTCCATAGACACAATCGATTGATGGGGCCAACCCATCGTGTGATACCAAATCACTGGCGTCAATCCCATATCTCAAAGTGGGGCCAACCCACGGTGGTGCTAAGCCACAGGGACGAGGACGCTATGAGGTGCCAAACCTCCTGAGGTACCAAACCTCTGGTGACCGTAGTCACAAAGTGTGTTACCAAAACACTTGGTGCCCATCGGCACAATATCACCGCCCTCGCTCATTTAACCCACAAAAAGTCAAGTAATCATGATCGATCTCATACATTTATCACATGTATCATATAACCCATGCTTCCCAAAAGCATAATAATCTCATATTAACAGAGACTTATCGGAATCCTCGCTTGTACCATTAAGGTACTATATCCGTATCTACATCAAGCAAATTTACATACGACATATATCTAGCACAGTTATTAATTGCTATAAGTGTGTATGTACACACCTATCACCCTTGGATGCTCTAAATCCGAAAAGGCAATTCGGCCACACTAGATCTCTCTGTACCTATATTCGCCAACCATAGGATTAGTACTATGGCCTACTCGACCAACCCACATAAGTTAAAGGGTAACCTTTTGTGCGAATCCTTACCTAATCACTTTGAATACTAGCTTGACACCGAATCACGAATCGGTTCACAAACTACAATCGGTCAATATTAATAACCATAGCCTTTGGCTTTTAAATGAACACCAAATACATATGTAGATCCTTACCAAAATTGATTGATTGAACGTTGGCAAACTCACTTGCTTATTTCCAAATCCGAAGATCCTACAATGAATTTGGTTTAACTGTGATTAGTACCCTTAATTAACGATTCAAACCCACACCTACCTTTACCAAAGTCGACATAATGAGAAAAATATAAACATTCAACCTAAGACCCTTACCTTAGAAATCGACTAAAGGAAAGCCATCTTCTCTTGCACAATATTCGCCAAGTAGAGTTTAATATAAAGAAAAGGATTTGACACTTTGATAGGGATTAAATTCGGCTATGATTGATTTTATAATTAAACAAGGCTGGACTTTTAGTGAGAAAAAGAAGAAGAAAGGTAAAAGGGAGTAGATGATTCGGCTAATGTGGGTAAGAGTAGAGAAGGAAGAATAAGGAGAAGGGAGGAGTAGGGAGTTTCAGCCAAAAGAGTTTTATGAAGAAAGAAAATAAAAGAAAAATGAGAGGGAGGGGTGTTCGGTCTTGAAGAAGAAAAGGAAAAGAAATGGTAAATGGGAAGAAAGCTAGCCGAAATTGTCAAGTAAATGGCTAAGAAGAATTCGGCATTCCCTCTTCACAAAGACTCCATGCCGTCCACTCCACTCCAACAAGGAGTTCAATTTTCGGCAATCTCCTTGGTTTTCTCTTAGCCACCCATTTAATTTAATTCAAACTAATTTGAATTAATTCCTAATAATAAGTAATAATCTCTTAATAATCCATGTAATATCCTCATTTATCTCCTATTATCCTTAGAATAAAAATCCTTTTAAAAGCTCATATTATCTTTTAATAATAATAATTAAAGAATTTAAAGGAGGAAGACTCTCCCACATGTGCCGTCAAACATAATGCAAAAGGGATCTTCGTGACTCGAACCAAGGCTCTGCCTTGCTCACCATGGCGTCACAAGTAGCTCCCAAGTGGCCCTCCCTTTGCCACTTATTCTAGGCTCATTTTATGACAACAAATCCCTTATTAATTCTTGTAACCCCTACCTGCTAAGGCTCCTCACCTTTTAAAGCTTAATAATAATATTTTTTCCCACTTCCCGAGCCTACTAAAAGTCCAAAATTAAGCCCTACTACACCATAATTAATACCATAACCATTCAAAATCAGGCAAAAATAATTTAATCCCAAATAGCCCCGGTTTTAGGATATTACACCTTATCACGTAGAGTACTAAATAATCACAAGCGCATTCACCTATACAAAACATAACACCCATTTAACTCAATTAGCAAAAGAATTGGGAGATTTCTATTCCAAACACCTAACTATGAGATTTACTATCACTTACCTTCACTAGAACGATCAACTGCGATTTGCCTAGTTAAACCAAAGTTTGATGCCGACGCCCTTCCGCATCCAGGCAGAAAGTCCCAAACCTGACACCCTACGCCGCTTACACTTGGGAATTGAGGCTATATGCACGATCTCGATTGGCACTTTTATCGCCCCTATGGCTAGAATCCCTTTGCTCATCAAGAATACGATCTTACGAATCTGAGTCAACACAAACACTTAAATCACAACGTAAAGTAACCAATCACCCTAATAGGAAGCAACGAGATAATGATGCGATTGGGCTTAGGGCATATTCTCTACCAAATGGGCTCACACGCTCATATGGCCCATTTAGCCAAAATCTAGCCACAGATATGAGATTCACATTGTCCAGTCCAATATTTACTACACAATCATACAACTTATCTGATTGGGCCCACGGGCCCATTGCCCTAGATGGCCCCATTCGGCCCATTATGGCCCAACCAGCCTAAATGCACAAGAACACTCATGATGGCCTCAACTATCGTGTCGAAGCTCCCACACGTGTGCTCGCACGCTTGTGTGGCTACCATCGTCGTGTGACCTGCATTTGAGCATTTGTCGCTTTATAGATAGAGTAGTCTGAAATACACACGATAGGAATCAAGCTAATCGCGCTCTGAACACTCCTATACCCAAACATCAACCAAGGTATGCTTACTCTCCTTATAGATTGCTCTATTTAAAGCCGACTTCTCACCTTCTCTCATGCTAGCTTCCGATATGGGATCCCTCCTTCAACAGAGTTTAATTCCATCACAACCACTGTCACGCCCCAACTTAGCAAAATAAATATCCCTTTTGCTTGCAATGGGATTCAACCTTGCCCTCTCCTATGCTCCAGATGCATGCCACCACAACACAAGCTCCTTTTGTGACTTACAACATGCGAACTAGATATAAACCTATGGGCCAAAGTCTAAATTCATTTAAAAGGAGATCAAAATGAATTGCAAGCGCCAAGACTTGAACCTTGAACCCTTGCTTCCTTTGTAGCGTCACTTCCTTGTCTCCCATGTGGCATCATTTGCCACTAGACCACAACTCCTTTTATGTCTTATTTTACCCCAATTTATTTTTAAACCCTGCTTACTTCCTCCCATGGTTTTATTCACCTAAAACCAAAATTTTTCCTAAAGCCCAGGTTTAATCCCGGGACTTAATGGAAGCCCCCTAACCTTCCAAAATCACTCACCTAATAGATCCAACTTGCATTAGCGTCGTTCTCTTGTTCTCAAAAATTTTAAGCGCCCTACGCCCAAGGCCCAATAGGCCCAAATTGAGGCGTTACAAAAATCTTGAGATTTGGTGAAAAGGCGATTAAGTCCACGTATCATCGATCATATGAAATCACGAAAGAGTTGGATCGAGAGTATCTTGTTTGGCATTGCCACGTAATTATAGAAGATTCATGATGTTTTCACGTTTCTATGCTCGGAAGATCTGGATCGGACCTTTCACATTTTATTTCGACGGAGGATATTGAAATCCAACTTTGATTTGTCATATGAAGAAGAGCCAATTGAGATTTTAGCACGAGAGATTAAAGTGTTAATTAAAGTATTATGCGAAGTCATAATATTGAGGAAGCAACTTGGGAAGGAAGAAACTATGAGATCTCAAGTACCCCACCTTTTTTCGTAAATTTTAAGGATAAAATTTATTGAGGGGAGAATTGTAATGACCCGATAGTCGGGTAATTGGAAAGTTTATTTTCACGTCTTCGTTTTTAGTAAAATGGATTCGTAAATTTTTTAATAAATATTTATGAAATTAGTTGTGTGGTTAATTAGGTTTTAGTTAGGAAAAATTAGTTTGAATCAAGGGTAATTAGGTGTAAGGACTAAATTGAATAAAGGGTGAAAGTTTATTTATAGAATAGAGAAAATTGAAATGACTAAATTAGCAATTAAGCCATAAGTGACAAGTGTGTGGTAATAGTGAAATACATGTGGTAAATTAAAATACATATATTTAAATATTAATTATCTATTTACTTATTATTTAAGTAAATGTTATAAAATATTATTATATTATTATATTATATTATATTATTAAAATTTAAAAGTAAATAAAAGAATAAATAAACAAAGAAAATGAAATAAAAAGAAACATAGCAAGCGTAAGCAGAGAAGGGAATGAAAGAAAAAGAAAAGAAGGAGAATTAGGGTTTTAAGGTTTCAAGTTCAATTGGTAAGTCAATTTAGCTTATTTTCTTGTAATTTTTGAGTTTTGGAATCCTAGAACAAAATACTACTTGATTTAAGTTGAAATTTTGAAAGTTAATGAATTTTAGATGTTTTTCATGTTGAATAAATTGAAGTATTAGGGTTAAATTGATAGAACTTTAAGTTAGAATTGAGAAAAGGATTGAATTGTAAAATAAACTATAAGTTTTAAGTAATAGGGACTAAATTGAAAGAATTTCAAAATTAGGGATTTATGATGAAATTAGAGAGTTAAATTTAGTTTTAAGTGTTAATTGAATGAAAGTACGAGAACAAATTATGAAGAAAATAAAGTTAGCTTTGGTTAGGGATTAAATTGGAATTTAGGCAAAAGTTAAGTATAAATTTAAATATTTGATGTGAATTGGTGTTGTATTGATAATTTTTAATTGTTTCGATTTTCGTAGCTAACGTTGAGCTGGAGACCTCAGCTAAGAAAGGAAAAGATAAAGTTAACAAGGAGTAGCTCGAGAATTCTAGTTTATATTTCTATAATCCGAATTTAGTAATTATTATTGTTGTATTTTAATTTAATGATTATGGTAAGTGAATAAGGTAAGTAAATAGCATTATGAGATTGAATTGAATGAATGTGGATTTGTGATTTGTATGTGATTATTCGAATTGAAATGTATGTTGATTGGAAATTAAAAATATGATTGAAAACCCTATTAACTGTATCAGATTGAGTCGGATATAGTGGGCATGCCATAGGATCGGAAGTGTTCAGGATACTTCAACCACGAGTCGATGAGACCTTTGGGTGTCAAATTAATTCGTGGATAAATTTGAAGAGGTCTTGGTACTACTTTACTTGACATGGCCGATTTGAGACACTAGATGTCAACTTATTGCTTGAATTATCGATGAGGCCTTTGGGTGCCATCTTGGTGTGTTTTGGTTGGATCTGTGTATCAGCCAAAGTCCGAGTTTTGTTAATAGGGGTAATTAAATGAAATGGCATTATGATTGATATTGGATGATTTTATATGTGATTCGAAATGACAAAGTGAATTGAAATATGCATATGAAATGCATGAATTATAAGTTTATGAAATGGTTATTGATACAGTGAGATGATATGTGTATTCCATTGAGAAATGCTATTGAATAGTAATTATGAGAATGAAGCGATAAGAGATGGGTATTGAAATTGTTATAAATGATTGTTTATGAAATTGATTATTAGTTGAATGATTTTCGTTATGTGAATTCAAATATATAGTATCATAAAGTCTTGTTTATTAAGTATTCGGATTATAGAAATACCATTGAGTTTATACTCAACGACGGTTTGTTTTTCGCATGCATGAGTTAGGTTAAATTTCAAGCGTCGAATCAGCATTCAAGGTCGATCCCAAACTCATTGTGGTGAAGTACTTTTCTTTTTGGTATATGGCATGTACCTAGGTTGTGCATGTAAGTCATATTGGAAAATGATTGTAAATAATGTTATAATATAAAATTGTTTGAATACATATGAATTTATGTGTTATGTTTTAATATTTTCAAATGGTAAGTTTTGGTCTGAATTAGTGTGAAAAATAGAATTGGTTTAAATTGTAACACCCCTTACCCGTATTCAACACCGGAACATGGTACGAGGCATTACTAAACTTACACACAATCAATCATGCAATTTAGAGACTTGACCTTTCTTTCCCAATTTAAAACTCTTACTAACACCTCCTAAACAAGCCTACGAAGTTTAATTCACGGTTTAGGAATGGTTCGAGATCAAATCGAGCTCTTTTGAAGTTCTCTAGAAAATCTTAGAAAATTTTCACTAAATAGTCCACACACCGTGTGAAGAGGTAGGGACACGCCTGTGTGACACATCCTGCGCTCGTGTTCCACACCGTGTGGAACTATTTCTCATTTCAAACCTCGGGGTTTTCACATGGCGCACACACGCCCATGTATCTCGCCCGTGCCCTCACACGGCCTCAACACGCCTGTGTTCTCCATCCGTGGTCGACACTGACTTGCACCACACGTGCTGTCACACGCTCGTGTGTCTGGACCGTGGTCGACACTGACTTGCATCACTAACATGTAGGGGACACACGGCCCTGCCATACACTCATGGGACTGACCGTGTGTCATATACGACCTAGACATACGTCTGTGTGTCTACCCCTGTGGACAAGAACAAGGCTATTTGCCAAGGTCTTTTTATCACCCTAACTCATACAAACATAATACACATTCAACCATCAACTCATTCATGTATACTTCAATCAAGCAACCTAATCATGCATCATATACATTCATGAATAACCTCATCTCTCATAGATTAATAATAATGAACCATCACTATGGCCATATATAAACGAGTTTGTCTATAAAAGAGCCAACACACTTGGCCAAATAAGACATTTCACCAAATCTAGTCCCTATACATGTCATACTCAAAATGCTATGTCTAATTATACCAATATGTGTTGATAATATGGATGATCTTTTGATCATCTTAGTATCCCAAATGGCTCTTTGACACTATAAAAAAGGAAAAGAAAGGAGTAAGCTTTAAGCTTAGTAAGTCTACATGTAAACAATAAGCATCATACCATATGCTAAGCCATCACGACCATTACATATTATGTAAAAACAATTCACATATTCATAATCATACTTACTCATCTCATTTCTAACCACATTCCAACCATGTAATGTTGACTCGATTTAGGGGCTAGTCGAAACGATGATCTCAAATCACTAATTCAAGGTTAGAGAAAATTATTTTTCATGTTATGTTATGTGCTATAACATGTTTATAAGGATGCATGGAAATTTTGGTGCTTTAATTTTAGCAATTTCATGCTTAATCGCTAAAAAGGACTAAATCGCATAAAGTGCAAAAGTTCTATTTTATTTGCTGAAGGTGCCAAATAGCTATGGATTATTAATTGGAGGTCCCAAATGTCAAATTTTGCCTTTTTTTAATTGAGATAGCCGGCTAAGAGAATAAGAAAGGTTGAAAAGTCAAAGTTTTTGTATGGATTGGTACATGATGACATAAGTAAAAGTTAATAAAATAATAAGTGGTCATCTTCCTTCCCCATTTTTCCTCTCTCTGCCAAAATTGAAGAAGAAAACCTTCATGGGAGCTAAAATTTTCAGCCACTTCTCATCACCTCAAGTAAGTGATTTTTGCTAGCTCTCTTGATTAAATTTGTACTTTTGGAGTCCCAAAAGCTTAAGCTAACTAAGGAGGGGACCAATTTGCAACATGGTTGAGAGTCTAAGGACTTACCATGGCAGAGGTTTATGTTTTTTGATGAGTTTTTATGGAAGAAAATGAATGATAGGATGATGATAAACAACTTTTGTGAAAGGTGTTGTTATGAAAACACCTAATTTGGGCTAAAATGTAAAAGTTGTAATTTGTCATTAAGGCATGAAATAGTTGGAATTGAGGATAGCTGTAAGAGGATTAAATATTCAGCTAGGCTTGTTTAACAAGAAAATATGATGAAAATTTATTTACGAGCTTAGGGGTAAAATCGTAATTTTGCCAAAGTGTAGGGGCAAAATAGCCATTTTTTCCTAAAGTGTATATTATGGTATATTATGATTTATGAGTGATTTAATCAGTAAATTACATTGTTCTAGAACAAAGAAAATGAGTTTTAGAACTAGAACGGGTGAAAAGAGAAATGTGGGCAAAAAGGTTCCTTTCGGCCCTTTCGACATTGAGGTAAGTTCATGTGTGATTGTTGCAATTACGTACAAGATAATTTAATATTCCAATATAATATGGAATGTATATTTACTCAATGAATGTTTGAAATATCTTTTGATGAGATATTAAAAGAATCTAAGAGTAATAGAAAATATATATAGCATGATATGATGATAGTTAAGGTCTCGTGTAAGACCATGTTAACATATGGCCTCGGTGTGAGATATTGAATAATACCATGCCAGGGATATGGCATCAATACGATATATCATGCAAGACCCTATTGGGGTATAATGTTAATATGACGTTCTGCGTATAAGCCTTAAGAGTGTTATTTAATAATTTGAGTGATTCAGCGGGTATGTTGAAGAGAGAAAGTATGTGGTTGTGCCATGAGAAGCACAAGTATATGTTAGAACTAAATTGAGATGAATTCAGAATATGATAAAACCTAGTGGATTATGTGCAATTAACGCACCTAGTTGCATAAGATAGATTTATAAATGTATTATGTGAATGTGAATGATTATTGTAGATTCTAAGTAAGAATGATAGTGAGCGAGGATGTTCACGGATGAACATTTGAATTAGAGAAATGTATGTGGATAAATATTTGTGAATGTATAATAACGGTGAGCTATGTGCAAATACACCTCATTGAGGGTTATTGATGGGTTGTGTGCGATACCATCAACCATATTATCATTGGTGGGCTGTGTGCGTTACCACCTAATTAATTATTAATTGATGGGCTGTAAGCGATACCATCAACTATATTATTATCGGTGGGCTGTGTGCGTAACCACCTGACTAATTAGTAATCGATGGGTTGTGTGCGATACCATCGCTTATAAATGATTGGTGAGCTAAGTGCGAAATCACCATAAGTATAAATGATTGGTGGGCTGTGTACGATACCATCGCTTATAAATGATTGGTGAGCTAAGTGTGAAATCACCATAAGTATAAATGATTTTTGGGCTGTATGCGATACCATTGCTTATAAATGATTGGTGAGCTAAGTGCGAAATCACCATAAGTATAAATGATTGGTGGGTTGTGTACGATACCACCCTATTAGAGGTTGATGGTGGGCTAAGTGCGAAACCACTGAGAGATTAGTAGAATGAGTGGCTTATCGAAAATTCTGGATGTGTTGTTTTATATGATCATGTGTGATCAGTGCCGGAATGTATGTTAATTAAATAAGCAAATTGGCTTGTGGCATGGTAAGAATGTGGTAGGAGATAGTATGAGTAAGCTTCAAGAATGATTGAGTAAGTATAAGAAAAACTCGACATATTACCTCATAGTTACATTTATTGATGAATATCAATAATTGTCAAATTATGCGATGAACTTACTAAGCATTATTGCTTACTCCTCTTCCTTTCTCACCTCTTATAGGTTATTTTAGCTAGCTCGGGTTGGAGATCGCCGGAGATGTTTTCACACTATCAAACAGACACTTGGTATAAGGTATCAAGTCCTTATGAGTCATGGCATGTATAGGGCTAGTACTTGAGGTTGATTAAGTCTTTGTTGATGTAGCCAAATTGTGTTGGCCTAAGAGAACTTATAATTGGGTTGTGTGTAGCCATAGATGATGGCTTAGGTTGTTGTAAATGTATTGGGAATAGTTCTCCCTAGTGTGTGGGATGAACACTTTATCACTCTTATGATTAAATGTCCTTAATTCAAGAGTTATATTGATGTTATGTGATATTATGTGCTAATATATAATGATATGCAAATGAGAGTGGAAAAAGGCTTGGTAGATAGCCTCTAAGTGCCCTGCGGATAGACACACTGGCGTGTGTCTAGGCCGTGTGTTCCCTGCATGTTAGTGTTTTAAGTCAAAATAGACCACGGGCTAACCCTACGGCCGTTTGTATTGGCCATGTGTGACACACGGTTATCACATGGGCGTGTGCTCCAAGCCATGTGAATAAGTCAGTATATCAAGGTGTGACACATGGTCTGAGGCCACGGGCGTGTCATGGCCGTGTGTAATTTGGCAGTGTCCACCACGAGTGAAAGACATGGGCGTGTTTTAGGGGTACACGGGCGTGTCCCTAAGCTTACGCTGGCGTGTTTTAGGTTAAATCCAAGTGTGTAAAAGTTTCCAATCTATTTTTGAAACCTTTTAGAGGCATGTTTAGAGCCTCATAGGCCCATTATAAAAATGTTAGAGGTGTGTGTGCAGAAAGGTTGTAATTTGGAATGAAATTTGATACCCAAAGTTGTATGACCCTGTGAGTTAAGTACGGTAACATCTCAGTATCCGATTTAGATGTAGAACACGGTAAGGGGTGTTACATTTAATGGTATCGAGCTATGATTTAGTCGTTTCTCGGACTAACCTAGCATGAGCAAGAATCTAGCTATATATGCCATAGGTGGACCGTGATAGTGTGATATCTCCCGGCTCTAATAAAACTATTTTGTTAAGACAGAAATGATTCACAACCGAGCTAATCTCAATAAGGTTGTAAGTGGCAATGAGGGAATTAAAATGTGCTTATGCATTGTTGAAATTTAGAAGTATGAATAGAAGTTTATGACATGTGGGTGATAAGGTATGAAATGTTATAACTCCAAGTAGAGGAATGAAATGAGAGTTATGAAGTGATGAACTTATTTATATTGATTTGATATGCGTATGGTGTTATATACTCAACTTATTGGGTTAAGTGCATGTAGTGAGTAAAATTGTCCAGAGAACAAGATATGTGTATATGTACAATTATTTGAAGGATGTCAGATGAATGTGTCCACATGGTTAAATCTCATGTGTGTTTGTTAAAGTAGAAAGTGTATAATGTTTTGTTTCATGACTCATATGAAGCCACACGTATTATAGTGTGGAAGCTAAAGCTGGGAAGTTTGATTTAGTAAAATCACGAGGAGATGAGTACGATACGTCCAATAATAAATTGATGAATAATACCATGGTTGGACCATGGCGGTATATGTGATCCCATATAAGACCATGTCTGGGACATGGCATTGGCATCGATACATGATCCCGTATAAGACCATATCTGGGATATGGCATCGGCATCGACATGAGTTCCATGTAAGACCATATCTGGGATATGGCATTGGTATTGATATGAGATTTCGTGTAAGACCATAGCGAGGCTATGGCATCGTGATGACATGTAAAGTAGTAACAGGGCTATGATGTTGCGATACGAGTAAGATCATAGTTGAACTATGGCAATCAAGTAAACGACGTACTCAAACCCATAATACATTCTTTAATTGATTAGTAATAGTAGGATAAATTAGAGTGAAATGTTTAGTACTCGAGTAGATATTAATGTGGAACATGAGTATGTGAAAGTCTAGATTGAAGTTGAATAACTTAGGATACTCTATCGCTTACATGAGACAAGAAAGTCCGTATAAGACCAGGCCAAGGCATGGCATCGGCAAATAAGAAAAGATATCAAGTAAGTCCCTGTCAAGACACGGCGTCGAGGACAAGTTAAGAAATCCCATGTAAGACTATATCTAGGATATAGCATTGGCATCGAGATATATGTGAGATGAGATTCAAGATATCCTCGGTCATTCATAGTAATTCATCGGGCAAAAGAGTGAAGATTGAATGAGAAAGCAAGGAAGTTAAGTGAGTAAAGTCATTATTAAGTTATGCTAGTTAAAGTGACTAAGAGTGTTATGCATGTTATGAATGAAGAAGTTGAGATTATGTTTATCATATCAAATTATGTTGATGTATGTGATTAATGCAATATTTATGATAGCACAATTGAGAATGCTTTGTATCACATTGGTACATGATACTCTACTAAATAGAGTAATTGTTGTTGAACATATGATTGAAGTCCTAGGGACTAAAATAGAAAGGTATTGTTGAGATACGAAAATGATAAGGTTTCAGTATAAGACCATATCCAGGATATGGTTTGTGAATGAATATGATAATCGTATAAGACCATATTGAAATATGGCATCGATACTTGATGTGGAAGTCTATATAAGACCTTATCTGGGATATGGCATTAGCAGCTAGAGGTGACTCCATATAAGACCACCTCGAGAATCTGGCATTGGTTTCGTACTTATATGAATGATGATGAATATATGTCCTTGACTATCCCTAGTGACCAATGGCATAAGTAGATGAGTTAAAAGTAGAAATGAAATCAGTACTAAAGTTATGCAGATGAGTGAGAACAAGTGCTCATAAATGAATCACGAAGAAACGAGTACAATGTGTGGCATAGTATGTGTTTAATAAAGGGGAAGTATGAGTAAGTTGGCTTGAAGCCTGTGACATATGCATGGTTAATTAATACCATAAATGGATTATAATGATTCATTTGGATATTATGTATTAATACTTTTTTTCCCTTAAAGGTGATGTGGTTGTTCTTTTCAGGAAATTGTGATTGTGTGAGGATGTTAGCAGATTAAGAAATCGGACTAAGCGGCTATCAATTTAGTTAATTGAAATCAATATTTCTTTATCTCCTCTAACCCTATTTAGGTGCTTTTAGGGAGAAGTTGGGGATGAATCTAGCATAAGAAGTGAAATCACAAGTTTCATGTTGTGTGATGGGTTTTCAGGCAAGCCGAATAGAGTTAATGAATTCAATTGAGATGTCCTCATTGCCGTGAGATGTGACGAGGTCAAGGTTTTAGATTAGCATAGCAAGAGAAACTTCGACGAGAGTGCGCTTGAAATATGTTCTCGACAGAGAAAAGAATTGATTAATATATTGAAATATGATTCAAGTTTTGTGTATAGTTATGCATGAATCAATAAGTAGAATAAAATTATGTGTGTACGTCGGTAGGGAGCATGATACAAAAGGTATGCTCATTGAAAGGTTCAAATTGTGATGGTCGAGTTGAAAGCTATAAAAGGAACTATTAATTGAAAGTTCTAGTAGTGAGTTCGATTGAAGCGAGAAAAGAGTTAATGAGTTGGTGATCCCTGAGGCGATCACTTTTGTGTACGTGTTATGAGTTAGATGTTATGTAATGATTCATGGGAAAAAAATCGATGTGTTATGTTTTAATATTATCAAATGGTAAGTTTTAGTTTGAATTAGTGTGAAAATAAAATTGGTTTAAATTGTAACACCCTTACCCATATTCAACAGGAACATGGTACGAGGCATTACTAAACTTACGGAATCAATCATGCAATTTAGAGACTTGACCTTTCTTTCCTAATTTAAAACTCTTACTAACACCTCCTAAACAAGCCTCTGAAGCTTAATTCATGGTCTAGGAATGGTTCGAGATCAAATCGAGCTCTTTTGAAGTTTTCTAGAAAATCTTAGAAAATTTTCACTAAATAGTCCACACATCCGTGTGGAGGTAGGAACATGCCGTGTGACACATCACACGCGTGTTCCACACCCTTGTGGAATTATTTCTTATTTTGAACCTCTGGGGAGTTTTCACACGGCCGGACACACGCCTGTGTATCCGCCCATGCCCTCACTGACCTCGACACGCCCTTGTTCTCCACCCGTGGTCGACATCGACTTGCATCACACGACCTATCACACGCCCGTGTGTCTGCGGACCGTGGTCGACACCGACTTGCATCACTAACATGTAGGGGACACACGGCCCAGCCACACACCCATGGGACTGACCATGTGTCACACATGACCTAGACACACGTCCGTGTGTCTACCCGTGTGGACAAGAGCAAGGCTATTTGCCAAGCTCTTTTTATCACCCTAACTCATACAAACATAATACACATTCAACCATCAACTCATTCATGTATACTTCAATCAAGCAACCTAATCATGCATCTTATACATTCATGAATAACCTCATCTCTCATAGATTAATAACAATGAACCATCACTATGGCTATATATAAAAGAGTGCGTCTATAAAAGAGCCAACACAATTGGCCAAAACAATAAGACATTTCACCAAATCTAGTCCTTATACATGTCATACTCAAAATGCTATGTCTAACTATACCGAGATGTCTTGATAGTGTGGATGATCTTCTAATCATCTTCATATCCCGAAATGGCTCTTTGACACTATAAAACAAGGAAAAGAAAGGAGTAAGCTTTAAGATTAGTAAGTCTACATGTAAACAATAAGCATCATACCATATGCTAAGCCATCACGACCATTACATATTATGTAAAAACAATTCACATATTCATAATCATAATTACTCATCTCATCTCTTACCACATTCCAACCATGTAACTTGGCAGTGTAATTTGGCAGTGTCCACCATGGGTGAAAGACATGGGCGTGTTTTAGGGGTACACGGGCGTGTCCCTAAGCCTACACAGGCATGTGGCCCCTGCTCAGGTAAAAATTTTCCAAGTATGTAAAAGTTTCTGATCTATTTTCGAAACCTTTTAGAGGCATGTTTAGGGTCTCGTAGGCCCATTATAAGGATGTTAGAAGTGTGTGTGTTGAAAGGTTGTAATTTAGAATGAAATTTGATAGCCCAAAGTCGTATGACCCTGTGAGTTAAGTATGGTAACGCCTCGTATCTGGTTTCGGTGTAGAACAAGGGTAAGGGGTGTTACAAACCATATAACATATATATTGCTCACATTTACTTGCACATACACTCTGCACTCATCACCACAAAGTTACATGAAATATTTACTTAGACAAGTTTCTCGATGAACCCTTCGGAATGATACAAAGTACCTGGTGGTTTCACACACAGCCCACCATTAATCAAGAATAGGGTGGTATCGTATACAGCCCACCACAAGGATAATTACGGTGGTTTCGCATATAGCCCACCAAATGATAATATATAAGCGATGGTATCGCTTTACAACACATCATGAATAAATAATAAGGTGGCATCGCATTTGACCCACCAATAAGGATAATTACGAATATTTATTCGTACTTACATCTCTATTCCGAGGTTCATACGAGAATTACTCATTATCCATCATTTTCAATCAATCTCACCAATAAGTAGTTTCATCCATACAATGCATCAATAGGTAACAACATATATATTAAAGATGTATCGTTTACACATAAACTTACCTCGGAGCAAAATGTGTTAATTGATTGGTTTAGTCCAGTAACCTTACCTTTTCCTTGGTCAAATTTATTTTCGCTCTTCTTAATCTATATTAATAAAATTTACTCGTTCAATTACTACATAACTCATGATACATCAAAATTTCTACTTAGGCAAAATAACAATTTTGCCCTTATACTTTGGCAAAATTACGATTTTGCCCCTATGCTCGTAAATCGTTCTTCATCACATTTTCTCATTAAACAAGCCTAGCTGAACATTTATTTCTCTTATAACAATTCATAAAACCAATCATTCCATGCATTTATTACTCAATTACAACCTTTACAAATATGTCTCATTTAGGTGTTTTCATGGTAACACATTTTACAAAAGTTATTCCTTAACCCTCTAACATTCATTTTCTTCCATAAAAACTCAGAAAAAAACATAAAAACTCTCATGGAAAGTCCCTAAAATTTCAACCATTTTGCAAAATAGTCCCCTCATTAGCTAGCTTAAGCTTCAGGGGTTCCAAAAGTACGAAAATTATCAAGAAAGACCTCTAAAATCACTTACTTGCAAGAGATTAGCTTGGCTGAAAATTTGAACTCCAAAAACCTCTATTTTCTCTTCAATTTTTGGTGGAAGAAGAAAGGTGAATAGTAAAAGATGATATCTTCTTCCTTTATCTTATTTTATTCATTTTTTAGTCACCTAATTTCACCAATTTTTTTACCAAATTAATGGCCTTATCTCCCTTGTCCCTATGGCCGGCCAACCCCTCTCTCATTGGCCTAATTGCACTTTAAAGATCTCCAATTTAATATTCTATGGCTATTAGACACCTCTCACCTGTAAAATAGAACTTTCGCACTTTATGTGATTTAGTCCTTTTTCACAATTAAGCATACAATTGCCAAAATTAATGCACCAAAATTTTCATACATCCATATAATTATGCCATAACACATAAAATAATATCAAAATAATTTTTCAACCTCGGATTAGTGGTCTTGAAACCATCGTTACGACTAGCCCCAAAATCGGTACATTACATAAATAGTATACTATTAGATTGATTTAAATAATATAAGTGAAGTATTTATGAGTAAACATTGGTTAGCTTAATTAGGTTGATTATTTAGCATGATTTGGATGTATTTGATTGTGTATTGGATTGGTCGAATAATTGGTTGTTGAATTGCTTGTGGTTTAAGTTTTCAGGGTTGGTAAAACTTGATGAAAAAAGCTCATTTTGAGTCCACACTATAACACCCCTAACCCGTATCCGTCACTGGAATAGGGTTAAAGGCACAGACAGATCAAAAACTGTTACAAACATTTAGTAAAACAATTCACCAATCGCAATCAAAGTGTCCCTTATATAGGTCAACAAGACCTTAGTCATGCTTTAGAGTAGGGCCGGGACTAACCGAACACATACGAAAATTCTTGCAAATTTAAAACTCTTTCAAAACTGTCAAGGTCACATGCCCATGTGTCCAAGCTGTGCCATAACAGAGCATGTATACTTACTTATCCACATGGCCACCAGGCACACCCGTGCGCCATGGCCGTGTACACTTAGGCTAGATACTAATTTATTCACATGGCTATCTGGCACGTCTGTGTACCATGGCCGTGCACACTTAGATTGGCTATTGACTTAATCACACGGCTACTAGGCACGCCCGTATGCCATGACCGTGTAGGCAAAACAGGCCACTTGTAATGCCAAAATGCGACCACACAAGAGTCAAACCTACAAGCAAAATTACCAATTCGTTTCATGCACACTTGACATCCAAAAACATATCAAACAATCAGCATATCTTTATATTCAAATTGATTTCCAACCATGCCACTTTGCCTAACTAATAACACATATACCTTCAAATATGATTCATCCACATTTATCTTTCATATAATCATTCCTCTGCTCAAACATACATACTCATAATGCATTTATATGCTTACCATAGCTTTGACCATTTCATTAGATATCTAGCCATACCAAAACATGCATCATGTAACATACTCATTCATACATATTACCAACATTAGACTAGCCACATCTCATCGCTATTTATACACATTTCAAACATAACTCAAAGTGACTAGCCTATACATGCCATATCTAGCTATATACACATTTCAAAAGTACCAAAATGAGTTTGGGTAGTGTGATGACGATCCTCGACGGTCTCGAGCCTTCAGTAGCTTCGACGATCTATAAAACATAGAAAACACACATAGACTAAGCTTTCAAAAGCTTAGTAAGCCATATACAAATAAATTTAGCATATAATACACATATTCAATTTGATAAGATGTCATTTATAGTTCTCATAGCAAATTCATCTCATATTCATTGGCTCATATGCTTAGCCATTTAATACCAAAATTCTTCAACTCAAATATCACATACACGCATAACTCATTCAAGCATATTTTCACATATTGTCTCATCATTCCATTTCACATATTCATCATAGTAAGTTCATATAGATACTTACCTTTCATGCACACTTAGTGTACATATTAAACGTACTTGATATGGATATACAAATCACATAGCCGTTCATATCTAGAGATTTTCCCTTTGAACCGTTCGAAATCTAATAGGATACTTAGAGTGCTCGGAATAGTCATACAATGCCAATGTCCCAGACGTGGTCTTACATGTAATCAGATAACTACTTCATTCCCTTCGGTCATTTGAAGAACCATGCGCTTAGCAGTGCAATCCAACCTCGCCTGGTGCCTAACCAGCCAGTCCATTCCAAGGATCAAATTGAACTCCCCAAATGGTAGTTCCATCAGATCAGCCATAAACACGACCCCTTGGAGTTCTAGGGGTACATCCCTAAAAAGCTTATTCACAACTACAGAATGGCCTAAAGGGCTAATTACAGTCATCTCCCTAGCAGCAGTCTCAGAGTCCAGGTTCAAAGTCTCTACCACACTACTCGCTACGTATGAATGCGTAGAACCCACATCAATTAATGCATAATAAGGAAGATCGAAAATCAGAAACGTACCGATTATGACATCCGGTCGTCACCCTTCTCGACGCCTCGCCAGATAGACTAAGCCAGTGCCTTGCCTCTGATTGCACGTGCCTCGCCTCGAGTTCCACGACCACGATTAGCACCATTTCCCCCTCTACCATTACCACGACCTCTTTGTGGTCCCACACTTCTATCCTGAGTACGGTTCTGCCCCTCTGACGGATTTCGAGCTCGCTTCCGGGGACATTCCCTCACACGGTGTTCCAAAGACCCACATTCAAAACAACCCCTCTCACCGGTCCAACAACCTCTCCAATGGGACTTCCCACAGCGATTGCACTGAGCCAGTCTCTGATTAGTAGCTATGGGCCTTGCTGCCTGATTTGGCCCACTCTGCCTAGCCTTTTTTTGATCATTACCACCTGACCCAGATGGCCCAAAACCTCTCTTCTGCTTGAGCCTATCATAGTTTTGCCTCACCGTTGCCTTGATACCCTCGGCTACCTTAGCCTTTTCTACTAGGGACGAAAACTCACGAACCTGCTGCGGAGCAATCAAGTGACCTCAAATCATCTCGGCCCGTCCTCAAAGCGGACCTGGCGCTCATGTTTCAGTAGCCACAATGCCTCTCGCATATCTACTCAGCCTTAGGAACTCCGCCTCATACTCCGACACGGACTTAATTCCTTGTACTAACCCCAGAAAAGCCTTTCTCTGCGCGTCAGTGTAGCTAGTACCCATATACTTTTTCTGAAAAGTAACTCTAAAGTACTCCCATGTAAGATCCTCTGCCGTGGCGCCATCTCGAACAGTGAGCCACCACCGATATACTTTATCCTTGAGCGACACGGCTCCCTTGACTTCTCCTCGTTAGTCGGTCAAGATCGTCCATGATCCTTTCCGTTGACTCAACCATGATTCTGCGCAATAGGTGCCACTCCGACACGCCCAGAACACCTCGGCTCCGTTGGACCGAATTCGCCGAGAAGATTCACGAGCTCCCAGATTTCCACCATTGACCACCAACTCGAGAACTTCGTAACACGGTGCGATCGCCTCTCCTCCGTCGATCTTGCTCTTCCGCTCCAAAAGCTGGAGGTGGTGGTGGCAGTGGTACCTCATTTTCTGAACCATGTCCTGACCTAACGGGTTCAGATATGGTCATTCTTCCCCTACCACGTCCACGTCAGCCACGTCCTCTAGAACTCATTCTATCTAACGTGCTTTTAATCTGATTAAAAAAAATTTTATGGATTAGCAATTTGTTCCGCTTGATTATCTGCGAAGAATTTTATGAAAAGTTTAATAAGGATTCTTTCGATCAAACAATGTTTTAAGTCTTCTACCCAAGTTCACACCAAAGGCCACATTCATTCCCTAATACTTTCCATACCTATTCACTCCTCGGACATTTTTGTCCTGTTTCTAACCCAGAGGTATTTTCGTCATTTCTCTACAGGGGTATTTTTATAATAAAATCCGAGAGATTTCAAATTTTGATAAAGCAGGTCACTTTGAAATTCCCAAAACTGGAGGGTATTCTTGAAAATTTGTAAGGTTTGAAGTTATGGTATCATTTTGGAAACTAGGGGTATTTTGGTAATTTTGTCAACAGGGTAATTTTGAAATTTTAACAAATCAAGGGTATTTTAAGGTTGTAAAACTCTAAGGGTCCTTTTGAGAGTTTTCCTTTCTTAAAATGATGATGTTGCAAACATTTTATACTCGTGGTCGTTTGGTAATTTTACAAGTTGAGGCATTTTGAAATTTTCCAAACCAAAGTATTTCATTGATGATTTGCAAAATAGAGTTTTGGATATTTCTAGAATAAGGAAATTTTGGGCAAAACCATTGATTTGATATTTTATGAGTCAAGGGTATTTTAGTAATTTCACCCTAAGGGCATTTACGTAATTTTCACAAATCAACTTTTTGGAAAAACATTGTAAAATGGTTGTTCTCATATTTGAAAGAGTGATTTTGAAGATTTTGAAGAAATTAGGGTTTTGTTGGTTTTTTCTTTTTCAAAAACATGGTTAGTTCCTTTCGGGTTTTAGTCGTTCGTTTAGCCTATGGTAGAGCCCTCTTGGTCGGGGTGAACCAAAGCTATGCACCAGGCGGGATTCGTGTGGATAGGAGGTGAGTCACGTGGATTGCTTAAATACCAAGCTCCCACCAAACCTTTCTAGACATGCTGCAGAGGTTACCACACCATCGAGCCTACGAGTTAGGGTGAACCGAAGCTACGCACCAGGTAGGATACCTGCGAAGAGGTGGTGAGTCACTCGGACTGCTTAAATACCAGGCTCTTCCGGATCCAATCCTAGACATGCGTACAGGGGTTACCACACCCTAGCTCAGTGACTTGGTCATAGGTTGGTTGAGTTCATTAAGTCTTATGCTCTGTCTATGTTTGAGTAGTCTAATCCTAGGGTTAAATTCCTATAAGTCTATTCTACGTTCCATGTCTCCTACCCTTCTACAGAAAATAAATCATACAGATGTTAGGAACACTTATCTGGGCGGATAGATGCCGGAGACTCGGTGCCATGCTATTCAAAAACCCAAAATTACTTCAAAAAGGCCTACCAAAACATTTTTGGGCCTTGGGCCCCCACAGCCGAGCTTTGAACTGGGCTCTGATACCAATTTGTAACACCCCAAACTCGGCCCAAACATTAGGACCGAATATGGTTTGTTACGGAGAAAAACTTTTTGAAACCATTTTAAAACCAATTTAAGTTTTGTTGAAAACTTCTCGTTTTGGTTATCTTCTTTGAAATCATACTTAGATTAAATTGAAATTTAATTAAGTCAAGTTATTTACAAATTTCAAATGTGCACGGCACGATAAAACATTTTCGTGTTAATTTGGGAAAACATGTGATTTTAATTTATAGCTTAAAACAAAATATCCAACATATGAGAAATAACAAAAGTAAAGTATATGGAGGCCTTATTACATCCAAAATAAAAATAAACCAATAATAAAATAAAATAACTAAGTTTAAAGTTTATTTAATTCAAGTCCTTTGCATGGCCACCTCGAGTCCCTCGGCTCCATATCCATGGTCTATGTATCACACGAAAAAAATACAAAGGAGAAGGTGAGTCACCAAGACTCGAGATGTAACCCTTCCCGGTTTAAACTAATTTCATACACAAATTATAACAATTAATATGCACGAGATAATATACCCAACCTAGCCAACCAAGCGCCTCAATCTACCCGTTGTGGTACCAAACCCTTTGGTGGTGCCAAACCACTGGTGACATATAGTCACAGATGTGATGCCAAATCACTGGAGGTGCCAAACCTCTGGTGTCCATAGACACAATCGATTGATGGGGCCAACCCATCGTGTGATACCAAATCACTGGCGTCAATCCCATATCTCAAAGTGGGGCCAACCCACGGTGGTGCTAAGCCACAGGGACGAGACGCTATGAGGTGCCAAACCTCTGGAGGTACCAAACCTCTGGTGACCGTAGTCACAGTGTGTTACCAAAACACTGGTGCCCATCGGCACAATATCACTGCCCCCTCCGCTCATTTAACCCACAAAAAAGTCAAGTAATCATGATCAGATCTCATACATTTATCACATGTATCATATAAGCCATGCTTCCCAAAAGCATAATAATCTCATATTAACAGAGACTTACCGGAATCCTCGCTTGTACCATTAAGGTACTATATCCGTATCTACATCAAGCAAATTTACATCGACATATATCGAGCACAGTTATTAATTGCTATAAGTGTGTATGTACACACCTATCACCCTTGGATGCTCTAAATCCGAAAAGGCAATTGGCCACACTAGATCTCTCTGTACCTATATTCGCCAACCATAGGATTAGTACTATGGCCTACTCGACCAACCCACATAAGTTAAAGGGTAACCTTTTGTGCGAATCCTTACCTAATCACTTTGAATACTAGCTTGACACAGAATCACGAATCTGGTTCACAAACTACAATCGGTCAATATTAATAACCATAGCCTTTGGCTTTTAAATGAACACCAAATACATATGTAGATCCTTACCGAAAATTGATTGATGAACGTTGGCGAACTCACTTGCTTATTTCCAAATCCCGAAGATCCTACAATGAATTTCGTTTAATCTGTGATTAGTACCCTTAATTAACAGTTGCCGAAACCCACACCTACCTTTACCAAAGTCGACATAATGAGAAAAATATAAACATTCAACCTAAGACCCTTACCTTCGAAATCGACTAAAGGAAAGCCATCTTCTCTTGCACAATATTCGCCAAGTAGAGTTTAATATAAAGAAAAGGATTTGGCACTTTGATAGGGATTAAATTTGGCTATGATTGATTTTATAATTAAACAAGGCTGGACTTTTAGTGAGAAAAAGAAGAAGAAAGGTAAAAGGGAGTAGATGATTAACTAATGTGGGTAAGAGTAGAGAAGGAAGAATAAGGAGAAGGGAGGAGTAGGGAGTTTCACCAAAAGAGTTTTATGAAGAAAGAAAATAAAAGAAAAATGAGAGGGAGGGTGTTTGGTCTTGAAGAAGAAAAGGAAAAGAAATGGTAAATGGGAAGAAAGCTAGCAAGAAATTGTCAAGTAAATGGCTAAGAAGAATTGGCATTCCTCTTCACAAAGACTCCATGCCGTCCACTCCACTCCAACAAGGAGTTCAATTTTGACAATCTCCTTGGTTTCTCTTAGCCACCCATTTAATTTAATTCAAACTAATTTGAATTAATTCCTAATAATAAGTAATAATCTCTTAATAATCCATGTAATATCCTCATTTATCTCCTATTATCCTTAGAATAAAAAATCCCTTTTAAAAGCTCATATTATCTTTTAATAATAATAATTAAAGAATTTAAAGGGAGGAAGACTCTCCCACATGTGCCGTCCAAACATAATGCAAAAAGGGGATCTTCGTGACTCGAACCAAGGCTCTGCCTTGCTCACCATGGCGTCACAAGTAG
This sequence comes from Gossypium rotundifolium, assembly GCA_025506655.1. Lineage (NCBI taxonomy): Eukaryota > Viridiplantae > Streptophyta > Magnoliopsida > Malvales > Malvaceae > Gossypium > Gossypium rotundifolium. The sequence continues at coordinate 57,508,177 of CP106726.1, forward strand.
CTCCCAAGTGGCCCTCCCTTTGCCACTTATTCTAGGCTCATTTTATGACAACAAATCCCTTATTAATTCTTGTAACCCCTACCTGCTAAGGCTCCTCACCTTTTAAAGCTTAATAATAATATTTTTTCCCACTTCCCGAGCCTACTAAAAGTCCAAAATTAAGCCCTACTACACCATAATTAATACCATAACCATTCAAAATCAGGCAAAAATAATTTAATCCCAAATAGCCCCGGTTTTAGGATATTACACCTTATCACGTAGAGTACTAAATAATCACAAGCGCATTCACCTATACAAAACATAACACCCATTTAACTCAATTAGCAAAAGAATTGGGAGATTTCTATTCCAAACACCTAACTATGAGATTTACTATCACTTACCTTCACTAGAACGATCAACTGTGATTTGCCTAGTTAAACCAAAGTTTGATGCCGACGCCCTTCCGCATCCAGGCAGAAAGTCCCAAACCGCTGACACCCTACGCCGCTTACACTTGGGAATTGAGGCTATATGCACAGTCTCAGTTGGCACTTTTACTGCCCCCTATGGCTAGAATCCCCTTTGCTCATCAAGAATACGATCTTACAGAATCGGAGTCAACACAAACACTTAAATCACAACCAGAAAGTAACCAATCACCCTAATAGGAAGCAACGAGATAATGATGCGATTGGGCTTAGGGCATATTCTCGGCCCAAATGGGCTCACACGCTCATATGGCCCATTTAGCCAAAATCTAGCCACAGATATGAGATTCACATTGTCCAGTCCAATATTTACTACACAATCATACAACTTATCTGATTGGGCCCACGGGCCCATTGCCCCAGATGGCCCCATTCGGCCCATTATGGCCCAACCAGCCTAAATGCACAAGAACACTCATGATGGCCTCAACTATCGTGTCGAAGCTCCCACACGTGTGCTCGCACGCTGTGTGGCTACCATCGTCGTGTGACCTGCATTTCGGCATTTGTCGCTTTATAGATAGAGTAGTGCGAAATACACACCTGATAGGAATCTGAAGCTAATCCGCGCTACGAACACTCCTATACCCAAACATCAACCAAGGTATGCTTACTCTCCTTATAGATTGCTCTATTTAAAGCCAGCTTCTCACCTTCTCTCATGCTAGCTTCCCGATATGGGATCCCTCCTTCAACAGAGTTTAATTCCATCACAACCACCTGTCGCCCCAACTTAGCAAAATAAATATCCCTTTTTGCTTGCAATGGGATTCGAACCCTTGCCCTCTCCTATGCTCCAGACGCTGCATGCCACCACAACACAAGCTCCTTTTGTGACTTACAACATGCGCAACTAGATATAAACCTATGGGCCAAAGTCTAAATTCATTTAAAAGGAGATCAAAATGAATTGCAAGCGCCAAGACTTGAACCTTGAACCCCTTGCTTCCTTTGTAGCGTCACTTCCTTATCTCCCATGTGGCATCATTTGCCACTAGACCACAACTCCTTTTATGTCTTATTTTACCCCAATTTATTTTTAAACCCTGCTTACTTCCTCCCATGGTTTTATTCACCTAAAACCAAAATTTTTCCTAAAGCCCAGGTTTAATCCCGGGACTTAATGGAAGCCCCCTAACCTTCCAAAATCACTCACCTAATAGATCCAACTTGCATTAGCGTCGTTCTCTTGTTCTCAAAAATTTTAAACGCTCCTACGCCTAAGGCCCAATAGGCCCAAATTCGGGGCGTTACAAAAATCTTGAGATTTGGTCGAAAGGGACAGTTAAGTCCACGTATCATCGGTCTGTATGAAATCACAGAAAGAGTTGGATCAGTAGCATACTGTTTGGCATTGCCACCAGAATTACAGAAGATTCATGATGTTTTTCACGTTTCTATGCTCAGAAGATACAGATCAGACCTTTCACATTTTATTTCGACAGAGGATATTGAAATCCAACCTGATTTGTCATATGAAGAAGAGCCAATTGAGATTTTAGCACGAGAGATTAAAGAGTTAATTAAAGTATTATGCCGAAGTCATAATATTGAGGAAGCAACTTGGGAACCGGAAGAAACTATGAGATCTCAGTACCCCCACCTCTTTTCAGGTAAATTTTAAGGATAAAATTTATTGAGGGGGGAGAATTGTAATGACCCGATAGTCGGGTAATTGGAAAGTTTATTTTCACGTCTTCGTTTTCGTAAAATGGATTCATAAATTTTTTTAATAAATATTTATGAAATTAGTTGTGTGGTTAATTAGGTTTTAGTTAGGAAAAATTAGTTTGAATCAAGGGTAATTAGGTGTAAGGACTAAATTGAATAAAGGGTGAAAGTTTATTTATAGAATAGAGAAAATTGAAATGACTAAATTAGCAATTAAGCCATAAGTGACAAGTGTGTGGTAATAGTGAAATACATGTGGTAAATTAAAATACATATATTTAAATATTAATTATCTATTTACTTATTATTTAAGTAAATGTTATAAAATATTATTATATTATTATATTATATTATATTATTAAAATTTAAAAGTAAATAAAAGAATAAATAAACAAAGAAAATGAAATAAAAAGAAACATAGCAAACGAAACAGAGAAGGGAATGAAAGAAAAAGAAAAGAAGGAGAATTAGGGTTTTTAAGGTTTCAAGTTCAATTGGTAAGTCAATTTAGCTTATTTTCTTGTAATTTTTGAGTTTTTGGAATCCTAGAACAAAATACTACTTGATTTAAGTTGAAATTTTGAAAGTTAATGAATTTTTAGATGTTTTTCATGTTGAATAAATTGAAGTATTAGGGGTTAAATTGATAGAACTTTAAGTTAGAATTGAGAAAAGGATTGAATTGTAAAATAAACTATAAGTTTTGAGTAATAGGGACTAAATTGAAAGAATTTCAAAATTAGGGATTTATGGTGAAATTAGAGAGTTAAATTTAGTTTTAAGTGTTAATTGAATGAAAGTACAGAACAAATTATGAAGAAAATAAAGTTAGCTTTGGTTAGGGATTAAATTGGAATTTAGGCAAAAGTTAAGTATAAATTTAAATATTTGATGTGAATTGGTGTTGTATTGATAATTTTTAATTGTTTCGATTTTCGTAGCTAACGTTGAGCTGGAGACCTCAGCTAAGAAAGGAAAAGATAAAGTTAACAAGGAGTAGCTCGAGAATTCTAGTTTATATTTCTATAATCCGAATTTAGTAATTATTATTGTTGTATTTTAATTTAGTGATTATGGTAAGTGAATAAGGTAAGTAAATAGCATTATGAGATTGAATTGAATGAATGTGGATTTGTGATTTGTATGTGATTATTCGAATTGAAATGTATGTTGATTGGAAATTAAAAATATGATTGAAAACCCTATTAACTGTATCAGATTGAGTCGGATATAGTGGGCATGCCATAGGATCGGAAGTGTTCAGGGATACTTCAACCACGAGTCGATGAGACACTGGGTGTCAAATTAATTCTGTGGATAAATTTGAAGAGGTATTGGGTACTACTTTACTTCGGCATGGCCGACGAGACACTAGATGTCAACTTATTGCTTCGAATTATCTGATGAGGCACTGGGTGCCATACTGGTGTGTTTTGGTTGGATCTGTGTATCAGCCAAAGTCCGAGTTTTGTTAATAGGGGTAATTAAATGAAATGGCATTATGATTGATAGTGGATGATTTTATATGTGATTCGAAATGACAAAGTGAATTGAAATATGCATATGAAATGCATGAATTATAAGTTTATGAAATGGTTATTGATACAGTGAGATGATATGTGTATTCCATTGAGAAATGCTATTGAATAGTAATTATGAGAATGAAGCAGTAAGAGATGGGTATTGAAATTGTTATAAATGATTGTTTATGAAATTGATTATTAGTTGAATGATTTTCGTTATGTGAATTCAAATATATAGTATCATAAAGTCTTGTTTATTAAGTATTCGGATTATAGAAATACCATTGAGTTTATACTCAACGTACGGTTTGTTTTCGTGCGCAGGTTAGGTTAAATTTCAAACGTCGAATCAGCATTCAAGGTCGATCCCAAACTCATTGTGGTGAAGTACTTTTCTTTTTGGTATATGGCATGTACCTAGGTTGTCTGTGTAAGTCATATTGGAAAATGATTGTAAATAATGTTATAATATAAAATTGTTTGAATACATATGAATTTATGTGTTATGTTTTAATATTTTCAAATGGTAAGTTTTGGTCTGAATTAGTGTGAAAAATAGAATTGGTTTAAATTGTAACACCCCTTACCCGTATTCAACACCGAAACATGGTACGAGGCATTACTAAACTTACACACAATCAATCATGCAATTTAGAGACTTGACCTTTCTTTCCCAATTTAAAACTCTTACTAACACCTCCTAAACAAGCCTACGAAGTTTAATTCACGGTTTAGGAATGGTTCGGGATCAAATCGAGCTCTTTTGAAGTTCTCTAGAAAATCTTAGAAAATTTTCACTAAATAGTCCACACACCCGTGTGAAGAGGTAGGGACACGCCCGTGTGACACATCACACGCCCGTGTTCCACACCCGTGTGGAACTATTTCTCATTTCAAACCTACAGGGGTTTTCACATGGCCAGACACACGCCCATGTATCTGGCCCGTGCCCTCACACGGCCTCAACACGCCTGTGTTCTCCACCCATGGTCGACACTGACTTGCACCACACGGCTGTCACACGCTCGTGTGTCTGGACCGTGGTCGACACTGACTTGCATCACTAACATGTAGGGGACACACGGCCCTGCCACACACTCATGGGACTGACCGTGTGTCACATACGACCTAGACATACGTCCGTGTGTCTACCCCTGTGGACAAGAACAAGGCTATTTGCCAAGGTCTTTTTATCACCCTAACTCATACAAACATAATACACATTCAACCATCAACTCATTCATGTATACTTCAATCAAGCAACCTAATCATGCATCATATACATTCATGAATAACCTCATCTCTCATAGATTAATAATAATGAACCATCACTATGGCCATATATAAACGAGTTTGTCTATAAAAGAGCCAACACACTTGGCCAAACAAGACATTTCACCAAATCTAGTCCCTATACATGTCATACTCAAAATGCTATGTCTAATTATACCAATATGTGCTGATAATATGGATGATCTTTTGATCATCTTCGTATCCCGAGCTGGCTCTTTGACACTATAAAAAAAGGGAAAAGAAAGGGAGTAAGCTTTAAGCTTAGTAAGTCTACATGTAAACAATAAGCATCATACCATATGCTAAGCCATCACGACCATTACATATTATGTAAAAACAATTCACATATTCATAATCATACTTACTCATCTCATTTCTAACCACATTCCAACCATGTAACAGCCCGATTTAGGGGCTAGTCAGAACAGTGATCTCGAAATCACTAATTCAAGGTTAGAGAAAATTATTTTTCATGTTATGTTATGTGCTATAACATGTTTATAAGGATGCATGGAAATTTTGGTGCTTTAATTTTAGCAATTTCATGCTTAATCGCTAAAAAGGACTAAATCGCATAAAGTGCAAAAGTTCTATTTTATTTGCTGAAGGTGCCAAATAGCTATGGATTATTAATTGGAGGTCCCAAATGTCAAATTTTGCCTTTTTTAATTGAGATAGCCAACTAAGAGAATAAGAAAGGTTGAAAAGTCAAAGTTTTTGTATGGATTGGTACATGATGACATAAGTAAAAGTTAATAAAATAATAAGTGGTCATCTTCCTTCCCATTTTCCTCTCTCTGCCAAAATTGAAGAAGAAAACCTTCATGGGAGCTAAAATTTTCAGCCACTTCTCATCACCTCAAGTAAGTGATTTTTGCTAGCTCTCTTGATTAAATTTGTACTTTTGGAGTCCCAAAAGCTTAAGCTAACTAAGGAGGGGACCAATTTGCAACATGGTTGAGAGTCTAGGGACTTACCATGGCAGAGGTTTATGTTTTTTGATGAGTTTTTATGGAAGAAAATGAATGATAGGATGATGATAAACAACTTTTGTGAAAGCTGTTGTTATGAAAACACCTAATTTGGGCTAAAATGTAAAAGTTGTAATTTGTCATTAAGGCATGAAATAGTTGGAATTGAGGATAGCTATAAGAGGATTAAATGTTCAGCTAGGCTTGTTTAACAAGAAAATATGATGAAAATTTATTTACGAGCTTAGGGTAAAATCGTAATTTTGCCAAAGTGTAGGGCAAAATAGCCATTTTTCCTAAAGTGTATATTATGGTATATTATGATTTATGAGTGATTTAATCAGTAAATTCCATTGTTCTAGAACAAAGAAAATGAGTTTTAGAACTAGAACGGGTGAAAAGAGAAATGTGGGCAAAAGGTTCCTTTCTACCTTTCGACATTGAGGTAAGTTCATGTGTGATTGTTGCAATTACGTACAAGATAATTTAATATTCAATATAATATGGAATGTATATTTACTCAATGAATGTTTGAAATATCTTTTGATGAGATATTAAAAGAATCTAAGAGTAATAGAAAATATATATAGCATGATATGATGATAGTTAAGGTCTCGTGTAAGACCATGTTAACATATGGCCTCGGTGTGAGATATTGAATAATACCATGCCAGGGATATGGCATCAATACGATATATCATGCAAGACCCTATTGGGGTATAATGTTAATATGACGTTCTGCGTATAAGCCTTAAGAGTGTTATTTAATAATTTGAGTGATTCAACGGGTATGTTGAAAGAGAGAAAGTATGTGGTTGTGCCATGAGAAGCACAAGTATATGTTAGAACTAAATTGAGATGAATTCAGAATATGATAAAACCTAGTGGATTATGTGCAATTAACGCACCTAGTTGCATAAGATAGATTTATAAATGTATTATGTGAATGTGAATGATTATTGTAGATTCTAAGTAAGAATGATAGTGAGCGAGGATGTTCACGGATGAACATTTGAATTAGAGAAATGTATGTGGATAAATATTTGTGAATGTATAATAACGGTGAGCTATGTGCAAATACACCTCATTGAGGGTTATTGATGGGTTGTGTGCGATACCATCAACCATATTATCATTGGTGGGCTGTGTGCGTTACCACCTAATTAATTATTAATTGATGGGTAATGGCGATACCATCAACTATATTATTATCGGTGGGCGTATGCGTAACCACGACTAATTAATGTCGATGGGTTGTGTGCGATACCATCGCTATAAATGATTGGTGAGCTAAGTGCGAAATCACCATAAGTATAAATGATTGGTGGGTCGTATGCGATACCATCGCTTATAAATGATTGGTGAGCTAAGTGTGAAATCACCATAAGTATAAATGATTTTTGGGTGTATGCGATACCATTGCTTATAAATGATTGGTGAGCTAAGTGCGAAATCACCATAAGTATAAATGATTGGTGGGTTGTGTACGATACCACCCTATTAGAGGTTGATGGTGGGCTAAGTGCGAAACCACTGAGAGATTAGTAGAATGAGTGGCTTATCGAAAATTCTGGATGTGTTGTTTTATATGATCATGTGTGATCAGTGCCGGAATGTATGTTAATTAAATAAGCAAATTGGCTTGTGGCATGGTAAGAATGTGGTAGGAGATAGTATGAGTAAGCTTCAAGAATGATTGAGTAAGTATAAGAAAAACTCGACATATTACCTCATAGTTACATTTATTCAGTGAATATCAATAATTGTCAAATTATGCAGATGAACTTACTAAGCATTATTGCTTACTCCTCTTCCTTTCTCACCTCTTATAGGTTATTTTAGCTAGCTCGGGTTGGAGATCGCCGGAGATGTTTTCACACTATCAAGTAGACACTTGGTATAAGGTATCAAGTCCTTATGAGTCATGGCATGTATAGGGCTAGTACTTGAGGTTGATTAAGTCTTTGTTGATGTAGCCAAATTGTGTTGGCCTAAGAGAACTTATAATTGGGTTGTGTGTAGCCATAGATGATGGCTTAGGTTGTTGTAAATGTATTGGGAATAGTTCTCCCTAGTGTGTGGGATGAACACTTTATCACTCTTATGATTAAATGTCCTTAATTCAAGAGTTATATTGATGTTATGTGATATTATGTGCTAATATATAATGATATGCAAATGAGAGTGGAAAAAGGCTTGGTAGATAGCCTCTAAGTGCCCACACGGATAGACACACTGGCGTGTGTCTAGGCCGTGTGTTCCCTGCATGTTAGTGTTTTAAGTCAAAATAGACCACGGGCTAACCCTACGGCCGTTTGTATTGGCCATGTGTGACACACGATTATCACATGGGCGTGTGCTCCAAGCCATGTGAATAAGTCAGTATATCAAGGTGTGACACATGGTCTGAGGCCACGGGCGTGTCATGGCCGTGTGTAATTTGGCAGTGTCCACCACGAGTGGAAGACATGGGCATGTTTTAGGGGTACACGGGCGTGTCCCTAAGCTTACGCTGGCGTGTTTTAGGTTAAATCCAAGTGTGTAAAAGTTTCCAATCTATTTTTGAAACCTTTTAGAGGCATGTTTAGAGCCTCATAGGCCCATTATAAAAATGTTAGAGGTGTGTGTGCAGAAAGGTTGTAATTTGGAATGAAATTTGATACCCAAAGTTGTATGACCCTGTGAGTTAAGTACGGTAACATCTCGTATCCGATTTCAGTGTAGAACACAGGTAAGAGGTGTTACATTTAATGGTATCAGAGCTATGATTTAGTCGTTTCTCGGACTAACCTAGCATGAGCAAGAATCTAGCTATATATGCCATAGGTGGACCGTGATAGTGTGATATCTCCCGGCTCTAATAAAACTATTTTGTTAAGACAGAAATGATTCACAACCGAGCTAATCTCAATAAGGTTGTAAGTGGCAATGAGGGAATTAAAATGTGCTTATGCATTGTTGAAATTTAGAGAAGTATGAATAGAAGTTTATGACATGTGGGTGATAAGGTATGAAATGTTATAACTCCAAGTAGAGGAAATGAGAGTTATGAAGTGATGAACTTATTTATATTGATTTGATATGCGTATGGTGTTATATACTCAACTTATTGGGTTAAGTGCATGTAGTGAGTAAAATTGTCCAGAGAACAAGATATGTGTATATGTACAATTATTTGAAGGATGTCAGATGAATGTGTCCACATGGTTAAATCTCATGTGTGTTTGTTAAAGTAGAAAGTGTATAATGTTTTGTTTCATGACTCTGTTATGAAGCCACACGTATTATAGTGTGGAAGCTAAACTGGGAAGTTTGATTTAGTAAAATGTAGGAGATGAGTACGGTCGTCCAATAATAAATTGATGAATAAGACCATGGTTGGACCATGGCGGTATATGTGATCCCATATAAGACCATGTCTGGGACATGGCATTGGCATCGATACATGATCCCGTATAAGACCATATCTGGGATATGGCATCGGCATCGACATGAGTTCCATGTAAGACCATATCTGGGATATGGCATTGGTATTGATATGAGATTTCGTGTAAGACCATAGCGAGGCTATGGCATCGTGATGACATGTAAAGTAGTAACAGGGCTATGATGTTGCGATACGAGTAAGATCATAGTTGAACTATGGCAATCAAGTAAACGACGTACTCAAACCCATAATACATTCTTTAATTGATTAGTAATAGTAGGATAAATTAGAGTGAAATGTTTAGTACTCGAGTAGATATTAATGTGGAACATGAGTATGTGAAAGTCTTGATTGAAGTTGAATAACTTAGAATACTCTATCGCTTACATGAGACAAGAAAGTTCGTATAAGACCAAGCCAAGGCATGGCATCGGCAAATAAGAAAAGATATCAAGTAAGTCCCTGTCAAGACACGGCGTCGAGGACAAGTTAAGAAATCCCATGTAAGACTATATCTAGGATATAGCATTGGCATCGAGATATATGTGAGATGAGATTCAGTATCCTCGGTCATTCATAGTAATTCATCGGGCAAAAGAGTGAAGATTGAATGAGAAAGCAAGGAAGTTAAGTGAGTAAAGCTGTTATTAAGTTATGCTAGTTAAAGCTGACTAAGAGTGTTATGCATGTTATGAATGAAGAAGTTGAGATTATGTTTATCATATCAAATTATGTTGATGTATGTGATTAATGCAATATTTATGATAGCACAATTGAGAATGCTTTGTATCACATTGGTACATGATACTCTACTAAATAGAGTAATTGTTGTTGAACATATGATTGAAGTCCTAGGGGACTAAAATAGAAAGGCTATTGTTGAGATACGAAAATGATAAGGTTCCGTATAAGACCATATCCAGGATATGGTTTCGGTAATGAATATGATAATCGTATAAGACCATATTCGAAATATGGCATCGATACTTGATGTGGAAGTCTATATAAGACCTTATATGGGATATGGCATTAGCAGCTAGAGGTGACTCCATATAAGACCACCTCGAGAATCTGGCATTGGTTTCGTACTTGCATGAATGATGATGAATATATGTCCTTGACTATCCCTAGTGACCAATGGCATAAGTAGATGAGTTAAAAGTAGAAATGAAATCAGTACTAAAGTTATGCAGATGAGTGAGAACAAGTGCTCATAAATGAATCACGAAGAAACGAGTACAATGTGTGGCATAGTATGTGTTTAATAAAGGGGAAGTATGAGTAAGTTGGCTTGAAGCCTGTGACATATGCATGGTTAATTAATACCATAAATGGATTATAATGATTCACTTGGATATTATGTATTAATACTTTTTTTCCCTTAAAGGTGATGTGGTTGTTCTTTTCAGGAAATTGTGATTGTGTGAGGATGTTAGCAGATTAAGAAATCGGACTAAGCGGCTATCAATTTAGTTAATTGAAATCAATATTTCTTTATCTCCTCTAACCCTATTTAGGTGCTTTTAGGGAGAAGTTGGGGATGAATCTAGCATAAGAAGTGAAATCACAAGTTTCATATTGTGTGATGGGTTTTCAGGCAAGCCGAATAGAGTTAATGAATTCAATTGAGATGTCCCTGCTGTCGTGAGATGTGACGAGGGTCAAGGTTTTAGATTAGCATAGCAAGAGAAACTCAGACGAGAGTGCGCTTGAAATATGTTCTCGGTACAGAGAAAAGAATTGATTAATATATTGAAATATGATTCAAGTTTTGTGTATAGTTATGCATGAATCAATAAGTAGAATAAAATTATGTGTGTACGTCAGTAGGGAGCATGATACAAAAGGTATGCTCATTGAAAGGTTCAAATTGTGATGGTCGAGTTGAAAGCTATAAAAGGAACTATTAATTGAAAGTTCTAGTAGTGAGTTCAGTTTGAAACGAGAAAAAGAGTTAACAGGTTGGTGATCCTGAGACGATCACTTTTGTGTCTGTGTTGCGAGTTAGATGTTATGTAATGATTCATGGGAAAAAAAATCGATGTGTTATGTTTTAATATTATCAAATGGTAAGTTTTAGTTTGAATTAGTGTGAAAATAAAATTGGTTTAAATTGTAACACCCCTTACCCATATTCAACACCGGAACATGGTACGAGGCATTACTAAACTTACACGGAATCAATCATGCAATTTAGAGACTTGACCTTTCTTTCCTAATTTAAAACTCTTACTAACACCTCCTAAACAAGCCTACAAAGCTTAATTCATGGTCTAGGAATGGTTCGAGATCAAATCGAGCTCTTTTGAAGTTTTCTAGAAAATCTTAGAAAATTTTCACTAAATAGTCCACACATCCGTGTGGAGGTAGGAACATGCCCGTGTGACACATCACACGCCCGTGTTCCACACCCTTGTGGAATTATTTCTCATTTTGAACCTACAGGAGTTTTCACACGGCCAGACACACGCCCGTGTATCTGGCCCATGCCCTCACACGACCTCGACACGCCCTTGTTCTCCACCCGTGGTCGACACTGACTTGCATCACACGACCTATCACACGCCCGTGTGTCTGGACCGTGGTCGACACTGACTTGCATCACTAACATGTAGGGGACACACGGCCCAGCCACACACCCATGGGACTGACCATGTGTCACACATGACCTAGACACACGTCCGTGTGTCTACCCGTGTGGACAAGAACAAGGCTATTTGCCAAGCTCTTTTTATCACCCTAACTCATACAAACATAATACACATTCAACCATCAACTCATTCATGTATACTTCAATCAAGCAACCTAATCATGCATCTTATACATTCATGAATAACCTCATCTCTCATAGATTAATAACAATGAACCATCACTATGGCTATATATAAAAGAGTGCGTCTATAAAAGAGCCAACACAATTGGCCAAAACAACAAGACATTTCACCAAATCTAGTCCTTATACATGTCATACTCAAAATGCTATGTCTAACTATACCGAGATGTGCTGATAGTGTGGATGATCTTCTAATCATCTTCATATCCCGAGCTGGCTCTTTGACACTATAAAACAAGGGAAAAGAAAGGAGTAAGCTTTAAGATTAGTAAGTCTACATGTAAACAATAAGCATCATACCATATGCTAAGCCATCACGACCATTACATATTATGTAAAAACAATTCACATATTCATAATCATAATTACTCATCTCATCTCTTACCACATTCCAACCATGTAACTTGGAAGTGTAATTTGGCAGTGTCCACCATGGGTGAAAGACATGGGCGTGTTTTAGGGGTACACGGGCGTGTCCCTAAGCCTACACAGGCATGTGGCCCCTGCTCAGGTAAAAATTTTCCAAGTGTGTAAAAGTTTCTGATCTATTTTCGAAACCTTTTAGAGGCATGTTTAGGGTCTCGTAGGCCCATTATAAGGATGTTAGAGGTGTGTGTGTTGAGAGGTTGTAATTTAGAATGAAATTTGATAGCCCAAAGTCGTATGACCACCATGAGTTAAGTATGGTAATACCATATCCGGTTCGGTGTAGAACTAGGGTAAGGGGTGTTACAAACCATATAACATATATATTGCTCACATTTACTTGCACATACACTCTGCACTCATCACCACAAAGTTACATGAAATATTTACTTAGACAAGTTTCTCGATGAACCCTTCGGAATGATACAAAGTACCTGGTGGTTTCACACACAGCCCACCATTAATCAAGAATAGGGTGGTATCGTATACAGCCCACCACAAGGATAATTACGGTGGTTTCGCACATAGCCCACCAAATGATAATATATAAACGATGGTATCGCACACAGCACATCATGAATAAATAATAAGGTGGCATCGCACACAGCCCACCAATAAGGATAATTACGAATATTTATTCGTACTTACATCTCTATTCCGAGGTTCATACGAGAATTACTCATTATCCATCATTTTCAATCAATCTCACCAATAAGTAGTTTCATCCATACAATGCATCAATAGGTAACAACATATATATTAAAGATGTATCGTTTACACATAAACTTACCTCGGAGCAAAATGTGTTAATTGACGGTTTAGTCCGTAACCTTACCTTTTCCTTGGTCAAGGCTATTTTCGCGCTCTTCTTAATCTATATTAATAAAATTTACTCGTTCAATTACTACATAACTCATGATACATCAAAATTTCTACTTAGGCAAAATAACAATTTTGCCCTTATACTTTGGCAAAATTACAATTTTGCCCCTATGCTCGTAAATCGTTCTTCATCACATTTTCTCATTAAACAAGCCTAGCTGAACATTTATTTCTCTTATAACAATTCATAAAACCAATCATTCCATGCATTTATTACTCAATTACAACCTTTACAAATGTGTCTCATTTAGGTGTTTTCATGGTAACACCTTTTACAAAAGTTATTCCTTAACCCTCTAACATTCATTTTCTTCCATAAAAACTCAGAAAAAAACATAAAAACTCTCATGGCAAGTCCCTAAAATTTCAACCATTTTGCAAAATAGTCCCCTCATTAGCTAGCTTAAGCTTTAGGGGTTCCAAAAGTACGAAAATTATCAAGAAAGACCTCTAAAATCACTTACTTGCAAGAGATTAGCTTGGCTGAAAATTTGAACTCCAAAAACCTCTATTTTCTCTTCAATTTTTGGTGGAAGAAGAAAGGTGAATAGTAAAAGATGATATCTTCTTCCTTTATCTTATTCTATTCATTTTTTAGTCACCTAATTTCACCAATTTTTTTACCAAATTAATGGCCTTATCTCCCTTGTCCCTATGGCCGGCCAACCCCTCTCTCATTGGCCTAATTGCACTTTAAAGATCTCCAATTTAATATTCTATGGCTATTAGACACCTCTCACCTGTAAAATAGAACTTTCGCACTTTATGTGATTTAGTCCTTTTTCACAATTAAGCATACAATTGCCAAAATTAATGCACCAAAATTTTCATACATCCATATAATTATGCCATAACACATAAAATAATATCAAAATAATTTTTTCAACCTCGGATTAGTGGTCTTGAAACCACTGTTCTGACTAGCCCCAAAATCGGGCTATTACATAAATAGTATACTATTAGATTGATTTAAATAATATAAGTGAAGTATTTATGAGTAAACATTGGTTAGCTTAATTAGGTTGATTATTTAGCATGATTTGGATGTATTTGATTGTGTATTGGATTGGTCGAATAATTGGTTGTTGAATTGCTTGTGGTTTAAGTTTTCAGGGTTGGTAAAACTTGATGAAAAAAGCTCATTTTGAGTCCACACTGTAACACCCCTAACCCGTATCCAAATCCTTTGGAATAGGTTAAAGGCATGAACAGATCAAAAACTTTTACAAACATTTAGTAAAACAATTCACCAATCACAATCAAAGTGTCCCTTATATAGGTCAACAAGACCTTAGTCATGCTTTAGAGTAGGGCCGGGACTAACCGAACACATACGAAAATTCTTGCAAATTTAAAACTCTTTCAAAACTGTCAAGGTCACATGCCCATGTGTCCAAGCTGTGCCATAACAGAGCATGTATACTTACTTATCCACATGGCCACCAGCACACCCCGTGCGCCATGGCCGTGTGTACTTAGGCTAGATACTAATTTATTCACATGGCTATCTCGCACGTCTGTGTACCATGGCCGTGCACACTTAGATTGGCTATTGACTTAATCACACGGCTACTAGGCACGCCCGTATGCCATGACCGTGTAGGCAAAATAGGCCACTTGTAATGCCAAAATGCGACCACACAAGAGTCAAACCTACAAGCAAAATTACCAATTTGTTTCATGCACACTTGACATCCAAAAACATATCAAACAATCAGCATATCTTCATATTCAAATTGATTTCCAACCATGCCACTTTGCCTAACTAATAACACATATACCTTCAAATATGATTCATCCACATTTATCTTTCATATAATCATTCCTCTGCTCAAACATACATACTCATAATGCATTTATATGCTTACCATAGCTTTGACCATTTCATTAGATATCTAGCCATACCAAAACATGCATCATGTAACATATTCATTCATACATATTACCAACATTAGACTAGCCACATCTCATCGCTATTTATACACATTTCAAACATAACTCAAAGTGACTAGCCTATACATGCCATATCTAGCTATATACACATTTCAAAAGTACCAAAATGAGTTTGGGTAGTGTGATGACGATCCTCGACGGTCTCGAGCCTTCAGTAGCTTCGACGATCTATAAAACAGAGAAAACACACACAGACTAAGCTTTCAAAAGCTTAGTAAGCCATATACAAATAAATTTAGCATATAATACACATATTCAATTTGATAAGATGTCATTTATAGTTCTCATAGCAAATTCATCTCATATTCATTGGCTCATATGCTTAGCCATTTAATACCAAAATTCTTCAACTCAAATATCACATACACGCATAACTCATTCAAGCATATTTTCACATATTGTCTCATCATTCCATTTCACATATTCATCATAGTAAGTTCAAATAGATACTTACCTTTCATGCACACTTAGTGTACATATTAAACGTACTTGATATGGATATACAAATCACATAGCCGTTCATATCTAGAGATTTTCCCTTTGAACCGTTCGAAATCTAATAGGATACTTAGAGTGCTTGGAATAGTCATACAATGCCAATGTCCCAGACGTGGTCTTACATGTAATTAGATATCGATGCCACTTTCCCAGACAGGATCTTACACGAATCAATACGATGCCAATGTACTAGACATGGTCTAGCACGTAACCAAATATCGATGCCACTGTCCCGGACAGGGTCTTACACGAATCTCATATCGATGCCAATGTCCCAAACGTGGTTTTACACAAAATATCGAATCAATGCCAACGTCCCAGACATGGTCTTACATGATATCACATAACAGACACCTATGTCATGACATAGACTACCCTATCTATTCCTAGGTTCAAACAAGACTTCTCGGACATTGTCACTATATCGATTCTATCTCGAAAATCATGTATACATCATCTCATATGCATTCATCATTATCATTAGTCATAAGAACATACATAATTCAATACAATTACATTTATTTGTATATTGACTTACCTCAGATTTGGATATTTGTTCGGACTCGGTTATTCTACTACCTTCGCTTTCCCGCGATCTAAGTTCGTTTTCTTCTGTTCTTGATCTATACATATTCAAATTTAATCCATTCATTCATCAACTTATTCAATTCAATCCAAAAACATATATTTAGGGTAATTTACAAATTAGCCCCCATATTTACACATTTGGACAATTTAGTCCATTTTTCACAAAACATCAAATATACAAAATCACCATATGTCCATACTTAGCTGAATACCCATGTATCTCATACAAGTCCAAACATTTCATCAAATTCACAATGTAATCCCTCAAAATACTATTTTCACAATTTAGCCCTAATTAGCTAAATTCATCAAAAATTCAAGAACAAAATATGTTCATTTAACACATATCTTTCATTTAACACCTAAACTCATCACAAAGCTCATCATTTCATCAATGGTACACCTCACAAACATCATCAATTCTTCAAATTAAAACATGGGTTTCAAAGATTTTGAAGCAACAATTGCAAAAACATAGAAATTATCAAAAACCGAAGTAAAATCATACTTTAATCAAAGCTTGCATATGCCGAAACCTAGCTTAACTTTCTTTCTTTTCTCCTTTCAATATTCGGCTAAATGGATGAACATTATAGCCATTTACAAGCTTTTGTTTTATTTAATTATCTTTGATTTACCAATTTACTCATTTACCCTTCTTATAAACATATAAGACAAACAAACATTAAGGTTATTTGGTCATTTGTCCATCCACTAACCTTAATATTGGCTTAATTGCCACATAAATCCTCTACACTTATAAAGACATGACAATTAGGTATCTTTTCATAAAACATGCAAATTTTGCATCTTTCACAATTTAATCATTTTATCAAATTAAGCACCCAATCGAACAAATTAATTCACAAAATTTTGCACATGCTAATTTACATATCATAAACATGAAAAATAATATTAAAATATTATTCTAACTCGGATTTATGGTCCCAAAACCACTATTCTGACTAGGGTCTAAACCGAACGGTTACACACACAGCCTGGCACATGGGCGTGTGACCAGATCATGTGAGACACACGGCTTACACATGGGCGTGTGATTAGGCTGTGTGTCTCATGGATCTTAAAAATTTAAAACAGAATGCTCAGGTATTACCACACGGGCGTGTGTCTCAGCCGTGTGAAGCACACAGCCTAACACACGGGCATGTGGTATGGCCGTGTGAGGTAAGTTAAAGAGTTACACGGGTTAGGACACGGTCCTGAAGTGGGCATGTCATAGGGTCACGCGGGCGTGTGAGCCCTGCACTTAAGGAAAATTATGAAATTTCATGAAAAATTTTCTTAGTTTCTGATTGAGTCTCGATTTGTTTCTAACACATGAATTGGGTCTCGAGGGCTCAATAAAGGGACATTATGATTAAATTATGATGTGTATGTTATAATATTAAATGATTGTTCGTATTTGTTCTGAAATGTCTGGTAATGCTCTGTAACCCTATTTCGACGACGAATTAGGGTTAAGGGGTGTTACAGGGTCGGCATAGCTGGAGCTCGGTCACTTTTCACTTGGTTATTTTACTAGTTTAACTGGACTTATATTGTTACAAAATCTTTTGATTGTTGTTCTAGAGATGGAATTTACATGATTTACTTATATCTGTTTAAACGACTTTGAACTATTTGGTTTCTAAGTAATTCTAAAACGGCATTTCAAAAATGATTATTATAACTCTTCAGATTTGCTCATAACGTCTAGGTCGGGTTTGGGGCGTTATAGTAGCGGTGATGGTGGTGTGGTGTAGTGTTATTATTAGCTATACTATTATTTAATAGTTTGATTGAGTCAATGTCACCTATCAATTGGATCCCAACATAGTTGTGGAATTTCCAAAATATCAATTGAGCCCTTAGAGAAAAAGTGCACCCAATTGAATCCTTAATCACGAAAAAAAAAAAACTCTTTTGTCAATGAAAATCGTTCTTGGCCAATTTGACTATTTAACATAATGTGGTGACATATATTTAAAAAATGAAAATTTTCAAAAAAAAAATTATAAAAATTATAGAAAAAATCATGTTTATAATGAATTTGAATAAATACATATGTCTAAGTTCATTTGAATATAATCATCTATTTATCTAGATTTATTCAAGTTATGATTAAAATATTATAAAATTTACTCATAATTATTAAAATATTCTAAAGTTTAAAAGCTTATTGAGTTTTCTTTGTGCTTAATGATTTTCATTACAACTACGTAACTATTTTTTTTTTCAAATATATATATATTTTTGGTTAAATTTATTATGTTGATAGATGAAAATGTTGAAAGAGAGATTATTAATTATAGATCATTGAGGCATCCTAATAAGGTTAAATTACTTGCAATTTTTATTGAAAATAAAGTATTTCTAGTGTTTTAATTAACGAAGATGTTAGGAGTTCATTAATGAGGTTTTGATTTAGTTGATAAAAGTAGACATCTTGAGTTTTAAGTAGTCAAGTTCAAAATTTATCATGTATAATTATATATTTAGGTCACTAAGTCCCATTTTGTATAGAAGTTTTAGTTCAATTAATCCCATTTAGTTGACTTTATGAATTGCATCAGTTTTTAGTTTAATTGTATTTAGTGGTTACTCGAACAATTCGCTTATAATAGTTTGATACTTATGATTATTTAGACCTATATTTATAATTGTACTATACTTGTTACAATTAAAAAATTTCTATTCATCTTGCCATAGTGAAGTTTTATTTTTCTTTATTTATATAATTTTTTATTTTTGTTACGTTATATAATACATATGTCAAACCTTTTTATAATTTGTAAGATTTGTTTATTTTAAATATACATTGATGTGACATGTCACATGTCAATTTTTGTTACTTTCTTCATTCATATCATCATTTGTTAATAGTCAATAAAATTAACGAGAAATTCTTTTAATGAAAAGTATAAATAATTTTTCACCAAATTAAATATAATTATTTAGAATAAATCAATCAATTTTATTTTATTTTTTTACTAAACACTTAAATCTTTTGAGATAATAGTTTTGAAGCTTAATAAAGTGGGTTTAAAACCAAATTTAAAGTTGAAGTTGCGGGTAAAAATATTAAAACCCAACAAGCAAAGCAAATAGCTTTTGTCCAAGGCCTAACTTGCTCTCAGGGCCTAATAAAACCATTATTCACGTTTAAAGACTAATAAAATTACAAACAAACAAACAGTGTGTGTGATATCTCTTGTTAGTGGGGAAAATCATGAAACAATACAAATTAAAAATATTTTATTTAAATTTAGTTGGTCCACTACCATGGAAAATCATGACCTGTAAAGTGGCCTCTACATTCTCTAAATATAATAAAATAAGTTTATGTCTTCTCATTTGAGCCCACACTAATCGAAAGTCCTCAACCAAAAGTAATATAAAATAAAATAAAATAAAGACCTTATAATAATAATAATAATAAAAGTTTTTTCAATAATAATAAAATAAGTTTAGTACTATGATTGGTGTAATTTTAAAAGTTAGGTTTTTTCGTAAATCTAATATTAAAGACGTGAAGATTTTGAGTTTTAAAAGTTTAAATGTTAATTTTGCAACTTGAAATCTAATCATAATTTGGTACTTACGGTTTTCTTTATTATCTTAATTTTGGTATTTGATTTTTAATTCATTATTTTAGTGCTCTTTTCTAATACCGTTAAATTGAAAATGTGAATTGAGATGTGATAGTAATGATGTCACAATAATATTATTATCATTTGAAAATAAAAATATATAAAATTTCAAAATTTATATTAATTTTTGAAAACTATAACAAATTTATTAAAAATTCAAAATTATAAAAAAATTATACGATTAATATTTTTAACAATTTTAAATTTTAAATTTATCATGCTTGTAAATTTTTAATTCAACCGATATTTTTATCATATCAATTTAAAATATTATCTATATTAATATATATTTAACAATTATTTTTATATAAAATAAATAGTTTGAATATTTTAATTTATGTTAAACTTGACATGCATGATCTACAAAAATAGAGCATGAAATATGACGATTGAATTATTAAAATATAAATCATATAAAAGATTATGAAATAATATAAAATCATTTAATTATATATTTTATATATTAAAATCTTATATACATTAAATAACCCAAATTGACTATTTAAGAACACTAGCATGACTAATGGATCCTCCTATAAAATCTTATATGTATTAAATAATAAATTACAGATAGCCTCTTTAATTTAATTGAAACACGAATAGCCTCTTTAAATGATACCTAACAAAAACTTTTATTTTCTCAAAGATTTTTTCTACATTTGAAAGATAAATTACATCTTTAAAAACAAATTATCATTACAATAACACGTGAAAATAAAAAATTTAGAATATAAATATCTACATATTAAAATTGATGAAGGTAATAAAGTGTGTATAAAAAATTAAAATATATAATAAAATCAAAATAAAGTTTTGCTTGCATGATAAATTTAAAGTTTTGTCAATATAATTGGCATGAGTTCAAATCCCATAATATGATATTTTATTTTTTAAAAATTAAAAAGCTTAAAGTTTATCGAATAATATAACTTAGTTTAAATACGAAAGATCATTTTTTAAAATTTTTAACCGAATTGGTGCTTAGTTGACTCATGACTTCAATTAAGTTACGGATTTTATAATTGTATAAATACTAGAATCTTATCGCACGCATATGTATGTGGAGACCACAAATTTAAAATACAAATATTTGTTTAAAAATAACATACAATAAATAATAAAAAGTGGAAACCACGTATTTAGAATATATATGTGCATAATAAAATTAAAATGTATAAATAGACCAAAATAAAAATTTTAATTGAGTGGCAAATTTAAGATTCTTTCAATATAATTAGCATTAGTTCAAATCGTATAATACACATTTTTATTGTTTATTAAATTAAAAAATTAAAATTTTCTCGAATAATATAACTTATTTTAAATATAAAATGTCATTTTATAATTTCTTAACCGATTTGATAATCGGTTGATTCATGACACCAACTCGATTAGAGATGTTATTAATACTATAAATTATTTCAATTTAAAAGATAAATTTCTTATAAAAATTAAGAGGTAATTTTAAAATTTTTAACTAAAATAAATTTAATATTATATTATACATTTACAATCTAAATTTATAATTAAGTTTTAAACATTTAAGAGATAAATTTAAGAAAAATTGATATTTTTGATCGATTATTATTTTTGAAATTAATTTTTGATCGATTATTGGAACCATGGTCATGGCCTTTACAGCAAAGCATACCTTCGTTAAGAAAAAACCCACACACCCAAGTGACGCGCTCCAAACATGCTAAATCGCTCAAACTTTTTGGCAAAATAAAATCAAAGGAAATTTTCAAAACGGCAAAAGTTTAGGAAAAATTCAATTTAAAAGAATAGAATAAATTATAAAATTACAAAAAAACAAAAGAAATTAAAAATAAAATTTTATTTAAACATAAAACTCAAAAAATGGAAAAAGAAAAGAAGGAAATTTTTAAAAATTTTAGAAAAATTCTCAAAAAAATTCTAAGGAGAAAATTAGAAAAACATTCAAGGTTAATTAAAAAATATTATATACATATTATTTTGTGTGTGTTATTTTCTATTTTCCTGATTTTTCTGTTCTTTTTAATTTTGGCTCTTTTATGTATTTGTATGTTTAAAAAAAAAAAAAAGAAATGTTTGTTTTATAATTTTTATATTTTATAATTTTCTGTTTTTTTTTAAAATAGATTTTTCTGAATTGCTTTGTTAACTATTTATACGGAAAACAAGCCGTAAAGTACAAAAAAGATAAATGAGTACAATGTTGGAGGTAACTTATGAGTTAAGCCTTATATTTTGTACATCAATTTAGATCATTACTATATCCACTGTTAGTGAAGCGAAACAAAATACCATTTAAATGTTATTTTTATTGTTTTATTACATCTTAAAAACATATCGCATAATCTTAGATTTATTTCCAAGTTTTTCTTTTCCACTGACAGTAAACGTTGTAATAACCCACTTTTCATACCACATTTCTTTTCGTTAAACTTTAAACATTTTTTAATTTAATTAACTATTTTAATTTAATTAACTAAGTCATTGATATAATGAAAAAAGACTTGAGTAATAAAAATTGTCTTTATCCATCTCTTACTTTCGGTCAATACTTAATTTTAGTATCAAACCTTTCACACATCCATACTCCTTTCAACTAATAATTTTTTTTTAAATAGACTTTAAAATAAATAACTCGAATTAGGGGTAAGTAAAATTTAATTCGATTTGAAAAAATCGATTTTTTTTAATTTTGAGTTAATCGAATCAACTTGTTTGAGACTCGAATAAGTAATTCTAGTTTTGAGTTCAAGTCGAGTTAAATTTCATAATTCGAATAATTCGAATAATAAATTGGTGTAAATATCCATTTGGTTCCTATCAATTTTGAAAATAAGCAAATTGGTCTCTCTCAACAAATATTACAAAAAATCAAAATAATTTTCAAAAATTTAAAAATTTTAAAACTCAAAATATTTATAAAATTCTAAAAAATATATATATATATATATATATATATAAAAATATATATAAATTTTTTTAGCAAAACTGTTAAAGAAGATATAAAAAAGTTAAGAATTCTAAAATTTTCTAAAATAATAATTTTGGGAGCTAAATAAGTTAATTAATGATTCAAGTTTATCATACTAAAATATCTATATTTTTATTATTTTGCTTTAAAAGCGTTTTCAAGCATATGGTTTCAAATTTATGTGTTCTAATATCAAGTAGTTATATTATAACAAGATTTTAATTTAACATGTTTAATTTGTTAATTTTACTCGATTTGATTTGAAAAAATTTTCAAATCAAATTGAGATAATAAAATATGACTCGTCAACTTGATTAACTCAAAATTTTTTAGTCGATTCGACCTAATAAAAAATACCCTTAAAATTTACCATTTTATTTAAATAAATTCTCATACTTTTTGTACACCTAAATAAACGCTAATGAGCACTTTTAACTTTTAAATAAACTCAAACCAACATGTCAGCGCTTAGATTAGATGGGTACAAATAAGCTTTATTTTTAAGTTGGGAAGAGGATAATTTAAATGTAAAGGACTTATTTAAAAAAAATCAGTAAAGCTCAAAAGCCATCTCAGATCTCACTATTCTAGTCCAATTAAATTGCTTCATAATTTCAAAGGTAGTATAATTTTTGTGGTAATGAATCTCACTTTTTTTTATTATAAAAGTACCAACTATTAAAAAAAAAATCTAAACCATAGTTTTGTTGAACTCTTTAAACCCAAGTTTTGGTTTTAACTTTTTTCAAACTTAGCTTTTAAGGTTTTTTCTCTTAAGGTTGGTAAACAATGATATTGAATTCTATTTGCTGAGGCTACTAAACTAATACGCGAATCACATATCAATTTTTATCGATCTTGTTGGCCACCCAACCCTAACCAACTTCTTCCGCTAAATATATATAACTAGTAAGTAGTATAAAAAGTCCTTATTTGAATAGCAGTCTTCTCTTATCTCTCTTTTGCATTTAATTGCGAATTACGTATTTAAACGTTCTAAATATATATATATATATATAAATTCATTAATCTTGACTATTAAAGTTAATGGTAAGTAGTCAGCATGGGTGCACCATGTTTTCGTCAATGTGATTGGAATGGATCGAAATGAACTAAATTTTACAGAAAAAATGTTACTTGTTTCACATTAGTACCAGATCAGTGCGCACCGATTAATACATTCGGAACTAGTGTGGAATCAATTACCATGGTTAACAAATTTTTTTTCTTTGAGTTATTTTCATCAGCCACATCATAGTTGTGACACATAGCAAAAAAGGATAAATTTTTATTTTAATTAATAAAAATTATAAAAATATTTGAAATATAAAATTTATAAAAGAAAATTTATTAGAAAATGTAAAAATATAAAAAATATTTTAAATTTATAAAAAATCTAAAATGTTATAAAATTAAAAATATTATAAAATATAAAAATATAGGAAATGGTTAAATATTTTAAAATATATAAAATTTAAAATAAACATAATAATCATAAAAATTATAAGACATAAAAATTATAATATAATACTCTCAAGCTTCAAAGCAATGGCATCGTCTAAATAACCCGTGAATACTCTCCTCCGATAATTTTTTAAGGTATTATTCAACACTGGGTAGGCTTGATAATTTTTTAAGGTATTATTCAACAAGCTTCAGTCTAGCTGTCACGATAATTGTTTCTAACGTCTTCTTTGAGACCAACAATTTTGGGTCTTTTTTCAGCTGCTTGTCAAGAATGGCATCATCGACCAGTATGACAACATTTGTCCAAAGATTGAACTTCTCTCTTCCTATAACGAATGAAGAGTAGACTAGAGATGGAGCTAAAACGGGGTTGCAATTTAGGCAGAATAAACCAACTAGTTTGGTGATAGCGTAACTGCTGACGTCGGTTAAATTTTAATTTTCATAATTTCTAGATTTTTATAATTCTATATAATTTTATAATTTTTAATATATTTTTAAAATTTTGTATGCTTTTATTTTTATAAAAGATTATACTTTTATAATTTTCTATAATTCTAACTAGTATTTTTGAAGTTTCTAATTTTTAAAATTTTTTTATAAGTTATTATGTTTTTATAATATTTCTAATTTTCAAAAAAAATTATGAAGTTTACTTATTTTATAATTTTTATAAAATGATTGATTAAAATCAATTTTTATCATTTTCATCACGTGTCACAAGCATAGTGCAACACGTGGTAAGGATAACTAAAAAGGGAAAAAAAGAAAAACAGGAGTTGGGATCAAAGGGGCTTTCGATGTATTTTGATAATTTAAGTACTCAATTGAGTGAAAAAAAGAAGAAGAAGAGGGCTTAAGCTTTTTACACCCTTAAGCCTGTATAAAACGCCCTTAAACCATTTTGATTTTGTTAAATAAGTTTCTATATTTTTATTGTACCTAAATAAATCTCTATCCTTTTGATTTTTATTTGAATAAACACTTTCAAAAAAATGTGTTAATGTAACCACCCAAACTTTGGTCAAGTCCAAAAATTCAGTTTTGGGCTGGGTTCTTAAACTGAGAATTTCAATTATGTGCTCGACGATAGCTTAGAGATTATTAGCAAGTAATTAGTTCATAATTAAAATTTTAGAGAGTGTTTCATAAAGTTAGTAGTTGAGACTTTAGGACTAAATTGTAAAGTTAAGAAAATTAGTAGGGTCAATGTGGGATTTCCAAAAATATAATTTTGAACTATAAGAGTCCTTATGTGGTAATTATATCAAGGTTGTCTTAGAAAATTTATATTTTTACAAATGTGAAAAGAGGGAACGAGTTCCCTTCCTCATTCTTACGATACTATTTCAAAATTCTATAATTCTCTCTCAAAATATTTTTCAGCAAACTTTTGATTCTCCAAACAAGATTTCATTACCAGTAAGTGGCTTCTATAATTAAGCTGTGATTTTCAATCATTAAACATGATTTTTTAGAAGATTTTCTAATTTTCATATTTTTGAGTATTTTTTGTTGTTGGGGAAAAGAGTTCTAATTTGTACGTTTAAAATTGTTTTTTTAGACTAGATCATTAATGATACCGAGTTTGGAATGTAATGGGTTAAACAAAAATCATGTTAGGATGAAGTTTTGGTATTGATCAGGGATTTTGCCATAGTTAAGCATTTGGGAAGTTGAGGAGGAAGATGATGTTAGGTTTTAGGTTTTAAGTGAGTTTTGGATAGGTTAGGGTCCCTAGAATGTCTTTCCATTAAGAAAATCAATTTTGAACAGGTTGAATTTAAGTTACATGAATTTCGCTTCATAGAGCTCCAAGGAGTTGGGTTTTAGAATATGTCTATAGTGATCGTTAGACTATGTACATTAAAAACAAGAAATATATTGAACAAATTAAAGTGTGGTGTACTGCAAGTATATAGATCAAGTTGTAACATAATTTGTCTTACAACGGAACATGAAAGTATTAAAAGGATCGAACCTAAAAATATTGAAGGGAGAATGCGATCGTCAAGTGAATTACTACTTAAGTAAGTATTACTCTTATTAACTCATGAATTATTAATGTGAAAAGAGGGAACGAGTTCCCTTCCTCATTCTCACGACACTATTTCAAAATTCTATAGTTCTCTCTCAAAATATTTTTCAGCAAACTTTTGGTTCTCCAAACAAGATTTCAATACCAATAAGTGGTTTCTATAATTAAACTGTGATTTTCAATCACTAAGCATGATTTTTTAGAAGATTTTCTAATTTTCATAGTTTTGAGTGATTTTTTGTTGTTAAGGAAAAGGGTTCTAATTTGTACGTTTAAAATTGTTTTTAGACTAGATCATTGATGATACTGAGTTTGGAATGTAATGGGTTAAACAAAAATCATGTTAGAATGAAGTTTCGGTATTGATCAGGGATTTTGCCATAGTTAAGCATTTGGGAAGTTGAGGAGGAAGATGATGTTAGGTTTTAGGTTTTAAGTGAGTTTTGGATAGGTTAGGGTCCCTAGAATGTATTTCCATTAAGAAAATCAATTTTGAACAGGTTGAATTTAAGTTACATGAATTTCGCTTCATAGAGCTTTAGGGAGTTGGGTTTTAGAATAGGTGTATAGTGATCGTTAGACTATGTGCATTAAAAACAAGAAATATACTGAACAAATTAAAGTGTGGTGTACTGCAAGTATATAGATCAAGTTGTAACATAATTTGTCTTACAACGGAACATGAAAGTATTAAGAGGATCAAACCTAAAATATTGAAGGGAGAATGCGATCGTCAAGTGAATTACTACTTAAGTAAGTATTAATCTTATTAACTCATGAATTATTAATGTGCAACCAAATAGAAATCATGTGACACTAATCATAAATTCCCAAACAAGTGCATTAACCTAATTTTCCTTCCTCTTGTCTTAGTCGATGTAAATGATCAAGGTAATGGTTGATTGACTCATTAATTTCTCATTAGGATAATACACCTATCCCAATTAAAGCATTTGTTGCCCCTATTTAGGATCTCCTCTCAGTTCCATCCTAAACTAGAAATTACCACCTAAGCTCTCATTTTGGTCTCACCTAGGCACGTAGATCGCCTCTCAGTCTCTCTACCCGACACAACTATATCAAAATCTCCCTCGATAAACTCTCCTCTCAATCTCATTTATCTGATCTTCTATTAGAGGCGTCAATTATAGTGTATTAAGCATTTTGATATAATTGAACAAACAACTATACAAGCATAGAAATCAACATAAACTCACAATCAACCATCAAGAAAAATGATACTGGTGATAGTGGAAACAGTATCGCAAGTTTGTCCAAGTCGCGGATTTGACTTAGGGCTTTATACGTTCGAAAAGAAACTTGAATTTTAACACAACCTAAAAGCAAACGAATCTAAGTCAAATAAAAAAATTAAAGAAAAAAATTAAAATAAATAACTAAGATAAATAAAATAGAACAATAAATCAAAGAGTTAGAACAATAAATAAGATAGATGGAAAAGATGGATCGTGGCATGTAGAAGTCCTAAGGAGCCTTGGAAACAAGAAGAATCCACAACCCCCCCTCAAGCAGCTCTAGTTTCCCCTCCAAGAAAGAAAATTTGGCAAGAAAAGGTTTGAAGATGATCCCCACTATCTAAAAAGATTATTAAAACTTTTCTAAAAGAAAACTTAAGAAAAATTCTTAAAAGAAAAACTCAAAGAGAATTTATTAACTTCAAAGAAAAGTTGTTGAATAATAATGAATTTATTGTTGTACAATGCAAAAGTATTTATATAGGCTAGCTAAATAAATCTAAATAAAACTCTTAAATATACTAGAACTTTAATTAACGTAAACAATAAGTAGTTTGAAATTAAACTTTCTTGTTGACATAAAACTCCTAAATAACTTAAAATGCTTAACAATTACCAAAATTCAGAATAATAAAATAATAAAATAATAAGAGCTGATAAATACAATATTAGACCCATATATAGTAAAAATTAAGCCTAAAACTTGAACCCAATAAGATTTAAACTCAAATTAAAAGTCTGAAACTCGTAATTTCCGTAATAATCCCGTCCAAAAATTCTACTCGCGCAATCTTCACCAAAATGATCATAACTTGAGTTCTCAAACTTGAAATCAAGTGATTCTAAATGTGTTTCGAAGCTAAGAGATAGATATTCAGACACTACGAAGACATCTTAATCCATAAATGCTTGGATCCCGTCAAAAAATTTGCCGCAAGTTGACTAATCTTTTGAAGTTGAAAATTGATAGCTTGGTTGAATTGACTTTAATACATTTCACCCATTCCATGCATGTATCATTCCTCGTTTCCTTGAAAAGATTCATCCTCACATACTAACTTTGATCGAATCTTGGTTTGATTTGGTTGACCTTTGACCTTGTTGTTGGGCCCTGAGGTAGTGTAAGCCCATCACATCCATGGGCCTAAAATTGGGTCTTGAGACTTGTATTATTCTCCCATTCCTTAAGAAGATTTGTTCTCGAATCTTTAGCTGTAGAAAAAGAAAAGAGATTAGATTTAATAACAATAAAAGCAAACAAATACTTACCTAAACTTTCCTGTGCACCAAAACTATCTCCAAGATCAAAGATATGATTTTGATCCCCCAAATCAGCAGGGATCAAGTACCTCTCCTTCGTAAACAAACCATCAACACTAAACAAAGAAATATTAGGCACATGAGTGTTCAAGTAAAAAATAACCTTTAACTTTCTTTGAATATACATATTCATCCATAAGAATTTCCAAAGAATAGTTAATAATTTCACATAATAATCAAAACCCAGAAGTTTAATATTATTATGTAAAAATTCACATTTAAAATCTAAGACAAAAATTTTGTTGCAATATCAAATGCATAAGGTTATTTAATAAACCTATTGAATGCAACAGAAGCAACCTTTACATACCTAGATAAACCCATAAAATCAATTGAACTTTCAGAACATTATTTATTAAAACTTGACCAATGAGAAATCATGTCTAAGGAAAAATAAAATCAGTAGCATACTTATCAAAAACATTCAAGGCATGCCTACATATTTTTATTTCCAATGTATCATTACTTTTCTTACCTTCTAGCACTTGTGGAGAATTATCAACGTTCAACTTACCTCTTTACCATAAGTAAAATCGTCTATCGATGGTAGAGTAATATAATTGAGAGTCCGTCAATGGATCCTTGAAATCTTGTAACAAAGAAACACCACTAAACAAATTTGAGTTAGAGTTAGTTAAGACATAATCATTCTTCACTTTTGTACGGGTATTTTCTTGCTTTTCTTTTGATGTTTCCACTTGAGAGCTCTCCAATTTTAACTTATATGGATTTTCACTCACCAAATTTAGACCATCAAGTAGACTTCTATCACTCAAGGTCTTTTTTATCTCGGTCTTTTCACATGATTCTTCCTCACTTCTCATATCCCCCTCACAAGTATTAAGAATATTCAATTCAGTACAATACATCTTAGTAGGAGAACTTGATGTTTCTATCTCATCTAACTCCATAGACTGGAGAAAAAAAAAATCTTACTACCATATTTTTCCAATTCACAAAGTTCACAATCACAAATCTTTTTTTCCACTAGAGTAAGAGTCAATGAAAGGTACAAAGCCATACTTACTTTCTTCTCTAGTTGGATAATTTAATTGGACATTTGAAAACCTTATGATCTTTTGAACTACACCAATAACATTACACAAAAGGTGATAGCTCAATCGTATTCTCTTTATTTGGATATTTAATTGGACATCAAAAACCCTCATGATCTTTTGAACTACACCAATAACATTTCACAACAAGTGAGAGATTATGTAACACCTAGTTTTGCCAGGTCTTGAGTTAGGTGGGTAACCCGAAAGTAGTTTGAGTAGCGAAGTCCTATCCGCCCAATTGATGCTTTCGGTGTATAGGTTAGACGCATAGTTGACTTTAGAGTATTATGCAAGGATTGTTCTTTGAATGTGTTGAGTTGTAAAGAAGAAGAGATTGGTAAGAATAATAAAGATTTTTTGGTGAATTGGGTTATCGCCAAATGTATTGTACGCCTAGTTTATTGGGTTATCAAGTTAGTTACGTACTAACGAGGTAGTTAGGATAAAATGAAAGGCTGGACTAGAAAAAAAATATTGAATTTCCATTTACAGTTGTAAACCATATTTTTATTTTATAAATTCAGTCTTGAAAGTTTAAGATACGTTTCAGGTTCCAATAAGGGCTTAGGTTATTTATATAAATATCCAGGTTAAAAAAAAGGGGAATGTTTCTTCTTCCTTCATCAAGAATTATTTTTGCCTGAACCTTAAAGAACTTATAATATCTCTCTCTCTTTGAAGTTGGAGTTGTAGATCTGGATATTCACCAGTGATTACTTCATGTCAAGGTAAGATTTTTGACTCTACTTATTATAATATGAAAGAGTAAGTCTGTAGAATATGGTAAATCAGTAAGATGAAAATAAAAGGTCTTGCTTGGGGAATTCTAACGATAGAAATGATGGAAAATGGGGTATATGAATAGATCTTGATGGGTTTACATGTTCTATAGCAGTAGTTGCTGCTGATTTGTGCAATGGAAGTCTAAATTTGGAGTTTTGAGCTACAGTAGGAAGAAGAGAGAAGAAAGAAAGAAGAAGAAAAAAGAGAAAACAAATGAATGAAAAGGGAGGGAGAGGAAGTGTATTCGGCTTAGATTGGAAGAGGGAGAGGGAAGCAAATATTCGGCCAGGAAAAGCTTGAAGGAAAAGGTGCAAAAGCATAATATTTCAAACCCTACCCAAACGTTAGGACCGGATATGGGTCGTTTCGGAAAACTTTTGAAACCCATTTGAGGATCCAATTTAAGTTTGGTTGAAAACAATTCGTTTTGGTTATCTTGTTGAAAACCTTTTTGGACTAAATTCGTAAGTTTAATTAAGTCAAGTTATTTTACAAACTTCAGATGTGCCCGATGGCACGATAAAACATTTTTCGTGTTAATTTTAAGAAAACGTGTGATTCAAATTTATAGTAAAAATAAAAATATCCACATAATAAAAAAAACTAAAGTAGAGTAAAATGAGGCCTTATTACATCCAAAATAAAACAACCCAATAACCAAATTTAAAATAACAAAAATTAAAGTCTATTTAAACTTAAATCCACCGCATGGCCTCCTCAAGTCCCTCCGGCTCCCTCATCGTGATCTAAGCATCACTGAAAAATTAATGGAGAAGGTGAGTCACCAAGACTCAAGATGTAACCCTTCCCCGCTTTTAAAATATTTTTCATACACAACATATAACATTTAATATGCAAAATAATGTGTACCCAACCTAGCCAACCATACGCCCTTGTCTACCCTGTTGTGGTACCAAACCCTTTGGTGGTGCCAAACCACCGGTGACATATAGTCACAATGTGTTACCAAAACACCGGTGTCCAGAGACACAAATCGGGTGATGGGGCCAACCCATCGTGTGATACCAAATCACCGCGAGACGATCCCATATCTCAAGTGGGGCCAACCCACGGTGGTGTTAACCACGGGGACAAGTCGCTATTGAGGTACCAAACCTCTGGAGGTACCAAACCTCTGGTGACATATAGTCACGGTGTGTTACCAAAACACTGGTGCCCGTCGGCACAATAATACTGCCCCCTCCACTCATCAATCCCACAACAGATAAACATACATATGTTTCATGCCATCACATTCTTAAATTTCATGTGTCAAAACATCATGCTTACCAAAAGCATTAATAAATCACATTAACAGGTACTTACCTGAAGCACCACTTATACCGATTTGGTATTAATTCCAATGCTACATTAATAAAATGAGCATTCACAAAGTTAAGCATAGTTAACATATTATATAGTGTGTATGTACACACCTGTCACCACTGAGTGATCTAAATCCCGAATGACTGAGTCGACCACCCTAGATTTCTTTGTACCTACATTCGGCCAACCATGGGGTTAGCCCTATGGCCTATTCGGCCAATCCAAGGAATTTAAAGGGGTAACCTTTTGTACCCGAATCCTTACCTAGTCTCTTTGAATACTAGCCTCGGTGCCCAAATCACTTAACTCGATTCACAAACTACACCCGGTCAATATAAATAATCATAGCCCTTTTAAATGAACACCAATCTATATGTAACTCCTCATCAAGATTGATTGACTAACGTTAGCGAACTTACTTGCTTATCTCCAAATCCCAAGATCCTACAATGGATTAGTTTAATCGTGATTAGTATTCTTAATCAATAGTTGCCAAACCATACCTATCTTTACCAAAGTCGACATAATGAGATACCAATAATATAGGCATTGACCTAAGATCCTTACCTTCCGAGATTGTCAACAAAAAGATGCCTACTTCTCATGCACACCATTCGGCCAAGTAGAGTTTAAAGAAAAGGATTTGACACTTTGATAGAAGTTAGATTCTGCTAGGGTGGTTTAAAACAAGGTTGGACTTTTGGTGAGAAAAGAAAGTAGAAAGGTAAATAGGGAATAGAGGATTGGCTAGTAGGAAATAAAGGAAGAAGGGATTTGAGGATGGAATTTGGTAATGGAAGAAGCAAAGAAGGTTTCGACCAAGGTTTTGGAGGATGGAGAAGAAAAAAATATAAGAAGAGAGGGTTTGGAGGTTCGCTAGCAAACTTGGAAAAAAAAAACAAGGTGATCACTTAGGTGCTTATATAAGCATTCTAAGCAACTCCCCCTCTTCCACAAGTCCTTGTCCTCCTCCTCAACAAGGAGTCTAATATTCAATTTACTTCCTTAATTCACTCTAGGCCACCCATTCAAACTAATATGATTTAATTTCTAATAATAAATAATAATCCCTTAATAATCCATGTAATATCCCCTATTATCCTTAAAATAAAATCCCCTATTATCCTTCTTTTAACTTATTATTTATCATCAATAAATAAATAATAATAAGAGTTTAAAGAGAGGAGAAACTCTCCCCATGTAGTCAAAATAAAGAACAAAAGAGGGATTTCCGCGACTCGAACACAAGCTCTCCCTTGCTCCTTGGTGGCGTCACATGTAGCTCTTAAGTGGGCTTACTTTGCCACTTAGTCTAGGCTCATTTTATGTCCAAATTATCCCCATTTATTCTTATAACACCCTCTTGCTAAGGCTCCCTACCTTAACAGTTAAAAACTAAAATTTCCTACCAAATCGAGCCAACACAAAGCCTTAAATTGATCGTTATTATTCCATAAATAATATCTCAGCAGTTCTTACATAAGAAAAATAATTAAATTCCAAATAACCCCATTTTTGGGATGTTACGATTCTACCCCTTAAAATAAATTTCAGTCCGAAATTGCATAACTAAAATAGATGAGGTATTGCCGCCGTATCACGCCCTCGAGGTTCCCACGTAGCTTCCTCAAGACCATGGTTCCGCCATAGCACTTTCACTAAGGGCATCGACTTCCTACGTAGAACCTTTATATCTCTATCCAAGATCCGAACCGGTTCTTCCTCAAAAGATAAGTCCGTTAACCCGATTTACACACGGGCACCACATGTGATGGATCGACCGATACCGCCTCAAAGATTGATCGTGAAAGACGTCATGTATCTGACTTAACTCTGACGGCAGTTCAAGCTGGTAAGCTACCGGTCCTACTCGCTTCAGTACTGTATATGGGCCAATGAATCTTGGGCTTAGCTTCCCTTTTCGCCCAAATCTTAGTACCTTCTTCCAAGGCGACACCTTCAGGAAGACCTTATCTCCCACAGCATACTCCATTTCCTTGCGTTTGAGATCGGCATAAGACTTTTGCCTATCTGATGCTTCCTTGAGACGAGACCAATCACTTTGACTTTGTCTTGATCTCGCTACCAATTCTGGGCCCAACACTTGTCGTTCATCCAACTCCGTCCAACATGTCGGAGTTCGGCATTCCGATCCATCTGCTTCGATGGTGCCATCTCAATACTCGCTTGGTAGCTATTGTTGTAGGCGAACTTCGGCTAGGGGTAAGAATTCCTCCCAACTACCTCGAATTCCAAGACACAACCCTCAAAGATATCTTCCAAGATCAGATGACCTTTTCGGACCGCCCGTCCGTTCGAGGATGGAAAGTCGTCTTTGAATCCAACCGCTGCACTCCAACGCTTGATGTAACGCTTTCCAAAACCTCGAAGTGAACCTTGGGTCCCTATCTCGAGATAAGCGTCACGGTACACCATGCAATCTGACTATCTCGGCCACATACAACTTTGCTAGCTTCTGGAGTGAGTAGTCCATTCTCACCGGTATAAAGTGAGCTGATTTAGTCAGACGGTCTACGATTACCCAAACTGCATCTTTCTTGCTGGGCGTAAGGGGTAGCCCGCTGACGAAATCCATAGTGATCCGCTCCCACTTCCATTGAGGGATCTTTACCGGTTGAAGTAGCCCCGATGGTAACTGGTGTTCAGCCTTAACCTGCTGACACGTCAAACACTTCCCTACGAACTCCGTTATCTCACGCTTCAATCCGGGCCACCAGAACTGTTTTCGTAGATCTCCATACATCTTGCTTCCTCCCGGATGCATAGCGTAGGGGCTGCTATGAGCATCCTGGAGAATTTTCCGCCTCAACTCCATATCTTTTGGCATACAAGGCCGTCCTTGAAAACATAGCACACCATCACCAGTCACACTATACCCCTCTACACCACCATTCTGAACTTGTATTCTCTTCGCATTTAACCCTTCATCCACTAACTGTTTGTTCTTAATCTCCTCGATCCACGTTGGCTTAACTTGAAGCTCTGCCAAAAGGCTTCCATCGTCATAGAGGCTCAACTGAGCAAACATTGCTCTTAAATCCGCCACGACCTTCCGGCTCAACGCGTCGGCCACCACGTTAGCCTTACCCGAATGATATTCGATGGAACAGTCGTAGTCCTTCAACAGTTCAATCCATCGGCGTTGTCTCAGATTCAGATCCTTCTGTGTCAGAAGATACCTCAAACTTTTGTGGTCCGTGTAAATTACCGTCTTCTCTCCGTAGAGATAATGTCTCCATATCTTCAAGGCGAAGACAACTGCTGCTAACTCCAGATCGTGAGTTGGATAGTTAACCTCATGCGGTCTTAGCTGACGGGACGTATAGGCTACTACCTTTCCATCCTGCATCAACACACACCCCAAACCAGTGTGAGATGCATCACAATAGACTGTGAATAATTTCCCTGCCTCGGGTTGTACTAAAACCGGAGCTTCCGTCAGAATCTTCCTCAGCCTATCAAAACTTCCTTGCTGTTTCTCCGACCATACAAATGGAGCACCTTTCCTTAGTAACTTAGTCAACGGCGCTGCGATCAGAGAGAACCCTTCCACAAATCTCCGATAATACCCTGCTAACCCCAGAAAACTTCGTATCTCTGCCACCGACTTAGGCGGTTTCCACTCCAATACCGCTTCAATCTTGCGGGGATCCACCTAATCCTTCCACCGACACTCACGTGACCTAAGAAAGCCACCTCCCTCACCGAATTCGCACCATCAATTTGGCATATAATTGTTTTTCCTCAACACTTGCGTAACTATCCGTAAATGCTTGTCATGCTCTTCCTCCGTCCTTGAGTAAACCAATA
The DNA here is from genome assembly GCA_025506655.1 of Gossypium rotundifolium. Classification (NCBI taxonomy): domain Eukaryota; kingdom Viridiplantae; phylum Streptophyta; class Magnoliopsida; order Malvales; family Malvaceae; genus Gossypium; species Gossypium rotundifolium. Next base: position 57,544,412 of record CP106726.1, read on the forward strand.
TGTCGTCTATGAACACCACGACGAATTGGTCTAGGTACTGTTGAAAAACTCTATTCATTAGATCCATGAACGCCGCCGGTGCATTGGTCAACCCGAATGGCATCACTAGAAACTCGTAATGCCCATACCGAAGTTCAAACGCCGTCTTATGAACATCGCCCCTTCACCTTAAGTTGATGGTAACCCGACCTAAGGTCTATCTTGAAAACACCGACGCCCTATCAATCGGTCAAACAAGTCATCGATCCGAGGCAATGGGTACTTGTTTTTGATCGTTAACTTGTTTAATCGACGATGTCGATGCACATCCGCATGGAACCGTCCTTCTTCTTGACAAACAATACAAAGCGCCCCACGGAGATATACTAGGTCGAATAAATCCTTTATCCAAGAGCTCACGAATTTGAGCCTTGACTCCACCAATTCCTTTGGTGCCATTCGGTGAGTGCTATAGACACGGTCTTGTTAGGGTAGCAAGTCTATACGAATTCGACTTCCGATCGGAGGTAGACCGGAAGTTCTTCAGGAACACATCAGCAAATTCCCCAACCGTTCGGACCCTTCCAACTACTGACTCCTTAGCTTCCAAAGCACAGATTCGAACCAAATACGCCTTACAACCCTTCTTGACCATCTTTTTCGCCTTCAAGGCAGACACCACATTGGATAGGTAATTCCTTCTATCACCTATCATAACCACTTCACCACCCTCAGCCGTCTTAAGAACCATGCGCTTAGCCGCGCAATCCAAATTACCGATACTTAGCCACTAATCCATTCCAAGGATCAAATCGAACTCCCGAATGGTAGTTCCATCGATCGACCCGAATCGACCCTTGAAGTTCTAGGGTACGTCTCTAAAAGTTTGTCTACCACTACAGAGTGACCTAACGGACTCACTCTGGTCATCTCCCTAGCGGCGGCCTCGAGTCTAGGTTCAAAGTCTCTACCACACTACTTGCTACGTATGAATGTGTAGAACCCACATCAATTAATGCATAATAAGGAGACCAAAAATTAGAAAGCGTCTGGGTTATGACATCCCGGGCGTCACCCTCCTCATGACGCCTTGCAGATAGACTAAGCCAGCCGCCTAGCCTCTGTCTTTGCTGAACCTCGCCTGAGTTCCTCGACCTCGGTTAGGACCATTGCTTCCTCTGCCATTACCACGACCCCTCTGCGGTCCCACATTTCTGTCCTGAGTACGGTTCTGCCCCTCAGGCTGATTCCGAGCTCACTTTCGGGGACAATCTCTGACCCGATGTTCTAAAGATCCACACTCAAAACATCCTCTATCGCCGGTCGAACAACCTCCCCAATGGGACTTCCCACATGATTGCACTTGGCCGACCTCCGATTAGTAGGCTGCGGGGCTCATCGCTCGATTTGGCCCACTCACTGGCCTTCTCTTCGATCGTTACCACTGGATCCAATCGACCCAAATCCTCTCTTCGATTATTTCTACTATAATTACGCCTCACGGCCTCCTTGATCCCCTCGGCTACTTTAGCCTTTTCCACCGAGATGAAAACTCACGAACTTGTCGGGGCAATCGGAACCTCAAGTCATCTTGAGTCCGTCCTCAAAGCGGACATGGCGCTCGTGTTCAAGAGCCACGATGCCTCTAGCATACCTACTCGGTCTCGAAACTCGCCTCGTGCTCGGCCAACGAACTTAGTTCCTTGTATTAGACCTTAAAAGCCTTCCTCTCAAGGCGTCGGTGTAGTGGTGACCACATACTTCTTCCGGAAAGCGGTTTGAAATAATTCTGGTCAAATCATCCGCCAGAGCGCCATCCTAAGCTGTCACCACCACCGACACGCCTCATCCTTTAGAAGCGTCATCTGACCCTTTCACTTTTCCTCCCGGTCGGTCAAGATCATCCATTATCCTTTACGTAGATTCCACCAAGATTTCACACCTTTGGGTGCCACTCGACACACCGGAACACCTCGGCTCGTTGGACCGAATTCGCCGGAGCATTTTCGAGCTCCTAAATTTCCACTAGCCCGACCACCAATTCGAGGACTCGCAATACCGCTATGACATCGCCTCTCCTAAAATCCTCGATCTCGCCTCCTCCTCCAAAAGTTGGAGGTGGTGGTGGCGGTGGTACATCGTTTTGAACCTTGTCCCGACTGCGTGTTCGGACACCATCATCCTACCCTACAAGCGCCCACGGCGTCCACGTCCTCTAGAACTCATCCTATCTCTCGCGCTTTTAATCGATTAAGAGAAATTTTATGTATTAGCGTTTGTTCCACTTTATTACTCATGAAGAAATTTTATGAAGAAATTTTAATTAGGATTCTTTCGTGCAAACAATGTTTCATCTTCATCCTAGTTCACACAAAGAAGTTCTTGCATCCATTCCTTAATACTTTCCATACCTATTCGCTCTTGGACATTTACGCCCATTTCTAACCCGTGGGTATTTTCGTCATTTTCCTCTGAGGGTATTTTCGTAATAAAAGAGATTTTAAAACTTTAGTAGAGTAGGTTGTTTCGCAATTCCCAACCTTTGGAGGGTATTATTAAAATTGATAAGATTTGAAGTTATGGCATTATTTCAAAACCAGGGTATTTTGGTAATTTTGTCCTCAGGGTAATTTTGTAATTTTGTAAATCAAGGGTGTTTTAACCATTGTAAAACTCTGAGGGTCCCTTTTGAGAATTTTCCTTCTTAAGACGGTGATGTTGCAAAAATTTTGTACTCAGGGGCATTTTAGTAATTTTATAAGTTGAGGGCATTTTCGTAATAAATTTTTTTTTTTCAAAACCAAAGTGTTTCATTGAGGATTTCCAAAGCTGAGTTGAATATTGGAGAAGTAGTTAAAATTTTGGACAAAATCATTGAGTTGATGTTTTATGGACCAAGGGTATTTTAGTAATTTTACCCCTAAGGGCATTTTCGTAATTTTCCACAAATCGAACTTTTCGGGGAAAACATTGTAAAAGGAGTTGTTCTTACTTTTGAAGGAGTGATTTGAAAGGTTTTAAGACCAAGTTTTGTTGTTCCATTTCTTTTTTTCCAAAAATCAAGGCTAATTCCCTTTCGGGTTTTAGTCGTTATGTTTAGCCTATGACCGAGCCCTTCTGGTCAGGGTGAACCCAAGCTACGCACCAGGCAGGTTTCGTGTGGAAAGGAGGTGAGTCACGCGGACTGCTTAAATACCAAGCTCCCATCGAACCTTTCTAGACATGCGCACAGAGGTTACCACACCATCGAGCCCTCGAGTTAGGGTGAACCCAAGCTACGCACTGTAGGATACTGCGAAGAGGTGGTGAGTCACTCGGACCGCTTAAATACCGAGCTCTTGGTTCCAATCCTAGACATGCGTCTGAGGTTACCACACCCTAGCTCAATTGACTAAGTCATAGATTGGTTTAGTTCTTTAAGTCTTATGTTTAGCTTGTGTGTTTGAGTAATCTAACCCTAGGTTCAAATTCCTATAAGTCTATCTACGTTCCATGCTTCCTACCCTTCTCTGTAATATAATTCACACAGAGGTTTAGATGTACTTACAGGCGGACCGGTCTTGGAGACTCTAGCCATGCCGCTTAAAATCCAAAACAATTAATAAGGCCTACTAAAACATTTTTGGGCCTTGGGCCCCCAATACCGAGTATTGAACCCGGCTCGATACCAATTTATAACACCAAACCCGCCCAAACGTTAGGACCTGATATGGGTCGTTACTGGAAAACTTTTGAAACCCATTTGAGGATCCAATTTAAGTTTGGTTGAAAACAATTCGCTTTTGGTTATCTTGTTGAAAACCTTTTGGACTAAATTGTAAGTTTAATTAAGTCAAGTTATTTTACAAACTTGAGATGTGCTAGATGGCACGATAAAACATTTTTCGTGTTAATTTTAAGAAAACGTGTGATTCAAATTTATAGTAAAATAAAAATATCCACATAATAAAAAAACTAAAGTAGAGTAAAATGAGGCCTTATTACATCCAAAATAAAACAACCCAATAACCAAATTTAAAATAACAAAATTAAAGTCTATTTAAACTTAAATCCACCGCATGGCCTCCTCAAGTCCCTCCGGCTCCTGTCTGCGATCTAAGCATCACTGAAAAATTAATGGAGAAGGTGAGTCACCAAGACTCAGATGTAACCCTTCCCCGTTTTAAAATATTTTTCATACACAACATATAACATTTAATATGCAAAATAATGTGTACCCAACCTAGCCAACCATACGCCCTCTGTCTACCCCTGTTGTGGTACCAAACCACTGGTGGTGCCAAACCACTGGTGACATATAGTCACAATGTGTTACCAAAACACCGTGTCCGTAGACACAAATCGGGTGATGGGGCCAACCCATCGTGTGATACCAAATCACCGGCGGGCGATCCCATATCTCAAGTGGGGCCAACCCACGGTGGTGTTAACCACAGGACAAGTCGCTATTGAGGTACCAAACCTCTGGAGGTACCAAACCTCGGTGACATATAGTCACAGTGTTACCAAAACACTGGTGCCCGTCGGCACAATAATACTGGCCCCTCCACTCATCAATCCCACAACAGATAAACATACATATGTTTCATGCCATCACATTCTTAAATTTCATGTGTCAAAACATCATGCTTACCAAAAGCATTAATAAATCACATTAACAGGTACTTACCTGAAGCACCACTTATACCGATTTGGTATTAATTCCAATGCTACATTAATAAAATGAGCATTCACAAAGTTAAGCATAGTTAACATATTATATAGTGTGTATGTACACACCTGTCACCACTGAGTGATCTAAATCCCGAATGACGGAGTCGACCACCCTAGATTTCTTTGTACCTACATTCGGCCAACCATGGGGTTAGCCCTATGGCCTATTCGGCCAATCCAAGGAATTTAAAGGGGTAACCTTTTGTACCCGAATCCTTACCTAGTCTCTTTGAATACTAGCCTCGGTGCCCAAATCACGAATCTGATTCACAAACTACAATCGGTCAATATAAATAATCATAGCCCTTTTTAAATGAACACCAATCTATATGTAACTCCTCATCAAGATTGATTGACTAACGTTGGCGAACTTACTTGCTTATCTCCAAATCCCGAAGATCCTACAGCGGATTAGTTTAATCTGTGATTAGTATTCTTAATCAATAGTTGCCGAAACCATACCTATCTTTACCAAAGTCGACATAATGAGATACCAATAATATAGGCATTCGCCCAAGATCCTTACCTTCCGAGATTGTCAACAAAAGATGCCTACTTCTCATGCACACCATTCGCCAAGTAGAGTTTAAAGAAAAGGATTTGACACTTTGATAGAAGTTAGATTGCTAGGGGTGGTTTAAAACAAGGCTGGACTTTTGGTGAGAAAAAGAAAGTAGAAAGGTAAGCAGGGAATAGAGGATTGGCTAGTAGGAAATAAAGGAAGAAGGATTTGAGGATGGAATTTCGGTAATGGAAGAAGCAAAGAAGGTTTTGCCAAGGTTTTTGGAGGATGGAGAAGAAAAATATAAGAAGAGAGGGTTTGGAGGTTCTGCTAGCAAACTTGGAAAAAGAAAACAAGGTGATCACTTAGGTGCTTATATAAGCATTCTAAGAACTCCCCCTCTTCCACAAGTCCTTGCCAGTCACTCCTCCTCAACAAGGAGTCCAATATTCAATTTACTTCCTTAATTCACTCTAGGCCACCCATTCAAACTAATATGATTTAATTTCTAATAATAAATAATAATCCCTTAATAATCCATGTAATATCCCGTATTATCCTTAAAATAAAATCCCTATTATCCTTCTTTTAACTTATTATTTATCATCAATAAATAAATAATAATAAGAGTTTAAAGAGAGGAGAAACTCTCCCCATGTGCCGTCAAAATAAAGAACAAAGAGGATTTCATGACTCGAACACAAGCTCTCCCTTGCTCCTTGGTGGCGTCACATGTAGCTCTTAAGTGGGCTTACTTTGCCACTTAGTCTAGGCTCATTTTATGTCCAAATTATCCCCATTTATTCTTATAACACCCTCTTGCTAAGGCTCCCTACCTTAACAGTTAAAAACTAAAATTTCCTACCAAATCGAGCCAACACAAAGCCTTAAATTGATCGTTATTATTCCATAAATAATATCTCGTGATTCTTACATAAGAAAAATAATTAAATTCCAAATAACCCCATTTTTGGGATGTTACAAAAACTCAAACAACAAAAATGCACGAGTGGTAAGTTGCTATTTCCGCACTTAGAGAGAAAATGAAAGAAACTCCTCAGCAAAAAAATTCGGCACACCAAAAAAGTTCCCAAAACTAAACAAGTGCAGAGAAAAGCACTCAGAAACCCCTTCCTAGTCGAATTTGCATGCTCAAGACTCCTTGTTCGGCTACAACACACCAACCTTTGAATTTCCTTGATTCTCTCCACAATTCTCTCCCTTTATCCTCTCCACGATTTGCTTCTACAATCTCTCTATGACCAATTCAACCTCTCATCCATCAGACTTCTACTGCAACACAAACTCTAGCCGTCCTAGTTGCAAAATAAATGCTGTAACACCCCTTACCCGTAATTCCCACAGAAACCGAGCCTGAGGCATTAGTAGATAAAAACCAAATGATATTCACTTAGGCTCATCATGACTACTCTCTATTAAGTCACCTCATCAACCTTATTCTCGACTTACGAGGCCTCATTTATACACACGAGGCTCTCGAGACTATATCGAAACTTTTTCGAATCTTAAAATTTTCTCCATCTAAACAAGGACTACACGTCTGTGTTAAATGGCACACGCCCGTGTGTAGACACACACGCCCATGACCACCAACCGTGCATGAAAACTCAAGCATTCTGCCAATGCCCCACGGCTAGAGCACACGCCCTTGCGCACCACTCGTGGTGAACACTGACTACTTCACACGACCTTAAGTCTGGGCATACGCCCGTGTGGCTAGCCCGTGGCCTACACTACTCAATTCTGCCAAAGTGACACTGCCAAGGCACACGCCCGTGGACTGGCCGTATGTCACACATGGCCTAGACACATGCCCGTGTATCTATCCACATGAACAAGAACTAAGCTATATGCCAAGTTCTTTTCACTCCTCATTCATTCACAACATGCACTCATCCAATCCATCTATAATCAACTCATATTGAAGTACAATCTCACATGGATAACTACATCTTTTCATATAATAAAATAGCCAACAACTATGGCATTATACAAAATAGATTATCCATCTATAGGTCAACACATCTTAGCCATTTACAATAAAATTCACTAACTTGTCTAGCCTCTATACATGTCATATACAAAACATTGAGTCTCATGTACCAGAGTGTGCTGATAGTGTGGGCGATCCTCCAATTGATTCACATATCTCAATTCAACTCTTTTGCTCTATAAAATAAGGGAAAGAAAAGGAGTAAGCTTTGAGCTTAGTAAATTTACACATAAACAATTTAAGCATTCCAGTATATGCTAAACAACAATTAGCATTATACTACCAAATAAATTGACATCCACAACTATACTTACTCTTTCTATTCCTTACCACATTTCCAACACATCATGAGTTACATACTCATAGTCATCGAAATGCACCCCTGCACTCAATACCACATTTACTCAAAAGTACAACACATCATTTTATCACACTAATACATCCACACAGCTAAATTACTCGGTGGTTTCGCATTCAGCCCACCATAATCAGATAATAAGGTAGTATCGCACATAGCCTACCAAGAGGAAATCATAGTGGTTTCGCACATAGCCCACTAAATAATATACTTAACTATGGTATTGCACACAACCCATCGTTGTTAAGTATTAAGGTGGTATCGCACTTAGCCCACCATCAAATATTATCACTACACATCCACATATCTACTTACTCATTCATTCATTCATGATATCTATCACATTCATTCCACTTGAACCATATAGGTTCTCAATCATTCTCATTCATTCTCATTCATGCTACACACTAGCTAGCATTAAGAATGTATAAGTATAATCACATTGATTACGCATAAACTTACCTCGGCACTCAAAGTATAGAGACGTGCAATTTAGTCCACCACCTTGCTCTTACCTCGGTTTTGATCCGGGCTTCGTCTTTCTTGATCTGTAATGATAATCAACTCATTCAATACACACATTGACTAAATTGACCCTTATCTCATACTTTAGCAAAATTACTATTTTGCCCCTAATCTTTCTCATATTTACACTTTTTCCCCAAGGCTCGTAAAGTGATTTTCTTTCAACTTTCTAGCCTTTCATGCTTAGCCGAATCATTTACTCAACTAAAGCAATCATCAATTCTCACTAAATCACACATGTATGACCAAATTCAAGACTTTCACAGTCAAGTCCCTACATGCATTTTTCATGGAAATCACTTAGCAAAAGATGTTTCTACTACATCAAGCTTTCATATTCTTCCATAAAACATCAAAATACATGCATGTCATACATGGGTACATTTTTGAACATCCATCTTAGCTCAACATATAGCTAAAAATAGCTTTCTCATGTTACTAGGACTTCAAAAATACGAAAAATATCAAAAACGGGGCTTGGATGCACTTACTAGCAAGCTTGAAAAGTCGAAGATCCCTAACAATGGCTTCTTGAAAATTTTGGCAGCCTTGGAGAAGAAGATGAATGAAATTCTATCATCTTTTTCCATTTTAAATCATTTAATTGCCAAATGACCAAAATGCCCTTTTTGACAAACTTTCTATTTTAACTCATCCATGCCCAATTTTGTCCAAAAATTTGAAATTGGGAAAATTTATCTTTAAGGACCTCTAATTGATATTCTAAAGCTATTTCATACAAATAACTTCTAGAATCTCACATTTTCCAACTTTTGCAATTTAGTCCTTTTGGACAATTCAACCACAATTTCACAAAATTGCTTCACGAAACTTTCACACTAAATGCAAACATGGCATAAACCTCAAAAACTCATACATATACCTAGGATGTGTGGTCTCGCACCACTATTCTGACTAGGCCCTAAATCGGGATGTTACAAATGCCCCTATCATTGCGCCAACACTCGAACCTTAGACCTCTCAGTTACACCACACACCACTTGCCACTAAGCCACAAGCTCCACTTGTGTCATAAAACCAGCATTATTATTAATAAAGCCTAAGTACCAGTGTTCGGGTTCATTTAAGGGAAAAATTTAAAATTTTGTAAGAGCCAAGATTGAACCCAGGCTTCTCAAATACCCCCACACACACCCAAATCACTTAGCCATTAAAGCAAACAAGCAATTTTTATCCGAACATGAAAATTTAGTGACCTTATATTTTTGGGGCGTTACATGGCAATTAAGCACTTTTAATAGTTAGCACACAGCTTTTTTATTTTACGCGATTAGGTCCTTTTTCACAAATCAACACACAAACAATAAAATTTTCACACAGAAATTTTACACATACCAAAAATAAAAAAATAATATTAAATTATTTCTCTGACCTCGAATTTTTGGTCCCAAAACTACTATTCTGACTAGGGTCTAAACCGGGTTGTTACATCACCAAAATAGTCATATCTTGAGTTCCCAAACTTGAAATTGAGCGCTTGTAAGTGCATTTCAAAGCTAAGAGATAAATCTTTGAACGCTATGTGGACATATTAATCCAGAAATGCATGGATCCCATCCAAAACTTTATCGCAAGTTGACTAATACTTTTAGCTTGAAAATTAATAGCTTGGTTGAATTGACTTTAATACATTTCACCCCTTTTGTGCATGTATCATTCCTCGTTTTCTTGAAAAGATTCATCCTCACATACTGAATTTGATTAAATCTTGGTTTGATTTGGTTGACCTTTCACCTTGTTGTTGGGCATTGAGGTAGTGTAAGCCCATCACATCCATGAGCTTGAAATTGGGCCTTTGAGACTCGTATCACAAAGTTAGCACATAATAAAGCTTAACAACCAAATAGGCATTTCATCAAAAAAAATTGATAAACACAATATAAAAGTAAGGGTTAAGAAGTTCTCATTTCTAGATATAGATCTAATGGAGTACAAAAGATTAATTCATCTCTATTTATAGAGTTTCCAACAACAGTGAAGAAAATCTACAACAAAAATAAAATCTAAGCTAAAAGCAAAAGATAGTAAACGCTAATCTACTAAGAAAAAGTATGAACATCTCCACAAATTTATTCAAGCCTAAAAAGCTAAATAGAATTGTGCTAATAAATAGTTTATATAGTAATGAATAGAAAGACAATAATACCCATACTACAATTGTACTTAACAAAGGCCGTGGGCAAAAAATGACACTTAAATGCCTTCAAAAATCACTTCAAATCTAGGTTCTACAAAATCGACATCACGAATTGATGCCATGGCATTATGATGTTAAGCTACTCCACGTCACAACATGATTGTCTATTTCAACCTTCTTATTTTCGTCT